>CM075774.1:147500-2547500 GCA_037974665.1 Ehretia macrophylla
GATTAAGTCATAGCACTGGAAGGGGGATTCTGTCTTGGCTCATCTCTTTTAGTGTCAGGTTCAGAGAAGGCAGAATCCCTTACCTAGGATGGTGGTCTGGCTGCGACCCCAGGAAGATAAGTTTAAGCTTAATGTGGATGGTAGTAGTGAAGGGAATCGGGCAGGTGGAGGAGGAATTATTTGGGACTCTCACGGTAATATGCTTGTAGCCTTCTTTGAAAGGTATGGGGATATTCCTGTGATCCAGGCTGAGTTGTTTGCGCTCATTCGCGGTCTTTCTATCTGTATGCAGTATGGTTTGGAGGATGTTTGGGTTGAGATGGATGCCCAAGTGGTTGTGAATTTGATTAAAGGGCAGGGGCGTGGCTCCTGGGTTTTGGCGTATGATCTTGAGAGGGCTCGGTTCTTGCTTGGTGCACTTCATGCTACGTTGAGTCATATTTTCAGGGAAGGGAACTAGGCAGCAGATTATCTGGCTGGGCAAGGTTTGAGGACGGATGGTTTGCATTATGTTAATGATTTTCAGCAGTACAGTTTACTTCGAGGGATTGTTCGTGTTGATAGGCTGGGCCTGCCGAGTTTTCGGGGGTGCTGAGCCTCTTTTCATGTTGTTGCTTAAACTGTTTCCTGTCTATGGTTTGATCTTGCAAAGGAGAAGGATTGCTAGCTTGTGCGTTTCGGAAAAGAGTGGTGTTTTTCGTCCAAGCAGGTTAGTGGCTCTTTCATTTCTTTTTCATTGTGCTTTTTTCGAAATTCTTGTTTTTCTTGTTGTTTTGTTTGGTTCGTTGGAATGGAGATGGCTTTGGTGTCGGCTTTGGGTCAGTAAGAGACGATGCTGCAGCCTTTTGAGTTTTTTGAGCTTTGGGCTTGGTGTGGGCCTTGTTTTGTTGTTTTTCTTGTTTTTTCCTGTTGTTAGGTGTTTTGTTATGAGAAGGGGGTTTGTCCCTTCTCTTAGTTTCATTAAGGGGATGGTTTTAGTCTTCGTCCCCCATCCTCTTCTGGAGGTCAGGTTCAGGTCCCCCTCCAGGCGTTGTACTCTGTTTTCAAGTTTAATAAATTCCTGAGGGTCACCCCCTCTTTTAATAAAATAAAATTTTTAAAAAAACCCTAAACCCTAAACCCTAAACCGGAACCCTAAACCCGAACCCGAACCTGAACCCGAACCCAAACCTGAACCTGAACCTGAACTAAACTGAAACTGAACCTGAACCTGAACCTGAACTTCAACCTGAACCTGAACCTGAACCCTGAACCTGAACTGAATGAAACCTGAACCTGAAACCTGAAACCTGAACCTGAACCTGAACCTGAACCTGAACCTGAACCTGAACCTGAACCAAACTAAACTAAACCAAAACCAAACCAAACCAAAACCAAAACCAAAAACGCTCTCTAGCTTTACTCTCTTCATCTTCATCAAAGATAATTTCCCATGGCAACGGCGCCTGCGCCGATGCCACTACCTCCTGAACCTCCTCCATTAGAGGAGCCTAAACCTCCATCCTCCCCACGAGCATGGAAAAAGAGCTTCCAATCTGTGCTTCGTAGTGAGAAACAATCTTTTGTGCCTTCAAGCCGAGTACCTATGGTTTTCAAGAATGAAGACTGCGTTTTTTTCTACGAGGAAGAACTTCATTCTCTTGCTGCAAATCTGAGTTTTGCTCTCGTTGGTAAATTTGAATCCATGCCGCCAATAAGCCAGGTTCGTTTTGCTGTATCAAAAATGAAACTTGTTGGTGCATATCAAATTCTTTGGTTAGATTCAAAGCACATCCTGTTCAAATTGACAAGTGATACTGATTTTAAAAGATTATGGGAGCGACAAATCTGGTATTTTTTTGGAAAACAAATGCGTATTTTCAAATGGACATAAGATTTTTCACCGCATAGAGAATCACCTTTGGTTCCAGTATGGATTGCCTTCCCAAATTTACCAGTGCATTTGTTTGAAAAATCGGCACTTTTAAACATTGCCAAAGGTGTTGGAAAGCCGCTACAACTTGATGAATCAACTGCTAATGGTACACGTCCATCGGTTGCACGTGTTTGTGTCGAATTTGATTGTTTGCAGCCCAAAAAAGAATCCGTTAGGATTCTGAAGATTGATCGAAAAACAGGTATGGTTATTTCAAGCTTTGAACAAAAATTGGTCATGAATGATTTACCTGATTATTGTACACACTGTGGAGTCTTGGGGCATTTGTACGATCATTGCATTGTTCTGGGGAAAGAACCAAAACCAAAAGAAAACAACGAAAAGAATAAAGAAGAGGCAGCTCATGAGTCAAGGGGTAGGAACAAGCCTCAGTCAGAAAAAGATGCCACTGCCAAGGATGATCAAATTTTGAAGAAAACGACAAAGGATGGTCAGCAGCGGTTTAATGAGCAAAGAAGAATTGGTACTGATTGGCAAAAAAGCTATGAAGAAGATACAAATGCAAATAATTCAAAAACTAGCAACGAACAATCAAAAGGAAATTTCAAAGTCTTTGGAAATCAAGGGAAAAAGAAAGAAGAATGGCAAGCAAAGAAAGGAAATGCGACTAAAGAGGTACCTATTTCTAATTCTTTTGATGTTTTAAATCATCTCAATTCTGATGTTCATAGAAAAAATCATGAGATTATTATTGATGCTTGTGATATGAATGAAACTAGTTATAATAATAATGAACAAATTAATATTCCTAAAGAAAATAATGAAAAATTAGTTGAAAAGATAGAAGGTTTGCATGAAAAAAATTTGGGACACCTGGGGGACACGATGGGATTACGTGATCAATTGCCGGAATTTGACATCACCGGCGATGAAGGAGCCAAGGGTAAAGAATGCTTACGTGGAAATTGTGACAATAGTTTGGTGCCGTTAGGGAACAAGAGTGGGGTGCGTGATTTAGGGACTGTGGGGACAGTTGAAAATGGAAAAAAATCTAGTCAAGATCATGCCAAAGAATTTTTAAATAATAAAGCTGCTGGTTTTTTATGGGATAACAAAAATCATGCGCTCGGGGGCATCAATATCGGACTGGTGAAAGACAAGAGTGAGGGACAGTCATCAGGGAATGTCGGAACGTTGGGGATAGCAAAAGATGTTAGTCAAATGCACATGCTAGAGAATAACTGTAGTTCTTTCTTTAAAAAACAAGCTGAAATTTTTTTTTTAAGTAATAAATCCCATGTGCTTGAAGATAATGTGGTCCAAAAGGAATCTGAAAAAGTAGGAAATGTGGATGAATTGTGTAGTATTCACGACACAATCTCACCTACAAAAGCTTTGAATTTTTTTTTAAATAGTCATGTGAATGAGGGGGACCACATAAAGGAAAAACTGACAAAAGATGATCAAGATATGGCTGGAATTTTCTCTGCCCAAGCTTACACGGCTTTACATGAAAAAGAAAAAAAAATGTTAACTTTAATTCCAAAATAAGTGAACAAGAGATGGCTGGAATCATTTTAGGAGAAAAGAGTAGGGACCACGTACAATGTGAGAAAAATAGAATTTTTCTGGGGGAAAGGAATGGGGACAGCGTGCATGAGAGGAATGGAGCTTTGTTTGCTGATCAGGGGAAAGAATCAAATAGGTACATGGAAGTGGAGAATAACGAAGCTGTAACGCCCTGAACCCAACTCCACGCTAAAGTCAGGCTCGGACCCGTCACTCGGACAGAGTTTCCTCTGTACCAAGGACAAAACTGTTACCTGTAAACATTCACTCAAGACATTTGAACTAAATCAACCACTTATCCGCCAACATCTCCAAAGCTAAAACACAATCACAAGGCCATCTGAGCCTTGGAGCAACAACATTCTACTTATGCACACAAGCATGCGAGATAGTTGGTTTTAGCCATAAGTAGTTAAATACAATAAAATTCTAAGTTCCATATGAAGATCAACAAACACTCCAAGCATGCAAGGGAAATTAAAGTCTAGAATTCATTATTACAATCCAACAACAGTATATATGTCTAGTACACATCTACTAGACATATATACAAGACTCCAAAGTCTCAAAATACATTAATAACAAGAACTCCACGCAAGAAGCACATAAAATCCACCTCAGTACACAAGGTCACGGATTCCGATCTACGTGAACTTCTTCCTCTTCTTCTACTTCTAATTGCTGGGGATTCACCTCAGCTTCTCCTGAAACATTTCAAATGAAGAGTGAGCAACAAAGTTTCCCAGCGAGGGAGGTGATGCAACATGCCAACATGCAATATGATATGCAACACAAGTAAACATATACAAGCCACATAAACTAACAAGACAATAAGCCAAACTATTAATCACTTTAAAAAGGATACGCTTCCACTTCCAAGTCTTCATCCATGAGCCACGAACCACGAGCATCACGAACATGCCGGCAAACCCCAAACACCACAATTGGGATACTCTGGATGTATCCCGATCCTACGACCCTTTCTCCCGAGGTAGGTCCATGCCCAGCAGGTGAACCACGCCTCTGGGGTAGTAGAGCATGCCTCAGCGAGAAAGAGAATAGGCACCATGGTAGTCGAGGGAGCACGGCAAGCCCAACGCCGCCCGTGTTTCTCGACGCTACCATGTCCGAAAAAGGTTGCGCAACCCAATACAAGACACAAGCAATCAATATAACACATAACACATAAGAGGGACGACAAAGTAGGCCGCCCTCACATATATGAACGATAAAAGTTCATATAAGCACGATATTAGCTAATAGATGCCAAAAGAAGCAATCAACACAATTAAATCCCACAATCTACTCACATAGCTTAATTATATGCTAAATATTCAATGCAAGGCACTAAGATCCCTCAACAAATTCTAAATACAACTCAAATGACTAAAAACTACATTTTCCCTTTCTTTAACTGAGTTTTCTTTCTCCAAAGCACGGTTCAAGATTCCCAAACCATTTCCTAGTCTTTCTATGTTCTTAATTAAGCTCAAAGGCACCTTTTAAAATCACTAAAACTCATTTTTGAAGCAAAAGTTCGGGAAGGCCCCGAACGGGTTTGAACTATAGCCATACTAACCGAACCCCATTTTCGCGAAACGAAAGCACCAAAGGTGCTTTCTTAGCTCAAGGATACCTAAATCAATGCCCAAACTTGCCCAGATTGCTTAACGTGAAAAGCCCCCCTTATTAAAGTAGGCTATTTAGGCAATTAAGTTCGGATTCAAGTGATTCAACCTCACGTGGCTTTTCAACTAACTTCCCTAGGGTCTAGAGCACCTAATTGAAGCATCAATTCAAGCCAATTAACAAATTTTCTCAAAACCCTAATTCTAGGCACTATTTATCACCTCTTTGATCAATCTCAACATTCAACCATTAACTTTGTTATCAAACCTCAAAAGTTAACTCTATATGCATCAAATAACTCATAGAAAGCATTCATAACAAGTTTTATAGCTAATATCAACAAATCAATAAAATCCAATATATGAACATAAACTTTAAAAACAAATAAATGCATCTCCCTCACAATTTTTGAAGATGAAGAAGCTTGTTGAAGTCCCTAGGTTGCTCAAAACCCTCCCAAGATCAAGCTAAGAGCTCAAAGTGCAAGATTGAAGAAGCAAGAATCCTCCTTTTCTCCCTTGAGTGGGTCGACCAAAGCATAGGACATAGAGGTCATTTTTCTGTTTGCTTTGATGACTAATGTGTTTTATTCTCTTTTATTTCATGAGATGGTTATGTTATATTTGATATATAATTAATATTCTAAGCTAATTAATCTCAAAACTTGATCAATTAAGGCTAATTGCAATTACAAATGCTTTTTAATTAAAACTAGCACTATTCTAATGTAACACTATTCAAAAGTCACGGGAAAAATATTTTCCAAACGCATACTCCTAAGCACGAATGTTCAAAACGAAAATTTCTTGGTTCCTTTTAAATGTCATATGACCTAGGAAAAATTTAAAATCAAGCTTTTGAAACAGTCAAAAATATTATGAATAGTAACCTCTAATAAAACAATTAAGCAAGAAAAAAAATGATGCACGTAGAAATGCGCACATAGGTATGCAAGGATTATAAATAAATTTAGGGTGAAATTCTCGGGTGTCACACCTTCTCCTCCTTAAACTAATTGCGTCCTCGCAATTCTTACATGATTCAGCAAAGAGCTCCGGATACTTATCTCTGATCTAATCTTCTCGCTCCCAAGTGGCATCCTCAACCCCATGATGATCCCAAAGAACTTTTACCATATGAATACTTTTAGTTCTAAGTTCCTAAATCTTTCGGTCAACCACTCGAAGAGGTTTCTCGACATAAGCTAAGGACTCATCAATCTCTAACGGTTCTGGCTCAATGATATGCGACGGATCAGGATTATACTTTCTCAACAGTGACACATGGAAAACATCATGAATCCGACCCAAACTCGGAGGTAAGCCCAATTTGTAAGCTAAATCCCTAACTTTTTCAGTGATCTCAAATGGTCCCACGTATCTAGGACTAAGTTTACCTCTTTTTCCGTGCCAAATCAAACCCTTTCGCGGAGAGACTTTCAAGAAAACACGATCACCCTTAGAAAATACTAAGTCCCGTTGACATCTATTAGCATAATTCTTCTGTCGACTCTGAGCTGTAAGCATCATTTTCTTTATAAGTCTCACATTATCCACTATTTTAATCATCTCCGGAAGAATAGCGGGATCAACTGTTTTCATCTCACCTACCTCATCCCAATACAACGGAGACTGACATTTTTGCCCATAAAGTGCCTCGTAGGGTGCCATGCCAATAGTGGCCTGATAACTGTTATTGTAAGCAAACTCTGCTAAAGGCAGATATTTCTCCCAATTCTTGCCAAAATCCAGAACACAAGCTCTCAACATATCTTCCAGTATCCTGATAGTCCTCTCTGACTGGCCATCCGTCTGCGGGTGATAAGCAGTACTAAAACTCAGATTAGTCCCCAAAGCCTTTCGTAATTTCTGCAGAACTATGATGTAAACCTAGGATCCCTGTCTGAAACTATCTGAGATGGAACTCCATGCAGTCTCACAATATTTTCAACATAAAGCTCGGCCAATTTATCGAGAGAATTTGTTTTCTTTGTAGCAATAAAATGCGAACTCTTCGTCAACCTGTCTACTACAACCCACACAGAATCATTACCTCGTGGTGATCTCGGCAAATCCGACACAAGATCCATAGTAACCTGATCCCATTTCCATACTGGAATCTCTAATGGCTGCAACAATCCTGCTGGCCTCTGATGTTCCGCCTTAACTTTCTGACAAGTCAAACATTTAGCTACAAATTCAGCTATCTCTCTCTTCATGTTGTTCCACCAGAAATTCTGTTTCAAATCTCTATACATTTTTGTGCTTCCAGGATGAATTGTGTATTTAGAAGCATGAGCCTCAGCAAGAATTTCATCTTTCACAGTCGAATTACTGGGAATGCAAATTCTATTCCTGTACCTGAGAAGTCCATCATCATGCATCTTGAAGTCGGACTCTCCCCCTTTTGACTTCTCTAAAAGCTTCAATAGCTGAGAATCTGATTGTTGCGCTTCTCTGATTCTAGATAGCAATAAAGATTTGATTTGTAAGCTAGCAAATTGAATACCTGATCTAGAAGCCTCTGGTTTCCACAAACAAAGCTCTTCTACAATCTCCCAATCCTTGATTATCAAACTAGCCACAGAAGCTTTTCGGCTCAGTGCATCTGCAACAGTATTAGCTTTTCCCGACAAATAGCTAATGGTACAGTTATAATCATTTAACAGTTCTAGCCAACGCCTTTGTCTCATATTCAGATCCTTTTGAGAAAACAAATATTTCAAACTTTTATGGTCAGTAAATATTTCAAATTTGTTACCCCACAAATAATGTCGCCATTTCTTCAAAGCAAAGACAACAGCTGCAAGCTCCAAATCGTGTGTAGGATAATTGAGTTCATATGGTTTCAATTTCTTAGAGGCATATGCTATGAATTTACCATTTTGCATCAGAACACAGCCCAAGCCTTCTTTCGAAGCGTCACTATAAATCACCAAGTTCTCGGTTCCCTCAGGCAAGGCAAGGATAGGTGCAGTGGTAAGTCTCTTTTTCAACTCCTGGAAACTAGCTTCACATTTGTCATCCCAATTAAACACAGTTTTCTTCTGAGTTAAAGTAGTCAAAGGTCCTGCAATCTTTGAAAAATCTTTAACAAATCGCCTATAATAGCCCGCTAGTCCCAAGAAACTACGGACTTTCGTGACAGTTTCAGGTCTTTTCCACAACATAACCACCTCAATTTTGGTAGGATCAACGGATATTCCCTCTCGTGAAATGATATGACCTAAAAAGGCAACCTGTTTCACCCAGAATTCGCACTTGCTATATTTCGCACACAGTTTGTGTCCTTCGAGGTTTTTAAGTACAATTCTCAACTGCTCTTCATGCTCTGACTCAGACTTACAGTATACTAATATGTCATCAATAAAAATCACAACAAACTGATCAAAATAGGGTCGAAATACTCTCTGCATCAAATCCATAAAAGCGGCTGGAGCATTTGTCAACCCGAATGGTAAAACAACAAACTCATAATGGTCGTACCTGGTTCTAAATGCAGTCTTAGGTACTTCCTATTTCCGGATCCTCAACTGATAATAACCCTGTCTCAAATCAAATTTTGAAAACACAACAGCACCCTGTAGCTGATCAAACAACTCCTCAATTAAAGGCAAAGGATATTTATTTTTCACCGTTACCTGATTAAGACCTCGATAATCAATACACAAACGCAGAGTACCGTCTTTCTTTTTCACAAATAACACGGGAGCACCCCACAGTGACGAACTAGGCTGAATAAAACATTTCTCAAGTAAACCCTATAGCTGAATTTTCAATTCTTGTAACTCAGGGGGAGACATTCTATATGGGGTTCTCGAGATAGGACTAGTTCCCGGCAACAGGTCAACCATAAACTCAATCTCCCTATCAGGTGGTAACCCAGGCAACTCCTCAGGGAAAACCCCTGGAAACTTTTTTATAACAGGTACTTCATTCAATTCCAATTTATCTCCAGGCTGATTAATTAAATAAGCTAAGTATGCATCATAGCCTTTACTCAACATCTTAGTAGCTTTAATGGAAGATATGATACGAGTCCCAGTAGACTTCTGACTCCCAGTTACTTTAATAACAGGTTGGTTAGGTACTTATAAAGTTAAAACTTTCCTCCTACAGTCCAAACATGCATAATATTGCCCCAACCAATCCATCCCCAAGATAACTTCAAAGTCTCGAAATGGCATGATAATCAAATCAATAGGATACATACAACCCTCAATACAAATATTACAATCTTTACACACAGACTCCGTAACAAATTTAGTACCCATAGGATTACCTACTTCAATCACATACGGCAGTTTATCAACTTTTAATGTAGTAGACTGTGCACATGCAGGAGTAATGAATGAATATGTAGCCCCGGTGTCAATCAAAACTACTACCGGCTGACTATTAATAAGAAAAGTACCTTCCAGCACCACTGTCGTCTCTGGAAGCTCCTCCTAGTCGAGTGCAAATACCCGTGCCTGACCTCGCGATACAGTAGCTGCTCCTGAAGCCCTAGTCTGAACACCCTGGCTTGAAGTCTGACCCTGACCATATTTAAACTTGGGACAATCTCTAACTCTGTGCCGATCACTGCCACAACCTGTGCAACGGCCCAGTTTCCTCCAACACTCAGCCTCTGTGTGACCCTTACGGTTGCAATGAGTACACTGGAGATTCTTCCTAGCAGCAGCTCCTCCTGTAGGGGCCCTATAAGTAGAGGTGGCAGAACTACCCTGCTGAGATCTAGCAGTCACTGGTCGGGTCTGTGAATGTCCCTGTGGTTGGCTCTGAGTTGGTCTCGGCTGTGACTGTACCTGAATTGGTCCTGGATAGCTCTGGGTCTGCCTAGGCTGCTGAGTCTGAACAGGCTGCTGATACTGCCTCTGATAACCCTGACTCTGAGACTGAAACTGACGTTTGCTTGACTGACTAGACTGAGCTAACACATCTGCCTTACGTTTCTCATATCTCGATGCAGCCCTAACTACTGCAGCATAGTTCAGATAATCTTGCGAAGACAAGTTAAGCATGATGTCACTCCTCAACCCTATAATAAATCTCTGGATCTTCACATCCTCCGGCTGAACTAAAGCTGGCACATATCGAGATAGTCTCGTAAAGGTAGCCTCATACTGGTCTACAGTCATGTTCCCCTGTTTCAAAGCTATAAATTCATCCTGATGCCTCTCACGGGCTACAACCGATACATATTTATCTCGAAACTCACGAACAAAGTCAGCCCATCCATGCTGAACCCTCTTGGCATCCCATTTTTCTCTAATAGTGCGCCACCAAGCCTCGGCATCACCCTCCATTAAAAATGCAGCATAGGTGATCTTTCTTTCATCGTCACACTCAAGTATCGCAGCAACTTTCTTGAACTTACTCAGCCACAACTCTGCTTTCATATCATCAGGCTCACAATAAAAACTATATGCTCCGTGATGCAGGAATTTATCAAATAAGTTACCTCCTGCAGTACCACTGCCCTCTGCTCTGGCAGTCTGATTATCTCTGCCGGCACCTGCTGTACCTTGCTGAACCACAAACTGTGCTATGGTATTCATCGCGGTGGCCATTGTGGCCAGAATCTGGGCAGTACTCGGCTCCTGACCCTGCGGTACATCCCTGGCTGCCTCAGCATCTTGCCCCGGTACATTCTGCCTGGGAGCCTCCTCCGGCTCTCTCCGTGGTCTACCCCGTCTTCTCATTAGAATACTAGAAGAACATCATATTATAATAGGCAAATAAACTATGCAAAGATAATGTACACATTGTTTTCAAACATTTTTACCCACATATGAGCACATAAAACACTTAACAACATTCAACACTAACTTTTCATATTCTTATCATATTAAGTTTTATCATTCCTTTTCATGCTAGCATGTCTTATATCTAAGTACTTAAACAACTAAACACTCATATATTCACATAATTCACTTTCACATATAGACCTCTACCCACATGCCAAGGAATTTAACCCGGCTTCACGCATTCTAGTAGCTCTGATACCACCTAAAGTGTAACGCCCCGAACCCAACCCCACGCTAAAGTCAGGCTCGGACCCGTCACTCGGATAGAGTCTCCTCTGTACCAAGGACAAAACTGTTACCTGTAAACATTCACTCAAGACATTTGAACTAAAACAACAACTTATCTGCCAACATCTCCAAAGCTAAAACACAATCACAAGGCCATCCGAGCCTTGGAGCAACAACATTCTACTTAAGCACACAAGCATGCGAGATAGTTGGTTTTAGCCATAAGTAGTTAAATACAATAAAATTCTAAGTTCCACATGAAGATCAATAAACACTCCAAGCATGCAAGGGAAATTAAAGACTAGAATTCATTATTACAATCCAACAACTTTCTTTGACATTCTGGTACACATCTACTAGACATATATACAAGATTATAAAGTCTCAAAATACATTAATAACAAGAACTCCACGCAAGAAGCACATAAAATCCACCTCAGCACACAAGGTCACTGATTCTGATCTACGTGGACTTCTTCTTCTTCTTCTACTTCTAATAGCTAGGGATTCACCTCAGCTTCTCCTGAAACATTTCAAATGAGGAATGAGCAACAAAGTTGCCCAGCGAGGGAGGTGATACAACATGCCAACATGCAATATGATATACAACACAAGTAATCATATACAAGCCACATAAACTAACAAGACAATAAGCCAAACTATTAATCACTTTAAAAGGATACGGTTCCACTTTCAAGTCTTTATCCACGAGCCACGAACCACGAGCATCACGAACATGCTGACAAACCCCAAACACCACAATTGGGATACTCCGGATGTATCCCGATCCTACGACCCTTTCTCCCGAGGTAGGTCCATGCCCAGCAGGTGAACCACGCCTCTGGGGTAGTGGAGTATGCCTTAGCGAGAAAGGAAATAGGCACCATGGTAGTCGAGGGAGCACGGCAAGCCCGTCGCCACCCGTGTTTCTCGGCGCTACCATGTCCGAAAAAGGTTGCGCAACCCAATACAAGACACAAGCAATCAATATAACACATAACACATAAGAGGGACGACAAAGTAGGCCGCCCTCACATATATGCACGATAAAAGTTCATATAAGCACGATATTAGCTAATAGATGCCAAAAGAAGCAATCAACACAATTAAATCCCACAATCTACTCACATAGCTTAATTATATGCTAAATATTCAATGCAAGGCACTAAGATCCCTCAACAAATTCTAAATACAACTCAAATGACTAAAAACTACATTTTCCCTTTCTTTAACCGAGTTTTCTTTCTCCTAAGCATGGTTCAAGATTCCCAAACCATTTCCTAGTCTTTCTATGTTCTTAATTAAGCTCAAAAGTACCTATTAAAATCACTAAAACTCATTTTTGAAGCAAAAGTTCGGGAAGGCCCCGAACGGGTTTGAACTATAGCCATACTAACCGAACCCCATTTTCGCGAAACGAAAGCACCAAAGGTGCTTCCTTAGCTCAAGGATACCCAAATCAATGCCCAAACTTGCATGGATTGCTTAACGTGAAAAAACCCCCTTCTTAAAGTAGGCTATTTAGGCAATTAAGTTCGGATTCAAGTGATTCAACCTCACGTGGCTTTTCAACTAACTTCCTTAGGGTCTAGAGCACCTAATTGAAGCATCAATTCAAGCCAATTAGCAAATTTTCTCAAAACCCTAATTCTAGGCACTATTTATCACATCTTTGATCTATCTCAACATTCAACCATTAACTTTGTTATCAAACCTCAAAAGTTAACTCTATAGGCATCAAATAACTCATAGAAAGCATTCATAACAAGTTTTATAGCTAATATCAACAAATCAATAAAATCCAATATATGAACATAAACTTTAAAAACAAATAAATGCATCTCCCTCACAATTTTTGAAGATGAAGAAGCTTGTTGAAGTCCCTAGGTTGCTCAAAACCCTCCCAAGATCAAGCTAAGAGCTCAAAGTGCAAGATTGAAGAAGCAAGAATCCTCCTTTTCTCCCTTGAGTGGGTCGACCAAAGCATAGGACATAGAGGTCATTTTTTTGTTTGTTTTGATGACTAATGTGTTTTATTCTCTTTTATTTCATGAGATGGTTATGTTATATGTGATATATAATTAATATTCTAAGCTAATTAATCTCAAAACTTGATCAATTAAGGCTAATTGCAATTACAAATGCTTTTTAATTAAAACTAGCACTATTCTAACGTAACACTATTCAAAGTCACGGGAAAAATATTTTCCAAACGCATACTCCTAAGCTCGAATGTTCAAAACAAAAATTTCTTGGTTCCTTTTAAATGTCATATGACCTAGGAAAAATTTAAAATCAAGCTTTTAAAACAGTCAAAAATATTATGAATAGTAACCTCTAATAAATCAATTAAGCAAGAAAAATGATGCACGTAGAAATGCGCACATAGGTATGCAAAGATTATAAATAAATTTAGGGTGAAATTCTCGGGTGTCACAGAAGCAATTTTTGAGGAGAGGGTTGGGGTCCGCGTGCATGAAAGGGATAGGGATAATTTTTTTTGTCATGAAAATGATTTAAATAGGTGCAAAGATGTAGAGAATAACGTTCCCTTTGCTCTTAATGATCTCAATGTTAAATCTTTGGATAATAAATTATTTGAGAATGTTGAAGTTAGGGACCACGTTCAAGAAACTAGTATTAATTTAATCTATAATCCTCCTGATGAAGTGCATTCGGCCGCGGGAAACGCAAAAAAAAATTGTGAGATCAACAATGTGACAAAAGTTAGTCAAGGCATGGCTGGTTTTTTATTTGATCAAGCTTTCACGGCTTTTCAAGGAACAGAGAATAACAATGTTGATGTCCATTCAAAAATTAACCAACAAGAAATGGCAGGAATAGAAAATATTTGTAATATAGATAATAATTCTCCTGATGATCCTTTTTTGGCCGCGGGAAAGGTGAATAAAAATTGTGAGAGTAACAATTTAATTAATGAAGGTTTTTCTGAGGAGAGTGTTTGTGAAAGGCAAAGAAACGTGCATAGGGGACAGGAAAAGGAAAACGATGGAGCCGTGGGAGATGATGATGTGCAAAGAACAAATATTTTTAATGTTCATGTGGAGAATGATTGTGAAATTGTGGGGGACATGCTTAGGGGACGGGAAAAGATGGCTTTGAGAGCCGTGAGTGGTTGAAAGAAGCAAGGGTAAATTAATTTGATTGTTAATATGGAAAATAGGGATAACAAAAAAAATATTGAAGGAACTAATGACCATGGGACATTTGTTGAGGATATTTGTGAAAATGTAGGTAACGTGCATAGGAGACAAGATAAGGACTCTGATGCAGTAGGGGGTTTTGAAATACATAGGACAAATATTCTAAATGTTAATGTGGAAGAAAGTAGTATGGGGGACATGCATAAGGGACACGAAAAGCAGGCTTATAGAACCATGGGGGAAAATAATTTTATTTTTGAAATGTGTGGTGAAAATACTGAAGCTTCACTACCTTCATCATGCACTCCTATTCAAGGTAAAGGTATCTTACGGTTTTGGCTGAAACAGCAAAGACTCAAGAGTGCGCTCAAATGGTGGAATAAGAATGGTTTTGGGGACGTTTTTGAGAAGGTTAGGGAAACGGATCATAGGGTGGAGGAACTTGAAATTGATTGGCAAGATCAAGGGTCCCCCGATATTCGTGAACAGCTTCAAAGGGCCACCGCCTCTCTCAATCACTCTCTTGCTATTGAGGAGAAATTCTGGCAACAAAAGTCGGGTTGCAAATGGCTGGTAGAATGAGAACGTGACACCAAATATTACCAGTTATTATTGCGGAAGAAGCGGACAAGAAATGTTATTTGGTCCGTTAAAGAGGATAATGGTAACGAGATAATTGACCCCGAAGGCATTAAAAATTCAGCTGTTAACTTTTTCTCTAACCTATTGGCGGCTGAGAACGCTCACTTAGATAGGGGGCGTTGGGATCTTATCCCTGAGCTAGTTACCGCCGAGGACAATGATATACTAACTAGGCCCCCGTCCATTGACGAAGTCAAAAAAGCTGTCTTCGAGATTAATCCACACAGTGTAGTTGGCCCTGACGGTTTTACTTCTCTTTTTTACCAAGAGTGTTGGGATTTTGTCGGTGAAGATTTATGGGAAGCCATGAAGGATTTCTTTAACGGAGGGGAACTCCCTAAAGGAGTGACGTCTACCACTTTTATTCTTCTACCCAAAAAAGATAATCCAATGGGCTGGGCAGATTATAGGCCGATCAGTCTATCCAATACCCTTAACAAAGTCATCACTAAGCTCATGAACAATCGCCTTGTTATGATTCTTCCCAATATCATTTCCCCTAACCATAGTGGCTTTACGCCGGGTAGGATGATTGGTGACAATGTGCTTTTAGCACAAGAGATGGTTCACTATTTGGACGAAATGGTTAGAGGTTCGAACATGATTTTCAAATTAGACATGATGAAGGCCTACGACGGTCTCGATTGGAGTTTCTTGTACCGGGTTATGCATGAATTCAGTTTTAGCAAAAAATGGGTCGATTTGGTGCATAAATGGATCGCTAATTGTTGGTTCTCTATTATTGTGAATGGTTGTATGGCAGGTTATTTTAAATCTGGGCGATGGCTACGACAAGGCGATCCACTATCACCTACTCTTTTTATCATCGTTGCCGAATATTTATCGCGTAGGATGATAGTGAACTACCCCTCTATGAGGTATTTTTCGGGATGCTCTCTGGGTATTTCGTACCTGGCCTTCGCTGATGACGTCATCCTCTTCACAAATGGGGCTAAGTCGTCAGTTACCAAGATTATGAACTTCTTGAAAGATTATGAGGATTTATCTGGTCAAAAGGCGAACCCGGATAAGAGTGGTTTTTTCTTGTCGGGTAAGGCCCCGGCTACCAGATCAAGAATTATCATTGAGGTCACCGGGTTTAAGAAACAAGACTTTCCGACGAAATATTTAGGTGTCCCGCTACACAAAGGACCAAAAAAGATGGTTCTTTTTGATGATATGGTTCAAAAGATTAAGGAGCGTATTAGTGGTTGGGAGAATCGAGTATTGTCTCCCGGCGGACGTATCATGCTTCTTCGTAGCACTTTGACCTCAATGCCCCTTTATTTACTCCAAGTGCTCTGTGCCCCAAAGAAAGTCATCGAGATGGTGGAATGTATCTTTAATAGCTTTCTTTGGGGCGATCAGGGAGAAGTGAAGAGAATGCACTGGGAGTGCTGGAAGGACTTATGTTTCCGTGAAGATGAATGGGGTCTTGGGGTTCGGCATTTGGGGGACCTCAATGAGGCTATGGGCATCAAACTATGGTGGAGATTTCGGACTTCAGATAGCCTCTGGTCGTAATTTACGCGTATTCGGTATTGTCAGGGTAGGCACCCCTGTACAGTACAGTCTAAAGTTCATGATTCTGCTATTTGGCGCCGTATTAAGAAGGTTGAGAGCAATGGGGAAGCGCACATTAGATATAATATCGGGAGATGAAGTATTTTTTTCTGGCATGATGTTTGGTGGGGAGATGAACCGCTCGCCAACATTTTGGGGCGCCAAAACATGGGATCAACTCGAGTTAAGGATTTCTTTGAAGAAGGGGAATGGAATGTTCAAATGTTACGTCATCACCTACCTGATTATATTGTGGATAAGATCGTGGAGATTCTTATTAGCCTGGCAAATGATGATACCCCTTACTGGGATTTTTCTGTTTCAGGTATATTCACCATGAAGAACGCTTGGGAGATTGTCCGCCAAAAAGCTGTGAGTCGTGTTTCATACTCGCGTATTTGGCATGCCAATATCCCGCTTAAAATTTCATTCTTTATTTGGCGGGTACTGCATGATTGGGTCCCTGTGGAGATCAGATTAAAGAAAAAAGGCATTCTTTTAGCCTCAAAATGTCAATGTTGTGAACATGAAGAAAGCCTTGCGCACTGTCTCTATGATGGGATTGGCGCTAGGCATGTGTGGGAAATGTTTGCTAGGATATTTGGTATCCGTTTGCCGCAGAGCGAAAGGCCACATCACTGGATCGCGGCATGGATTTACTCTGGCGATTTTGTTTGTCGTGGCCATATCAGGGTGCTTATTCCTTTATTCATTATGTGGTTTTTGTGGATTGAGAGAACTAATGCTCGTCATAGGAATTTAGGGTTTTACCCGGATCTGATTGTTTGGAGGGTTCAAAGACTAATAGCTCAATTGGGTCAAGCAAGGCTCCTTAAATCTTGGCATTGGAAAGGGGATCGGTCGCTGGCCACAAAGTTTTATTGCCAAATTCAGATTATGAATCCAAGATTACCTTTGGTCATTCACTGGCTCTTGCCAAAAGAAGGTGTTGTTAAACTCAATGTTGATGGCAGCGTTCATGAGGTCCAAGGAGAAGCAGGAGGTGGTGGTCTGGTAAGAGATAATAAAGGAACCTTATTAGTGGCTTTTTTTGAACCGCTTGGTTGTCAGACCGCTATCAAGGCTGAGCTCATGGCATTAATTCGGGGTTTGCGTCTCTGCATCGAAAAAGGTTACTAAGAAAATTTGGATCGAAATGGATGCTTTGTCTGTGGTACAAATCCTCAAGAACAATGGGTCAAGGTCTTGGGATACGTGTCATGCGATCGAGAGGGCTAAAAGACTCATTCACCAGTTGAACATTTTTATCTCGCATATTCACCGTGAAGGCAATCAGGCAGCAAATTATCTGGCTAACAAAGGTGTTATAGCTACTAGTCTGCAGGTGTTCACTAACGTGCATGACCACAAGTTGTTGTGTGGCACCCTTTGAATGGACAGATCGCAACTACCAAATTTCAGATTCTGAGGATGTCAGGTTCGGTTATCCTCTGTTTACATTTTATCCCTGCAATATATTTTGTTTCGTGTTTCCTTTTTTGTGTCTATTTGGGCAGGAATTTGGCACGACTCTTTAGGAACTCATCAAATGTTTCAGATTATTTTGTCCTTATATGCTCTGGATTGCATAGGTGCTTTGTTATGAAGGGACGATTTGTGCCTTCTTCTAGTTTAGATAGGACGATGGGGCAGGTAAGTTCCCCATCCTCCACTGGAGGTCAGGTTTATGTCCCCCTCCAGCTGTGTATTTTGTTTTTTTGATTAATAAAATCCCAGAGGGAAGTCCCCCTCTTTCAACTAAAAAAAAAAAAACCCTGAACCCTTAACCCTAAACCCTAAACCCTAAACCCTGAACCCTAAACCTAAAAAACCTAAAATAAATAAATAAATAAATAAATAAACCTAAATAAAAACCTAAAAACCTAAACTAAAAATAAACCATAAACCTAAATAAAATAAAAATAAATAAATAAACCTAAATAAAACTAAATAAACATAAACCTAAAAAATAAAAAATAAACTAAATAAAAACCTAAAATAAATAAAATAAACCTAAAAATCTAAAAACCTAAAACCTAAAAATAAATAAATAAAATAAAATAAAACCTAAAACCTAAAAATAAATAAATAAATAAAATAAAACCTAAATAAATAATAAACCATAAAAATAAAACTAAATAAATAAACTAAAATAAATAATAAATAAAAAAATAAAACTAAACTAAAAACCTAAAATAAAACCTAAATAAAAAATAAATAAACCTAAATAAATAAAAAAAACCTAAATAAACTAAAATAAATAAACCTAAAAATAATAAATAAACCTAAAAAACCTAAATAATATAAAACCTAAACTAAATAAATAAACTAAACCATAAACCTAAAACCTAAAAAATAAAATAAACCTAAAAAAATCTAAAATAAAATAAACCTAAAACTAAAAACCTAAAAATAAAATAAACCTAAAATAAAATAAACAAATAAATAAAAACCTAAAACCTAAATAAATAAAAACTAAATAAAACTAAATAAATAAATAATAAAAAAATAAACATAAAAAAATAAAACTAAATAAAAATAAAAAAACTAAACCTAATAAAATAAAATAAATAAATAAAATAAACTAAAAACCTAAATAAAACCATAAAACCTAAAAAAATAAATAATAAATAAAAAATAAACTAAATAAACCTAAATAAAAATAAAAACCTAAATAAAACATAAAACATAAATAAACAAACCTAAAATAAACCTAAATAAAAACCTAAAATAAACAAAACTAAACCATAAACATAAACTAAATAAATAAATAAATAAAATAAACCATAAAAAATAAATAAATAAATAAACCATAAACATAAAAAATAAATAAATAAACCTAATAAACAATAAAACTAAATAAATAAACCTGAAATAAACATAAACCTAAAAAATAAATAAATAAACCTAAATAAACCTAAAAAATAAAAAACCTAAACCAAAACAATAAAAAAACCTAAACCTAAACCAAAAACCTAAAATAAACCAAAAAAAAAGCTCTCAAACTCTCTCTCTCTGGCGGCTTCCTGCTCCAATCTAAACCCTAGCCCTCACCCACATGGCGGCGCCGCCGGTGCCTTGCCCACTGCCTGACGACTTCCCGTCGTCAGGTGGTGGCCAGGACTGCCTTTCGACGACACAGCACCACGCTGGTGCTATGCCGTCGAGCACCAAGGCGCTGCAGCGCCTGAAAAGGCCTCGGCGCAACACCCAAGTGGGGCTGCGCCGCCTACGCACCAGCCGCACGCTGGTGCACAGGTGGATAGGGTGCAGCAGCCTCTCGTTGCTGTACCCAAAATTTCCTTAGCGCAGTAGTCAGTGACTGCTGCGCCACTCGCGACGCAACAAGGGCCATCTGTTGCGCTTTCTCAGGCGCGACAGACAGCCCATGGGGCGCTGACGTCAAGGGCACAGCAACCTCACGCTACTGTGCCTCAAAAAGCTTTCATGCATCAGCCAAGGGCTGATGCGTTCCCACCCTTGCTGTCGCTGAACCACCCGGTGGTGCCTATTCAGCCACTTGCTGCTGCTGCTCCCTTGGAAGTCATCAAACCAGTTCCACCAAAAGCTTGGGAAAAAAAAATTTCTTCGGTAATTTTTTCTGATCAGCCCCCTTTAATTCCTATTGCAAGAAAACCTTTTGCTTACTGTAATGAACCTGCATTTACTTTGTTTGGTGATGAAATTGAGGTTCTGGCTTAACCATTTAGATATTCAATTGTTGGGAAATTTAATCGTATGCCTCCTATTGCACGGATTCGAACTGCTATTGCAAAACTTGACTTTGTTGGTGCGTATAATGTGTTGTGGGTTGACTATAAACATGTTCTGATTAATCTTACGAGTGAAGAAGATTTTAAAAGGCTATGGAATAAAAATGAATGGTTCTTTGATGGTCAAAAGATGCGTACGTTTAAATGGAATCCTGATTTCATGCCAGAAGAGGAGTGATCTATTGTTCCTGTGTGGATTTCTTTTCCAAATTTGCGTGCACATCTTTTTGAAAAATCTATTCTTATGGGCTTGGCTAGACCTTTGGGTACTCCTATTTAGATGGATAAATCTACAGCTAAGGGAACTCAAGCTTCACAAGCTCGAGTGCAAATTGAATTTGATTGTTTGAAAACCCCTCTTCCCCGCATTTACATTAATATTTCTGAGAGAGGAACTGGTAAGAGCATTGGTGGTTACTGGCAATAGGTTATTTTTGATAAGATGCCCCCTTTTTTGTTCGCGGTGTAAGCACTTGGGACATGATGAAAAATTTTGTTTGGTTACTACATCTGAAAGAGATCGGAGAATTGCTATTGAAAACCATAGAAGGGGATTTTTTCTGAACAAGAAGCCACATGGGGGGGGGGGCTCGGGGCCTGGAAGTGATGATCATAGACATCCGCCACAGCCATCTCAGCCGAATCAAAGCAAGGGCAAGGAAGTTGACAAAGACGGGTTGACTAGTGTTCGTGGTCGAAAAAATAAAATGGGTGACAAACAATTTACTGCCACGACTCCACAAAACGATGCAGGTAACACGATTCTAGTTAAAAATTCTTTTGATCGTTTGAACTTGGAGATAGGAGAGAGCTCTTTGAGTGAGGTTGAGAAGAATCACGAGAGAATATTAAAAGACTTTGAGAAAGAGCAAGAAAAAGCAAGAGAAGTGTTTGTGAAAAATCTTGAGAGCAAAAAAAAGAGATTGAGAGAGGAGCGAGAAAAAGAAATACATGAGGTTCAAAAAATTGAAGAGCGCCAAAAGGAGGAAGATGGAGAGACAGTGTGTGAGGTTCATCATAGAGTGAGAGAGATATTGAGTGAGTCTCGAGAGAGAAAGGAAAAAACAAGTGATGAGAGACAAAATGAGAAAAAAGATGTAAAAGGTGAGGTGAAAAGAGTTACTTTTGGCGAGAAATTGAGTAATGATGATTGTCTAGATTTGAGCTCAGGTTCTACCAAGAGTACCCCTAGTGAGGATCCTTCGCATGTGTACTCTGTTGGGGATTCTTCTCAGCAGTCCCATGGGATGGGGGGTAGTTTAGAGGGGGTTTCTGAAGGGCAGAGTGATAGTGTTAGTAGTGAGATGAGGGGGAAGGATGGTGATGAGAGTAGTAGTGAGGAGGGGGCTGTCAGTGAGGATAGTAGTGAAGGTGAGGAAGAAGAAGGGGAGGGTTGTGAGGTTGAGGGTCGTGAGCTTGTCATTAGAGTTGAGGAGGAGATTCATGGTTGTGAGGGTGAAAAATTAATGAGTAAGGGGAATGAGGAAGATGGTCTGGCTAGGGACACGATGGTTGGAGTAGTAGGGATGGAAGATAGTACTGGAGTTAGGTTAAAGAGGGAGCTACATGGGGGAGACGAAGTTTTGCCGGTTGGGGTTGGCGAGCTGACTTTGTGTGCTACCAACATGGATCCTATATTGTCAAGCTCTAATTCGGGTGCCAGTTGTTTCCCTTTGCCAGGGCAAACTACAGGGTTGGCGGACACAATAGAGGTGCACCCTCGGGTGATTTCCAGGAGCAGTTCGACGGATAAGTTACAGGTTGATGAGAAGAACAAAAAGTCAACAAAAAAAAGGCAGCAGCATTGGGTTCTCCGCGCATCACGCGAAGTAAATCCTATGTGGAAAAAGGTAACACAGGCGACTCCCCCTATTTTTCTGATGATTAGTGGACTTATATGGAATATTAAGGGAGTGGCACGATCTGTAGGTTTGCGTAAGTTGAAGAAGTTGATTAAAATGCATAGGTTAAAGTTTGTTGCGATCTCAAAACCTATGGTTTCTGCAAATCAAATTTTTTTTTTATTCGCGGACTTTGGGGTTTGTTTCCAGGTTTGCTCAAAATTGTTCAAATAAAGTGTGGTTTTTTTGGGATGAAGATTTACAGGTTGACATTCTGAGGGACCATGCTCAGGCTCTTACGGTGTGCATTACTGTTCACTGGCTCAAGGAGCCCATGTTTGCTACTTTTGTTTATGCTAAAAACTTGTTGACTAAGAGGAAGGAACTTTGGGAGGAAATGGCTTTGATATCCAGGGTTGTTGAGGGTCCGTGGATGGTTGGTGGTGTCTTTAACGCCATCCTAGCAACGTCTAAAAGGTGGAATGGTGCGACGCCGAATGCTCTTTCGATGGAGGAATTTGGCAATTGTTTGCTGGATTTGTGGTTTAATTGATGCAGGTTATGAAGGAAATGAGTTCACTTGGACTAATGGAACCTTGTTTCAGCGGCTGGATCGTGTTTGCATCAACCATGTTTGGCCGGATACATTTATTGTCACCAGAATAAAGCACCTGGCTAGAGAAAGATCTGATCACTGTCCTCTTTTTTGTCTCTTTCTCTTTCAGTTGATAGAGGGCCTTCCTCGTTTCGTTTTTTAAATGCTTGGGCTAATCATCATAATTTTCTCGATTTTGTGCAGGCTAGTTGGAATTCTCTATTGCAGGCTCAAGGTATTGACATGTTTTGGTTTAAGCAACAACATCTAAAGAGTGCTCTCAAGTGGTGGAACCGAAACGTTTTTGGAGATATGTTTCAAAATGTCAAAGAGGCAGAGCAGAGAGTGGAACAACTTGAGGTTCAGTGTCAAACATCTTCTGTGCCTGGTGATCGGATGGCCTTGAATGAAGCTCGAGCCAAGTTGGTCAGGTTATTAGCAACAGAAAATGGGTTACAGGTGGTTGGTTGAAGGTGAGAGGAACACACGTTTTTTTTAGCTTTTGTTGAAGACGAAACACATGAGAAGCACAGTTTGGGAGATAAAGGTGTCGAGGGACCAGGAAGTTGTTACCCTTCAGGATCAGACGAAGATAAAGAACTCGGTAGTTGAGTACTTTGCAGAGCTTCTCCAGGGTGAGCAGTGTGAGGTGGAGGGAGGTGACTGGACTTTGATCGCCTCTATCCTTTCATTTGCAGATAACGATGCTTTGCTTGCAGTGCCGACTTTGGAGGAGTTGCGGGATATAGTGTTCAGTATTGACCCATATTCTGTGGCGGGGCCGGATGGTTTCTCATCAAAGTTTTTTCAGGTGTGTTGGGATGTTATTAAGGAGGATCTCAGGGGAGCTGTGAGCGCCTTTTTGGAGAGAGCTGAGCTCCCTAGGGGAGTCACCTCTACGACTTTGGTTTTGATTCTGAAGAAAAATACTCCAGGTATATGGAACGATTTTAGGCCAATCAGTCTTTGCACTACTTTTAATAAGATTATTACAAAGATGTTGGCTAGGAGGTTGTGTGTTTTGTTGCCTAATCTTATTTCTAAGAATCAGAGTGGATTTATTGGGGGCAGATTGATTGGGGATAATATTCTTTTGGCTCAAGAATTAGTTCATTCTTTGAATTCTGTTATTCGTGGGTCAAATATTCTGCTTAAACTGGATATGATGAAAGTGTATGACAGGATGGATTGGGGTTTTATTTGCAAAGTGTTGGAATGTTTTGGATTTAGTGACCATTGGGTTTCTATTATTCAAAAATGTGTCTCCAATTGCTGGTTTTCTGTTTTACTTAATGGTCGTTCCACATGTTATTTTCAGTCGAAAAGGGGTCTCCGGCAGGGGGATCCCATTTCGCCTCTGCTCTTTATTCTGGCTGCTGAGTATTTGTCTAGAGGTCTGAATAGAATGTTTATGCAGTTTCCTTCCATGCAATATTTTGCTAGGAGTTCCTTTTTGGTGTCCTACCTCGCCTTTGCAGATGATATTGTTATTTTTGCAAATGGTTGTAAATCTTCTTTGAGCAGGATTATGGGTTTTTTGGCAGAATATGAGTCTCTTTCTGGTCAAAAGGTGAATAAGGCAAAGAGTGGTTTCATCCTTCCAAAATCCGCACCGTGGGCCAGGGTGAGGATTGTGGAAAGAACTACAGGATTTACTAGGCAGAGTCTGCCGACTAGGTACCTGGGTGTTCCGTTGTATAAGGGGCCGAAGAAAGTGATCTTGTTTAATGATTTGATTCGGAAAATTTCTTCCAGAATTACAGGTTGGCAGTCAAGAGTCCTCTCGCCAGGTGCGAGAATAATGTTGCTTCGGAGTGTGCTTTCTTCTATGCCTCTGTAACGCCCCGAACCCAACCCCACGCTAATAGTCAGGCTCGGACCCGTCACTCGGACAGAGTCTCCTCTGTACCAAGGACAAAATTGTTACCTGTAAACATTCATTCAAGACATCTGAACTAAAAGCAACAACTTATCAACAATAACTCCAAACCCAAAACACAATCACAAGGCCATCCGAGCCTTGGAGCAACAATATTCTACTAAAGCACACAAGCATGCGAGATAAGTTGGTTTAGGTCATAAGTAAATAAATACAATAAAATTCTAAGTTCCATATGAAGGTTAACAAACACCCCAAGCATGCAAGGGAAATTAAAGTCTAGAATTCATTATTACAATCCAACAACTTTCTTTAACATCCTAGTACACATCTACTAGACATATATATACAAGACTCCAAAGTCTCAAAATACATTAATAACAAGAACTCCACGCAAGAAGCACATAAAATCCACCTCAGCACACAAGGTCACGGATTCTGATCTACTTGAACTTCTTCTTCTTCTCCTACTTCTAACAGCTGGGGATTCACCTCAGCTTCTCCTGAAACATTTCAAATGAGGAGTGAGCAACAAAGTTGCCCAGCGAGGGAGGTGATGCAGCATGCCAACGTGCAATATGCTATGCAATACAAGTAAACATATACAAGCCACATAAACTAACAAGACAATAAGCCAAACTATTAATCACTTTAAAAGGATACGGTTCCACTTCCAAGTCTTCATCCACGAGCCACGAACCACGAGCATCACGAACATGCCGGCAAACCCCAAACACCACAATTGGGATACTCCGGATGTATCCCGATCCTACGACCCTTTCTCCCGAGGTAGGTCCATGCCCAGCAGGTGAACCACGCCTCTGGGGTAGTAGAGTATGCCTCAGCGAGAAAGGGAATAGGCACCATGGTAGTCGAGGGAGCACGGCAAGCCCGACGCCGCCCGTGTTTCTCGACGCTACCATGTCCGATAAAGGTTGCGCAACCCAATACAAGTCACAAGCAATCAATATAACACATAACACGTAAGAGGGACGACAAAGTAGGCCGCCCTCACATATATGCACGATAAAAGTTTATATAAGCACGATATTCGCTAATAGATGCCAAAAGAAGCAATCAACACAATTAATTCCAATAATCTACTCAAATAACTTAAATACATCCTAAATATTCAATGCAAGGCATTACTAACACACAACAAGTTCCAAATGCAACTAAAAAGGCTAAAAACTACTTTTCCCCTTTCTTTAACCGAGCTTTCTTTCTCCTAAGCATGGTTCGAGATTGCCAATCATACCCTAGTCTTTCTATATTCCTAATTAAGCTCAAAGGTACCTTTTAAAGTCACTAAAACTCATTTTTTGAAGCAAAAGTTCGGGAAGGCCCCGAACGGGTTTGAACTATAGCCATACTAACCGAACCCCATTTTCGCGAAACGAAAGCACCAAAGGTGCTTCCTTAGCTCAAGGATACCCAAATCAATGCCCAAACTTGCCCGGATTGCCTAACGTATAAAACCCCCTTTTTAAAGTAGGCTAATTATGCAATTAAGTTCAAATTCGAGTGATTCAACCTAATGTGGCTTTTCAACTAACTTCCCTAGGGTCTAGAGCACCTAATTGAGGCATCAATTCAAGTCAATTAGCAAATTTTCTCAAAACCCTAGTTCTAGGCACTATTCATCATCTCTTTGATCAAATTCAACATTCAACCATTAACTTTGTTATCAACCCTCAAAAGTTAGCTCTAGAGACATTAAATAACTCATAGAAAGCATTCATAACAAGATATATAGCTATAATGGACAAATCAAGAAATTTAAACATATGCACATAAACTTTAAAATTAAGAAAATGAGACTCCCTCACAATTTTTGAAGATGGAGAAGTTTGTTGAAGTCTCTATGTTGCTCAAAATCCTCCCAAGATCAATCTAAGAGCTCAAAGTGCAAGATTGAAGAAGCAAAATTTCTCCTTTTCTCCCTTGAGTGGGTCGGCCAAGGCTTAGGACATAGGGGTCATTTTTGCAAATGTTTTTTATGACAAGAATAAGCTTATGTTTTAATTTAATAAGTTGGTTATTATTATATGTGGTGCATGACTAAATAATATAAGCTAATTAGTCTCTAATCTTGATCAACTAATGGTTAATTGCAATTCCAAATGCTTTTAATTTAATACTAGCACTATTCTAACGTAACACTATTCAAAGGTCACGAAAAAAAATTTCCAAACGCACACTCCTGCGCTCGAAAGTTCAAAACGAAAATTTCTTGGTTCCTTTTAAATGTCAGGTGACTTAG
This sequence comes from Ehretia macrophylla, assembly GCA_037974665.1. Taxonomy (NCBI): domain Eukaryota; kingdom Viridiplantae; phylum Streptophyta; class Magnoliopsida; order Boraginales; family Ehretiaceae; genus Ehretia; species Ehretia macrophylla. The sequence goes on from CM075774.1 coordinate 174,332, forward strand.
GAAAAATTTAAAATCAATCTTTCGAAACAGTCAAAAATATTATGAATAGTAACCCACAATAAAATCAATTAAGCAAGAAAAATGATGCACGTAGAAATGCGCACATAAGTATGCAAGGATTATAAATAAATTTTATAGTGAAATTCTCGGGTGTCACAGCCTCTCTATCTCATGCAGGTGCAATGGGCCCCGGTGAGGGTCATTGAGCGTATTGAGAGACTGTTTAATAGGTTCATTTGGGATGATATTAGGGATCACAGGAAGATTCATTGTGCTCCGTGGGGGTCTTTTTGTTTCCCGGAGAGTGAGGGAGGACTTGGGGTTCGTGATTTGCATGATCTTGGGGATGCTCAAGAGATTAAGTTGTGGTGGAGATTTAGAACCTTTGACAGTTTGTGGACGCAATTTATGAGGGCGAAGTATTGTTAGGGAAGGCACCCTTTCTCTGTTACTGTTCGACCACATGATTCCAGTATTTGGAGGAGGATCAGGGAGGTGGGGGATCGAGGAGAGAAATTTTTACGTTGGAAGATTGGGTAGGGAAAAGTGTTTTTTTGGCATGATGTATGGTGAGGAGACCGCCCTTTGGCTTCTTACAGGTTCGATGGTTTTCTTTCTTTTGCGCATGTGGAAAATTTTGTGCTCAATGGTAAGTGGGACTTGAAGAAGTTGGAGGCGGTTCTTCCCTCTTTTGTGGTGACAGAGTTAATTAAGGTTCTTTTGAGGTTGTATGCACAAGATGAACCGTATTGGGAGCTGACGTCGCATGGAGGTTTCATGATGTATAGTGCTTGGAATCTGGTAAGGAAGAAGGCTCAGAGTCGGCGATCATTTCGTGAAATCTAGTACTCTTCTATTCCACTTAAAATGTCCTTTTTCATGATGAGGTTGTTGCATGATTGGTTGCCTGTGGATGAGCGTTTGCAGCGTAAGGGATTATTTTTTGCTTCTAGGTGTTAGTTTTGTAGTCAGGTGGAGTCTCTCTCTCATGTCTTCATGAATGGGAGAAAGATTTCAGTTGTCTGGCTGCATTTTGCACAGATTTTTGGAGTCCGATTACCTGATTCGGATAATGTGTTTGTGTGGTTGAGTGCCTGGTTCTACTCTGGTGATTATGTGTATAGAGGGCATGTGCGTATTTTGATCCCTATTTTTATCATGTGGTTTGCTTGGATTGAGAGAAATGATTCAAAGCACAAGAATATGGGTTTCTTCTCTGATAGGATTATCTGGCATGTTAGGAATTTTTTGTGCCAACTTTCTCTTGCAGGTTTGATTAAGTCATGGCACTAGAAGGGAGATTCTGTCTTGGCTCATCTTTTTCAGTGTCAGGTTCAGAGGAGGCAGAGTCCCTTACCTAGGATGGTGGTCTGGCTGAGACCCCAGGAGGGTAAGTTTAAGCTGAATGTGGATGGTAGTTGTGAAGGGAATCGGGCAGGTAGATGAGAGATTATTCGGGACTCTTATGGTAATATGCTTGTGGCATTCTTTGAAGGGTATGGGGATATTCCTGCAATCCAGGCTGAGTTGCTTGCGCTCCTTCATGGTCTTTCTATCTATTTGTAGTACGGTTTGGAGGATGTGTGGGTTGAGATGGATGCTCAGGTGGTTATGAATTTGATTAAAGGGCAGGGGCGTGGTTCCTGGGTTCTGGCATATGATCTTGAGCGGGCTCGTGTTTTGCTTGGAACACTTCATGCAACATTGTGTCATATTTTTAGGGAAGGGAACCAAGCAGCAGATTATCTGGCAGGGCAAAGTTTGAGGTCGGACGGACTGCATTATGTTAATGATTTTCAGCAGCACAATTTACTTCGAGGGATTATTCATGTTGATAAGCTGGGCCTACCGAGTTTTTGGGAGTGTTGAGCCTTTTTCATGCTGTTGCTTAAACTGTTTCCTGTCTGCGTGTTGATCTTGCAAAGAAAAAGGATTGCTAGCTTGTGCGAAGCGGAAAAGAGTGGTGATTTTCGTCCAAGCAGGTTAGTGGCTTTTTCTTTTAGTTTTCTTTGTGCTTTTTTGGAATTTCTTGTTTTTCTAGTTGTTTTGTTTGGTTCGATGGAATGGAGATGGCTTTGGTGTCGGCTTTTGGTTCGTAAGAGACGAAGCTGCAGCCTTCTGAGTTGTTTGAGCTTTGGGCCAAGTGTGGGCCTTGTTTTGTTGTTTTTCATGTTTTTTCCTGTTGTTAGGTATTTTGTTAAAAGAAAGGGGTTTGTCCCTTCTCTTAGTTTCAATAAGGGGATGGTTTTGGTCTTTGTCCCCTATCCCCTTCTGGAGGTCAGGTTTAGGTCCCCCTCCAGCTCTTGTACTTTGTTTTCAAGTTTAATAAATTTCTGAGGGTCACTCCCTCTTTAAAAAAAAAAACCCTAAACCCTAAACCCTGAACCCTAAACCCTAAACCCTAAACCCTAAACCCTGAACCCTAAACTAAACTAATAGACTAAACTAAACTAAACTAAATAAACCTAAATAAACTAAACTAAAACTAAACTAAACCTAAACCTAAACTAAACCTAAACTAAACTAAACCTAAAACCTAAACCTAAACTAAAAACTAAACTAAACCAAAACTAAACCAAATCTAAACTAAACTAAACTAAACTAAAACTAAACTAAACTAAACTAAATAAACTAAACTAAACTAAAACTAAATAAACTAAAAACCTAAACTAAACTAAACTAAAACTAAACTAAACTAAAACCTAAACTAAACTAAAAACCTAAACTAAACTAAACTAAACTAAACCTAAACGTAAACTAAAAAACTAAACTAAACTAAACTAAAACCTAATAAACTAAACTAAACTAAACTAAATAAACTAAACTAAACTAAGCCTAAATAAACTAAACTAAACTAAACCTAAAACCTAAACCTAATAAACTAAAGTAAACTAAACTGAACTAAACTAAACTAAACTAAACCTATAAACTAAACTAAACTAAAAACCTAAACTAAATTAAACTAAACCTAAACTAAACTAACCCTAAACTAAACTAAACCTAAACCTAAACTAAACTAAACTAAACCTAAACTAAACTAAACTAAAAACTAAACTAAACCCAAACTAAACTAAACTAAACTAAACTAAAACTAATCTAAACCCTACCCCTAAACAAAACTAAACTAAACCTAAAACTAAACTAAATTAAACTAAACTAAACTAAACTAAACCTAAACCTAAAGCTAAACTAACTAAACTAAACTAAACCTAAACTAATACACCTAAAACCTAAAACCCCTAAAAACTAAACTAAAACTAAACTAAACTAAACTAAACCTAAACCTAAATAAACTAAAAACCTAAAACCTAAACCCTAAACCATCCTAGCTTTCTCTCTCTGGCGGCTCACTCACTCAATCTAAAACCCTTCATCTTCACGCATGGCGGCGCCGCCGGTGCCAAGCCTGCCGTTCGGTGACTGCATGTCGTTGGTAGCCTTCTTCCACTACGCAGCAACTCCCTGCTGCTACGTCGTTGTTCACTTCAACGCAACATCCTCACGCTGCTGCGCTGCTTCAAGCCTCGGCGCAGCACCCATGTGGTGTTGTGCCGCCTGCGTATCAGCCCCAGGCTGATGCGCAGGTTGATAGGGTACATCAGCCTCTCACTACTGCACCCAAGAACCACACGGCGTAGCAGTCAGTGACTGCTACACCATGCGAGGCGCTGCAGGGCCCTGCTGCAGCGCCACACGAGGCACAACGGGGCTCTATAGTGCCCCTTCAGGCACGGAAGGGGCCTGCTGTCGTGCCCTTCCAGGAGCGGCAGTCGGCCCCAGTTGCGCCTTTTGGTTTCCAGCCCTTGTCGTCGTCAAAACTGGTCATACCAGCCCCTGTGTCGCCACTGCAACTTTCAGATCTGCCTCAAGTCGTCCAGCCTTCATCTCCAAGTGCTTGGTGTAAGAGCTTTGCCTCAGTCATTAATTCAGAAAAACCTCTATTAATTCATGTCTCGCGTGGTCCTAAAATGTTCATGAATAAGCCTGCTTTTGGTATCCGTTTGTCGGAATTGGATGTTTTGCTTGAGTCATTTAAATATGCCATTGTTGGAAAATTCAATAGTATGCCTTTAATTGCTAGAATTTGCTTCCATTTTTCAAGGCTTGGTCTTGTTGGTGATTATCAAGTGTTGTGGTTAGATTACAAACATATTTTGATTAAGTAAACGAATGAGGATGATTTTAAAAGGATTTGGAATAAGACTGAATGGTTTTTTTATGGTCGAAAAATGCGTCCTTTTAAATGGAGTTTGGATTTTTCTCCGGAAAAATAGTCTTCTATTGTTCCTGTTTGGGTTTCATTTTTGAATTTACGTACTCACTTGTTTGAAAAATCTGTACTAATGGGGCTTGCTAGAACTCTTGGAACTCGAATTCAAATGGATGAGTCGACTTCTAGGGAGACACGTTCGTCTCAAGCTAGGATACAAATTGAATTTGACTATTTGAAAACCCCTCCATCTGAGATCTTTGTTAGTTATGAAAATGAGGATGGTGTGAGTGTTGGGGGGTATTGGCAGGAGGTTATGTTTGAGGAGATGCCTCCTTACTGCACTCAGTGTAAGCATTTGGGGTATGAAGAGGAATTTTGTTTGGTTACCACTTCAGAAAAAGAGCGTAGAATAGCTATGGAGAAAAGAAGAAGGGAAACATTTCATAGAAAATCGCCTAGTGGGGGATCGGGGTCGGGGAAAAATGATCCTAAACCACCACCATCCCCTTTTTCATCGGGTCAGAATAAGGGTAAGGCTGCTGATAAGGATGGGTTCACTTCTGTTCGTGGCAGGAAAAATAAAATGGGCGAAAAGCAATATACAACAAAGGCTTCACAAAATGATATAGGTACCATAGTCCCAGTTAAGAATTCTTTTGATAAATTGAATTTTGAGAAAGGAGAGAGCTCAGTGAGTGAAGATGAGAAAAATAGTGAGAGAAAATTAAAGGAGTTTAAGAAAGAGCAAGAAAGAGCTAGAGAAGGGTTTGTAAAAAATCTTGAGAGAGAAAAAAGAGAGGAGAAGAAAAATGAGTAGACAGAGGAAAAAGCGAGGTGAAGAGGGTTACTTTTGGTGAGATTCTGAGCAATGACGATCTTGTTGATTTGAGCTCAGAATCCACCAGGATTTCTTCTAGTGAGGATCCTTCGCATGTGTACTCTGTTGAGGAGTCTCCCCAACAGTCCCACGGGGTGGGGGGTAGTTTAGTGAGGGGCTCTAGTGGTTTGGACAAAGGGCTGAGTGATAATACTGGTAGTAGTTCTGGGAGGGAAAAGGTTGTTAATGGGAGTGGGAGTGAGGATATTATTGAGAGTGATGAGGAGAGTGAGGAAGAGGATAAGGAAGGGGTCGGTCGTGAGGTGGGAGGCCGCGAGCTTGTTATTAGGAAAGAGGAGACAGTAGGAGACGGAGAAGGAAAAAACAGAGAGTGAGGGGAATGAGGAAGACAGTGTTGAGAGGGATACGTTTGGAGCCGATGGGTTGGGTGATGGTACTAGAGCTAGTTTAGAGAGGGAGATTCGTGGGGGCAAAAAGGTGGTGTCAGTGGGGATTGGTGAGCTTCCTTTATGCATCATTAACACGGATCCGTCTTTGTCAAGCTCTAATTCTAATTCCAGGTTCGAGCATACTCAAGGGCATATCTCAGGATTGGGGGATGCTTTGGAGGTGCATCCAAAGGAGCTTTCCAGAAGTAACTCATCGGACAAGTTGCAGGGCGTTGGGCAGAACAAGAGGTCATCAAAAAAGAAAAAGCAGCAGTTGGGTTCTCTGCGTATCCCGCGAAGTAAGTCCATTGTGGAAAAAGGTAACACGGGCGACTCTTCCCATTTTTCTGATGATTAGTGGACTTGTATGGAATATTAGTGGAGTGGCACGAACTGTGGGTTTGCGTAGGTTGAAGAAGTTGGTTAAAATGCACAGGTTAAAGTTTGTTGCGATCTCAGAACCTATGGTCTCTGCGGATCAGATTTCTTTTTATTCGTGAACTTTGGGTTTTGATTCTAGGTTTGCTTAAAATTGTTCAAATAAAGTGTGGTTGTTTTGGGATGAAGACATACAGGTTGACATTCTGAAGGACCATGCTCAGGCTCTTACGATGTGCATTACTGTTCACTGGCTCAAAGAGCCCATGTTTGCTACTTTTGTTTATGCTAAAAATTTGTTGACTGAGCGGAGGGAACTTTAGGAGGAAATGGTTCTGATATCCAGGTTGGTTGAGGGGCCGTGGATGGTTGGTGGTGATTTTAACGCCATCTTGGCAGCATCTGAAATGTGGAATGGTGCGACACCGAATGCTCTTTCGATGGAGGAATTCTGAATTTGTTTGTTGGATTGTGGATTAATTGATGCAGGTTATAAAGGCAATGAGTTCACCTGGACTAATGGATCTTTGTTTCAGCGGCTGGATCATGTTTGCATCAACCATTTATGGCCAGATACATTCGCGAGTACCAGAATTAAGCACCTGGCCAGAGAAGGATCTGATCACTGTCCCCTTCATATTTCTTTTTCTCTTTCTGTTGACAGAGGGCCTTCATCTTTTCATTTTTTAAATGCCTGGACTAATCACCATAATTTTCTTGATTTTGTTCAGGCTAGCTAGAATTCTCCATTGCAGGCTCAAGGTGTTGACAGGTTTTGGTTAAAGCAACAGCATCTAAAGAGTACTCTCAAGTGGTGGAACAGAAACGTTTTTGGTGATGTGTTTCAGAATGTCAAAGAGGCTGAGCAAAGAGTTGAGCAACTTGAGATTCAGTGTCAGAAGTCATCTGTGCCTGGGGATCGGATGGCCTTGAATGAAGCTCGAGCTAAGTTGTTTAGATTGTTAGCTATTGAGGAGCAGTTCTGGCAACAGAAAGTGGGTTGCAGATGGTTGGTAGAAGGTGAGAGGAATACTCATTTTTTTCAGCTTTTGTTGAAGACGAAGCACATGAGAAGCATAGTTTGGGAGATAAAGGTGTCAAGAGACTAGGAAGTTGTTACCCTCCAGGATCAGACAGAGATAAAGAGTTCGGTAGTTGAGTATTTTGCGGAGCTTCTTCAGGGTGAACAGTGTGATGTGGAAGGAAAAACTAGACTTCGATCCCCTCCATCCTTTCAGGTGAGGAGAACGATTCTTTGCTTGCAGCACTGACGTTAGATGAGTTACGGGATATGGTGTTCAGTATTGACCCGTATTCTGTGGCAGGGCCGGACGGGTTCTCATCGAAGTTTTACCAGGTGTGCTAGGATGTTATTAAAGAGGATCTTAGAGGAGCAGTGAGTGCCTTTTGGGAGGGAGCGAAGCTTCTTAGGGGAGTCACATCAACAACTTTGGTTTTGATTCCGAAGAAAGATAATCTAGGTATGTGGAATGATTTCAGGCCAATTAGTCTTTGCAATACATTTAATAAGATCATTACAAAGATGTTGGCTACGAGGTTGTGTGTTTTGTTGGCTAAGCTCATTTCTGAAAATCAGAGTGGATTTATTGGGGGCAGATTGATTAGGGATAATATTCTTTTGGCTCAGGAGTTAGTACATTCTTTGAATTATGTTATTCGTGGGTCAAATATTCTGTTTAAACTTGATATGATGAAAGCATATGACAGGATAGATTGGGGTTTTATTTGCAAAGTGTTGGAATGCTTTGGTTTTTGTGACCGTTGGGTCTCGATTATTTGGAAATGTGTTTCCAATTGTTAGTTTTTTGTTTTGCTTAACGGTAGCTCCACAAGTTATTTTCAGTCGAAAAGAGGTCTTCAGCAAACGGACCCCATTTCGCCTCTCCTCTTTATTCTAGCTGCAGAGTATCTGTCTAGGGGTTTGAATAGAATGCTTGTGCAGTTTCCTTCCATGCAATATTTTGCTAGTTCTTTTTTGGTTTCCTACCTCGCGTTTGCAGATGATATTGTTATTTTTGCAAATGGTTGTAAATCTTCTTTGAGCAGGATTATGGGCTTTTTGGCAAAATATGAGTCTCTTTCTGGTCAAAAGGTGAATAAGGCGAAGAGTGGTTTCATTCTTCCAGAATCCTCACCGTGGGCTAGGGTGAGGATTGTGGAAAGGACTACAAGTTTTACTAGGCAGAGTCTGCCGACTAGGTACTTGGGTGTTCCGTTGTATAAGGGGCCGAAGAAAGTGGTCTTGTTTGATGATTTGATTCGGAAAATTTCTTCCAGAATTACAGGTTGGCAGTCGAGAGTCCTCTCGCCAATGCGAGAATTGTGTTGCTTCGGAGTGTGCTTACTTTTATGCCTCTTTATCTCATGCAGGTGCAACGGGCTCCGGTAGGGGTCATTAAGCATATTGAGAGACTGTTTAACAAGTTCATCTGGGGAGATATTTGGGATCTCAGAAGGAGTCATTGGGCACCTTAGGGGTCTCTTTGTTTCCCAAAGAGTGAGGGAGGACTTGGGGTTCGAGATTTGCATGATCTGGGGGATTCTCAGGATATTAAGTTGTGGTGGAGATTTAAGACCTCTGACAGTTTATGGGCGCAGTTTATGAGAGCGAAGTATTTCCAGGGAAAGCACCATTTCTCCGTTAATGTTCGACCGCATGATTCCAGTATTTGGAGGAGGATCAGAGAGGCAGGGGATCGGGGAGAGAAGTTTTTACGTTGGAAGATTGGGTCTGGAAATGTATTTTTTTGTCATGATGTGTGGTGGGGAGACTGCCCATTGGCTTCTTTCAAGTCCGATGGCTTTCTTTCTTCTGCAAAAGTGGAAGATTTCGTGCTCAATTGTGAGTGGGACGTGGTGAAGTTAGAGGGGGTTCTTCCTTCTTTTGTGGTGACGGAGTTAGTTAAAGTTCATTTGAGGTTGTATGCCCAGGATGAACCATATTGGGACCTGACGTCACATGGAGGTTTCACGATGTATAGTGCTTGGAATCTTGTAAGGAAGAAGGCTCAAAGTCGGCGATCATTTCGTGAAATCTGATACTCTTCTATTCCTCTTAAAATGTCTTTTTTCATGATGAGGTTGTTGCATGATTGGTTGCCTGTGGATGAGCGTTTGCAGTGTAAGGGGATATTTTTTGCTTCTAAGTGTCAGTGTTGCAGTCAGGTGGAGTCTTTCTCTCATGTCTTCATGAATGGGAGAAAGATTTCACCTGTCTGGCTGCACTTTGCACAGATTTTTGGAGTCCGATTACCTGATTCGGATAATGTGTTTGTGTGGTTGAGTACCTGGCTCTACTCTGGTGATTATGTGTGCAGAGGGCATGTGCGTATTTTGATCCCTATTTTTATCCTGTGGTTTGTTTGGATTGAGCGAAATGATTCTAAGCACAGGAATATGGATTTCTTCTCTGATAGGATTATCTGGCGAGTTAGGAATTTGTTGTGGCAACTTTCTCTTGCAGGTTTGATTAAATCATAGCACTGGAAGGGGGATTCTGCCTTGGCTCATCTTTTTCATTGTCAGGTTCTGAGGAGGCAGAATCCCTTACCTAAGTTGGTAGTCTGGCTGAGACCCCAGGAGGGTAAGTTTAAGCTGAATGTGGATGGTAATAGTGAAAGGAATCGGGCAGGTGAAGGAGGGATTATTCGAGACTCTCATGGTAATGGCCTTTTTCGAAGGGTATGAGGATATTCCTGCAATCCAGGTTGAGTTGCTTGCGCTCCTTCGTGGCCTTTCTATCTGTTTGCATTACAGTTTGAAGGATGTTTGGGTTGAGATGGATGCTCAAGTGGTTGTGAATTTGATTAAAGGGCGGGGGCATGGTTCCTGGGTTTTGGCGTATGATCTTGAGCGGGCTCATGTTTTGATTGGTACACTTCATGCAACGTTGAGACATATTTTCAGGGAAGGGAACTAGGCAGCAGATTATCTGGCAGGGCAAGGTTTGAGGTCTGACGGATTGCACTATGTTTATGATTTTCAGCAGCACAGTTTACTTCGAAGGATTGTTCGGTTTGATAGGCTGGGCCTATCGAGTTTTCAGGGGTGATGAGCCTCTTTTCATACTGTTGCTTAAATTGTTTCCTATCTGCGTGTTGATCTTGCAAAGGAAAAGGATTGCTAGCTTGTGCGGATAGGAAAAGAGTGGTGGTTTTCGTCCAAGCAGGCTAGTGGCTCTTTCCTTTCTTTTTCATTGTGCTTTTTTGAAATTCTTGGTTTTCTTGTTGTTTTGTTTGGTTCGCTGGAATGGAGATGGCTTTGGTGTCGATTTTTGGTAAGTAAGAGACGAAGCTGCAGCCTTCTGATTTTTTTGAGCTTTGGGCTTGGTGTGGGCCTTGTTTTTTTTTTGTTTTCTTGTTTTTTCCTGTTGTTTGGCTTTCTGTTATGAGAAGGGGGCTTGTCCCTTCTCTTAGTTTCATTAAGGGATGGTTTTGGTCTTTGTTCCCCATCCCCTTCTGGAGGTCAGGTTCAGGTCCCCCTCAAGATCTTGTACTTTGTTTTCAAGATTAATAAATTCCTGAGGGTCACTCCCTCTTTCCATTAAAAAAAACCCTAAAAACCTAAAACCCTAAACCCTAAACCCTAAACCCTGAACCCTGAACCCTAAACCCTAAACCCAAAACCCTAAAACCCTAAACCTTAAACCCTAAACCCTATACATGAGTATACTCAGCGAGGGAGGTGTACAAATACTTGAAGAGGTTTTCACAAGATTCTCATGCAATGCAGATAACAAGTGTATCGTGTAGCTCAAGAAACAATAAGACTAAGTGATAAAATCAATTGCAAGACTAAATGCTAAGTCAAGGAAATAAAGCTACAAGCTTACTTCAGAAATTTAGCTCGGAAACAAATCATAAACAGCAGTAGAACATCTCACACATTAAACAACAACTCAACATTAATCAACACTTTAATAAGAATACAATTATAAGTAACAATCATATTAAAAATGATACGGTTCATCTTCTTGCTTTTAATCTCGAACCACGAGCCATGATCTTCAAGCAATTGCCGGCAAACCCTTACTCTAACAAGTTGGGATACTCCGGATGTATCCCGATCCTACGACCCTTTCTCCTGAGGTAGGTCCATGCCCAGCAGGTGAACCACGCCTCTGGGGTAGTGGAGTATGCCTCAGCGAGAAGGGAATAGGCACCATGGGAGACGAGGGAGTACAGCAGGCCTGATGTCGCCCGTGTTTCTCGACGCTACCTTGTCCGAAGAGGTTGCGCAACCCCGAGACAACATCACAAGATAGCAAATAAATAGTACATGCAACATTTATTTATTACTAGGCACAGAAATGAGGACAACAAAGTAGGTTGTCTCCAATCACGAAGTATTAGAATATAGTAGTTAGAAGGTATTAAGTACTTAAGATAGATTTCTATAAATTAAATAACTCTTCTTGTTTAGACAACAACTAGCAATAATGAGCAAACAGTCATTTTTGTGAAATAAACAAATCAAACTGATAATAATAAGATTTACTGAGAACTATTTGACAGCTAGTTGTGTAACGCCCCGATCCCTCACGAGACCGGGACTCCTATTTATCATGCTATTCTCACCCAATTCCAAACCCCGGGCACAAAATTTAGGGGAAAACGGACGGAGTCTCCCCTGTTTATAGGACTAAACTGGTACCTGCACAAAGACATCCATGATGCTAGATCCACAAACAACAACTCTTACAACCAATCCTCCAAGATTTTTATGGGCCACCCGCGATCACAAGGCCATCCGAGCCTTGGAACAACAATTACATATAACACACAAGCAAGCAAAGCATTTCTAATTTTAACTATAGGTAGTTAGATACAACAATAGCCAAGTTCTACTTCCAAGTTTGTTAATCACACAAGCATGCAAAAAAATAAGTTTACTATGGATTATTACATGTCATTCCACTTTATATCCAACATACAAGATTACAAATTATTACATTCACCAATTATACTCAAGACCCCAAGGTCACAAAAAGGCAATCAACAACAACTCCACGCAAGCTTATCATTTTAGACAACCTTATCACACAAGAAGTCACCGAAATTGCTTAACTAGCACTTCTTCCTCTTCTTCTATCAGCTAAGGATTCACCTCAACTTCACCTGAAACATATTAAATGAGGAATGAGTAACAATGTTACCCAGCGAGGGAGGTGATGCAACATGCCAACGTGCAACATGATATGCAACACAAGAAAACATATATAAGCCACGTAAACCAACAAGACAATAAGCCAAGCAATTAATCACTTTTAAAAAGGATACGGTTCCACTTCCGAGTCTTGACTACACATCCGAGAAGAAGACATCAATAGCAACTAGTAAAAATGTCAATTTTTAACTACCTAAAGAGTTCTTACTAGAGGTAATGTTAGTTGCTTCTATGTGTTTATTCTTATTTAGATAACATAATAAGATAATCTTTAGCTAGTGTCACTGTCTTTGATCAAATTCTTACTTCTTAGTGATTTGCTTATCGAACTGGATTACCACCATGTTAAGTTCAACTTTTCTCTTATGTCCAAACCTTCACTTATTAGTCAAGGTGCCTAAGTTAATTGATCACTTAAAAAGAGTTAACTTTTATCAACATGTGGAAGGCCTAACTGTCTAAATTTTATTCCTTTTCTAACTAACTACATGTTCTCTTCGCCATAGTAAGTACTTGTTCATTACGTACTCTTATTAATCGTGTGACATTTAAACGTAGCTAAACTAATTTACAAGTCATATAAGTAAATTCTATACATTATTTGCCTTAAGTTAGCTTCTAGACCATGAATCTAATATCCAAACCACCAAAAAATTTAAAACTTGTTTAGCTAGTCATGAATAACTTACACATAATTCAAACACTTCACTGATTCTAACTATTTTAATTACATTAGTCTAACTAACTTACCGTTAGATTCAACTTCTTTAATTACCTCATTAACTTCAAGTTATTAACACACTACATTATCAAAATTAACTTGCAACCACCATTCATATGAGCAAAAGAAAAGGCACGAAGCTGCAACCACCTCCGACGGGGCTGCAGTTCGCTGAACAGCCATTGCCGGCACTGGGTAATAGGCTGCCGGCATTGGCAGTCAACAGAAACACACACATGCACACATATAACTAAATACTTATGCAATTACTATCTTGTAAATCTTATTTTGACTTAAGAAATCATGTAAAATAGGATACAAACTCTTCTCAGGCACTTCAGCAAACACATAAGTTTCAACTAACCCCAATAAAATAAACAGTTGGCTAACACTAATCTATAAGTTAAATCAAATAATTTAAGCAAAAGAGAACTCGCTTAACATCCTACAACCCACAGATCAACATTCAAGCATCATACTTCACATAAATCGTATACACGTATCATACCCAACTTCAATTAAATATAACAAATAATTGAAATGCATAAGAAATATCTCCCTCACTTGATTTAAATTCCCGTTTCTGATCTGATTTTAGTCCTTCCGTTGGGCTTGCCGTCGGGTAGAGGGCTTGAGCTTATATGATTTTTTTTTCTTCTTCCTGTCGCGGCTGCCACAGTCTTTTCTTGTTTTTTTTTTCTCTTCTTGTTTTCTCTCTACCCGACGAAAAGGTATAGCTAAAGGTGATGTAAAAGATTAGTTTATTTGTTTTGTAAAGTGAGTGTGTGTGTGTGTGCGAGAGAGTCGTGTGTGGTGGTGAGAATTAGAGTGGGTAAGATATTTTATGGGTTTTGTGAGTTTGTGTGGTCATGTGGACTTCTTCTTTTTCTTTTTCTATTTTTTTTTTTTGAACACATGTATAAACATATGTTTATATATATATATATATATATATATATGTTTATATATATATATATATATATATATATATATATTTATATATATATATATATATATATATTATTATTAGATAAAGTACAATTAAATCAAGCCAAACAAGGTTAACTCCTAAGGATTATTTTAGAATTACACATATTAGCAATTTAGGCCTATATAGTTAACAATTTAATTAATAGACACAAGTAAACTAAATGCAACAAGATAAAAGATATTCATAAGTAATAAAAGTAATAGATTGTTTATTTCTCATAGAATATCTAAACACGATTTAGATAAATTATTTGTTCATTCAGCTTCTAGCTCCGATTTCGGATTCAAACCAAAAGATAACATAAATTTAAATAATAATATAACATATTAGGATAATTATCCCGAACTCAATTAATCTTTAAATTAATTACACACAATTAATGAAAATAATAATCTATCATTTATTCTATATAAATCAATTAATTGTAACTCAAATGTCTAAAGGGTAAAATAATGATAATATAATCATTATCAAATTCGGGACTTCACATTCAAATAGTAATTCAAATTAATTGAAATGTTAATAAAGTAATTTTTTTAAATAAGATATTAAAATAATAAAGTAGTTATTATGTGCAAGTTGATCCAACATAATTAAAAATGATTACAGCAATGAAATAATAACTAATTATTTCTCATAAAGGAATTAGATTCAATTTTTAATAATTATACATGATGATAATAATAATGTAATCATTTCTTATAATTCTATTACTTAATTTAATAATTATAGATAATAATGATAAGTACAGTTCCAGATAAAAGCTTCACACTAAAAATAAATTAAATATAATTGAAGTAAAGTCTAATAATAAAAGAATAAAATAACCATTCTAAGCAAATCAAATAAGTAGAATTGAATGAACACGAGAAGGTTTCATGGCACGTTTTCCAAAAAGAAAATTAATAAAAGAAATATGCAATTCTAATTAAAAATATATATATGTCAGGTCTGGGCGTCACACTCTTCCCCCATAAAAAGAATTGCGTCCTCGCAATTCCTTATTCTCAAAAGAAATCCCCACATCAACCATGATAACCCTAGTCAAAATTGTTGCTGAAGAGAAGCATCGCCCAAGAATGCCAAAAAGAACTCCACATACGAATTCCTGACAAAAGAGTCGAACAAGAACCCATTCTAAAATCCTGAATCCTAAGTAAAATGCCAAAATGCAAGTAAATATTATGAATCATAATCCCTGGTCTCAAAGAATACCACTAGTTCTTATTATTGATTAAGAATCCATGAAGAACTTTCATAAGAATGCCACGAAGAATTCCATATAGATAATTCAAAAGAAGGGTACCAAATAAAGGTCCCTATAAAGAACACCAGCTAATCATGCTTCCATAAATAGAAATGCCACACAAGAATTCCATATGCAATGTCAGATAAGAAGCCCAACCAAGTTTTTCCATATGCTATTATTAATGGAGATGCTGTTAAAGGTCGGCTGATATTAAATAATTTCCCCCCAATAAAATACCAAGAAAATATCCCACAAGAAGCTCCACTGCAACCGTCATCTCTCTATAGAAAACCAGTCATGTATATGGATGCTTCCAACTCCTTATAGATTAGTATGAATGCATGCCAACATTAATTATTTAAATATGAAATAGACTCATTTGATTCATACCCAATCCCTGAAGTACTCCTTGCGAGTCCATGAAGTATACCACAGCCAAATCCCTGTGGGTAGAAACCCCATCTGCAGCACTGCCCTGGGTAGTACCACTCATTCCTGTCTCCCATTTAGGACAATATTTCACTTGATGCAAGTGGCTTTCACATCCAGTACAACGTCCAATTCGTTTCCAACAATCTACAACAGAATGCCCCTGGCGTTTGCAGTAGCTACAGCGCACGAGCTGAAAAGACCTCTTTGCAGTCTGATTTGGCCCTGCTTCGGAGTCATGTTGTTTCTTTTCTCCCCTAGTCACCCCTCCAAATGACTCTTGCAGAATCTGGATTTCAAGGCCCCGCACCACTCTCAGCATAGTTTCTGCTACTTGAACCAGCACCCGAACTTGCTCAGCAATAGAGGTATGATAACCTATATCATCTCTTGATGACCCCTCATTCCCCAGTAGCTTGCCTTCTTCCATCTTTGCTCTACAGAGGGGAAGAGATTATTTACCAGTTTAAGGGTGTTATATGCATGCAGTTGATGTCATTTATATTAGACTCCTCATAAGATACTCATATTATATGTGATAGAATTTCACATGCTAAGCAATTATCTCATATGCATAATTATCACTTTAGACTACTATACATTTATTAACTATTCCAAGGCTAATAACACTTAGTTTGATTAACAAGTTATCCTACTATTTGTAACAACTTAATTTACAAAATTCAAACACACATATTATTACTAATAATTGAGGTAAATAGTTATTCATGGAGTCACTTAGAAACGCACCTAGTCTTATAAATACAAATTTCATACAATCTTCATATATACACAGTTATAACTCATAGAGTACTCTTGTATTCAAAAATACACAAGCCTCATATACCGATACACACCTTTATTCGGGACTCATCTACATGCACACATGCAAGGTTTGCTACCCGACATCCCAAGGACCCTGTCCCGGCTGAGAGCTAACTAAGGAAGCTCTGATATCAACTGTAACACCCCGATCCCTCACGAGATCAGAGTCCCAAACCCAAACCCGAGGCACGAAAAATGAGAAAAAACGGGCAGAGTCTCTCCTATTTATAGGATATTCCAACACTTGTTTCCACAGGAATTAACACACAGAAACTACACAAATAACATAAGACATTGAAATTCCCAAGATAACACTAGTTATCTAGTCTTAGCAAAATAGTCTATAGAGTTCTAGATTAGATAGCTAACAGTCTTGATGTCCTCCATAAATATTACAGACCACTAGCCTAGGTGAACTTTAGCTTAGTTACATATTTACATTTATCAAATATTTACAAGGCACATAGGCCTCAAAAGATTACATATTAACCACTACATCTACAGGAACTACCATACAACACTGTACAAGAACTCAAGGAGACTCCCGAGCCTTCTCCACCGTCTCCAGAGGAACTGAGCCTGACTCGCCTAAAAAAGTTAAAGAAAAGAGGAATGAGTATACATTATGAGTATACTCAGTGAGGGAGGTGTACAAATATCCGAAGAGGTTTTCACAAGATTCTCATGCAATGCAGATAAACAAGTGTATCATGTAGCTCAAGTAACAATAAGATTAAATGATAAAATCAATTGCAAGACTAATGCTAAGTCAAGGAATTAAAGCTGCAAGATTACTTCAGAGATTTTAACTTGGAAACAAATCATAAACAGCAGTAGAACATCTCACACATTAAACAACAACTCAACATTTACCAACACTTTAATAGGAATACAATTATAAGTAACAATCATATTGAAAAGGATACAGTTCATCTTCTTGCTTTTAATCTCGAACCATGAGCCATGATCTTCAAACAATTGCCGGCAAACCCTTACTCCAACAAGTTGGGATACTCCGGATGTATTTTGATCCTACGACCCTTTCTCCTGAGGTAGGTCCATGCCCAGCAGGTGAACCACGCCTCTGGGGTAGTGGAGTATGCCTCAGCGAGAAGGAAATAGGCACCATGGTAGTCGAGGGAGCATGGCAAGCCAGACGCCGCCCGTGTTTCTCGATGCTACCATGTCCGAAAAGGTTGCGCAACCCCAAGACAACATCACGATATAGCACATAAACAGTACATATAACTTTTATCTTTTACTAGGCACAGAAATGAGGACAATAAAGTAGGTTGTCCCCAATCACGAAGTATTAGAACATAGTAATTAGAAGGTATTAAGTAATTAAGATAGATTTCTATAAATTAAATAACTCTTCTTGTTTAGACAACAACTAACAATAATGAGCAAACAGTCATTTTTGTGAAATAAACAAATCAAACTGATAATAATAAGATTTACTGAGAACTATTTGTCAGCTAGTTGTCTTTAGTACTTAATGATAAACATTAGTCACAGAAGGGTGATGCAACTCTTAAGTTACTCTAGGTTAAGTCCCTTCTTAGTGCCAATTAGTTTTCTCTCAACTTAGAATAGTCAACATGATAAAATCATTAGCTTTATTCCAATTTCAGTTCTAACTAACCCTTCTTGCATCCTTTACAATTCCTCAAGGCAAGTTAAACCACAAGTGTAATGCCCCGAAACCAACACTCTCACACCTACAGGATACCCCCTGGGACTTGGGCCCAAGCGAGCACTGAGGCCATGGCGAGTGGGCCCGGAAATGTACTATGCAGGTATTGTCCGCTTTGAAGCCCATACTCCTCACGGTTTTATCCCTTCCCAGGTGGAACCCCACACTAGAAAAGGCGCCTACACGAATATACGAGACATCTCTATATATTCAGTTGGCCCAACTCCAAGCCTTCCGATATGGGATGGGGTCACCACATCCGCCCCCCCTTAAGGAGGCCCAGCGCCCTCACGGCACTAGTGCAAAGGAAGGTCAGTTCTGATACCAATTTTGTAATGCCCCGAAACCAACACTCTCACGCCTACAGGATACCCCTTGGGACTTGGGCCCAAGCGAGTACCGAGACCATGGCGAGTAGGCCCGGAAGCACACTATGCAAGCATTGTCCGCTTTGTAGCCCATACCTCTCACAGTTTTGTCCCTTCCCAGGTAGAACCCCACACTAGAAAAGGCGCCTACACGAATATATGAGACATCTCTATATATTCAGTTGGCCCAGTTCCAAGCCTTCCGATGTGGGATAGGGTCACCACAGCAAGTGCAAATACTAGCTAAAGCAATGGTTAGTTAACTTAAAATGTTTCAAACTTCCCTGTAGAACTTCTCATAATTAACTTTGATAATTCAATTAACTACACATCCGAGAAGAAGACATAAATAGCAACTAGTAAAAATGTTAATTTTTAACTACCTAAAGATTTCTTACTAGAGGTAATATTAGTTGCTTCTATGTGTTTATTCTTATTTAGATAGCATAATAAGATAGTATGTGGCTAGTCTCACTGTCTTTGATCAAATTCTTACTTCTTAGTGATTTGCTTATCGAACAGGATTACCACCATGTTAAGTTCAACTTTTCTCTTATGTCCAAACCTTCACTTATTAGTCAAGGTGCCTAAGTTAATTGATCACTTAAAAGAGTTAACTTTTATCAACATGTGCAAGACCTAACTGTCTAAATTTTATTCCTTTATTAACTAACTACATGTTCTCTTCGACATAGTAAGTACTTGTTCATTACGTACTCTTATTAATTGTGTGACATTTAAACGTAGCTAAACTAATTTACAAGTCATACAAGTAAATTCTATACATTATTTACCTTAAGTTAGCTTCAAGATCATGAATCTAATATCCAAACCACCAAAAAATTTAAAACTTGTTTAGCTAGTCATGAACAACTTACACATAATTCAAACACTTCACTGATTCTAACTACTTTAATTACATTAATCTAACTAACTTACCGTTAGATTCAACTCCTTTAATTACCTCATTAACTTCAAGTTATTAAAACACTATATTATCAAAATTAACTTGCAACCACCATTCGTTTGAGCAAAAGAAAAGGCACGGAGCTGCAACCACCTCCGACGGGGCTGCAGTTCGCTGAACAGCCATTGCTAGCGTTGGGTAATAGGCTGTCGGCATTGGCAGTCAACAGAATCACGCACATGCACACATAGAACTAAATACTTATGCAATTACTATCTTGCAAATCTTATTTTCACTTAAGAAATCATGTAAAATAGGATACAAACTCCTCTCACACACTTCAACAAACACATAAGATTCAACTAACCCCAATAAAATAAACATTTGGCTAACACTAATCTATAAGTTAAATCAAATAATTTAAGCAAAAGAGAACTCGCTTAACATCCTACAACCCACAGATCAACATTCAAGCATCATACTTCACACAAATCGTATACACGTATCATACCCAACTTCAATTAAATATAACAAGTAATTGAAATGCATAAGAAATATCTCCCTCACTTGATTTAAATTCCCGTTTCTGATATGATTCTAGTCCTTCCGTTAGGCTTGCCGTCGGGTAGAGGGCTTGAGCTTCGATGATTTTTTTTTCCTTCTTCTTGTCACGACTGCCACAGTCTTTTCTTGTTTTATTTTTTTTTTCTCTTTTTGCTTTCTCTCTGCTCGACGAAAAGGTGTAGCCAAAGGTGATGTAAAGGATTAGTTTATTTGTTTTGTGAAGTGTGTGTGTGTGTGCGAGAGAGTCGTGTGTGGTGGTGAGAATTAGAGTGGGTGAGATATTTTATGGGTTTGGTGAGTTTGTGTGGTCATGTGGACTTTTTCTTTTTCTTTTTCTATTTTTTTTTTTTTGAACACATGTATAAACTTATGAATATATATATATTTTTATTATTATTAGATAAAGTACAACTAAATCAAGCCAAACAAGGTTAACTCCTAAGGATTATTTCAGAATTACACATATTAGCAATTTAGCCCTATATAGTTAACAATTTAATTAATAGACACAAGTCAATTAAATGCAAGCAAGATAAAAGATATTCATAAGTAATAAAAGTAATAGATTGTTTATTTCTCATAGAATATCTAAACACGATTTTGACAAATTATTTGTTCATTCAGTTTCTAGCTCCGGTTTCGGATTCAAACCAAAAGATAACATAAATTTAAATAATAATATAACATATTAGGATAATTATCCCGAAGTCAATTAATCTTTTAATTAATTACATACAATTAATGAAAATAATAATCTATCATTTATTCTATATAAATCAATTAATTGTAACTCTAATATCTTAAGGGTAAAATTATGATAATATAATCATTCTCAAATTCGGGACTTCACATTCAAATAGTAATTCAAATTAATTGAAATGTTAATAAAGTAATTTTTTTTAAATAAGATATTAAAATAATAAAGTAGTTATTATGTGCAAGTTGATCCAACATAATTAAAAATGATTATAGCAATGAAATAATAACTAATTATTTCTCATAAAGTAATTAGATTCAATTTTTAATAATTATACATGATGATAATAATAATGTAATCATTTCTTATAATTCTATTACTTAATTTAATAATTATAGATAATAATGATAAGTACAATTCCGGATCAAAGCTTCACACTAAAAATAAATTAGATATAATTGAAGTAAAGTCTAATAATAAAATAATAAAATAACCATTCTAAGCAAATCAAATAAGTAGAATTGAATGAACATGAAAAGTTTTCATGGCACATTTTCCAAAATGCAATTTAATAAAATAAATATGTAATTCTAATTAAATATATATATATGTCAGGTCTAGGCGTCACAAGGATTATCTGGCGCGTTAGGAATATGTTATGGCAACTTTCTCTTGCAGGTTTGATCAAATCATGGCACTGGAATGGGAATTCTACCTTGGCTCATCTCTTTCATTGTCAGGTTCTGAGGAGGCAGAGTCCCTTACCTAGGATGGTGGTCTAGCTGAGACTCCAAGAGGGTAAGTTTAAGCTGAATGGGATGGTAGTAGTGAAGGGAATCGGGCAGGTGGAGGAGGGATTTTTCGGGACTCTCATGGTAATATGCTCATGGCCTTCTTCAAAGGGTATGGGGATATTCCTACGATCCAGGCTGAGTTGCTTGCGTTCCTTCGTGGTCTTTCTATCTGTTTGCATTACGGTTTGGAGGATGTTTGGGTTGAGATGGATGCTCAGGTGGTAGTGAATTTGATTAAAAGGCAGGGGCGTGGTTCCTGGGTTTTGGTGTAAGATCTTGAGCGGGCTCGTGTTTTGCTTGGTACACTTCATGCAACGTTGAGTCATATTTTCAGGGAAGAGAACCAGGCAGCAAATTATCTGGCAGGTTAAGGTTTGAGGTCGGACGGATTGCACTATGTTTATGATTTTCAGTAGCATAGTTTACTTCGAGGGATTGTTCGGGTTGATAAGTTGGGCCTGCCGAGTTTTCGGGGATGGTGAGCCTCTTTTCATGTTGTTGCTTAAACTATTTCCTGTCTGCGTATTGATCCTGCAAAGGAGAAGGATCGTTAGCTTGTGCGGAGCAGAAAAGCGTGGTGGTTTTCGTCCAAGCAAGTTAGTGGCTCTTTCCTTTCTTTTTCATTGTGCTTTTTTGGAAATTCTTGTTTTTTTTGTTGTCTTGTTTGGTTCGTTGGAATAGAGATGGCTTTGGTGTCAGCTTTTGGTTAGTAAGAGACGAAGTTGCAGCCTTCTGAGTTTTTTGAGCTTTGGGCTTGGTGTGGGCCTTGTTTTTTTGGTTTTCTTATTTTTTCCTGTTGTTAGGTGTTCTGTTACGAGAAAAGGGTTTGTCCCTTCTCTTAGTTTCATTCAGGAGATGGTTTTGGTCTTTGTCCCCCATCCCCTTCTAGAGGTCAGGTTCTGGTCCCCCTCCAATTCTTGCACCTTGTTTTCAAGTTTAATAAAGTCCAGAGGGTCACTCCCTCTTTCCACTAAAAATAAAATAAAATAAAATAAAAAAACCCTCAACCCTAAACCCTAAACCTAAAAAATAAAATAAATAAACCTAAACCATAAAACCTAAAAACAAAATAAACGAAAATAAACTAAACATAAATAAAATAATAGAAAAAATAAAACAATAAAAAAAACTTTTAAAAAAAACCTAAACATAAAAAAATAAATAAATCCTAAAAACCTAATAAACCCAAAAATTAAAAAGAAAATTAAAAATTAAAAAAAACAAAAAAAAACCTAAATAAAAAATAAATTATATAATAAAAAATTTAAATTAAAAAAAACTAAATAAACCTAAATAAACTAAAAATAAAAAATAAAAAACTATAAAACCTAAAAAAATAAACTAAAAAAATAAAATAAAAAAACCTAAAAAACTAAATAAACCTAAACTAAAAAAATAAAATAAATAAAATAAATAATAAATAATATAAACGTAAATAAAATAAAAACATAAAAAATACAATAAAAAATAAAAATAAAAAAACTTAATAAACCTAAAACTTAAAAATAAACAAAAAAAAAAACAAAATAAAAAATAAATAAAACCTAAAAAAATAAATAAAAACATAAACCTAAAAAAATAAAAATAAATAAAAACTAAAAAATAAATAAAAATAAATAAATAAAACTAAAAAACTAAAAAAAATTAAATAAAATAAACATATAAAACTAAAAAAAAAACCTAAAAAAACTATAAAATAAATAAATAAAATAAAATAAAAACTTAAAAATAAACCATAAAAAATAAAATAAAATAAAAAATAAACCTAAACTTAAAAAACCACCAAAAAAGCTTTCTCTCTCTGGCGGCTCCCTCCCTCAATCCAAACCTCGATCTTCACGAATAGCGGAGCCGTCGGGGCCAGGCCTGCCGGCCGGTGATTGAACGTCATTGGTGGCTGGCTTGGAAGGCCAGCCTTCTTCCTCGACGCAGCAGCTCCCTACTGCTGCGTCGTCATTAACTTCACACAGCAGCCTCATGTTGCTGCGCTGCTTCAAGCTTCAGCGCAGCACCCAAGTGGTGCTGCACCACCTGCGCATCAGTCTTACGCTGATGCGCAGGTTGATAAGGTGCTGCAGCCTCACGCTGCTGCACCCAAGAACTACGAGGCGCAGCAGTCAGTGACTACTGTAACGCCCCGATCCCTCACAAGACCGGAGGCTCTAATAACCATGCTACTCTCAACCCAATACCAAACCCGGTCACAAAATTTTAGAAAAAAAACGGACAGAGTTTCCTCTGTATCGCGGACATTTTTCAAACCTGTAAATGCTCAAAATAGCCACAATATACTAAAACAAGCTTTTATAATTAAAATTCAAAGGTTCAAGGTCATTCGAGCCAGGAGACAAACAACAGCTCCAAATCACACATGCATGCACCCAACTTAACTTTTCATTAAACCTTTTTAACATGCCATCCTATGATAACATTAGAGCAATTTTAGTAGTTGAAATCAACACCTCTAAACATACACCCCCAAGCATGCAAGAACTAAAAGGAGAATTAAAAGTTATTACAAACCATAATATCTCAAAGCTAACATTACAACCAACAGCTTTCAACTTGCAACTACAAGAATATACATAGCCTTAAGGCCACAAAATAGATCATGCTATAGCAATACAAGTACACCATGTAACAACAAGAAGGCAAATCCACCTTAGACAACAAACACACAACAACTAGGGCAAAGGCTCAGCCTGAAGTTCTTCATCTTCCACTAGCACCTCAACTAGTTGGGGTTCACCCTCAGCACTTCCTGAAACATGTTTAGCGAGGTATGAGCAATCACAATTGCTCAGTGAGGGATAAGGTCTATCGGGGACGTGCAATGCAGCAACTTAACACAATTAATACAATAGATAAACAATGAATAACAATTCTAATACCACATTTTAAAAGGATACAATCGATAACCCTTATCACTCCAAAT
This sequence comes from Ehretia macrophylla, assembly GCA_037974665.1. Taxonomy (NCBI): domain Eukaryota; kingdom Viridiplantae; phylum Streptophyta; class Magnoliopsida; order Boraginales; family Ehretiaceae; genus Ehretia; species Ehretia macrophylla. The sequence goes on from CM075774.1 coordinate 198,551, forward strand.
CTTCGATCCCCGATCCACGAACCACGATCTCGATCTCGATATACCGGCATCCCTTACACCAATGGGTACTCCGGATGTACCCGATCCTACGACCCAACACCCCCTGGCAATCTCCAGACCAGGCGAGTGAGGGAATAGCAGACGGAGCTAAGGCAACCAACACTGGCAAGCCCGATGCCGCCCAGTGAGGCCATCGCATCCGCCGTGACAATGAGGTTGCGCAACCACGATGAAATGCAAGAATGATAACAATGACAATATAATCAGGAAACATATTTAAGGACAAAAAGTAAGTTGTTCTCGCACCAAGTTACAATTTAGCAACAATAAGCATATATCAATTACGCAATTATACTAAACAATATACTCTTTTAGAAAGAAAATAAACTATGGTGCACGTAAGGATGCAGGTCCCTCACATCTACCGAGCTCCAAGATGTAAGTTTGAATCACATCATTTCCAGTCACCTTGAACCTATGAGCAAACATTACTTCAATTACTCTTTAACTACAACATTCATTAATTATTCAGCTAGATTAGCTAACTTATAACTTCGCTTATTTAGCATATATACAATATCTATTGGAATTCTATTTTTAACAAAACACCACTTTTATATACTTTAACTTAACATATATTCCATATTTTCAATAGTCTACAAGTTAATTAAGAAGATAGTTCAAAAACTTAAAGGAGAATGATTCAACCAGCATGCTATAACTAGATATAAACCGAGCTAGAATTTAGTTTAACTAAGATCAACACATGAGCCTGCAGTTACTCATACTATTTCTCATTTTACTTTAGTTAATAACTTGTACAAGAAACTAATTCACTCCACATACAATAAACTAGCCATTAACTCAACTCAAATAATTTCTCCAAATAATTTATAGATAATAAAGGTTATGTTACTTTAATGTTCAAATGACACATTCATTCACAATGACACTACCCAGTCTTTTACTACTTTAATGAACTTCTAATTCATATTCTACTTTACTTACAATAGTTAGTAATATCTCTATGAAGATAGCCCAACATTAGCACATAGGGAAAGAAATATATTTATCAACTAATAGAAAAGTTAACTATCAACCATTTAATAACTAACATACTATTTTAGTAAAATAACTATACTTCAAGCTAAGATTATAACATTTCACTAGTAGTATTAACTTAAGTTAATTACATTTAACATATAATAGACAACTATCAACTTACAATTAACCTTACATGTAGTTTCAAAAAGCATTAAACACATTCTTCCACATAGTTTACTTGACCTTTCTAAGTGTTCACTAGTTGCACATTGATAACAACAACTAATTCTAACAGTTGAATTGTTTAGCATATATAGAAACATTACCTATGTCTAAAGGTGGTGACCATCACAACTCTACTAGCATTTCTCATTCACAGTCGAATAGAATAGCTTTCAATTTAAATTAACTTTACTAGCAATTAGATTTCAATTACAATTCATGAAAACAACATAACTATAAGAGCCCCATTACGTTATTATTCATCCAAGGACACTACACAATAAAGTCTTGATCGAATACATTCAATTAGAACTGAATTATATCATTACTATAGCAAAATGACAACAAAATTCAGATTCTCGCGTAACAGGGCATTTCTGACACATCTCACCAAAATGATCATAACTTGCTCTAGACAACTCCGATTAATGCACCGTAAAAAGCTGTAGAAACTAGACTCGTAAGGCTTTCTAATGGTATATAATTCAACCCCTAATCCTTCTCCAATTAATACAGTTTTAAGCTCTTGCCTCAATGCAGTTAGAATAGAAGCAGTTTATACAAGCAAATAAGTAGTTTTACAAAAGGACATATACAAAATATAATTAGAATTACATCAAAAGTTCCAAACCAACTTGAAACTACATTTAAACATTCAAGAAGTCATGCCAAGGTCTTAGAAGCGCGAGACAACCGAAATTGCACCTAAACCCCTTTGTTATTCAAGCTATTTATCCTCCAAACCAAAGTTAATGATTCAAATTTAAAGGGAAACTCTACCAACCTTCTAACTAACCGTCAAGGAACCCTTTCAACCTTCTAACTCATTCAAACGCCCGCAATAACCCCGAAAGCCCCAAATTCCCTCTTATAGCTTGACACTACACCTACCTCATCCGGGCTTCAAACAAGGATTAGCAAAGCTTCTATAGCACCTAGGTAGCCTAAGAATTCTAAAGGTGAAGACCGAATCAACCCGGATTTGCATTTACCCCGAAACCCCTTTGTTAAAGTCGACTATTTCAGGTTTTATGCGATTTTAGAGCAATTCAAGTGTACGGGACTATTAGACTATCTTCATTAGCACCTAAAGCATCTATTAGGAGTGTTGAATCAAGCTAATACGTGCAATTACACAAAACCCTAGAAAAATGTCACTATTCACCTCATAAATCAAACTAATGATTCTAACCATTTAAAAAGCGAAACAATGGCTCAAATATGTTCTCTAGCACTCATATACAAGGTATAATAGCATAGATAATCAATACATTAGCATTTGGTCACATTTTCAACAAATCAAGAAAATAGCAACTATTTTAAAATGCGAAAATAAGCCATGAAATCTCTCACCAATGCGCGTAGGAATACCTAGGAAGCTTGCACACACCCTAAACTACTTGCTCTAGGCTTGGATGGGCTTGGATTGAAGAGTTGGAGAGCAAAACTTCCTTCTTTCTTCCTGTTTGCTGCTGTCCGTTTTTTCTGCTTCTATTTTCAGCTTTTATTTTTTTTTCTTTTGTATATTATGAGCTTAAGTGGTGTTGTGTGAGTTATATATTAATGTGGGTCAAGTTGGGTGCTTATGTGGGTTATTTAAATGAGTCTAACAAGCTCTAAAACGAGTCTAAGGTGCAAAACGAATGCTAGTTAATTAAAACACTAAGTTAAGTTACGTAACACTATTCTTAGTTTGCTAAAACATTTTCTAAACGAGTGCTCCTATCGCTCCAAGCTCAAAAGCACATTTTTTTCATTCCTAAAACAATTAATATGATTTAATAAAAATGCTAATTCATTAATATAATGCAGTTAAAAAATGGAATGAATAGTAACTAAGAAAGACAACAGGTAAAACACATAATTAAATTCGCAATTAATGGGTACAACAGTTAAAAATGTGTACGGTAGAATTTCGGGCGTCACAACTACTGCGCAATGCGAGGCGCTGCAGGGCCCTACTGCAGCGCCACTCGAGGTACGACGGGGCCCTGCAGCGCCCCTTCAGGAGCGGCAAGGGCCTGCTGCAGTGCCCTTCCAGGCACGACAGTCAACCCCAACTGCGCCTGTTAGTTTCCAGCCCTCGTCGTCATCAAAATTGGCCATTATAGCCCCTATGCCGCCACTGCAACTTTCAAATCTGCCTCAAGTTGTCAACCCTTCATTTCCACGTGCTTGGGGTAAGAGCTTTGCCTCAGTTATTAATTCAGAGAAACCTCCATTAATTCCTATTTTGTGTGGTCCTAAAACGTTCATGAATAAGCCTGCTTTTGGTATCCGTTTATCGGAATTAGATGTTTTGCTTGAGCCGTTTAAATATGCCATTGTTGGAAAATTCAATAGTATGCCTTTAATTGCTAAAATTCGTTTCCATTTTTCAAGGCTTGGTCTTGTTGGTGATTATCAAGTGTTGTGGTTAGATTACAAACATATTTTGATTAAGTTAACGAATGAGGATGATTTTAAAAGGATTTGGAATAAGAATGAATGGTTTTCTGATGGTCGAAAAATGCGTCACTTGTTTGAAAAATCTGTACTAATGGGGCTTGCTAGAACTCTTGGAACTCCAATTCAGATTGATGAGTCAACTTCTAGGGGGACACATCCAACTCAAGCTAGGATACAGATTGAGTTTGACTGTTTGAAAACCCCTCCATCTGAGATCTTTGTTAGTTATGAGAATGAGGATGGTGTGAGTGTTGGGGGATATTGGCAGGAGGTTATGTTTGAGGAGATGCCTCCTTACTGCAATCGATGTAAGCATTTGGAGCATGAGGAGGAATTTTGTTTGGTTACCACCTCAGAAAAAGAGCGTAGAATAGCCATGGAGAAAAAGAAGAAGGGAAATGTTTCATAGGAAACCGCCTAGTGAGGGATCGGGGTCGGGGGAAAATGATCCTAAACCACTACCCCGCCCCTCTCCTTCATCGGGTCAGAATAAGGGTAAGGATGCTGATAAAGATGGGTTCACTACTGTTCGTGGCAGGAAAAATAAAATGGGCGAAAAGAAATATGCAACTAAGGCTTCACAAAATGATATAGGTACCACAGTCCTAGTTAAGAATTCTTTTGATAAATTGAATTTTGAGAAAGAAGAGAGCTCAGTGAGTGAAGATGAGAAAAATAGTGAGAGAAAATTAGAGGAGTTTGAAAAAGAGCAAGAAAGAGCTAGAGAAGAGTTTGTAAAAAATCTTGAGAGAGAAAAAGAGAGATTGAGAGAGGAGCGAGAAAAAGAAAGAGCGGATTTAGAAAAAGATGAAGAGAGGCAAAAAGAGGAAGATAAAGAGACAGTGTGTGCAGTTCAACATAGAGTGAGAGAGATAATGCGTGATCCTCGAGAAGAAGAGAAAAATATTGAGGAGAGGAAAAATGAGCAGACAGAGAAAAAAAGAGAGGTAAGGAGAGTTACTTTTGGTGAGATTCTGAGTAATAACGATCTTGTTGATTTGAGCTCAGAATCCACCAGGATTTCTTCTAGTAAGGATCCTTTGCATGTGTACTCTGTTGGGGAGTCTTCCCAACAGTCCCACGGGGTGGGGGTAGTTTAGATGGGGGCTCTAGTGGTCAGGACAAAGGGCTGAGTGATAGTGCTGGTAGCGGTTCTGGGAGGGAGAAGATTGTTGATGGGAGTAGGAGCGAGGATGTTGTTGAGAGTGAGGAAGGGGTCGGTCGTAAGGTGGGGGGCCGTGAGCTTGTTATTAGGGTAGAGGAGGCAGTATGAGATGGAGAGGGGGAAATGAAGAGTGAGGGGAATGAGGGAGACAGTGTGAAAAGGGGTACGTTTTGAGTCGATAGGTTGGGTGATGGTACTGGAGCTAGTTTAGAGAGGGAGATACGTAGGGGCGAAGAGGTAGTGTCAGTGGGAATTGGGGAACTTCCTTTATGCATCATTAACACGGATCCATCTTTGTTAAGCTCTGATTCTGATTCCAGGTTCGTGCATACTCAAGGGCATATCTCAGGTTTGGGTGATGCTTTGGAGGTGCATCCAAGGAGCTTTCCAGAAGTAACTCATCGGACAAGTTGCAGGGCATTAAGCAGAGCAAGAGGTTATCAAAAAAGAAAAAGCAGCAGTTGGGTTCTCCGCGCATCACGCGAAGTAAGTCCAATGTGGAAAAAGGTAACACAGGCGAATCTTCCTATTTTTCTAATGATTAGTGGACTTGTATGGAATATTAGGGGAGTGGCGTGAACTGTGGGTTTGCGTAGGTTGAAGAAGTTGATTAAAATGCACAGGTTAAAGTTTGTTGCGATCTCAGAACCTATGGTCTCTGCGGATCAGATTTCTTTTTATTCGCGAACTTTGGGTTTTGCTTCCAAGTTTGCTCAAAATTGCTCAACTAAAGTGTGGTTTTTTTGGGATGAAGACATACAGGTTCACATTCTGAGGGACCATGCTTAGGCTCTTACGGTGTACATTACTGTTCACTGGCTCAGAAAGCCCATGTTTGCTACTTTTGTTTATGCTAAAAATTTGTTGACTGAGCAGTGGGAACTTTGGGAGGAAATGGTTCTGATATCCAGGGTGGTTGAGGGACCGTGGATGGTTGGTGGTGATTTTAATGCCATCTTGGCAGCATCTGAAAGGTGGAATGGTATGACGCCGAATGTTCTTTCGATTGAGGAATTCTTAAATTGTTTGTGGGATTGTGGATTAATTGATGCAGGTTATGAAGGCAATGAGTTCACCTGGACTAATGGAACTTTGTTTCAGCGGCTGGATCGTGTTTGCATCAACCATTTGTGGCCAGATACATTCACGGGTTCCAAAATTCAGTACCTGGCCAGAGAAGGATCTGATCACTGTCCCCTTCATATTTCTTTTTCTCTTTCTATTAATAGAGGGCCTTCCTCTTTTCGTTTTTTAAATGCTTGGACTAATCACCATAATTTTCTTTATTTTGTTTAGGCTAGCTGGAATTCTCCATTGCAGGCTCAAGATGTTGACAGGTTTTGGTTTAAGCAATAGCATCTTAAGAGTGCTCTCAAGTGGTGGAACATAAACATTTTTGGTGATGTGTTTCAGAATGTCAGAGAGGCTGAGCAGAGATTGGAGCAACTTGTGATTCAGTGTCAAACGTCATCTATGCCTGGGGATCAGATGGCCTTGAATGAAGCTCGAGCTAAGTTGGTTAGATTGTTAGCTATTGAGGAGCAGTTCTGGCAACAGAAAACGGGTTGCAGATGGTTGGTAGAATATGAGAAGAATACAAGCCTTTTTCAGCTATTGTTGAAGACGAAACACATGAGAATCACATTTTGGGAGATAAAGGTGTCGAGAGACCAAGAAGTTGTTACCCTCCAGGATCAAACGAAGATAAAGATTTTGGCAGTTGAGTATTTTGCAGAGCTTCTTCAGGGTGAACAGTGTGATGTGGAGGGAAGAGACTGAACTTTGATCCCCTCTATTCTTTCGGGTGAAGGGAACGATACTTTGCTTGCAGCACCGACGTTGGAAGAGTTGCGGGATATTGTGTTTAGTATTGACCCGTATTTTGTGGCGGCGCCGGATGGGTTCTTGTTGAAGTTTTACCAAGTGTGCTGGGAGGTTATTAAAGAGGATCTCAGGGGAGCAATGAGTGCCTTTTTGGAGGGAGCGGAGCTTCCTAGGGGAGTCACCTCAACGACTTTGGTTTTGATTCCAAAAAAAGATAATCCAGGTATGTGGAACAATTTCAGGCAAATTAGTCTTTGTAATACATTTAATAAGATCATTACAAAGATGCTGGCTACGAGGTTGTGAGTTTTGTTGCCTAAGCTCATTTCTAAAAATCAGAGTGGATTTATTGGGGGTATATTGATTGGGGATAATATTCTTTTGGCTCAGGAGTTAGTACATTCTTTGAATTCTGCTATTCGTGGGTCAAATATTCTGCTTAAACTTTATATGATGAAAGCATATGACAGGATGGATTGGGGTTTTATTTGCAAAGTGTTGGAATGCTTTGGTTTTTGTGACCGTTGGGTCTCGATTATTCGGAAATGTGTTTCCAATTGTTGGTTTTCTGTTTTGCTTAACGGTAGCTCCACAGGTTATTTTCAATCGAAAAGAGGTCTTCAGCAGGGGGACCCCATTTCGCCTCTTCTCTTTATTCTGGCTGCGGAGTATCTGTCTAGGGGTCTAAATAGAATGTTTGTGTAGTTTCCTTCCATGCAATATTTTGCTAGGAGTTCTTTTCTGGTTTCCCACCTCGCGTTTGCAGATGATATTGTTATTTTTGCAAATGGTTATAAATCTTCTTTGAGCAGGATTATGGGCTTTTTGGCATAGTATGAGTCTCTTTTTGGTCAGAATGTGAATAAGGCAAAGAGTGGTTTCATCCTTCCGGAATCCTCACCGCGGGCTAGGGTGAGGATTGTGGAAAGAACTACAGGGTTTACTAGGCAGAGTCTACCGACTAGGTACCTTGGTGTTCCGCTGTATAAGGGGCCGAAGAAGGTGGTCTTGTTTGATGATTTGATTCAGAAAATTTCTTCACGAATTACAGGTTAGCAGTCGAGAGTGCTCTCGCCAGGTGCGAGAATTGTGTTGCTTCGGAGTGTGCTTACATCTATGCCTCTTTATCTCATGCAGGTGCAACGGGCTCCGGTAGGGGTCATTGAGCGTATTGAGAGACTATTTAACAAGTCATCTGGGGAGATATTGGGGATCTCAAAAGGATTCATTAGGCTCCTTGGGGGTCTCTTTGTTTCCCGGAGAGTGACTGAGGACTGGGGGTACAAGATTTGCATGATCTTGGGGAGGCTCAGGAGATTAAGTTGTGGTGAAGATTTAGGACCTCTGATAGTTTGTGGGCGCAGTTCATGAGGGCAAGGTACTATCAAGGAAGGCACCATTTCTCTGTTAATGTTCGACCGCATGATTCTAATATTTGGAGGAGGATCAAAAAGGCAGGGGATGGGGGAAAGAAGTTTTTATGTTGGAAGATTGGGTCTGGAAATGTATTTTTTTGGCATGATGTGTGGTAGGGAGACCGCCATTTGGCTTCTTTCAAGTCCGATGGTTTTCTTTCTTCTGCTAAAGTGGAAGAGTTTGTGATCAATTGTGAGTGGGAGTTGGTGAGGTTAGAGGCGGTTCTTCCCCCTTTTGTGGTGACGGAGTTAATTAAAGTTCCTTTGAGGTTGTATGCCCAAGATGAACAGTATTGCGACCTGACATCGCATGGAGGTTTCACGATGTATAGTGCTTGGAATCTTGTGATGAAGAAGGCTCAGAGTCGGCGATCATTTCGTGAAATCTGGTACTCTTCTATTCCTCTTAAAATGTCTTTTTTCATGATGAGGTTGTTGCACGATTGGTTGCCTGTGGATGAGCATTTATAGTGTAAGGGGATATTTTTTGCTTCTAGGTGTCAGTGTTGCAGTCAGGTGGAGTCTCTATCTCATGTCTTCATGAATGGGAAAAAGATTTCGGTTGTCTGGCTGCACTTTGCACAGATTTTTGGAGTCCGATTACCTGATTCGGATAATGTGTTTGTGTGGTTGAGTGTCTGGTTCTACTCTGGTGATTATGTGTGCAGAGGGCATGTGCATAGTTTGATCCCTATTTTTATCTTGTTGTTTGCTTAAATTGAGAGAAATGATTCAAAGCACAGGAATATGGGTTTCTTCTCTGATAGGATTATCTGGCACGTTAGGAATTTGTTGTGGCAACTTTCTCTTGCAGGGTTGATCAAGGCATGTCACTGGAAGGGGGATTCTGCCTTGGCTCATCTCTTCCATTGTCAGGTTCAGAGGAGGCAGAGTCTATTACCTTGGATGGTGGTCTGGCTGAGACCCCAGGATGGTAAGTTTAAGCTAAATGTGGATCGTAGTAGTGAAGGGAATCGGGCAGATGGATGAGGGATTATTTGGGACTCTCATGGTAATATGCACGTGGCATTCTTCGAAGGGTATGGGGATATTCCTGCGATCCAGGCTGAGTTGCTTGCGCTCTTTCGTGGTCTTTCTATCTGTTTACAGTACGGTTTGGAAGATGTTTGGGTTGAGATGGATGCTCAGGTGGTTGTCAATTTGATTAAAGGGCAGGGGCATGGTTCCTGGGTTTTGGCGTATGATCTTGAAAGGGCTCGTGTTTTGCTTGGTACACTTCATGCAACGTTGAGTCATATTTTCGGGGAAGGAACCAAGGAGCAGATAATCTGGCAGGGCAAGGTTTGAGGTCGGACGGATTGCACTATGTTAATGATTTTCAGCAGCACAGTTTGCTTCGAGGGATTGTTTGGGTTGATAGGCTGGGCCTGCCAAGTTTTCGGGGGAGGTGAGCCTCTTTTTATGTTGTTGTTTAAACCGTTTCCTGTCTGCGTTTTGATCTTGCAAATAAGAAGGATAGTTGGCTTGTGCGCAGTGGAAAAGAGTGGTGGTTTTCATCCGAGCAGGTTAGTGGCCCTTTCCTTTCTTTTTCATCTTGCGTTTTTGGAACTGGTTTGGTTTTCTTGTTGGTTTGTTTGGTTCGCTAGGTTGAAGATGGCTTTGGTGCCGACTTGTGCATTCGCAAAGACGGAGCTTCAAATTTCTGAGGTTTTTGAGATTTGGGCTAGGTCATTCATTTGTGGCTGTTATGGGCCTTGTTTTTTTTGTTTTTCCTGTTGTTAGGTGTTCTGTTATGGGAAGAGGGTTTGTCCCTTCTCTTAGTTTCATTAAGGGGATGTTTTTGGTCTTTGTCCCCCATCCCCTTCTGGAGATCAAGTTCAGGTCCCCCTCCAGCTCTTGTATCTTGTTTTCAAGTTTAATAAATTCTTGAGGGTCATCCCTCTTTCCACTAAAAATAAAAAATAAAAAATAAAAACCCTAAACCCTGAACCCTAAACCCTAATCCCTAAACCCTAAACTTAAAACTATATAAAAACTAAACCTAAAACCTAAAAAAACCTATATATATATATATATATAAAAAAACCTAAACCTAAACCTTATATATAAAAAATTTAAAAAAACCTATATATATAAACTTTAAAATATATATATATATATATATATATATATAGTTTAATGTTTATTTTTATTTTTAATTTATTTAGTTTAATTTATAATTTATATATATATATATAAATTAAAATTAAACTAAAATATATATAAATTAAACTAAATAAATTAAAAATAAAAATAAACATTAAACTATATATATATATAAAAAAACTAAATAAAACCTATAAATTAAAAATAAATTAAAAAAACTAAATATATAAAAAAAAACTTTAAAAAAACTTATAAACCTATAAAAAAAATATACAAAATATATAAACATATAAATAAAACTAAAAATAAATTAAATAAACCTAAATTAAATAAACTAAAAAAAAAAAAACTAAACCTAAAATAAATCTTAAACTTAAACCTATAAAATTAAATTAAAAACTAAAAAATAAACTAAACTATATATATCATAAAATAAAAATTAAACTAAAAAATATATAAACCTATATATAAATATTAAATAAAATATATATATATAAATTAAACATATATAAACTAAATTAAATAAATAAAACTAAATATATATATATATATATATATAAAATAAACCTAAACTAAAAACTAAAACCTTAAAAAAAATAAACTAAACCTTTTAAAATCATTAAATAAACTAAACCTTATATATATAATTAAAAACCGCAAATAAAATATAAATCTAAACTAAATATATCTATAAGAACTAATATATATATATATATATATATATATATATATATATATATATATATATATATATAATATATATATATAATATATATATATATATAATATATATATATAAAATAAACTATAAATATATATATATATATATATATATATATAACTTAAATAAATATATAAACTATAAACTTAAAATAACATAAAAAAATATATAAATTAAATAAAATATATAAATTAAATTAATATAAAACTTAAAAAATATATAAATTAAAAAACCTGAACCTTTAAAAACCATAAAACCATTATAAAAAATATAAACTAAACCTAAAATATATATAAAAAACTAAATTATAAAAACCATATAATATAAACTAAACCATATATATAAACTAAACTAAATATATATATATATATATATATATATATATATATATATATATATATTAAACTAAAAATAAATAAATATATATATATATATATAAACCTATAAAAAAATATAAACTATAAAAAACCTAAACTAAACATAAATTGAAATAAAATAAACTTAAATAAAATATATATATATATATATATATATATATATAAATAAACTATATAAATAAATTAAAACCTTAAACTATAAACATTAAAAACTAAACCTAAAAAAAAACCTATAAATTAAACCTATAAACATAAACTAAATAAACTAAAAAAAATAAAATATATAAATATATATATAAACTAAAACTAAACTAAACAAAAAAATAAATTAAATAAACTAATATATATATTGTGACGACCGAGAACCTCTTCATATTCATTTTAAATTGTTGAACGTCTTATTTGAGCATTAAATGTGCATTTATTTAATTTTTAGCATAAGACACTATTCATAAGAAAAATTTATTGTTTAATTTTTCTGAAACTGTATTTTTCTCCTGTCACATATCATGTAGGAGGAATGTGAAAAATATTATTTTGTGTATTTAATGTTGGGAGTATGCATTTAGAAAATAGTTTTCGTCTTGAATGAATAGTGTTATGTGACTTAACTAAGTGTTTTAATTAGCTAGCACCTTTGTTGCACCTTAGACTCATTTTTAAACAACCCATGCTCTTTTTAATAGCTCATTTATGCACACAACTTGACCCCACTTAAGCTTACTCAACATAAAACTCTCACAACTCACAACTTAGCTCATAACATAGCAAAGAAAAAAAAAAAAAAAGAGCTGAAAGTTACTGTAGCAAATCCGAAAATAGCATAGGAGGAGAATTTCTTCATCAAACCTTGGAGTTGAGATCTTGGCTTGCTTAGGGAGGATTCTAGAGCACCTAGGAGCTTCACCACCTTGCCTACATCTTCATACAAGTGAGGGAGTTGCATTTTTATAATTATCAAAGTTTATGTTCATATATTGAAATTTTTGATTTGTTGATTATTGCAATAATACTTGTTATAAATGTTTAATATGTGTTTATTAGAGCCTATAGTGTAGACTTTTAAAGCTTGTTAGCAAATTTTATGGTAGAATGCATAGATTGATTGAAAGAGATAATGAATAGTGCAATGAATAGTGAAATCCGAAAATTTAGGGTTTCTTTTTATATATGATTTGTTAATTAGATTGAATTGAGGCTTCCTTTAGGTGCTTTAGACATTAGTGAAACTAGACAAAGACTCACGTGAGGTTAAATTACCCGAAAATGAGTTAAAATGCAAAATTTGTTAACTTTAAAAAGGGGACTTTTCTCGTTAAGCAATCCGGGCAAATTTGGGCATTGATTCGGGTATCCTTGAGCTAAGAAAGCACCTTTGGTGCTTTCGTTTGGCGGAAATGGGGTTCGGTTAGTATAGTTGTAGTTCAAAGCCGTTCGGGGCCTTCCCGAACTTTTGTTTCTAAAATGAGCTTTTATGATCCTAAAAGGAGCCTTTGGACTTAATTAAGAATATAGAAAGACTAGGATATGATTTGGAAATCTTGAACCATGTATAGGAGAAAGAAAACTCGGTTAAAAAAAAAGGAAAAAAGTAGTTTTGGCTATATTTGATGCAATTGGCACTTGTATTTAAGTTAACTTGTATTGTATTGGATAATTAGCGTATAATTAAGCTATTTGAGTAGATTGTGGGATTTAATTGTGTTGATTGCTTCTTTTGGCATCTTTTAACTAATATCGTGCTTATATGAACTTTTATCGTGTGTATATGTGAGGGCGGCCTACTTTGTCGTCCCTCTTATGTGTTATGTGATATATTGATTGCTTGTGACTTGTCTCGGGGTTGCGCAACCTTTTCGGACATGGTAGCGTCGAGAAACATGGGCGGCGTCGGGCTTGCCGTGCTCCCTCGACTACCATGGTGCCTATTCCCTTTCTCGCTGAGGCATACTCCACTACCCCAGAGGCGTGGTTCACCTGCTGGGCATGGACCTACCTCGGGAGAAAGGGTCGTAGGATCGGGATACATCCGGAGTATCCCAATTGTTGGTGTTTGGGGTTTGCCGGCATGTTCGTGATGCTCGTGGTTCGTGGCTCGTGATTGAAGACTCGGAAGTGGAACCGTATCCTTTTTAAAAGTGGTTAATTGCTTGGCTTATTGTCTTGTTGGTTTATGTGGCTTATATATGTTTTCTTGTGTTTGCATATCATATTGCACGTTGGCATGTTGCATCACCTCCCTTGCTGGGCAACTTTGTTGCTCACTCTTCATTTGAAATGTTTCAGGAGAAGCTGAGGTGAATCCCCAGCTGTTAGAAGTAGAAGAAGAAGAAGAAGTTCACGTAGATCAGAATCCGTGACTTTGTGTGCTAAGGTGGATCTTATGTGCTACTTGCGTGGAGTTCTTGTTGATAATGTATTTTGAGACCTTGGGGTCTTGTGTATACGTTTAGTAGTTGTAGACTAGAATGTTAGAGAAAGATGTTGGATTGTAATAATGGATCCTAGACTTTATTTTCTCTTGCATGCTTGGAGTGTTGTTGTCTATGGCTAAAACCAACTTATCTCGCATGCTTGTGTGCTTAAGTAGATTGTTGTGGTTCCAAGGCTCGGATGGTCTTGAGGAGCTAGTTGGCTTTATGAATCTTGTAAACTAGGTTGTATGAATGGTTGATTGTGGTCCAAGACTTGTATGTGATTGTTGGCAGGTTTCTAGATAGTCCTATATATAGGGAAAACTCCGTCCGTTTTTCCTAAAATTTCGTGCCTGGTGTTTGGAATTGGGTGAGAATAGCATAATAAATAGGAGTCCCGGTCTCGTGAGGGATCGGGGCGTTACATATATATATATATATATATATATATATATATATATATATAGAAATTAAACTTAAAACTAAAACTTAAAAATTAAAACTAAAACTATTTATAAATTCATATCTGGATATTTCCACTACGGCCTGGCATATCCAGCGATTACTGTGACAACCCGGACCTAGCATATAGACATTTTATTAGTTTGCATTTAATTTATTTTATTAAATTGCACCATTATTGAAAAACGTGTCACGGTAATTGTTGCATTCACTTAAATTATATTCAATTGGCTTTCCCAAAATAATTATTTTATTATTTTATTTATTAGAATTTATTTTACTAACAATTTAAAATGATTTAATTTCACTATTTGAATGTGAAGCCTCGAACCCGGGAATAATATTTTTTTATTTATTTATTATCACCATTTGTATTTATTTAAATTATATTTAATTGATTTACATAAAGTCATTAATTTATTATTTTCATTATTTGTATTTATTTAATTTATATTTAAATAATTTGTCCGGAACACTTATTCTATTATTTTAATTATTTAAATTGTTTCACATGTCTTTAAATTAATTTATCTTACTGTTCGAATGGGAAGCTCGGACTCGGATCTGAACGAACTAGTTTGTTATGTTAATAATTATATTTATTTATGTTTCCCGGACCCGAAGGAACTAACTTATTATTTTTAGTAAAAATATTTATTTATTTGGCCCGAACCTAAACGGGCTATCTTAAAATTTGTAGTAATAAATGTATTTATGTATTTAATATATTCGTTCATTATCGGAATGTACATTTCATATCCCGAGCATGAGGAAAATAAATATTTCTAGTGTCCCCGAGTGAATAGTGATAATTTATTATTTTAAGCCTTTAGTATTCTTATTATTTTTTACTTAGTTTTATAGCCAATTATATTTAATAGAAACCCAAATCATTAGTAGACCATTTATTTACTTAGCATTTACATACTTATACATAATAGTTAAGAAAAAACAAAACAAAAGAAAGGAAAAAGAAATGTAAAGCTAAATTAGGACTTTTAACCAATTGTTATATGTACATATTATTATATCATACTTATATTATATGTAACGCCCCGATCCCTCACGAAACCGGGACTCCTATTTATCATGCTATTCTCACCCAATTCCAAACCCCGGGCACAAAATTTAAGGAAAATCGGACAGAGTTTCCCCTATATATAGGACTATTTGGAAACCTGCAAACAACAACATACAACCACAAGAGCATAATCCACAACTTTATTCTGTTTCATCCCTATCAGCATGCAAGTCAACTAAACCGAACAGTAAACGATTGAAGTTATTACCAACCACTAGCTCCCAACTATCACCAAATACTAAAACTTTAATATTACATTTCTTAAGATATCACAAATACATATATGACCATAAGGTCTCAAATAGTATACAGGCACATAATGTACACATTCTTCCATGTTCTTCATATTGATAGAGCAGGCAGGCCATGCAGAAGGCAATCATATTTCCAGCTTATAGCACTGATCCTGAAAGGTGTTAGAAACGAGGGTAAGTATACACCATGTATACTTAGTGAGAGAGGTGATGAAGTATACTGAGGCGTGCAATATGATATACAATCACAAGAAATCATATATATATAACATAAAATATCAAGATCAAATAGCCAAGTAATTAACCACATTAAAAAGGATATGATTCTACTTCAAGCCTTCAATCTCAAACCACGAGCCTCGAACTTCACGCAAGTGCCGGCAAACCCATACACCAACAAGTTGGGATACTCCGGATGTATCCCAATCCTACGACCCTTTCTTCTGAGGTAGGTCCATGCCCAGCAGGTGAACCACGCCTCTGGGGTAGTAGAGTATGCCTCAGCAAGAAGGGAATAGGCACCATGGTAGTCGAGGGAGCACGGCAAGCCCGATGCCGCCCGTGTTTCTCGACGCTACCATGTCCGAAAAGGTTGCGCAACCCCAAGTCAAGTCATGAGAGCTAAGATTATCAAATAACACGTAAGAGAGACGACAAAGTAGGCCGCCCTCACAATTAGTCACAACAACACGAAAAGACTCAAGAGAACAAGTAAAATAATACATATAAACTTTAACAATTACTAAATAATTCAATTTAGAAATAATAAATCAAGTTAAGATGCACAAACGGATTAAAGACTCTCTCACCTCTACCAAGCTCCAAGATGCCATAAAGTAGTTTAAATTTACTCCAAAACCTCCTTTAGCTTGAATATGCAAATCCCTATTATATTCATATAAGTACAACACCTTAGCAATTAACTATGTTATTTCCACATTAGCACGTAATCCCAAGTAACCACATATTACTCATGAAGTGAACCCATGAAAACTAGCAGTAGTAGTTAACTTAGCTATTAACTATATCAATTCCAACTTAACTATTTCTTAACTCCATCCACAATGATAACAGTTATATATAATCACTCATGTATATCATATTGCGACATAGCTTAAAAGTCATACAAATATCTCTAAAACATTTCTTTAATCTTACGAAGGACACTACTACATCAACATTTAACTAGTATACTAGAATTTAAGTGCAAGTTAAGTTTCACAATAGCTTACTACTGCATGATTATGAAATACACATGCATTATTCTCTTCCAAATGCCATAACTTGTACCTAAATGAAGCTTAGCAGCATTATTCCTTTAGCTAGTTAATAACTCCATTAAACTAGCATAATTCATTAGATTCATTAGCTAAATACAAGTTAAGAAAATTCATAAACTAGACTAGCATAACAAGCTCTAACAAAATTTATAGTTCAACATTTCACAAGTTGGACAAGAAGTAGAGAAACTTATCTATCAACAATTTCAACAGTGACTTGATAACAACTCAAAAATAAGTTAATCCTATCTTAACACCCACAACAACTCAAGTTAAAGAAAACATTTTACAAGTCAATACTAACTTTTATCAAACTAACACATTTCTTATATTACCAATATAATTAAAATAAGAAGAAAATGAGTATGACAACTCACCTGGCTGCCCTCACATAAATACATTATACCCAACATATGCACGAGATAACTATATAATCCCAAAAAGAGGCAACCAACACAACTTCACCCAAAATCCAATTCAAATAGCTCAATTAGCTTTAGATAAACACAATAGTATGTGACAACACAATAGCAAGCTCTAGGTGCGCCAAAGAAGCCAATTACTACATTTTCTCCTTTTTTAACCAAGCTTTTCTTCTCCTATGTGCATTTCAAAGTTACCAACCTACAACCTAACCATACTACATTTCCAACCAAGCTAAGAAACACCTATTAAGATCATAAAAACCCATTTTAGAAGCAAAAACTCGGGAAGGCCCTGAGCGGGTTTTAACTACAACTATACTATCCGAGCCCCAATTTCGCGTAACGGAAGCACCAAAAGTGCTTCCTTACCCCAAGGATACCCAAACCATAGCCCAAACGTGCCCAGATTGCACTACGTGAAGAATCCCCTTTTTAAAGTTAACAAATTTTGTATTTTAACTCATTTTCGGGTAATTTAACCTCACGTGAGTCTTTGTCTAGTTTCACTAATGTCTAAAGCACCTAAAGGAATCCTCAATTCAATCTAATTAACAAATTATATATAATAAAAAAAACCCTACATTTTCGGATTTCATTATTCACTATACTATTCATCATCTCTTTCAATCAATCTATGCATTCTACCATAAAATTTGCTAACAAGCTTTAAAAGTCTACTCTATAGGCTCTAATAAACACATATTAAGCATTTATAACAAGTATTATAGCAATAATCAACAAATCAAAAATTTCAATATATGAACATAAACTTTGATAGTTATAAAAATGCAACTCCCTCACTTGTATGAAGATGTAGGCAAGGTGGTGAAGCTCCTAGGTGCTCTAGAATCCTCCCTAAGCAAGCCAAGAGCTCAACTCCAAGGTTTGATAAAGAAATTCTCCTCCTATGCCATTTTCGGATTTGCTACAGTATTTTCAGCTTTTCTCCTCTTTTTTTTTTTTTTGGCTCTTATTATGTTATATAAATAATAGACTAAGGAAATAATGGGTTGAGTTAGTAAATTGGGTCTAATTAAATATATTTAAGGGTCTAATAAAAGTCCAAAGTCTAGCTAATTCACTAGAAGCCCAAATAAAAATTCTACAAAAAGTTACTATTCTTTCGTAACACTATTCATTTAGGACGACAACTATTTTTTAAATGCACACTCCCAACATTAAACATACAAAATACTATTTTTCACATTCCTCCTACATGATATGTGATATGAGAAAAATACAGTTTCAGAAAAATTAAACAGCAAATTCTCCTTATGAATAGTCCTTTATGCTAAAAATTAAATAAATGCCCATTTAATGCTCAAATAAGACATTCAACAATTTAAAATGAATATGAAGAGGTTCTTGGTCGTCACATTATATGATTACATAAGTCAAAGCATTAGGAAAAAGAAAGATGTTGGATCAGCTGCAGCATAGGAAAAAAAAACGTGGGACCAAGCCAGACTTTAGCCAAAGTAGATATGTATTTATACTTCTATTAATTGTTAAACAAAGAGCACAAAAGAAAGCAATAGAATAGGCAACCAGTGAACAAACCGTGAGCCATTTTTGGAGCTTAAGGTTGACTTCCTTTTCATTTTCCTTCCATTTAAGCCAAGGTCAAAGGAGGT
Source organism: Ehretia macrophylla (assembly GCA_037974665.1). Taxonomy (NCBI): domain Eukaryota; kingdom Viridiplantae; phylum Streptophyta; class Magnoliopsida; order Boraginales; family Ehretiaceae; genus Ehretia; species Ehretia macrophylla. Next base: position 217,423 of record CM075774.1, read on the forward strand.
TTAAGCTATTTTTCTTCATTTCCTAGCTTTACCAAGGTGAGGGAGTTTCACTTTCTTGAAGTTTGAAGTTATTGCATTTTTGTTGAATTTTTTGATTTGTCAATTATAGCTATAAAACTTGTTATGAATGCTTATTATGTGTTTATTAGGACCTATAGAGTTAACTTTTGAAACTTGTTATCAAATTTTATGGTTAAATGTTGAGATTGAATGAAGAAGATGATGAATAGTGCTCAAAATTAGGGTTTTGCTAAAACTTGCTAAAAAGATTGAATTGAGGCTTCCTTTAGGTGTTTTAGATGTTAGTGGAACTAGTCAAAGACCCATGTGAAGTTGAATCACCTGAAACCGAGCTAAATTGCAAAATTAGTCAACTTTTAAAAGAGGACTTTTCTCGTTGTGCAATCCGAGCACATTTGGGCTATGGTTTGGATATCCTTGGGGTATGGAAGCACTATTGGTGCTTTCGTTACGCGAAATTAGGGTTCGGATAATATAGTTGTAGTTAAAACCCGTTCAGAGCCTTCCCAAGTTTTTGCTTCTAAAATGAGTTTTTTATGATTTTAATAGGTGTCTTTTAGCTTAATTAGGACTATAGTATGATTTGTAGGTAGTTTGGAAATCTTGAATTGTGCATAGGAGAAGGAAAACTTGGTTTAAGAAAGGGGAAATGTAGTATTTGGCCTGTTTTGATGCATCTAGAGCTTGTTGAAGTGTTGTCATGCATTATATTGTTTGTCTAAACTTCAATTGAGCTATTTAAATAGTTGGTGAAGAAAAGTTATGTTGTATGCCTCTTTTAGAGAATTATATTGCTATATTGTGTATTTGCTGGTTGACATTGCAATTATTTGCAAGGGCGGCCTACTTTGTCGTCCCTTATATGTGTTAATTGTTATACTTGGATCTCGTGATCATGTTTTGGGTTGCGCAACCTTTTCAGACATGGTAGCGTCGAGAAACACGGGCGGCGTAGGGCTTGTCGTACTCCCTCTACTACCATAGTGCCTATTCCCTTCTCGCTGAGGCATACTCCACTACCTTAGAGGCGTGGTTCACCTGCTGGGCATGGACCTACCTCAGGAGAAAGGGTTGTAGGATCGGGATACATCTAGAGTATCCCAACTTGTTGGAGTAAGGGGTTTGCCGGCACTTACGTGAAGTTCGTGGCTCGTGGCTCGTGATTGAAGCCTTGAAGTAGAACCGTACCCTTTTTAAAGTGGTTAATTACTTGGCTATTTAACTTTGTTGGTTTATGTTGTATATATATGAAATTCTTGTGTTTGCATATCATATTGCACGCCTGGTATGTTGCATCACCTCCCTCATTGAGTAACTTGATTACTTATTCCTCTTTTCAACATATTTCAGGAAAAGCTGAAGATTGGATTGCCTCATGTGTGACTTGTTTACTCTATCAGTGTGTAAAACATGGAAGAATGTGATCATGATATGCTTGTATCGTATTTGAGATTTTGTGCCCATATATGTTATATCAAGGAATGTAATATTAAAGTTTTAGTTTTGTTTGGTGATTAGGTACTAGTGGGCTTGTAATATCTTCTATTTGATTTACTTTATTACTTAGTAGTGTATGCTTGTGTGGACGATGAAAACTAGTTAGTTGGTTGGACACAAATTATAAGAAAGCTTGATTGATAATATAGAGTGGTATGATAAGTGGATTAAAAAGATAGAACTTCAATGGATTTAATTTTGCATGCTTGTGTGATATGTTGTTGGGTTCCAAGGCTCGGATGGCCTTGAGAAGCTGGTTGGCTTTATGAATCTTGAAAGCTAGGTTGTATGAATGGTTGATTGTGATTCAGGTCTTGTATGTGACTGTTGGCAGGTTTCTAGATAGACCTATATATAGGGGAAATTCCGTCCATTTTTTCCTAAATTTCGTGCTCGGGGTTTGGATTTGGGTTGAGTATAGTTTGGTTAATAGAAGTCTCAGTTCCATGAAGGATCGGGGCGTTACAGTTGTAATATCAGAGCTTAGATAGCTCTCAGCCGAGAAAGGGTCTTCGGCCTATTGGGTAGTGACCTTTTATCGTGTGCTTGTAAAATGTGTTACATGGACAGAGTGTTATGTATGGTTTGTATGTCTTGAATGTATGTGTGTCTTATGTGAATTATTTGTGTAATGAATGAGGATTGTGTGATATGTATGTTGTGTTATGTGATTTGGTGTGCACCAGCAATACGTGTGTTTGAATTCTGTGAACTAAGTTATTGTGAGTAACAGGATAACTAGCTAATCAAAACTACGTGTTATTAGTTTCTAGTACTATTTATAATTGCATAAGTAATCTAAAGTATTCATTGACCATATGTGATAGTTGTATAAACTGTGAAATTTTATCACATAATATGTACATGCTATAAGAAGTTCATCTTGTATAATCTCAATTGCATGCATCCACTACCCGTTAAATTGGTAAGTAAACTCTCCCCTATAAAGATGGCCAGAATTGGGTTTTCTGAAGATGTAGACCAGCAGAGCTGATTGTAGTACATATCTGAGATCAACAAGAAGTACTTCAAGAAGCAGGCTTTGGATTTTCTTTGGTAATCTCTATCGACATTCTACTTGTGAGTTCTTATTCAATAATATTTGGTATTTTCTTTGGTATTCGCATTTGGATTACTTCTCTGGAGCTCTTATACAACATTCACATTGGAAATTCTTATGTGGTGTTCCTAGTCGAAAGGATTCTTACTCAATCTTCTAGATTGGTATTCTTATTCGGAGCCTTTATTTGGCACCCTTATTGCAAGATTTCTTGCCTGGTATTTCCTTTGATAGCCTATTGAAGTTTTTATTGGTATTTCTTCGGCACATGTGTGGGTATTCTTCTTGGCATATTACTTTGAAGTTCTTATTTGAGATGTTTATTTGATAAACTTCCTTGTCATAATCGGTGATTTTCGCGTTCGAGCTTCTTATCCAAATTGTTCAAGATGCATACGAGGAGTTCACTTAAAATGAGAAATTGCAAGAACGCAATTTTTGTAAGGAGGGGAGAGTGTGACGACCCGGACCTAGCATATAGACATTTTATTAGTTTGCATTTAATTTATTTTATTAAATTGCACCATTCTTGAAAAACGTGTCACGATAACTGTTGCATTCACTTAAATTATATTCAATTGGCTTTCCCAAAATAATTATTTTATTATTTTATTTATTAGAATTTATTTTACTAACAATTTAAAATGATTTAATTTCACTATTTGAATGTGAAGCCTCGAACCCGGGAATAATAATTTTTATTTATTTATTATCACCATTTGTATTTATTTAAATTATATTTAATTGATTTACATAAAGTCATTAATTTATTATTTTTATTATTTGTATTTATTTAATTTATATTTAAATAATTTGCCCGGGATACTTATTCTATTGTTTTAATTATTTAAATTGTTTCACATGTCTTTAAATTAATTTATCTTACTGTTCGAATGGGAAGCTCGGACCCGGATCTGAACGAACTAGTTTGTTATGTTAATAATTATATTTATTTATGTTTCCCGGACCCGAAGGAACTAACTTATTATTTTTAGTAAAAATATTTATTTATTTGGCCCGGACCTGAACGGGCTATCTTAAAATTTGTAGTAATAAATGTATTTATGTGAATTTCATCTAATTACCAAAAATGATTATCTTATATTTATTACTTGTTTATAATTAATTGACTTAGTTTTCTCGAGCCCAAAAAGACTTTTAATTTATTATATTTGATTATTCTGTGTGCATATTTGAATTAATTTTCCTTTATTTGATCTTATTTGTTATTATATGTTTTAAATTTTAAGTTTAACTTGAGCCCGAGTAAAATTTTAAACTACTTTATTTTTCGAATTTGATATTTTTCTCCTGAACATTTCTGTATTGAATATATTCGTTCATTATCGGAATGTACATTTCATATCCCGAGCATGAGGAAAATAAATATTTCTAGTGTCCCCGAGTGAATAGTGATAGTTTATTATTTTAGGCCTTTAGTATTCTTATTAGTTTTTACTTAGTTTTATAGCCAATTATATTTAATAGAAGCCCAAATCATTAGTAGACCATTTATTTACTTAGCATTTACATACTTATACATAATAGTTAAGACAAAACAAAACAAAAGAAAGGAAAAAGAAATGTAAAGCTAAATTAGGACTTTTAACCAATTGTTATATGTACATATTATTATATCATACTTATATTATATGATTACATAAGTCAAAGCATTAGGAAAATGAAAGATGTTGGATCAGCTGCAGCATAGGAAAAAAATATGTATTTATTATTCTATTAATTGTTAAACAAAGAAAAACAAAGAGCACAAAAGAAAGCAATAGAATAGGCAACCAGTGAGCAAACCGTGAGCCATTTTTGGAGCTTAAGGTTGACTTCCTTTTCCTTTTAAGCCAAGGTCAAAGGAGGTTTAAGCTATTTTCCTTCATTTCCTAGCTTTACTAAGGTGAAGGAGTTTCACTTTCTTGAAGTTTGAAGTTATTGCATTTTTGTTGAATTTTTTGATTTGTCAATTATAGCTATAAAACTTGTTATGAATGCTTATTATGTGTTTATTAGGACCTATAGAGTTAACTTTTGAAGCTTGTTATCAAATTTTATGGTTAAATGTTGAGATTGAATGAAGAAGACGATGAATAATGCTCAAAATTAGGGTTTTGCTAAAACTTGCTAAATAGATTGAATTGAGGCTTCCTTTAGGTGCTTTAGATGTTAGTGGAACTAGTCAAAGACCCATGTGAAGTTGAATCACCCGAAACCGAGCTAAATTGCAAAATTAGTCAACTTTTAAAAGAGGAATTTTCTCGTTGTGCAATCCGAGCACATTTGGGCTATGGTTTGGGTATCCTTGGGATATGGAGGCACTATTGGTGCTTTCGTTACGCAAAATTGGGGTTCAGATAATATAGTTGTAGTTAAAACCCGCTCGGGGCCTTCCCGAGTTTTTGCTTCTAAAATGAGTTTTTATGATTTTAATAGGTGTATTTTAGCTTAATTAGGACTATAGTATAATTTGTGGGTAGTTTGGAAACCTTGAATTGTGCATAGGAGAAGGAAAACTTGGTTTAAGAAAGGGGAAAAGTAGTATTTGGCTTGTTTTGATGCATCTAGAGCTTGTTGAAGTGTTGTCATGCATTATATTGTTTGTCTAAACTTCAATTGAGCTATTTAAATAGTTGGTAAAGAAAAGTTATGTTGTATGCCTCTTTTAGAGAATTATATTGCTATATTGTGTATTTGTTGGCTTATATTATAAGTATTTGCGAGGGCGGCCTATTGTGTCGTCCCTCATATGTGTTAATTGTTATACTTGGTTCTCGTGATCATGTTTTGGGTTGTGCAACCTTTTCGGACATGGTAACATCGAGAAACACGGGCGGCGTCGGGCTTGCCGTGCTCCATCAATTACCATAGTGCCTATTCCCTTCTCGCTGAGGCATACTCCACTACCCCAAAGGCGTGGTTCACCTGCTGGGCATGGACCTACCTCAGGAGAAAGGGTCGTAGGATCGGGATACATCTGGAGTATGTCACGCCCCGACCCAACCCCGCACTAAAGGTTAAGTCCGGACCCGACACACGGACAGAGTCTCCTCTGTACCGTGAACATTCTAAAAACCTGTAAACACTTAAACAAGGTCCCAACAATACAATACAAGCTTTTCTCAATTAAACAACAAAGCTATAAGGCCATCCGAGCCTTATAGTACACAATATCTCCAAAACACACAAGCATGCGAGAACTTGTTGTCAGCATAGTTTTATAATCCTGACATTCTAGGAAATCAGTAAAACAACTTAAAGGATAAAGCATTCTACATTAACCATCCACTCCCAAGCATGCAAGGAAATAAGGCAAGAATAAAAGTTATTACAAGACATGGCTTCCAATTCTACACCACAATCTACTATCCTTCGACTTACACAACAATAACACTTAACCAATTAAAGAAACAATGATAACTTAAATAACCACACAATTAAAAGGATACAATTCAACAATCCCCTATACACCAATCTTCACTGGTCTTCAATCACGATCCTCGAACCACGAGCACGATCACGATAAGCCGGCATAATTCCCAAACACTCCAGTGGGTGTACTCCGGATGTACCCCGAATCCTACGACCCAACATCCCCTGGCAATCTCCGGACCAGGCGAATGAGGGAATAGGGCACGGAGTTTGAATATCCACCGGCAAGCCCTCTGCCGCCCAGCCGATATTCAACACATCCGCCCCTGACACTATGGTTGCGCAACCACTATGCAATGCACTCAACGATGGCAAGTTAATAGAAATAATATAAGCATTAACACATATGAGGATCAACAAAGTAGGTTGACCTCGTTGCAATTAGGATAGAAGCAAATATAGAAGCTAATAAGCAGTTTACAAATGAACATATACCAAATAAGCATAGAATCATACCAAAAGCTCCAAATCAATTTAAAATCACATATAAACACTCAAGAAGTCCTGACATGGGTTTAGAAGTGTGAGACAACTTAAATTGCACCTAAACCCCTTTGTTTTTCGAACTATTTCTCTTCCAAACCAAAGTTAATGATTTCATTTTCAAAGGAAACTCTCCCAACCTTCTAACTAACCCCCAAGGTACCCTCTCAACCCTCTAACTCATTCAAATGCCCGCATTTACCCCGAAAGCCCCAATTTCCCTCTTTTGGCTTTAAACTACACCTACATTGTCCGGGCTTCAAACAAGGGATATCAAAGCATCTATAGCACCTAGATAGCCTAAGGATACTAGAATTGAAGCCCGAATCCACCCGGATTCGCATTAACCCCAAAAGCCCCAAATTAAAGTCGGCTATTTTCCATTTTTAGGCGATTTAAGGGCAATGCAAGTGCACGGGGCTATTAGGCTATCTTCACTAACACCTAAGGCATCTATTAGAAGCATTAAATCGAGCTAATTCGAGCAATTACACAAAACCCTAGAAAAAACGTCACTATTCACCCTAAAAATTAAACTAACGATTCTAACCGTTTAAAAAGCGAAACAACGGCTCAAATGTGTTCTCTAGCATTCATAGAGATGGTATATTAGCATAGATAACAATTACAATGGCATTTAATCATATTTTCAACAATTCAAGAAATGAGCAACTATTTAAAAATGCAAAAACAAGCCATGAAATCCCTCACCAATACGCGTAGGAGCACCTAGGAACCTTGCAAACACCCTACACAAGTTGCTTAAGGCTTGGAGAGGCTTGGATTGGAGGCTTGGTGAGCAAAATCTCTCTCTTTTCTTCTCTTGCTGCTGTCGGGTTTGGCTCCTGTTTTTCATCTTTTTATTTTTTATTTTTTTTTCCTTTTTGTGAGCTTAGGTGATATATAGAAGGGTTAAGTTATGGTGGGGTCAATTGGGTGCTTAAATGATCTAATAAAATGTGCGTAGTAAGCTTTAAAACGAGCTTAGATAGTAAAATATATGCTAACTAATTAATTACCTAAGTTTGTTACGTAACACTATTCATTCAACTACTAAAGTCATTTTCTAAACGAGCCTTCCTAACGCCTTAAGCCCAAATGCACATTTTTCCCACTACTTTTACGATTAATATGATTTAATAAAAATGCTAATTAATTAATAGAAGACAGTTTAGAAATGGAATGAATAGTAACCCAAGAAGGCAGTCAATAATGCACAGAAGGAAATGCGTAAACAAAGATGCAACAGTAATTAAATGCATGGTTAAATCTCGGGCGTCACATCCTCTCCCCCTTAAACTAATTGCGTCCACGCAATTCTTACATGATTCGGCGAATAACTCTGGATACCGATCCCGCATTTGATCCTCTCTTTCCCACGTCGCATCCTCTACTCCGTGATGATCCCACAGAACTTTAACCATCGGAATGCTTTTAGTCCTCAGCTCCTGAACTTTCCGATCAACAATTCGAAGAGGTTTCTCTGTGTAGGTCAAAGTTTCACTGATCTCTAGCGGTTCCGGCTCAAGTATGTGAGAGGGATCTGGCTGATACTTCCGAAGCATGGAAACATGGAATACGTCATGAATTCTGCCCAGACTGGGAGGTAAAGCTAGACGGTAAGCCAAATCACCAACAGTTTCAGTTATCTCAAATGGTCCCACATATCGAGGACTGAGTTTACCTCCTTTACCATGCCGAATCAAACCCTTGCGAGGAGAAATTTTCAGAAATACCCGGTCCCCCACAGCAAATTTCAGATCACGACGTCGTCTATCTGCATAACTCTTTTGCCGGCTCTGTGCTGTAAGCATTCTTTTTCTAATAAGCTGCACATGATCAATCATTTTGTTCATTTCAGGTAAGAGAGTAGGGTCGATAGTCTTCATCTCACCAACATCATCCCAGTAGAGAGGAGACCGACATTTACGCCCATATAGTGCCTCATAAGGTGCCATACCAATAGTAGCTTGATAACTATTGTTGTAGGCGAACTCTGCTAGTGGCAAATATTTCTCCCAACTTTTACCGAAGTCCAGAATACAAGCCCGTAACATATCCTCAAGGATCAAGATAGTTCTCTCAGATTGACCATCTGTCTGAGGATGATAAGCTGTACTGAAATTCAAATTCGTGCCCAAAGCTTTCTGAATCTTCTGCCAGAACTGAGATGTGAATCTGGGATCTCTATCTGACACAATACTCTTTTCAATATATAACTCTACCAGTTTATCAAGAGAATCAGACTTCTTCTTAGCAATAAAATGAGAAGTCTTGGTCAGTCTATCCACAATAACCCAGACTGAGTCATTACCCCTTGAAGACCTCGGTAAATCTGATACGAAATCCATAGTAATATGATCCTATTTCCAAACAGGAATAGCCAAAGGCTGCAACAACCCTGCAGGTCTCTGATGTTCTGCTTTAACTTTCTGACAAGTAAGGCATCGAGCAACATAGTCAGCAATTTCTCTCTTCATATTATTCCACCAGAATTCTGCTTTAAATCTTTATACATTTTCGTACTGCCTGGATGGATAGTATATCGAGAACTGTGTGCCTCAGCAAGAATATCCTTCTTTAGAGTTGGATCATTCGGAATACAGATTCTACCCCTGAACTTAAGAATACCATCGTCGTGCAGTTTGAAATCCGACTCTCCCCCTTTAGAATTCTCTAAGACTTTCAACAATTGAAGATCAGTCTGTTGAGCTTCTCGAATCCTGGATAACAACAGAGATTGAATCTGCAAACTTGCAAATTGAATACCAGAATTTGAAGTACTAGGCTTCCATAAGCACAATTCTTCCATGAATTCCCAATTCTTGATAATCAAGCTGGCAACAGTAGCCTTTCGGCTCAAAGCATCAGCAACAATATTGGCCTTACCTGGAAGATAGTTAATGGTGCAGTTATAGTCCTCAAGTAATTCCAGCCAACGCCTCTGCCTCATGTTCAACTCTTTCTGGGAAAACAAATATTTCAAGCTCTTATGATCTGTAAAGATTTCAAATTTGTTGCCCCAGAGATAATGACGCCATTTCTTTAATGCAAGAATGATAGCTGCAAGCTCAAGATCATGAGTCGGATAGTTGAGTTCATAAGGTTTCAGTTTCCTGGAAGCATAAGCAATAACCCTGCCATTCTGCATCAATACACAACCCAGACCTTCCTTCGAAGCATCACTATAGATCATCAAATTATCATAACCCTCAGGTAAAGCAAGAATATGAGCTGTAGTCAATCTCTTCTTCAATTCCTGGAAGCTGGCCTCACATTTATCATTCCAGTCAAATACTGTTTTCTTCTGAGTAAGCTGAGTTAAAGGCCCTGCAATCTTAGAGAAATCCTTGACAAACCTCCGATAATACCCAGCTAAACCAAGGAAGCTACGAATCTCCGTGACAGTTTCAGGCCGTTTCCAAGATAACACAACTTCAATCTTCGCTGGGTCAACAGAAATACCATCCTGCGAGATAATATGGCCAAGAAAAGCAACTTGCTTAAGCCAGAATTCACATTTGCTAAACTTTGCAAATAACCGATGCTCCTGAAGAGTCTGCAACACAATTCTGAGATGTTGTTCATGTTCCGCCTCAGATTTAGAATAGACAAGGATATCATCAATAAATATGACCACAAATTGGTCCAGATAAGGGCGGAATACTCTCTGCATTAAGTCCATGAATGCGGCGGGAGCATTAGTAAGACCAAACGGCAAGACAACAAACTCATAATGGCCATATCGAGTTCTGAAAGCAGTTTTTGGAACATCATCTTTCTTAATCCTCAGTTGATAATAGCCCTGCCTCAGATCAAATTTAGAGAATACCCTGGCGCCTTGCAACTGATCAAATAACTCTTCGATTAAAGGCAAAGGATATTTATTTTTGATGGTTACCTGATTAAGACCCCGGTAATCGATGCATAGGCGAAGAGATCCGTCTTTCTTTTTAACGAAGAGAACTGGCGCACCCCACGGTGAAGAACTCGGCTGAATGAATCCCTTCTCAAGCAAGCCCTGCAATTGAACTTTCAATTCCTGCAACTCAGGTGGAGCCATTCTGTACGGAGTCCTAGAGATAGGTGAAGTCCCCGGCAATAAATCAATCATGAACTCTATCTCTCTATCAGGCGGTAACCCAGGTAATTCCTCAGGAAAGACCCCCGGAAACTCCCTCACGATAGGTACATCATTCAATTTCGATTGATCCCCAGGTTGATTAATCAAATAAGCAAGATAAGCCTCACAACCCTTGCTCAATAATTTAGATGCCCTAATAGAAGAAATAATAGGAGTTCCCGTAGATTTTCTACTACCAACTATTTTAAGTACAGGCTGGTCAGGCATTTCTAGATACACAATCTTCTTTCTACAATCAAGCTGGGCATAATATTTACTTAGCCAGTCCATCCCCAATATAATTTCAAAGTCATTGAAGGGTAGGATAATCAAATCAGCAGGAAAAACACGACCTTCAATAAATATACTACATGCTCTGCAAATAGACCTAGTAACAAACTTCGGACCCATAGGAGTATAGACCACAATCTCATGCAACAGTTTATCATGTTTCAATTTAGCATTTTGTGCACAAGTAGGAGTAATAAAAGAATGCGAAGCCCCGGAATCAATTAAAACCTTAACTGACTGATCATTAAGAAGAAAAATACCTTCTACCACAGCAGTAGTGTCCGGAAGCTCCTCGGCATCCAAAGCAAATACACGGGCCTGGCCTCGTGGTGGTGGTGCTACAGCTGGTGCCCTGGTCTGGGACTTCTGAGCTGATGTCTAACCCCTAGGGTTCTTAAATTTCTGACAGTCTTTAACCCTGTGCTGATCACTGCCGCAACCTGTACACTTGTTATGTTTCTTCCAACAAACATCCTCAGTGTGGCCTTGGCGCTGACAGAAGCTGCACTGCTGGTGACGTCTTGCAACAGTGCCTCCCGAAGGAGCTCTGTAAGTAGAGGGAGCTGAACTACCCTGCTGCAAACGGGAAACTGCTGGACGGAACTGAGTCTGAGTCTGACTCTGGACTGGTCGTGCCTGAGTCTGAGTAGGCCCTGTGTAACTCTGAGTCTGCCTCGGCTGTGAACTCAGCCCAACTGATACAGCCTGCCCCTGGTACCCTTGACTCTGAGACTGAAACCGTTTACTCGATTGACTGGGCTCGGCCAACACATCGGCTTTCCGTTTCTCATATCTCGAGGCAGCTCGGACTACTGCAGCATAGTTAGGAAAATCATTTGAAGACAAGTTCAGCATAATATCTCTCCTCAAACCCATGATGAACCTCTGAATCTTCATGTCCTCCGGCTGAATTAAAGCTGGTGCATAACGGGAAAGCCGGGTAAAAGTAGCCTCGTATTGATCTACGGTCATACTTCCCTGCTTCAAGTTTATGAACTCAGTTTGTCGCCTCTCGCGGGCAACTACCGATATATACTTGTCTCGAAATTCTCGGACAAAATCGGCCCACGAATGGTGACCTCCCTCAGCTCCCCATTTCTCACTGATGGTATTCCACCAATCTTCAGCATCACCCTCGAGAAGGAAAGTAGCATAAGTAATCTTCCTGTCATCATGGCACTCGAGTATCGCTGCCACTCTCTCGAACTTCCTTAGCCACATCTCATCTTTCATATCATCCGGCTCCGCAAAGAAAGTATAGGCCCCATGATGTATAAACCGATCATACAGATTCCCTCCGGTAGGACCACTACCTCCGGCTCTCGCAGCCTGTTTACCTCCACCGACCCCTGGTTCACCCTGTTGTGTAACAAACAGGGCGATAGTGTTCATAGCTGTGGCCATCGTGGCCAAGATCTGTGCAGTGCTCGGTTCTTGAACCTGCGGTGCATTTTCGGCTACCTCAGCTTCTTGCCCACGAACCCCCTCGGGTTCTCCACCAACATTCGGATTATCAGCACGACGACGAGGCCCCATCTCGAATAGCTAGAATGCAAAGTATTATGACAGGTATATATATATGTATATATGCAGTTTATAAGTAAACACATAAAGAAAAGTCCAATTAGATTCACATAAAGTCAAGTACATAGAAGTTCAAATAAATATTCCACATTCTTGAAGTAAACATAAATCACTAGATCATACTTGACATTCTAGACTCTTGATATTCTATTTCCATGCTAGCATGTTCATTCCTTATTCAAATTTCACTTAGGTCAATCAAAATTAAGGACTCATGTATTCACAAAGTCACATAACAAATCTCTACCCACAGACCGAGAAATTTAACCCGGCTTCATGCAATCTATAGCTCTGATACCACTTAAATGTCACGCCCCGACCCAACCCCCCACCTAAAGGTTAAGTCCGGACCCGACACACGGACAGAGTCTCCTCTGTACCGTGGACATTCTAAAAACCTGTAAACACTTAAACAAGGTCCCAACAATACAATACAAGCTTTTCTCAATTAAACAACAAAGCTATAAGGCCATCCGAGCCTTATAGTACACAATATCTCCAAAACACACAAGCATGCGAGAACTTGTTGTCAGCATAGTTTTATAATCCTGACATTCTAGGAAATCAGTAAAACAACTTAAAGGATAAAGCATTCTACATTAACCATCCACTCCCAAGCATGCAAGGAAATAAGGCAAGAATAAAAGTTATTACAAGACATGGCTCCCAATTCTACACCACAATCTACTATCATTCGACTTGCACAACAATAACACTTAACCAATTAAAGAAACAATGATAACTTAAATAACCACACAATTAAAAGGATACAATTCAACAATCCCCTATACACCAATCTTCACTGGTCTTCAATCACGATCCACGAACCACGAGCACGATCACGATAAGCCGGCATAATCCCCAAACACTCCAGTGGGTGTACTCCGGATGTACCCCGAATCCTACGACCCAACATCCCCTGGCAATCTCCGGACCAGGCGAATGAGGGAATAGGGCACGGAGTTTGAATATCCACCGGCAAGCCCTCTGCCGCCCAGCCGATATTCAACACATCCGCCCCTGACACTATGGTTGCGCAACCACTATGCAATGCACTCAACGATGGCAAGTTAATAGCAATAATATAAGCATTAACACATATGAGGATCAACAAAGTAGGTTGACCTCGTTGCAATTAGGATAGAAGCAAATATAGAAGCTAATAAGCAGTTTACAAATGAACATATACCAAATAAGCATAGAATCATACCAAAAGCTCCAAATCAATTTAAAATCACATATAAACACTCAAGAAGTCCTGACATGGGTTTAGAAGTGTGAGACAACTTAAATTGCACCTAAACCCCTTTGTTTTTCGAACTATTTCTCTTCCAAACCAAAGTTAATGATTTCATTTTCAAAGGAAACTCTCCCAACCTTCTAACTAACCCCCAAGGTACCCTCTCAACCCTCTAACTCATTCAAATGCCCGCATTTACCCCGAAAGCCCCAATTTCCCTCTTTTGGCTTTAAACTACACCTACATTGTCCGGGCTTCAAACAAGGGATATCAAAGCATCTATAGCACCTAGATAGCCTAAGGATACTAGAATTGAAGCCCGAATCCACCCGGATTCGCATTAACCCCAAAAGCCCCAAATTAAAGTCGGCTATTTTCCATTTTTAGGCGATTTAAGGGCAATGCAAGTGCACGGGGCTATTAGGCTATCTTCACTAACACCTAAGGGATCTATTAGAAGCATTAAATCGAGCTAATTCGAGCAATTACACAAAACCCTAGAAAAAACGTCACTATTCACCCTAAAAATTAAACTAACGATTCTAACCGTTTAAAAAGCGAAACAACGGCTCAAATGTGTTCTCTAGCATTCATATAGATGGTATATTAGCATAGATAACAATTACAATGGCATTTAATCATATTTTCAACAATTCAAGAAATGAGCAACTATTTAAAAATGCAAAAACAAGCCATGAAATCCCTCACCAATACGCGTAGGAGCACCTAGGAACCTTGCAAACACCCTACACTAGTTGCTCAAGGCTTGGAGAGGCTTGGATTGGAGGCTTGGTGAGCAAAATCTCTCTCTTTTCTTCTCTTGCTGCTGTCGGGTTTGGCTCTTGTTTTTCAGCTTTTTATTTTAAATTTTTTTTTTTTTTGCCTTTTTGTGAGCTTAGGTGATATATAGAAGGGTTAAGTTATGGTGGGGTCAATTGGGTGCTTAATTGATCTAATAAAATGTGCGTAGTAAGCTTTAAAACGAGCTTAGATGGTAAAATATATGCTAGCTAATTAATTACCTAAGTTAGTTACGTAACACTATTCATTCAACTACTAAAGTCATTTTCTAAACGAGCCTTCCTAACGCCTTAAGCTCAACTGCACATTTTTCCCACTACTTTTACAATTAATATGATTTAATAAAAATGCTAATTAATTAATAGAAGACAGTTTAGAAATGGAATGAATAGTAACCCAAGAAGGCAGTCAATAATGCACAGAAGGAAATGCGTAAACAAAGATGCAACAGTAATTAAATGCATGGCTAAATCTCGGGCGTCACAGAGTATCCCAACTTGTTGGAGTATGGGGTTTCCCGGCACTTGCGTTGTAGCGCCTCGAACCCAACCCCACGCTAAAGTCAGGCTCGGACCCGTCACTCGGACAGAGTCTCCTCTGTACCAAGGACAAAACTGTTACCTGTAAGCATTCACTCAAGACATCTGAACTAAAAGCAACAACTTATCAACAATAACTCCAAAGCCAAAACACAATCACAAGGCCATCCGAGCCTTGGAGCAACAATATTCTACTAAAGCACACAAGCATGCGAGATAAGTTGGTTTTAGTCATAAGTAATTAAATACAATAAAATTCTAAGTTCCATATGAAGATTAACAAACACTCCAAGCATGCAAGGGAAATTAAAGTCTAGAATTCATTATTACAATCCAACAACTTTCTTTAACATCCTAGTACACATCTACTAGACATATATATACAAGACTCCAAAGTCTCAAAATACATTAATAACAAGAACTCCACGCAAGAAGCACATAAAATCCACCTCAGCACACAAGGTCACGGATTCTGATCTACTTGAACTTCTTCCTCTTCTTCTACTTCTAATAGCTGGGGATTCACCTCAGCTTCTCCTGAAACATTTCAAATGAGGAGTGAGCAACAAAGTTGCCCAGCGAGGGAGGTGATGCAACATGCCAACGTGCAATATGCTATGCAATACAAGTAAACATATACAAGCCACATAAACTAACAAGACAATAAGCCAAACTATTAATCACTTTAAAAAGGATATGGTTCCACTTCTAAGTCTTCATCCACGAGCCACGAACCACGAGCATCACGAACATGCCGGCAAACCCCAAACACCAACAATTGGGATATCCGGATGTATCCCGATCCTACGACCCTTTCTCTCGAGGTACGTCCATGCCCAGCAGGTGAACCACACCTCTGGGGTAGTAGAGTATGCCTCAGCGAGAAAGGGAATAGGCACCATGGTAGTCGAGGGAGCACGGCAAGCCCGACGCCGCCCGTGTTTCTCGACGCTACCATGTCCGATTTAGGTTGCGCAACCCAATACAAGTCACAAACAATCAATATAACACATAACACGTAAGAGGGACGACAAAGTAGGCCGCCCTCACATATATGCACGATAAAATTTCATATAAGCACGATATTAACTTTAAGATACCAAAAGTAACAATCAACACAACTAATTCCAATAATCTACTCAAATAATTTAAATACATCTTAAATAATCAATACAAGGCATTACTAACACACAACAAGTTTCAAATGCAACTAAAATGGCTAAACACTACATTTCCCCTTTCTTTAACCGAGCTTTCTTTCTCCTAAGCATGGTTCGAGATTCCCAATCATACCCTAGTCTTTCTATATTCCTAATTAAGCTCAAAGGTACCTTTTAAAGTCACTACAACTCATTTTTGAAGCAAAAGTTCGGGAAGGCCCCGAACGGGTTTGAACTATAGCCATACTAACCGAACCCCATTTTTGCAAAACGAAAGCACCAAAGGTGCTTCCTTAGCTCAAGGATACCCAAATCAATGCCCAAATTTGCCCGGATTGCTTAACGTATAAAACCCCCTTTTTAAAGTAAGCTAATTATGCAATTAAGTTCAAATTCGAGTGTTTCAACCTAACGTGACTTTTCAACTAACTTCCCTAAGGTCTAGAGCACCTAATTGAGGCATCAATTCAAGCCAATTAGAAAATTTTCTCAAAACCCTAGTTCTAGGCACTATTCATCATCTCTTTGATCAAATTCAACATTCAACCATTAACTTTGTTATCAACCCTCAAAAGTTAGCTCTAGAGACATTAAATAACTCATAGGAAGCATTCATAACAAGTTTTATAGCTAATATCAACAAATCAATAAAATTCAATATATGCACATAAACTTCAAAAACAAATAAATGCATCTCCCTCACAATTTTGAAGATGAAGAAGCTTGTTGAAGTCTCTATGTTGCTCAAAATCCTCCCAAGATCAATCTAAGAGCTCAAAGTGCAAGATTGAAGAAGCAAAATTTCTCCTTTTCTCCCTTGAGTGGGTCGGCCAAGCTTAGGGACATGGAGGGAATTTTTGCAAATGTTTTGATGACAAGAATAAGCTTATGTTTTAATTTAATGAGTTAGTTATTATTATATGTGGTGCATGACTAAATAATATAAGCTAATTAGTTTATAATCTTGATCAATTAAGGTTAATTGCAATTCCAAATGCTTTTAATTAATAACTAGCACTATTCTAACGTAACACTATTCAAAATTCACGGAAAATATTTTTCAAACGCATACTCCTAAGCTCGAAAGTTCAAAACGAAAATTTCTTGGTTCCTTTTAAATGTCAGGTGACCTAGGAAAAATTTAAAATCAAGCTTTTGAAACAGTCAAAAATATTATAAATAGTAACCCACAATAAAATCAATTAAGCAAGAAAAATGATGCACGTAGAAATGCGCACATAGGTATGCAACGATTATAAATAAATTCTATGGTGAAATTCTCGGGTGTCACATGCGTGAAGTTCGTGGCTCGTGGCTCGTGATTGAAGCCTTGAAGTGGAACCGTATCCTTTTTAATGTGGTTAATTACTTGGCTATTTAACTTTGTTGGTTTATGTTGTATATATATGAAATTCTTGTGTTTGCATATCATATTGCACGCCCGGTATGTTGCATCACCTCCCTCACTGAGTAACTTGGTTACTCATTCCTCTTTTCAACATATTTTAAGAAAAGCTGAAGATTAGATTGCCTCCTGTGTGACCTGCTTGCTCTATCAGTGTGTAAAATATGAAAGAATGTGATCATGATATGCTTGTGTTGTATTTGAGATTTTGTGCCCATGTATGTATTTATGTTATATCAAGGAATGTAATATTAAAGTTTTAGTTTTGTTTGGTGATTAGGTACTAGTCGGCTTGTAATATCTTCTATTTGCTTTACTTTATTACTTAGTAGTGCATGCTTGTGTGGACGATGAAAACTAGTTAGTTGGTTGGACACAAATTATAAGAAAGCTTGATTGATAATATGGAGTGGTATGATAAGTGGATTAAAAAGATAGAACTTCAATGGATTTAATTTTGCATGCTTGTGTGATATGTTGTTGGGTTCCAAGGCTCGGATGGCCTTGAGAAGCTGGTTGGCTTTATGAATCTTGAGAGCTAGGTTGTATGAATGATTGATTGTGATTCAGGTCTTGTATGTGACTGTTGGCAGGTTTCTAGATAGACCTTTATATAGGGGAAATTCCGTCTGTTTTTTTCTAAATTTTGTGCCCGGGGTTTGGATTTGGGTTGAGTATAGTTTGGTTAATAGAAGTCCCAGTTGCGTGAGGGATCGAGGCGTTACAATTACTGCTGCAAGAAGAAATGGTTCATGAGATTAACGTTGAAGCGAAACTTTATAAAAACGAACATGTCCTAAACAGGAGGAAGTCTGGTGAGGTGGAGAGGTGGAGAGGTGGAGAAGTTAAAGTTTTTTGTCAAAGGATCTACAGCGTTGAGAGAAATTTTGGTGGAGAAAGGTTTGTTGACGTTTGTTAGAAAGCTTTCGGTGGAGACAGGGGCGGTTTTAGGGGGGGCCGGGGCCCTCCAAAAGAAAAAGGAAAAATCTAATGGAATTTTTAAAAAAAATTAGATTTGGCCCCCCCAATAAATATTTAAAAAGTAATAAAAGCTTTCAAAAATACGAAGTTGGTTTGGTGGTTGGTTACAAATAGTATTATGTTGATGGTTGGGGGTTCAAGTCACCATAATTGCATTTATTTTTATAGTTTTAGCTATGAATAAAAAAGAATTAATATTTAAAGAACATGACTTCTAGTTAGTTTCGAACTCATAATATCTTATTTAATATCTAACCATTAAACTAAAACTATTATCTATTGCATCAAGCTAGATCTTTTAATATTTATTGATTATTTTGCTTATCAAATTTTTAAAATATCCTAATATGAAATCATAACTAAATTTTCTTTAATAAAACTATAAAAAAAATTAAAATTGTAAAAATTGAGTCTTTTTTCTACTAGACCAAAAAATTTCAATATAAAAAAAACTGTACAAAAAAAAAATTTGGCTCCCCCAACGTTAGATTTCTGGGTCCTCCCCTGGGTGGAGAAAGGAAGCAGAAAGAGATGAGAGGCAAGAGAGATGACATAGGAAACAGAAGAGAACAGCTGAAAAGATCAATGATTGTCACTATTAATCCCCACTGTTTGCATGAAGTGTTATTTTAGTCTTTATTGTTTTAAAAGTGATAGTAATAGCTTTTAGTGTTTGAAAAAAGTGACGTGGTAGGTCTTCATTGTTTTAAAAGTGACAGTAATAGTTTCTAATGTTTGAAAAAAGTGATGCAATAGGTCCCTATTATTTCAAACGTGATAGCAATAGTCCCAAATATTTGAAAAAAAGTGATAGAAATTGTCATTCCTGTCAAAAATAGATTGGGACTAGTTGTGCCACCTTTTACAAATATTAGGGACTACTGTTGCCACTTCTGAAACAATGGGGACCTACCGCGTCACTTTTTTCAAACATTGGGGACTATTGCTGCCACTTTTGAAATAATAGGGACTAAAGTGACATTTCATGCAAATAATAGGGACTAACAGTGAAATTTGCCCAAATAATTATTACAAATTTTGGTAAGCGTTGTACTATTTAAAAAGATGTATATTGCACCATTATTACTCAACGAAATACAATATTCTTAATTGAGTAATGTTATATATTACTCATTTTCTCATTTTCCTTGTGCAGGTCAGGTAGTTGACCCGAAAATCCAGATCACGAAGCTGACCCAGAATTCCAGCTCGGCAGGAGTAGCCTCACAACCTTAACTGCAAGATTTTCAACCTCGACAGTTTGGCGCCGTCTGTGGGAAGGAGTTCTTTCTATCACTCTTCTCACTACTCATTAAGAAACCATCATGGTACAAACTAGAAGCCACAGCACACCGGTAGAGGACTCGCCCAACCCGGACGGGGACCTCGAAACCACGCATGTGCCTAGCCAAGACCTAACTCAAACCGACGTTGGAACGAGCCAACGTATACACTTAGCCTCATAAACCAACCCATCAACAGATGAAGACCTCAACTCCAATCTATCACGAGAGATGAGGATGATGCTCAGGATGTTTGAGGAACTTAAGGAGCAGGTAGCCCAGCTAGCTGCGGATCCCCTGGCTCCACCTGCAGCTACGCTGCGGCCCACGCGTCCACAGTTCCGCATCCCAGTCCCAAGGCAAAAACGGGCGCAAGACGAAGAGGGCTTCCTGGAGTCGATGGCGGGACCCGAAGAGGCGAGATGAAAAAGGGCGGCCCGTGCTGACCCCGAGCAGGCCAAGACCGCGGCTGCCATAGCCAAGGTCATTAACTAGCTTGGTGTAATCCCACTCTCACTCGAGGTACTAGCTACCCCATTGCCCACCGACAACCGGATGCCCAACTTGGCAGTCTATAATGGGGACGGAGACCCAGCCAGCCACCTGCTCAACTTTGATCACCATATGACTCTGCATGATATGACCGACCTCATGAAGACGAAGACATTCCCGACTACCCTGGTTGGAAATGCCTTGGACTGGTTCCAAAAACTTCGTCCCGGCTCTGTTGTAAGTTTTCATCAGTTGGCTGAGGCTTTCCTGTCCTACTTCGCAGGAAGCCGACGTGCAACCCACCACACTTCAGCATTACTGTCGGTGAAGTAGCATAAATGAGAATGTTTGAGGGCTTACACAATCCGATTTAATGAAGAGTTTCCCTCAGAATCCCTAACCTGGAGGACTCCATGGCATTAATGGCTTACCAAAGTGGGCTCAGATCGGGCCCCCTCACATCCTCCTTGGCCATCGACCCCGTGGATACCGTAGTCGAGCTGATAGTACGGGCAGAACGGTACATACGCTAGGAAAAAATTCATCAGGTGAAGAGGGAAGATGACAATAAAAAAGAAGCCAGGAAGAAGGGAAAGGCCTGTGACACCCGAGATTTAGCCATACATTCACTTACTGTTGTATCCATTATTTGCGCATCAATTATGTGCTTTACTTGTTGTCTTTCTTTAGCCACTATTCACTCCATTTTTAAACTGCATTATATTAGTGAATTAACAATTTTATTAAATCATATTAATTGTTAAAATAATGGAAAAATGTGCCTTTGAGTGATTAGCGTTGGGAACCCTCGTCTAGAAAATGTTTTTAGCAAACTAGGAATAGTGTTACGTAACATAACTTAGTAATTTAATTAGCTAGCCTACACTTTTCACCTTAGGCTTGTTTTAACATTAACAACGCTCATTTTAGAAGTCCATTTAAGCAACACTTGACCCCACCCAAATATATACTCAACACATGACGCAACTAAGCTCATAACTTGCAAAACAAAACAAAAATAAAGCTAAAAAACACTGTAGCTTACCCGACAACCCTTCTCTCTCTCTTGGGTGATTTTTGCTTCATCAATTCCTCAATCCAAGCCAAGCCAAGCAAGGAGCAAGTACTTTAGGGTGTTTGCAAGCCTCCCGAGAGTTCCTTCGCACATTGGTGAGGGATTTTATGACTTTTTGCGCATTTTAAAATTGTTGCTATTTTCTTGATTTGTTAGAAATGTGTTCAAATGCTATTTTAATGCTTACCTATGCTATTATACCTTGTATATAAGTGCTAGAGAACACATTTAAGCCATTGGTGCGCATTTTAAACAGTTAGAATCGTTATTTTGATTTATGAGGTGAATAGTGATAAAATTCTAGGGTTTTGTGTAATTGCGCGTATTAGCTTGATTCAATGCTTCTAATAGATGCCTGAGGTGCTAATGAAGGTAGTCTAATAGCCCCGTGCATTTGAATTGCTCTAAATTTGCATAGAACGTGAATTAGCTGACTTTAACAAAGGGATTTCGGGGTTAATGCAAATCTGAGTGGATTCGGGCTTCCCTTTTAGTGTTCATAGGCTACCTAGGTGCTATAGAACCCACACTAACTCTTGGTTGAAGCTCGGTTAAGGTAGGTGTAGTTCAAAGCTATAAGGGAAAAATTAGGGCTTTTGGGGTAATTGCGGATAATTGAATGAATTTGTAGGTTGTAAGGGTACCTTAAGGGTTAATTAGAAGATTGGTATAGCTTCCCCTCGAATTGGCATCCTTAATATGAGTTTGAAAGAAAAATGGATGGCATTACAAAGGGGTTTAAGGGTAAATTCGACTGTCACTTGCATCTAAGTCCTTGGCATGTCTCCATATGTGTTTAAATGTGGTTTCAAGTTATTTTGAAACTTTTGGTAGGGTTCTCAATATATCTTGGACTTTCCCTTTTTTAAATCTCTTATTTGCTTATATTGAACTGCTTCTAATCTGTCTGTTTCGAGGTCAACCTACTTTGTTGATCCTACCACGTGTTATTGCTTATAATGTTATTGATATCTTGTCATTGTTAAGTGCATTGCATAGTAGTTGCGCAACCATAGTGTCAGGGGCGGTTATGTTGAATATCGATTGGGCGGCAGCGGGCTTGGCAGTAAATATTCAAACACGGTACCCTATTCCCTCACTCGCCTGGTCCAGTGGTTGCCAGGGGGTGTTGGGTTGTAGGATTATCGGGGTATATCTGGAGTACACCCACTAGAGTGTTTGGGGTTATGCCAGCTTATCGGGATCGAGATCGTGGTTCGTGGATCGTGAACAAAGATCAAGTGAAGATTTGGAGCGTTGGGGTTAAGTGAAATGTATCATTTTTAATGTGTGGTTATTTAAGCTATTGTTATTTCTTGAACGGTTTAATTTCTATTATGATTTAACTGTATTATATGTTGCATTGCACGCCCCGGGAGACTTTATCCCTCACTAGGCAACGGTGGTTGCTCATACCTCGATATATGCTTCAGGAAGTGCTGAAGGTGATCTCCAGCTATTTGAGGTGATAGTGGAAGAGGAAGAAGTTCAGACAGATCCTTTGCCTTAGTTGCCGTGTGTTTATTGCCTGAGGTGGATGTGATTTCTTGTTATTACATGGCGTACATGTACTACTATGTTATGATCTATTTTGTGGCCTTAGGGCTATGTATATTCTCGTTGTTGCAAGATGAAAGATAGTTGGTTGTAGTGATAGGTTTGAGATACCATGGTTTGTAATAACTATGTTCTATTTTCTCGCTACTTGCATGCTTGGGGGTGTATGTTTTAAAGTATGCTTGGTTTCAACTTCTAGGTATGTGCCAATGTTATTTTGGATGGTATGATGATTGGATTTTATGAAGTATGTTAAGTTGGTTGCATGCTTGTGTGATTTTGAACTATTGCATACTTCAGGGCACAGATGGCCTTGAACATTTAAACTTTAGTTATAAAAGCTTGTCTTGTTGTATTGTGGCTTTAATTGAGTGATTACAGGTTTTCAGAATGTCCACGGTACAGAGGAGACTCTGTCCATGTGTCGGGTCCAGACTTAACCTTTAGCGTGGGGTTGGGTCGGGGCGTGACATTTAGGTGGTATCAGAGCTTATAGATGGATGAAGCTGGGTTAATTTTCTCGGTCTGTGGGTAGGAGTCTCTTGAGTTAATGTGTGATTATGTGAATAAATGTTTCCTTGAATGGCTAAGAGAAAGATTGAATGATTAAGCACATGCTAGCATGAAAAGCGAGAATGTGAAAGGTCTTATTTGATTTATGGTGTAAAAGTAGAAAGTTAAGAATGGAAAGTATGATTAATCGTTTTACTTGTATGTTTAATATGTAAAGTGTTGTATGACCCTAAGTGCGATCTTATGTCAACTTATTTGAACTTGTTCTTATGTGATTTAACTGTGAATTATACAAAAGCTTGTCATAATACTTTGCATTCTAGTTATCTGGAATGGGTCCCCGTCGTCGAACTGAGAATCAGAATGTTGATGGAGAACTGGAGGAGGTTCCCAGGCAGGAAGCTGGTGTAGCAGAGAATGCACCACCACAGGGACCAGAACCCAGCACTGCACAGATTCTGGCTACTGCTATGAATACCATTGCTCAGTTCGTAACTCAGCAGGGTCAGACAGGGGCTGCCAAAGGTAATCAGGCTGCCAGAGCCGAGGGTAGTAGTGCTACTGGAGTTAACTTGTATGACAGATTCTTACATCACGGGGCCTACAACTTCTTTGGAGAACCTGATGATATGAAAGCTGAATTGTGGTTGAGGAAGTTTGAAAGGGTGGCTGCAATTCTCGAGTGTAGTGATGAGAGGAAAATCACCTATGCCACATTTCTTTTGGAGGGTGAAACCGAAGAGTGGTGGCGTACTATTAGCGAGAAATGGGAAGCCGAGAGGGTTCATCATTCGTGGGCTGACTTCGTCCGTGAATTCCGAGACAAATATATATCAGTAGTTGCCCGTGAGAGACGCCAAGCAGAGTTTATAGCCTTGAAGCGGGGAAATATGTCAGTGGACCAATATGAGGCTACTTTTACTAGGCTCTCCTATTATGTACCGGCATTGATACAACCTGAGGATATGAAAATGCAGAGATTCATTATGGGGTTGAGAAATGATATTATGCTGAATTTATCTGCAAATGATTACCCTAATTATGCTGCAGTGGTTAGAGCCGCCTCGAGGTATGAAAAGCGTAAGGCAGACGTGTTAGCCAAGACTAGTCAATCGAGTAAGCGGCAGTTCCAGACTCAGAGTCAGGGGTACCAGAGACAGACTATTTCAGTTGGGCAGAGTCCACAGCCGAGGCAGACTCAGAGTTATACAGGGCCTACTCAGACTCAGGCATGGCTAGTTCAGAGTTAGACTCAGAGTCAATCTTGTCCAGTGGTATCTTATTCGTAGCAGGGTAGTTTAGCTACCTCTACTTTCAGAGCTCCTTCGGGAGGCACTACTCTAAGACGTCACCAATAATGCAGCTTTTGTCAGCGTAAGGGTCATACTAATGAGGTTTGTTGGAGGACCCAGAACAAGTGTACAGGCTGTGGGAGTGACCAGCACAGAGTGAAGGATTGTCTGAAATACAAGAACACCAGGGGTCAGACATCGGCTCAGAATTCCCAAACCAGGGCACCAACTGCAGCGCCAGCACCGCGAGGTCAGGCCCGTGTATTTGCTTTGGATGCAGAGGAGCTTCCGGATACGATGGCTGTAGTAGAAGGTACTTTTTTTCTCAATGATCAATCAGTTAAGGTTTTAATTGACTCCGGGGCCACTCATTCATTTATTACTCCTACTTGTGCACAAAATGCTAAACTAAAACATGATAAACTGTTGCATGAGATTGTGGTTTATACTCTTAGGGGTCCGAAGTTTGTTACTAGATCTATTTGCATAGCATGTAATATTTTTATTGAGGGTCGTGTTTTTTCTGCTAATTTGATTATTCTACCCTTCAATGACTTTGAAATTATCTTGGGGATAGATTGGTTGGGGAGTTATTATGCACAACTTGACTGTAGAAAGAAAATTGTGAGACTATAAATGCCTGACCAGCTTGTAATTGAAATAATTGGTAGTAGAAAATCAACTGGAACTCCTATTATTTCTTCTATTAGAGCATCTAAACTATTGAGCAAGGGTTGTGAGGCTTATCTTGCATATTTGATTAATCAACCTGTGGACCAATTGAAATTGAATGATGTACGTGTCGTGAGAGAGTTTCCGGGGGTCTTTCCTGAGTAATTACCTGGTTTACCGCCTGATAGAGAGATAGAGTTCATGATTGACTTATTATCAGGGACAATACCTATCTCTAAGACTCCGTATAAAATGGCTCCTCCCAAATTGCAGGAATTGAAAGTTCAATTGCAGGGCTTACTTGAGAAGGGATTTATTCAACCGAGTTTGTCACCTTGGGGTGCACCGGTTCTATTTGTTAAGAAGAAAGATGGATCTCTTCGCTTATGCATTGATTATCGGGGTCTTAATCAGGTGACTGTCAAAAACAAATATCCATTGCTTTTAATTGAAGAATTATTTGATCAATTGCAAGGGGCCAAGGTATTTTCCAAATTCGATTTGAGGCAGGGCTATTATCAGTTGAGGATTAAGAAAGATGATGTTCCTAAAACTGCTTTCAGAACTCGTTATGGCCATTATGAGTTTGTTGTCTTACCGTTTGGCCTAACTAATGCTCCCGCCACATTCATGGATTTAATGCAGAGGGTGTTCCGTCCTTATTTGGACCAATTTGTGGTTATCTTTATTGATGATATTCTTGTCTATTCTAAATCTGAGGCGGAACATGAACAACATCTCAGAATTGTGTTACAGACTCTTCAAGAGCATCAGTTGTTTGCAAAATTCAGCAAATGTGAATTCTGGCTTAAGCAAGTTGCTTTTCTTGGTCACATTATCTCGCGGGATGGTATTTCTGTTGATCCAGCAAAGATTAAAGTTGTGTTATCTTGGAAATGGCCAGAGATGGTTACAGAAATTCGTAGCTTCCTTGGTTTAGCTGGGTATTATCGGAGATTCGTCAAGGATTTCTCTAAAATTGCAGGGCCTTTGACTCAGCTTACTCAGAAGAAAACAGTATTTGACTGGAATGATAAATGTGAGGCCAGCTTCCAGGAATTGAAGAAGAGATTGACTACAGCTCATATTCTTGCTTTACTTGAGGGTTATGATAATCTGGTGATCTATAGTGATGCTTCGAATGAGGGTTTGGGCTGCGTATTAATGCAGAATGGAAAGGTTATTGCTTATGCTTCTAGGAAACTGAAACCTTATGAACTCAATTATCCGACGCACGATCTGGAGCTCGCAGCTATCATTCTTGCATTAAAGAAATGGCATCATTATCTCTGGGGCAACAAGTTTGAAATCTTTACAAATCACAAGAGTCTGAAATATCTCTTTTCTCAGAAAGAGTTGAATATAAGGCAGAGGCGTTGGTTGGAGTTGCTTGAGGATTATAATTGTACTATCAATTATCTGCCAGGCAAGGCTAATATTGTTCCTGATGCTTTAAGCCGTAAGGCTACAGTTGCCAGTTTAATCATCAAGAATTGGGAATTCATGGAGGAACTATGCTTATGGAAGCCTAATACTTCAAATTCTGGTATTCAATTTGCAAGTATACAGATGCAATCTCTATTATTATCCAGGATTCGAGAAACTCAGTAGACTGATCCCCAATTGTTGAAAGTCTTTGAGAATTCTAAAGGGGGAGAGTCGGATTTCAAATTGCATGATGATGGCATTCTCAAATTCAAAGGTAGAATTTGTATTTCGAGTGAGCCAACTCTGAAGAGGGATATTCTTGCTGAGGCACACAGTTCCAAGTATACCATTCATCCAGGCAGTACAAAGATGTATAAAGATTTGAAGCAAAACTTCTGGTGGAATAACATGAAGAGAGAAATTGCTGACTACGTTGCTCGATGTCTTACTTGTCAGAAAGTTAAAGCCGAACATCAGAGACCGGCAGGGTTGTTGCAACCGTTGGCCATTCCTGTTTGGAAATGGGACCACATTACCATGGATTTCCTCTTTGATTTGCTGAGGTCTTCGAAGGGTAATGACTCAGTTTGGGTTGTTGTTGATAGATTGACCAAGACTTCTCATTTCATTGCTAAAAAGAAAACTGATTCTCTTGATAAGCTAACAAAGTTGTATATTGAGAATGTTGTCAGATAGAGATCCCCGATTTACATCTCAGTTTTGGCAGAAGATTCAGAAAGCTTTGGGCACGACCTTGAGTTTCAGTACAGCTTATCATCCTCAAACAGATGGTCAATCTATGAGAACTATCTTAATCCTCGAGGATATGCTACGAGCTTGTATTCTGGACTTCGGTAAGAGTTGGGAGAAGTATTTGCCACTCGCAGAGTTCGCCTGCAATAATAGTTATCAAGCTACTATTGGTATGGCACCTTATGTGGCACTTTATGGGCGTAAATGCCGGTCTTCTCTATACTGGGATGAAGTTGGTGAGATGAAGACTATCGACTCTACTCTTTTACCTGAGATGAACAGAATGATTGATCATGTGCAGCTTATCAGAAAAAGAATGCTTACAGCTCAGAGTCGGCAAAAGAGTTATGCAGATAGACACCGTCGTGATCTAAAATTTGTCATAAGGGATAGAGTATTTCAGAAAATTTTTCCTCGCAAGGGTTTGATTCGGCATGGTAAAGGAGGTAAACTCAGTCCTCGTTATGTGGGACCATTTGAGATAACTGAAACCATTGGTGAATTGGCTTATCGTCTAGCTTTGCCTACTAGCCTGGGTAGAATTCATGATGTCTTCCATGTTTCTATGCTACGGAAGTATCAGCTAGATCCTTCTCATGTTCTTGAGCCCAAGCCTTTAGAAATCAGTGAAACTTTGACGTACACAGAGAAACCTCTTCGGATTGTGGATCAGAAAGTGCAAGAGCTGAGGACTAAAAGCATTCCGATGGTTAAAGTTCTATGGGATCATCACGGGGTAGAGGACGTTACATGGGAGAGAGAGGATCAGACGCGGGAACGTTATCCAGAGTTATACCCTGATTCATGTAAGAATTGCGTGGTCGCAATTTGTTTAAGGGGGAGAGGGTGTGACGCCCGAGATTTAGCCATACATTCATTTACCGTTGCATCCATTATTTGCGCATCAATTCTGTGCTTTACTTGTTGTCTTTCTTTAGCTACTATTCACTCCATTTTTATACTGCATTATATTAGTGAATTAGCAATTTTATTAAATCATATTAATTGTTAAAAGAATGGAAAAAATGTGCCTTTGAGCGATTAGCATTCAGAACCCTCGTCTAGAAAATGTTTTTAGCAAGCTAGGAATAGTGTTACGTAACATAACTCAGTAATTTAATTAGCTAGCCTACACTTTTCACCTTAGGCTCTTTTTAAAGTTAACAACGCTCATTTTAGAAGTCCATTTAAGCAACCACTTGACCCCACCCAAATATATACTCAACACATGATACAACTAAGCTCATAACTTGCAAAACAAAAAAAAAAATAGAGCTGAAAAACATTGTAGCTTACCCAACAGCCATTTTCTCTCTCTTGGGTGATTTTTGCTTCATCAATTCCTCAATCCAAGCCAAGCCAAGTGAGGAGCAAGTAGTTTAGGGTGTTTGCAAGCCTCTCGAGAGTTCCTTCGCGCATTGGTGAGGGATTTCATGACTTTTTGCACATTTTAAAATTATTGCTATTTTCTTGATTTGTTAGAAATGTGTTCAAATGCTATTGTAATGCTTACCTATGCTATTATACCTTGTATATAAGTGCTAGAGAACACATTTAAGCCATTGCTGCGCATTTTAAACGGTTAGAATTGTTAGTTTGATTTATGAGGTGAATAGTGATAAAATTCTAGGGTTTTGTATAATTGCGCGTATTAGCTTGATTCAATGCTTCAATAGATGCCTTAGGTGCTAATGAAGGTAGTCTAATAACCCCGTGCATTTGAATTGCTCTAAATTTGCATAGAACATGAATTAGCCAACTTTAACAAAGGGATTTCGGGGTTAATGCAAATTCGGGTGGATTCGAGCTTCACTTTTAGTGTTCTTAGGCTACCTAGGTGCTATAGAACCCATGCTAACTCTTGGTTGAAGCCCGGTTAAAGTAGGTATAGTTCAAAGCTATAAGGGAAAAATTAGGGCTTTCGGGGTAATTGCGAATAATTGAATGAATTTGTGGATTGTAAGGGTACCTTAAGGATTAATTAGAAGATTGGTATAGCTTCCCCTCGAATTGGCATCCTTAATATGAGTTTGGAAGAAAAATGGACAGCATTACAAAGGGGTTTAAGGGTAAATTCAACTGTCACTTGCATCTAAGGCCTTGGCTTGTCTCCATATGTGTTTAAATGTGGTTTCAAGTTATTTTGGATCTTGTGGGAGGGTTCTCAAGGTATCTTGGCTTTTCCCCTTTGTAAATCTCGTATTTGTTTATATTGAACTGCTTCTAATCTATCTGTTTCGAGGTCAACCTACTTTGTTGATCCTCCCATGTGTTATTGCTTATAATGTTATTGATATCTTGTCATTGTTAAGTGCATTGCATAGTAGTTGCGCAACCATAGTATTAGGGACGGTTGTGTTGAATATCGGCTGGGCGGCAGCGGGCTTGCCAGTGGATATTCAAACACGGTACCCTATTCCCTCACTTGCCTGGTCCAGAGATTGTCAGGGGGTGTTGGGTAGTAGGATTATCGGGGTATATCCGGAGTACACCCACTGGAGTGTTTGGGGTTATGCCGGCTTATCGGGATCGAGATCATGGTTCGTGGATCGTGAACAAAGATCAAGTGAAGATTTGGAGTGTTGGGGTTAAGTGAAATGTATCCTTTTTAATGTGTGGTTATTTAAGCTATTGTTATTTCTTGAATGGTTTAATTTCTATTATGATTTAACAGTATTACCTATTGCATTGTACGCCCCAGGAGCCTTTATCCCTCACTAGGCAATGGTGGTTGCTCATACCTTGATATATGTTTCAGGATGTGCTGAGGGTGATGCCCAGCTATTTGAGGTGATAGTGGAAAAGGAAGAAGTTCAGACAGATCCTTTGCCTTAGTTGCCGTGTGTTTATTGCCTGAGGTGGATGTGATTTCTTGTTATTACATGGCGTACATGTACTACTATGTTATGATATATTTTGTGGCCTTAGGGCTATGTATATTCTCATAGTTCCAAGATGAAAGATAGTTGGTTGTAGTGATATCTTTGAGATACCATGGTTTGTAATAACTATGTTCTATTTTCTAGCTACTTGCATGCTTGGGGGTGTATGTTTTAAAGTATGCTTGGTTTCAACTCCTAGGTATGTGCCAATGTTATTTTGGATGGTATAATGATCGGATTTTATGAAGTATGTTAAGTTGGTTGCATGCTTCAGGACTCGGATGGCCTTGAACCTTTAAACTTTAGTTATAAAAGCTTGTATTGTTGTATTGTGGCTTTAATTGAGTGATTACAGGTTTTCAGAATGTTCACGGTACAGAGGAGACTCTGTCCGTGTGTCGGGTCCAGACTTAACCTTTAGCGTGGGGTTGGGTTGGGGCGTGACAAGGCCTCCCGAGGCCAACTTGGGAGTAAGTCCCAAAATGACCGAGGCAAGTATCTTCAACAGCCAAAACAGAACCCCCGGTTCACCATGTTCACTCCCTTAACATTATAATGGAGCAAATCCTGATGGAGATCCAGCACCAGAATCACCTACTTCCAGCGCCGAGGATGAAAGGCCGACCTGTGAAGCATAATAAGACCAAGTATTACCGCTACCATAAGGATTACGGCCACACCACTGAGGAGTGCAAAGATTTAAAACAGGGGATCAAGGAACTGATAGCCCGGGGTCACCTTGTGACACCCCGACGCTAGCATTTCATTAATTGCATTCATTAAATGGTTAACTTATATGTAATTACTTCATTTTTTCATATTTCCATAAATTCAAATATTTCTTTTCATGCATTTTATATTTTTATAAAATACTACATATTTTTAGGGGACTATAGCCCCTGACCGTGTGTGCATTGCATATCAGGATCAACGGGAAAATATTCGCGAAATGTCTGATGAATAGTACTAGCGGGATTTTTTCATATTTTTCAGATTTTTGGCATTTTATTTTGCTGAAATTTAATCACCCAAATGACCCATTTACCCTTACTAAAATACCCTATTTGCTTGACCTACCCTTTGACCATCTCATGAGAATATTATAAGCCAAGAAACAAAAAAAAAGGGGTCAAAAAATGGCCAAAAAAGAGTTACGGGAATAGTAACTTCTCAAAAAAAAAAAATTCTTGCTTCATTCTTGCTTCCATTGCTTCCCAAATTGGTTGTGCTTCATCCTTAGGACCTTAAGACCATTCTTTGATCTTCAAAAGAGGTGAGGGTGCATTCTATTTTTGTATTAAATTCAATTAAAGTTTGTGTCATTATTTTTGTGATCTAATATTGTAGTGGTTTAATGCTTGTTCCGTTACTTCTTATATGCTCTAATGACTTCATAGAATATATTTAATGGTTTAAAATGCTTGTTGAATGCTTGAAAATGAAAATGGCACTTGGGGAAAATGATGAATAGTGTCAAACTAGGGTTTCCAAAAAAAAGTTACAATTTAATTCGATTCGAGGTTTCTAGTAGTTGCTAATTAGGTCCATAAGCGTGGGAAAAATGTTAATTGCACTTGCTATGTTCAAAATTTGAGAAATTTGATCAAAATAGGCTACTTTAATAAGGGTTTTCGGGGTTAACTTGAATCCGGGCACGTTCTGAGGTTATGGCTAGTCTTTATTAAGTATTGAAACCTTAGAAGTGTTTTCGTTTCGCTTGTTTGGGTTCCGAAATTGGTACTTGTAGTGTAAACCCACAAAGAGGCATTTTTGGTGTTTTCGTGTACTTGTGCTCGAGGTTATGATTTGGAGGTTCTAAATGAGATATTTAGGTATCCTTAGATTGGTAGGATGGTTAGCTTGCTTAACTTGATCATTGAATTCCGATAGGAAGCTAAATAGCCTAGTTGAACAAAGGGGAAATGAATGAATTAATTGATTTAGTACTTGTATTACTTTGTAGTTGCTCCTAGCGTGTCTAAATGCTATTCTAAGGTATGTGTGAGCTTTTGGTTAAGTTTTGTGAAAAAGTATAATATTGACCCCTTTGTGTTCGCATAGTTAATTTCATGATAATTGCTTTATAATTGAGTAATTAAATGTTTGTATGCCTTTGTGTTGTGTACATATTATAGTAGTGAAGTCTCGTGAATTAAGTTGCTTGGTTTACATGGCTTTGGTTGAGTATGAATTTAGAATGGACTAAAGGAACTAGTAATGAACCATGGTAATAATTGTTGTTAGTTGATTCTTGATTGATTGGATAAATGTTTAAATGTACTTATGTAACAAGTTCATCTATTCGGAGAAGTTGTGAGTTAAGTTATATCGATACTAGTTAAAGATTGAGTAAACATGTTTATATTGCTTATTAATTGCATTATATGTGTAAAGATACGCTTATATAACT
The DNA here is from genome assembly GCA_037974665.1 of Ehretia macrophylla. NCBI lineage: Eukaryota > Viridiplantae > Streptophyta > Magnoliopsida > Boraginales > Ehretiaceae > Ehretia > Ehretia macrophylla. Next base: position 250,400 of record CM075774.1, read on the forward strand.
TATTGGTTAGATGTTATATAGTGTTTCTACTTATATGAATTATCATGGCTATGTATATGTTATTTATTATGCTATTGTCTTTGTTTGATACTTGAAAATTAAAGAATGTTGCATATGTGATCACTTGAGTTTATGTATTGTTCAAATATTGATTAGAATGATTGTTAAACCATGAAATATATTGTTAGTTATGTGAATTAAAGGGAATCAAATAGAGTTAGATAAAACTAATGGCTTTATGAACTAGCTTTAGTTGACAATAAGAAACCACTTCTTATGCATATAGTTGATTGTATTAGGTAGTGATAATTGAAGGGAATTGATGCTTTTGGAGAATATTGAGGGAATCTTGGCTTAATTTGCGCAGGTTTGACTTCCTAAAAGGTGAGGGATCATTTCTATGTGCATTCTATGTGTCTTATCTTGTTATATGCTAAATATTCGATACTAAGTGATTTAAGTGTTTTAGTTGGATTAGTTTAGCAATTATAGACTAATGAATGTATCATATTTCATCGTATGGCGTGATTGATGATGTGTGTGCTCGAGGATAACCTCTTTTGTTGTCTTCCTTGTTTGTATATCGGCTTATTTTGTTATATTGTTATTATTATTGCTTCCTGTGTTATCGAGTCAATGGTTGCGCAACCTTATCGTCGGGGCGGATGCGATGGGCCTCTCTGGGCGGCAGCAGGCTTGCCAGGGTTGGTTGCTCTAGCTCCGTACCCTATTCCCTCACTCGCCTGGTCCGGAGATTGCCAGGGGGTGTTGGGTCGTAGGATTGGGTACATCCGGAGTACCCTTTGGTGTTTGGGATGCCGGCATATCGTGATTGAGTCGTGGTTCGTGGATCGAGAATCGAAGACTTGGAGTGATAAGGGTTATCGATCGTATCCTTTTTAAAGTGTGGAATTAGAATTGTTATCCATTGTTTATTTATTGTATTAAATGTGTTAAGTTGCTGCATTGCACGAACCCTCGGTATATTGTTCCCGTTTTCCCTTCCTCGATGAGTATACATGTTGTATACTCACCCTCGTTTCTAACACCTTTCAGGTTTAGTGCTATCAGAGGTAAAAAAGAAGGCTCGAGTGTTTCGTGATTGATTATGCTGGCTTACGTGGATTGTCATTGAATACAATTTTGTAATTGTAAAGTTAAAATTAGAATGTATTGATAGTTGCGAATGGCTTGTAATGTTGTAATAACTTGTAATCTTTACTTTATTGTCTAATAGCTGCATGCTTGCATGTTTTGACTGATTGACGGACTTAAATTATAAGGAAGAAAACTAGTTAATGTTACAGTGGTATGATAAGTGAGATTATAATCATGAACCTTTAACAGTTAATGAATGCATGCTTGTATGTTTGATGTTTAAGTTAGTCTAAGGCTCGGATGGCTTTGAGACGGGGCATGGTTGGAGTTGGAGTTGTATGAGAATGATGTGGGTTATATTTGTGGCTTTATTTACTATTTATAGGTATCCAGTTAATCCTATAAACATGGAAAATTTCGTATGTTTTTCCTAAATTTTGTGACCGGGTTTGGTATTGGGATGAGTATAAATTGTTTAATAAAACTTCTAGTCTCGTGAAGGGCCGGGGTGTTACACACCTCCGGAGGTATGTAGACCAACAACTGACCTGGAGTCACGATAAGAGGAATAGAGAGAGAAGTCCACCCAGGCGTCAAGCTGGGGGGCGGACGTTTGGCTGTGATTGAGACTATCACAGGAAGATTGACGTCGGGTGGAGAGACCTCGGCTGGCAGGAAGGGTTATGTTCAGGCTGGAAGGGAGTATGGGCTGATGCGGGGTTCGGTCCCGGAGATAGAGGATCTCACTTTCTCCTCAAAAAACTTGGAGGGAGTGATATTGCCCCATGACAACCCATTGGTGATCAGCGCTGAAATAGCCAACTTCACCGTGAAGAGACTGATGATTGACACCGGGAGCTCGGCATAAGTCCTATTCCTGAGTGCATTTGAGCAGATGGGGTTGGACAGAAGTCGACTCAGGCCATTGAGGGGCGCCTTAGCTGGTTTCACTAGACAAGCCCACCGAGTAGAAGGGGTCATCAACCTCCCACTAAAGCTGGAAGACGGAGACAAATGGGTTTCGATGCAAGCCAACTTCATTGTGATGGATTGTAACTCCACTTACAATGGGTTCTTAGGTCGAGTAGCACTCAATCATTTCAGGGTCGTTACTTCAACTTACCATCAGGCCTTAAAGTTCCCGATCCCAAGTGGTACAGCCACCATCCGAGAAGCTCAGCTCTCAGCTCGGGAATGTTATGAAACTCCCTCCATCCCAAATATCAGGTTGGCTAGGGACTAGATTTGCTCGAGGAGAAGAGAGATGCCAAGAGAGGAAGCCTAGCTGAAGACCTTCAAGAAGTGGAGCTCTCCGATGAAACAAAGAGAGCGAAGATCGGGAGTGAACTCTCTGATGACCTCAAGAAAGGTATAAGCCAATTTCTTCTTAAAAATGAACATATATTTGCATAGTCTACTTTTGACATGACAGGTATTGACCCGGGTGTGATTGAGCATCACTTGAATGCCGACCCAAATCACTATCTGGTAAAGCAGAAGCACAGGCACTTCCATTATGATAAGCAACAAATCATAGCAGAGGAAGTGGACAAATTGGTAGACGCCGGCCACATAAAGGAAATCTAATACCCAACCTGGTTATCAAATGTGGTACTAGTGACCAAGTCCTCAAGCGAAAGAAAATTGTGTATTGATTTCACTGACATCAACAAAGCTTGCCCTAAGGACTACTTTCCCTTACCTCGGATTGATCAGATGTTGGATGCCACCTCCGGGTTTGAGCTACTCTCTTTCATGGATGCCTTCAAAGGCTACAACCAGATCAAGATGACTTTCGGGGACAAAGAGAAAACTGTATTCACCACCGATAAAGGTCTCTACTACTATGAGGTCATGCCTTTTGGCCTCAAGAATGCTGGAGTTACCTACACTCGGATGGTGAACAAGGCATTCAAGAATTAGATTGGCCGAAATATGGAGATCTATGTAGATGACATGTTGGTCAAGAGCAGGAGAGTGGAAGACCATGTGACCGACCTGGCTGAAACCTAAGTCGTAATGGAGCATTTTGGGATAAAACTGAACCCGAAAAAGTGCACATTCGGCGTCAAGGCGGGAAAGTTTTTGGATTTCATAGTCACGGCCCGGGGAATAGAAGCCAACCCAGAGAAGGTTCAGGCGATACTTGACCTGGCACCGCCAACCTGCGTGAAAGACGCCCAGGTGCTCACATGTAAGGTTGCGGCGTTGAGCAGATTCATGTCTAGGTCGGCTGACAAGTGTGCTCCCCTCTTCAAAATATTGAGGAATCCTAAAAATTTCGAAAGGACTACAGAATGACAGAACGCCTTCCAATAGCTGAAAAGGTATCTAGCTTTGCTACCCTTGCTATCCTGACCTGAGGTGCGGGAGGAGCTAGTACTATACTTGGCATGCTCAAGGATAGTAGTGGCGGCAGCACTGGTCCACGAAGAATGCAAGGAGCAGAAACCAGTCTATTATGTTAGCAAAACCTTGCAAGGGGCTGAGGTGAGGTACTCTTTCTTGGAAAAACTCGTCCTCGCGCTCATCACGGTGGCAAAGAAGCTAAAGCCATACTTTGATGCTCACCCAATTAAGGTCATGACGGACGCCCCGCTCAGGTCCATCATGCACAAGCCGGAGGCATCGGGTAGGCTGTTGCAATGGGCAGTTGAGCTGAGTCAATTTGACATCACCTACTAACCCAGAACAACTATCAAAGCCCAAGCCATCGCGGACTTTGTGGTGAAATGTACTAGCCGAGCCGAGCATGACCCGGAGGATGTGTGGAAGGTCCATGTGGATAGGGCATCAGGGAAGTCTGGAAGCGGAGCCAAAGTGGTCATCCTCGACCTGACCCGGCATGAGCACCAATATTCCCTCAAGTTCGCCTTCCCGGCATCCAACAATGAGGCTGAGTACGAAGCAGTGATCGCGGGGTTGAAAATTGCAATACAGCTCGGGGCATAAGCAGTTGACCTAAACATCGACACTCAGTTGGTTGCTGGTCAGGTATCAGGAGAGTTCGAAGCCAAGGACAATGCCATGCTGACCTACCTCAACAAAGTTAAAGATTTGACCTCAGGGCTCAAAAGGTTCACAATACAGCAAATCCCGATGGAGGAGAATATGAAAGCTGATGCTTTATCCAAGTTGACTTTGGGAAGAAGCCGACCTGCACTGGTCCACGTAGAAGAAGTCTCTGAACCTAGTATTCAGCTGGGAAGACCTGCCGTGGCTGAACTCAATTTAAGCCCAGATTAGACCCGACCAATCATGGACTACTTGGAGGGGGGTATAACCCCGGAGGATGAAAAAATAGCTCAAAAATTCATGAAACAAGGCTCAAGGTTTGTCATAGTAGCTGGAAAACTCTACAAGAGAGCCTATACTTGGCCTCTCTTAAAGTGTGTTGGGCCCGAAGAGGGAAACTATATACTCCGAGAGATCCACAAAGGGGTATGTGGAAACTACTTGGGTGGCAAGGCTCTAGCTCGGAAAGCATTGAGGCAAGGCTATTTATGGCCAACCTTAAAACAAGATGCCAAAGAGTATGTTAAAAAGTATGACACTTGCCAAAGGTTCGCCAAAATACAAAGAAAGCCTCCGGTAGACCTGACAGTGATGATAAGCCCGTGGCCATTCTATCAATAGGGTCTACATATCATTGGCCTATTGCCAACCAGTGTTAGCCAGAAGAAGCATGTATTCGTAGCGGTAGAGTACTTCACCAAATGGCCTGAGGCTGAAGGTGTTGCTAGAATAATAGAAAAAGCAGCTTGGGATTTCGTATGGAAAAAATATTATTTGCCAATTTGGGGTGCCAAAGGTCATCATTACCTACCCCGGCAAGCAATTCAACAGTGCATACTTTCGAGGCAAATGTGTTGAGATTGGGATCGACCTCAGATTCTCATCTATTGCTCACCCTCAAAGTAATGGCCAAGTTGAAAGAACTAACCAAATCATTTTGCAGGGTCTAAAAACCAAGCTGGAGGAAGCAAAAGGCCAGTGGGCACCGATTCTCCCTGAGGTATTGCGGGAACAGCGAACCACCACTAGCTCGACAACGGGAGAATCGCCCTTCGAGCTAACCTTCGGTACTCAAGCAGTGCTGCCAGTGGAGATCGGGTCTCCGACCAGTAGAACCCTCCATCACGATTCAGTAATAAACGGAGCCCTAATTCGTGAAGAACTTGAACTCGCTGAAGAGCACCGAGCCAAATCTCATATCAGAATGTTGGCCAGCAAAGCCGCAATGTAAAGAGCCTTTGCCAAGTAGGTCAAGTCTAAGCCTATTAAGGTCGGCGACCTCATCCTTAGAAATGCTATCTTTTTGCCGCGCTCAGGTAACAAGTTCTCTCCCAACCTGGGAGGGACCGTACGAAGTCGTGAAGAAAGTTCGATCTAGGACCTTCTACCTCTATGACAAATACGGGAAGCAACTGAAGAATGCATGGCACGCAGAATACCTAAAGAGATATTTTGTCTAATGGCCCCCGAGCTGAAAACTCTTGTAAAGGCCCCCGAGCCGAAAACTCTTGTAAAGGCCCTCGAGCCAAAACTCTACATGTAATTGGCTCTCGAGCCCAAGTACTCCATGTACAAATTCAATACAATGTATTTTGTAAACTAATGTGAAGCTCGACCCGGGCCCAAGCACCTCAGCTAAGCTATTGCAAACTTGGATTAACACGGTGGCCACGCCTAATTGCGAGATAAAAATAAAGTAAACCAGCTCGGGTATAATCAATAATAATTTGATTCACTTTACCAGTTTAGATTAGAGTCCAACTCGGTTCAGCCGGCTCTAGGTCGGTATGTTAGTTTGGGTCTAAACTCGAGCTCAACATTTGTCAACATTAGTTTGACCAATTTTAAATTGAACTGACGAGTCCAAGTTGGCGACGATTATATGGTTGCCCAATTAATCAGATCGGATTGGGATGATAACTCATTAACCACGTCCAGCTTGGTTCTTAACAATCAACTACTTAAGTTTGAAAGGTTCATTATGTTGGTCTGACCCCACTTACTTGAGAAAATTTGCGAAGGGAAAAGTACACTTGTACGAACTAAAACAAAACGCAAATAAAGCTGAAAACATTCATTTCATTAATTTGGAAAGTACAAATTATAAAAGCTCGACCCGGGCAAATTACAAAAGTCGTTTAGTTGCAGGGGCAGTGGCAACAGCGTCAGCTTCATCCCCAATCTGGTCCATGCCCTTCTTGACAAAGTCCATCACCTCCTGGGCTTGGGACTTGAGGTCGGCTGGAAGCTCAAGAACCTCCTAAAATTTTGGTGGTGGGGCCTCTAACATTTCAATGTAATCATTCTTGGAGGCGGGAATAAAGGTTTTTGCTTACTCCCGAGCGGTGCCTTGGCCTCGGAAGTAATATTCCAGCTCGGCGTACTTGGCTATGACCTCGTCTTCGCTCTCTACCCAGCTCACCGCTGCATCGCTGGACTTGAAGGCCTCCACCGCCTTCTCTCCATTTGCTTCAACCCGGTCAAGTAGTTCCTGGTACTTCGCCTCGGCCTTGTGGGCATCGATCTTATAGCGCTCCACATCTTTGGCTGCAGCCTAGCGTCGGGACTCTCCCGTCCGAAGCTCTTTCTTCAACCGGTCGACCTCCACGGCATCCTCCTTGTATCTTTTGGAGGCCTCCTCCCTTTGGGACTCGAGCTCAGCTCGGGCATCAGCACATCACTGCTCGAGCTCGACGCAGTAGGCCTGGACTTTGGTGAAGATGCTGGGTACTGAAAGAACATGGGACTCCACCTGCACAAAGGGCAATAGACACGGTCAGCCGAGCCGACAGACCTCACAATACATAATTGAGTATAACTCACCATGACGACGACCGTCCTCAGGTCGAGTGAGAGCTGCTCTGCTAGGACCCCTGCCAACTTGGGGTCACGGGCTACCTTGGCCGCTTCCATAAAATCCTTGCTGGGAGGGATCACCTCTGCAGCCTTGCATTTCCCCTAATATTCTGCCCGAGGCCGCTTCCTGTTGTCAAGACCGGTTGCCGAGCGCTCCTGCATCACCACACCCAAGCTCGACCTCTTAGGTAGTGGAGACTCCGAGGTCCCCTTGGAAGTCACCTCAGTGTCGATCTCTCGAACTTGGCTGTTGGACCGCTGCCTCTGCTCTTGAGGAGTGGCGGGGCCAAAGTCGGACCGAGCCGAGCCGAGCCGCTGGCCTCAGCCCCTCTCCTCCTTCTCTGGATGTAAGCGAACTTTCCAGTATCAGCCATGTCTATAAAAAACAAAGGAAGAGAGGTGAGAAACGACCAAATACTAATTAAAAATAACAACGGTAGACAAGGAGACGAGGAGGTCGGGCATTGATCCTACGAACTGACCCTCTTCTGAACTAGATTCTGCATCCTCTTCGGGCTCGGGAAGTAAATGGGGATGATTCCTTGAGAGGTCAGGTTCCTTCCCGAATAACTTTGATTCCCAGATCCTGTCCTACCTGAGCACGCTATCAATATTTATCAGCGTTCCCGGCTTGGGTCTTAGCACCCCAACCTCGACGAGTTCCGTGTTTGAAAGCTTGGGGTCGTTGTTCACATTCTTCTTTAAAGAGGGATTCCAATCCACTCTGTACCCCGGGTTCACAGCCGGCTCGACCCAATAGTAGTCATTTTGCCAACCTTTGTTGGAGGAGTGCCAATTGGTGAATATGGAATTACTGGCCCGAGCTGCGAAATGAAACCACCATGGCTACTTCGGGTTGGGCTTGCACACAAAAAACTGCCTAAACCGGTGCAGGGTTTGCTCTACTTCCTTCTCGAGGTAGAATACATAAAACGCCACCACTACGGCCCAACCATTGGGTGACATCTGACCTGGGCTAAGCTCAAAGTAGTTCAGAATACCGGAGATGAAGTCGGGAAGTGGAAGTCAGATGACATCGAAGGCGAGGTCGTAGATAGTGAAGTGGTCGAGAGGAGGATAGCAAGCGGATTCGTGCTGACCCGGAACCTTCAACTTGTGGTATCGGTCCACCAACCAGTTCCTTAAGCTGGCGTTGGCCATCTGCACAGTAGAATGGCACTCGCGCTTACAATAGGCAAACAACTGCTTGATCCTTTTATCCCGAGCCGACGAACCACTGGCATAACCGAGTTCCGGGGTCAGACTGCCCTCACTGGGACTGCTTCAATCGGCTCAGCCGTGGGGGCTCTAGCTAAATACTCTTGAGGTATCTCGACCACCTCCAACCGGTTCAGAGGTGACCCATCCTCTCTATCTCCCAAATCTCCCAGGTCGGCCAAATGATCCTCATCAGCCTCCTCCTGTACCTGCCTAACCCCGATAACTTCGCAATCATCATCACTTTCCCTGGGCCTAGATTGCCGAGCTGATCCTTGAGACACACCAGTGTTTTCATCACCGTGACCTCCATCCGAGGTGGATTCCGAGCTTGATGGATTCTCGTCCCTTCCATAGGATCTCACCTCCATCACTTGGGAATCTTCCGACTCCGATCTTCCCATCCTGTCTACAAATTAAAATATATGTACAGGAATATCTAAAGGGAGTCGGGACGTACTTACTGCTCTAACTGTGGAAGATGACCCGATCTAATTGGCTCCGAGCTAATGGATCCCGAGCTGAACACACCAAGAAGATTGTTTGTCGAGCTAAAAATGTCCGACCAGTCTGGTTGCCAATCTGAAAGCTCTCCAAATTTTGTGATCAAAGTATGAAATGAATCTCGAACTTCAGGGCCCTATTTATAGGCAACTCCAGTAACCGTCTCGGGAATCCCAAACGTCAAATCTCGTCATAATTACCAGGTGACGTGTTAGCCATCCAAAGGGCGTGCACTGCTGACGTGGCCATTCTCTCTGCCGAGGTCGGGCACCTCCAGCTCAGGAACAACTCCCAAATCTAGATCTCACCTTCTCGATCTCGACTTGGGAGAGGGATTGACGAGGATAGACCCCGAGCTGAGGTAAGATACCCGCACCAAGCTAAGGCCGGCCAACCCAAGCCAAGGCTAACCCAGTCAGCTAATGTCTAACCTGGATGCTGATCCGACCTCACCCCAACCCATAAAAACCCCGACCTCTGTGCCAGCTATCCTGATAGGACATAAACCCTTGATGGGATATAAAGTTGCGCCACATTAAATGCTGTCATATCCAAATTATGTATAAATAGAGCTCCACCCTTTCATTTCTCAGGTAACTCGTCATTAAATGCTCTCAACTACTTTTCCAGCTCAGACATACTAATCATTCACACGCCCGAGGGGAAAATTCGGGTCATCACCCCGCCTTTTCCTTCATTTTCCTTGTGCAAGTCAAGTAGCCGACCCAAAAATTCAGGTCAGGAAGCCAACCCATAATTCCAGCTCGGCAGGAGTAGCCTCCCAACCTCAACTGCGAGATTCCCAACCTCGACAATCGGGATGTAGCCACGTATTATGTGACCCTAAAGTGATAAAAAATATCTCAAGGGAGATGCGACTTTGGTCAGATAGTATGAGACTTTATGAACATTAAATTAATCAAGGAGTGTATTGCAATTTGTAAAGATTTAATTCAGTAAAGTTTTGTGTATTTGGTAAAGTTTTGAATATATTCACTGGGGTTGGTTAATTTGCTTAATGAATGGATTCTCTCTTTTACTAAAACAAAAAAAAAACAAAAACTATTTTTTTCCATTTGTTGAATCTCCTTCTTTTTTTTCCTCAACTTCATCACTGTGTTCCACTCCTATTCCATCTTAACGTCTTTTATTTTTTGGTCGAAATTTCAAGTCTTTTATCCTCATCAAATTCTCCCTCTATAGCTAACGCATTTTAGATTCACGGTTTGACAATCTATTGAAACTGCCTCAATCTTTATCTCAATCTACAGCAAATGCCACGTCACATCACAACCTCTATCCTCCTTCAATGCTTTCTCCTAACACTAAGGCCAACTCTAATAGCATCTCTAATTTTTTCCCTACATGTAGAGAATTTGACCTGTTTCTCTACATTTAGAAATTCTCTATTTCAGTTTCACTCCAACATCTTCCCTACATCTTATTTCAGGAAATTCATATTTCAATTTCACTCCAACAGCTTCCCTATTTTAGGGAATCCCTATTTTTGTTTTACTCTAAAATCTCTCCTTATTTTAATTAAACATATTATTTTAATTTAAATTTTTTATTAAACTTTTTATTTATATTTATTAATTGTTTATGTTGAATTTTTTTTAATTACTAATTTTTTTTAATTATTTTTTATGTTAAAAATTTTCAACTTTTTATTTATATCTGTTATTTCTTTATGAAATAATTCTATTTCTAATAACTAATATTAATATAGAACTTTTCTAATAGTTTTATGATGCTTTCTTGTCCTTTCTCTTTATGTTTTGTATTATCGATACTAATATATAATTAGGCATATTTATATACCCAAAATGTAAAAAAGTAAACTTTTTCAAACCCTAAACTATATTTATATGTAGCAGCCCACCAACAAAACATTCTAGCTGTCTTCAAAAAGAAAAAATAAAATGATTCATTAATCCCAACCACTCATCTCGCTTGCAACCATTACACCCCCAATCCTTTGTTTCATTCGTACACCCCACGCCCGCCCCCTCATCTCAGCAACCATCCCTACCCCTCAATCCTCACCGCTGCACCACCATCAAGCCACCACCGAGGCACCACCACAGTACCACCACGACACCACAAGGGCAAAGTTTTATTTGTAGATTTTTGCTACTTTGCTGAAATTTCTTTTTGCTGATTTTTTTTTTTTGAAAATTTTTTGACTCAAATTTTTCTTTAAAAAAAAAGTTACCTGTGGGTTTTTGATTTCTGATTTGTGGAAGAATTTTTTTTTTTTTTTTTAATGTGGCAATTGGTTTAGAGATACTTGTAGGGATATCAACATCATCTCTACATGTAGAGATGTTGAAACCTCAATGTAAAGATCTCTACATGTAGAGATAATTGTAGGGATGCTGTTGGAGATGAATATCTTCAACAACATCCCTACATGTAGGGTAAATGGGGATGTAAGGATTGGGTTGGAGTTGACCTAATAGTCAATCTTCTCTCTCATGGTCTTTTACCTCCATCGCAAGAAACTCTTCTCCCTTCGTTCATCGCACGGTTTTGAAACCAGAGCCCCCATTTCTCCCTTCCTCTCTTTTCCCCTCTTCTATATCCTTTCTTCTCTTTATTTTCGTTCTTCTTATGTAAAAATTCGAATTTAGTGTTTGGTTTTTGCTCTCTACTCCGTCGACCACAACAACTGTACTTTTGATACTTCATTTTCTTCTGATAGTGGCACTTCCCAGCTCCGGCACGGCAATGGTGTATTCGTTGGTGCGTTGGTGTCTTGTTTATATAGTTTGCTTACTCTCCTACAACTGATTTTGGCTGCTATTCAGGGTCCTCAAAATTGGACTGGAGTTTCCTCTCTGTTGTTTACGATACTTGTCAATGTCTATTTTCTTCGTCTGGCCACGCCCGGCTCCATTTTGTGAAAGCCACCTCTGTGACAGCTTGAATTGCTTTAAAATTCTGATAGGTCTTATTCTTCCTGTATGGTGATTTTCACTCCCCTTGTATATTTTTTGATTAGTATGAATGTGTTTCTCCTAAATTCTTACATAGTTCAAGTTTGATTAATCCTTGTATGTCTTGTTTTTAATTAATTATATGATTTTTTGATCAAAAAAAACTGTCGCATGTCTTTCTTCTCCCAACCTCTCTACTCCTTAAATGCCGCGAGCCCCACCCAAATTATCACTTTACCATACCTCTTTCCTCCTTCAACACCGGGCCATACCCGAAATTATCACTCAACAATGTCGCGGGCCCCAATCACTTCCTTACTCTATAGTTCCGCCAAATAATGCTATTATGTTTGTTTATGGGTAAAAGTCATCAAGTTCCCAACTCTTTGGTCTTGAAACCCTATTTTACCCCATACAAATTTATTTTTTTTATCTTTTCAAGTCCATATAAACTAACCTCATTAATATTACTTAATAATCAAATAGTTGACCAAGCAAAAAACCTATTTTACCATCTCAATCAATCTTCCTCAAAACACACCCTAACCACACTACACACCACCGTTCACACAACAGAAACACACATACATAAACAGCCATAACACAAACACAAATACACAAACGACCACACACGAGCACACAAAGATGCAAAATTAGCAATATATATTTTTAGGCAACAAAAATGCAAAACACAGCTTTTGGATGGCCTTTGGGCTTGAAAATGGATCTGAAAATGGAGAATCATATAGGGTTAGCTTTGGGTTTATGTTGGTTTCGGAATCATGTGACTTTTTTTTAGGGTGCTAAATAGAGAATTCATTAATTTGCGGAAACTTATACCAGCCCTCTCCAACTGTAGCTAAGATTTTTGACAAAATGTTACAAAGAACTATAGCTATGTTTTTTTTTTGTTGGGTCAAGCTATAATTGAGTTGATTGTGAGGAGAGTTTATATTGATTGCTTCTTTTGATTCTCTAAAGCCAGTTTGTGCTATTGTGAACTTATATTGTGCATATATGCGAGGACGGCCTACTTTGTCGGCCCTCTTATGTGTTATTTGATATCTTGAATGCTTGTAACTTGTCTCGGGGTTGCGCAACCTTTTCGGACATGGTAGCGTCAAGAAACACGGGCGGCGTTGGGCTTGTCGGGCTTATCATGCTCCTTCGACTACCATGGTGCCTATTCCCTTCTCGCTGAGGCATACTCCACTACCCCAGAGGTGTGGTTCACCTGCTGGGCATAGACCTACCTCAGGAGAAAGGGTCGTAGGATCAGGATACATCCGGAGTATCCCAACTTGTTGGTGTTTGGGGTTTGCCGGCATTTGCGTGAAGCTCGTGGCTCATGGTTCGTGATTGAAGACTTGAAGTGGAACCGTATCCTTTTTAATGTGGTTAATTACTTGGCTTTCTATCTTGCTGGTTTATGTTGCATATATAAGTTTTCTTGTGTTTGCATATTATAATACACGCCCGGTATGTTGCATCACCTCCCTCACTGAGTATACATGGTGTATACTCACCCTCGTTTCTAACACCTTTCAGGATCAGTGCTATAAGCTAGAAATAGGATTGCCTTCTGTGTGGTCTGTCTGCTCTATCAGTATGAAGAACAAGGAAGAATGTGTACGTTATGTGCCTGTATACTATTTGAGACCTTATGGTCATATATGTATTTGTGATATCTTAAGAAATATAATATTAAAGTTTTAGTCTTGGGTGATAGTTGGGTGCTAGTGGTTTGTAATTACTTCAATCGTTTACTCTTCAGTTTAGTTGACTTGCATGCTGATAGGGTTGAAACAGTTTGAAATTGTGGATTATGCTTATGTGGTTGTATATTATTGTTTGTAGGTTTCCAAATAGTTCTATATATAGGGGAAACTCCATCTGTTTTCCCCTAAATTTCGTGCCCGGGGTTTAGAATTGGATGAGAATAGCATGATAAATAGGAGTCCCGGTCTCGTGAGGGATCGGGGCGTTACAGAAGTGGTATCAGAGCTTACCTAGTTAGCTAGGCGCAAGCCGTGATAGGGTCTTCGGCTTGTGAGGTAGTGGCCTTAGTGTCAATGTGTTTAGAAAGTGTATGTGCATGTCTTATGTGATAAGAGAGTTAATGTGATCAATGTGCTTATGTGATCAACATGTTTTATTTGTTGAGTGAACTAGTTGTGGTTTATGTGCTTGTGTGATAAGTGGAATGGATGTGGTTAACGTGCTTGATGTGTTTATATGTTCAATGTGTTTATGTGATTAATGCGAGCTATGTGATTAACGTGCCTTGTGTAAATTATGTGCTTTATGTACTTGAGTACTCGATATGCATTATATGACTAATGTGAATATGTGATTAACTTGTTTTATGTGAAGTTGTTGTTTAAATGACTTAGTAGTTTATAATTTGTGTATGTGAACTTGTTGCTTATGTGACGTTACTTGTTATAAATTGCTAATGTGATCAACGTGTTTTATGTGTTAAGCATGCTTACGTAAAACAATGTGTTTTATGTATGAAGGTAACTCGCTTGTATGTGTAAGAAATTGCGAGCACGCAATTTTTGTAAGGAGGGGAGAGTGTGATGACCGAGAACCTCTTCATATTCATTTTAAATTGTTGAATGTCTTATTTGAGCATTAAATGTACATTTATTCAATTTTTAGTATAAGATACTATTCATAAGGAAAATTTACTATTTAATTTTTTTGAAATTTTATTTTTCTCCTGTCACATATCATATAGGAGGAATGTGAAAAATATTATTTTGTGTATTTAATGTTGGGAGTATGCATTTAGAAAATAGTTTTCGTCTTGAATGAATAGTGTTACGAAAGAATAGTAACTTTTTGTAGAATTTTTATTTGGGCTTCTAGTGAATTAGCTAGACTTTGGACTTTTATTAGACCCTTAAATATGTTTAATTAGACCCAATGTACTAACATAACTCATTATTTCCTTAGTCTATTACCTATATAATATAATAAGAGCCAAAACAAAAACAAAAAAAAGAGTGCAAAAGCTGGATTTACTGTAGCAAATCTGAAAATGGCATAGGAGGAGAATTTCTTCATCAAACCTTAGAGTTAAGTTCTTGGCTTGTTTAGGGAGGATTCTAGAGCACCTAAGAGCTTCACCACCTTGCCTACATCTTTATACAAGTGAGGGAGTTGTATTTTTATAACTATCAAAGTTTATGTTCATATATTGAAATTTTTGATTTGTTGATTATTGCTATAATACTTGTTATAAATGCTTAATATGTGTTTATTAGAGCCTATAGAGTAGACTTTTAAAGCTTGTTAGCAAATTCTATGGTAGAATGCACAAATTGAATGAAAGAGATGATGAATAGCGTTCATTTTAGGGTTTTGAATAAAATTTGCTAATTAACTTGAATTGAGTCTTCAAATAGATGCTATAGACCCTAGTGAAGCTTGTTGAAAAGCCACGTGAAGTTGAATCAACCAAAACCGAACTAAATTGCATAATTCGTCGACTTTAAAAAGATGATTTTTCTCGTTGAGCAATCCGGGCAAGTTTGGGCAATGGTTTCGGTATCCTTGGGGTAAGGAAGCACTTTTGGTGCTTTCGTTTCGCGAAAATGGGGTTCGGTTAGTATAGTTGTAGTTCAAACCCGTTCAGGGCCTTCCCGAACTTTTGCTTCTAAAATGGGTTTTATGATTTTAATAGACGACTTTGGGCTTAATTAAGAATATAGTATGATTAGGATGTGGTTTGAAAACCTTGAAACGTGCATTGGAGAAGGAAATCTTGGTTAAAGAAAGGGGAAAATTAGTTTTTAGCCATTCTTGTTTCATTTAGAACTTGTTGTTGAGTTGTCTTGTATTGTATTGACTATCCAAAGTATATTGAAGTTAACTGAGTTGATTGTGAGAAAATATTATATTGATTGCTACTTTTGATTCTCTAAAACCAGTTCGTGTTATTGTGAACTTATATTGTGCATATATGCGAGGGCGGTCTACTTTGTCGACCCTCTTATGGGTTATTTGATATCTTGAATGCTTGTGACTTGTCTCGGGGTTGCGCAACCTTTTCGGACATGGTAGCGTCGAGAAACACGGACGGCGTTGGGCTTGCTGCGCTCCCTCGACTACCATCGTACCTCTTCCCTTCTCGTTGAGGTATCCTCCACTACTCTAGAGGCGTGGTTCACCTGCTGGGCATGGACCTACCTCAGGAGAAAGGGTCGTAGGATCGGGATACATCCGGAGTATCCCAATTTGTTGGTGTTTGGGGTTTGCTGGCATTTGCGTGAAGCTCGTGGCTCGTGGTTCGTGATTGAAGACTTGAAGTGGAACCGTGTCCTTTTTAATGTGGTTAATTACTTGGCTTTCTATCTTGCTAGTTTATGTTGCATATATATGTTTTCTTATATTTGCATATCATATTGCACGCCTCGGTATGCTACATCACCTCCCTCACTGAGTATACATGGTGTATACTCACCCTCGTTTCTAACACATTTCAGGATCAGTGCTATAAGCTGGAAATAAGATTGCCTTTTGTGTGGCCTGCCTGCTCTATCAGTATAAAGAACAAGAAAGAATGTGTACATTATGTGCCTGTATACTATTTGAGACCTTATGGTCATATATGTATTTGTGATATCTTAAGAAATGTAATATTAAAGTTTTAGTCTTGGGTGATAGTTGGGTGCTAGTGGTTTATAATTACTTCAATCGTTTACACTTCGATTTAGTTGACTTGCATGTTGATAGGGTTGAAACAGATTGAAGTTGTGGATTATGCTCTTGTGGTTGTATGTTGTTGTTTGCAGGTTTCCAAATAGTCATATATATAGGGGAAACTTCATCCGTTTTTTCTTAAATTTCGTGCCCGGGGTTTGAAATTGGGTGAGAATAGCATGATAAATAGGAGTACCGGTCTCGTGAGGGATCGGGGCGTTACACTAAAAAAGAAAGAACGACATGCACAGTTGGGGGTAACGCCAGTATGAGTGATTGGCCAATTTTTGGGGTGACATCAACGACAGTGGGTAGTGCCGATTTGGGTATTTTTCTTTGTTTTTTTTGTTGAAGATTCGATTAAAGTTTGGCGGTGAGGAATTTGGTATTTGGGGTTTGTGTATACGTGAATATTGTGGATATTTCTGAGTTGTAAACAGTACATTTATATTTTTATCCTTAACATAGTGTTTGGATTGCACAAAGGAATGGAAAGGAAAGTAAAGTAAAGTAAAGGAAGAAAATAAATTATCTTGTTTATATTGCAAAAAAATAATAATGGAAAGGAAAGAAAAAAAATTTATAATTCTTTATTTGGATTAGAAAAGGAAAAAAAAGGAAATGATAATTTTAAATAATAAATTACTTAAATGCCCCTTTTCATACTCAAATATAAACTTAACTTTTTTAATAAGCAATTCCATATTTTCTTTTTTTGCTGAATTCAGATTTTTACAGTCTCACAAACTACTCATGCTAAGTGGGCGTGAAGGTGCTCTTACAAGTTTTTAGCCATGTCTTCATATAGTCTCCAAAAAAAACTGTAACAACTAAAGGCACCAAAAAAAAAAGGAAGCAGCTCAGCTCAAAGTTTTTAGCCATTCTTCATATAAACAACCAACCCTGCTGTATAATACAGATGCTGCACTTCTCGAGCAAAAAAGAAAAAAAAAACTGCACTTGTACAATAATATTGTTTAACTATCAGGAAACAAGAGATAAAAAAAAAAAAAAAAAGAGAAAAAAGTTGCACTTGTACAATAATATTCTTTGAGGGCTCTCTGAAGAAGCGGCGCAGGAGAGAAAACGTAAAGTGAAATTTTATCAGATAAAGTAGGTTAAAAGAGTAGTAAGGACAATCATAAAAATAAAAATAAAAAAAGTCAGGGCAATATAATCTTTTTCTGCTGAAACTATTTCTTTCCTCCCCAAACACCCCAAATTGAAATGATTGAAAAATTCATCCAATTAAAAAAAATAGAGGGAATATTGTATCCCTCCATATTTTTTATTTATTTCAAATTTGCAATCCAAACAAGGAAATTGGTTCTTTATTCCCTCTCATTTCTTTACTTTTCATTAAAAAAGTGAATCCAAACAAGCTGTAAGTGGTTAACGGAGTGGAAAGGGATGGAAAAATCTTGGTAAATCAAAAAATACATGAAAGAATTTGGAATTTATTATGGAACTCATGAGGAAATATGTAACGTTTTTTGTGTGGTCAACTATTTGACCGTTAAGCTACGCAATTAATGACCTACAAATAAAAAGTCCATTATAACCTTGCAAGATGGTCTCGCAGCATTTAATTTTTACAACACAAATGACATGTGGGTCCCGTATCATTTAATGCCATCTGATAATGAGAGAGAATATGGAACGGAAATGTCCGATTATAGCGTAGACAAAATATCCATTATGCCCATACAATATATATTATAAAATAATATAGAGCAAAGACAAAAAGGCACTAAATTACAGAAAAGGACATGTAGTAAAAAAAAAATACGCAAATGACCAAATTAGGCACGTGAATGAAGACAAAAGATAGGGGAAAATTACCAAAAAGTGCAAATGGATGAAGATAAAAAAGATGTACCAATGACCAAAAAATGAAATCTAAAGTTTTGAATTTCGCTTTGCACGGAGAGCCATTTTCCCAATTCTAGAGCAACAAAAAAAATATATTTCAAGTAAAATATCATCTATGTTTATTATTTTTTGAAATTAATACCAATGATATTACCTTATATAAAATCATATATTAGGTTTAAATTGAAAATCATAAACTCGTAAGTACATCCAAAGAGCATGAGCTTGCATGATTTTGCCATAATATATTTTGTCATATATGAAAGTAAAAAAATTGAGTATTTCTTGTAAATAAAAAGACAACGTAATTCAAGTAAATTATTATGAATTCAAGTTTGAAATCAAATTAAATAGCACTTAATATACCCAAAACTAACATGTGATGAGACATATACTATATGTAATGTATCATATGTGATTAATGGCGATTAAATTACCCTATACAATATATCTCATACATTTGGTTCACATTGAAAACCTTAAACCCCTTAGTGTATCTAATGACATCGAGCATGCATAATTCAGTACTACTAGATTTTATTGCCTAGAAAAGGGGGTCAATCTCCCATCCATAGTTCTCACAGTTCCATAAACTAGTTATCGAAAATAAAAGCTTTTTACTTTCAAAATAAAGAATTAAGTATGTGTCTTAAATTATAACATTATTAAAGTATATAATTATGAAATCAAACTTAATAATCAGCTTAATTGCACTTAACAAACACAAAACTAATTTTATCTTAAGTAGTATGAATATAGGATCTTAAATAACTACAATTATTCACCAAATGACTACATATATAGTATGATCGGATATTCTTATTGTCTTCTAAGATATGCAAAATTATTATTATGAGCGCATAATAATGTGAAATTACCAATATGGATAGCTAAAGCATCTAGTGCAAAATCTTTTTGTTTCTCGATAATTTATAAATAACAAAAACATAATCAATGAATATGAATGTAGAGATCTACTACTAACCAACACTACAAAATAAATGTGGGCATAGGCGATACCCTAATCGCTGTTAATTAGTGAAATAGGATGACCAATTTTCATTTCAAAATCAAATCCTACTTTTATGGCATATTATGTTTAGCGGTATGTTCGTGAATTCATTGCATAAATACTTTAAGTTGAATTCTTTATTGAACTTTGGTATTCTAGTCATTTCATCATGAAGATAATTATTTAGGTTAGGGTGTTTACAATAAGTATAATTTACATGAACCAATTAAGAAGAGTGCATTTACCAAGTAAATTACATAGACTGGCTTTACTGTTTTGATATTAGGGGTTATGTGTTATAGGCCGCTCATCATACATCGATATATTATTTGTTAGATATTAATACAACACAAAAATTCAAATAAACAATTGTTAGAATAGACAAAAATCCTTAAGTTGTTTAATTTGTAGAGACTTGTAATACAAAATTGTTGGAATATATTTTGTTAAAAAATTCAATAAATCAGTTCAATTATTTAATAACTTCAAATCTCATTAATTCAGTTTCTTTCAAGCTCATTTATTGCATTTTTTTCTAAACAAGATACATCCAAAAAAATTGTATTACAAGTCCATACAAATTAAAAAAAAGTTAAAATCTCATTAATAAGTTAAAACCCTAAACCCTAAACCTTAAAATTTATTGCAATTTTTAACAAATGAGTTCAAACCTTAAACCCTGAAATTTTTGGGATGTATTTTGTTAAAAATTTACAATAAGTGAGCTCAATTATTTAATAAGTTCAAACCCTAAACCCTAGCCCAAAAAACTAAGTTAGAACTCCGGGAAAAAATTATATTGAAGTTAGAATTAAGTTTCCTTTACATAGAGAAAATTATAATGGTAGACCCAAACTTTGGAGTTGAATAAAATATTTCTATTTGCTTAACTAAAACAAAACAAAAGTTCAATTTTTTGCAAATTATCATAAGAACTTTAACTTTTCTTTACCTATACTCTATTTCATTCAAATCCATAATTCCTTTATATTTAACTTTTTACAAACTCATATGCACTTTTCATTAAAATTATCCTAATAACTTTAACTTTTTTTTTTTACTTATATATTATTTATGTTCTAAGTCTCCAATTATTCATAACAATATTTTTAATTCATATTGAGTTTTTGTTCATCCACAAAAAGATTGGAAAATACATATAAAATGTAGTTCCGTTATCATAATAATTTCAATATTTCTCTGTATCTATAATAATATGATACATAATATATATATATATATATATATATATACACACTATATATATATATACACACACTAAAAGTGTCCTCACTGGCAAATTTGTAGGTCGTCCAATGCTGTGATGTGCTTGTACCATGCGCTAAATATTTTATACTTTTTATTTTTCGACAATAATAACCTCAGTAAAATCTGGCATCCACTACCGCATCGCACGACTTAGATTTATCCACATCTTCACAATAAAGAAATTTGAACTGTCGATCTTTAAAATAGAATCTGACAAAAAGATTTTTTTTTCTGTTTAGACGTTTCTCTCTCTCACTCTCTCTCTCACGTTTGCTCTCTCCCTATGACAGACCAAAGTTTTCTTTCGGGTCAAAACCATTTTAGTCATTGAGGTTTGCTCTAAAGACCAAATTAGTCCCTCAGGTTTGCAAAAAGACCAAATTGGTCCCTCCAGTTAACTTTTGTTAGCCAAATATTAATAGTCAAAGGGTTGACCGAGTTAAAAGACCATTATATCCTTAAGCAACATATATTATAAAAGAAAATTACAATAAAAGTCTAAATCAGTCTAAAAAATATAATTCACATAATTCGCGTACGAAAAAAAAACTAAAACTAAAAAATATCAGTTCAAACATAAACAAATTAAAGTTAGTAATATATCATTAAAAAATAAACAATCATGATGCATCCTCTTCTCTGGTCGGTACCTTCGCTGTTAATTATGTCGAAGATGATTGTTCATTTTTTAACGATATATTACTGAATTTAATTTGTTTATGTTTGAACTGATATTTTTTAGTTTTTTTTTTTTCCTACACAAATGATGTGAATTATGTTTTTTTAGACTGATTTAGACTTTTATTGTAATTTTCTTTTATAATATATGTTGTCTAAGGATATAATGGTCTTTTAACTCGGTCAACCCTTTGACTATTAACATTTGACTAACAAAAATTAATTGGAGGGACCAATTTGGTCTTTTTGCAAATCTGAAAGACCAATTTGATCTTTAAAACAAACCTCAGGGACTAAAATAGTTTTTGCCCGTTTTCTTTCTATTCTTCCTTTTTTCTCTCTCGAATCTTCATTAACACAGTAAGTACTCTCTATTTTTATTCATCAAATTTATGCATAAAGTAAGCTTTGTGCTTGTATGTATATATATATATATATATGATGCTCTGTGAGTGTGTATGGTGGTGGTGGGGTGTGTGCATGAAGAGAGTGTTTGTGTGCTGTTTGCGTTTATGTATGGAGGGTGGTGATGATGATGGTCGTGTGTTTTTGTGTGCGCGTGCGCGTGTGTAATTTGTACGTGCGTGTATAAATGTATGGATGTTTGTATTTTATTCATCTTTTTGTATAGGTGATTTTTTTGGGTTTTTTCTGGGTTGAAAATTAGATAATTTAAAATGGATTAATGAGATCCTTGGGGATTCTCAGGCGGTGAATCTTCCAACTAAACGTGTTATATATGTTTGGGGATACAATCAGTCGGGCCAAACGGGTCGGGTGGACCAAGAGAGGAGCCTAAGGATTCCAAAGCAGCTGGCCCGGATCTTTTTGGGTGCCTTGTCGGAGGGAATTCACGGTGGCTGGATATTTCTTGTGGCCGAGAGCATATTGCGGCCGTGGCGTCGGATGAGTCACTCTTTACCTGTGGTTAGTCCGTTTTAATCAAGCACTACTGTTATTAATGCTGAATTGTTATTGAAGTTACGATTTTTTAAGATGGAATTTATGTATGAGTTATGTTTTAATTGTTATCTATAGACATTTGGTTTATGATCATGCATTTTCGTTATATGTTGTCTGCACAAACTAGAAATAAAAGTAGGGATTTTTCCTCCTTAAATAGGTTTTTGTCTGTAATCCATAATGTTACTAGGATTTGACAACATAATGTTATATTTTCCTCTATGGTAATCTAGGCTAAGAATGGGATTGAGGATTACAAGAGGTGTAGATTTCTATTACCTGTCTAAATTATTCTTTTGATAAGTGCTCTTAATTTCAATGTGTCCGTATCCATTTACTCTTTTACCTTTGAAGATGAGTATGCGAATTAAAAGGAAAAGAGATAAATAGATGATAGATTTTATTAGAGTTTGCATTGTAACTTTTCCTATAAAATCGATAGGGGAATTCATTAGGTTTTGGATTTTATAAGGAAAAACCGACGGATAAACCGATAAGTTTTAGTTTTTTATGTTAAAAAAAATCGAAACTCGATTATTAATTATAATTTTTTTGCAAAATATATAATATTTTTATGCATTTAGAGTAATTTAAATATTAAATAATACAAAACTTTAAAATTAATGCGGTCCCCATGAAAACCCTACTAACTTTACCAACCACACGACTTATACATGTTTGTCAACAAAATTTATTAGGTATCTAGTTTACACAAGTCTACCCACCCAACATAAGTCTATTAACTCAACTTCCCCCACACCAGCCATTTACTTTACAAACCCTAAGCTTTTCTCATTCGTAACTCGCCGCCACCTCCCTCCATCTCAAGAGAAAGTTTTCTTTCTTTGTTTTTTTTTTCATGGTGGGGGTTTAACGGAGTGTTGGCACAATGAAGTAGAACCAGAGAAGCTTTGTTTCTTTGTTAACTCTTTATCTATTTATTCAATATAGCATATGATCTTTATGTATTTTATTTTTAATATATTTTTGATTTTGAGCTATGCAAATCTCATAGGATGTGTTTTAACTTTTCTTTGTTTGCTCAACTATTTATGCGATGTGTTGTACCCTTCTTGATGTATTTGTCCACCATTCTTTTATATAAAGGAATTCAATAATTTTAGAGTTTCAAGTTAGTCTAAATATAATGCTCTTCAATTTCTTTTTGCTAATTGCATGACTGTTTTTGCATTTAGTTTCTTAATTCTTTTATTTAAAATTTTATATTATATATCATTGAATTTTTCTACATTTTTTTTTATTTTTTTAAACATTTTGTAAGTTTATTTTGTTATTTAAACTAATTTTATTTATATTTTTTTGTTATTTAAGGAATTCAATCAAGGAGTGATGCTTGTATAGTTAAATTATTTTCTGATATTGGCATATCTTTTCACTTCTTGTTTTCTTTCAAATTTAGCTAGAGATATTATTACCCGTAAGTTGGAACCTGAGTTGAGTTTGCACAGAAAGGTGGACTTACTTTTCCTTGTTGATTCCATCACTCAGTGTTCTCAAGGAATGAAAGGTAGTATCTCTTCAAGCTCTCTTGTAGTCTGTTTGGATAGTGTTTTGAAAACCGAGGAGGAAATAGACATAAATATTTCATATATATTTCACTTTGAGATAAATTCATTATATCTTCAATTTAATTGTTTAGGTTTTGTGTTTTCTCTTCAACAACTCAAGTATTCAGCTTCCTGGATTTCGTATGCCTCCTATGCTCAAGGATGAAGAAGACGGCAGAGGTTATTCTGATGAAGAGAATTTTGAGGCCAACGCCCCTAAACATAATGCGGAAAATCCATGAGGCTATAGGACTAGCATCCCTGAAATTGAGAAGTTGGAAATTGCTAAGCTTATTTTATCGATTAAATAAATAAATTACTAAATATATAAATATATTAATCTCTCTTGATTTTGCTAGGTTTTTTTTCTAACTAAAAGAGGAATTGTAGAAACGAACAAACAAATATGGCTTTCTGGTAGGGCTTCATCTTTTCTTTGTTGCTGATCTATGCTTCGTCTTAGTTGATTGATTTTCTGATTAATAAAAAAAAATAAAAAATTATAGGCTTGCAAGGGTTCTATCTCGGACGCAGAGAGAAACAGAGCACTGGTTATTCTAAGTTTCAGCAGTATGTTTTTCTTCCTTTAACATTGCCTTTATGTTTTTTTTTTTGTTTTCTGTATTTTGACAATCTTTCACTCTGTTATGCTACTCCACAGATTCAAAAATGATACGGTTCAGTTGAAAATAACATATATGATAACAATACCAAGTTAGAAACCATCACAGCGCTGATGTTTGAGATATTCAACTTTTTGTTTTTCAAAGTGGAAATTTGCACTAGGCAATATAACCTAAAACCTTCACCGATCAAACAGGTTTGGTGGACCTCCTCTGAGCTATTGGTATGATTTCTTGTATGTTCGACACTTTCATCCGTTTTTTCTGGCATCACTGTTCACTTTTGCTTCTACGCTGGAACGTACACGCATGGCTGAACTGTAACTGTAGGCTTTTGTTCTCTAGCTTCATGAGATCTTAGAATTTTTTCACAGGGCTGCTATAAAAAACAGGAAAGAAATACTTGACAGAGAATTACGTGAAAGGTTTGAGAAAATTGGTTTTTCTCCTTTGGGTTTACTGATCTTTTTTGCTTTTTGTTCTTCTACATTGTCATTCTTAAGTACACCCCATCTGAGTTCACACTTCATTGTCATGCTTCTTCATATATGAAAAAAAATATTACATAACAGAACATGATAAAATTAGTATTAGGAGTGTGCAATGAAACCGTCAATCTGTCCAAACTGTCTAATCCAACCCAATTCAATCCAATTCATTTTTAGCGGTTTTTTAAAAGTTGGGTTGGTTATGGTTTAAATTTTCATATGAACCGATTACATGATTTGGTTTATGGTTTTTACAATCAAAATCATAAATCCAAACTGACCCGTATATATATATATATATACATACTTGTATATTTAAAATTTTTTTTACTTCTTTCCACATTTTTTCAATCTATTTTCCCTTTTATTTAAAAAAATAAAATATACCATGAGAAATTTTTCTATATTTTAGATTTTTACAATATAATTACTTTATTTAAATGTAATTATAAGTTAAATTGAATTATATTTTGATTTGGTTTGGGTGGTTTGATTTTTTCAAATGTATTGGTTTGATTTGGGTGGTTTTAAGAGGTGTATAGGTTGATTATGGTTTTAATTTTTTTAAACCGAATGTGTTGATTTAAGTCAAAATATATATTTTAAACTGCCCAAATTAACCTATGCACACTCCTAATTAGTATATTGCAGCATCATACCTTTTAATTGTCAACGCTAATTGCTATTTGTCGGCCTTTTGATTTCAAATCAATCTCATCTGGAATATCTGCAAGCAAATCATTTGCAACAAAAGCTGGAGCTTCTCCCGGATTAACACAAAGCAAAATACCACTAATAAGATCAGAACAAATCAAACATTTTATTCCATCAATTTTCATTGTGTTTTCATAGAGCTTTTATTTTTCCTATTTTTCTTTTTTTATTATGTTATCAATCTACCAAAAACCATACTCACCATAGAGACAAGATTTCCACCAATTTAAGACTCAACCTGAACAAAGTACACTTCAATTCTAGACTACCGTGCATATATCTCTAGAATGTCGACATCTGATCTCAAGGATTTTTGTTGCCTATCCTGCCAAGGTTAGTAAGGGTCTCACAATTCAACATGTTTGGAATTGTTAGCAATTGGTTCCTTCCTCCCAAAGGAGGTTCACTTTCTTTGTGGTTTTACTCGAACTTATCAGCTCCAAAGGCACAAAGTCAGTTAAAATTCATCAATGTATCATTTTCTCTCAAAGCTAACATTCACCGTCATAATGAAATGTCAAGGTAGTATTTGTCACACCCCAACCCAATTTATAGAGACTAGATTAGGGTATGACCTATTTTATTTATGTTATTTCACATACTTAGCCGTTTGTTATAATTTATCACTTAACGTTGGCCTAAAACTATAAATTTTTTTCCAAAAAATTGGCAACACAACAATTGTATTTGGGCTTTTTAGTTTGACCTATTTCCTAAATACCTCAAAACGTCCAATCATTGATTCCATTCCAACTAAGATTCCTATTTTGTTGTCGACTGATATGCCTATTAACTTGTCTCGAAAGTCTCATTTGTTTAATAAGCCTAACATGATGACTATGTCCCGTTTAATCGCCAATTCCTATTACACAAGCACCTGTTATCCTTTAGCCTATGAATGACTACCAGGTTAAGACTAGAAAGATTCATCTTATTTGATTTTTCACCTAATGCTTCATATGCCTATGATAGTTACTAAGTCAAAATAGTGATAGAAAACATCCAAATAAAGTGTTTATCTAGTTATCATCAGTACAAGCCAAAATTAGACCCCAAATTACAACGGGGGTCATTTACAACAACAACAACATAAGTAGTCTTCAAACAAACATAACGTTTACAAAACAACCACAGTCAATCAAGGCACATAAAGCACGTAATCACTCCAAGGAATCATCGACATGCACATTCTCCTCGGGTACCTCTTCCAAATCTTCATCACATGTGATGATAAAAGAAAGTGAGTCCTTATAAACTCAGCGAGGGGGAACAAGTGATAACGTTTTGAAACTCTTTTCCGGTTAATCTTATGAAAATCCTTTTGAAAACATGTAATATAGAATACGTAAGTTCATAACATAACATAAATATAAATAAACACATTTACCCGTCTTTCCTCCCCGAGTTCCTCTAGAAACCAAGCGAGAGTACTTAAACACATAGTAAAAAGATACGGTGAGTTTTTGCTCTCAAGTCCATTTCACATAACCATTGTTGTAGCCGACATCCATCATCCACTTATCACTCCAACGGGTGTACTCCGGATTGTACACCAAACCTAAGACCCAACTCTCCAAGAAAGTCTATCCCCCAAGCGAGAGAGGGAATTGGACCATGGTAGTCACGGTAGCACCGACAAGCCCGATGCCGCTCGACGTGCGTGAAACGCTACCATGACACAATAAAATGTTGCAACCTTGTATGCAATGCACAATTATACCATTTAACAATTCACATTACGAGGACAACAAAGTAGGTTGTCTCTGGGCAATTATAAGATCACTTATTGACAAGTAAACATACGAGACATGCTTTGACATGTAAATTCACTTTGTAAAAACACTTAGGAGCATGCGAACATTTAACGGACAGCCAAGTAACACCATATAAAACAAGTTTTATAGCTCATTTTAGTTCACATATCAAGTGTTGAGATCATACAAGCATGCTACGACACTTATACAAAACCGGGTGCAAGAATAGTTCACTTATCAACATGCAATTATAAGTCACACAAAAGTGGTTTATGACTTGGGAGTCTACGTGGCCATTAGAGTTCACAAAGCCATGCTCGGGTGTTGATTTTGTTTGCTAAGGACCACAAGAAACACTTAAACCATTTCAAGCATACTTATCAATTATTGGACAACCTACTAACCACTCAATTGAACATATTTAATCATAGGATCATCACTTAGCAAATACTCATAAGCAATAAGGCCTCAATTTCGTGCTTACACATATGATTAAGCAACAATTCGTCATATAACGAACCTAAGCAATGCATCAACCAATTTAAGCAGCCTCAACCAACCAAAACAGCCTGAACAACTTCTAGTTCCCACAATTCTAAGCATTCAGTACTTCAAGTAAAGTTACAACATGATTTAAAGCATATTACCAAGCCAAAATCCTACTGCAATGTTCTGTTTTTCCTCATTCATTTAGCCAAGAAAATAACATCTAAATTCAGTGAACCAAATTTCAAATTGAAGCTTAATGAGTGCTTTAAATCTAGGAACAAACCTTGATGCATTCTGAGTTCGGACTTAGGAGTTATGACCAAAACCGTGAGACTACGCAAAACTATTCAGTTTCATACACATTTCGATATTTGTCATTTTTGGGGACTTTAAACTCAAAATTAGCCTTAACCTATTTCTTCAAAATATGTTCAGAACTCACAAATCTAGTGACCTACCAAATTTTATGCATTTTTGACATCGTTTACTAGGCCAAAACAATTTCATTCTACATAGTCAGAAATCTGCCAGAAAAACATGTTTGCATTTTTCTAAGTTTCTAGCAATTATCAAGCCATGCAAGAGTAAATAGGCTCATATAAACACATATACATGAACTTCAAGAGTAAATACAGCCATATGAGAGCATGCATATGAGTTTTGAAAGCATTTAAAAAGTTTTAACCCTCACCTTAGCAACTTGATGGATGAAAATACAAGAAACGTCCTTGAATCGCACGAAAAGCCTATTTCCTTGCTTTGGCCAAGTGATATCTTGTTTTTCTTTAAATCCTAGTTTAGTTAGCATATACTTAGTGTGTGCATATGATTAGAACAAAAAGAAATGGAAGAAAACTCTTAAAACTTACCTATGGCCCAAAAGAGAGGAGGTGTGAGCTTGTGTGTGAGCTTCTTGCTTGTTGCTTGCTATGGCCGAAACTTGAGTGGTCTAGAGAGCAAATTTTCAATCTTGGGAGCTCAAGGGAGCCATGGCCGAAATGAGAGGAGAAGAGAGAGAGTATGAAAGGAAAATTTGATGTTCAAGATGTTCTTTGAGTTTGCGTGTGTGTGTGTCGGCCTTGGTATGATACAAGGCTGAAATTGTTTTGTCAATTATGCATTTTTGAATTATGAGGGAGCATGGGGTGAGGGGGCCGAGAAAGAGAGCTTGGTGTAGGGTGTATAGGATTATTTTTATGCTTTGTGTTTTGTGTGTCATAGAATGTCTAGGATATTTAATAAATTGTGCAAGCTTGTCCAAATGCTTGGCATGGCCGGCCATTGCTAGATAAAATGGAGCATTTTTTCAATTGTTTTAAGCTTAGTTTATTGTAGATTAGGTATACTTTATTGTCTAGTAGTTTGGGTTGTAAGAGAATGTTGGGAATTTAGGGAACCTAGGTAGAATAAAATATAGAAATGTTGAGATAGTTTAATATTATTTTAGTGTTAGTGGATTTTGCAAGATTTCTTTATTGTCTTCTGTTTTGTGTAGGAATCTTTATTTATTAACGTGCATGCACGCTTTCCTAGGTCTATGACACGCACTACGAAATAAGGTACGCATTTCAAGACAAATGCATGAATTTCGAGGTAGATGCATACAACCCTAATCCAGAGCTGTTTAACATGACGCCCTCACGAAGAATCAAACTCTCGACCTCGTTTGGCATTCGCAAGCCACTCGCCACTTGCGCCCAACTGCTGAGTTACTAAAGAACGTCTTTGAGGGGGTAAATAGGGGATAATAATTGGAATGTCCTTCATTTATCCAACTTTAAAACAATAAAAAATACTAATTTATGTAACCAAACACCACCAACTTAACAAAGACCGAAATATATGTAAACTACAAATGGCCTCCCTGTATTTTGTCAAATTTGAAAGTTGGATCTTGTTGTATTATTATAATCTAATAACTCGTATAATCTATAAGAATGTAGGTCAAAATTTGTTTACCTTGTAAAGACGGAAGCTTTTTCTGCCCCATTCTTATAAACCATCGGGTTATTAAATTATTACTTACCAAATTCTAACGAGCAAGATTGAAAAAGCACAGGAGGTATTTTCCAATTTACTTGCCCAAAATTACCACGATAAATGATAAAGCAAAATTCATATACCATTTGAAAAGAAAGAGCATTGAGCTGCTTATGTCTATTTAATATGAAGGTTCTCACACTACCATTTTCTTCCACCAAAACCTGCAAAGACAAATTATAAAGAACTTCAAATTCAAACACAAACTTAAATTATCAAAATCCAAAAATAAATATTGACTAAAGCGCAATGACGAAAAACTTCGTCATTCATCAAGAAATCAAATTCCCCTTTAGTCAGAGCGACTTAAATTATTACAAGAACAACCCTGGATTACGGACATACAATGTAAAAACCAAAAACGGAAGTTTTAGAACCAAAACCCCAATATCGTTAGGTCATAGAGAAAATTAATGAGAGAAAGAGGCAACAGAGAGATTGTACAACTATGGAATAAACCTTGACGATAATGAAACCCAAGTAACAAAGACTGACAATAAACTCTAAGAAGAAAATAATGTGAAACAATGTAATTCATTGATGATACAATTTGTGTTTCTACATTGTGGTTTATATAGGCCTAAAAAGAGTAGACAACATTCCCTAATTTATTGAACAATTTATGGAGCAAATTGCTCCTTACAACAAGCCTAAATTCATGGAGCAAATTGCTCCTTACAACAAGCCTAAAATTATGGAATTAAAGTAATATAATATTTCAACACTCCCCCTCAAACTGGGGCGAAGATATCAATGAGCCTGAGCTTGACAAAAGCTGATTGGAGAAGTGACGGTCCAATTGACTTAGTGAACATATCAGCAGCCTACTCGGATGATGTAACAAAACAAGGTGTGATCACCCCTGAGCGAACTTTCTCTCGAATGAAATGAATATCAACCTCGATGTGTTTTGTCCTCTCATGAAGGACTGAGTCAGAGGACAACATAATCGCAGATTTATTATCACAGAACAAGGTAGACGAGTCTGTTACCGAAAACCACAACTCAGTCAGAAGATAACGTAACCAAAGAAGTTCACATGTTCCTTGGGCCATAGCACGGTACTCAGCTTCAGCAGAAGATCGCGAGACAACTGCTTGCTTTTTACTTTTCCATGAGAT
Organism: Ehretia macrophylla; assembly: GCA_037974665.1. Taxonomy (NCBI): domain Eukaryota; kingdom Viridiplantae; phylum Streptophyta; class Magnoliopsida; order Boraginales; family Ehretiaceae; genus Ehretia; species Ehretia macrophylla. Next base: position 281,331 of record CM075774.1, read on the forward strand.
AAGGCGATTACCACGAAAAGTACACATCCCCGAGGTAGAACGCCTATCAGTCTTTGACCCTGCATAATTAGCATCAGTGTAACAAGACAATCCCTCTTGTATGCCCGTTGCATAGAAGAGACCAAGACCAGGAGAAGATTTAAGATACCGCAGGATATGATAAACAGCATCCAGATGAGAGGTACGAGGTGCATGCATGAATTGACTTACCAGACTCACTGCATAGGTAAAGTCAGGCCTTGTGTTAGTCAAGTAGATAAGCCGACCCACAAGTCTTTGATATATTGATGGCTCAACTAACAATTCCCCTGATTCTGCTGTCAATTTAAGATTAGGGTCCATAGGAGTAGAGGCAGGTCGACAACCTAGCATACCCGTATCTTGAAGAAGATCCAATGCATACTTTCTTTGTGATAAAGATATACCCTGGCAATTTCAAGCTACCTCAATACCAAGAAAGTATCGGAGCATACCCAAATCTTTAATGTCAAAGATTGTCCCAAGATCTTGCTTCACTTGGACAATTCCTTGAGTGTCATCTCTAGTAATGATAATATCGTCCAGATAAACTGAGATAATAATGCATCTACTCTGAGGGTGACGTTGAACAAAGCATGTATGATCTGAATAATACCGAATAAACCCCATAGTAAGGACCACCTCACTAAAACGATTGAACCAAGCTTGAGGGGATTGTTTAAGCCCATAGAGAGATTTACGAAGGCGACAAACTTTTCCAGAATACTCCCCCTGAGCCCGAAAACTTGGTGGAGGATCCATGTAAATAGTCTCAGAAAGATCATCATTAAGAAAGGCATTCTTGACATCCAATTGGTGAAGTGGCCAAGAATGAGAAGCGGCCTAGGAGACCAGGAGTCGAACAGTAGTTAATTTGGCAACAGGAGCAAATGTTACACCAAAGTCCTTGCCTGGTACTTGAGTAAACCCTTTAGCGACAAGACGTGCCTTATACCGATCAATGGTGCCGTCAACAAGATATTTCACACTAAACACCCACTTGTACCTAACTGTCCGTTCACCAACTGGAAGATCAACTAACTCCCACGTCTGATTCTGTTGCAGGGCATCCATATCTTTTTTCATAGCAGCCACCCATAAAGGATTCTGGAGAGCCTCATGGATGGAGTGAGGAATAGAGACTAAATCAACCTGACTAAGGAAAGATTTATACTGATCGGAGAGACCCTGAAATGACACAAACTTGGCAATAGGATGATTAGTACTACATGAAGTTAAATAACGGGAAAGGGGACGCCGTTCACGAGTGGGGTAACGAGAAGGTACAGGTTCAGGAACCAAGGAAGAATTAGGGTTACCTGAATCCGGAGAAGAATCTGGCAGTGGAGCTGGAGCACGAAGACGCCGAGAGTAAACTTGTAATGGAACTGGAGAGGAATCGGATGAGAAAGTATTATTGGAGCTAGATGGTAGTTCAGTAGTAGGTTGAGATGTGTCAAGAATAGGAACTGGACGAGGTAAAGGAGGGTCCTCTGCAGAAAGTACCTCAGGAAGTTGCTCTAAGGAAGAAGCAGAGAAAAAAGGGATAGTCTCAAGGAATGTGACATCCATCGAGTGGTAAAAGTGGCGAGTCACAGGATCATAGCACCTATATCCTTTAGACATGGAAGAATATCCAAAAAAGACACAACGTATAACTTTATCATCTAGCTTAGTGCGGGTCGGGCTGCGATTTTGAACAAAGCATGTACAACCAAAGACTCGTGGGAGAAGAGGAAATAGGACAGTATTTGGTCGAAGAATATGCAAGGGTGTTTGACCTTGGAGGACACGACTAAGGGTACGATTGATGATGTATGTAGCGGTGAGTACAGTTAGGTGCGAGAAATATTTCGGGACATTCATACCAGATAGAAGACATCGGACCATAGACATAATGTGGCGGTTCTTTCATTCTGCCACACCATTCTGTTCAGGTGTGTAAGGGCAGGTAAGTTGTTGAAGAATCCCTTTTTTATTGACTTCGGCCCGAAAGTCATTGGTTAGGTATTCTCTGCCATTATCAGACCTAATATTCCGGACAACAGTGTGAAATTGGGTTTTCACCATTTGAAGGAAGTGAGTGAAATGAGTAAAAACTTCAGATTTTTTCTTCATTAGGTAGACCCAAGTACACCGACTATAATCATTTATGAATGTCACATAGTAACGATGGTCAGAGAGGGCCGTGACAGGAAAGGGACCCCAAATATCAGAGTGAACCAGATCAAAAGCACATGGAGCTCGATGCATGCGAGGAATATATGTAGTACGAGTGTGTTTTGACAATTCGCAAGTCACACAATTAAACTTAAAATCCTTGCATGCTTTTTTAAAAAGTGGAAATAACAAATATAAATATTGAAAGTTTGCATATCCTAAACGAGCATGCCACAAATCTAAATTTTGGACAGAACCAATAAGAGTGTCAAAAACTGGAGACACAGAAGCATGCAGACTTGACGAGGGTACTGTAGAGGTTGGAAGTTCTCCAAAATAGTAAAGTCCATCGTGCTCATATCCCTACCAAAAATCTTCTTCGAAGTCAGGTCCTGCAAGAAGCAACGGTCAGGCAAGAAGACAACTACACAGTGAAAACTCTTGGCAAGACGACTGACAAACAATAGATTATAAGCAAAGTTGGGGACATAGTAAACAGAGCGAAGAGTAATATCTGAGGATAAACAGGCATCTCCTTGACAACGGATAGGAATAGACGTTCCATCGGCAATTTGAATCGATTGATTTATGGAAGTGACAAGAGAATAAAAGACAGAAAGCTTACCAGTCATATGATTATTGGCCCCGGAATTCAGAATCCAAGATGGTTGGCCTAACTTACCATGAAGTGCGGTAGGAGTACCTGTAGCAAGGGTAGCCGTGGGGCCAGATGGTGAAGTGAGGCCCAGGTGGAGTTGAAGTTGAGCAATCTGAGCTTGAAGCTGACTATAATTCGGTTGGACCAAGACTAATTCTGTTGAGGTTGAAGGGGGTGTTGATTCGGCTACAACCCCAATACAAGGAGCTCCTTTCTTTTGTCCACCACCACGGTTGTTAGAGTATTGTTGCTTCAATTCAGGATGTAGAATAAAACATCGGTCAATGAGGTGACTAATCTTCCGACAATGTTGGCAATAAGGACGGATACTGGTTTGCCGAAAACTGAAAGGAGCAGCAAATGCCATCTGGTCCGGAATAGAAGGAGTGGGCTTGGGTGCAAGAAGTAGACGTCTTCGTTCATCACCATCCACAGTTGCAAATGCCTCATATAGAGATAGAAAAGGAGATGTATTTAAAATCTGTGTTCGAAGATTCTCGAATTCAGGTTTTAAACCCATCAAGAACTGATAAGTCCGACGATGATCAAGACGTTTAGACTCAACCTCAGCATCATTCGGGAAGTCACTCAAAGGTTCATATTGGGCTAGCTCTTCCCATCTAGTTTGGAAGTACCTAAAATAATCCGCAACAGATAGTCCTAAAGTAGCCTGAGAAGCATGAGAAATTTCCCGGTAAAGCTCGAAGATTCGAGAATCATGACGTGCATGGGCATACATCTTTGTCAGGGCAGTCCATAGATCATGAACCGTCTCGTGATACATAAACATATTATAAATCTGAGTCTCCATGGAATTGAACATCCAACCCAAAATAATACAACTGTCTGCATCCCAGTGAGCATAATCAGGATCAGTTTCTTTTGGCTTTTTCTCCTTGCCTAAAATCCATCCAATTTTCCGTTTTCCACCAAGATAAAGACGGAACGAACGAGACCAAGCATGAAAATTTTTCCCATTCAGTAATACACTAGTGACCCGTTGTGTAGGGGCATTAGGTTCCCGAGAGAGATCTATACGAGTCACAGTGGTAGACTGATTTTCTATCTTATCAGTAGGTGCCATTAATAAACGACGACGATAGAAGCAGTCGGACACTTGGCAACCTTTACAATAGGCAACTAAGGAGTAAAGTGGCTATTTCTCACCACATCAGAGAAGAAAAGGGCTTAAACCGACAAAAAATCATGAAATAATCAGACAAAAAAGAGAATATAAAGTGGATTTTGGTCATTGTGGTAAGAAATCTGAATTTGGATGTGGAGGAAAAAAAAAAAAAAAGGATGAACAGATTTTTTTTTTTTTTTTTTTGGTGTGTGTATATTGTTGGCTCTAGATACCAAGAAGAAAGTAATGTGAAACAATGTAATTCATTGATGATACAATTTGTGTTTCTACATTGTAGTTTATATAGGCCTAAAAGGAGTAGACAACATTCCCTAATTTATGGAGCAATTTATGGAGCAAATTGCTCCCTAATTTATAGAGCAAATTGCTCCTTACAACAGGCCTAAATTCATGGAGCAAATTACTCCTTACAACAAGCCTAAAATTATAAAATTAAAATAATATAATATTTCAACACTCTATGTACTATGTACTGAAACATTAGCAGGCTTAATTGCTTCCTCATCAAAAGGCAAAGTAAAAACATCATCTAGAGCCAAGGTCATCAGCAACATCAGACCACTTTGAAGAGATACAAACACGAAATCGTAGAAGGGAAAGATGGGAAGTAACAAAATCAGCCACGTAATTTACAACATATATGAAAAGTCCCTTTTTCGGAGATTTCAACAAAAATTAGCAAGAAAAGAACAGCTTCTCTGATGCACAAATCAAAGTAGATGACCACAACAATTAGAGTAATCAGCAATCAAAGAAGAAAAAACGACATTCTACCAAAAACTAAAAACGCAAATCGTGCAGAAAATTTAAAATAAAAAATAAAAAACAAATAATGCAGAAACTAAGTGAAGACTTGAAGGTAAGAAACGAATTTGTGTCACGCACACACCACCACCACCACCACCACCCACACACACACAGATCGAACACACGGACACACATATATACATACATATATATATTTACGGCCCATACACATATCTACACATATATATACACACACGCACACAGAACGCTTCCTTTGCATATTTATAAATTTTATAAGAACAAAATAGAAGAGATGAACTTAGTGAGCTGATGAAGCATAGAGAGAGAACGCTTGGTCGGAGTGTTCCGTGAAACTCATGTTTGTTCCGTAAAACGAACAGCTTGAACTCCACGACGGTGACTGCGATGCTTGACGATGAGATGAAGACGTTGAACTGATGGTTAAAGAAGATAAGGAGATGAAGTTTTTTTATTTGGCTAAAGAAAATAAAAGATAAAGTTTAGGGAGAAAGAGGAGGCAGAAGCCGCAGAAAAAATACGGAAAAAATGGAAAGGTGTTAGCTGGAGAAAGATGGAAAGGTGGTCACCGGAGAAAGATGAGAAAAAGTTTTCGCCGGAGAATGGGAGGGAATAGGAACAGTCGTGTGAGTAGGTGAAAAGGAAGATGAAAATGTGTGGGAAAATGAAAAGGCGTGTTTGGGAAGCATTGTTTTGTTGGAATACAATAAGGTTATAAAGTAATTTTGTCCTAGTAAAATCTGATTCAAGTGTCAAGGGTAATTTTGTAATTGTAAATATTAGAGGGTAAAATAGACATTTCAAATATTTATAGGTTGATATTATTGTATGCTGCGGTTCCACGTCATATTAACTAAGCTAGGTAATAAAGTTATTAGAAACAAAATAAAATATTATAAAAACAAATAAGCTGAACATCAAGTCAACGATGGGTCCCATGTGTTATTACTGTGTGCAGTGGATCCCGTGAATATTTATTAAAGTCAGGGTTACTCTAGTCATTACAAATTTTTGCTTTTAAAAACTGAATGCAGATGGTCAACCGTTGAAATAAAATACAATAATCTATGGCTGATATCTATTTGGGCGGACCTGGCGTAGACGCACTGGAGCCTTACCCTAAAGTCTATTGGTCCAAATAATGCCATTGAAGGAAAGTAAAATGTATTAAACTAAAGAAAAAAATTGATGTTTATAGCTCAATTTGCTAAATCTAGTAATCAATAGGGAACAAAAAATATTAGTAAATTTATCTTTTCTAACAATGATTTGCTATTCCATCTTTTGTACACGGATGATGATAGTATGAAATAATATCAATTTAACTTTCCTATTTTTTCTCTCACGAAAGTCAAAATCCAAACATGGAGAAGAAGCCCCTAGAGTTCAACTGTCAATTGAGTTAAGCCAGCATTTTATTCGATTACTTTTATAAAGACATAAAAACTTTTTGGTTATTCAGATTTTGAAAAAAGAATTTTTTGGTTTTTTAATTTTTGAAAAGTGATCATTTAATCGATTTTAATGTTAATTTTTTAAAATTTTTTTATTTTACTCTTGGACTCATTTTCTCCCTCTTGCATGGCATTAAAGACATGTTTGGGATATCATCAAAAATTATCAAAAAAATTACAAAATATACTTGTCCAAACCAAAATTAAAAAAAATACAATTTCTATAAAATGTCTTCAACATATCATCTATCACAGTTAGAGATGAAATAAACGGAACAATTATCAAGTTTAAAAATATGAGATATTATTGTGGGTTAAAAGTAATTGTTCGCAAAAAATAAGTTATAATTTTTGAACTTGATAACTGTTCGTGAACAGTTACTTTTGACCCATAATAACATATCCTATTTTTTAACTTGATAATCCAAAATGGTCATACAGGAGATATCCCAAACATGTCTTTAATCTCATTTTGTAAATTTTTTGGTATTTTTTTATTTATTTTTTGTAATATCTCAAACATGTCTTTAACGTCATGCAAGAGAGAGAAAATGGTCCAAGGATAAAATAAAAAAATCATAAAAAATTAATATTAAAATAAACTAAATAGTCATATTTTAAAAGTTAAAGGACTAAAATGTTCTTTTTCCAAAACCTGAGAGACCAAAAAAATTTTATCTCCTTTTATAAAGAAGTCTTGAATAGTTCAAAACGAGTTGAGTTTTGACTTATATTTTAGGCTCAATCAATTAGTGTTGAGCTTGACATTTCTTAGGCTTTGCTTGCCCAATCTTAAATTGGGGTAAAGCTTTTGACCAAAAAAAAATTGGGGCAAAGCTATATACTACTCAGTTACATATATCGATCAATAGATTATACGTAATTAAAAGTCTAACCTACAATCAAAATGAAAGAAAAGACAAGAAAAATAAAATGTGGATCATAATTCAACTGCTTTCGTGATTTTGGTGCATATAAATGAAAATGAATTCGAGTCTACTCCCCGACAAAAAAAAAAGGAATTTGAGTCTACTCAAACTCGGCACATTTTGCTATATATATATGTTTGTGTGTATAGTGATTTAAAATATTTAGTGTTCTTGTATCTAAGTTTGGGAAAGGGGCGACTGAGGGAGTAGGGGGCTTTCCTTTTTTTTTGGGGGGGTCATTAATGTTTGAGGGTATGGGGTATGAGGTGGGGTGGGGTTTTTCTTTTTCTTTTTTGACCCATTGTTGGGGGTTAAAGATATTTTTTTTTTTGGTTTTTAAAAATTATTTAAAAGTTAAAAAGATAAAAATGTCTTTTAGTCTTAAGGTCAGTTTAGTAGATATAAATATTATGGGAAAATCTTGATAAAACTTAAATTTCATGGAAAATATGGAATTTATATTAGAATTCACAGAGCAAATGGATTTAACTCGTTTTGCATATGAGTACAGTTGTGTTAGTTTGGTAGAAGTCACATAGTGATGAAAGGTGATGAAACGGTGGTGACAGATGAAGGAGAGAGAAAGAAAAATAACTTAAAAGAAAGGAAAACAACAAGGGAAAAGAGCAAATTTTACAAATGGTCTTCAATATTTGCATTTTTTTAATTTTGTTTTCATTATTTCAAAAATAACACATTTGATCTTTAATATTTACACTTTTTTTTCTATTTTATCCCTATTATTTTAAATGCGATGCGCTTAGTCCCCAAAATTTACAAAACATTTAATTTATTTTTCAATATTTCACTTTAGTCCCTTAAGTTTTTGATTCAATAGACTAATTTCATTAAACATAAAGTAATTAATTACAAGGTGCATTGATTCCATTGAGGCCCTTTCCATTCAAATACTTTGATGCCGTTACACATCTACCTCGCACTCCCTCCCCCCTCTCCTCTCTCTCTCACTCTCTCTGTGCTAGAAAGTAAGATATGAGGACATTCTTTATATTATAAGTTTAAAACTTTTGTTCCTCTTGTTCAAACACACTTATAGAGAGAGAGAGATTTATATCACTGTATTGTAGAATCATACAGTTTAGAGCTACACTCACATCTAGATAAACATGTTTTTGCTCCTTTCTGTCAATACTCGTGATATAACTTCTAAATTGGGTGCTGCAGCAATTAAATTCTCACTTTTTGTTCAGATACTTTAAGGGGCCTGAACTTCTCGTTGATTTGCAAGACTAGGACTACTCTTTGGACATGGCATGTTTGCTGGAATGGTGACTATATTAATTACTTAATCTGATCATTATTTTCCTGTAAATTCTCTTTCGGACCTGTTTCACTCATTAAACTTGGTGCTTTATTTCAGAATTTTCGCAAGGAACCTTTCTTTTATGGCCCTGACAATCAAGATCAGCTTGTCAAAATAGCTAAGGTAATGCGATTATGCCCTATCTTTTTCTTTTTGTTCAGAATTTTCAATTTTTTATTGGCAAACGATATATGTAATTTCGAAAGACTGGAAAATAGTGCTTATCTTAATACCCTTGAATTATCGGACAACACCAAGAATTTCACATACATTTTACCAGAGATGAACGAGTAGCGCAGTTAAATAGATGGCAATCCATACCCTTAGATCTAATGGATGATTAGTGCTCATAATTACTTTGCACCTGAATTTCTTAAGCTCCACTACTGCAGAAACATGAGTCAGCTATATCTGGCCAGATCAAAGTTGTTTGAATAGCTCGTCTCATTTGGTACTTTTGGAGAGGACTTGGATATGTTCAAGTATGGTGTGGGAGTTTCTGCAAATCAGATTTCAGGCTTGGGTATAGTAAAGGTCGTGCATGGTGCAAAAGGCTCCCACAAACGGTAACAAGGTCTGGGGAAGTTTCCAACCTGATATCTGATTTGCGGAAATGCGGTACTTTGGCTACAGCAATTTGTATCTCTGGTGACAAACACGTTTAGTATTTGTCATCCATCAACTTTCTTTTTCTGTGCGTAAAGTGAGAGAGAGAAAGAATGGGTAGAAACAAAGAAATAAATTACAAATAAATATCACTTCGTTCCTGTGATATGCATATATATCAATCCACCTTTTATATTTGTAAAACTATCAAACACTCTTTATCTTTTTTGAAACTTAACACACCGCCCTCTTCTGTTTGTTTTAAGCTACCGCCGTTAAAAAATGAATTAAAATAACGTTTATATCCTTATGTTATCCATATTTTTTTCCTTTTCTTTTTTCTCTCACCTTTCATTCTTTTCACCAAAAAAAAAAAATTGTCATCATCTTCCTCACCCCTCTCCCTGCCCCGGCCCTGGCCCCGGTCCCGGTCCTGTCGTCCCCCTTAGACCTCTACTATTACAATAAAAATCAATGATTAACAATAAAAATCAATTAGTCCACTTAATTATTCACATCTAGAGATATTTTTTGACAAAACCCAGAAAAAATAGTTGAAAAAAGACTTCAAATTTAAAATTTTTAACTCATAACTACATGAAATTAAGCTTCTTTACTTCTTACTTGATAAAGATAGAAGCTTTAAACATCTCTTTCAAAGTTTTTTTTTTCTTTTTCAAAAGTCCACATATAGAGTATATGATTGTCTTTTTTTTGGCATAATATGATTCTCTTACTAGGGATGGCAACCGGTATCCGCTCTATCCAAATAAAAACTGATAACAAAACCCGTTGGATAAACCGATAGGTTTTGGTTTTAGACGTAAAAAAAAATCGAAACCCGAAACCCAATTATTAATTTATTATACATATATATATATATATATATATATATATATATATATATATATATATATATATATATATATGTTTATTTATAGATATTATACATACAACGATGGATATGTGGATATGCCTTTAATAGGTTATAGGATAGATTTTAATATAAAAGTTGGGCTAAGCCCAACTAGTAACATTTCAAACTATAACAATTATTGGGCTTAACAACATTTTAAACTATAACAATTTAAAAAATAAAACTCTTATCATGTAACCTAATACTCTCTATCTTTTATAATTTATATATGTATTTTTTCTTTTTTCTCTTTATTTTTACCTATTTTTTATTTATACTATAAAAAATCTAATTAAATAAACCCTAATTAAATATATATAAAAAAAATTGAACCCTAGATATAAAAGCCCATTTTCCCCACATATCACTACATCCGCCTCCACCACCCCCACTCCCTCCCCCTTCCCTTCCTCTCTCCTTCTTCTTCTTCATTTGTCAACTCCGCCTCCACCCCCCTCCCCTTCCCCCATCTCCTTCTTCTTCTTCTTCTTCTTCTTCTTCGTTTGTTGACACCGCCTCTACCACCCCCCTCCCTCCCCCGCCCCCCCCCCCCCTCCCCCCTTCTTCTTCTTCTTCTTCCCTGCCGCCTCCACCCCCTCTTCTTCTTCCATTCCCTTTCCCACAGCCCCCACCCCCAATCTCGTTTCCCACAACCCCCACCCCTGCTTCCCCAACCTCACCCTCATTCTCTGGTGCCACGTCACCACCACTAAAATCACCACCACATAATTTTTTTTTTTTCTGTGAATACCTTTTTTTCGGTGTTTGTTGGAAGATAAGATTTTCAATCTTTTTTTTTGTTTTTTTGTTTTTTTGTTTTTCAAATCTTGTGAGGCCCTTTTTGTTGAATCTGTTGGCTATATTTTTTGTCTAGAAATTGTGGTGCTAGGGGATTTGTTATTGGTGCTCTTTGTTGTAGATCTAAAGACGAGAATAATTTTTTTTTTCAATTTGGTGGATATTTAGATATGAATTAATGGTTATGTAATTTATTTTTTAATTTTTATTGCATTGTGTTTGAATTTCATTTTATTTTGTTTTTAGGTTTTTTCAACATTAAAATTGACTTTTTTACAGCATTTATGGAGTAAATTTTTTATTTAAATTAATTTGTTTTAGATAATCGTTTTGGATTCGGATAACCGCAGTTTGTTTAAGCCCGTCGGTTTCAATTTTGGATAACAATTTTTAAATCCGTCGGTTTTCAGTTTCGGTTTTCAGTTTGCTAAACCGTTTCAATTTTGGTTTTGCCAAAAACCGCGAATAACCGACCCATTGTCATCCCTATCTCTTACCAAACTATACTAATTTCAAACTTATATAATATTAGTTTTCCTTGTATTAGTTTGCCAATTCAAATAGTCAATGTATCTTTATACTAACTTTGACAAAACATTACTCAATATTATATTACTATTTATGTTCCATATACGGGACATTCAAAATAAGTTTAAAATAGTGAAAAATGTTTTCTTTTATTTAGTAGAAGACAACATTTTTCGGAAAACTCTACTCAAATCCACCCTCCTCACCCCCCACCCCTACTAATTTTCAATTTTTGACTTCTTACTTAAGAGGGGTAAAATCCAAAATAATTATATATTTCGTCTAGATTGTATGTTAAACTCTGTAGTATTGTAAAAATTTAATAACACCTTATAATTTATGAGAGTGTGGCTCTCTGTCCATCATGTGGCACCGAGTGGCATGAAAATTTTTGTCATAAGCATATAAATAATTAAAAATTATTAGATTAATACGGTATTATAGCTTAATGTGTATTTTTTAATAAATCACACGGAAGTTTGATCGACATTTCGTAAGAGCATTTGCTATGAGATATTTCCCATTTCCCCTATGAGGTGCAATCTGCACCATCAAATTCAAATGACTTGATCTCAGCCGTTATTATAAAAGTATTTTTTTTTTCTTCCATTTTTCTTTTCTCACAATCTTTTGCTAATTTGTTGTCAAAATCTTAGGGTTTTAATAATGAAAAGGCCTTAAGTCATTTAATTTAGTAATAATATTAGACATGGTAGGTAGTATGATTTAACAAAATTTAGCAACTAGTAGTTTATCTAACTGATCGTTGTACCAAAATGTTTGCATGAATTATCGGTCTGATTGTGGCAAAGTTCTTATCCCTTTTTTTTATTTAATTTCTTTATATAGCATTATAAAATAGTGTAGAAAAATTTACACTAGAAATATGATAGTTCAAATTATATGCAAATAAAAAATTATTCACTTTTTAGATTTTGTCTATTGACAAAAATTAAAAATAGCACAGGGAATATTCAGATTTTGTTCAAGACAATTAATTGGTATTCAAAGAAGATAGACCACAACTATGCTCCCTACGAAAAACTACAACAACCACACTACATGACTACTTAACATTCAGGGTTACGACAACCACTTTCTCTTTACGTTCATATATCGTTAAAAGTTTTGTCACTATCATGTTAGAACACAACAACTATATCAATCAGAACGCAAATCCTAACTAAGCAAATATTCACTTAAACATAGAGCAAGCTAACAAGGCGAACTTTTCCAAACTTCTTATGTTTCATTAGCTTTACAGTACCCGCTCCTCTCTCTTTCCATTGGTTTCCTTCTTTATTGAATTGGTAAAGCTTTGCTTTCTGAAAATTAATTAAAGTAATTTTAGCAGATCGAGATAGTATATATAAATATACGAATATGCATTACATGTAGTTGTATGTATAGAGAGCAGAGGAGTAGGTGGAGTTAAAATGAAACTCATGATGATGTGAATAATGCTTTATTTGATTATTGATTTTATTCCTTTTCACTATTGTATTGTATATCATAATCATTATCTTGTATATCATATCATTATATACTACAGGTCTGTTGTAAGTCTGTGTGATAGAAATAATAACAAACACAATTTATCTTTATCTTTTTATCAGGGCGTCATACACTTTATTATTCGATATAATAACAAACACAATTTTTCTTTATCTTTTTATCAGGGCATCATACACTTTATTGTTCGATCTTTTTTAATTTTTTTCTTTTGTCAACATTATTGTCCGATCAGTACGAACCGAAAAACATACATTTTACTACGATTTGTCCTATTTTCAGCTTGACTTTAATGTATTGCATTATTCTTATGTTGTATCCTGAACTGGCTATCACACAAGTATTAGACACTCTCAAATCTCCCATTTTCTTTTGTTATTCGATCTCTCGTCTACACCATCACATTGCATATAACAAGATACATTATAATGGCAAAAAATCCTTTATTTGTTTTGTCTCATTATACTCAATTTTTTTTTTTTTTTTTGGTCAAAGGTAGAAAGAAAAAACAACAATACAACTTCCATCACCCGACCCCTGTAGGATCTCCATCTTTCATCAACATATACATCAACTTAGGTGGGTTGCAGGAAACCCAATTAGCTAGCAATTCTTCCCTGCGTCAACGCTTTGCTATCCAATCGCATGGTTGGTTGGTCGTTCTCCTTATGCATTGGTACCTCACCCTTGGATTACCTGCCACCATCTTTTTGATATCCTCCACTATGGTGTTTGCTCTCCATTCGAGAGCATACTCCAGAGAACTGATTACTTTGAGAACGTCTTGAGCATCACTTTTAATTATGATGCTAGATTGTTGCACCTATCCCACGTACTGACACGCACATCTAATAGCAAAGGCTTCCGCTTTCGCCGTTAAAAAACATCTAAAAGGTCCTGCCTGCCCGAAAATCAACTCCCCATTTCGTTCTTGCCCAATAAACGCATAAGCAGCAATCCTATTTTCTTTGAAGGATGCATCCACATTAACTTTGACAATTCCTACATCTGGGGGAACCCATTGTGCTGCCACCCTATTCTGGGCTCATTCATACTGTTTATTATCCAACCTCCTATGTCTCAAATTTCTTTCGCAGTACTACTCAGATATCATACACTGAACCCTCATAACCGCCCTCTGAATGTCCATACTTATGCCATTAATGACACCATCATTCATCTCCTTCCAAATTTGCCAGCAGCATATCGCAATTTTAGTCGTTGCTTCCTCCTCGCTGTAACCCGCTTCGCAGCATCTCTTAGAAAAGCCAAGAAGCCACTCACTAAAACACACCACGACGACTGGATCAAAAGCACACTGCAGAAGGGAAGTACACCAAAATCTCTTCACCCAAGGACAGAAAAGGAAGATGTGTTCGACAAACTCACTTTCTTGTTCACACAGCGGACAAATAGGAGACACAACTGCCCTTCTTCAAAACCGGTTCTCTTGAGTCGGGAGACAGCTTTTGCACGTTTTCCACAGGAAGAACTTCAACTTTGGGAGGGCCTTGATCGACCACACGAGCTTTCACACCTCTTTCGGAGTCTGGTACGATGAGCTCGCTTTGTTGCATGCTTCTTTTCCCTGATTAGTGACACCTTCTCTCGCCACATGATATCTTGACTTGACAGAGTATTCCCCATTCCTGCCTGGACTCCACACAATGCGATCATCTCTTTCATTCCAGGGTATATAAGTAGCAAGGATATTCTGCATGTTCTCTCGATCAAAAAGCTGACCGATCAGTTCCTCATTCCACTTTCTCTGGTCCTGCAAGATAAGGTCACTCACCCACTCAGGGCTTTCTTGGGGCCTTTGATTACTCAACATCTGCCCCGATAGCCACTTATTATCCCAAATGTTGATACTTTTACCGTTTCTAATCCTCCACGTAGTCTTATCCTTAAGAAACTCTTTGCCTTGCACAATACTCCTCCACGACCATGACGATTGCCTTATGACATTTGTATCCCAAAACCTACCTTTAGGGAAATAAATCCCTTTCAGAACGGTAGTCGGGAGACTGTTTGGATTATTTTCAATTCGCCATACTTGCTTCTCAATAAGAGCAATGTTACAACTGTAGAGGTCCCTGAATCCAAGGCCTCCCTCTCCTTTGGGTTTCTTAAATTCCTCCCACGGCAGCCAATGAGTTCTAGCCTCTCCATTCCGACTCTACCATAAATTTGTTGCCATGGATGACAGCTTGTTGCACATTTTTTTTGGGAACAAGAAGGAAGACATTGCATACGCCGGAAGCGCAAGTAACACTGCCTTGATGAGAACATCCTTTCTAGCATCTGACAACAATTTTCCTTTCCACCCTTGGAGTTTTGCAGCACAACTCTCTTGAACCCATCCGAGGGCTTCCGATTTCGATCTTCCCCACTCTGCAGGGAATCCCAAGTATTTGCCAATCTTATCCTCTTGTTTGACACGAAGGATGTTAGCAATTCCTTTCTTGATACCCGTTGGGGTGTTTGGGGTAAAAACAAGAGATGATTTGTTGAGATTCAGGCTTTGGCCTTAAGCAAAGCAATACCTGTAGATTGTGTCCTGCAAAACCATCGCCTCTTTGTAGCTAGCTTCAAAGAAAAAGATGGAGTCATCCGCAAACAACAAGTGAGTTAGGGGGGATAATTTTTAGTGATTCGAAAGCCTTTTAGCATCGACCGCCTAAGTTGTCAATCCAGCAATGATGACAGCGCCTAAGTCAGAATTGAGAAGAGATACGGGGACAAAGGGTCCTCTTGTCTGATCCCTCTAGTAGGGACAATGGTCATCAATGGACTTCCATTAATCAGGATATTGAATGGGACCGAAGAGATGCACTTCATGATCCATCTAATCCATATCTCATGGAATCCCATTTGCCTGAGAACTCCTTCAACAAAATCCCATTCAATCCTATCATATGCTTTGCTCATATCCGCCTTAAGGATTGCCTGGTACTTCTTTGAATTCTTCATCTGCCTATTAATCTAGAAAGTCGTTTCTTGGGCCACAATGATATTATCTTGAATTGCTCTTCCTGGGACGAACGCCGATTGTTTCGGAGAAACAATTTTGTCCATCATTGGTCTGAGTCTGTTTACCAGGACTTTGTAGATCACCTTATAAATAAAATTTGCGCAGCTGATAGGCCAAAAATCTCCAATTTTTTTGGGAGTCTATACTTGGGGATCAGAGTAATATTTGTCCAATTAATACCGTGAATCTCCTCCTGATCCTCCAGGATCCCTTTGACAACTTTCACAATGTCCCCTCCAATTGAGGTCCAGAACTTTTGGTAAAAGGCTCCCGAAAAGCCATCCGGGCCTAGTGCTTTATTAGCACCCAGGCTCCACACTGCCACCTTAACTTCCTCTCCCGTGACTGGCTGAATGAGCTCATTGTTTTCCTCCTCCGAAATGATCCTGTCAATGCACTGGATCACTAGATCAATGTTTCTTCATTTGTCCAGGATTCATCATCCAACTAGAGTCTAGAGATTCTATTCTTTGCACGTCTCTGTCTAACTGATGCGTGGAAAAACTCTGTGTTACGATCTCCTGCCTTGAGCCATTTAACGTTTGCTTTCACCTCCCAATATTGCTCCTCACAAGCCCACAATCTGTCAATTTCAAGAGACGTAGCCTTATACTCCTCCGTGTTGAAATTTTCAAGGGGGTATTTCATTAGATTTTCCAACATTTTCATCAGAACCTCAATTTTCCTCTTGTTATTTCCAAATTTCCTCCAACTCCATCTACTAAGCCAGCTCCAGCACGAATTAAGCTTTGATTTAAACTTGTGGACTGAGTCTCCATGTTCATGTCGGTTCCAACTATTTTGCACCACATCCACGCATTCTTGCTCATCAAGCCAAAACGGTTCAATCTGAAATCTTTTCTTGCCAACAGGGCCTCCCTCTTTATCTGTATCCAGGATGACTGACGAGTGATCCGACCCTACCGGGGAGATGTTTGTCACCTCAGCTTCGGGGAACGCATTCCACCACTCAAGATTTGCGAGTGCTCGATCCAGTTTTTGCTGAATAAATTTCCCTCTTGTTGATCCATGTAAACGAGCATCCTTTGCTGCAATTTTAATCAGGCCTGCATCACTAATCTGTCGGTTAAAATCTAGAATTTCAGCGGTTGCTTTCCTATTTTCTCTCTCCTTCTCCTCTTGACGCATAATGCAATTAAAATATCCCATAAAGACATGAGGGTTCTTTTTTTCCCTTTGAAAATCAATAAGTCTTTCCCACACCCTCCTTCTTTCCTGCAAATCAGGTAAAATATACACCACGGACAAATTCAATTCCTTATCCGAGAAGGAATTAAATTTGACATGAATAAAACTCTTATCATAATCAACAAGGCTAATATTCATTCCATTCAAACAAAAGAGGGCTAAACCGCCCGACAACCCCAACGGGTCAACATTACAAACTAATTCAAAGTTCAATTGATTGGCAATCCTAACTGCTTTATTCCTACGCATTTTCGTCTCAGCGAGACCGATAATGCTGGGCCTAGACTGGGATATAAGATCCCTCAACCTACGAACTGTCAAGGCCGAACCTAAACCTTGACAGTTCCAGTACAAAGCTATCATTTGCTATTCGGGGGTTGCCTTATGACAACACCCCTACTATCATCGAAGTCAAGGACTCTGCTAACATTTTTTATACTACTATTTTCTTCTATTTCCACCTTCTGCTTTTTGTTCTTCTTCCTCTAGCTGCTCCACAGACTGGCCTTCCCTATCTCAACCACCAATTCATTCTCAATGGGTATGTCATACAAACTTTTCTCTTGCTGGACTTCTTCTTCCCATCCCAGTTCTATATCTTCCCCATAGTCACAGGGGCCTATCTCAACATCGCTTGGTGAACCAATCTCGTCATCTAATTCAAGCTTTTTTTCTTCCTCACCCGTGATTGGATTCAAACCATCACGTGGACCCTCTGACAAATGTTGCTCATTTCTCACTTTTGGATCAAAACCTATAAAGGTCCCATTTTTCTTTATGTTCTCTACCGCCTCTGCCACCTGCCCTTTATTTGCAACATTTTAAAAAAATTTCCCTGACATGGAAAAGTCTCTCTTTCTTTTTCCATATATGTCATTCTCCTTTCTATCATCTTTCAGTTTTTCGATCTCACTCACGTTAGTTACTTTTGAAATCTGTTCTGCCACCTTTTGCCCAGAAGTTTCACCATTTTTCCAACCTATCCCATCAGATTCCTTTTGACTATTAGATCATTCACATTTCCTTGGCACACTTTGTGATCTCCTCTCCACTGGCGACTCTCTCTCCGGCACTACAATTAAGTCTTTCCGCATCCTCCCTCCAGTGGGTGCAGCTCGAAGCCATAGACCTGGTTTCCTCAAGTTGACACTTTTCTCATTAATGGCTTCTCCAGTCTTCATTTCCCTGCAATCTTTAACATCGTGACCAAGCCTCTCACATTTAACGCAGAAGTCACAGAGCTTTTTGTACTTGAAGTGGATCCAGTCATTCTTTTGATTCCCCTTAGTCATCGGCAACCCAGGCATCAATGGTCTTCTTGTTTCCCAAATGACTCTAAGTTTCAGTTTCTTCAATGGACCATTTTTAATTATATCGACATATTCCACTTGACCCAAACGTTCTCCTAGTTTGACTGCATTATCCACCGAGACAAATGATGATGGCAGCCCATGCACCTGGACCCAACAAATTGTTTTGTTTAGTTTTATTTTATCCACTGCTACATCTTCACTCCATGGCTAAAGGAGGAGGTGGGCTCCATTGATTGACCACGGTCTATGATCTCAAGCCTTCCTTTTATCATCTTCATTTTTGAAGGTGATGAGGAAGATGTTAAACTTTAGAGGCTGCACCTCCACTTCTTCATCCAAACTCTAGCCCCTCTTAATAGCATTTTTAACCGCTCCATTGGGAATAAACTAGTTGGTAAGGACTTTACCAACCACTGACAAGTTTCCATCTCCGTTTTGGGGAGGTTCCTCAACTTGACTGAGGAAGATTGGTGGTGGTGTCACTTTACCGCTTTTTTGCTTTCCCATTTGACAACCTTAATGCCCAAACTGAAACAAAGAAAAGATGATAGTAGGTGAGCACTAAATGAGCTTTATTGGCACTTAAATGGCTTATTTTAAAAAAAACACGAGTGGGGTTGTGTGTTGATAAGACAGCACATGCACCCACAACAAATCCTTCAACGGAGTCAAATCAGGACACTCCAACTATACTACTAGACTAGAGTTAAGATAACCACCATCTTAGTTGGTTCCGAAAAAACCAACCTTGCAAATCCATCTTAGTTGTTTATTTCATCTTCCATCTTAGTTCC
The DNA here is from genome assembly GCA_037974665.1 of Ehretia macrophylla. NCBI lineage: Eukaryota > Viridiplantae > Streptophyta > Magnoliopsida > Boraginales > Ehretiaceae > Ehretia > Ehretia macrophylla. The sequence goes on from CM075774.1 coordinate 300,517, forward strand.
GTCTTAGTTCCTTGAATCCATCTTTCTTTTTTGACTTGTGAGATTTATTTGCGATGGCATCGCGTCGTAAGGGATTCAATGAACTCTGCGACTAGCCTATCACTTTCTGTAATAATTGCACAAATGTTATAGCTTTTGTATAACTTTGACTGTATATGTTTGAAACTTTGTTACATTCAAGCTTAGGCTTCAGTACTACCACAGGAAAAATATACAATGATGATGGAATGAGCAAAACATTCAACTATTTCTGCTTTAATAATTGATTCCATCTTTCATTATACTCATTCACAATCCTCTGATCCTTCACAAAAACAGCTTTTCGATATTGATACCCCACCCGTACCACCATTACATTCAATCTGGCTGTCAATTAATATTTGTCCAATTTGTTAAAACTGTTATACTTATATAAAGTACTAATTCCAGTGACCCTAACATAATAAGTGAATATATAAGTATACAAGTATCACACAAATTGGTGACTATGTGATTGCCGAAAATACGCTAAATGGAGCCAACAATGTAGATCGCACTGGTATTGTTTAAAAATTAAGATATTTTTTTTAGAGATAAGCATTTACATTTAAAGTTTCCTTTAACTTTCCTTTAACAGATTATTATAAGAATTCCTTACTTGTAGTTGGAATGGAATCTATTGTCATAGGTTCCAATTAATCTAAGCCTGATCCATTATTTAAAAATAAAGTCCAGGCCTAACCCAAATTTTCACAACTGTAATCCATAATTCTAAGATGCTTTATACAGATAGGTGCAATAACTCGGGTGAAATCTAGTCCTCCATATAGAAATAGATCAGGGTAAACAAAGGGAACGCATATAGAGAGAGATGGATGCAATAAGTGAGGGTCAAATCTAGTCCAAAATTTTACCAATATCTATATACTAGTTAGGTTTGCCCAAGCATATGCACGGGCTGAATCCAATGTATATAAAGAAAATATTGTAAATAAAATTATTAAATGAGATATATACGTAATAGCAAGTACAAAATTAAAAAAACAACTAAGGCAAAATTTGTTCTGCATTTTATATGAAATCTATGTACTAATATACAAGAATAAAGTTCCATTATGTGTAATTGCAAGATAACAGATAAAATAATTCATAATGATATGTATCATGAGCTGCTCTAACAGATAAACATTATATTGAGTTTATATAATGTTATCTATTAACAGTTAATGTTATTTGTGACATTGTATTTAGCTAAACCTACTAAAAGAACTTGATAACATCACACTCCACCTCCCAGAAAAATTTATGACAGACCAGACGTCTATTCTCTAAGACAATGCCTTATCTAGATGGCTTTAAGCAAAATGCGTCCAAAAGCTGAAAATTTTAAGCACCAAAATAGATTTTAATCACAACTGCGTGTTGACAAACTTAATCACATATTAGAAGATGACAATGATACTCAATTAAGCTTATTTTGTATGTTACTAAACAACAAAATATGAAGTGCATTATGAAATTGACATATGAAGTAGCAAGCTAGCAGGACTTGAGCAATCAGATTAGATTTAACAATAAAGAAGAGAGACAAGATATAAGAGTAAGACAAAATATGAACAAGGAAGGTCTCTAAATAGTGTATAATGCACAATTGATTCCAACCTTTGTTTTCCTACCAGCTGATGGTCCTGATGTAATTGAAAAATAAAGTGAGCAAGTCAACGAAACCAAAGTGATTACCATGGATAGGATAATAAAAGAGAGGCAAAATGGTACTTACTCTAAACAATATGAGGGATTTCTATGGCAGTTGCTCTGATAGGTTGCATGTTGTGGGCATTAATTTTCCTAGAGACATGTGTTTGAAATATCTGTAGAAAAGAAGATAATACATCTAAGGATTTTCAACTAAAGATTTCTTGAGCAGTGGGATTTCTAATTTAGTATTGAATAATGTAATTCTAGGGCAGTGTGATGTTTGACTAATGTATTCTTGTTCGGTCTATTTATTGCTCTGATTGTAAGAATGTCATTAACACAGATTGTAAGAATTTTTTTATCAAATCCTTTATTCCTATTTGGTATCAGAGCCACAACACATGTGTAAACCTTAGAAGATAGACAAGCAGACTACACAAAAAAAAATGCTTATCGCATTCGCTGCTTAGAACAGCCCGTGGGGAGTAGATCTCCGACGTCGTCGTCGTGAACAGATCTCCAACGCCACTAGATCTTATCGTCGTCGTGAGCCACAAGCTCATGCGTTACTGACTCATTTACTGATTCGTTATTCCAAACAAATCAGCAACCATAGTTGTTACTTATTCACCCAAAACGTCTCCTTCATATTCAACATTTTTTAACCGTGACCCCACTACTTTTTTCTTTTTGATTTTTCAACTCCTTTATGTCATAAATCAGATTTCTTCACCAAACAACTCATTTTTCCATAATTTTCCACTAATTCTCTTTCCTCCACTTTTATAACTTTAACTATTTCTTTTTAATCTCCATAATTCTCTTTCCTTAAAACTAATGCCTACCATATTCTTTTTCTCCCCTTTTTTTGAACCAATGGACCCTACTTCTACACATTTCAATTAAAAGAATGATTTCTCACCTTCAACTGTGCACATCAAGCACAGTCGTCGTGGTTACTGGTTATGGCTTATACTCTGATGTGTTATTAAAACATCTAATGTATTAAGCCTACATCCTCTTTCTGACAGAGCCTTCAAAGCCGAGTGTCCGGCGTTTTCATCTGCTAGCGTGCTTCATAAGTATCAGTTTCTTCTTACTTTCATTGTATGATTTGCTTTTGTGGAATAGTAGAATTGTTATTACTATGTTTATTTTGAATCACATTAGATATGTCATCTATGGCATCAGAAAAAGAACAGATCACTCATTCACAAGGTACAGAAGAAACCAGTTGGTCAACTATTACCTCACGAATGGACCTTTCTCGTGAGCCGAATACACCCGCACAGCGAGTCACAAGTGTGTTATTAAATGGAAAAAATTTTCATGTTTGGTCTCGTTCATTCCTTCTTTATCTTGGTGAAAAATGTAAAATTGGATGGATTTTAGGTACAGAGCCTAAGCCTAAATAAACATACCTTAATTTTTCTCAATGGCATGCAAACAATTGTGTATCTTGGGTTGAATGTTCAATTCTATGGAGGATCGAATCTATAATATGTTTACGTATCACGAGACAGTTCATGGTTTATGAAGTTCACTTACAAAGATGTATGCCCATACCCGTCATGATTCTCGAATCTTCGAGCTTTATCGTGATATTTCTTATGCTTCTCAGACGACTTTGGGATTCTCTGTTGCGGTTATTTTGGGTATCTCCAAACTAGATGGGAAGAACTAGCTCAATATGAGCCTTTGAGTGACTTCCCAAATAATGCTGAGGTTCAGACTAAACATCTAGATCATCGTCAGACTTATCAGTTCTTGATGGGTCTAAAGTCTGAGTTCGAGAATCTTCGGACCCAGATTTTAAATACATCTCCTCTGCCTTCTCTATATGAGGCATTTGCAATTGTGGATGGTAATGATCGAAGGCGTCTTCTTCTCTCACCCGAACCCACTCGGTCTGTTCCAGATCAGATGGCCTTTGCTGCTCATTCAGGTTCTCGACAAACAGGTACTCATCTGTATTGCCAACATTGTCGAAAACCTGGTCACCTCATTGACCGATGTTTCACTCTTCATCCTGAATTAAAGCAATAATATTCTAGAAACTGTGGTGGTGGACAAAAGAAAAGAGGTCCTTGTATTGGAGCTGTGGTCGAATCGACACCCCATTCAGCCTCAACATAACTAGTTTCTACCCAACCAAATTATAGTCAACTTCAGGCTCAGATTGCTCAACTTCAACTACACTCGGGCCTCACTTCATCATCTGGCCCCACAGCTGCCCTTGCTACAGGTACTCCAACCGCCTTTCATGGTAAGTCAAACCAACTGTCTTGAATTCTGGATTCCGGGGCCAATAATCATATGACTGGTGAGCTTTCTATTTTTTCATCTCTTGTTATTTCCGTAACTCAATTAGTTAAAATTTTTGATGGAACGTCTATTCCTATCCATTGTTAGGGAGATGCCTGTTTATCCTCAGATATCACTCTTTGCTCTGTTTACTATGTCCCTAACTTTGCTTATAATCTATTGTCTGTTAGTCGTCTTGCCAAGAATCTTCACTGTGCAGTTGTCTTCTTATCTACCCATTGTTTCTTGCAGGACCTGATTTCGAAGGAGATTTTTGGCAGAGGATATGAGCACGATGAGCTTTATTACTTCGGCAAATCTCCACCCTCTATTGTACATTCATCCTGTCTACAAGCCTCTGTGTCCCCAATTTTTGATTCTCCTGTTGGTTCTATTCACAATTTAGATTTGTGGCATGTTCGATTAGGACATGCAAACTTTCAATATCTATGTTGGTTATTCCTATCTTTCGAAAAAACTTACAAGGAGTTTAAGTTCAATTGTATGACTTGCGAATTGTCAAAACATACTTGCACTACATACTTCCCTCGCATGCATCGAGCTCCATGTGCCTTTGACCTTGTTCACTCTAATATCTGGGGTCCCTCTTCTATCACGACCCTCTTTCAATATCGTTACTATGTTACCTTTATCAATGATTATACTCGATGTACTTGGGTTTACCTGATGAAGAAAAAATCTGAAGTCTTCACCCATTTTACTCACTTCCTTCAAATGGTCAAAACCTAATTCTACACTGTTGTCTGCAATATTTGATTTGATAATGGTAGAAAATATTTGACAAATGAACAGAATGGTGTGGTAGAACGAAAGAACCGCCATATTATGTCTACAGTTCGATGTCTTTTATCTGGTATGAATGTACCTAGATATTTATGGCACCTCGTTGTCCTCACCGCTACATACATTATCACTGCTAGTCGTGTCCTTCAAGGTCAACCACTCTGCACATTCTCAAGCCAAATATTATCCTCTTTCCTATTCTTCCACGAGTCTTTGGTTGTACATGCTTTGTTCAAAATCGCAGCCCTACTCGTACTAAGTTAGATGATAATACTATCCGTTGTATCTTTCTTGGGTACTCTTCCCTGTCTAAAAGATATCGGCGCTATGATCCAGTGACTTGTCACTTCCACCACTCGATATATGTCACATTTCTTGAGACTGTACCTTTCTTCTCTATACCTTCCCTACCCTTAGAGCATCCTTTAGAAGTGTCATCTGCGAAGGAACTTCCCTGTCTTCCTCGCCTTGTTCCTCTTCCTGATACATCTCTACCGTCTCCTGCACATCTGCCGAGCCCCAATGATGGTTTTCCCCTTGTCTCTTCTCCAGTTCCCCTACAGGTTTACTCCTAGTGTCCTTGTGCTCCCGCTCCACTGCCAGCTTCTTCTCCCAATTCAGGTAATCCTTTTTCTCCCTTGGTCCCTGAACCTGCCCCTCCTCGTTACCCCACTCGTGACCGACACCCCCTTTCCTGTTACTTACTTTCAAGTAGTACTCATTATCCTATTGCCCAGTTTGTATCATTTCAGGGTCTCTCTGATCAATATAAATCTTTCATTGGTCAGGTTGATTCGGTCTCTATCTCTCGCTCAGTTCTGAAGGCCCTATAGAATCCTTTATGAGTGACTGCTATGAAAGTGGAAATGTTTGCCCTCCAGCAAAATCAGATGTGGAAGTTGGTTGATCTCCCAGTTGGTGAAAAGACCGTTGGCTGCAAGTGGGTGTTTAGTATAAAGTATCTTGCAAATGGCACCATTGATCGATATAAGGCCTGTCTTATCGCTAAAGGGTTTACTCAGATACCAGGCAAGGACTTTGGTGCCACATTTTCTCCTGTCGCCAAATTAACTACAGTCAGGCTTGTTGTCTCTTTGGTTGCCTCATATTCTTGTCCTTTCCATCAGTTGGATGTCAAAAATGCATTTCTTAATGGCGATTTATCTGAGACTATCTACATGGATCATCTACCAGATTTTTGAGCTTAGGGGGAGTATTCAGGGAGAGTATGCCATCTTCGTAAATCCCTTTATGGGCTTAAACAATCCTCTCGTGCTTGGTTCAACCGTTTCAGTGAGGTAGTTCTTACTATGGGGTTTATTAGGTGAGACTCTGATTATACATGCTTTGTTCGACACCATTCTCAAGGTCGCTGTATTATTATATTAGTATATATGGATGGTATTATCATTACTGGAGATGACACTCATGGAATTGTTCAGGTAAAACGTGACCTTGGGATGATTTTTGACATTAAGGATTTGGGCAAGCTTCGATACTTTTTGGGTATTGAGGTGGCTCAAAATCGCCAGGGTATATCTTTATCCCAAAGAAAATATGCATTGGATCTTCTCCAAGATACAGGTATGCTAGGTTGTCGACCTGTCGCGACGCTTATGGATCCCAATCTTAAGTTGACAAGGGAATTAGGTGAATTATTAGCTGAGCCGTTAGTATATCAGAGACTTGTGGGATGACTTATCTATTTAACTAACACAAGGCCAGACCTTACGTATACAGTGAGTATTGTAAGTCAATTCATGCATGCACCTCGTACCTCTCATCTGGATGTTGTCTATTATATCCTTCGGTATCTTAAATATTCTCCTGGACTTGATATCTTTTATGTAACGGGTGTACAAAAGGGATTGTCCTGTTATACTGATGCGGATTATGCAGGGTCAAAAAGTGATAGGCGTTCTACCTCAGATATGTGCACCTTCCGTGGCAATCATCTTATTTCATGAAAAAGTAAGAAGCAAGTAGTTGTCCCACGATCTTCTGCGGAAGCTGAGTACCATGCTATGGCCCAAGGAACATACGAACTGCTTTGGTTACGCTCTCTCCTATCTGAGTTAGGGTTTCCAATAACCGACTCATCCACCTTATTCTATGACAATAAATCTGCTATTATGTTGTCCTCTGACCCAGTCCTTCATAAGAGGACAAAACACATTGAGGTTGATATCCATTTTATTCGGGAGAAAGTTCGCTCAGGAGTTATCACACCTTGCTTTGTTACGTCATCTGAGCAGGCTGTTGACATGTTTACCAAGTCCATCACTTCTCCAATCAGCTCGTGGCAAGCTCGGGCTCGTCAATATCTTCGCCCCAACTTGAGGGGAAGTGTTGAAATATCTGTAGAAAATAAGATAATACGGCTAAGGATTTCCAACTAAAGATTTATTGAGCAGTGTGCCTCTGATTCAGTCTTGAATAATGTAATTATAGGGCAGTGTGATGTTTGACTAATGCAGTCTTGTTTGGTATATTTATTGCTCTGATTATAAGAATGTCATTAACACAGATTGTAAGAATATTTTTATCAAATCCTTTCTTCCTATTACATGAAAATAGCAAACAATTAAAATCAAATTCATCACATTTAAGTGTCCCAGCGAGTATGATTTCATACGAAATATCAACTAACCGGATTAATTAATAAAGTATGTAAAAAGAAATTGTCGGAATAATTAACTTATGGTTTACTTTGTATCATGGAGACAACGAAAATAAATAAGTGCGTGCAGAAAAGAATGTAAGAGTAGTAAACAAGAAATAAAATAGGACATAACTGTAAGGAAGAAGAATGAGAAGGTCCATAAATGGACTGAAACTTTACTGAGTTAGAGACGACGAGAAAAGAAAAAAACACGGTGAAAAAAGAAAAAAGAAAGAAGAAAGAAGAAAGAAACCATTCTCAGGGTCTTAAAAAGTCTTGATCATTTAAAGCCAAATAGCCAACAAAAGGCTTTGAGGGTCTAAACCTTTTTGGAATTAGACCAAGTCTTTGGCTTTATTTGACAAAGAAAAGTCGTATGGTTTAACAGGTCTTGGACCATATGAACAATACATGAGCCACATGATGGTATATGAACTTCTCATAATCTCAAGATTACTTCCGTATTAACCCCTATAACCAAACCACGTAAAGAAGGAACTTAGCTCTGTACTTTTCCATTATTATGAATACAATGGTACATAATTTAGATGCAGTTGCAAAATGTGCAAACATTTAGATCATGGTTTTGTAGCAATTGTGTTTTCAGATATCATTGCACAAATACAGATCATAGTGAAAGCCAGTTCGGTGGAACTAAACTCAAAAAAGCAACCACCAATTCTCTCATCATGTTATCGTAAAATTCAGTGTTCAAGTATACAAAACTGGTTTTACTCTGTTAAAATTAATGAAAAATGCGTAAAAGTCCAAAATGAATATCTGAAATCAAAGATGAGATGTCAAAGCTCATAGTTTACAAAAGAATTAACTAAAGAACAAGCTTAGGATTCCATCCACCCATATTTTCTTGGGCTCGTAACACTTGTAAGAATGCCATCCGTCAGATTCTCGGAGGCTCCGAGTAAAAAGGGGTGTGTTTCACAGCGTCGTTCACTTTCCATTATTCAGTTTCGACCGTTGATTTCTTGATTAATTTTAATTATATTAAAATTGGAAGGAAAGACAGATCATGGAGCTGCAAATCAAGGAAGCCCAGGCGATTCACGTTTTAAATCACGACACGCAATCGTGCAATTGTGTTGCTGCAAACCATTGGCTGGTTCAGTTTCAACAGAGCGATGCTGCTTGGGAAGTGGCCACTTCCGTCCTCAGCTCCTCCGACCGTCATCAGCAATTCACTCTCAATTTTGAAGAAGAGTTCTTCGCGACCTAGATTTCTCAAGAGAAAGGTTTGTTGGATGGATGGCATATTTCTGTATCTTGTTATTCTAAACCCTAAATTAGTGAAGATCTATACTATACGGATACAGTGGGTGGGCTCGTACAGCATCTATGACTGTCCGAACTTCTATAAATTAATGCTATGCTATTCTATATTAGTAAGTAACACATATCAATTTGTTTCAACATTCTCCAGTGTGTAGCTTTCATAAGGTGATTGTGTTGTAAATTACAAAAGCCGTTTTATTCCATGAATCACGTCTTTTGTGAATCAGCGAGCGTGAAACTGATGTTCTACTGTTCATTTCTAAAATTAAACATTACATATGAAATTTAATTATACACCACTAGCCTAACAACAAGTTTCTGATTGTTCTACTGTTCATTTCTGAAAATTTTCCGGGTCGGAGTCGTCCCTTAATACCTCTTTTGCAGGTCTTTATATATTATTACATATCCATAACATCCTGGTTTAAACCTTTAAGCTAGCTTCTCCATGTATGACAGTTAACTCTCATTTTCTGTATGGTTTAGACAAGACCTAGCCTGCTCTGTTCGGCCTTAAGAGTCATAATCTTCTTACCTCTTGATGTTACATCCCCAGCTTTTGATAATCTCGTCATTTAAACTTGAGGAATATATGTAAGGTCATTCATCAATGCTGACACAATTTTGTATAACATAGATGTTTTTTAGTTCTTTAGGAACCAGAGACTAATAAATGCTATATTTATCCACAATCATTTTTTTCGTTTGTTGTTAGAAAACTTGTGCGGCATCCCATTTTCTTTTCGTTCTTTATCGTCTGACTTTTAGCAAGTAAAGTTACACTGCGATGCTGACATACCTTCAATTCTTGTGTCATGGGGTTCTTTGTGCATAGATGAATATGGGGAGAATAGATGCTATAAAAATGAAGTTTTCATTTGAGGATTTTCATTCTGGTTGAAGTCATGATTTCGCTGGTGATACATCCAATTACTTTGAGATGTAGCTTAGCATAATACACATTCAAAAGCTTTCTTATGATTTTTTCGTTATGCATCACCTAATCATTATCTCGCAATTGGTGTATTAGGATATTAATACCTTTCATCTCCCTCTGTATTTTCTACTCTCTCACGTTACAACTCTGACTCCACTGTGTTCGACTTCATAAATTCAAAAAGAAGGATGCTCTTTGCAGTTGGGAGCAAAAGATGCTTTGCTTAATGGTCTTCTTTTGGCTGCTAAGCGATTTAGTAGAGGCCCTCCCCAGGTGATTTAATCTTACATGCCTCACCTATACCGTTAATTTTAATTACATCTATCAAGTATTTTTCACCTGAGATGTTTGTTTTACTTTGAGAGCAGCTCTTTACTCAAATCTGTCTTGCTCTCTCTACACTTATACTTCATGCCGTAGAGCACGACAAACCCATTAAGAAGCTCTTTTTCAGTCTTCAGAATCTGCAGACTCAAGAAGATGGAGATATTGTTGTTCTATAGATGCTTACAGTCTTGCTTGAAGCTATTGAGGATACAAATTTTTATAATAGCATAAGTCCAGCTAGGCGTATGAGTATGGCCATGAGGTTTACAATTTACTTATGATTTTTGCGTTTTTACATCCTCAACAATGTTTGCACTTGTATTTGCATTCTCTCCTCTCTCTTTTTTTATTTTTATTTCTTATTTTTTCCCCTTTTTCTTTTTTGGGTCATGGTTATTTGCATTCTCTGCTCATTACACATTCTTCTGTTGAAAACACAGTTTTTCTCACACACTCGTGTGGTTCTTGAGTTCCTTCTGCAGCAATCAGTGACGTGCATTGTTGGTGATCTTCAACTCCAAGAGATGAATTGAAAGATATTGTGTGTTGCTTGTTAAGCTGGGTTAGATGATAATCTTATTTTTTATGTTTATTATTTCTCTCTGTTTCAAGTCCTCACACATCATACTAAGAAATTGATGTTCTCTTCAAGAAGTCTGAATCGCTCCTTGTCATAGTCGTTAAGCACTACTTGTTTTGACATGAGATAGAAGAAATGCCAGTATGTTATATATGAGAGAGAAGACACGTTTGATAAGGGATTTGATAGCAGTTGCTAATGATTGATGATGTGAGTTTAAGTTGGTGATCCAATCAATCAGTTCTCTCTTTGATGCTGTAACAAGCAATGAAGAAAATTAGTAGTGTTGTCGGATGAGCCTAAAAGCCTTGATCAGGCTTTAGTAGTACAACTGCGATCACCTCAAATTACCAATGCGTGATGGACTTTCTACCAGGCACTTCGAATTTTTCCTTTTGAGGGCTCTAAAGGACGTCTAATCTGTTTTGCCTTTCTAGTTGGCTTTTCAGTGAGAGTTCCATCATCTCTCACTTTCCTATAAAACTAGCCTTCAAAGCTCTTAGTATCTCTTAACACAGTAATCAATTCCTTTAATGAAAGGAATACATTTAATGTATTCATCAGCTACTAAGACTAGACTATATAGAAAATGGGACTGCTCTGGAGTTCTAATTCCAGTGGTTCTTTTGAAGTAGCAATATATTGTTCATCAAAACTGAATGCTGTATCATTTATAATGATTTTTTGGGTTGCAAGAGGGAAATGAAAGGAAAGTAAAATAGAAGAAGAAAAATAAAAGAAAAGAAATGAAAGGAAATAAATTACCTTATTTGAATTGCAAAAAATTTACAATGGGAAGGAAAGGAAAAAATTTAACGGTTTTTTGTTTGGAAAAGGAGAAGGAAATGAAAATTTTAAATGTAAAATTACTTAAGTACCTTTTTTTATTTTATAACTATGAGATAAGTAGGGGTAAGAAACACTTTTTACAATTTTACTTCATTTCCCTCCAAAAAAACCCAAAATTGGAAGGATTGCAAAATTCTTCCCATTAAAGGAAATAGAAGGGTTTTGGAACCCTTCCATAACCTTTCCCTCCTTCAAAATTGCAATCCAAACAAGGGGAAGGATTCCTTATTCCTTCCCCATCTTTTCCTTTCCTAGATTAACATTGTTTCATGTGGTTGGCTCATATTTATAACTTTGAGGAAGCATTATGTTGTTTAGAGATTGTCATTTCATTGTGATATTTTAATGAATTTGTAGATAGTCTGGTTGCAGGATGACAATTGTTGTCAATCATTTTGCAACACTTTCATAATCTACTCCAGCTTTAGATGATGCTATCGTTGCACTGTTGGGGGCATTCTGGCCAATGCTTGAGCAATTATTTAAGTCAGAGCACAATGAAAATGCAAGTTAGATGTAGCAGCTTGCAGGGCTCGTTCACAAGCAATTAAATCATCAGGTATTGCTACTTTCAAATGTATGTGATTAGCCGTCCAAGTTTGCTGCAGATAATTTTAACTCCAGGGAAACATTAATTTTGACCAATTCTATGCTTATATTGACATGGAGAATTGTGTAATCTAGTAATAAGGATAAACATGTAGGTCATCTAATTATTTATAACCAAGAAATAGTTCAGCTTGATTGAAGTGGAGATTATTGAGGTTCCATTTAGCTGGCACCTGCTTCTGGATTATAAACGCAAGAAAACATTTGGGGTATAGAAGCTTCCAAACTGAGTACAAAGTGCTCATATAAGTATGTGCATCTCAGCAATATTATTTTCTTACCTAACCACAAGAACTGTGCTTACTAACAGCCAGCTTATAAGCATAAGCCCATACCATTTACTTAATCCTGGCGGATATGTATTAAATTTGTTTAATTTAGCTTTATAAGCTCGGCTCTGGCCTAAACAAAAGTTTGTCATTACATGGGTCCTGTTGCATAAGCTGAAATGTGGCTCATGTAAGCTCATGAAGAATGTGTATATATCTTATTGCTTATTAATCCAAGAAGTATTATGTCGCTAGGTTCAAAGTTAATTGGGAATCATAAGTTTTGGATAACGTTAGTAAAAAAAAATTATTGCCACCTTTAATGTTGTTACAAGTTAACAGGGGAGATCCTGAGTTGAAGGTGACGCTGTCGGGTCACGAGTCGACCTCAAGAATCGGACCCGACCCAAATTAGACCAAAGTAAGCCCCAGTGACTATGCCAGTCAATCCGATGGGACGTAAAGCAAGACACAGAGCTTGGACCAATGGACAATCCCTTTGTTCGCTGGGTAATGGCTTTCCCCACAGGTTATTCGGCGCGGGCAGTTGGTAGCGTGTCGGGCAGCTTTGTACATTAATTACTGTCCGAACCCAAATTAGTATAAATAGAGCTCATCTCCGCATTTATGAAGGTAACTTGTGTATTAAATACTCCCAACCAACACATTCAGTTGGAACAAACTAATCATTCTCGCACCTGAGGGGAAAATACAGGTTGTCACCCCGCCCTTTCCTTCTTTTTACTTGTGCAGGTTAGGGCCCCGATCAGAAGGTTCAGCACGGACCGGGTCAAGCCGTCCGACCTCAACTGTTGAAGTTTTACCCTTAACAGTTTGGCATCGTCTGTGGGAAACATTAGTCTTATTAACCCCACCACCCATTGAGAAACCACCATGGTATAAACCCGAAGCCACAGCTTGCCAGTAGAGGACTTACTCGCATTAGGTGAGGACCTCGGAGCTACCCAAGCACCAAGCCAAAACCTAACCCAAACTGACGTTAGAACGAGCCAACATATACACTTAACCACACAAACTACCCAGCTCGGAGATGACTTCACAGCGGGCATGGTCCCCGAGATGAAGTTGATGTTCCAAATGTTCAAAGAGCTTAAGGAGCAAATAACACGCCTGGCTGTGGACCCACCAGTGGCACCAGCCGAGGCCCCCATCGAGAGCGACCACAATTCCGGGTGCCAACCCCGGGACGGGCTCAAGCCCAGAATGATAACGATGGATCTCCCGAGCTAGTAAACCGAACTGACGAAATCCGAAACCCCTGGCTGTCCCTGTTGATCCCGAGCAAGCTAAGACTACGGCGGCCATAGCCAAAGTCATAAACTTGCTCGGCATCAGCCCCTTTTTACCTGAGGTACTGGCCACACCGCTACCCGTAGTGAACCGGATACTACACCTGGCAATGTACACTGGGGACGGTGATCCTACCAGCCATTTGCTGACCTTTGATTATCACATGACCGTTCATGATATGACAGATCGGATGAAGACGAAGGCATTCCCAACCACCTTGGTGGGCAACGCACTAGACTGGTTCCAAAAACTTCGTCCCGGGTTGGTGGAAATTTTTTCTCAGATAGCGAAAGCATTCCTGTCCCGATTTGCCGGGAGCCGGCGTACCACTCACCATACCTCGTCGATGTTGACAGTGAAGTAGCAGAAGGGAGAAAGTTTGAGGGCCTACACTGCTCGATTCAATGAGGAGTCCTTGAGGATCCCCAACCTGGAGGATTCTATGGCTCTGATGGCTTACCAAAGTGGGTTCAAGTCGGGACCTCTCACATCCTCCATGCCGATTGATCCGGTGGACACTGTGGCCGAGCTGATGGTAAGGGCGGAGGAATACATTCACTCCGAAGAGATTCACCAGGCAAAAAGGGAGGATGACAAAGAGAAAGAAAAGAAGGGGGAGCCCACGTCCAGGGCATAGCCCGGGAACAAAGTGCAGGCCGACAGGGGCAAACAGCCGCAGCAGCAGCAGAAGCTGGGCCCGAGGTTCATAATGTTCACTCCCCTCAATACCCCGAGGGAGCAGATCTTGATTGAGATCCAACATCAAAACCATCTGCCACCAGCACCTAAGATACGAGGCCGACCTGAGAAGCGCAATAAAACTAAATATTGCCTCTACCATATGGATTATGGGCATACCACCAACGCTTTAATATCTCGGGGTCACCTTAGAAGGTATATCGATCAACGACCGCACAGGAATCCAGACCAAGGAGCGGGCCGAGAGAAAGAAAAAAGCCTGCCTAGACGCCATGACCGGCTGGGCACGTGGCGACTGTGGAGACAATCGCCGGAGGGCTCGCTTCGGGCAAAGACACATCGGCAGGTCGGAAGGGCTATGTCCGTGCTGGGCGAGAGTTCGGACCAGCAGTGGGCTTAGTCGGAGGACTGGAAAGGATCACCTTTTCCTTAGATGACCTCGAGGGAGTAATCCAACCACATGACGATCATTTGGTCATCAGTACCAAGATCGCCAACATCACCGTCAGGAGGTTGATGGTAGATACTGGGAGCTCGGCAGAAGTTATCTTTGTGAGGGCCTTCAAGTAAATGGGTTTGGATCGGAGTCGACTTCGACCGTTAAAGGGAACACTTGCCGGCTTCACAGGGCACGACCACAAAACAGATGGGGTCATCAACCTCACACTCACCCTCCAAGATGGTTCAAGAAGGGCTTCGATGCAAGCCAACTTCATTGTGATGGACTGTAACTCAGCTTACAACGGTATTCTGGGGCGGGTCACCTTAAACCACTTTAAGGCCATACCCTCCATGTACCATCAGGCACTAAAGTTCCCGACTCCGGGTGGTATAGCCACAATCAAAGGGGCCCAACTTTCAGCTCGTGAGTGTTATGAGAGCTCTTTACGACCAAAGTATCAAATAGGGTGGGGACCCGACTTGCCCGAAGAGAAGAGGGATGCAAA
Organism: Ehretia macrophylla; assembly: GCA_037974665.1. Lineage (NCBI taxonomy): Eukaryota > Viridiplantae > Streptophyta > Magnoliopsida > Boraginales > Ehretiaceae > Ehretia > Ehretia macrophylla. The sequence goes on from CM075774.1 coordinate 315,782, forward strand.
GAGAAGAAGTCCTTCGGAAGAGCTGCAGGAGATAGACCTCTCAGAGGAAAACAAGAAAGCCAAGATCGGAAGTGAGCTACCGGAAACTCTCAAAAAAGGTATAAGCCAATTTCTCTTTGAAAATGAACATATCTTTGCCTGGTCCGCCACTAACAGGACATGAATTGATCAGGCCATAATCGACCACCACTTGAATGCCGATCCCAGTTACTATCCAATAAAACAGAGGCGTAGGCACTTTCATTATGACAAACATAAGATCATAGCCGAAGAGGTCGAGAAGTTGTTAGATACTGGGCACATACAAGAAATCATGTACCCAATCTGGCTATCTAATGTAATGTTGGTCTCTAAAAGCACGAGGAAATAGAGATTGTGTATTGATTTTACCGACCTCAACAAAGCCTGTCCGAAAGACTGCTTTTCACTACCTCGAATTGACCAGTTAGTAGACGCCACCTCGGGGTTTGAGTTACTATCCTTTATGGACGCCTTCAAGATCAAGATGGCACTTGGGAATAAAGAAAAGACAGCTTTCATTACCGATCAGGGGCTCTACCACTATGAGGTCATGCCTTTTGGCCTCAAGAACACTAGAGGTACCTATTCTCGGATGGTAAACAAAGTCTTTAAAAATCAAATCGGGCGCAACATGAAAATTTATGTGGATGATATGTTGGTCAAGAGTAAAAGGGCGAAGGATCATACAACCGACTTGGCGGAGGCCTTCGCCATAATGAATTAGTTCGGAATTAAACTGAACCCAAAAAAGTGTGCATTCGGCGTCAAAGCGAGAAAATTCTTGGGATTTATAGTCTCGGCCCCGGGTATCAAAGAAAATTTTGAGAAAATCTAGGCAATCTTAGACCTAGCACCCTCGACTTGCATGAATGATGTCCAAGTGCTCACCGGAAAGGTAGCCGCCTTGAGCAGATTCATGTCCAGGTCGGCTGACAAGTGTGCTCATCTGTTTAAAATCTTAAGGAACCCTAAGAACTTCGAATGGACGGGAGAGTGCCAGAATGCATTCGATGAGTTAAAGAGGTACTTAGCTTCGCCACCCCTGCTCTCCCGACCTGAGGAGGAGGAAGAGTTGGTACTATATTTAGCCTATTCGGGAATGGCAGTAGCAGCTGCGCTAGTTCAGGAAGAAGGCAGAGACCAGAAGCCAGTTTATTACATCAATAAGACTCTCCATAGGGCTGAGGTCCCGAGTTGAAGGTGACGCTGTAGGGTCACGAGCCGACATCAAGAATCCGACTTGACCCAAATTAGACCCAAGTAATTCCCAGTGACTATGCTAGCCAATCCGATGAGACGTAAAGCAAGACACAGAGCTTGGACCAATGGACAATCCCTTTGTCCGCTGGGTAATGGCTTTGCCCACAGGTTATTTGGCGCGGGCAGTTGGTAGCGTGCCGAACAGTTTTGTACATTAATTGCTGCCCGGACCTAGATTAGTATAAATAGAGCTCCACTCCGCATTTATAAATATAACTCGTACATTAAATACTCCCAACCACCACATTTAGCTTGAGCAAACTAATCATTCTCACACCTGAGGGGAAAATACGGGTCATCACCCCGCATTTTCCTTTTCTTTTACTTGTGCAGGTCAGGTCCCCGATCAGAAAGTTCCGCACGAATTGGGTCAAGTGGTCCGACCTCAACTATTGAAGCTTTACCCTCAACACAAGTTATCCAAAAATTGAAGGAAAAATCAAGAAAATTGGTTCATGAGGCTGCATGTTAAATTAAGCTTTTTTATTATTTTTTATTTTTGAGAGTTAGATTAGCTGTACAACTTGTTTATTGCATAATAACTAAAGAGGGTGAACTAATGAACCTAGTCTGAGGTGGAGCTTCAAATGTTCCGGCTTGGACTTAACTTGATTTACTTGCAGATTTTTCAAATTTCCTAGCTCTACCTGTTCTTACAATTGTAGGAATGGTACACCTTTTACCAATTTCTGGATCGTTCCAGCAAACCTAATCTTTCTGCTATATCTTGGTTGTTAGATTCCAAAATTTGGAGGGCCAGAGGGGTGGTCGTAATGATAGCTCTATGGAACTAAATGCAATCTTACCTTGTCTCAACCTCATCTTCAGCATAATTCCTTCAGTGTTGATTCATCAAAATCATATTTTCTTCCATTCTGCCAACTCATCTGCTATCTATCAATTAGAGCTAGAAACCTTGGAAATAACTTGCTGATTGCCTGTTGCCCAGTTGACACAGAGAGAGTTGTTAGCTTTCCAAATGTAATGTGGGCAATAAAGAATACTTTGAATAAACAAATTAAGTGCAGAGGAACTGGAGTTTCTACTCTGATCCATTGGCGACAGTAAGGCATTTAGGGGAAAACCAGAAATTAATATAACTTGGTCCCCCAGCCCATTTTGCATCATCCATGTCTCCTAATTCCTTTTCATTCTTTTTGTCTCTTTATGGTAGCTTCCTCGCTCACTTCAACTTGAGACTGATCTGCATACTGCTTAGTCATTCCTTATTGAAACAACCAAGTATTTGATGAAGTAGCTATTTCATTCTCTCACAAGTACGAATGAGTCACAGGAAGAAAGAAGGTTCTGCAATTGACTTCCCTGAGGATTATGTTTTTCCTAATTTTATCAATGTCCTTCGGGGAGGATGTTGCTTTTTCTAATTTTATTTGCTCGACTATGATAAGTGATATTGTCATTGCCAAAATAAGTGGGTTGTCAATGCGAAAAACAAGAGCTAACTTTGGACTTGTTTCACTTGTAGGTTAGCATTTTGTGTCAATTTTGCCCCAAGTTCTAAATTGCTTATCAACAAACTTTTTTTCATTACAAAATCACGAGTGCTACATCAGAATAGGTGAAATTTTGCATTTCATGATGCAGTTGATAAGTTTAATGCTTGAATGAAACTTCATCTTCAGTTCAGTTTTCTAAACCACACGCGCCTTAATACAGATGTTGGTTTGTTCTCACACACAACAGTTCTTGGAATTGAAACTCAACAATAAGTTGAGGTGGTTCGGTCATGCTGCTTGTGTTTCTCTAGCATTAGGGATCTTGGAAGTTGAAGAAAATTGCAAGTTGTACGAGCAATTCAAAATATGCTACATTAGCATTTTGGAAAGTTAAATTTGGTGGTCCAAACCATTTTGTGAAAACCAAGTGATTGTGACGAAGATTTAATGATCTTTAAACTATGGTTTTAGACAAAATACTCTAATCCAGAAACTACTAATTTTATGTAGGAAAATATCCTTAATGCATTAAAACATCATTTATTTAACTTCTCAACAAAAAGTAGCGAATTGTGTTCATATTCCTTTCCCATGAACCACAACAATCCATTTACTAGATAGCATAGCTTCGGACTTTTTCCCTTTTCAAAGATTCATTCCACACAGTCTAACCATCCCTTATACAAAAACCAAAATAATTTTGCAACCACAGCCATCATCTCCCAATCTCAAATTCCATATCCAAAAATCCTCTCCCCCAACCTCTGACTCCTAATAACGCCACTACCAAGCCCCTGCTCCCACGCCATCAATTGTATGTATTAGTGTGTGTGCTTATGTATATCAAAGTGTGTGATTCTATATGTGTGTGTGTGTGAGCGTGAAGTGTCGTCAAGTCTGTGTGTGAGGTTGTGAGATGGTGTGGGTGCTTGTGAGTGTTGTATTTTTTTTCTTTTCTTTTTTTTTTTTTTTTTTTTTTTTTTTTCTGGACAAAGGGTCCTTCATTAAATGAAGAAAGGTTTACAACAATTAAACAGAGCTCATCGGGTTCTAATCTTTCCATAACAAGACAAGCAGCGGATGATGGGAATGGTGGTCGAGTCGTGTGGTGTTTTTTTTGGATAGGGATGTTGGGAATGGTGAGGGTAAAAATGCCATTTTATGTGTTTTTAATAGAAGATTTAACTGATTTTCAACCTTAGGGATGTTGGGAATGGTGAGGGTAAAAATGCCATTTTATGTGTTTTTAATAGAAGATTTAACTGATTTTCAACATAAGGAGTGTAGGTTTCACTTTTTTTTTAATAAGTATAGGATGTAAATCTCATGTATATAAAAAATGAAAGGGTCTTGTCAAAAAAATGGGTATTTTAATGTGAGTAGAATTTGTACGTAGTATGTAGTGAGGTCTACCAATTTATTTTATTTTATTTTTTTGTCGGGAGGTCTACCAATTCAAGCTTAACATATATAGCCTTATTGCTTAATTAAGTTATTGACATAATTACTCATATACTTCAGGTCAGATTATATTCATGTCCCACTTAAGTATTTTATAATATAGGATTATAATGAACCATTAATCTCATTAAGTATACCATTATGTAGGATTATATATGGTGGTTATATAAATCTTTCAAGAATATGAGTTCAATATAAAGCTAGATATGTGTAAGGACTCTTCATATTCCTATTATTTTTTTTATGAATCTACTAACTATTTCATTACGTAAGATCAGGTTATATATTGGTTAATGACTTTGGTCATTGAACTATTATAATTTATTTTGCATTTTATGTGGTCATGAAGGTCATCTCAAACAAAGCTTCTTACATTTAGTTGTTTACACTTGGTAAGTTTCATATGTTATGCTTCAAAAATAACTTAAACTCAGAGGATGTTTAGGAAACAAATGACATGCAAATCTTGTATGAAGAATAAAGATGGCTTTCATATATTTTTTTTTCTCTTTGGGATAAAAAAGTGAGATTGGATAAATAACATGGATTATTATTATTATTATTATTATTATTATCATTATTATTTTGTAAATGAACTGAAAATATAGACATCTTATGTATTAAAAGATAATAATGCTTCCTCCAAATCAAATTGAATATTCAATTTATTCTTAAATTTATTTTTTAAACAAACTATTTTTGTCGACAATATTTCATGGATTTGTTTTTAATCGGTAGCAAGGAGTCATTGTGACAATGATGTATAGGTGATGTTCAAAGCTATCAAAACACCTGAAGCAGTGGTGGATTGGAAGTTTTCGAATGTAATTGATGGCGTCCTCAAAATAGCAGTCCATATCCCTTCACTTCAGTTCTCATTAGTAGGGAGGCAAGGAAATAGGCATGGTTAACCAAATGTGGTTTTTTTTTTTTTTTTTTTTTTTTTGTTAAAAGCCAAATGTGGTTTAAATGATATGAAATCTGCTCAAGGCCGATGTAAAAATTTCTGCTGCAATACATCATCTTTGTTTGCAAAAAAAAATTAAAAAAAAAAAACTAAGAAACCTCTACATGTCATGTATATGGAGAAATTGGAAATATGTCTATTGCCTCCCCCGAAGAAAAAGGAAAAGGAAAATAAAGAAATGGAAAAGACGAGTAACTTATTCATGATTCTTTACTTGGGTAGTGGTCTGCCTCACCGTGAAAGGCATCCCATGAAGAAAAGCATATGCTAGGCATCCAATGCTTCAGTGTGTATCTACGGGATTATAATTGCTGCTTGCCGATTCACCAAGCCAAAAAAGATGTAGTAAGGCTATTCTCAATAGAGTCTTTAAAATGTAATTTTTTTTTAATTTGAGTATTTTTAGAGACCACAGTTTCTAAAAACAAAATTATTTATGGTAGAAGTACGTAGGGTTTACTACTTTTGGCTTAAAAAATATCAAAATAGAGACTCAGTCTCCATTTTTTTCAATAAATTTGTGGAAGAAAATGGAGACTGAGTCTCTATTTTGCCATCTTTTAAGCCAAAAATGGTGGACCCCACTTATATTTGGATCATTAATGTTACTTTTTGAGTCATTGAGTCTCTAAAAACACCTAAATTAGAAAAGTTATACATTTGAAGATTTCATTGAGGATGTCCTAACAAAAAGATGGTCGGATAGAAATTTCCTAGCTAGATTCCTTATTTATAAAAGAGGAACTGAACAAAAATTTGCAGTTCGTCAATTTTATTGCTATTATGTCGTCCAAATATACAGCTGATGAGTCCGGTAAAGAAACTGCCTTTGCTCTTGTGCTAGGAAAACTATTAAAAACGCTAAAGTGTAGGTTAGTCTGCAATGACCCAATAAATGAATGCCACGTGGACGTAATTGTTGTCATTGGAAAATACTCACTAAATGTGACTTTACCGAATTACTCTTTGTCTTATAAATGCAGAATTTATGAAATTGCGGTGGGACCCACTGAATTGACTTGGTGTCATTATTAGGATTGCACGTTTTTACTATCCTATCCCCAATTAACTATGCGTAATTACTAAAATGGATTGAATAGTAATGTGCATAAAGACAAAATAAGTATCAAAAGACTAAAGTAGCCCTCTATAACATTAAATGCAACCAAAGTCAATTTCCCACCAACAAAAAATAATCCCGCCCAAAGTTTAAATGGTTTGTATTTTTTTTGTATATGTGTTATGTTTATCTGTTGCTTGAGTTTCAATATCCGTAGAAAATTATAATGCGTAATTGTCCGGTCCAATTAAATTTTAACGTAACTACTACCTTTATACAAACATCAAATCAAATTAAATTGTGTTAAATACAAAAGAAATTTTAATGCATTATAAATATGAAATGGTTTGTAATGAATAGTTTATGTGGCATGTTTATGTCTTGTTTAAGTTTCAATATCGGTAGACAAGCAGTACAATCCATAATGTCCAATCAAATTAAATTTCAAATATAACTACAATCACTAGATAAACATCATATCAAATTAATTTGTGTTAAATGCAAATGAAATTTTAATGCATCTGAAATATGAAATGGTCTGTAAGGAATAATACATGTAGTATGTTTATCTGTTGTTTCAATTCCAATCTCCGTAGACAAACTGTTGGCCAGGGAGGCCAGCGATCACCCTTAGGTATTCGCTACTGCGGGGAGCGGTATCGATGCTTGACAGCCCAGCCTGCTGATGCGCTGTTGGTCGGGGAGACCATCGAGTGGCATTGCGAAGCCCCTCAGGCCCACTCGCAGCATAGATAGACGCGGGATTTTGCCCTACCATAATAAAGAAATAAAGTTACACCTTGGCTAATAGTTATAGCTTTTGGCGCAGTGGCAAGCGCTTGATCTTGAAAACTGGTATCAGAGCGAGGTTGCAAGTTCGAATCCCCCAGGTGTTGCTGGGGGGAGATTGTTGGCCAGGGAGGCCAGCGATTACCCTTAGGGATTCGCTACCGTGGTATCGGTGCTTGGCAGCCCAGCTTGCCGATGCGCTGTTGGTCTGGGAGACCATCAAGTGGCACTGCAAAGCCCCTCAGGCCCACCCGCAGCACGGATAGATACGGGGTTTTGCGCTGCCATAATAAGGAAATAAAGTTGCACATTGGCTAACAGCTATAGCTTTTGGCGCAGTGGCAAGCGCTTGATCCTTAAAACAACCTCCCTGGCCAACACAAACATTACAATGCGTAATTATCCAATTAAATTAAATGTCAACGTAACTACCACCATTAGATAAACATCAAGTCAAATTAAATTGCGTTAAATGCAATAGAAAACTTAATGCATCTGAATGTTAATACATCTAACTATTCAATACTATAAAATTCACGAATTCTAATAGCCAATTTTAGTCAAAGAGAAAAGAAGAAGAAGGAAAGAATATCAGGTTAGTTTTTAGATAGAAAAAAGTTGTATTTAATTTTTTTTTGTAAGTAATAGGAGTCTGTTTATTTGTTTCTTACTATTTGTTAGTATTTAATTTATTTTGTACGTATATGTTGAGAGTTCGTTTACTTCATTCGTAATATTTATTTTATAGTATCCTATTCTATTTTATTTCGTAAATTAGTTGATAGATTAAAAAAATGTCGTATTTAATTTATCATATAAGTATATAGAGTTTTTTTTCGTAATATTTATAAGTTTTCTATCTGGATCTGTTGTTGGTTCTTACTAATGTGTAGTTGCAATTGTATGCATTTATGTACGTGCATTAGAAAAATGATTTTATCCATACATTTACTTTTTTGTGTAAGATATAGTATGTTTCATTTTTTTTGCATTAATATTATAAATTTGTATAATATATATTATGTAAAATAATCTTTAGAATATATTTAGAATTTCACCATAATTTATAGTCTAGATTTTTTTGTTTATAAAGATGACATTACTAAACTTAATGCTAATTATTGTAGATATACAAGATAGATGGCAATTTTAGCAATGTAGATTTTGGTAAGATGACATTTGGGTCTGTAGAAGAGGCATATGATTTCTACAATAGCTATGCACGTGTGAAAGGATTCAGTATTAGGAAAGACACTACACAAAAACATCTTGTTACAAAAGTAGTAACGAATCCACTGTTTGTTTGTTCTTGTCAAGGGTCGCGAAGGAAAGAATTCTTGAAAATACTTGGTGGACAACGGGAACACCGTGCATTGACCAGATGTGAATGTAGTGCAAAACTTCGTATAAAGCTTGATAGAGTAACCATGCGTTACATAGTAGCTACCTTTGTTGACGAGCACAATCATAAACTTGTACCCAAATATGGTGTTCCAGAGTTACGCTCGCACAGACGTGTTGATGATGGGCATATCAATGCAGCACACTCTATGCATTATGCCGATATAAATCCTAGTAAAGTAATGGATTTCTTTAACTACAGTTCTGTCGGATACGAGAACGTGGGTTTTACTAGGCCAGACTTGTACAACAAAATGTATCGGGATCGCCAACAAGAAATCATCGATGAGGATGCCAACATTGCGCTTGCGTACCTATATAGGAAGTCCGAATGAGATCCAATGTTCTTTTTTGAGTACACAGTTGATGACGATAACCAGCTTGATAAATTGTTTTGGATTGATGGAAGGTCTAGGGAGGAGTACGTAGTATTCGGGGATGTATTGATATTTGATGCAACCTATAAGAGCAATTCGTACAAGTTTCCTTTAGTCATCTTAGATGGGGCAAACAATGACCGCAACACATACATTTTTGGTGCTGCATTGATTAAAAATGAGAGCATAGAGTCCTATGTATGGGTGCTCAATACTTTATGTCTACGATGAAGAATAAGATACCATTGTCAGTGGTTACCAACGGAGACAAGTCAATGCAAGCAGCTATTGCCATTGTCTTTCCAAATGCGAAACACAAGCTTTGTCGTTGACATCTAGGACGTAATGCAACCTCAAATGTGCATATTGATAATTTCGGTGAAACTTTTAGTAAAATGATGTCTCTCAAGTGTTTTATTGAAGAATTTGAATTTGAGTGGAGGAAAATGGTTGTTCATCACGGCATTAAGAATCACAAGTAGATTGTGGATGTATACGAAAGGAGACACATGTGGTCTGAAGCATACCTTCAAGGTCAATTTTTCGCACTAGTCAAGAGTACTCAACGTTGTGAGGGTATGAATTCATTCTTGAATAAGTTTCTTGCGAGCAATAGGAAGCTGATAGACTTCGTCAGGGATTACCACAGAGGATTGGAATGCCTCCGAATTAACAATGTCAGGCAAGAAGTGTTGACAAACTATACGAAGCCGGTGTTGAGAACCTCGTGGGTAGAACTTGAGCATCATGCTGCTAGTGTGTTTACGCGAGCAATTTTCAAGAAGATTCAAAAACAAATTCAGTTGCAATCTATGCTTTGGCATAAGCATGTTATCTCCCACATCAATGGTAGTGATCGTACATATATGGTAGCCGATTATAATAACAAAGGGTTATTTCGTAAAGTGTTATTTAATCGGGATGGCCTACTCATTAGTTGCGATTGTTTGAGATTTGAATTGTTCGGGATGGTATGTAAGCACATTGTATATGTGCTCAAGTACGAAGGACTGAAGCATATCCCACCATCTTGCATCAACCCATGTTGGACAACTGTTATTAGTGAGGACTTCCGTGATAAGAATGTGTCATTTGGCACGACTACCGAAATTGAGATGGCCCGACACGGTTACATAATCTCGAGGTGTAATGAAATGGGATACTAAGCAAAGATGACACTACAAGGCTATACAGAAGTTGTTGATGGCATCGCAAAACTAACTACTCGTGCAAAGGATTTATGGCTGTTGAAGGATAATACTGATGGAAATAAGGCGGAATTGTCCCAACCTGTGGTATTTGAAGTTTTAAATCCCAAAATTGCCAAACCAAAAGGGACAAGGGATAAAAATAGTCAAAAACAACATGCACAAAAACGTTGTAGAAAATGTGGGTTTGTGATATTATATATTGAAATAATAAAGTATAATCAATTTTATTCTAATTATTTACCTGACGTTTTCTTGTATGAGTATTGGACACTAAGCAAATACGTGTCGTAAAGAACGCAATCATGCATTAGAGGATACTAATTCAACATACCACGTCTGAACGATAATCCTATTCAATCCATAATGCCAAATTTGAGGCATTGGAATAGTGGTATTAACTTGTTTGGGTATAGTTACGATAATATATCATTACGATATGAAGATACTGGTAATTTCATTATGAGCCAAATTTTTACCGTACACGGTGATAATGCTTCATCTAGTTCGTCATTCCATATGCCAATTTTTTGACCCAATCAATAATCAGGTGATTTATAGAAATTTTTTGTAATAATTTTGTTAACAATTTTGGTTTTTGATTTTTGAACTTTTGGCGCGCATGATATGGCCAGATAAATTGCGATTTGCTGCATTTATGAAATGACATGACATACTCAATACATTAAATGCTTCTTTCACATAATTACAATATAACCCTCTCACTAATGTGTTAAAATTCAAAACTAAAGGCTATTTTAGTCTATTTAGACATATTATTTTCTTCTCTCTCCAATTCCCAACGTACCAGTAGCAGTCTTTTCTTTCTTGAAAACTTACATCTTTCTGATCTAATTTTTCTCTCTCTCTCTTCATCCATTTTTTCTTTCCCTCTCTCTCTTAAAACTTTTTCTCTCGAAGTTGTTATTCTTTTTACTATCATTAGTGTTCACAGTGGTCTTGATCTAGAGTTTTATTCATCTTCCGTGAAAAGCTTGCTGATATGGTGGTTGTGGTTTTCTCGTCTCGGTGAGTGTATATCTTTTTTTTTTTTTTTTACTTTTTGTTTTAGGTTTTAGTTTCTTGGTTGACCTTATAGATTTTCTTTTGCTTATTTATGAATATACTCTACAAAGGTTGACTTAATAAGTGTTGGCTTTGTATTTTTTTTTTAGCTCATTTATCTCATATATAGTATAGATCCAGTTGTTGTAGTTTTATTTCCTTCTATGTTTTTTTTTACCCCTTTTGGTCTAAATGCTCAAAGTTGTAGCTCTATAACCGGATGTTGTCCTCTGTTTTATTATTTTTATTTTCATGAATACTAGTATTCTTGTTTTTTGATTTCTTGACCTTAAAAAAAATCACCAATAGCAATTTTTTTAGGCAAAATATTGCTAAGGAGATTTGATCATACTAAATAAAAATTAATGTGTGGCTGACCTTGCATTTCTAGTCTTCTTCTTGCACTTGCATTGATAAGCAATATTTTCATCCATTTTTAGTGTTACTTTTGCACGTGCGATGATAATCAATATTTTCATGCATTTTTTTAGTGTTCTTTTTAGTCAAGATTGGGGTTCAATTCTTGTATTTATTTTATGTATTTTTGTATAATAAGAAATTCGTTATAAATAGAATCATATGTTACAAGTCATTCAAAGGTTTGTAATCTTTATTTCTTTGGTAAAACTAGTTTATATGCTATAAATCCCGACTGTAAAAGTGTCTAATATGCAAAGATTTTTGGTTGACTTTGTAGTTCCATGTGCCTTTTGGCTTGTAACAGGAATCATGTCAACAATCAGCTGACATAAAAATGTTTTAGTGTATAGAACTTACTCAGGAGGCAGATTGGATGAAAATAAAAATGACAACAACTTTTTATCATCCTCCATATAATCCAATGCCAACTTCATATGTTCTTGTGCTTCAATACTTCTTTCTGTCTTACTTCCCACCACAATTAAAGTAATATTAACATTCTCAGCATCTTTTAACTTGGCATCATTGTTGATTCGAAACAAACACCCACGAAGATTCGGATTCGACTAACTTGCTGCATTACCCATGTTAAAAGGAGAATTGCACGAGGCAGATTCCTCACATTGAGCCGGTTGCTTGTTAGCCAATACCAATTCATGTTCAGTCCCACAACCTTGTTGAAATTTCAAAGCATTAGAGCCAATAGTTGTTTCATGAACTTTTCCATCTTTAACAACTTCATACGCTTTTTCGCTATTATCTTTCTTAGCTTTAAACACCAAATCACCCCCTAAATCACCATCCTTGTCAACTCCATCATCATTACCATCATTACAATCATTACCCTAATTACAATCATCACTATCATCAACATTATTACTATCAGCACCATTACTATCATCATCATTATCACCATCAACATTGTTATCACCATAATCACCATCATCCTCGCCAATCTCATCATGCGTATCATCCTCATCATCCAACTCATCATTGTCACCCCTATCATCACCATCATTACCATCATTCTCTACAACAACTGCTCTTAACAGAATATGCTCAATGTTTTCAACCTTACTAAAAAAAGCTTTAAACATATTTTTCATTTCTTTCCCCTCTTTTGTCAACCCATCAACCTTGTTCTCAACTAATAACAACCTATCTTCTATTCCAACTTGTGTCTCACCACTCTCACCCATTTCACAAACTAGAGAAATTGATCGCTCGTACTCATTGCCGCCATGTGATACCCTGACCCACCATGTAGCGAATAGTACCTACTTGCATGTAATTATTGTTTACTTTAAATGTTTGGTTATAATTACATGTTTATGTTAAATTATTCATTTATTTACACTATTTTCATATTTCTTAAAATACGTGCAAATAATATTTATTAAATTTAAATGAGGCAATTGCCTTGGTAAAATAATCATTAGGAATTATTTTATTGCATTTAGGTGCTAGTTTACATTATTTTTAATTAATTGAATAAGTAGCACCATGGCACTTAAGGTAGTATTAGGTGGAGAGACTCTAAATATTATTAGCGCTTATGCCCCTCAGGTTGGTTTAGGAACCCAAATTAAAGAGAAGTTTTGGGAAGATTTAGAAGGATTGGTGCACGGAATACCCCTAGGTGAAATGATTTTTATAGGAAGAGATTTTAATGGGCATGTAGGAAGGGACAACAATGGATACTCGAGTGTACACGAGGGGTACGGCTATGGGGATAGGAACGAGGAAGGTAAGGTCGTACTAGACTTTTCAGTAGCATATGACCTAATTGTTAACCAATACCCTATTTAAGAAGAGGGATGAGCACTTGGTCACATATAAGAGTGGTTTTTCAAGAACACAGATAGATTTCTTTTTGGCAAGGAAGAAAGATCGCTTGGTTTGTAAGGATTGTAAGGTAATCCCAGGAGAGCTTAACTACCCAGCATAGATTGATAGTTTTAGACATAAGTGTTAAAAAATGGACAAGGAAAAAAAGGTTTATAAGTGTTCGAGGATTAGATAGTGAAACCTAAAATGAGATAAACAAATAATGTTTAAGTCAAAAGCTTTGAAAGAATTCATATGGGAGACAAATGGAAACGCAAATGATATGTGGGAACAAATGTCAAAGTGTATAAAAAGGGTAGGAAAAAATATTTTAGGAGAATCTAAAGGTGTCGCACCAGCCCAAAAGGAGGCTTGGTGGTGGAGTAACAAAGTTCAAGATAAAGTTAAGGCCAAAAGAGAGTGGTACAAAGCGTGTCAAAAAGATTGTAATCATGGAAATTTAGAGATATACAAAGTAACAAAAAAGGAAGCAAAGAAGGCAGTTAGCGAGGCTAAAACAAAAGCATACGAGGAACTTTATAGGAGACTTGATACAAAAGAAGGATAAAATAGGTATTTAAGCTTGCAAAAGTTAGGAAAGTAAAACTAGGGACCTAAGTCCGGTGATATGTATTAAGGATGAAGATGATAAGGTACTAATCAAAGAAGATGAGATAAAGGAGCGGTGGAAAAACTATTTTTACAAGCTTTTTAATGAGGGTCATTCTAGTAACATAAATTGGGGACAACTAGAAAGATCAGAAGATGAGTTAAACCGCACATTTTACCGGCGGATAGGAAGAGAAGAGATTAAAGGGGTACTCAAAAAGATGAAAGTTGGAAAACCTGTAGGTCCAAATGGTATCCCAATCGAAGTATGGAGATGCATGGGTGATGAGGGTATAACGTGGCTAACAAGGCTTTTTAACATAATTTTGAGGAGCAAGAAGACGTCTGATGCCTGGCAGAAGAGCACCTTAGTTCTATTATACAAAAATAAAGGAGATATCTAGAATTGTGCCAATTACCGAGGAATTAAATTAATGAGCCACACTATAAAACTCTGGGAAAGAGTGATTGAAAGGAGAATAAAGAGAAATACACGAGTGTCAGAAAATCAATTTAGTTTTATGCCTAGAAGATCAACAATGAAAGCTATCTTTTTACTAAGGAGGTTAATAGAACAATATCGAGGGAACTAAAAAGACTTGCACATGGTGTTTATTGACTTGGAAAAAGCATATGACTGAGTTCTTAGGGAAGTTCTGTGGAGAGTGTTGAAGAAAAAAGGTACGTGTAACATACATTGAGGTGATAAAAGATATGTACGATGGAGCGATGACTAGCGTAAGGACGAGGGGAGGAGAGTCTAATCTTTTTCCGATTACAATAGGACTATATCAATGGTTTGCCTTGAGCCCATACTTTTTTGCACTAGTTATAGATGAACTCACTAGTCAAATCTAAGATGCAGTACCGTAGTGCATGTTATTTGCAGATGATATTGTTTTGATTGATAAGTCTAAAGAATGTGTAAATACTAAGCTAGAATTATGGAGATCTACTTTAGAATCTAAGGGTTTTAAGCTAAGAAGATCAAAGACAAAATATATGGAATGTATGTTTAGCAAAAATAAGTCGATAAATGCGATAGAAGTAAAATTAGACTCATAAAGAATACAAGAAAAAGAGAGTTTTAGATACTTGGGCTCTATGGTTCAACAAGATGGAGAGATAAATGCAGACGTTGATCATAGAATCAAAGCAGGATGGACGAAGTAGAGAAATGCGTCAGGAATTTTGTGTGATTAAAAAATACCACTTAAGCTAATAGGGAAGTTCTATAAGATAGCCATTAAGCCTGCTATGTTATATGGTTCGGAGTGTTAGGCGGTGAAATATCAATATGTTCATAAAATGTCGGTGGCTGAGATGAGAATGTTGAGATGGATATGTGGCAAAACTAGGAAGGATAAGATTAGGAACGAGGTGATACGTGAAAGAGTAGGAGTGGCCCCAATTGAGGATAAGATGAGGGAAAATCGTCTAAGATGGTTTGGCCACATAAGGAGACGACTTGTTGAGGCGCTTGTTAGAAGGTGCGAAGGTTTAGAAATAATACATCAGAAGAGGGGTAGAGGTAGGCCTAAGATTACTTGGACAGAGATAATTAGACGAAACCTCGCGTGCATGGATCTTATAGAGGAGATGACTCTCGACAGCAAAAGAATGGTGTCGCATGATCCATATAGCCGACCCCACCTAGTGGGACAAGGCTTAGTTTGGTTTGGTTTTGAATAAGTAGCACCCGAGCCCGGGTTAAATTTTCAAGTCTTCTATTTTTCTAAAATTTCATTTTTCTCATGTTACTTGGTATTTATCTAGTATTCATTAACTGAAAGTATATGCATAGCATATCTCGAACGTGAGATATAAAATAGTTAATGTCCCAAGTGAATAGTATAAGCTAGTAAGCATTTTGGGTCATTAAGAATTTAGCTAACTTTTGGACTATTATTTCACTTAAACCAAACTAAACTAAGCCCAAACCATAACCCAAGCCCAACCTACACTTATATACATCTACCTACACATATCATATACATATAGACACATATCATATAATTACATACACCACACAAAATAAAAACAATTAAAACCACCACATATACACACACACACACATGATTAAAACACACCAACACACACATAAAAATCAGACATACACACACACACACAACACCTCTAACTACACACACAAGAAAGAAGAAGGAGAAATGAAGAAGAAAGAATGAAGAAAAGAGAAGTTTAAGCCTTGCTCTAGCCAAGAATAGGTGAGGGGTCATTCTTGCTTGTGTTCTATTTGATTATTTTATTGTATATTTATGAGCTATGTTGTAGATAAAGGTTCAAAAGAGCAAGAAATGCATGGATGATGAGTAAATATGTATGTATAATGTTGTGGTAACTCTTTAAAGTAGTTGTAGTACTTGTTAGCATGCTATCATAGTTGTTTATCATGTCTTCCTATTATGAATCATATTGACGCTCTAATGTTTGATAAAAGGTCTAAGAGAAGTGTTAACTTAGTTGTTTAACAAGAAAATAGTTGAAGTTGGCTCTATAACAAGAAAAGATGATAAGTAAGCAAAACTCGGATTTGGTTAGTACACTGCTAGTCACTTTTGGAACCATTTTAACATAGCAAACATGCTAAAAAATTAACAAAATTTACACAGTAGCTAGATTAGGAAGTTTTGAACAAATGTTGATTGTAGAGCTAAAGCTAATTCTAATGTTTTGACCCTCTGATTTAAGCATTTCAAAAATGTGTCTGAGAATCGCTGGTGCAGGGGCAGTTTGTGCAGTTGCACGAAAAAGGACGTAACTTGTGGAATTTAGATCGGAATTGAGTTCCGCTTGAGGCTAAAGTCATCTACACTTGAATAGCTACGTTTATAAGTATAAATTTGAGAATTTAGAGATCAATATAATAGGTAAATAATTTGATAAATTTAGAGTTCTGTTAGAAGAATTGGGAAAAGGGCATGCTTTCATGGAACTCCAACTTGACTTGTTTTGAGTTTTGAGGTAGGGTGATTGAAGCTTGATGGTGTGTTATCTAAGGGTGCTATGGGTGCTAATGAACCTAGGTTGGTGATTAAATGTGTTTGGATTGAATGGAACTTGGGTAGATATGCTTAATTAGCTTGAAATCAATAGGGTTTCGGGTGAAATGCGAATCCGGGTGGAATTGAACGTTCTATTTAGTGTTTTTAGGCTGAGGTAGTGCTAAATGAGTGGTTATGACACTTAATTGAACATTGGTTAAGGTACTTGCGGGTTAATTGCGGTTTCATGGTTTTAAATCGAGACTTTTGAGATAATTGCGGATTAAAGTGTGGTTTCATGGTTTTAAATGGTGCCATAAAATGTATTTAGATGTGAAGTATAGTTGGGTTATGAATTAAGAAACTTGTGATTTGTATGTGACTGGATTTGGGTCTTGAGCTAAAGGAGACTTTGGAACGAAATGGGGAACTTGACTTGTTGAATATGTAGTTAGCCTTAGATGTGTTAGGAAGCCTTTGAAATGTAATTATGGTGTGGTTTGGCTAACTGGAATAGGTAGCTATAGTTAAAATCACCTAAAGGGCTTTATGGTATTTTTGAGTTAATGTGCTTAAAATGTGATTTCGTGGCATTTAGTTGCATCATAAAGTAGTTACGTGAGATCAGTGAAGTTAGACTTGAAGTTCTTTATCTTGTGTGAAATTTATGACATGATTATTAAGCATTTGGAAAGAGATATGTTGGTCTTCTTGTCATTTGCTTAGTCTTTTTGCATAATTAGTTATTTGAATTGTTATAATTGCTACATTTGATTGTTAATTAAGTAAACTATAAAATTAGTTCATCTAGTTAGAAGATTATTGATTGTTGTAGTAAAGTAATTGGAATTTATAGTTTATAATCTTAACTTAATGATATTTTGATGCTTCTAATGTCTTCTATGCTAACTAATGATGTGTTAGAGTGAACTTTCTAGCTTAATTACATGTGGAATATGAGCTTGTGTGTATAAGTGAATTGAAGAAGAAAATGAATAATAACTTGATTAAAGAATGTGAATTTGTTGCTTATGGTGTTTTAGTGTTAATAAGAGTGTCATTTTTAACATGTCTTATAATCTAAAGTAATTAGTGCATGTTTAATGATCTTAGAGAATATAGATAATCTTGCACATGATTTCACTTTGGATAATGCATGTTAGAGTTCTTTTAACATGTTTAGTAATTGAGTAATGCTTAGTGTCTAAGCATAGTAGCATGTATTAAGTGTTTAACTTGAAGGATGTGTGATTCATGCTATCTTATGAGTTAAGTTGTATAGTTGGGCTATATGTATATTAGAGTTAATCATGATAATAGAATTGCAATGGATAATGAAAGTGTAATACTTATATGAATAACTAGGGGTTGCACATTTGAGTGGATTCAAAGAGGTTTGTAGTAAACCTAAGCTATGCTCTTACAGGTTTGGCTTACTAAAGGTGATGGAGTCTTTATCTCTTCTGTGTATTTTAACTTGATTTATTGTTAATAAATTAAATTATTTAGTAATTGATAAAGTTTACATGTATTATTTTACTTGCTATCTTGAGTCTTTTCGTGTCATTTGTGATTAATTGCGAGGGCGACTTACTTTGTCATTCATCTTACGTAGTATTTGATATTCTTGGCTCTCGTGATCTTGTTCGGGGTTACGCAACCTTTTCAGGCATCGTAGCGTCGAGAAACACGGGCGGCATCGGGCTTGCCATGCTCCCTCGACTACCATAATGCCTATTCTCTTTCTCTCGCTGAGTATACTCCAGTACCCCAGAGGCGTGGTTCACCTGCTGGGCATATGGACCTACCTCAAGAGAAAGGGTCGTAGGATCGGGGTATATCCAGAGTACCCCATTTTGGAGGAATAAAGGATTTGCCGGCACGTGCTTGAAGATCTTGGCTCGTGGTTCGTGATTGAAGACAAAATTGGAACCGTATCCTTTTTATACGTAGTTAAATACTTGTCTAATTAGCTTTGTTATTTTGTGTTGTATATGTTATCATCCTTGTTGCATCTCATAAAAAAATTCCACGGTATGCTGTATCACCTCCCTCACTGAGTATACATGTTGTATACTCACCCTCGTTTCTATCACCTTTCAGGATTAGTGCTATTAGGTGTAGAAAAGAAGGCTTGAGAGTTTTGTGATTGATTGTGCTGGCTTACGTGGATTGCCATTGAATTCAGTTTTGTACTTATAAAGTTAAGTTTAGAATGTATTGATAGTTATGAATTACTTGTAATGTTGTAATAATTTGTAATATTTACTTTATTGTCTAGTAGTTGCATGCTTGCATGTTTGACTGGTTGACTGACTTAAGTTATAAGAAATAAAACTAGATAATATTAGAGTAGTATGATAAGTGAAATTATAATTATAGACGTTCAACAGTTAATGAATGCATGTTTGTGTGTCTTCAATGTTGGATCCAAGGCTTGGATGGCCTTGAGGAGTTTGTTGTATAAGATAGTTTTGGTGGAGGGGATGAATGAATAGAGTTAGATCATAGTTTTGTGGTTATAAATATTGTTTACAGGTTTTAGATTGTCCTATAAACAGGGGAGACTCCGTCCGTTTTCCTCATTTTTTGTGAAATCAGGTATTGGATCGGGGTTCCATTCTCATGAGGGATCGGGGTATTACACGCCATGTGAGGCCCGACCCCGAATAACATGTTACCTCAATTTGCGTGCCTTAGACCCTAAATTATATGGCCGACCTTGGATTACGTGCCCTATCTTGGTTTTACATACGATACCTAGATATACGTGCCATGACCTCGATTTACAAGTAATACCTTAAATTATGTGCACTAACCTTGAACTGCGTGCCTTAACCTAGATATAAGAGTTGTACCTTGATTTACGTGCATTGCATTGAATTACATGCCTTGCATTGGTCTACGTGCATAACCTAGGGTTACGTGCATTCACATAGGTATGCGCGCCTTAGTCTTGAAGTATGAGTTTTACCTCGTAGTTCGTGTCTACCTCATAATTCGTGCCCTAGAACCTAAGAATACGTGCCTGCACGCTAATCAAGAAAGATTCCTACAGAAAGCACTAGACAATAAAATAACATTAAACTATTCATAAACCTTCCACTAATATTATTTTAATCCTAATTTAAATTCACTATAAGACAAAACCCTATCATCATCCAAACCATCCCCAATATAATATACCTAATCACCTTTTCCTACAAAACCCACTAACTATTAAATACTATACTTTAATCCTAATTCAACCCACTAGAAGACAAACAACCCAATCTCCTAAACATTTTTTATTCTTCCTAAAACCTATACAATATAATATTTTCCAATTCAAAATCTTACAAACTCCACTAACAATAAACAATTCTATCTACACAAACACCTAAATCACCATTTATTCTCTTTCCCAAACACAATACACATAAAATAAGCCCTATTCTACCCAAAACCCTTCCCATTCTCGGCCAAATCACCCATGCTCCCTCAATATTCAAAATACTACACAAAACACAAGAATTGCATGCTGCCCCAAGTCCCAAAGCCAAACCACACCTATACTCAAATAATAACACCCTAAAACAACTAATTCTCTCTCATTTTCGACCCTATCATCATTCCCACTCCCTACATCTGAACTTTGCAAGAAAACCACTCCCAAGGCTCTTCATACCTTCAACCAAGCAAGAGCATCAAGGTAGGAGCTTCAAAACTTCAAGCAAAGACCCTTATATCCTCTTATTCACAGCACTAGGTAAGATTTGAGTTCCATTTCTCTTCTCATGTGTATGAACACTCTCACATACCATATGTTGGCTAACTAGACTGAACATGTAAGGAAATCAAGAAGAAACTTTGGTCAAGGCAAGATCTTAGGGGTTTTATGCACGTTCAAGGCGATTTCTCAAGCTTCTAGTAGATCCGTGGTTTTTCTTTGTAAATCTCCATTAAGGTGATAGTTTAAACTGTTTTCTAAATGTTTTTAAGCTCATGAGTAGTGTGTATATGTGCATGCTAAGTTTTGTATGCTTAGAAGCCAAGAACATATGTTCGAACTTTTCTAGAAAACTTGGGTAGCTATTGACCCATCTGTTCGGAGCACGTTTAAGGTATAAAAAAAATATTAAAAATGCATGAAACTTGGTGAGTCACTAGATTTTTCAGTTTTCAACAAATCTTGGAGAAATAGACTAAGGATAGTTTTGAGTTTAAGAGCCCCCAAAATGGAAAGTATCGTAATGTGTCTAAATCTAGACAACTTGGAAATATGAAGTTATGTTTCTGGCAGCTCTCTGTCTGATTAGAATGAAATGTGTTTGGCCTAGAAAACGATGTTAAAAATGCATAAAATTTGGTGAGTCACTATATTTTTAAGTTCTGAACATATCTTGCAGAAAAAGGATAAGGCTAATTTTAAGTTTAAAACCCCCAAAAAGGGAAAATATTGAAATGTGTATAAAACTGGACAGATTTGCGTGGTCTCACGGTTTTCATCATAACTCCTATTTTCGAACTTGAAATGCAACGAGTTTTGTTCCTAGATTTAAAGTACTCGTGAAGATTCAAATATTTGACATTTGATTCACTGAATTTGGAGGTTATTTTCTTGGTTAACCGAATGAGGAAAAATAGACTATTGCAGTGAGGTTTTGCTTGGTAATATGGTTTAAATCATATTGTAATTTTACTTTGAGGTATTGAATGCTTGGAATTGTGGAAATTAGAAGTTGTATGGGTTGTTTTGGTCGGTTGAGGTTGCTTTAATTAGTTGATGCATGACTTAGGTTCATTACATGACGAATTCTTGCTTAATAGTATGTGTAAGCACAAAATTGAGGCCCAATTGCTTATGAATGCTTGCTAAGTGATTGTCCTATGTTTAAATGAACTTAATTGAGTATTCAATGGGCTGTCCAATAATCTCTAAGTATGCATGAAATGGTTAAACTGATTCTTGTGGGTAGTAGCAAAATAAACCAACACCCGAGCACAATTCTTGTAAACACTAATGGCTACGTAGGTTCTCAAGTCCTAAACCATTCATGTGTATCTTATAATTGATGTTAAGGAATGTTAATGGACTGCCAGGAATTGTCTTTATAGCTCTAAGCATGATTCTCGATGATTGCATAATGATAAGTTAACTATTCTTGCACCCGGTCTTGTGTAAAGTATCGTAGTATGCCGTATGTCCTGAACACTTGGTACGTGAACTAAAATGACTTATATGACTTGTTTGTAAGGTGTTACTTGGCTGTCCGTTAAATGTTCGTATGCTTTTAAGTGTTTTACAAAATGAAATTACATGTCAAGGCATGCCTCGTATGTTACTTGTCAATATGTGATCATACGTGTATCCGGAGGCAACCTAGTTTGTTGACCTCCTAATGTGAACTATTAAAATATATTCTATAGCTTGTTTTGAACATGATTACTTGGCTGCCCGTGAAAGTTTAATTGCTTTCAAATTGATATATGAAATGATTATATGTTCTTGTAATGACTTATGTGCCAATATGTCAAAATGTGATCATATACTTGCTCGGAGGCAACCTACTTTGTTGACCTCCTAATGTGAAATGTTAAATGGTATAAATGTGCATTGCATACAAGGTTGCATCCTTTCATTTTGGCATGGTAGTGTTCGCGTCACTCCGGGCGGCATCGGGCTTGCCGGTGTATTAGCGTGACTACCATGGTCCAATTACCTCTCTTACTTGGGGGCTAGACTTCCTCGGAGAGTTGGGTCGTAGGATTTGGGGTACAATCCGGAGTACACCTGTTGGAGTGATAAGTGGATGATGGATGCCGACAACAACAATGGTTATTGAAAATGATCTTGAGAGCAAATGCTCACCGATTGATCTTGAGAGCGAAAGCTCACCGTATCCTTGAAATGATTGGTAATGTATCTATTGTTCAATTTGATTCTTATATTATGCCTACATTCTTGATTATATTACATGACACGTTTTTTTTTCAAAGGAGTTTTCACAAGTTAACCGGAAAAGGATTTCAAAAACCTTGTAACTTGTTCCCCTTCGCTGAGTTCATAAGGACTCACCTTCTTTTTGTCATTACAAGTGAAGCGGATTTGGAGTAGGTACCCGAGAAGAATGTGCTTGTTGATGAATCCTTGAAGTGACTATGTGCCTTATGTGATTTTCCTGAATGTGGATGTTTATGGACGTTGTGTTGTTTTGAAGACTACTTATGTTGCTATTGTAAATGACCCACGTTGTAATTTGGGGTCTAATTTTGGCTTGTACTACTCTTTGTTTGGTTGTTGCTTTCATTATCTTGATTAGCAGTTGTCGTAGGTGTTTAAACGACTAGGTGAAGAATTAACTAAGTTAACTCTACCTAATTTTACTTGGGTGCTCATTCGTAAGCTAAAGGATTATAGGTACATGCGTGATAGGGAAAATTGACAAATAAACGGGACATAGTTATCATGCTAGGCTTGTTAACCAAATGGGACTTTCAAGATAAATTAGTAGGCATATCGATTGATGACAAAATATGAATCTTAGTTGGAATCAGATTAACAATTGGAAATGTTGAGGCATTTAGAAATTAGGTCAAACCAAAGATCCTAGTTACAGTCATTATGCTGCTGTTTTTTTGAAAAATCTTTTGGAGTTCTAGGCCAATGTTAAGCGTTAAATCATAACAAACAGCCAAGTCGTGAAATAGCATAAATAAATTAGGTCATACCCTAGTCTAGCCTCTAAAGGTTGGGTCGGGCTGGGGCATGACACGCCATACTTTGCATATTGCTTTAACCTTGTATTTACATTTTTGTTGGTCCAAAAAGCAATACAAGGGAGAAGTTTATGGGAAGAGTGTCTCTCATAAGCGGGATTGAATTTTTCGAAGAAGAAAATCTGCATAACAAAATTGAACAAGTTAATACAAGTAAGTACTTCAATTTAGTACTTACTTAAATACGAAACAAACAGACGAAATAGTATAATTCTCTTACCATCAAAAGAAATACACAGCCTCTTACCAACGTAATTTTGTTGCAAATGTCTTGAATGCTGGATTTCATATGCCAACGAATCCAACACAAATTTTGACCAATTGAATTGTGAAATTGCATCGACATTTTTCACCGCATGCAATATCTCATTTTTCACTATGAAATCCGTTATCGGGCATAACAAATATCCTAAAAACAAATATACAGTATATTACTTTAAATTTTGGCCATGCGCTCTTACAATGTTGGATCTTACTACTCAACTTGCCCAATAATATAAAAGATTTAAACACCTGAAACATTTTACATAATTTATCAATCTCATTGTCCAGGCCCTTGCAAACTATAGGTTCTCCTCAACTGGACCAAAGATCCTCCCTACATCGGCGCTAGTTAACTTTACTTTATGCCCATGGATCTCCAAGGTACTTGACCCATGATTAAAATTATCCACTAGCCACCTACATAACGGATGCTTCAAAACGGTGCATTTGAGTTGCAACAAGCCCCCCAACCCAATACTTTCAACAACAATTTTTTGTTCCTCAGATAGACTATTGTTTAATTCAACAATCTTGAGCAATGATAGTTGGGTTTGTAAATTATCCTACAACACTAGATTATAAGGAACGATATAAATTACAAATCATCATTAATAGAAAAAAAACTACATTGTGATTAATTTTGGGTTAACTTTTTGCCATTGTCCATCTGTCGCTTCCTTTTTTTTTATATTCATCAGTCATTTTCTTACCCATATTTTTATATTGAACTCTCTGGTCCGGCTTAAGCTCACACCATTCCCGACCAATTATTCTCCTTACTTTGTCATCTATCTCCAATGTTGGTACTTCTTCTTTTAGTTCCTTGTATCGCTCCTTCCTACAAAATAATAACAAATCTCAATTAACATTTGTTAACATAGTTCATAACTAATGTAAACGACATACAACACTTACATATAGAATCCAAAAGAATTGTTAGCCTCTTTACTATCTTCGAACTAGGCTCAACTGCTATCTTTCTCTTATTCTTCAAGGAAAATGAACGAGGACCCATCTCTTCTAAAGATGAACTTCTTCTTGTTGTCACCATTGTTGCTGAAATCATAATACTTTTTGTCAGATTACATATATCAAGTTTAAAACAACAAATATATGATGCACGTGTACCAATTTTCGTATGTCAACTACAGTAGAACATACAGAAATGAAAGAGAGGGAAAGAATTAGAAAACCAATCCATGTTAATACCTTGAATTCACAGGGCTAAAGTTTTTAGATATCTAACAATGAAACATAAGTTTCAATTGTTCATAAAAGAACAAGTCAACTTTGAAAACTGTTACATTTAAGAGAAGTATTTTCCTTTCTCATTATAATGAAATTGAAGAGATATATTATATACTATATATAGCTAATTTGACACAAAACTAACCTGTATCAAACACATTAAGTGAGCTAAGTAGATATTAACTATCTAAAGGTAATGGTTGAACAACAGTCTAATATTAATTTCTAAAGTGCAAAAATATATTCTGTTAATAACAAATATTAGAGTAATATATCCTATGGTGCAATTGAGTAGTTTTGTTGCCTTTATGTATTGGAATATCACAATGACCACATAAGATTGCTCGGTCCTTTACGCATAATACAAAGGCCCTTATGTCCTGCCAAAACACACATACACACACACAAGAAAAAAAACCACCTCGACTTGAATGATTATTTTTTTTCCATTTTTGCTAATTATGTAATGCTATTGTTGTATCTTAATTAACTTATTTGCAAATGAAGTATTCCCAACAGAAATGGAAAACAAAAGGGAATACAAAAACAAAGATAACAAATTATTAGAGGAAAATAATCATATTACTCAATTATCCAAATGAAACACTTACACAAAAGTTTTTCTTGCTAATTATTGATTACACTAACAAGTGCATATAGTGCAAATAAATATCTGAAGAAAGCAATGGACTCATTTGACCCAAAATATTCCTAAGTTGATTGGAATACTTTCTCGATGTTTTGAGACGCTTATTGAAGAATCCATTCAAGTCTACCACGAAAAGCTTCAGAAGTATAACCTTTAACGGGATTAGCTATGTATTGCCACTTAAGTTGGCTCCCATCTTCATGTTTCTCCACAGTCATGGTTGACTTATACATTGTAACCAATAAAGTATTGTCACTTAATAATGCCTTAACACGCATTAACCACTCTTTTTTTCCTTTAATATAAATAAACTAAAATAAAAACCTTACATGTGATGGAGATGGCAGAAAGTAAATGAGATGAAATAAAATAAAAAACCATAAAAAAGAAACATCAAGAAAAGCAAACAAAGATATTAAGATGGCGGTGGTGGAGATGACGAAGATGATAAAGGATGAAGATAAAATTAAAAACTTATTTAACGTTGAAGGACGAAGATGATGATGGCAAAAAAGATGATAAAAAAAAAACTTACGTGTAATGGAGATGGCGTTGGTGATGACGGAGATCAGATCAGAGACAAAGATTAGCGGACAAACCTTGGCACTCGAGAGAAGATTATAGAAGTTTCTGATCGTTGATGAACAGTTGATAAAAAAAAACCCAAGATGATGAGAGAGATGAGAGGCCTTTATGATAGTTTTTTTTTTTTTCTGAATCGTTTCTAACAAATGAGAAGATGAACAGTTATTTTGCAGGTATGAAAGACGTTGATTTGATCGTTGCTTGAGGATTTGGTATTGTTCTCGTAAATCATGAAAGGGTCAAGAATATAATTTTGCTTTAAGGGTAAAGTAGACTTTTGCCAGGTCTCATCATCTTTGGATTGAGGGGTTAGTTTAGTCATTATACAATATATATTATATTAAAAAAAAATGAGGCCCAAATGTCCAGACGTTTTGGACAGTCTGGACATTTGTAATAGCTTCCCCTTATGCTACTTTAATGGAGATTCCCAATCTAATATAAAGCATTAAAACAACAAAAGGACTTGGAGAAAAGACGTTTGACATGGAAAACAAAGAAAATGACGCCACAACAGCCTCCATGTGAGGCCCGACCCCGAATAACATGTCTTACCTCGATTTGCGTGCCTTAGACCCAGAATTATATGACTGACCTTGGATTACATGTCCTATCTTGATATTCATGCATGCCTCGTCATACGTGCCTTGACCTAGAATTATGTGTCCTAATCCTCGATTTATGTGCCCTGACTTCAATTTACGTGCGATATCTCGATTTGTGTGCACTGACCTTGAACTATGTGCCCTAACCTAGGTTTAAGAGTCGTACCTCGATTTACGTACATTGCATTGAATTACGTGCCTTGCATTGGTTTATGTGCATTCACCTAGGATTGCGTGCATTTATATTAGAATCTGTGTATTTACATAGAAGTGCGTGGCTTACCTCGCTGTGCGTGCCCTAGACCTAGGAATGCGTGCCTACATGCTAATCAATAACGATTCCTTCACAAAGCACAAGACAATAAAATAATCCTACACAATTCACTAACTATTATTATATTCCTAATTCAAATCCTACAAATCCACTAACTATAAAATAACATTAAATTATTCATAAACATTCCACTAACATTATTTTAATCCTAATTCAAATTTACTACAAGACAAAACCCTATCATAATCCAAAACA
Source organism: Ehretia macrophylla (assembly GCA_037974665.1). Taxonomy (NCBI): domain Eukaryota; kingdom Viridiplantae; phylum Streptophyta; class Magnoliopsida; order Boraginales; family Ehretiaceae; genus Ehretia; species Ehretia macrophylla. Next base: position 343,345 of record CM075774.1, read on the forward strand.
TCCCCAATATAATATACTTAATCACATTTTCCTACAAAATCTACTAACACCTAAATATTATATTTTAAAACCCACTACAAGACAAAATCTCACAAACCTCTAAACATACCCTATATTCTATTCTAACTTCAAAGCTACACAAGCACCTAAGCCAACATTTTCTTACACAAACACTAAACACAAGACTCATGAAAACACACACACACACACACACACTAAATCTCTACACTCTTTCTCATCCTCTCAAATATGAAAATACACACCCACCCAACACATAATCAAAATTCAAATGCTCATGACAACAAAACATACTCTTACACACTTTCCTAAACCCTATGCCATTTTTTCTAACTCCCAAGCATGCCCACACTTATCCCTTATACCTTGCAATCCCTAGGCAGAATAATTAGCATAATTTGAATTCCTTTGGCTGAAATCATCATGCCATATACAAAATTGATACTTCACCTAAGCACACAAAGCTCAAAAACACTCAAAACCTCATTTTTCTCTCAACTCTCTCTCCCTCTCTCACCATTTTTGACCCTAGCTCTCTCTTGAGCATCCAAGACTCCTAACAAGCTCTCAAGGACTCTCTAAGACTCTCCCAAGCTCGGCCATAGCAAGCAATATAGCTCAAAATCTCACACAAGCTCACAAACTCATCATTTTCGGCCATATGTGAGTTTTAAAGGTTTTCTTCCTTGTCTTTTGGTTTCACACACATGAACACTTCCTACACAAGCTAACTAAGTTAGGATTTAAAGGAAATCAAGATACCTCTTGGCCAAAACAAGGAAAAAGATCTATTTGTGCGATTTCAAGAGCATTTGTGCATTTTCATCAATCAAGTTGCTAAGGTGAGGGTTAAACTCTTTTAAAAGCTTTCAAAAATCACATGCATGCCTTCATATGACTATATTTACCTCTGTAGTTGTTGTATATGTGTGTATATGAGCTTATATGACCATGCATGGCTAGATTTTTGGCTAGAACTATAAGATAGGTAAAAACGTGTTGCTGGCAGTTTTATGATCTTGTGGTACGAAGCACTTTTGGCTTAGTAAAATTTGCTAAAAATGCATGAAAATTGGTATGTCCCTTGTTTTTCCAGTTCTGAGTATTTTTTACAGAAATAGAACAAGGCCAATTCGGACTCTAAGGCCTCCAAAATGGTCAAACATCGTGAGGTGTCTAAATTTGGAAGAATTGGAAAAATGAAATAGGTTTCTGGCAGATTTCTGACTCTGTAGAATGAAGAATTTTTTACCTAGTAAATGTTGGTGAAAATGCATGAACATTGGTAGTTTGCTATATTTTTCCGTTCTGGACATTTTTGTCAGAAATAGACCAAAGCCAATTCTGGCTCTAAGACCCTCAAAAATGGAAAAAAATCGTAATGTGTCTAAAATTGGACATTTTAGCGTAGTCCCACGATTTTGGCCATAACTCCTAAGTCCGAACTCCAAATGATGCGAGGTTTGTTTTTGGATTTAAATCACTCATTAAGATTTAATTTGACATTTTTTTCACTAAAATTGGAGAATATTTTCTTATCTAATCGAATGTGGGAAAACAGACCATTGCAGTGAGGTTTTTGTTTAGTGATATGCTTTGAAACATGTTGTAACTTCTCTTGTGGTATTGAATGCTTGGAATTGCAGCACTTAGATGTTGTATGGACTGTTGTGGCTAGTTGAGGTTGCTAAATTTGATTGATGTATGACTTGGGATCATTAATTGATGAATGGTTTGCTTAACCGCATGTTAAGCACGGAATTGAGGCCCTATTGCTTATAACTATTTGCTAAGAGATGATCTTATGGTTAAACGTGTTAAATCGTGTGGTTAATAGGCTGCTCGTAATTGTCCTTATAGCTCTAAATGTGATTCCTGGTGATTACATGTTGATAAGTAGACTTTTCTTGTACCCGGTCTCATGTAAACGTCGTTGCATGCTTATATAATCTTATGACTTGATACGTGAACCCCAAAATGAGTTATATGACTTGATTTATATGTGTTACATGGCTGCCCATTTAATGTTCGTATGACTCTACATGTTTTACAAAGTGAAAATTCATGTTAAGCATGCCTTATTCGTTTACTTGGCAATATGTAATCTTGAAATTGCACGGAGGCAACCTACTTTGTTGTCCTCCTAATGTGAATTGTTAAAAGAAATTCTATGGCTTATTTGAACATGATTACTTGGCTGCCCGTGGAAGTTTAATTGCTTTCAAATTGATATATGAAATGATTACATGTTCTTACAATGCCTTATATGCCAATATGTCAAAATGTGATTATATACTTGCTCGGAGGCAACCTACTTTGTTGACCTCCTAATGTGAAATGTTAAATGACATACATGTGCATTGTATACAAGGTTGCAACCTTTTATTGTGGCATAGTAGCGTTTCACGAACGCCGGGCGGCATAGGGCTTGTCGGTGCTCCCGTGACTACCATGGTCCAATCCCTTCTCTCGCTTAGCATTCCACCCTTGGAGAGTTGGGTTGTAGGATTTTGGGGTACATCCAGAGTACACCCAATTGGGAGCGATAAGTGGATGATTGAAGTCGGCCGCAACAATTGTTATTGGAAATGAACTTGAACGGTAGGAACTAAGTGTTATACGGGGCAAAGTACTACACCTGAAAGTGGTGGGAGCTATCTCTTGAGCCCGTAGGAGCCACCTCTAGAGTCCTGTACGTATCAAAACGTATCTTTTTTACTATGTGTTTAAGTACTCTCACTTAATTCCTAGAGGACCTCGGGGAAGAAAGACGGGTAAATGTGTTCATTTATATTTATGTTATGTTATGAACTTACTTATTTCATATGAATGTTTTCAAAAGGGTTTTTCATAAGATTAACTGGAAAAGAGTTTTTAAAACGTTATCTCTCGTTTCTCCCTCGCTGAGTTCATAAGGACTAACCCTCTTTTATCATCACAGGTGAAGAAGATTTGGAACAGGTACCTGAAGAGAATGTGCATGTTGATGATTCCGTGGAGTGATTACGTGCTCTATGTGCCTTGCTTGTCAGTGGCTGTTCTGTGAACGTTGTATTTGCTTTGAAGACTACTTATTTTGTTGATGTAAATGACCCCGTTGTAATTTGCGTCTAATTTTGGATTGTACTATCTATAACTGGACGAACTATTTATTTGGTTATTGTTTTTATTGTCTTGATTAGTAGTTATCATAGGTGTTTAAACCACTAGGTGAATAATCAACTAAGTTAACTCTATCCAATTCCACTTAGGTACTCATTCGTAAGCTAAAGGATAATAGTTACGTGCATGATAGGGGTAAATTGACAAATAAACGGTACATAGTTATCATGTGAGGCTTGTCAACCAAACGAGACAATCGAGATAAATTAGTAGGCATATCTATTGATAACAAAATAGGAAATTTTAGTTGGAATTGAATCAATGATTAATGGTTTTGAGGCGTTTTAGAAAATAGGTCAAACCAAAGGTCTTAAATATAGCCGTTATACTGTCGGTTTTTCAGAAAAACTTTGGGAGTTCTAGGCCAACGTTAAGCATTAAATCATAACAAAAGGCTAAGACTGTGAAATAGTATAAATGAATTAGGTCATACCATAGTCTAGCCTCCTTAGGTCAGGTTAGGGCGTGACACTCCACTTCCTTACAGTCACCCCCGTGTAACCTGTTGGTCATTGCATAACTAGAAAAACTGTGCGCTACACCATCTGAATCAGAAGTCTAGTGGCCATTCTAATCTTAAGTTAGATGAACAAAACATGATATATATGTGAAACAAAAACCACTAGGATGGGTGCAACAAAAATTAGAAAATTAGAAACCCCAGTCCCCACTTGTGCTTCTTGTAAAAAAAAAAAAAAAAACAGAGGTGAAGAACCATTTGCAGATCCACTGTCTTGTCTGCATTGATTCATCTTACCTGCAATTTGGTTTTACTAAAGGTCTGCCCGGTTTGTCTAACCAACCGGAAGGACATGGCGTTCGGCCGTGGACACCTGGTGAGGTGCACTAATACCTTAAAGTTTGTTTTGCCCTTGATTGTTGATTATACAAGTCACAAAAAATAATAGGACGCAGACTTAGAGAATATGGCCCAAGATTGTCTAACTGTCGTCGTCCTCTTTGTCACCAGAGTATCACACAGTTATCTCTATATGTTTCAATACAGATCAAATAAATCTATCTCTCCAAAAATTAAGGAGATATACAAGGCTACTACCCACACCACTGGGAATTTTAAGTTATGCGCGCAAAGTTTGGCCGATCATTTACACGATTAGATTATATGCCTTAAAATAGTTGTAATTTTAGGACATAATATTTATATTATTTATTTAATGTGGACAATTTATTTAAATTATCATTAATGCTATTAATTATTTAAATTATCATTAATGTGTTATTACCGGAAACTTCAACCCCTTTTCCCTCTGAGGCTCTATTTGTTTGTTGTAAAATAACTTGTTGAGAGAAAATATTTTTTAGTGTTTGGTTGTCAGACTGAAAAATATTTTAAGGTGATTGGATGATAAATAAATAGATCAATTTTATAAAATTAATAATAATTATTCGAATAATTGTATAGTTAATAAATCTAAAATAATAAATTAATTAAATATTTTTATTATTTTTAACAATGTATTTTTCTCTTTGACTGAAAAATATTTTTTGATTGATTCAATTTTTCAGTATTACCAACGCCATAAAATTATAAAAATATTTTTTACAAATACATTATACAAGAAAATATTATTTGGCAAACAAACGAAGCCTAAATTATCAAACTTGTAAAATCAATATTAATAATATCAATATCAAACTCTTTAAATAAAATTTTCAAACAATTGATAATGTGTGAGAGGCAACAATATCTTAAAGAATAAAATAAAAAAGCCTAAATATAAAAAGAAAAAGAGATAGTAGTAATAGGTTTGGGTGAAGTACACCAGACCCCTTATAGTAATAGGTTAGGGTGAAGTGTCACCAAACCCCATGTGGTTTATCGAAAGTGCATAACACCCCCTACCATCAAAATAAACACTACCCTATGGTTTGTCGAAAGTGCACAATACCCTCTACCGTCAAAATAATTAACATAAGTTGTAAAAAGATATAAATACCCTCAATTCTTTTACTTTTTATCTCTTTTATCCTTTTCCCTTTTGTTTATTGGGAAAAACCCAATTTAGTCTCTGAAATTTAGTATAAAGATCAAACAAGTCCTTGTACTTTAGAAAAATATGATTTTACAGGGACCTGTTTGGTCTTTATACTAAACTTCGAGGACTAAATTGGCTTTTCTCCATTGTTTATTTATCTACACAAATAAAATAAAAATAATAAAAAAAAGAAATTAAAAAAAAAACTGTTAGACCATCTTCCCCAACCCAACCCTAAACCCCTTAGCCTTCTTTCCCCTCTACGGTAGCCCAATGAGGATCAACGGGTGTTGCACTATCACTAATACTAACAATCCAAAACGAATGAATTTCACGGTGGCAATAAACTTAGCTCCAATACTAAACAAGACCCAATAGAATTTTAAATTCAACACTTAAGCAACAAATCGTGGGATTCAACATCTCATGCTTAACATAAATATAAAGATTCAATGTTTCTCTTTGTTTTTTGTGGTATATATATGTATATTTTTTTATATTTTTTTGTGGTACACGTATAATCTGAATTTGGGTTTCAAAAATTAGTTTCAGGTCTTAAAGAAGATGGATTAATCACTTTATGGTGGATGAAAGGAAAAGGTCTTGCTTATCAATGCAACTAATATCTTAACACGATTAGTGTTATGTGTAATATGTGTTATACTTTATAGATGTGTTTTGAATTAAGAAATAACAATGGATTATAATATATTAATCACTTCATGTGGGCTGACGGATAGGGGGTAGAGTCGGGGGCTGATGGCATGGGATGGCTGATGGGGGTGGGTAAGGGGAAAGGGGGTGGGACGTATTGGGGACGACAATGGTGGGTTTTTTTTTGGTGTGAAAACAATAGGTATATAGATATAGAAGAAAAGGGAAAAAAAATGTTTGAGTTAAGTGTATTTTTGTCTAAAAATTGTTTGAGTTAAGGGTATTTTTGTCAAAAAAATATTTTATTTAAGCAAAAAAATTTGAAAAATCGCATTTTGCACGCATGAGGTACACATTCAGTTAAATATGACAGATTTTTTAATGGCAAGGGAATGTTGTGCAATTTTAACAAACTATAAGATAGTGTAAGGTGTTGTGCACTTTTGACACGAAACCACTCGGTGCACTTCACCTAATAGGTTTTAGGGTTTGTTTGGATTGGGGGATATGATTTGATTTTTAATTTTTGCACTTGTTTGGATTTAGGAATGGTAACGAGTTGGATACCTGCTAAAATTTATAAAACCAAACTCGAACTCGTTTAAATTATATTTTACTAAACCCGTGATAGAAATCCGTCGGGTTTAGATTTTTGCTTACCAAACCCGAACCAATTAAATATTTAAAAATCCCCGGATACCCGACCCAACCAGTTAATGAATAGAAAAAATATATTTTTTTTAAAGAAAAACTTAAAAAGTTTTTAAAGAAATAAAAAATAGTACTAAAATAATGACAAATGACAATAGATTATAAAATGTAAATTAAATTTATTGTCTATTATCAAACTTAAACTTAATAGAAACATTCAATAAAATCTTTATGTTGATAAATTATCATTCTTCCATAATAATATGAAATAACCCGAAGAAAGAAGAACAAAAAGTAATTGTAACAATTATAAATTATCATTATCGTTTGAATTATTCAGTAATTGAGTGGTTGTATTAGTTAAATTAGATAAAAAAAAATAGGTAAACATAAATAATATGAGTTGGGCTATAACCCACAATTATTAATCTTACACCAATATTAAAAAATTATTTTTTCTTAAGTAATATATTATTTGTATATATATGTAGATATATAAATATTTTTATTAATTTATTTTTACTAAATTACTAATCGGGTTATCGGGTTTCAGATTTTTTTAAATTGCTATTACCAAACCTTACCGGACTACTCGTCGGTAATCACTTGTAAAAACCAAACCTTAATAGATACTCAATCGGTTTCATAAATGAATTTATAATCAGGTCGGATACTTATCGGATTCGGATTTAAACCTTACCGGTTGCCATCCCTATTTGGATTGGAGGATTTTGGGGGTGAGGTGATTAAGAGTGATTTATAAAATCATTTAATGGGATGATTTTTCAATCACCCCAATTTGGAGTGATTTGGAGTGATTTCAATTCATTTATTACATAATGTATGTATTGTCCTTCTATTTATTACACTTATGCCCTTAAAAAAGGATAAACATGCCATTTTATTTATAAAACTTATCATTTCCTTTTCAATCCAAATAAATAATACATATAATCATTTATGAATATTTATGTGGGTTAAATCTACTTTATACTCCTATCATATATATGTTGTAACACTTATTACCCTTCACATTTAAAAACACCCACTTATTAACCCACTTGTTAACTTCGCGTTAAAAAATTAACCGATTGTGTTATTGTTAATATTTTATGCCAAAAACATCTCTGCCATCTAAATACCCACAAACCATGAAAAATACTCTTCCACACCTCCATCATCAACACCCACACACATACCCCTTATTCAACATCAACATCCATACACCACCTTCAAAAACACACACAGTGACAACACACACATAGACACAGTCACATATACACAATTACAAACACGTACACACACAAACAAAAAGAACAAAATATGCAAATCTTGGCTAAAGAATGGTAGAACCTTAGCTGATTTTGGATCTTATTTTGTCTTGCAATATCAAAAGGATTATAACAGAAAAAATAAAAAACACACACACAAACAGTCACAAACACACGCATACACATAATAAAAAACACATGCACACAGTACCACACACACATGGTTCGTGCGATGTGGGGGTGGTGGTATGCGCGAGGTGGGATGTTGTGGGGGTGGTAGTTCGCGTAGGGTAGAATTATAAGGGATGGTGGTGCACGCGCATTGGAGTTGTGGTGGATAGGGTCCGCATGGGGTGGACGTCACCAGATGTTGAGGTTGGGGTTTTGGTTCAGTTATGGGAGGGGTTAAGGTTAAGGGTGTATGGGGTTAGGTTGGGATTGGGGATGAAAGATGTGAAGTTTTGTTATTTTTTTATTTAAGAGTATATTTGTTTTTATAAATAGTTAATAAGGGTCATTTAGTAATTGTACTTTTAAGTTAACAGAGGTTAAAATTGACCAAAGTCAAAAATTAATAAATAAGTGTTTTTAAAGGTGAAAAATAATAAGTATTACAACATGTATAAAATAGAGCTGCAATGTGGATTTAAGCACATTTCTTTTATAATTTCACCCAATCCAAACATGATGTTAGAGACGGAGAATAATAAGAACGCCGTGAGGTTGACCCAAAGCTGAACACATTCTTTCCAAGTCTCAATTCTATATTCGATTTTGTGTTTATATCTACAAGCAAGGGTTTCCGATGCAAATGGTGGACGCCTCAACTCTCGTCCTCAGCAGAATTATTAATCGGTCTCTGTTCGATTGACTAAATCCATTAGGTCAGTCGGCCGCATCCCTCTTTTCTCTCTCTCTCTTTGTTTTCACTTCATTAACTTTTAGTGTAATTATTGAAAGAAACGATGGAGAGCCATATCAAATTTATGTATTCCAATTTCACAACTGCGTTTTTCGCGTTATAATTGAATCTCTATTTCCGTTGTAGGTATATGTGTAAGTTATTCAGTTAGATCCACTTCGTACGTATTAATCTAAAAAAAAAAAAAAAAAAGGAAAGAGAATTGGAAACAGTAGAATTAGGTTGTGCCCTACGTAGTTGAGTAGAAAATTTTTGCTTGCTACGTAAATCCAATTCCTTAATTTGAGCGGCCCCAAACGAAAATCTTTCTGATAACAATTGCAAACAGAGTTTTAAATCGGAAATAGTGGCCTTAAATATTCTTCTTTGCAGCTCAGGTTATCTCCTGAACGTCATGGTTTCTTCAATTTTTTGCCCAAGTGATAGGGAGACCCAGTTTAGTGGTTGTGATTCGTCTTTCTTGGCTGGCTCTAGAAAAAGGATGAAGGTATCAGATTCTATCTACCATGATTTAGGTTCACATAATCTATTCGAAGACCATGCTGATTTTGCATCCTCCACCATGGAGCTGAGCCTCGGGTATAGCACCTGAACCGTTTCTCTATATCTCATTTATCTGAATCCTTACATTGCCCATGATTCATTTTTTCACCTTTTCTCTTTTCACTTTCTGCACCGACTCATCAGCTGCTTCAACAAACTTCATGTTACCTCATCGTGCTGCAGCTGTGACAAACAAGTTGGTTCGCATTCGGGGACTGAGATGAGCTGCCAGTCCAATGGCAATGACGGCAATGATGGCAATGGTCCCCAGCCTTCTGATGTTATAGGGCTACCTTACCATGACAAGAACTACACACCATACCCAACACCTGCATACACGACTGGATGGATGTATGTCAATCAACTGGGTCAGATGTGTGGTCCTTATATAAAGCAACAGTTGTACGAGGGTTTATCTACTGGTTTCTTGCCTGAAGAGCTTCTGGTTTATCCGATCCTTAATGGAGTATTGTCCAACCCTGTGCCCTTGAAGTACTTCAAGCAATTTCCTGACCATGTTGATACAGGTTTTGCTTATTTAGCTGCAGCTTTCTCTAGCATGAGAGAGAATGTGAGTTGCTCCAGAGATTTTGGTGGGAAGGTAGCAACAATCAGAGAAGAATCTTGTGTAAGCTCTGCTTATCCTAACCTGCAGTCATGTCTCAAATACAATGATTATAACTCAAACCAAGAAAAAGCTGCCGCTGATGTTGCTGTTGTAAATAATACACATTTGTCATGGGTATTGCCTCCTTTTATCAAATATATGTACCCGAATATGCCATTTTGAATTAAAATACACAAGCAGTAGCTGTATAAACTATAAAGATGTGCCTACATGTTGCTATTTGATCATCTATTTGTTTATAATTTTCTTTCCTTTTGATAAAACAGTCTGGTGAAGAATCATGTTGGCTGTTTGAGGATAGCGAGGGAAAAAAGCAAGGGCCTCATTGTCTTATACAACTTGATACCTGGTTTCAGTTTCGATATCTTCGTGATTCATCAATGGTAAGTCTTATGGCTTAGTAAATGAGTTTAGGAATTTCTGCTCTAATATGAAAGTAATGAAGATACTTATAGGTCATGGATGTAACCCATTTCTAATAACAAGGAACGTGCAAACTTAGCTCTTAATGATAAATAAAACCCAAATAACCCTTGCTAGCAGCTTAATTCACGAAATTGGTGTTGGTTGCAGATTAATTTGATAAAGTGCTTCCAACCAATTGTGATTTTTTCCTATCTGCATGAACGTGAGAATACGGTGGGCACAGGCTGAATTTGAAATGTTATCTATGGGTTTTTATATCTTGGGAAGTTTGTTAGTTGGGATTTCATATCTTAGCACCAAAGAAGTATATGGGTTATGTGAAATTTTTCATGGGATATCTCCACCTCAGCCATTTTGCTTAGGGTCTTGGAGGTCTTGCAAGATACTTTAGGAATGATCTCTTTAAACTCTTCCAATACATTTTGCACCTTTTCTTGGATTTTGACTTGATGGGATTCTTTCCCTTTGACAATAAGAGCAAAAGTTGCTTCTGTTTCCTTTGATTTTATCATGATGAACTCATTCTCTGAATTCAAAATAGCAAGGAAAGACTTCTTCTTTTGGGACGGATACTTAATCTTGGAAGCATCACAATCTTCTTTCCATTCCACCAAAAAATATAGACATTTATTCTCTCACAATAAGTTCCTTTAACGTCATTCTGCCTTGGAGGATTTTCGGATGGAACCAAGAACTTTACACATTCCTTGTCTTTGATTGATGATCCTTTCTTGACCCGCTTATTTTCATAAGTAATTGGATGAGGTTTTGTGGGTAGCTTTAGGTGGTATACTAAAGCTCTTGATACACTATTCTCATACCTCCCATTATCAATGATAAGATTGCGTATCTTTCCTTGAATATTGCACTCTACGAAAAATTCATTCATGTTACGATGAGTCTTCCTGTTTTGGAGTGACTGCACATGTTGTTTGTTCTCCTTTTTTGTCATCAAACACTTTCTCATGCATTGATGGTATGCGTTGTCGAGCAAAACCATGTTGACCAGGATGTTGAGGTCTGTTTCTAACTCCACTTGCTCTTGGTTTATTTATGATGATTGAAAGGCTCCTCTTTAAATTCATGCTCATAAGCTGGCTGCCTATGACGAATTGCAAGAAAACGCTGATTGACAAGTTGACCACGAGCATCTTTCATGGCACGGTTAGCCCTGCCATCATCACGATTCTCGTTCACATTGAGGTAAATTGGTAAGGGTATTGTGAATCTCATGGAGTTCACATTCAACCTTCTCCTTTTGCACCTCTAAGGCCACCCTTTGTGCCTCTACAGCTCCACTTTTTGCCTCTAATGCTCCACTTTGTGCCTCTAATGCTGCCTAAAGAGCCTCCATCCCTCGATTTCCGTTGACGGGCTGTACGTTGCCGTCTTCCCCGTGTGACCCCCCACTAGCAGCGCTGTAGTTGCCGCCATTGACGACGCCTCTGTGGTTGTGTCCAGATTTTGCTATGCTGTTCTTGGAGAATTGTAATAATGATGATCACAATACCTAGGATTTTAGCCTTGGCTCTGATAGCAACTAACGCAGAGCGGGAGCAATTCTGTATAGGTCTATTGAAAGTCTAGAGTTCTGGAGCAACAAAACAATCTCTGCTGAAAGTATATCAAAAGGTCTACTAAATAGGCTAAAGAGTCACTTATTTATACTAGCTAGTCTAGGCTAAACTATAAAGTCCTAATCAAAGTAGGATAAAGTAGTCCATACCAAGGTAGGAGAAGGTAAAGTAGTCCTAATCAATCTAAAATTAGGTAAAGTCATGATTTATTTGTTCTTCCACGTGTGTTAGACTTGATCATTCTTCAACTATTTAATTGTATCATATTCCTCATCACTTAGACATCTAGAAAAGTGCTTATTCTGACTTCGGTTGTGCTGTTCTCTCATGATGTATTTGGTGCAGATATATCATGTTCATGATAAGGTCAAACCCCTCACTTTGCAATCTTTATTAAGCACTTGGAGAATGGCTGGATCAGGAGCTGTCTCTAAGTCTGATGCAAAAGTGCCAGAAACGGCCTCATTGTTGGGCTTCATATCTGAAATTTCTGAAGAAGTTTGTTCACAACTGCATTTAGGGATCATGAAAGCGGCTCGCAGAGTTCTCCTAGATGAGATTGTTAGTCACATAATCTCAGAGCGTATAGCAACAAAGAGAACTAACAAATATGTAAAGTCTGAAGCAGAGAATACTGTTAAAGCATACTCTTCATACGACAAAATGGTAATGTTATTCAAGTACTAACAAGAAAGGCCTTAGATTTTCAGCTTTATTTCCATCTGACATATCTTCCCATATTGTTTCATGTGGGCAGTCTGAAGCTAATCATGGTGGGAAGGACACTATTTATCCTGGGGGTAAAATAGAAGTACCTAATATTGCTCGCCAGAAATATCATACTAATGACATTACTTCAAGCTCTCTGGCCCCATTAAAATCTGTTGGAAGCTTTGAGAACTTTTATCGTGCTTATATAGTTGTTTGCAGAACGTTTTTAAATTCTTGCACTCAAGTTATGTGGAATGGCGTCTTTTATGATACTGTAGCAGAGTGTGCATCATCATGGAGAAAGAGGAAGCGTTGGCTACTTCCTGTTGAACCGAGCATGGTATTTGAGAAGTACCCTAGAGAGTTTAAAACTCTACCTGCTGAAGTTGTGAGTCCTTTCTGCTTCTCTTGTCCTGTTATGCTGCTCATCTTATAAATTCTAAAAGCCAACTCTTTGGCTTCACAGTTGCAGTCAGAGCAAGAATATTCTGCTTGCGAGACCGACTATCCCCCAGGTTTTGAACCAGTGAGCATGGCATTGGACGCAAGTCCACCATCATTGATGATTTCTTCGTCTCTTTCAGCAGAACAGAAGTTATCTAAACAAAGCTCATCTATTACTGAAAGCATTGATTTTGTTATTCAATGCATTGTGGAAAGTGTAATGAATGATCTGCATTTCTCTACTAAGATGCCTCAGGCGGAGTATTTCAAAGTCCTTTTGGATGAGGAAGTGACAAAAGTAGTTGATTCTCTAAATGCAGGGCAATTGCTTGAGGTAATAACCAAATCGTCATTCAACTGGAAGTGTGTGTTTTTTCGCTAATAACTGCAGGTTTACAAAACTTTCTATTATTGCACCAGGATGCTGCAGGCAGTTCTATTTGTCATGAGAATGCAAGTGCGTATGATACTCATGGCAAAGATCCTGATTCAACATCATCATCATCTGGGATTCAGGCTTTGCTGCAATCTGCAGAAGCATCCCATCAGCCTGCTTTTGAATATGCGATATCTGAATTCTCTTCTTTCCCCAGTGCATGTCAGAAAAGGCCTGTTCATTTAAAAGATCTAAGTAGTAGTGAGATTGTCAATGAATTACTACCTTGTGAATTTGACGACATCATTAGAGACCCTGTTCCATCACTAAGTATCAAATACATACATGCGAGGTTAGATGAGTGTATCCCTAGTTTAACTTTATGTGCCACCTTGACAATGTCCCAGAAGAAGATACATGATGATGTCCTGAGAGAATTGAAATCTGTGCTTGTTGACAATGCTTCGAAAGAATTCCTAATGACATGGTATTCTTCGAAGAGACGCAACAAATCAGATGGTTCGGAGGTAGTTTTTGTTTTTCCTTAAGGCTCTCTGCCAGGGTTGTCTGATTTCATTGCCACACACTTTGGGTTGTGGGGTATCTGATCTTGATGTTTTGCTGATTGTTGTTTCCCTTTTCTCCCATTCTTTTAACAGGGGGCTGCAGCTCTGACAAATGAAGAAAAACCTGTGGATCCTTCTGCTGCATATAGCAAATGTGAGGGGAGATTGTCTAAGAAATTTATGGTAAATGAGAAATATACATACTACCGCAAGAAGTTGCCCAGGAGAAAGTCAGGATCCTTCTCTTCCTCTGTTACCGCAGAAGATGTTGGCCTACATCGACAATTATTGGAGAAGCCAAGGAAATATTATACGTCTGGAATGCCAGAGAGCATTGTAGTTGATAATGCAATTGAGAATCCCAAAAAAATTGAACTAGAAGATTGCAACAGAAAAATATCTGTTAATGCTAATAAACTTGGGAATTGCTCGTCATCCTTTGACCCTTCAATCCATAAGGTTGCCAGTTTAGCTAAAGGTATCACATGTAGTTTAAATCATATATTGTAGGACGTATATACATTTCGAACTTCAGTAAATAATAATTATCTTTATTTTCTATAGAGAATGAAGGTACGGGGGACAAACCAAACTGTAACAAGCAAAAAAGTTCTTCCCTATCTGGGAACTCCAATGTTGAAAAGATTGCTTGTAGTAAGACCAGGGCAACTGGGACTCAGGAAGCGGAAGCTGCTGATTGCTCAAAAAAGATGCCAAAATGTACTTATCACTTTCCTTATTTCTCCGGAATATTGCTGATCTGATTTACTGTCTTTTTTGCTTTAGGCTCCTTGGTAATGTGAGTTTGGTATTCATTATTCCTTTTTTTAATTCTCTTTGGGGTTGTCTTTTCTGTATGCAGCAAGCAAGGTATCAAATCTGAAAAGGAAGCAATTGGTGGATGACATGTTGCCATTACGGTCTAGAAAAGTTCAGAAAGTAGTAAATGGTGTAAAGCTATCAGCATCTAAACAGGTTGTTGGACGAAAAATCAGAACAAGTAAAACAAAGACAAAAAACCCATGTCTTGAATCTGACGGATGTGCTCGGTCCTCAATTAATGGTTGGGAATGGCATAAATGGTCAATGAATGCGACTCCTGTTGAGAGAGCTCGTGTAAGGGGAGCTCATTGTGCTCATGCTCAATATATTAGTAGAGATGGTAATAGTTCTCACTTGTCAAACAGTAAGGTACTTTCCGCAAGGACAAACAGGGTTAAATTGCGTAATCTGCTTGCTGCTGCTGAGGGTGCTGATCTTTTGAAAGCAACTCAGCTGAAGGTAATATAAATAATGGAATTCATATTGTTTCTTATGAATTTTATAACAAAAAGTAATTATATAGTTCTGCTTCTTCAGGCTAGGAAGAAACGTTTACGTTTCCAAAGGAGTAAGATACACGACTGGGGTCTTATTGCCCTAGAGCCAATAGAGGCTGAAGACTTTGTCATTGAATATGTTGGAGAGCTTATTCGTCCTCGTGTACGCAGGCCTTTTCCCTGATTCTGGAATGTTTATTGTACATATATTGCTGTACTTATAGGCAGTGCTTCCTTTGACTTTTTATGCTTTAACATTTCATTTCTTTATTTGGTTTCTCTCTTGGCATCATAACTTGGATTGGCCCAAGTTTTTCCTGCTTGAGGTTTAAATTGCTTATGATTTTTAAATCCCCTTTATTATCCTGTTATTCTAAACATCACATCTATTATGTTTTGTTTTCTCAGATTTCTGACATACGTGAACGCCAATATGAAAAAATGGGAATAGGGAGCAGTTATCTCTTTAGACTTGATGACGGTTATGTGGTAAGTGAATTTCTATACGTGATATATAATCACTTAATTCTTAGGTGTTAATCTTGGGATGGTATACTTCGAAACTACTTCAACCTACTTTGCATTCTTAGAATGTATATATATATTATATTTCCGTTTGGTTTGGTTGGTTTAAACTTTCCTAGCATTTCTGTTGCTCTGTTGATCTCCTAGTCCTGTGTGAGTGTCAGCCTACTTTCAGCGTAGGATTAACTCCTCTGAATGTGTAAGCCAACCCAGATAGTAGAAAATGGTTCGTTTTCTGTAGTCACTTGGATAGAAGACATATAAGTGGGTTATTGCTCAAAATAATTTTTTTTTTTTACCTGCAGGTTGATGCTACAAAGCGTGGTGGGATTGCCAGATTCATTAATCATTCTTGTGAGGTAATCAAAGGTTCATTTTATTGTTCCATGATTGGCATTACTCTAAGAAGAAAGTATGATGTTAATTTGGAATGATATTTTGCAGCCTAACTGCTATACAAAAGTTATTAGTGTTGAGGGTCAGAAAAAGATTTTCATATATGCCAAGCGGCATATCGCAGCTGGTGAAGAAATTACCTATAATTACAAATTTCCATTGGAGGAGAAAAAGATTCCTTGTAACTGTGGTTCAAAAAGGTAAATCGAGTTGCATATTCTTCCTCCTCTCCCTTGGTTGATGATTGGCCCCTTTTGAACTGTATCATCATTTATTTGTGATCATGTAGATTCTTCTTTTGGGTTATTTTATATTGAAAATGAAGCTTTGACATGTTGATAGGCAGTTCAAATGGTTTGACTTATATTTCCTGGACGTCAGAAGCAGTCTGTAGGTTTAACTGATCCCATGAGATCTTCTTGAAGCTCAATTCTTGGTCAGATGTTCTTTGTAGTGAATTCATTGTTCTCCGCCAAAGATGAATTATCATGTTGCAGCTAGTTGTTTGCCAAATGTTTCTGTTAGAATGAGGTGCATTTACTTGTTACACAATGAAATATCAAATACTTATTCAAATTACATGGCATTGTTCTATTTCACAAATTTATTTACGGTTTTCTTGTTAACACTTCAGGTTGTCCGCTTTGGTAAGTCACAACATTTGAACTTGTGCATTTTCTTAAGTTTCTAATTTGTATTAGCATCTTTTGTTTTTTTTTTTTCTTTCTTTTTTTAATTTAATTTTTAAGTAGCTTATCTATAACTATTCTGCTGAATTTACAGTTCTACCTTCTCCATTGCTGAGAAGTTTCTGCTTGTTAAGTTGAATTTAGTTACTGTATCTAAAAGTTATCACTCATGATGCTCGCTGGCAAAACCAATTTCCTATTTTAAATGGTTTGGCATTGGCGTCACTTTCATATATAGTGACTTAAGTTTGTTCCTTTGTTATTTTGCTCTGTGCTAATTTTTCCATGCTTTGGAACATGGTAAGTCATTTCATCTTCTGTTTTTTAGTCTTCATAAGCTATGTTATCAGTTAGTGAGGTTAGGATATTTGGCTAGTGACACTAAATCAGTATCTCTTCTGAAATGAATTTGAAAATCTATGAACATGAAATGATATTTTGGTACGCAACCTTTTTCTCCTGCTTGTCTCACAATTTTCCAGTATTTATTTGCGATTGGGAGTGCTGAGTTTTCTTTAAACAATGTCCATGTGAAATTGCACTGTTAGACCTCAATCACTGACTTCTCAATGACTTCAATGTGTCTTTAGATGTCGTGGCTCACTAAATTGAGAGGCTTCTGAAGCTATCTGTACTGGTAAGCTCAAGCTGCTTTAGCACCAATCTTGTTTTGTATGTTTTTACATTATGTTTCCATAAGGTTTACTCCTTCAGCCCTCCAGGCCAATAGCTGGCGTATTATATTTGATAAAATGCTTTTTCTTCTGATATTTCCTTGTGGGCTATGTATTAAGTATGCAGCTGCATGTGTAAGTTTTAGTATGTCGCGAAGCCTGTGCTAGCGAAGAATATCCCAGAATCAACAAACATCCATAGAACGTCTAAAATCCTTATTACCCAAAAGGGGTAAAATTGATGCTGAATTAAGAGTATCATATTGAATACAACTGTTAGTAAGTCCGAACGTGGCAAGGCTCCCGTGTTTCTATCTGAGTGTTTAGTGTCTGACAGTTCTTCATGCTTTATAGGAGGGTCCATGTTACATAGTTGGTGTATATATATGCTCTCTTTCCCCCTTCCCCAGTCTCTTTCCTTGTTCATATGGATTCTGCTTTCTTTTGGCTTTCCTTCCTTTTCCCCTTTTAGGGCATAGGGGAGTGGTAGTCATTTTTATTACTAAGGTTGTGCTGCTGTATGGTCAACTTGTGGTCAAATCAAACTTGAATTGCGGCCATTCATAATGATTTTCATTATGTCCTTGACATTTTTCTGTTCCTGTTACTTGCACTACTGTATCACCTCTTTTACATATTTTTTTCTTTAGACCTTTGATTGTGAGAAAGCAGGAAAGAGAAAAAAGAAGGCTGTCAAATAGCTGTTATAATTGTTGTATGCAGTGGCCACTCATTACATCTTTTTGCTAAAAGCAGTATTCCAAATATTACCATTTTTTTAATCAGTATATCAATAAAAAATTTATGTGGTTCTTAGCAAAAAAAAAAAAAAAAATTATGTGGTGATTTTGAGGCCCTTTGTTTCCGGTTTCTTTTAAGAAAATCTTTACCACATAGAGGGGATGACTCTCAATGTGGTTAAGTGGTGTTATTGGATCTATGTAGCCGGCCCAACCTAGTGGGATAAGCTTGGTTTGGTTTAAGAAAATCTTTTGGGCATCTGGGTGAATTTATCTTGTTTAAGGCGGTTCCATGTGTTTTTTTTCAATGGTAGCTATAACACACAATTTTACACTTACATACGATTTCTGTTTTTGTCAGTTGTGGCTAATTGATTTTTCGACTAAAATACCCTAAGAATACCATTATATTTTTTTTTTTCAAAATGGGGGGGCCCAGTGGGCATACCCTCCATGTACATCCACTCCTGATCCCGTCTCTTCTTAAGAGTGCATCTTTTATTCTGCTATATAGTTACGGTTGTAGAGTTGGTTGTTTTCTTAATAGTTGGAGGGTAATCATTTTTCAAAAAGTTTGTTGCTTAAATGGCTTCAATGTTGCTTGGTGACGTTGATGTGGAGTAGCTATCAAAGCAGGATGGACGAAGTGAAGAAATGCGTCAGGAATCTTGTGTGATCGAAAAATACCACTTAAGCTAAAAGGGAAGTTCTATAAGATAGTCATTACGCCTGCTATGTTATATGGTTCGAAGTGCTGGACGGTGAAATATCAACATGTTCATAAAATGTCGGTGGCTGAGATGAAAATATTGATATGAATGTGGCAAAACTAGGAAGGACAAGATTAGGAATGAGATGATACGTGAAAAAGTAAAAGTAGCCCGATTAAGGATAAGACGAGGGAAAATCGTCTGAGATGGTTTGGCCACGCAAGGAAACGACCTGTTGAGGCGCCTGTTAGAAGGTGCAAAAATTTAGAAATGATACACCAGAAGAGAGGTAGAGGTAGACCTAAGATTACTTGGACGAAGACAATTAGACAAGACCTCGCGCGTATGGATTTCATAGAGGAGATGACTCTCGATAGGAAGGAGTGGCGTCGCATGATCCATATAGCCGACCCCACCTAGTGGGACAAGGCTTAGTTTGGTTTGGTTTACTTTCCGTAGGAAACATTCTGTATATTGTCCATGGCTAGAAGAAGGTTGGATGTGCGTTGTTTATTAGATCCGAAAATGCTTTTTCCGTTTTGGCTACGTGCTTGTAGACCTTCTAAGAAACATGTCAATGTGTTATATTTGTGATTTGAAATGAAAACCTAATGCAATAATCTTTTTATGGTCTTGCAATCTAGATCTATATAACATATGCCAGAAATAAATTTCATTTCTTTCTTGTAGGTTGACATTGAGGGGGAATCTAGGGCCATAGGAATTACGAAGAGCTTGCTGCCTGCGTGTCATTGGAAAAGATGCGCATTATGAAGATAAATGAGTTGCACCCAATTGTATGGATAGGTTGATAATCGTTTTATTTATCTTTCATGCCAGATTATCGTTGATAATATTAGCATCTAAGCATTTCTCAATCTGTCTTCTTTCATGGAGCCACCTAAGATGATAAAAGGGTTATATATAAATATATATATATGTTTATATATAATTTTTTTTTAATTTTATTTAAGGATGACCTAGGCCATTTTACATCACATAGGATGTTACACACGAGACTTGAACTCGAGACCTCTCGCATCTAAAGCGAGAATAATGCAATGTAACAGCTTTTGGTCGAGACACGATTTGGATGGTCCCATAAGAAGTCTTAGCAAAAAGTTGGGACTGCAGCTGAAGATATATTAGACAATTAGTGGAAGAAAAGTAGGAGATTACACTTCCATAGTTAATAATGGTTGTTTAGTGATATCAAGTATTGGTTTAGCTGGAAAGAGATCTTCGTTTATTGAGTCTTCATCAGTTCACATCTCTATGGATGCTTGGGATTTTTTAAAATAATCAACCTGATTGGCTGCGAGTGTTAATCTTTTGCACATAAAAGTTTGTCTCAATAAATATTTTGTTTGTCTCCTTGTGATCTGCCTAGCCTATGAGATTGAGCCTTCTGAATTAGGCATTATGAATAGGTCGGTATGGAATTACTAGATTATTATTATCAATAATTGGTGCTTTGACTTAATTGTAGAAAAATCATTCAGACAGAGACTTACGCAGGTACAAAGATGTTGGACGACGGTTTAGGAAGGAAGAGGAATTCTTGCGTGCTTGAAAATTTTCTATTTCAATTTTTGCCATTGAAAAAATTCTCTCTCTGAGGCTTGGTGGGGAAGCATTGGTTTTTGGAATTTGATTTGAATGAATAAACCAAATGACGTTTTGTTAAAAGAAGTTTCTGGGTGATATATCTCCAGTCTTATGCAAAGTTGTCAGGGTTTAACCTTTATGATCATCATTACAAAACACTTCTTATGACACACACTCTTAATAACATCCGTTTAATGTTGGCAGCAAAGCACACTAATTTCTTGGACATCTTCGGGGGTAAATGCACGTTACCCTTATTAGATTTTGCAAGTTGGTTCGCACACTAGTTTGGTGCACTGCTCTCTAGTTTTGGAATCTCTAAGGAGGAGATCAAGTTTGCTCATCTTTTCCTTTTGCTAACAAAAAATAATTTTAAAACATCCAAACAGATATTACTATTGTAAATCTATGTCAGCTTATGTTGTGAAGGTTGTAATATTCTGCTATAAGGTGAACATAAATTATCATTCCATAGGGATAGAAAATCTCAAAATTCACATTCAGTTTTAGTAAATCTGTTGGGGAGAGGTAGTTTATACACAAGGAAAATCCTAGTAATTTATCCTGAGATTACAGGGGGAAATGGATTGAAATTTGAAGCTATTATCTTTTGTTGGGGTTTCTTAAAGGTTACATTTTGCTTTAATATTAATTCTGTAGACTATTATTAATCATGAGAAATGTCTTTTCTTCTCTTTTCATGGTTTATAAAAATAAAAAAAAAAAAAAACTATACTTTTATTTTGATAAAAGAATACTGGGCTTGAGACCTTTGTGTTAGTTTTCAGGTATATGCTCAGATATCAACGAGGATAATTGGTGTGTCCACTTTGTTATATTTGCCCGCTTTGCAAAGGATGATGGATACGCTCCGCATATTCTTGTAGATATCGTCGGTCGCAGATGAGTTTCTTCTCTTATGAACTGAAAGTCGGTTGTTTTCAATTTTTGCTTTTGGGGAGCTCTTGGAATTTCAACCATTGTACAGATATGGCATATACCTTTACTTTTTCATCTTTTCAATGCTATCTAATGAGAAATTAGATATTTGCCTCAGTAATTCCTTGTAGCTGAGTGAGAGCGCCTTTTGCTGTCTTGGCTATTAGGTCTGTACCCATATAAAATCTCTCAAAAGTCATGTCCCCATGTGAGGTTGTCGATAATTGTAAAACATTTCCCTGGTAAAATGCAAGTATTAATAATATTACTGCAGAGATCTCCTTCATGAGTATGTGTTTTTCTTCTTGTTTCAATGGATTTGAGTAAAAGCACTTTTAAGTGACAAGTGTTAAAGACTCTTCCTCCGAAGAAATCGAAAAACAGCCTATGGCTTGGCTATCAGATGTGTTCTTTGAGGACTCGGTCAAAATGGCAAGGTGTTGAATCGTTTGTTCAGTGGTTTGTATCATATTTTATTATGGCCTCACCACGGCTAGTATGCAGACACATGAAGTTATCAAACCAATACGTTGTTAATAATGAATCACAGAAGAATTTTTAGGTGAAATGCACTAATTTTATTAGTCTATACTTGTGAGCCCAAGTCCCCTAAAGTCACTTCTGAAAATCTTTAAAGAAGTGGATCCATTCCAATAACTTGCTGTGTTGCTGGTAGTTTGTCATTTCAGAAGCTTAGATTTCATTTTGGCAGTAATGTAAACTTTGAAAGAAGTAAAGGTTGATAGATTGCCAGCAATTTCTCCCTTTCAACTTGATTTACGTCAGACAAAAAAAAGTGGTACATGTCCCAATTATTATTTTTCTTTTTTCTCCACTTTCATATGGCGCAGGAATGTTCAAGTAGTTGGTATCTCTATTCAAGGTTCTAAGTTGAGGTTTCTCAAGCCCCTCTGGTACGTCCTTTTTCTCTACCTTGTCTCAAACTACCTATCTTCTTTACTGCGCAAACACTATTGCTATTTCTGTGAGAAGATTTACAGCCAATCAAAATTTTTTTTTTTTGAACATCAATAAGTTACTAAAGCTTCAATTAGAGGGATGGATTAGGACACACCAGAACCGAACCCCATGAGAAAATGGTAACTTAAAACAGTTTAACTCTGAACGTTTTAATTGTACTTCCGAGTACATCTAAATTTACAGGGTTGCCAAGAAGATTAGGCATGATTGACAAGCAGATAATTGGTTCCTTTTCATCACTTTAAATGCATTTAGATTGTTGAGGATGGTGGATGCTTGATCGCTCCATCCTGCAGCCAGTTAGAGAGAAAATCCGGCATTACTACTTTATAAGTGATCCCCATTTTATTCATACTAACCGAGGGGAATATGGCAAGAATGTTTCAACGATACAGCATAACAAAACCTAAACATCAATCGTTCATGGAAGTTCCCATGGAACATAGTAGTTAGGAACGTGGACTCATAAATTTCAAGGAAATGAGTGGGAGGCTTAACTTGTAAAGGGGAAATTTGGGTCTTGCACAGGAAGAGAAGAGAAGCGTAATGATTTGGCAAAGATAAAAGACAAGGGACTTGAACTGGCATTTCAACCTTAGCATGCCTATCTGATTTTTTTTTTTTTTTTTTTCCTTATGGACCGACCTTAGCTCAAACGGAAGAGCAAAAGGATTGGGCAAGCCCAGGAGGATGATTTTGATTTCCGGGTAGCTAAATCCTTGGTTGTCGGTTCAAATCCGACAGGTCAGTTTCCTTGTTAATTTTATGTGTGGTTTTGCAGAATGTAATATGCTTAGGTTTCTTGCCACTTTTTCTCTTCTGGCCATATTAACCTTTTGGCAGGAACCTATGGAATTTCATTAATTGAATAGGATGAAAATTCATTCATTTCCTCTCACGGTCTGTGTTCCCTCCGGTAAGACTTGGGGCCTCACAGTCACAAGCCAATATAATATTTATTCATTCATCATTCGATAGTCTGGTGTGTTCAGTATAGGCGAACCACACCAGTTTATCTTAAACTTGCCGGTTAAAATGCATGGATTAGCCGCTGCAATGGGATCTTTTATCCTAGTCGGAGGAGAAACTACCAAATGTTTAGCATTCCCGCATACTTGGCACCAATGAGCAAGTTATGGAAGAAGGAATCGAGAAGTATAAGTAACCACTGGCTTCATTACAGGAGTTGCCGTACAGGAGGTTGATGTTCTATCATATTTTTAATGCTTCTATTACTACGATTGTATACTGAGTATCTATCAAAATGAACTTATACGTGTTTGTAAAGTGCCAACACAAGTATGTTGACCTAAACTCGAAGGGGCAAATGGAACTAACAAGGCAAAGCAGTTGAAGAATTTTAACGTCCTAGTAGGTCTAGATGTTGGAATCATATGCCTATTAGTTAAACCATAAATGTGTTGGCATTGTACCATGCTCGGTTATTTTTCATAAAGTAGATTATCTTACAATGTTTTGCTTGGCAAATAAAAGTAAAAGTTGAGATTGTTACCCCTCTATCCATCGGCTGTAAAAGTTAGAAGTTCAAGTGGGTCACTATACACCATTCTACGCCAGTCAATATAAATAATTTTTTGTTTTTTTCTTCACCAAACCTCTACATTTATATGTAGATTCCTGAAATCAGTATGTGAGCCATTGCTTTAACATTGTGGGGAAATGCAACTCTCTAAGAACACATATGTGCCACCTTTCAAGGTCACATGAATTAATTATAAGCTGTTTGTTATGCAATTGTGTTTTAATTACTAAGTTTACAAGTATATTGGACAAAATTTTACATCTGATGAGATACTAGAATGTTTATTGTCAGATTGAAAGGGGCCATCACGATATGATTATTTTACAGAAGTTTACATCTTGAGAAACTCATGTCAATATAACTATTTCTCGATCTTTTTCCTTTTCAGTTATATTTATATTTATTGCGTGCATAACTTGGCGGGCTTGATGACCAAAAAAAAAAAAAAAGAAAAGAAGAAAGGCATTTCTTGTGGGGAGATTTTTGCGAAAGGCAACTAAGTTATGAAACATTATTATAATAGTAAAGGGAAGTATTTTGTTTATCAAAAGTTGTTACAAAGTATTTTTCCAATGACTAGCTCGTATATCAATTTGATATAACAAACGTGGAGAAGACAATAAATCTTTTTCTAAATTCTATAGTACAAAAGACAAAATTTAGTCCATTAATCCATGCGTCTTAGGCTCCGTTTGTTTGTCGTATAATAACTTGATAAGGAAAAATATTTTTAGGAGAAAATATTTTATTGGAAAATAGAATATTGAAACATATTCTCTGGTGTTTGAATGTACAATAAAAAATATATTTTTGACATAAGATTTTATAAAAAAAAACATACACATATAACATATATGTTAACTGTGAGGGTAGAGGGTGGGTGAGGTGAGGTGAGGTGGGGTGGGGGGTAGGGTAAGGGGTGGGTGTGGGTGTGGGTGTGGGTGGGGGTGGAGTGGTTGAATTTCGAAAAATATTTTCTTCTGCCAAAGGACAAGAAAATATTTTTTACTATTTTGAACTAAAATTTTCCTTGACTAGAAAATTTCTTTCGATATGACCAAATTTTTCTTGTTACCAAACATCGAAAAATTCAAAAAATATTTTTCAAAAAAATATTTTACTACAAACAAATGGAATCTTAACATAGTTTATTGCCTCCATTAAAAATAAAATGTTCATAGTCTAAATTAAATATGTGAGAAGATTATAAAAATTCAATAATAAAACTAAAACATTTTTTGGCCAAGGTAACCAAACTCAAGCATAAAACATTACTTGTATTAAGTGTCACTATCATCATTCATTAAATTCTTAAACTAATCAAGAATGAAAATAATAAAACTCAAACTAGACAAGCAAGAATAACATTGTTACTTATTGTATCAAGTGTCACTATCATCATTCGTCAAATTCTTAAAACAGCAGTACAGAGAATTAATTGTGTGAAAGTAAACTCAAGAATTGATCATATATAATAATAAGATGATAGAAACGTTCCGAAATCACCAACCAAGGCCTCGACCAAAAGGAAAAAAAGAGAAGAAGCAACGAAGGTAAACGCAAAAAAAGACACCAGAGAAATAAATTTTTATTTATTTATTTATTTAATTCTCTTTTGTCATGCAGAGAAATAGATTGATTTTGTGCTAATCTAGCTTTTGTATGAGTGGGCTCTACGGGGAGGGTGGTACACAGTTTGTCTCTCTCTCTCTCTCTCCCCCCCTTTCTCGATCTTTACTTTGGTTGAAAGTATTTATGTTAGCTTTGTATCCAAACAGAGCCTCTTTTTTTTGGCTTTTTTGTCTTTCTTTGTCGTTGATTATTATTATTATTAAGGGGAGGGGTCCTTCTCCTTTATCTTTTTAATCTAGTCTCTATACATCTCTCTCCCTTTCTTTTTTCTCTTTCTTTACGAAATCTACATACTGTCAGCTTCTGGTCAAGCACTGGTTACAGTTATATATCTAAATATATATTTATAAATTTTACTGTCTCTTTCTCTCTCTTTATTTGTAACTATATATATATATATATATACACAGTGATAGTCTGATAGATAAGTAGAGAGAAGCATGAAAAGGGATGTGAGCAGCAACAGCAACAACAGCAGCAGCAGATAGGAGCAAAAAGTAGAATTGAGGAAGCACACATTCCATTTGGTGGCTAGAAAACGTAACTCAGAGATGGAACACCACTATTGAAACCAAACACACAAGAAAAATTTCTTTCTTTTTTCTTTTTTCTTTTAAGAGAACCAAAAACCAAAAAGATAAAAAAAAAAAAAAAAAAAAAAAAAAGCTCCCAGTACAAGAAGAGGTTCACACTCCACATTCCACAGTCTGCAAAGTCAAACAAGGGGGACGGAGAAGAAAATGGCGACGGACCAGATTAGATTTCCTCCTCCTCCACCACCACCGCCTCAGCACCAACAACAGCAGCAGCAGCACCAGCACCAATTGCGGCCTTCGGTATATATTCCCACTTTCCCAGATCTGCTTATTTCTTTTTCTTTTCTTCACACATTTTGCTCTCACTCTTTTTTTTTTTTTTTAAGTATTTCCTGTTAGCAGATCCGTTGGTGCCTTTCGGGCTTCCTTTTTTTTTTTTTTCCTACTTTGTTTACCTAATCGTGTTTTACAGCTTTCTAATTTGACGGATCTGATCTGATCTGATCTTGTCTTATATTATCTTGGTTGATGATGCCAGCATTTTTATTATCATTAATAAAAATTTGAGCTCTATTTATCCCTTTTCATCACCACTGTATTTAGCAGCCGCATTTGCATTCCTTATTCCTTTAAATAAATAAATTTTCCATTTTGGCCAGCACCACTTCTAGATCTAATTTCTATGCATATCATCTAATTATATATACACTACTATACATTTATCTACACATTTTATTAAATTGTGTGTAACCATGCCTAGTTAATTTCAGAACTGAGCTGAACTACTACGAGCTCTAAATGCCTGAGGAGGAGATTTTTCCAAACTAAATTGTATCGTGCACCTTTCCTCTATATGTGTGCTCAATTATCGTCAACATCACTAAATTTTCTTGTAAAGATGTGCAATTAGGCCTTCCCTTCGCTATGCGATAAAACTTACTCTTTTATATTTTTGATCATTTGCTAAAAGCACTAAATTCCATTAATTGGAAATGCAGGCCCATGTCCATTGGAAAAACAAATAACAATGACTTTCTTCTGCTAGATAAAAGATCCTTAATTTAATGTTCTATTATGGGTACTTGAGAGAGCAAATTAAAAAAAAAAAAAAAAAAAAAATATATATATATATATATATATATATATGACTTTGAGAAATTCATGCCCTCATTTGATATCTTAGAATAGAATGGTTATGCTCATTGAAGAACAAGGAAAGTGAGTTGTTATGAATGTTGATTCTCGTTAAAGTGCAATGTGCCAGAATATCCCACTTTACAACTAAGTGACTAACATTCAACTCCTTATTTTGTCTGTATCCTTTCGCAATCTCTTGAAAATTAGGGAAGGAGAGTTAGTTGGAAATTCAGGTTGGTATCTATAGAGCTCTGTCATGGTGTAAGCAGTGTGACACACACTAACAGTTGAAATCACTATCTTTTCCTGTGACAAAAGAAACCACGTGTTGTCCCACTAAGCGGGGTCGCCTTATGGATTTTGAAAACAGCATTTGGTTTGTTGGGGCTCATTTCCTCGTGGTCTCCGCCAAATTTTTGCTATTAGTTAGCTTAACTTCTCTCACATTCATAATGAGTTTGATTTAATTACTTATTATTATTCTAAGGATCATATCCTAACGGTTCTGGAATAGTGGTTATTTGGATTTTGAATATAATCTTAGTCTGACTCCAGAAGAAATATTTTGGGTTACGATTTTCTTTTTCACTAATAAAGGTTCATTTGCTGTGCACCACAGAGGTGCATTATTGCATAATTTTTTGATATAACCAAAAATCCAAATTCTTTGAATATATCATATATAAAGTGTCTTCTGTTTATATTTGGAATGAAATGAGATCTACATTTGTTTTAGGACTGTTATACTCAAAAAAAATATGCATGTGACTTTTGTGATGCATACAGCATACTACCCAGCCTTGAATAATGTTTAAGAAAATCTCTCGCCAAGCTACCCCCTTTCGATCTTAAGTTGCTTATGAATGAGAGAGAGTTAGTGAAGGTCGAATTTGTCGCTCATTAAACAAAAGATTGAGTGCCAATTTGTTAATAAGAAAGTTGTTTTGATGTTCAAAAGATCTATTGACGATATGAACTTTCCCCTTTGAGACTGGGTAACAGATAAATAGCTACTTACCTTCTTAATAGCTGGAAAGACAACATTATCTATGTCCAAGAATGCTAGCTATTACATGAGGTTCATTGTTCAGAGTGATGTGTATTTATATGTGGCTGGAGGTGAGGATGTAAAAGATGGTGTGAAATCTGAGATTGAGTGGCTGCTGGAAGAAGACAAAAAAAAAAGAAATATGAACAGCAGATGTACAGGAGAGAGACGAGGCAGACGATGAACAGTTTTCTGTCTTTTTTT
The DNA here is from genome assembly GCA_037974665.1 of Ehretia macrophylla. Lineage (NCBI taxonomy): Eukaryota > Viridiplantae > Streptophyta > Magnoliopsida > Boraginales > Ehretiaceae > Ehretia > Ehretia macrophylla. The sequence continues at coordinate 371,972 of CM075774.1, forward strand.
TGGGTGGCAGAGAGTGACGGGATGGGTTAGGGTGGGAGGTGAAGTTTCCTAATTGTGGCTCTAGATACCATCTTAGATGGAAAGAGAAAGAGAGAGAGACTTTAAATAAAGAATAGAAGAATAGCTTCATGGCGTTTCGTAGAGAGTTTAGCCCTTCTTATAGGGCTAAGTACAAATATCGGGTGTTCCTTTCTTTTGATGTGGGAGAGAGGACAAGCAATAACAACAAAATACACATCATTCTCAACAATTTTGTAGTAGACTGTTTCAATTGTCGCTGGAAATTTTGAGATTGAGATGCATTTTGACCTTCCAAATGTACTAATGAAATGACAGAAGTTCTCCCTTGGTTTGTCTTGCCTTCTTGAAGTCCTCTGCACACATGTTGATTCAAAGGAGCTGCATGTAAGCTTTTCGATATGATAATCAGAACTTATACGTATTTACTGCTGCATTAAACCAAGATTGATGTTCGTTGTCCCCCATGATGAGGAAAGGGAAATCTAAACTGATGTCATAGGGTTCGAATCCTGGTCTAGTGCTGCTTACTCCTTCCTATATGCCTCTGAAGAGAAAACGTTAGTGTTTCTGAAGGAGTGGAGAAACATATCATGGGGGGAAGTATAGATGTTTATTAGTTTGCTTTGGGGATTTGAGGCTATCTCTGTTCATCAGGCAACATTCTGAACCTTTCGTGTAACATGAAATGCTGTAATTACATTGGAAATTGCACTGATAAGGAGGTCTTTTTTTTAAAAAAAAAAAAATATTTTGTAAAGTGGTTGCCTTCATTTCGATGTTATATTGCTAAATGATGTTTAGAAGAAGAAAATGTTTGACTGAAGTTTTTGTTGAGGTAATATTGTTAGGATGGTTCCTAGTCTTTAGATATTTTTATTAATACTTGTTTCAACTCCTCAACCAAAACCCTAAGAAAGAAAATAAAGATAATAATAATAATGATTATAGAAATCCCTAAAAAAGGTGTAAAGAATACAAAAAGACTTTAAGTTGTCATTTTGATGTTTCTCTTTGCTTAATGTCCAAGACTATTAATAATATATACATTTCTTATATATTGTACAATGTTACTTGTTGTCAATCTGCAGATGATTTGGTAGAAAACATAATGTAGGCAGAATCCCCAATAAATTTGTTTTTTTTCTTTGAATTTCCTATTGACCAGGTTTGATATTGTGGAAAAACTTCACTGTTTCTTGTCATTTTATAAAGAAGATTTAGTAAATTATTTGGAAGGGTAAGCTCAATTTAATCATTATAAATAAATGTTTTTTACCAAGATATAAGCTACAATGATATTACTTGTCATGTCTTATCTTCCAAATCGATGAGAATTTGATATTTAAGTGATGCAAGACTCTAGCTACTTCTTATCCCAGAAATTTAGGAAGACTGTAGCTGTCTGTGAAATGGACTATGCTTCATCTGAGCTTCAGTTGGTCTAGTATTTGACATATAGATTAGGGAAAGGACAGTCTGGTTTCATTTGGATATGGGCTGACAGGAATGAGATCCCATGTCACTGACTAAATCCTTTAAGGCGGGAGCAGGGAAGGACAAAATAAAGTTTTTGGTGCCAACTATACTTTGCTCCTCCAGAATGCAACCTGAAGTATATTTCAAGATTTATTTGGCAGCTTTGGGCTTAAACCTGATTATAGTGGTAAAGCAGCTAACAGCATCACTCGGTGGAAATAAGCGATGAAGATCTCAAGGTTCCTTCACTTTCTGAAATGCGAAACATCTTATTGGATGATCATACATCACTTACATTTTTATGGGTGGGCGCCCCTTATAAGAGGCAACACAGACATTAAAATATTGAAATTGAAGGACATGAATTTTAATTTGAGAAAGTACAGAACTACCAATGTTGCATTTAATTATGCTTGAAAAGTAAAGTAAATACGTTAATGACATTGCTATGTTTCATATTTTAACGGTTCTAGTTGTATAACAATGTATCTAAATTTTTCTTTGTCATTTTTGGTAGCATTTGCTTGTTTGCATTACTGTTTCTTTGGACTGCAACTAGAAGCTAATGTTTGGCCATGTTGCCAGCGTAACCGATGGGGTGGATGTTGGGGTGGTTTGTCTTGTTTTGGAAAACAAAAAGGTGGAAAGCGCATCGTACCTGCATCTCGTATTCCTGAAGCCAGTTCATCAGCAAATCAACCAAATGGATCTCAAGCTGCTGGATTGAATAATCAGACTACTGCACTAGGCCCATCTCTTCTAGCCCCACCATCGTCACCGGCATCATTCTCAAATTCAGCACTGCCGTCAACGGCTCAGTCACCCAGCTGTTTCTTGTCAGCCAACTCACCTGGGGGTCCTTCTTCCACTATGTTCGCCACAGGTCCATATGCCCATGAGACACAACTGGTATCACCTCCTGTCTTCTCCACCTTCACAACTGAGCCATCAACTGCCCCTTTGACACCCCCACCAGAATTGGCACACTTAACTACTCCCTCTTCTCCAGATGTGCCTTTTGCTCAATTCCTTTCGTCTGCCGTGGATATTAAAAGCAATGGCAAAGCCAATTACATTGCTTGTAATGACCTTCAAGCAACATATTCCCTTTATCCTGGAAGTCCTGCAAGTAGTCTCATATCACCTGTTTCAAGGGCCTCTAATGACCATCAATCATCATCATTTGCTGAAAGGGATTTCCCCTCCCACTGGGATCCTTCGATTCCTTCCCAAAATAATAAGTATCACAATACTGACTCAGGCCGGTTATTTGGGCTGGGAACTGATGGTGTCAAGTTATCTCAAGATTCAAATTTCTTTTGCCCCGCTACCTTTGCTCAATTCTATTTAGATCACTCATCGTTTCCTCATTCTGGTGGAAGGCTAAGTGTTTCCCGAGAATCAGACGCTTACTCTAATGCTGGAAGTGGGCATCAAAACAGGCAGAGTAAACCATCCAAACAAGATGTTGAGGAGATAGAAGCTTATCGAGCATCCTTTGGGTTCAGCGCTGATGAAATTGTCACTACAACTCAGTATGTGGAGATAACTGATGGACTGGAGGACTCTTTTACTATCACACCTTTCCCCTCCAATAAGCCAAATGAGGAAAGCATATTCAATGCGTCGACAGAGGAGGGACAAAAATCAGAGAAGGTGCAGAAAGTTTTGCCTAGTCCGCATTTCTTTAAGGCAGAGGTAAAAGTGGAGGGGTCTAACTATCCAGTTCGCAGTGCATGTGAAGGTTTTGAAGGTAAACCATATTTACTTAAGCTATGCATCTTGTCATTTGTTCCTGTTGTTAGGTAGGATGTCTGGAGGATCCCCAAGCTTTTCTAATTGGACTTCAATGCCGAGCATTATCGGAGATCTCAAGGTTGATGCATCCCATTGGTGCTTTAGCTGCTAATTACTGATACATTTAATGCCGTCTCTTTAAGTTATGGTGATAGTTCGGTTCTCTGTTTCCCGTCATTTCCATGTCGAACTGGCACATTAAGGACTGAATTTTGATAGCTATTGTGAAAATGATTCCCAAGTATTTGAATTTCATCAATAGTGCTAATGGTTCGACACCTGGTTTCCAAAATTACATTGTGTATGAATTACCGATTCCTGATATCATTACGTCTCCTCTTGTCCTGTTTCTTTCAATCACAAACTTTTGTTTTGTTTTTCCTTTTTGTGACTCAGAGAAGCAACAAGGAGGAGACGTTTCTGGGCAAAGTGCACCTGGTAACCATGCTCTGAGTGATGATGATGACATCTTTTCAAAGATGAGAAGTTCCAGAATTAGCAGGAAATATCAGCTTGGTTTATCGAGCTCTGATGCGGAAATAGAGTATAGGAGAAGAAGAAGCTTAAGAGAAGGGAAAGGAGATTTTGCATGGCATGACTAGCAATCTGAACGCAACACTGTGGTCCATGGGTATCAGTAATTTGGAATGGTTCTCATTTTCATGTCTGCTGGGGGTGGTGTTGGTTCACTATGATGATAGGTGATCTGACCTTTGATCTTCTAACCTGGCCCCCTTTTTCTCGTCGCCTTGTGTTATGCTTTGACCAATTGAAGAATGTATGTTGTCTCTAAATTTCTGGTGATGACTCTTGGAGGTTAATGTAATGAGTCTGTCTAGAATGTATTTTCGTAAACGTGGGTTTTACTTTGTGAAACAATCAGATTTGTTAAACTGTTTTTTTTTTTTTTTTTTTGGGTAAATGGTGTTGTGTGGATGGTGTTTGAAAATTTCTGTTGCCGTAAGTCCCTTGTTTTGGGATATAACGTTGACAACTTGATGGATTTTGTACAAAATTAAGTGCTTAAATCTTTCTGTTGTAGGCGATCTCTGTGTGTGTGTGTGTGGATGTACCTAATTTTAAATACGTTCCAGCAGCACTTTATGTCTTTGTTCACAGTAACAAGTTTCTTTGCCAGCTCGTTTATACCGTCGTAAATGAGAGAGATCCACAGAGGAGCAACATCTGTTTAGTTGCCGATCATTCACCGAGTTGCAGGAAGATCAATTTTCGCGTGGGTGACGTTTCTTTTAATTAATCTTTCGTGGAGAATATTTTTTAATGTGTTATACTATTTATATATATATATATTCTATCAGATATGTGATTTATTCTACAAAATAAATAAAAGGAAGAAGAGCAGTGGATGAGTGGTTGATGACAACTTTTATGACCCTGGTGAGTGAGTGAGCGAGTGAGGTGATGCTAATATGATATGGCCAAAAAAAAAAAAAAATCACTGTGGTGGCGGCTCAAGTCTTTGTTTTCAAGTCTTTTTTTTTTTTTTTGGTCAAATGTTTTCAAGTCTTAACTATGTTATGTTATGTTATGTTATGTTATTAGAGGATAAGGAGGGAAAGAGTCAAACAGTCAACATTAAAAACGCGTTTGGATCGTCGTCAATCCTATGAATCCAAAAATCAAATTATTCTTCTCCTGCACAACTGCACCCACCTCTTCTACGGCGATGGCGACTTCACTGCCATTTTCCATTTTCCACTTTCCATTTTCTTCTAACTACTACTAGTATTTAATCAGCCATCCATGAGTCGAAATCGCATGGCCAATTTTCACTAGTAATAATAAGGCGAAGAAGACCCATCACCATGTCTTATTATTATTATTATTATTATTATTATTATTATTATATTCTGTTGTTCTTGATTCTTCTGCTTCAGCTTGAGGGATCGCAAGGCCAACAAAGCTACGTCAACAACAAACAGCTTGATTGCGAGACCAACTACACCACCACCCTTGGATATGTGTGTAACGGTGCAGCCACCTCCTGCACATCCTATCTTACCTTCCGAACAAACCCCACCTACAACAACCCCGCCACCATTGGCTACCTGCTCGGGGCGGATGCTTCCGAAATTGCCCGCATCAACAAAATCTCCGACGTTGGCAGTATCCCGGCTGACACCCTCCTCGTTGTGCCCCTAAACTGTTCTTGTTCCAGATTCTATCAGCACAATGCCTCCTACGTCCTCAAGACAACTTCTGAGACTTACTTCTCTGTCGCCAACAACACCTACCAGGGCCTCACCACCTGCCAGTCCATGATAGCTCAGAATCCTTACAATTATCGCAATCTCTCGGTGGACATGAGGCTCAACATTCCTCTGAGGTGTGCTTGCCCTACCGCTAACCAGATCGCAGCGGGATTCAAATATCTGCTCCTCTACCTAATTGACTGGGGAGACAGTTACAGTTCTATAGCCAGCACCTTCGGTGTCGACGACGTTAACAGCGTTTACAATGCCAACGAGGTCTCTGCAGATCAAATTATTTTTCCCTTCACCCCACTTCTGGTCCCACTTAAGAGCGAACCAGTTGGTATCAATACCTCAGCGTCTCCGCCATCTTCCCCTCCTACTACTCCTTCGCAGCAATCGCCTACTGTTGATCCCACTAGCAGCAACTCCACCTCCCACAAATGGGTTTTCATTGGCGTTGGAATTGGGATTGGTGTTCTGCTTTTGCTCTCCCTTTCCGTGTTTCTGGTTTGGTACTACCCCCGCTATCGCCGTCCCAAGGAATCGAGTGAGAATCATCAGCACAAGTCAGCTGAATCCGCGGACTCTATGGCGGTCGTGCCCCAAAGCAATTCATCATGGTCACAAGGATCACACCTTCGAGATGCTATCGGGTCATTGACAGTGTACAAGTTTGAGGAATTGAACAAGGCAACCAACTACTTTGCAGAAGCCAACAGAATTAAAGGATCCGTTTATAGGGGTTCTTTCAAGGGAGATTACGCTGCAGTCAAAGAGATGAAGGGGGATGTTTCTGCTGAAATCGACGTCCTCAAGCACATTAACCATTCTAACATAATCAGGCTTTCAGGCTTCTGCATCCACCAGGGTCACACCTACCTTGTCTATGAGTATGCGGAGAATGGGTCACTCAGCGATTGGCTACATCACCAACACAACAACAACAAAAATAATCAAGATTCCTTTTCTTCTAATCTTGGGTGGAAACACAGAGTTCAGATTGCTTATGATGCAGCAGATGCACTAAATTACCTCCACAACTACGCCAACCCACCATATATCCACAAGAACTTGAAGAGCAGCAACATCTTCCTCGATGCCAACATGAGGGCCAAGCTGGCCAATTTCGGGTTGGCCAAGGCTGTTGACAACGTTCAAAATGATGGGGAGGAAGGAGGCCTAATCATGACTAAGCACGTTGTCGGTACACATGGATATATGGCTCCCGAGTACATAGAGAACGGATTGGTTACCCCAAAGCTTGATGTCTTTGCAATAGGGGTGGTGATGCTGGAGCTATTGTCGGGAAAAGAAGCTGCTGCTACAGCCACTCGAGATGGTAAGAAAGCAGGAGGAGGAGGAGAAGAAGAGTTACTACTATCTGTAACGATAAATCAGGTCCTTGATGGTGAGAATGTTAGAGAGAAGTTGAGTGGTTTCATTGATCCTTTTCTTGCACAAGAGGAGTATCCACAGGATTCTGCCTACTCCATGGCCGAAGTAGCCAAGAACTGCGTGTCTAGCGATCTCAACTAGCGTCCCACCATGGCACAGGTGTTCATGACCCTGTCCAAGATTCTATCATCAACCTTGGATTGGGATCCTTCCAATGAACTCCAACAACACTCGAGGTCTCTAAGTCGTGGCAGATAGAAAAGTAACCACATGTATTGCTTTTCTTGTGGCTCTCCGGTGGTGCATAAAGAAAGATCAATTCGTTGTGCTAGACTAAATATATAAGCTCAATATCCCCTCCCCTCTTACCTCCTTTTCAACAAATAAAATTTCCATGTCTCTGCCTTCCCAATCTCCCAATTCGTTTGAAAGCTGCACATGTTATATACATCTGTTGTCAATAAACTGACCAGTTTACAGTAGATACAAGAAGAATGATTATTATTATTTCGAATGATTTAGCCTCTAATTATTATGCATTCAGCTCATCAGTGACAGCAGTTTTTATCCACTTTTTGATTTCCTCTCACCACCCTCTTCCCCTGTCACGCTCCAACCCGACCTATGGAGGCTAGACCAGGGTATGACCTAATTCATTTATACTATTTCACCTACTTAATCATTTGTTATGTTTTAACGCTTAACGTTAGCTTAGAACTCCTAAAGTTTTTCAGAAAACAGGCAGCATAACGGTTGTATTTAAGACCTTTCGTTTGACCTAATTTTTTAGAACGCCTCAAAATTTCCAATCGTTAATTAGATTCCGATAAAGATTCATGTTTTGTCATCAATAGATTTGCCAACTAATTTATCTCGATAGTCTCGTTTGATTAACAAGCCTAGCATGATAACTATGTCCCATTTATTTTCTATTTCCTGTCTTGCAAGTACTTATTATCCCTTAGCTTACGCATAAGCTCCTAAGTGAGATTAGACAGAGTTTCATTATATGCTTATTCACCTAGTGGTTTAAACACCTATGATAATTACTAATCAAGACAATAAAAGAAATGACCAAATAAAGAGTTCGTCCGATTATAGATAGTACAATCTAAAATTAGACCCAAATTACAATGGGGTCATTTACATCAATGAAATAAAGAGTCCGCAAACAAACACAACATCCCTAATAACATCCATGTTCACGAAAAGTATGCAATGCACATAGTTGTTCCAAAGGTTCATCAACTAGCACATTTTCTTCAGGTACCTATTCCAAATCTGATTCACCTGTGACAAAAAAAGAGGGTGAGTCCTTATGAATTCAGCGAGAGGGGAAACAAGTGACAAGGTTTTGAAATCCTTTTTTCGGTTAATCTTATGAAAACTCCTTTGGAAACATGTCATATAAAGTAAGTAAGTTCATAACATAACATAAATATAAATAAACACATTTACCTGTTTTTCCTCTCCGAGGTCCTCTAGGAACCAAACGAGAGTACTTAAACACATAATGAAAAGGATACGGTGAGCTTTCGCTCTCAAGATCAATCAGTGAGCATTTGCTCTCAAGATCATTTCCAATAACCATTGTTGTAGCCGACATCAATCATCCACTTATCACTCCAACGGGTATACTCCGAATGTACACCAAACCTACGACCCAACTCTCCGAGGAAGTCTAGCCCCCAAGCGAGAGAGGGAATTGGACCGTGGTAGTCACGCCAATACACCGGCAAGCCCGATGCCGCGCAGAGTGATGCGAACGCTACCATGCCAAAATGAAAGGTTGTAACCTTGCATGCAATGTACATTTATGCCATTTAACATTTCACATTGGGAGGTCAACAAAGTAGGTTGCCTCCGGGCAAGTATATGATCACATTTGACATATTGGCACATAAGGCATTGTAAGAACATATAATCATTTCATATAACAACTTGAAAGAAATTAAACTTTCACGGGCAGCCAAGTAATCATGTTCAAAATAAGCCATAGAATATCAATTCACATTAGGAGGTCAACAAAGTAGGTTGCCTCCGGATACATGTATGATCGCATATCGACAAGTAAACATACGAGATATGCTTTAACATATAATTTCACTTTGTAAAACACTTAGGAGCATGTGAACATTTAACAGACAACCAAGTAACACCATATAAAATAAGTCATATAGCTCATTTTAATTCACATATCAAGTGTTGAGATCATACAAGCATGCTACAACACTTTACCCAAAACCGGGTGCAAGAATAGTTAAATTATCAACATGCCATAATCAAGAATCATGTTTAGAGTTATAAAGACAATTCCGGGCAGCCTATTAATATTCCTCAATATCAATTATAAGTCACACAAGAGTGGTTTATGACTTGGGAGTCTACGTGGCCATTAGGGTTTACAAGGCCATGCTCGAGTGTTGATTTTGTTTGCTAAGGACCACAAGAAACACTTAAGACATTTCAAGCATACTTAGCAATTATTGGAAAGCCTACTAACCACTCAATTGAACACATTTAACCATAAGATCATCACTTAGCAAGTATTCATAAGCAATAGGGCCTCAATTTCGTGCATACACATGCGATTAAGCAATAATTCGCCATGTAATAAACCCAAGCCATGCATCAATTAGTTAAGCATCCTCAACCAACCAAAATAGCCCACACAACTTCTAATATCCACAATTCCCAGCATTCAACACCTCAAGTAAAGTTACAACATGATTTAAAGCATAGTACCAAGCCAAAAACCCTACTGAAATGGTCTGTTTTTCCTCATTCATTTAGCCAAGAAAATAACCTCCAAATTCAGTGAACCAAATGTCAAATTGAAACTTAATGAGTGCTTTAAATCTAGGAACAAACCTCGCTGCATTCCAAGTTTGGACTTAGGAGTTATGACCAAAACCGTGAGACTACGCAAAACTGTCCAGTTTCATACACATTTCGATATTTGCCATTGTTGGGGACCTTAAACTCAAAATTTGCCTTAGCCTATTTCTGCAAGATATGTTCATAACTGAAAAATATAGTGACTCACCAAGTTTCATGCATTTTTAACATCGTTTTCTATCTTAAAAATGCTCCGAACAGAAGGGTCAGTAAACTCGGCAGATTAGTAATACTTACTTGCATGGCTTGAAAACCACCTTAAACTTCAAAATCCAAGGATGCTATCAACATGAAAGTTGTTATTCTACCTCTTAACTATAACATATCCAGATATCATGCATATCTAAGAATGTTTACTATATTAAATCGTCCATGCAAGAACAATGCGCAACATAGACCTCAATGAAGTTATACTAGCAAGTATTAGCATATATCTTCACATGCATGGCTATATAATCACATATCATGCTTATGAACCTTTGAAAATACTTTAAAAACAATTTAGAACCCTCACCTTGATGAAGATTAAGCAAAAATTGAAGCAAGCAAAGATTGAAACTAGCTAGCCAAAGCCTTTCTTTTCTTCTCCTTCTTTCTTTCTTTCTCCTTCTCTCCCTCTTCCTCTTTCTCTTCCTCTCTTGCATGACTCTTACCCTCTCTAAATATGATTTTTCTTGTTTTGAATGAGTGTATGGGTGATAAGAACTAAGAAATGGAATATAATAAGCTTTTGTTGAACTCTAGACATGAAAATGTGCATAAAGCTCTTACAAAGTGTATTTTTATGAGTCTTGTGTTTAGTGTTTTCATAGAAATGTTTTTTTTTTTGTCTTGTGTGAATTTAAATTATAATTGTGTGTAAGAGAATGTTAGGTTGTTTGTCTTCTAGTGGGTTGAATTAGGATTAAAGTATAGTATTAATAGTTAGTGAATTTTGTAAGAAAAGGTGATTAGGTATATTATATTAGGAGTTATTTGGGTGATGATAGGATTTTATCTTGTAGTGAATTTAAATTAGGATTAAAATAATGTTAGTGAAATGTTTAAGAATAATTTAATGTTATTTTATAGTTCGTGAAATTTGTAAGATTTGAATTAGAAATATAATAATAGTTAGTGGATTGTATAAGATTATTTTATTGTCTACTACTTTGTGCAAGAATTTTTCTTGATTAGCGTGCAAGCACGCATTCTTAAGTTTTAGGGCACAAATTACGAGGTAGACACGAACTACGAGATAAAAAACATACTTCAATACTAAGGCACATACTTCAAGATGAATGCACGAATTCTAATGTAAATGCACGCAAACCTAAGTGAATGCACATAAACCAATACAATGCACGTAAATTAAAATGTGACACTTAAATCTAGGTTAATACACGCAATTCAAGGTTAGTGCACACGGATCAAGATATCGCACGTAAATCGAGATCAGAGCATGTATAACGAGACACGCATGAAAACCAAAGACAGGGCACGTAATCTAAAGTCAATCATATAATTCTGAATCTAAGGCATGCAAATCAAAATAAGACACGTTATTCAGGATCGGACCTCACACACCCACTCTCCCCCCCGCTCCTTATCTCATCCAACAGAAAGAACCATCTTTCTTCAGAATATATGTAAATGATAAAAGACTATTCTTTCTGTAGGATGAAAAAGGGATTTTGATCAAATGAAAACTCGTCAAGATCGTAAACCATCTCTCTTCATAACAATAAACCCCATTCGTTCTGTAGGAGAGCGTGAATCAACAGAAATACAGAAATGCACAGAATAGCCTCTTCAGTTTTCACAAGTTGAAGGAATCATCAGTTATCTATACTCTGCGGAGAGAAGAAAAAGAACACAAGACAGAAAGAAACAAAGGAAAAGAGGAAAAGAGGAAAAGTAAAATCCTCCTCAGGTTGGCTTTAGTTACAATCATTGAGAAATTCGATAGCAAACAAAAGTCAATGTTTAAGTCCCTGTCCTCACATCAGTGTTAACTCCCTGTCATGAATTTATTATTAGCTACAAGATTATTTATCTTGCTCCAGAAAACTTCTGCAAGACTTTCCAATATCTCAAACAAGAAGGATTCAGGTGGACTGCCCGAAGAACCCATCCTATAGGATTCTGATCCAATTCCGGAGTGGATGACACATTTGAACTGTTTTTCTGCTGTAGAGGAAGCAAATGAATTTGAAAAAAGAGCTCGGCAGGCCTCATTTCTGCGAGAAACCAACAAAAAAAGAAAAAGTCAATATATTAACCATAAGATATCATAAGAACTATATACTTGGATCCTGATATTTCTATTATCACAAGAACTATATACTCAGATCCTGATACTTCTACAATGTCCCATATTCTAGAATTAAATCTGCCCAATTATTAAGAGGGCAGAGCTGAAGAAAATTAGCAGAAACGATGTTACATACACCATGAGAAATAGTGTTATGAACCCAGAGATATGTGATAGACGCCAACAGATAATGTTGAAGTATCTTTACGCAAATATCCTCTCCCTTGGATTTCAATATTATATTGAGGCTTAGCCAGTAATTAATTGCCTATGCAAACAAAAGGAGAGAATGCGGCAAAAAGTCCTGCCCTACTAGTGAACATTGATAGCAAAACGAAGCACGCAAACAAGCAAAGGGCCAATTCTCAGACAAGATGGGTCAAACATCCAAGGAGTAGGTCATTTCTAGTCTAAGTGATATATAAACTGACACATAATTTCATCTTTCCTTACATGTCAAGCCAGTAAAAGGTTGAGTTCATCAAAAGCAAGTGCTTAAACACGACGGACAAACGAAAAAACATATGCATCAAAACAAAATGACACCTGGTGGCCACGAAAACCATTCATCCTGTAGGTTTTTCTCCCACTTTGTTTTAGAGCCAAGGCTTGCTTCTGCTTGTGCCAGCAATAATGAGACAAAAGGTAACGGAGTGAGAGAAGTCTCCTTCGCTTTCTTGAGACTTCTGATGGCAAGAGATAAGAACTGTGAGTCACACTGTCGTCTAGCAAGCTCCATACAAATAGCCCCTGAAACCATCAATAATACCAAATAAACAACTTTGGGGCCCCCCATGGCTTGGTAAAGGCAAAGACTATTAAACTTCTAGCCAAATCACGCTCATGATAATGCAATACACCTGAGCTAATTGGAATCCACATATTAAGACAGATGATCGAGAAGTGGAAGGTGGCCAATCAAGTCGGGATCTCATTGACCATAACCTATAGGAACCAGGAGCGGAGGGTTTTACTTAAGACTGTGGAGGGATTGCTTTATTTTTCACTTGATCCAAATTTATATTTTTTAGGGGAGTTGGTTAAACCACTAAAGCCCAACAGTATTACATGTGAAAACACACTGGGAGTGAAAAAAGGAAGGAGGAGGAAAAGTCTTCAGGCTCCATTAAACTTAAAATGGCTAAAAACATAGGCCGATGGCTTTATCCCTGTTAGGTTACATCTCTTGGCCTTTTCGCCTCTCATTCTTTCACTCACTGAACTGAACAAAATTGAACTACCAGATGTCATAGGTATCTTCCATTTCCCCCAAGCCCACACTTCACTTACTGAAGACTTTCCACATTTTCAAAGCTGATATAACTTCAGACTTAGAGCAGCAGATTGCTGAAGTTAACAGAACTCCCATAAGAACACAAAATGAAAATTGCAAAAGAAAAAAGAAACATATCAGATATCAAATCTGTTTGCAAGGCCATAGGTTTATTACCGTGACAAACATAAAAGCAACTCTCACTAGTGGCTAATGAACAAGCTTGCATGAGAAACTCTTCTGCAACAAGAAAATCCTCGGTCCAAATAGCAATCAGACCCTGCACCAAACTGTATACAGCCAGCCACATATTCCACGAGCTCTTGATATCTTTGGAGCACTCCTCAAAGCTCAAAGATAATCCACTGGGCCCAGTCTGGAGCTTGTATTGAGATTCAATGAACTTGAGACAGATCCAACCAATATGACAGTCAGTTTTGAGCTCCATACATCTTTCGTACTCTTCTCTCAGGCTAACAAAATTATTGTCTGCAGCATAGGCACGACATAGTAGCAAGTGTGCAAAAAAAAGAGAGCCATCAGGAAGCGAAAGCCCTGAAGCACTTTTAGCATGCTTGATGCAGCTGTTGCAATTTCCAGACTGCAAACAAACCTCAGCAGCACAAAGAAGAAGCAGAAACCTTTTATATTGGTTATATAAATTGTTCTCCAGATAAAATGGATCAGAAAGAGTTACACCTATCAATCGCTCAATCACACCGCAAAGATGTTGGGGATATCTCTCCTCACGTGCCTTCTGAAGATAACCAAGTATAAGCAAGTATCTTGCATTATGGTTCCATGGTTCATTATGCAAGCACCTGTAAAATTAGATAACAGAATTCTTAAAAGAGGGATCACACACTTCAAAAATCTTCTGCAAATTAACTCTTTACAGATTCACAGACACAGGAGAAAAAGAAAGGTAACCCTGTAAGGATGCTTCAGTAGAATATATGGATCATATATATTATTTTATTAAAACGATAACAAAGAAATGTCGTTTACATTTAAGAAAGTTTAAGAATGTTAACACATAAAATACTTGTGTCCTATATCAGCTTAAGCATTTCAATGAAATGGTTAAACAATATGGTAATAATGCAGTAATAAGGTCCCGGGATCAAGTTTTGCTGCCACCAGTTATAATATTTCCACTTATTTGGCCCACTAACCACATACAAAGGACTCGCATGTGACTGGTGTGATCAAGAAGTAGAATAATATAAGATTGTTCCCCAACAGACGGGAATTCTAGATAATGTGGTTAACAACATTGTTTAAGAGAGACTCCAAAGGCATAGACAAAATAGCATTATACTTTTGCAGCTGTTGAATTGCTTTGGATCCAGAAAGCATTTGCTCTTGACAAGTGGGGAATGAGAATTTCTTGTTGTAGTACCCAGTCGTGTAGCAAGCAACTGCTCCTGCACCAACTATCTCACATGGAGATTTTAAATCGTCTACCTTTTGGTGGTGAAATTGGTCTATAGTGAAGCATCTAGTTGCAATGTGAATATCTTTCCACTCTTTGCTAGATAGTAAGAGGTAACCAAGTAGATTCCTGTTAGCACAAACACAAAAATGTTTCCGTAAGATATATTGACAAGTACACAACATTAAGATAAATACAACTGAGTTTCTAAAATCATTCTTTGCGTAGCATAGCTATTCTGAATGTCATCAAGATATTGTATTCAGCAACATAATGCTTTGGCACAAATATTCAGCAGAACCATGGAACAAAATTTAGCATACAACTAAAATTTGATAGCATCATACAACAGAAGATCCACTCTTCCAATAGATTTCAATACTGCATATAGCAGAAGAAACAAATTTCCACGTCAAGAAATCTTCAAAATCTTCAGTAGATCATTATGGCCCTCCAAGAAAAAGAAAATGTTCCGTAGAATCATGTTGGTGATGATTGTAGATGAACTAGTTCATTACTTAGTATATGCGTGTGATATTCTTTGATTATTCCCTATTACCAGGTTACAAGGATTTCCGGAATGGAATTCAGTCTAACCTGCAACATCTTCAAACCTTTGCCCAATATAATATTTCCTAAAAATAACCATGCCTTTGAGACGGAGATACTAATATTATCGATATTTTTATGATTCATACATAAAAGTCAAGATGCTGCGAGGTGGACATCCTAGCAGGGAAAAGAACCGGTGAATCACAAATTATAAGAACGTTGGAGCAAAATCATCCTATAGTTTTATCTTTCCTTTCATTTTATAACTGCGCAAGAGTTTAAACAGTACCACCTTCTCATCCTCATGTTATACTGAATTGTGCTTAATTTTATTCCACAAAAATCAGTGGCTCGTCCAATATGCTGAAATGACTCTGACTTTGTTCACGACTAGAAATTTCCTCCTAAATAAGAAATAGGTCATGTGACTGAACAACTCTTCCATCTCACTAGCACTAGGAAACAAAGAACCAAATGAAACCAAGTCTTATCCCACCAGGCGAGGTCTGCTATATGGATAGGGCCAAGAAACAAATGTTGGAAAGATTTAGACTTTCAGTTCTTAGCAGTCATGCTGTCATATTTTAGAAGTAACGAGCAAAATGTGTGATAACTATGAGCAATGAATAACTCAAAGATGTGCTTCAGCATAATAATATCCAGCACAGTAAGCATTCATTCATGAATGCCAGAGATTCCATAGAGCCATCCAGATGGAGTACCTTATCAAAGCACTGTTAGGATACATATGAAGAGCTTTCCTCAAGTGATCGATTCCCTTCTGAATTCCAAGGCAATTTTCAGACCCAAATTTGATCTGCAAGTCTCAGAAAAGATAAAACTAAGAGACTTACTAGAAACAAATCCCTGATGGACTAATAATACAAAGCTTCAAACTGTCAAAGCTACTATAAGAGACTTACTAGTTTACCAAGTGCTATTAGGACATGCATTGCAGTGATATCTCCACTTGAAGTAAGAGAGGAACGACTACTCGAAACAACTGACTCAAGCTGGCTACTCTGATCCAAAGTGTGAATAGCAGATACTATGAAACTAATTTTTGAACTCTGGAACAATTCCTTGGGCATTCTCAAAATGCTTAGAATAACTGATTCCTGTCCAGAAATGTAATATAGCAACCTACAGACAAAACTAATAGAGGAAGCAGCCAATGAACATTCCATGGATAAAACGCTTGCAGCAAGTGTTCTTGCTATTGACAGGGCCAGATCATTCCTCCTAAGTTGCCATAAACTTAGAGCATATATCTGCAGACCCTTTGCATCAAGTAGACCTAGTACATTGAAACAGTACACATTTGGTAAGAGCATAATTCTCTGTAACATACAGTACATGAACTCTACTACAGAAGTAATATAGTAACACTATTGGACTCAAAGACCCTTGAGAAGCTTCCGACTGACCATTTATTAGTTAGAGTGAAAAACAAAAGGAGAATAAGATCGGCTGGATGGTCAATAACTGCATGGATGCTTAAAACATCTTTGGCAACCTAAAAAGTTAAACTGCTAGAAGATATCTCTAAGCAATTCGTATTAATACTGTTTTTAATCATAGATCGAAGACAATCTCAGATTAGACACACCAGTTTTCATTTCGAAGTAAGCCAAGACCTAATTAGCGTATACTTTAGAGTATAAATTAAAGCTGATTAATTGAAGAAAGCTAAAGGATATTGACAAATAATAGAGGAAAATTTACGACATTCAAGTTTTTGTTTCCAACTGCTCTGCCCTTCCACCTTGACGTATACAATATACTTGAATATTCCGTTTTTAGGCATCTCTATATTCATTAAAATGGGAGAAGCAATTAAATGTCGACCCCACCTAATTGGACAAGGCTCAATTTGGTTTGGCTTTTTTGGGGGCAGCAATTAAATCTTTTACACAGGAATACTTAGAGAGGTTTGACTAATCTGAAGAAAACTTTAAAATTTAGAATGAACAAGCAAATCTTGAGTTAAAACATACATAACCCAGACCTTCTTTCTCCAGATCTTCACATTCTTTAACCGCATCATTAGCATTCCCTGACTGCAGAAATATTTAATAATGAGCATTAGCTCTGGTTTCATCAAGTATTAAAAGGTAAAGGGGAGACGATATACGTAAGACCTTAAGCATGTAGCTTATTGGCAATAAGAAAAACAGTATCAAACACATTACCCTACAAAGTGATCTGGCCAAATTAATTGATACATCTTGGAGATAGGACTCCGATGCTTTGCCAGCAAAAGATCTCAATGCATAGCGAGCTAGCCTGTATGAGGCAACAGCGCCCAGATAATCACATCGTGCCTCACTGACTAGTCCATTTAAATTATGGGACTCAGGATACTGAGGTGCTCGCTGCAAAGCCTGCCTGATGGCTCCAAACACCTGTCAGAACACTTATAGAAAAGATTACCTACACACTTATTGCAGAGTCTCCCATGTTCACATTCAGAAAATATAGTGAAGATTCTTGCTCAGTACCTCTGAGGATGACAGGTGACCAGAACTCAGAGCAAGTTTTGCAAGACCAATTTGGAACTCTGCAAGCTGCTCAAATATAGAAGTACTAATTATGACTCCTCAAATTCTTAATATCAATATTATAATCAAATGTTAGGTGATGCAGCAGAACAAGATTTTATAAGTTACAAGAATGTATCATGCAGCACACAGAAGCATCGTTTTAAATGCTAAGGACAATTGGATATGTCATGTCATTGAAAATGCACATTGATAGGCTTTGTGATGAGCAGCACACTTCCAATTAACGGCATGCAGATAATGATAAATATAGACATACTTGCTTATTAATAATACCTCTGGTAGAATGAAAAATGAGAAGTTTCATGTTAATCTCCATAAGGGTTTAGCATATTACAAAAACAAACACTCCTCTGCCAGTGTGTGTGGGAGAGAGAGGGGGAAAAGGGGAAGGGGGGAGGAAGGAAGGGGCAGGGAAGGAAAGAAAGAATAAGATTGAGAGAGAGAAATCTCACTGGAAATATCTGCACAGCCCGCAGACAGCATTCGTATGCTTCATCAGGGTTGAGCTTCCTGAGAATGAATAGGGACATAGCACATGTAAAAGGCACCAAGAAGAATCATCTATCTATATTTTCCATTTATAAGTAAAGATTACCTGTCATCGGCATCAGCAGTGATCCGAGCTCATGGTAATGCAAGGGACGGATCAATACTTCTAGCACGATCAAATGCTTGCCGCGCCAATTCTTTTTGACCCTCTAGCCTGTAAAGCTGTATATGTCCAATGTTAGACACGAATATGAAATACTTTTGGTTTATTGAATATCGATATATTGGAAACATGTCAGGACTTTTCAAGAGGTATAGTTGAGCTGCAAAAGAAATAGATGCATGTCTGGCAGCATTAGAGTTTGTCAGACTGGTATTCAAGCTCTTGCTGGATGCTCACTCCTCCATGAACCTTGACAGAAATATACTGTAGACAGGGCAGGTGTGTAAAGGAGAAGTCGACCTCAATTATCAGATGAAGCAATATTGTAGCCTGATATTTTCTTTTTATTTCCCCTTTCTTTTGCTGTTGCATGTGGTGTTGGATAAAGTGGAATAAGTTTTGAATTTCAGTATGTCCAGCATTCTAGCCCACACTATTCACAATACGAAGTACAGGAGGTGGTTAAAGAATCAGACAAACCCATAACCATATACCAATAGACAGGAAAAAGGAATGAGGAAGGGAATGTGAGCCCAAAGATGAGCACATATTATGAAACAGAAAGAAACAAGGTTACACAATAATCTGTCTATAATCAGAAAGTCATCACATTGGGGTCAACACGCATTAAGCAATAAGGATCATCATGATTCTGCCAAAGTTATGTGTTAGTTGGGGGAACATCTAAACAAAAGAAACATTGAAAATAAATCAATAAACCACTCTATTCTCTCTCATTCACAAGATAAGCAATAAGGATCATCATGATTCTGCCAAAGTTATGTGTTAGTTGGGGGAACATCTAAACAAAAGAAACATTGAAAATAAATCAATAAACCACTCTATTCTCTCTCATTCACAAGATAACCAAATGTTCTGCAGGTTGAGTCCCAGAAATCAAGTAATTTACAACTTCCAGTGTTCTAAACCAAATAAATGATAAACAGAAGAGAGTCTGGAAGCTGAACCATGAATAGTAAATAGAAACTGAATGCTGATGTCTAAATCACGTGTACCTATTGACTGTTGGCATCTGGTGCAACACCGACTTAAAAGTTTTCCAACATCTAAATTAGTAATCATAAATGAAACTATGAACTATCTTTGGCTCTGTCGTGAAGTGGGGAGAACTCTGGTGGTATGATAATTTCTTCTGGGAATTTAGATGGCATGTTGTTGATATTGAAAGGACAACTCAAGACTTTTAGATGGTCTCAGAAAAGAGGAATTATAGGTTGGAGGATAGAACAGTTTTTGAGAACTATTTTTCTTTTAAGTTCTTCAAGGATACTGCAAATTCTTTTTGACCTTGGGCAGCTGTAGTCGTTGTCGTTCTGGTACAGGCCTCGATTACATGGGTCTCACATAAACATCGAAATTGCTATAATCTCAACACACATTAACTACATGTTACTTACCAAACAAAAATAGTAAGCAATTGGAAACAATTACTATATGCAAGGGACTAAGTTACCTACTTTCTTCCAGTGCTTAGGCATCATACAAAATAGGCACGACCTAACCGTATAATTCCACTCGCTCATCAATTCAAACCTTCGAAGAGATGAAATTTATAGTTCATAGGAACATATACAGCTCATCACCTTGCCAAGATATGCCCATGCAACAGCTTGAGATACATCCAACTGTAGTCCCCGTATGAAAGCATGTTGTTTCAATGAGGCAGAACTAGATAAACATCCCAAAGCAACCCAAAATTCATCGTTTTCACCCTCAAGTAATAAGCCACCTAAGCACATTTTCTCAGATAGCGTCCTGATAACAATGAGAGTAACATGAGATTACAATGCTACAGCTAATACATGTGAATTCATTAAAAGTAACAAATCACTACCAAGTATTCAGGTGCTTTCTTTGACTCTCCTTCCAAGAGGAAATGAGATCTTCTGCTATAGCAATGTCAGCATACATGTTTGCTTGCCAAGGGGCCAAATGCAGAGCCCGCTGATAGGAACGAGTGGCAGATACTGCAGCTTGGTAGCAGGTGCTTTTCCAGGAATGGATGGAACTACTAAAAGCATTCTCATCAGCCTCCAAGTCCCAGCCTTCCTCCATCCATGGAAAACATTTTGCATACATAAGCTAAAAAGAAGTGCAAAAGACCTTATTTTTAACCCATCATGTGCAAAGCAATTTAGTCGCAAATACAAGTCCCACAGGAAAGCATGAGACATATTTCAGATAATGAATGTCAAATATAAATGTAAGTTAATAAGCAGTAGGAGTAGGATGGAAACAACAACAGTGCCATAACATTTTGCAGATAGTGAAAAACATAAGAGTTCCTTTGTAGAATCTACCTGAATATCTCCATGCAGCTTCCATGTACATGAGATATTGCCAGCTAATGAAGCACATGTGATTGCCACTTTAGATGCCTCCTACATTTCCTTTTGTCCGTTAGAGGGAACATAATAATCACAAAGGGCATCCTCAGGCAATTTAGAAACCAGGCATTGAGAATGAAATTGAAGTTTCACAAATACTGACCTCTAAGAGTGAGGCTCCCCATTTAAATGCGCCTGAATCTACACATTCTTTGGCCAAGGAAAGTAGTGCTGAAGCAAGCCCATATTGTGCAGACACATTTTCAGGTGAAATCTTCAGTGCTTGCCGAAATTGCTCAACACCCTATATATAGAGATAACTGTAAAGTTAATTTTGGTATATCTATTAGGATTTAAAACCAGTACATAGATCCCGTATTGTGGTCCCTTTAAGGTCACACAGAATTCTTTCATCTAACAGAAAGGGCCGAGTTTGAGCCTCGAAGCATGCTTGTTAATATTTTGACCAACAACTGAGATTGGAATAAGAAATATATGCTAGTTTTACATGCCTAGGATTTAAAACCAGTACATAGATCCCGTATTGTGGTCCCTTTAAGGTCACACAGAATTCTTTCATCTAACAGAAAGGGCCGAGTTTGAGCCTCGAAGCAGGCTTGTTAATATTTTGACCAACAACTGCGATTGGAATAAGAAATATATGCTAGTTTTACATGCCTAATTATTTAGTCTAGGGCCTAAGCATTTGATACAAAACTAAAACAAGAGCAACAAATAGGGAGAGTATGCAATGATGAGTCAAAGTCTATCTCATCCTCAACTTCAAACTTTTAGCTAATTCTTACCCTCAAACAGGCTAAGGTAAAGCCTTAATAAATTCAGTTAACTAATCACACTATGGATTTGCAATTTTAGCTTAATTCTAGTTTCAGATCAGATCAGGCTCTTTGTGAAATTTTGAACCAAGCATGAGTAGCCCAGAGCTAAGCTTGACTAAATCAGTCATATTAGATGTAACCACAGCCCATTCACATTATGGTGCAATTCCACACACCGACCACTCTCAACTCTCTTACTATATCACCCGCTTGAAAGGGAAAATGAAAGGAAAAGGAAGAGGAATTGAACGATTAGAGAGTAAAGTTGTTCCAATAATAGTAAACTCTACACCCGAGCATAACCTAAGGCAAAAGTTCTGCGTTGCATAAAACAATTAAAACTTCTGATAATGCAACTGTCCAGAACTGTAGTAATTTTTAAGATTCAAATAGAAACTATTGATTTATAGATTTTAACATAGAGTATCACATAATAAAATCCTACAACTGATACATTAAAATGACGAAATTAACAAGGATAAGTTTTACCTTTGCGAAAGAGCCGAGCATCAAAAAGACATTCCCGCTTTCGACCAATGCAAAGACTCTTGCATCCTCTAACTCGACTGCTCGTCCATATGACTGGAGAAAAAATGATTAGCCGCTCATAATGGAAGATCAAAAGGGTCATTCACAAATAAGATGGATTATAAGATGTTGCTATAAAGTAGTGGTGAGTCATGTAAGGATATACACATAGAATTTACGAAACAAAACATGTTTCCAAATGAGTGCTCATATGAACCAGTCCCGGAGAAGAGGTGCAAGGGAAATTACAAACCCCTGACATACCATGCTCACTGTTCTCAAAGCTCGTGACTGTTGCCTTCTGATTACACGGCATGAGTGTAACAGAACTTTAAGAGCCAAGAGCAAAGTAGAAAAACTGAAATGGATTTGAAATACCTTAATTGCAGCAGTAAACATGCCCATTTGCTGGTAAGCAAGACCTAAGGCCTAAATGAGCACAAGCCAAGATTAGAAGAATAACATCAACAAGACATGAATTCGAAGAGAGAGAGAGACAGGATGGAGAGAGGACCTCCCACAAATCAGCAGAAGTGGGATAGCCGCGGATGGCATGCTGAAGACTCTGTACAGCTTCAGACCATTTCTTCTGATGAAGCAGAAGGTAACCCAATCTACGAAAAGCCCAGAAGGCCCTGGGGGACTTGTTAGTAGCTTCCCTGCAGATAGCGATCTCCAAAGTTTGTTTACTAACTCCAGCAGATTGGGGTTGGGGTTGGGGTTGGGGTTGGGGTTGGCCTTGGTCCAACAAATCACAAATAGCATCGCCAGCATCGGAGTCGTCGGGATTGAGAGTGATGGCTCTCTGGTAACACTTGAGTGCTCGATGAGAATCAGAGAGAAAACGGGAATAGTAATGGCCCAAATATCTGAAGGCAGCAGCATTGTGGGGGTTGAGCTTGGCCGATATCACCAAATGCTCTGCAGCTTTTGATTGCTCTCCCTTTTCCCATAGCAACACTCCCTGCACAGCAGCAGCAGCAGACATCATCCAACCTTTTTTCTCTAATGTTTCAATTACAAGAGTTATAAAAAAATAAAAAAAATAAAAAAGAGAGAAAGTGATTAAAATTGGAGGTAATTACGAGATTAAAATGGAGAGCAGGGTCATCATGTTGGGAGTGGAGAGATTGTTGCAACTCCCTCAAAGCAGCTTCATCCTCGTCCTTGTAAAATTCACATAAAACAAATATATATATATATATATATGTATATAATTATATATATATATATATATATATGCTATATAGGCTATAAAGGAGAAGAAGAAAATAGAACAAAAAAGAAAAAGAAAAGGAGAGCAGAAATTAAGGAGAAGTAGTAGAAATGTGTACCATGATCGTCTTTGTAGCAACCAGGTGTGAGGTGTAGTTGTTGTTTCCCCCAACACACACACACACACACACACAAAAAGCTAATAAAACCCTAACACGAAAACGAAGAGAAACGGGTAAATTGCCGTAGTGCTTGCAGCAGCAGCAGCAGCAGCAGCGGCCGAAATTATGTATGTATTGCCACCGGAACTCATAACATTCGAAATTATACAGTAAAGTATAGTTTGTCCCTTTCCTAACACTTGTACAACAATTGACTCTATATACCGTTCATTTGCTATACATACTAGTTCACGCGTAGTCTCTCTCGTTTTAGCGTTGCATTTTATTTTATTTTATTTTTTTGTTAGTTCTTTTCTTTTTCTTCTATACAAGTAAAAATGTTAATATCCATGCATATATCATTATTCGTTCTTTTTTCTTTTTTTTTTTCCTTTTAAAAATGTGTTTATCATTGTAATACTTGCTACAAAGTCAAATAATTTACAATTGATTAAATTAATTCGTGTATAAAAATATTTGAAAGATGAAATGCTTTTGGGAAAATAGTTAAATGGTTGCAATCATATTGAGTTACAAAAATTACTTAGCGCATAAGCATGGCATCTCTCCACTTTCTTAAAAGGAAGGAAACATTGCTTCCTAGAGTCGTAAAGCTTAAAAATGCACTCATTAAATCTTCTAACAAAGACACGGCCTGCATGTACAAGTATTATGTTAGTATATTAACCGCGGACTATAATTTAGTGTTGGGAAAAAATAAACTATATTATTTATTCTTCTATAAATCTATAATCGTCCCCCTCAAAAGGTTATCGTTGCTATGACCACCTTCTAGTCGAACGTGGGAAACAAAGAAAAAGAAGAGAAACACAACCAAAGAAACAAAAGACAATCATGTCATGCCATTGAAATTGACACATTTAGCTCAACAGTGATTTCGCAGAGGTTATGAAACATAAAACTACTACAATGTAGCCCAACATAGTGACGCGCTGTGCAGCAGGAGACTCCACTCCGCCCCCTTCAATATGGGGCCGAGCATTTCCAGCGTTTGCCTCTACCATAATAACTACTGCGACTATAGCAAACCAGAGTCGACCAATACATATTCCATATATAATATTGCTTACACATTACAGAGGCAGGAGGGAAAAACATTTCAACCATCAGATTACAGTTGCCTAGTTGATACAAAAACATAGCACTAAATTGGAATAAAACCAATGAAATATGAAACAGTGTGAAGATCAAATAACTCTCATTTGGTGGCCTGTGCAATCATATTACTCAGAGAACTCGCCTGCTCCTTGGCTGCTTCCACCAATGAATCCTACAAATTACTCACATACGCATCAGCCTTCAACTTTACAAATTCTATATGCATTAACAGAACCTCGGAAGAACTATACCTGTGCAGCTATTAGCCGCGCAACAGTTTTCTTGCTTGATTCTTGAAGTTCACCAGCAATCACAAGTTCATCCAATATATAATAAGCCTGCCAGGTGACTGACTAGTCAGAGACCATTTTAAGCAGAGAAAGCATGCATACTAACCAAAGTTACTATCTGGAGTTGTGCTCTATTTACAACAATGGTGCTAAGGAGTACCCAACCAGATGCAAGATATCAATCCATATAACACAAAGCCTACCATAGACTTCGAACTAATTCTAATGCTCAATAGTCAGGCATCTCAACACATGCTATGAATGAGAGGCAAACTGGATCTGTTGAGTGAGAACAAGTGGCCCAATGAAACAATATACTAATCAAGTTGCTCTCATAGTGAGAGTGGAGTACCTAATTTGAATACTGACATCTGGTCACCAAACTACAAAATCCATGAGGGGGCTGGAGCCGATTAATGCAGCTCATCAAGCATATAGAGGAAGCCACACTACCTAGGGCCAGAAGGAACTTTCAAAACGGACAAAAATCATCAAACATCTGGTAAACAAAACTACCACACAGAATTTTCATCAAACACTCTCAGCAAATATCTTCACATCCTTGGCATAAAAAAACTCCTCGGACCTCCAAGATAACTTTCCCAACACTTGACCTGTGGAAAAATTACACTTATGCTCGTCTAACCGTTCTTGTTCTCTTCTCAACCCTCAATGACATTGGGGCAAGGGAATCCGGGGAAGCACAACTAGTACAATCAGCTCCCAAAAGACTCTACAAGAGGCATGGCAAGGATTTTCTGAAGCTCAAGCTTTAGTTCGGCCTGCTTAGGATAAATTGTAGCCCATTGAGACTGATAGGAATCCACCTTTTCATCTAAGTCTTTTTTTGGCTTATGATAGCTTTATCAAATGTATTTTTCGTATGCAGGTTTTTCAATGACCATAACATCAATTCAACACCTCCCAGAAAGATCTTCAAGTCTCTACTATAACACTTCAATGTCAGATTAGAAAGAACGGAATGTAGGAAGCAGCTGGAGAAAGGGTCTTACCTTATGAAAATTAAAGATCAAATCCAGTTCGCAGACCTATTGGGGGAAAATAAGAAATAGAGTGAGAGGGGAGAGAGAGAGAGAGAGAGAGAGCGAAGGTCTATTAAATCAACTAGAGATAGAAAACTTAATAGATATTTGTATGTCATTGCTTCAAAGGTTTGTAGGCTCACACTTCCAAAGTAACGGTCTAGTATCTCAACATAGTGGTGAATAATTTCCAGTATCTCCAATTCATTGTCATCTTGGTCAATGCACATGCAGAAATAAAGGCTGGCGTTTCTGACAAATGAACAGAGGAGAGCTAAATGGCAGTTAAGTGCATGTTGTTCCAAGTGGGAGAGGGGATAGACTATTTCAATTCCATATAACGGAGATAGAATGAAATTTGGATAATGCTGACATACCTTTTATACACAACTTTGAATCCCCTCCATTCCACAAAGTTGCATAGTTTTGGGCCCCGAGTGAGAATCATACCGCTGAGCTCACGGATTACCTTTTATAATGTGCATTTGCATACAATATTATTATAATGACTAGAAATTTAAAACAATATATACTATTTCAGGAAAAATATGTCCATATATCACATTGTTCCTATGTCTAAGAACTGCTAATCATCTCACACAATATACTGGCAAATCAGCTTACATAGTACCATACCCATAAGAAGAAACCAAAGAAGAACGTGAAGATAGCTGTATCCGTAGATCAACAATCAACCAAATGACTTGAAGATATCTACAAGCTTCACTGACAATAAGGAAAATTTGGAAAAAGTACCTTAGTTCTTTCCTTCTGGGAGTAAGGTGAATACCACTTGGTCAACCTCACTTTTCCCTGTCGGCTAATCAAAAGAACGAAATGGATCTGGAGGAAGCAGAAACGAAGACTTATGATTCATCAGCAACAATGGTTATAAAGATTTTCTGATCACTTTAAAGTTAGAAAACAATAAGATTCCATTCTATCATTTTGACAAATTATACCTCTACGTAAAAATGAAAAAATAAATCGAAGTACACAGGGTGATTATTGAGCACAGCAAAGGTTCCGAGTTAATATTACATATCAAATGCATAAGAAGTCCAATGAGGGACCGTGATAGAAAATACTGATAGCATGAGAGGTAACAAATTAGTGCTGAATGTTTAAGGAATTCATAAGACATGATAGATGAGATCGGACGGCATCTTTTTTTACGCAAATTAAATGCTAGGTGTTCCACGAGGAATTCATAAGAAGTCCAATGAAGGACCGCGATAGGCAATACACTTTGATAGGATACCGTCGACAATTGATTAGCGAAACACTAATGAGGTTACGACCGATCCCCAATGTATTCGAAATTCAGACACAAATCAATTTGCAGGAATTATCAGTTCAATAAACTCAGAAAATCATAATTAATCAGAAATGAAGCTTTTGCTCCACAAAAAAAGAAAGACAAACATTTCTAAATAACAGAGAAAAGTAAATCAGAATTAATAAATAAAATTGGTTAAGGTGGCCCGTATGAAACGCACTAACCCTCCACAAACAAAATGATAATAATAAATAATGAAATGGTTTACAGATCCAACACTGGAAAATGGTACTGCACAAGTTGATGAATGAAAGAATTAAACTACTCAAAAAAAAAAAAAAAAAACAGAGAGAGAGAGAGAGAGAGAGAGCTAGATATGAATATCCAATTCCGGTTAAATTAAGAGATACAATCAGATCTGATCGAATAATAAGATGGATCTTTCTAGAGGGGTTTTACATACGTACCATGGTTGCTGGTTGACCGTAGCGTAGGAATTATGAGATGATCGTCGCCGAAACGCCAGGCGAAGAATGAAGATCGAGCTTTTTTTTTTTTTTTTTTTTTGCTAATCAGATTGAGCGTTTTCTACTCCAAAACCAAGAGCTTTCTTTCTTCCTCTCGCTGTTGAATAGAGGCGCACTCGCTTTAATACGAGTTTATGTTGTATTTTTACAGTGTGTTTGGATTGGGGGAAATGAGGGGAAGGGGAGGCTTAGTAAGGTGAGGGACTGAGGCTTTATTCTGTTTAGTTTGGAAAGAGATAGGGGAAGGGATGTAGAGAGAATGAGACTCACCCCTCTATACCATTAGAATATGGTCCTTTCAATTTGGAGGAGATGGGGAGAGAAAAATATTATTTGTTATAATTATATTTTTGCTTTTTTTTTCTCATTAAATTATAAAATTTTAATATAAAATAAAAAAATAGTATAAAAGTCATTATATAAATAAAATTTATTCCTCCCTTTCATTTTATTTTTAATCCAAATAAAAGATACTCATAATCTTTTATGATACTCTTTTTTATAAAATTTTTCAATTCAAACATAATTTGATCATTTCCACTCATTTTTTTTATGATATTCTCTCTTTCTCTCCTTTACTAAACCTCTTTCCCTCAATCCAAACACACCCTTAGGATTTATCTCATTTTGCCCCCCGTATATCTTCAGATTTGTTAGTTCGCACCCTATATAATCTATTCTTATCTTTCAATTCGCACCTTAATTTTCAGAACGAGAAAAATACTTTTTAATCCCTTAAGTTTTGAAAAAAGGCCCAACTGGTCCTTCAAGTTTTTAAAAAGAGTAAACTAGTCCGTTCCATTAGTTAAAACTAACAGTCAAAGGTTAACTTTGATAATTTTTTCAAAATGCCCTTGCAGTTACAACCTTTATTTTCTCTCTCCTTGAGCTGCTTCTTTTTATTGTTGTTTGGGCTGCGATATTTCGAAAATAAATACCAACAATTGATCAAAAACAAACAATGAATAATTACAATAAAAAACCAACAATGAATAATTATAAGAGACTCATAATTGTAATAAAAAATAGTACATATATTGATGAATTCCAAAGTTTATCGCAAAAAAAGACATAATTTATCCAAACAAGAATAATAATAAAATAAAAAAAAGTCATATTATCTTCCTCTACCACTGCTACTACCCCTCTTACTTACCCGCAATCTAAATTTACCTCCATCTATTTTTTCAAATACAACTCTGTCTTTTACTTCTATGTCATGTGCATTGCGTAAGACAGACCAACCAGATGCAACGAAATAGGTCTCAGCTTGTCGCCTACCAACGCCAAGAGAGTATTCCGTCCCATGGCAATCCACCACTATCATCTCACCAGCATCATATATTCCAGTCCCTTTAGCGAAGGCCTTTGTGAGCGGCTACAACATAAAATATAAAATTAGCATGTAATCATGTTTTGTGATTTATTTAGAAAATTTATATGAGCAAGAAAAAGAAGAATTACCAGGTAAGGTCTTTTATTTTTCACTAGTACCTCCAACTAATAATGCTTCGGTGCTTCATGCTTAACACCGAGCTCTTCAGTTTCCTAATCATCTACCTCATCGCTCTCATCACTTTCATCACTCTCAATTTCAATGGGCTCAACTATACATTCATCAATAAAAAAAAATAATTAGCACTATTTTGATTTGTAATAAATGCAAATTAATGGTCAATACAAAATATACAACTAATTGTTATATCACTTACCATTTATACCTCTTTCACAGGCAGAGGTAGCGAAGATCTCAACACTAAAAGTTCCTGGGCATTTCCATGTAAACACGAGAAACTCTCCAAGTCTAAGAGAAATAGCACGAGCAAAGTTTAACCAACTGCGCATCCGTAAAGTAGTAACGGTTATCTACATTTTCTAACTTCACCGTCCATGACCTACCGTCACACTCTAACGTGTATGTTGGCATCAGGCGGTGACAGTACTTTTCAAAAAAATGTATCGGCAGACTCTACAACATGCAAATTCAGTTTAGCAAACAAAAGGAAATCCCTAGTTTTATAGAACTAAATGTAATTGATATGAGGTAAAAATCAGGAAAACTTACTTGTCTAGGCCTGTTAGGATCTAAAAAAGCTGGCGGTGGATCCATGCCTATATAACAAATTATCTTCAAATTTTTTTTAAAAAAACAATGAAAATCAATAACAACAATTCATACAGATGTCAACCCATCTTTCAGAAAAATAATGAAAATCACTATAGTAGTAATAATACAAACTCATTAAAGTTTGCATCCCTTTTTTTTCCCAGGTATATGTGGTCTATATAGGAAACAACAGTGGTGATGGCCTAGATGAGATTTTGAGGCAACAACATCATATGCTCACTAAGATTCATAGAGGAAGGTAAAAAGAAATGATCTTTAATCCAAAAAATATACTTTTCTTGTGATTTTTTTGACTGTTTTTTGAATGTATGTTGTTTTTGTTTTGAAACAAGGTTGAGCAAGCCAAGGTTTCACGTGCTCTGTTTATAGCTATAAACATGGTTTTAAAGGCTTTGCAGCCAAGTTAACAGAAGAACAAGCTTCTAAAATAGCTAGTAAGTAGTCTATATTTGATGTGAAATTATTCGGTTAGTCCGTACAATGCATACCCACTTTACCAAATCATCCAAATTTCCAGAAAAAAAATTAGGAACCATCTAAATTAAGGCAGGTACAAGTTGGAACAAATCATCCAAATTTATCCAAAACCCTATAAACCCCAATCAATTTGGAACAAATCATCCAAATTAAAGTGGTATCCCTCGGCTCCTCTCTTCATCATGAGTTTCCCTTGGCTCCTTACATGCAAGCATAATTGATTTCTCATAAAGTGGTACAAATAGACCCATGACTGTTACGTGCCTCAAGACAGTTGAAAAACCAAATAGAAAAATAAAATCAAACCATCATAGATTTTTAATAACAAAATATTTCTATAATGATTGAATTGATTGGGCAATCTCTTTGAATGAAGCAAATGAATATGAAAATGTGATTTTTTTTTCCACGACATAAATGGAATTCATTGATTAAGTTAATTTGGAATAAATCATCCAAATTAAAACACCTTATACAAGTGTTAACCAAGAGAGAACCATCTACTTCATCAAAATTAACCATTCAAAGCCTTTGAGCAAAAAAAAAAAAAAAAAACCATTCAAAGCCTACTTTGCACATAAAAATAAACAGTCGTGAAATAGTAAAAATAGATCAAGGAAAACACACATTTTCGTCGATCTTGGACTCTCGTGCTCTTTTCCGTCGTTCACGGGGGTGTGTGTATGAGTTATTGTGTGTGTTTCTTCTACTTTGTGGGTGTTTGTTTGTGTGAGGTATTGTGTGTGTTTGGCCCTAGTTGAGAGAAGAAAACCTTTTGATTTTCTAGGTTTTTATTTTATTTTATTTTTTAAAGCAGCGAAAAGACTAAACTACCCCTCTCCCGTTAAAATGAGACTGATGGAAGTTAATTGGAGGGACCTGTTTGCCATTTTTAAAAACCTAAGGGACTAGTTGGGGCTTTTCTTAAAATCTCAGGAACTAAATTTTTTTTTTTCTCTTTTCAAAACATATGGCAGTACGAGCAGGTCCGAAATCAGAATGACTAAAATTAGCCCCTACACTTTCAACCACTTAATTGCTAAAATCTTTGGATTTATCATACTCTTTTTCTTTTTGGGGGATGAATTAGATAGAATGTTTTATAAAAGTAACGCTAAAATTACAACTATTAGCCAAAGCTCAATGGATTAATTAATATCTGTAGTTAACAATGCCAACCTACGATGAAATAGTAGCAAAATAAAATTCGTTAAAGAGTATATTATAATTCCTACCAAGTCTAATCAAGTTGGACAAGTTATAATTCCTACCAAGTCTAGACAAGCTGGTAATATTTATCAGCTTGACTGATCCATGAGAATTGAACAAAAGGCAAGTTGGAAGCAATCTTGGCAATATCCTCAAGGAAATTGATAAATTTCTGTCACGATAGGGCCCATCATCTCAATTGATAGTCGTGACCACCTAGTTCTGGGAAAACAATAAGAAATAGCCAAAAGACGAGCGTTTCTAAGTACTTTTGCCTCAACTTGGATAGAACAGTGCTAGTGCTAGAGTTGACCATTCAAAAGGCAAATGGTTGAGGCCTAATTGCCAAGCTTGAGAAAAGTGGCGCGCATACGATTGATCTTGAAGGTCCCAGGACTAGGAGGCCGCTTCTATGTCACAATTCTAGTGCCAGGGTTGTGATTAGAGCTTAGCTGTCTCGCTAATTAAGCAATTGGTAGAAGAAATCTTAATTAATTAGCTTCCATGCTAGCTTTTGTAGTAGCCATGTGTCATGCATGTACTAGCTCTATCATTAGCGGGTTGGATATAGGGCTCGTGAAGATTCATTCAAATTTTTACTGATAGACTTCCTTTCTAGTTAGATACATGTTCTTCTGTAAATTAAGTGCATGCATAGTCGTCTGCTGATGAAGGTACCTCTAAGAAAGTTATTAATTCTAACGCACCTAGAGGATCGACGATCTTCAAGTCAAGCTTGTTTTTGTTAAGAGAGCCACATTCAGTACTTGTTCAAAATCCCTAAACCCTATACCTTCTTCAACTTTCAAAATTACAGAGGATGTCCGATCTTAGCAAACGAGTTTGTTCAAATATACTAAGCAATGGATAGGTCTTTTTCATAGCCAAAGAGAAAGGAAGTAAAGAAGTTGAAGATGGTGCAGCGTATATATATATGCAGTCGTCCAATGGCGCTGGATGAATACCATCACATCTCTTGAGTCTCTTGCATTCCGCAACGTACTCCATTACATATATATATATATATATATCTTCGAAACCCTATCAGGAGATATAAAAAAGATTCATTATGTTGGGGACAGCATAACTATGACGACAAATGGCATAGGACACTAAGTAGATATCGATGAAAGCCACACGTTCATGTATGAGGGTAATAATAGTCAATGGTTAATGAAACTGACCTAAGAATTCCAATGTTTTGAGCCAGCAGGAAACAAACGCGAAATTAAGTTAATTCTTTATCACCGGCGCTACCTCATATATATTATATTGTTTAGAATTACAAGGGACGAACTCAATTTGTAGGATTCTACTTTTTTGGTACAACATCACTATTCATCATTTTGATGCATGCATTACCAGAGTCAGTCAATTAATATATGTAATACTACTTTTTGATACTGAATCATTGAGCGGGTATATACATTAACCTTGAAGATGTAAAAATTTAAAAGGAATAATTAAATCTGATAGGCTCATAATGCACATTATTTTTTATATGAAAGAGACAAATTAAAAATAAGAAAATTCTTACCTCGCCATTTATCTCAATATATATGTTAATCTACCCTATATGTACGATTTTAATTGTGTTATAATATTCTCCATTGGTCCTTCATATCTCTATTATGTGTTATGTCATCATGTCAGATATGTATAGATTTTAAATCATAAACTCCTAAATAATAACACATGATCATTTGATCGATCATAGACTTTGTAAATTAGATTATTCTTTCGTAGACTAGAAGTTGAGGATAATATATATAAAAAAAATCGGAGACATTTAATTTACTGCGTGAGCAATATATAAATCATATGTCTGTATTAATTAATAATTTCTTTATATATATATATATATATAGATCAAATGATGAGATTACTACTGATATGATACACGCACAATTATCTCCAAAGCTAGCCAGGTAGTTAGGTGATTAAATTTTTTTCAAAAAGTCTAGACTGACCAATCAGTCAATTTTTTACTCACAAAACATGGGGATTATACACGTGTGGGGACTATTTTATATAAGTAAAAGCTGACTGATCGATCAATCTGAACTTTTTGAAGAATTTTTTCTAAGTTATACACGATCGATGCATATATACATCACGATCTAAGAAGAAATAGGCTAAGCTCTTGGGTAGAGCTCCCGACAGGGTTAATTATGTGAAAGGACTCGGAATCAGGAGAGGCAACATATCGGTGGAAGCTAGCCCGCAAGTACATGAGATCAGCATTAATAATATTATCCCCCGGGCCCGATGACTTGGCGGGTAGAGACACAGGCAATACCCCAGCCCCAACCGAGAGGGATTGCATGAGCTTGAGAATGTTAAAGTCGGTAGCCTTCATCTGACGTCTTATGGCAAACCCGACCTTCCTGCCGTTGCAATACATGGACCATACAGGGACTTGATACAAGGAGCACCTGCACTTGCACCTCCACTTAGAATTTGCATTAATATTAATATTTGAGCCAGCAGCAGCTCCGGCGGCCTTTTGATCATCATCATCATCATCATCATCATGGTGATCTGAATGGCGGCGTTGGCACTCGAGTGCTATCCTTAAAAGGCCGTGTTCCATCTCTTTGGCCAAGTAAGACGTGGGGATGGCGAACTCCAAGAGCAATAGAGGGGAGCTTCTAGTGTCATCTTGGATGCAGAAGCTGACTCGGCCCTTTCGGTAGCCGAAGAAGGTGCCTGTGACAGTACTCCTGGAACCAGATCCCACATGATGGAGTTGGGGGTAATGGCTGATCATGTTACAAGTACTACTATAAGTGTCGTCGTCGTCGGATATTGGTGGGAAGCCGCCGCCGCAGCAAGTAGGGACCATACACTCCACAAGACTGCGAAAGGATCGTCTCAGTCTTACTTGTCTGCTGCAGTCGACTGAAGTAGCAGTATCCTGCATGATGTATAAATGGCCTGATCTTTGGCTTCCCAAGTCTATCATGGTCCTCATCTTGAATTCTCGCTTCTTTTTTCAGTCAAGAAATATACAAGCTTGCTAGCTAGCTAATAGCAAGAGCTAGCAAGGGAAAACGATATGGTGATCAGAAAGGAATGAAGGGAGAGTATAGACGACGACATAAATAATTAAAGTAGTAGTGGGAACCCAATTATATAATTGGTGCCAAGGAGAGAGTGGGGCTGTGGAATTGTGGGCAATAATTCTGCCCACGAGGGCATGCGGGGCCAGCCTTTTTGGAAGCATCTCTTTGGCATGCAGCTTTGTAGTGATGCTAACCATGACGTACGTTCCAATTGTAGAACCCATGCACCTTATCAATAATGTATAGCGATCGATCTAGAGTTTTAAGATCATGACAGTTTTTCAAATAATAATAAAATGATGATGATATTAAACAGAACAAATTAACAAGAAACATCATGCATGTTTGTGTGTGTATATATATATATATATATATGTAGTGTATGTTTCTCTTTTTCCATTAATAATTCTCCACCGGCCACTTAATTAAGGAGGAGGGGCTCATGAGGAAAAGGCTGAAAGAAGTGCTGAAGTGGGGCTTTTATGTATTATATGTATGGGATAGTGCTTTAGCCAACAACACGCATGAGCAGGAGGAGCACGAGCACACTTTTTGACTCGTTTGAAGAGCACGCAGGAGGCAATAATCGATCCATGGATATATATGGACTCAAAGGTGCATTCCTTCTTGTCCCAACTCCAAAACTACTTTTGCTAGCTATTAATGATGTAGACGACTTCCCATCAACAGTCCACATTCTTATGTCTTCTTTGAAAGGAATTAATAAACAACCTAAACAAAGTCCGGCTGATCGATTGGCCGGGAAGATGATCATCGATCTTCAAATATGTCTTTTCTTTTTTCGAGTATGAGTTTTATTTATTAGTTCAACTCATGAGCAGGGAGCTTATATATATATAGTTAAAATTTAATTTATATGAGGTCTAGTCTAAGTACATCAACAAATAATCATCTAACAGCAGTTAGTTGTCAATACACCACCCAAGGGATTGTAATACTCACTTTATCATTCTTCAATAGAAGCAACGACAACTTGCGGGGCCCTTCCCTTGATCAAGAACAATAATATGGAAAAAATTAGGTTACACTTTGACGACAGTACATATATATATATATATACATATATATATCATGAATCATGACGAGGAAAGTTACTACATGATTGATTAATAATTCAAACACTACTCAACTATCAGAATAATGAGAGCGGAGATCTTATATAATCTAATCCATATAGCTAGTGAATTTAGTTAGGCATGCAATTATAAGAATAATTAATCTCCACGGGAAATGAATGGGTCTATACCTCTATAGTTAATTATAATATGTATATTTCTGATCCTTAATTTATTAAGGAGATGGAACTTTTTCCATCATTGTAATGATGTTTTTTTAATTAGTCCACTTTGTTGTTTAACAAAGGTAAGGTCTTTTTATCATGCGCGCCTCACTTTGTACATGTATTGCCACTAATGAGAATATCCCAATTTCATCCTAAAAGACTTGTTTTTGACCCAAAAAAAATCCTAAAAGACTTGTTAAACTTTTATTAATTCTCCCAAGGGGTTGCCCACGTGGTTAAGAAGTGTGATAGAATTTGAAAAGGTTTTAAGTTCGATTCCTTCTAACATTTTAGGGATCAAATTCTTAATTGAATTGATACTTGTTTTGAATTGGATTAATGTATTTTTGAATTTTGGTTCACATCTAGTTGTTAAGTCAGGCGAGAGTAAGTAAGATATGACTTATTAAATGACCGAAAATCCTAATATAATAGTATTTAATTTTGATCAATATTTTATAAATTGACTGATATAGAAATATTTTTAAAGTTACCAAAAAAAAAAAAAAAAAACCTTTTATTAATTCTCCCGTGGTTGTTCTGCAGGATTGTTGATGTGACTTCCCTTTGGTTTTTTGCTATTTTGTTACGACACACACTGCTTTCGTGTCGAGGTGTCTGAGGAAGAAAACAAAGCATGAGGATCTTTCTTTTCCATAAAGCTATTTTGCCCTTGGTTTTTCGTTGTCCCACCATTATCAATTGGGGTATACTTGGCAGGTTATGAGTTAACCAGATACTTTATATTTATTAGTCTTTGTGTGTGGATGTTTTTTTTTTTTTTCCCCCATTTCATACTGTTTTAGTTTTACTAATATGGGGAATAAAGGGCAACGTCTAGCTTTCCAACTAACATTATTTATGATAGGGTAAATTTTGCAAATATATAGTCTTCAATGTTGGTATATTTTTTATATTTTTATTTTTATTGTTTTCAAAGTAATGCTTTTGGTCTCTAATAATTATATATATATTTATTTAATTTATATTATTATAAAAGTGACGTGCTTAACCCCTCAAATTTATAAAAAGTTTTAAAATAGTTCTCAATATTTTTACTTTTTTTACTTTAGTCTCTAAAGTTCTATGTGCAAATTACAAAACACAGGCACTCAACGCGTGTAAACAATAAAGACTATTTGTGAAATTTACAATTGGGTACTAAATTAAAACTTTTTGCAATTAATTTTTAAAAACTAAACGCGATATCTTTAAAATAATGAGAATGAAAATGAGAAAACATGTAAATAATAAAGACTATTTGTGAAATTTACCTTTATGATGAAATGGTGATTATTGAAAATTGAGGAGTGGAAATTCAAAGCCTTCAATAATGCTGTTATACATCAAGAGAACATGCTACCTTCTCCGTTTGAAAGGGTCAAAGATCTTAGTTTTATCCCCAACTAATAAGGATCATTATTTCACAGTGCTTCCAAAATTTCAAATTTTAAGTATTTCATGTATGCATTTGTTAATCAAATAATGTATGTAACAATTCTAGTGTAAACTATTTTGATAATGGATCTTATTTTCAATTTTGTAAGTATAACTGACCCAAAGTAAGTTTTACTTTCGAATTTTCAAAATCATTTAATACATTTAAACCCATTCTTAAACATGCAATGATAATACCACAATTCATTAATTTAAGTTCAAAATCCAAATTTGTGAAACCTTTAGTTCTAAATTTGTTTGGAACTTTAAAGTTACGAAAGCATTTGAAATTATATCCAATTATTTTTAAAAGCTTCAAAATAAAGCTTGTAATTTAAATAAAGAATATACCTAAAAAGATAAATGATTTGACTAATTAACTGTTCACATGAACAATAACTTCAGTACGATTCACAAGAATAGTAACCCCACGTGAATAGCAACCAAACCCACTTTTTTTCTTTTTTCTTATTTTTTTCCTTTTTTTCTGTTTTTTTGGATAGATCCTAAGAACCTTTAAACTCATATAAAAAAAAAATGAATCTTATTTTTCAATGATCTGAATTCAACTATAAAAAAAAATAATTTAAACAAACAACCTTTCATAAAAGTCAAATGTGATCATCAAATGTCATGTTTCATGTCTAAGGCTCTGTGTGACCTAAGTATGAAATTTTAACTTTTAATTTGTAAAATTTTTAGCTGTAGAAATTTAGTTAAAAGTGTTGTTGAATAAAAGTCGTTAACTGTTTGACTTAAATTGAGCAGTATTGAACTTTTAAAAGTATTGAGGGCAATACTAGACTTTAAAAAAATATAAATGGGTATATTTGAAAAAGAAAAAGAAAACAACTTTCCGCTATGTAAAAACAGTTTCGCAAAAACTTTTTTTAAAAAGCTCCAAATTAGAGCTTCTTATCTTTTAACTTTTTTCAACTTCAGCCTTCATGATCTGAATTCAACTATAAAAAAAACAATTTAAACAAACAACCTTTCATAAAAGTCAAATGTGATCATCAAATGTCATGTTTCATGTCTAAGGCTCTGTTTGGCCTAAGTATGAAATTTTAACTTTTAATTTGTAAAACTTTTAGCTGTAGGGATTTGATTAGAAGTGTTGTTGAATAAAAGCCGTTAACTGTTTGAGTTAAGTTGAGCAGTATTGAGCTTTTAGAAGTATTGAGGGCAATACTAGACTTTAAAAAAATATAAATGGGTATATTTGAAAAAGAAAAAGGAAACAACTTTCCGCTATGTAAAAATAGTTTCACAATTTTTTTTTTTAAAAAGCTCCAAATTTGAGCTTCTTATCTTTTAGTTTTTTTCAACTTCAGTCTTTACCTAAAAGAGCTTTTGAGTGTAAAAAAAGTTAGGCCAAATAGAGTGTTGTCCCTTAATTGAACCTAAGAGGGGGTTGAATTAGGTTATATAGACAATGCTACTACTTTTTTGATTAGACTAACAATGATTAATCAAAAACAATCTTAAACAAATATACACTATAGCAATAAAAATTGTAAGTGAGGCAATTTATCAAACACTTAGTGTGCAGAAAATAATTCAAAGAGAGAGTTGAGAGAAAGAGATTGCAAATCGCGATTTAGCGTGGTTCGACCCCCGCTTAAGTCCACGACCTAAGCTTCCCGCTTAGGATTTCAACAATCTTCACTATGGTGACTCTTCAAATGTTGGTGAGTCCAGAAATCAACTACAATAGTAGTTCAAGCTTTTACAATAGAAAAATTATTTCAATACAAAGTTTCAACCACAACATCTTTGATAAGAAATTCCTTCCTTTCAAAGTATTTGAACAAGAATTTGTGAGCAATATTGAGAGAAGCATTCATTATATTCATATACTCTAAAAGTACTTTGAAAGGAAGGAATTCATTGTATTCATCTACTTTTGATCAACAATAAAAGTCTCTTTTAGGATAGATGAATACAATGAATGTTTCTCTCAATATTGCTCACAAATTCTTGCTCAAATATTTCACAATGATGATTCAAAGATGAATGTAGTGTTAAAAAACAAGAGTAATTACTTTGAATCAATACTTTGAGAATTTGCATTTGAGAGAGATTAATAAAGGCTGAAATGTGTGCAATAAATGCTCTCAAACGTTCATAAAACGACTCTATTTTAAAACAGCATTTTAGCCCGATCAGTTGACCCCTGCTCCACCAGTCAACTGGTCAAGGGGACCTTGTCTGGTGGAAAAACCTCGGGTGGAAGACCCCTGCTCCATTGGTCGACCGATTCCCTTAGAGTCGTCCGATTTGCTAAAAAGGTGCAAGGGCTTGGGCTTTCACTACAAAAAAAAGGTTATTAGCGGCGGTTATAATTGTTATTCGCGGCGGTTTTTAACCGTCGCTAAACCTTTCACTAAACCTGCCGCTTCTAAAGGCGTCGCTAAAACTATTCGCAGCGGTTCACTAAACCACCGCTAAAATAAACCTTTCGCGGCAATTTATATACCGCCGTTAATACCTTTCGCAACGGTTCATGGAACAGCCAGTAATACATTTCGCGGCTGTTTGAACCGCCGCTAATACCTTTTACAAAATTTTAAAAAAAATATATGTTGTATAGGCGACGGTTTGGGAAACCGCCGCCTGTAAGCTCATGGTTTAAAAAAATAAATAAATATTGTGTAGGCAACGATTTTCGTAACCAAAAAGGAATTGTTGTGGAAAAGAAATTAACCAAGCATTAATACAACATTCCAGGGCAACTCATCTTGTTACAATAACACTGAAGGATTTCAAAAACAAGTACAACCTCTTAAATTGTCAATCTCATGTGAAATTTAAAATACTAAGATGAGAAAAGTTGTTTGAAGGTTCAAACAAAATACAAAATGAGATTTTCTTCTCCTTCAATACATTCCAAAAGTCTAACAAGGACTCTATGCTGAAATTTAGTAATCAATATAACTTCATTCTTGAACTCTTCAACATCTTGACTAGAATTTTTTAAGTCTTTTCACTGCTCCCCTGCATATGTCATATACATAGTAAGATGAGATTTCAGGAAAGATTTTATGGGCTTTAGAATCCTAATATCAAGTACAAGTAAAAACATAAAAGGATAACTACAAGTAGAAACATAAAAGGACAACAGAAAGCAAACTCATAAAGAACAGGCCAACAGAGAACCTTTGTAGATAAATTCTAGTTAAAGGAGTTTTGAATATTAGCAATTACCTCAAATTAAAGTCATAGGCAAAATTCTTGAAAGACGAGAAGTATATGTAACTAGTCTTCAAAAGATGGTGGCAATTTTCACATTAGATGATTGATTTTTAACAAAATTACTAAACTCCAATTGTTTATAAAAAGTTATATATATCAGTAGAGAATATACATCAGCAAGCGAGAAAGTTAATCATGTAAATATACTTTTATCATTATACGATATATGGGTAAAAGATACATTTTCCAGCTTTTGTGCAAGGTTTGTCACCTCCACTTCTAACTTAGCCATTCCCTACAACAAAAATACACCCAAGAGTTCCAATGAGTACTTAAGTAGTAAAGGCTTTCAGCAGAAATGTGACAAACATGCATAGATGATACCAAATAGAACAACAAAGCAGAGGATAGTCAACCATAAGACATGGTACAATAATATGATAATGGAAGATGATTTTTCTTATGTCACACATCACTTTCCAGTATGCAAAAAGCTTTTAGTTCAGCATATAGTATCAAGGAACACATGGCCTTCAAGAGTGAGTTGGTTTGGCTGCACAATGATCTGAAAAGTTTCTGGAGTTGAGGACCTTAGCAATGAAATCCATATTTTTGCGCTGTATCCACATGGCTAAATCTAAATCACTGGGGGTATAAATGTACAAGAAGACACATAAGCCAAACTTGGAAGAATGATCACTATAAGTACTGCACAATGCTCAACCATGGTATCAATCAAAAGAATTAACAACCTACTCCCTGAAAAAAGAAAAAGAGAAGGAACTAAAACTTGTCCCAGCATAATACAACGAAAGAAAAAAAAATTATTTCTTTCGTAACCCAATACTCCAACACAATTATTTTTCTACTAACAAACTCAATGATACACAATCTTAAAAGTCAAATGATCGGATTATACATGTAACCTATCACCATAATATTTTTCCCCTACAGTTAGAATGTTTTCTTAGATTACTAGTTAAATTTGCCTGTGCATATGCATGGGGTGAACCCAATGTATGTTAAAAAAAATATTGTATATGAAATTATTAACTGAGATATACTTATATTGGTTGGAAGCTTTTTAATTGTAGTTACATTTTAAAATTAATTAGAAAAATGTACTAAAATTTAATACAATAAAAGTCGACCATTATTGATTTTCAACTTCCATTACAAATTATAGCTAATTACCTCCAAAACCTGGTGATTTGATTAATAACAATAGGAATCAACATCCTACATTACCAATTTACCAAATGAACCATGACCGAGTGACCAAAATATAATGTTCAGGTAACTCCAAGATAAAATGTCTACTAAACACTTAATAATGTCAAATGCAGAGGAGTCACAACTGATGTTGAGGATAGGATAATATTGTGTGTACTCTTTAAACACTTAGTTGAGTTATGGATAAGTCACACTCTTTAAAAGAGATAAATTCTTCAATATGAACTCCTTCCATTCTTCTTGATCAATGCTTTCATCACCATTAGTATCTGCATCACTGAATGTCAAAGAGGAGAAGAGAAATGTTAAACTAAGAAGCTTAGGCATGAAGTCACATGAGACAAAGTTGAGTCAATCTTTATATTATCAACAATCATTTGATCAACCATCCGACAAATCAAGATCTAATTCATGCAATAGTGTTGATAGCATCTCTTTCAACTGTCCAGATGTAAAAAAAATTAGAACCATGAAACAAACAAAAACATAATAGTGACAAGCAATAATCCCATATTAGAGTCAATCTTGAGTATAAGAAGAAAAAATTCCATATAAAGAAAATAAAAAAGATAATAAAAAATGAAAGAAGAACTGCATTTTAAAAATGGAAAAGGAAAAGGAAAAAAAAAAGAATGGTTCCATGCCAAGAAAAAGTTGCAACTCTTACCTCTTCTCTCTCAATATATCCTGTTTTTCTTCGATCATACAATTTGAATGCAACTGTCAAGAGAACATCTCTAGTTAAGAGATAAAAGAACTAAAACAAATAATGATATCTTTCATCAAGTAATGATATAGGATCCTAAACTGCTTGGATTGCAACATATGAAGACAAGTGTTACTTACATGAAATTTCATCTACTAATGGTGCATTTGGATGGAATACCCCCAATGAATGGACAAATTCTCCAAATTCAATGACTACATTCTGTTTGTAATCAAACAAATTGAAAATCTGTATTAAATGTTAATGAGGATATGCAAAATCAATAAGGATGATCAACTTTGCAAATTTGAAGTTGTTATATCTGTATTAAATATTAATGAGGATATGCAAAATCAATAATGACTCCATTCTGTTTGTAATCAAACCAATTGAATATCTATATTAAATGTTAATGAGGATATGCAAAATCAATAAAGATGATCCACTCTGTAGATTATGAAGGGAAATGAAATGATGATAATAAGTCAAAGGCTTTAATTGTGTTACTTTTACATAATTCCACATTCCACGATAGTTCCTTCACAACCTTCTAAAGCAGCCACTGCATTCGAATCAGATTCTTGGTCACTAATATCTACCACAGTATCTATTAGTCGTTGATTTATCTTCTGTATTTCTTCTACAAGTGCATTGTTAGCCTGCAACAGATTACATGTCATTTGGTCGCATTTTGGTAGCCAAATCGAAAAAAAAAAAAAAAGATGGCGAAATCAACAACCTTCAATCTCTCTAAAAGTGCATTGTTATCCAAGAATTATAATATTTCAGTCTCTCTAAAAGATGGCAAAGTAGATAACTGAAAGATCCATAGTGACGCACAGAATGTTCTTTGCTAATTCATGAACCTTCTTTAGAATTACCATGACTTCACCACATCACAACCTTCAAATGTGAAATCAACAAACCCCAAAACACATATAAAACACAGAGCCTGAAAGTTACAAGATTGACACCAACTCCCACAAATTTCAAAACTTTAGCACAAAAATATACAATTCAATTATCATTGCATTCACGAATATACCTTAGCTCCTTTATAGTTGAGTTCTCGTCAAGCTTTGTCATGTCATCGCTTATTTTGGGGGAAGGGGGAAACCAATCCTCCTCGTCCTTATCGTCACATTCAATTACTTGAACCAATTTTACATTATCAACTTCCTTCACAACCTAAAACTCAAAACCCATCTCTATTTCAATCCAAACCAATCAATAACATTCACAAAAGTTCAAGAAAAATTTGAAAATCAAACACGAGAAAAGAAAAACTTTACATTAGAATCACTCATTTTCCGCTTCTTCAAAAAAAATACTGGAGAATCATCTAATGAATCATCTACAAAAACCCAAAGAGAAAGGAAAAAGAAACTTATGTGCTGGTCAATAACTTGAATATGGGGATGAAAACTAGCCAAGTATTAGCATAGATTACTAAAATATTATATCTCCAAGCATAGAAATTACATCTCAATATTACTAACTTCATGATCAATTAGAAGAATCATAAAAGAAAATGTCCATCTCAGCTAGCCTCCTAAACTTAACCTTAGATAAACCTCCTACTCAACTTTGACTAAAGCAGGTCTGCTTTTTAATTGTCTGATAGAGCTTTATCTTGACATAAAAACTAGCTGTGCAGATGCATCAGTTTTCAAAAAAGGGTAAAGCTCCGAGCCCACACAATTTACGAGCATCCAGCAAATATCTAATCAAAACCAAACATCTTGACATAGACTATATTCTA
The DNA here is from genome assembly GCA_037974665.1 of Ehretia macrophylla. NCBI lineage: Eukaryota > Viridiplantae > Streptophyta > Magnoliopsida > Boraginales > Ehretiaceae > Ehretia > Ehretia macrophylla. Next base: position 416,408 of record CM075774.1, read on the forward strand.
TAGAAGATAAGCAAGAAAACAGGATAAGTATTCATAATTCCTCTCAGAACTGCCACGTATTTATCTATTCTCTGAATTGACTCCCTACAAGTAAGCCAATATCACTTTCAGCATTCAAGATAACTTAATCATTTTGTTCAATGACTTCTGAGCTACTTAGTCATCAAAAAATATGAACACAATAATTTATCTTCCCAATTCCATAAACAAAAACCATGTGCAATTTGGCATAAACCAATAGAAAATGTACATTTTCTATTAATGAAGAATGCTAAGCATATAGACGCAAGTTATTCAGCATTTTATATGCCATTCCAAATATAGAATAAGAATTACTGTAAGTGTAAGAACATCAAGAAAACTCACCTTGGCAGCAGAACCAGTGTCGTTCTCATCCGCATCAATTAGCTCATCTTTTGGCTCTCTCTTTACATTTCCTTCATCAAACCCCCTAGCATTCCTTCCCTCATCAACCTCTATATCCTCATTCTTCACTTTACTATCCTCAAACCTCCTCCGTTCTTTCCTCTCGTCTCAAGTCTCCTTCGCCTCACCATCCTCAAATCGACGTTTCTTTTTCTTCTCTTCTCTCGACTTACCATTCTCTTCTTCACAATTATTAATTACATATATAGCTTATGCAAACACACACACACACACACACACACACACAACTAACACTCACACACATATGCATGGCCGGTTCACACACACGGCTATATAGCTTATGCAAACACACTCACACACAAGTCAATTTTATTAGAAACATAAAATTTAACATGACAAACTATGAAACTATGTATCTCCAATGGGTTTCGGTTTAAGAGAATATACAAAGTATGCAAGTTAGGGTTTCCAATTTAGGGTTTCAATTACTTGAAATTCGAAATCCTCAAGGGTTTCCAATTTCGGGTAAACGAAACCCCCAATTTTGGAGTTTCGATTTGGAAGCCTATCTCTCCAACGGTTATTATTGACTGTTGGAGAGATGGGTCATAATTAAAAAAAAAAACACACATCACGGTAGCAATACCGTGGTGGTGGTGGTGAAGGTGTGTCGCGGTCGTGGTGATGGTGTTGTGGTTGTGGTGATGGTACCGTTGTCGTCGTGATGGTACGGCGGTCGTGGTGATGGTATCACAGTTGTGTTGATGGTGTCGATTGAGAGAATTGGGGAAGGGGGGTGAGATATATTTTTAGGTTAAATTATATATGTATCTAAAGGTTAAAAGAGTTAAAAATTACATTAACTTATTTTTTTTTCTAATTATAGTTTAGTTTTTAATTAATTTTAATTTTAGACTTATTAAATTTGTAAAATTATATTTAAACCACAAGTTTTAATTACTTAATTTTAATTTTAAACTTATTAAATTTATAAAATTACATTTATAGTTTAGGTCCCTGAGTTTTTTTAATCTCTTTTGAGGCCCCTCACAGTTAAAAGTATTTTTTTTTTTTAAATACAATGAATGCAAAGATCGGGTTGCGTCGAAACTAGTCAATGATACTTCTCTCCCATTTTACAACAAACTCAGCCATCCAGTCACCTGCCTCATTTCAAAGGATCCTACCTGCACCTGTTGGTCTCCGGTTCTCTTTAGTACATCCGTTAGTGTTTTATTTTCATCTACCTATCGGGTTCTCCCATCCAATTGATTTTTCAATTTTAATTTTATAGTCATTTCAATATTAGTAAAACAATAAATGAATCACTTTTATTATAAATATTCCAATATTAATAAAAAATAAAAAAATGTATATATAAGCATTATATTTAGCGATTGTAAAAAGCATAATTAACTTAATTTAAAAACATAGATATATATAAATATATAGTAGATAGGTTAATGAAAAATGTAAAAAAAATACATATAAATTAATGAAAGTTGTTATTAATAAATGAAATATAAAAATAAACAAAATGGTTTATATATGGAAAAAATTTAAAATTATTATGATAATTGAGCTCGAACAAAAACTCAATATGAGTTTAAAATAAATCTAGCACAAACTTATAATCTATTTGTTATTATTAGTTATTTTTTTGTTCTAAATCAATCTACTTTCTATGAACATAGATACTTTGTCGCCCTTTTTTCGTAGGCTCAGGGCTATTTTCTTGTAGTGTTACTAGAATTGAATAGAATTTAATTAAAAAAATAGTGTGTAAGAGTTAAGGAAATTGTACTTAAAACACTAATTGAGATTGAATGAAGATGATATATGGGTTACTAATATTTATAACTATAGAAAATATATATAAATTTGAACAAATACTTAAAAGATAACTAATATGGTTTTAAACTCAACACTTTAATTGAAAGATCACTATAATCATCATCACAGAATATTTATACTATTATATGTATTATATTTCAAGTTAAAATCATATTCAAGTATCTTGACTTTTTTATACTAGTTTATAGGAGGTGGTTTACTCTAAATCTTTTCTTTAATACTAGACATAAGTGGTAATTTTTGCAAGAAGTTGTCATTGAAAGTTTAGTGAAAAATATGAAAAAAACTTAATTTTTATACTTGTCAAAAAACCTACTAAAATATTTTTTTAAAAAAAATTCATCAATCACTTGTTAACCACTACCCATATTACGGTAGAAAAATAAAAATATGTTTTATATTTCATATATATGATAGTAACAATAAAATGCATCTTAACTTATTCCTTACTGCTCCAGTAATTTTTATTTTTTTAAAAAAAGCATATTAGTTTCATTTTTAAATGAAAATAAATAAATTATAGTACTCCTCATAGGCGGCGGTTTAGAAAAACCGCCGCCTATAGCCTAAAAATTTAAGGCGGGACTTCATCCCGCTTTGATTTAAATACTAGTACCATACTATTAGTGGTGGTTAATGGAAACTGCCACTAAAAGTGTAACACTTTTAGCGGTGGTTTCTACCAACCGCCGTGTATAAAGTCCATTAGCGGCGGTTATAAGGAACCGCCGCTAATTGTCTCCCACTTTTTGCGGCGATTTAGCACAACCGCCGCCTATACCCAAGTATTAGCGGCGGTTTAACAAACTGCCGCAAAAAATGCTGAAAATGTAGATTTCGCGGAGGTTCACAAAACCGCTGCAAAAGATGTGTCGCTAATAGAAACTTTTTTTGTAGTGTTTTTTATGCTTCTTTTATAAAATGTTTTGTAACATCTTTTTCAAAGATAGATGGATATTTTCAAAAACACTTTTAGGAATCATCATTGAGCTTATTCCATTTGTAAGACCCAAACCCTGGTCAAGTCCCAACCGGTACCCCTTATGACTTTCGTCTCCATCCTTATAGCTCCATCTTCATTTCTTCAATTCTTTATCTTTTCTTGAGTTGATGAATGATTTTCTTTCTTCTATAACTTGATGAACTTGGAATCCGGAGTCAACCTTGATTCATCTCATTCATGCACACTTAAGTAAACTCATTAGACATAACTGTGGTTTGTTATCATCAAAATCAAGATTAGAAGCCTTTTAGGCTAACAATCTTCTCCTTTTTGATGATGACAAAACCTTTCTCAAGTACTAATAACAATGTAAGCATAATGAGTTTGAGAGATCAATTTGTTCACTTTAAGTTTGCTTGAACCTGAAATTTTAAGATATAAGTTTATACAAACTCCCCCTCAACTTGTACACTTTTTAACTAAAGTTGATTTCTTATTCCCCCTCAATGTATGAGTCTTCTTTTTAGCTCAAGTTCTACTCATTTGTCATGCTAGCTTTTGTATTATTTGTTTCTTCACACATTTTTTCTCCCATTTTTTGTCATTAGCAAACAAGTTAATAGAAGAGGAGAGTCAATAACGTAAAGCAAATTATAGCAAACAAGAAAATAGAAGCATATATTGGAAGAACATAGAGAGTTGAAAACTTAAAACACTAAAAATACATGAAAAGATGTTTTTAAAGTAAAAAATGCAATATCTAGGGAATAAAGAAAAAGGAAAACATCCTAGGCATCTCAATACATTCTTCTTAGTCCTTTATAAACTTCTCATAGAGCTTATCAAGCATGGTCTTCATACCCTTCATCTCGGTGTTTACTGGAGCAAAGCCAGTTTTAGCATCCAAAGATAATTGATTAACTCGCGAGGTCAAATTGTCAATCTTGGTATTAACTTCTTCAAGAGTGGCTTGGCGAGATCTTCTTCTTGTAGAAGAACTTGCACCTCCACTGTCAGCCCGTGAAGCCCCAATGTCTGCATCTCTTCCTTCATCATCTCCTACATCACTCTCACTTGATGCTTCACCTTCATCTCCCTCCTCCCCAAGGTCATAATTTTCAAGATCATCAACTGCTACAGTTTGACTCTTAAGGAATTGACGTTGCTCAATATAGACTATTTCGTTTTTGACACGAGCCATATATTGTCCATCAAGACAATATTTATTAAGAGGGTAGGTGGAAACATTCAGAGGTTCAAACTGACCAACACGAGCAATATCTTTTAGACGAAAAAATGACATAAGATCATCCCATAGGGCATGGACTTCTTTTTGAAAGCCAACATGTGACTAAGCATAATGTGTGGGAGGTTGATTTTTACCTTCTTGTAAATGAGATGCATCACATAGCCCGTGAAGAATAAAATAGACCCATCTTTCACACTTCGAGACTAAATAAATTAATCTAGTTAGACTCAAAATATTATACGGGGTGCTACAAAATTGTAGGCGTATTGGCGTCGAGAACGACTTTATGGTATGGCTTTAATTCTAATACCATCGATTGTACTGCTTTGTAAATAATAAATTTAATTTATTGTTGTAGAATAGTTATAGTAATCTCCTACATATGATTAGTGCAGATTGATTATTCAGCTGTTCCGACTATTTTGATTTCGTCAGAGTTACTATACTTGCATGCTATTAAGGGAAGTTTTGAATTTAGAGCAGATATATATAATATTTTGTAAGCTAATAAATAAGCTACTTTGAACACATATATAAACTAGAATAAAAAAAATAAAAAAAATTGAAATGAAACTAATTTCTTACCTTGATACCTTTTTTGTTAGGAAGACTTGAATATCTTTATTATTTAGGTAGAGATACAACTCCAAGGAAGGAAAATGAGAATTGAAGATATAGAGTCGTATGCGACTGATTAGTAAGTAAAAGAAGATGTATGTTTGAACTAGTCGTAGTCCAGGGGCAACCTAATAATTAGCACACAGTTTGATGATGATCAGATCTAATTTTGATCTGCCAATTGAACTTATAATTAATTAATATGATGTAATTTTGATCCGCCTATTGAACTTATAATTAATTAATATAAATAAGTAAACAGAGGAACCAATTTGTTAATTTAATTGTCATCAAAGATGTACGTAGGTACGTAGGGTGAAGAGGTTTCCAGCATATTATGGCCTTAATTATGCTTAATTTATCCCAACTTCCATGATTAATGTGTGCCCCCATGTATTCTCATAGAAATGAAGCAACCCCAATTCCACAATCTTCTTCTTGTAGGCTGTTGTACCTGGTCACTCTGGGTATCATCAAGTATATATGATCCCATATATATGACTAATTAATTAATTAAAGAGATTCCACCCATAAGAGCTACATAACTGATTAGCGAATAATTAATTAGAAAAAAATGTCAACGCCTAGACTATCGCACGTGCATGAGGTTAACATGCACTTACACCATAGGGTAGGACAAAGTTAATTCAATTTGAGTACTATTAATTAATAGTACATGTATAATTACCCAAACCACTAAAACAATAATTATTTAATTTAATTTGCCTCCTACCTAATTTCTTTGGGATATCCAATCTCTAAAAGGTTGTATTTATTAATGTTGAAAAAAGTTTATGGAGCACTAAGTAAACGATGTATGGGTCCAGATGTAAAATTGTGAAATTGACATGTACTAACTAATTTTAGAGGTGGTTCATCACATTTATATATGGTGTATCATTTTTCTCACACAAATGACTTACTTCTCTCAAATGAATTTGAAAAGTTGTAGCAGGGCGAAGAAAGTCGGGGTCTGTAACGGTACGGTTGCGTGAGGAAGGAAGAAATTAAGAAACACTAACTTGTCAATAAAAATGCACGTTGTTATCGTTCCTTGTTATATATATATATATATATTTCCGTTAATCTACTCTAACGTGCCCACAGACTTGATCATTTTGACAATGGATTCATTAGTAACGACTAACGCGCCGCGCCGTCTCAGGACTGGAACCTTCCTTCCGTTTATATATGCACCTGCTTTCACACCACAAAAAGGGGGACATCATTTTCACATTTTCCATTCCAAATTAAAAGTCCAAGAAAGAAAAAATATTCAATTGACCACCAACATCAATTACTAATTCTTGATTGCATTCATTGATATGATCAAACAATCTTAATTAAAGATCAATAACCGGATCCAACCGGCACATTGAAATGATATGATGTTGCAACACCTTTGAAAAAAATGATCCCAACATTATTCCTTTTTTTTTTTTTTTTTTTTTTGTAAATAAGTAACGTCTATAATTAATGTAATGCAAGCAATTTGTCAGCTACAAACTCAAATGCGAAATGCGTCCAAAGTGGGATACAAGTTGATTGTAGATCAGAGAAAAACAAGGGCTTGAGCTTATTTCTTTAATAATTAATTCTATAATTATTTTCTTCTCAAATATATATGACAAATTGTGGCCCAAAAAAAAATAAAAAAATCAATTTCTGTGTTCATGTTTGGAAATGATTCCTTTCCAAAATGGAAGCCATTCAAATTCTAACTTAATTCCCAATATTAATTGATTCTTACAACAAGCCAACTCAAGAGTGATGATATATGATCGATCGGAAGCATGACCAATATATATGTACACGGTGGATCCAAACATATATTTTTACAAGAATTAATTAATTTAATTGGTAGTTGCATTCTCTCATCAACCAAAACGGGAATACAAACATCCAACAATTAAATGCTTTCTATACACTTTTTTTTTTTGCTTTTTACAGGGAAAGCGACGGTAATTCTTTCTTTCTTTTTGTTTTTTTCCAAGTAAAAACAACAATGAATTTAATTAAGTAAATTGGTGAACGGATCCTTCGTAAATAGTTGACAGCCTGAGCCTGAAGGAACGAACCGCCATCTTAGCCCTCCGCGAAGAATATCTTTGCAATTTCCTAACAGACCCCGATCTAGAAACGCCAAGTCCGGAGGAGGCTTTATAATGTTGATAATCATTGGCTGCGATCTTGTTGAGCAATAGCCCATCTTTTTGAATCTGTTGATGATTATAGGAATCAGCTTGGTATTGTTGATCTTGATCGTGTTGTACGTCAAGAATGACAGGTGAAATACGGGCCTTCTTGTTCTTACGCCGGCGGGAGGAGGAGGAGGAGGAGGAGCCACTACTCTTCTGAAGGGCGACGCTGGCCTTGACGGCAAGCGCAGCCATGTCGGATGCACTGAGTTTGTAATGACGCTTGGTTTCAGGCAGTACAAAATAGATCTGACCAGCCTGTAGTTCGTCCTCTGGGTTCAAAGATGGTATATAATCATCGAAGAACAAGCGATCGGAATTGCATACGAAGCAAGACGAAGATGAAGCTGAAGATGACGACGTCGACGGTGTGGCTTCCGATTGGAGGACCTGAGAAACAGTAACAGGAACAGGGTATTGGCGTAAGTCACCATTCAAAGAGATGATATGGGCAGAGGGCTTATTGTTGGAAACTATTCCACCACCGTTGATACTTGGCCAGGATAAACAACCACCCATTATACAGCTTACAATACGGAAAGGAAATGAATGAAAATTCAAACAAATGTTTATTTTGAGGTTGTCGTTTTAGAGGAAAATGAGGCGGTGAGAGGTGTTTAAAAAGAGGAGAGAAATGTGGACTTTTTGTTTTGGTGTGGGGAGGTGGGACCCGGAGGAAGACTGACGGAAGCCACGCCGTCATTGCCGAATTTTTTGTTTGTTTTTCTTTTTTTTTGTTTTGTTTTTGTCATAGTCATTGTCGAATTTAACAGTTGTTTTCTTCCTACTCGGTGGATTCTCTTGTCTGAAAAGCCGCGACTTCTGTTAAAAGAAAAAAAAAAAGTAAAGAATATTGAAATCTCTACAACTAGTAAATTCATCACATTCATAAGCGATGACGTGGATAAGAGTTGGCAAGCAAGTTGAAGATGACTTCACCACTTACTTATCTTTATCTCTCGTGTGGATCAGCTGCTAATCCTTACAAGCTTGGTGGACAAGTATGCATTGACCAATTCCTAGAGATAGAATGTGACATTTATGTAAATCAACATAAACCATTCATTTGTATGTTAAAAAAAAAAAATTGATAAACGAGAACAGGATAAATGTAAGTGTGCAGATCGACTAACTTAATTATGGTCTTATCCTCTTAACTTCTTACTTTTTAATAGTTTATCATCTTATATGTTGTCTCTTTTAGAATTAACATGATAAATAAGGTGAAAAATTCTCACGATATATAATAATATAACATTCATGATTATACTCTCTAAATCATAATACAATGACTAGACCTCATATTTATACGAAAAAAATCATGTATTTAAAAGAATCCTGGTAAAATTTATATAAAGAATGATAAAGCATTAATAAAAGAATGACGACATATAATACTTGCCTTTTTTTTCTTCTTACGCGATAACTCCTTAATATGGAAAAAAACAAAATGAATCATTTGAGACTAAAAATGTAAGGAACATCGAGACTGAAAAGTAAAAACGAAACAAGTGACGATTGGAACTACATCATTTTGAAATTGATCCCAGGTATTGGTACCCGTACTTAATTTGCAGGGTAAATCTCACAAATAGTTTTTATTATTTATAATTTTTTGATAAATAATTTTTATTGTTTTAAAAATCACATAATTAGTCTTTATTATTTGTAAAAATTTCACCAATAGTCCCCATTATTTCATAAGTCATTCAGTTAGTCCCTATTATTTGTAAAAGTCTTTCTATTAGTCCTCATTGTTTGCAAAAGTCTCTCTATTAGTCCTTAATGTTTGTAAATGCATTTGCAAAGGATAAATTTCACACTTAGTCCCTATTGTTTACATGCTTTTTAATGTAGTCCCTAATATTTCAAAAGATTCATAATGGTCCCTAATGTTTATAAATGTTATTCAAAATAGTCTATATTGTTCAAACTTAGTCAATTTAGTCCTTATTATTTTTCAAAAAAATTAATTTAATCCCTATTGTTTCTTTAAAAAAATCAATTTAGTCCCTGCACATGATCCTATTTGGGGACTAAATTAAATTTTATGAGAAACAATAGGGACTAAATTGACTAGTTTTAAATAATAGGGATTATTTTAAATTACTTTGTAAACATTATAGATTAATATGATTTTTTAAAAATATTAAGGACCAACTTGAAAAAAAAAGTATAAACTGAAGGGACTAAGTATGAAATTTACTCCATTTGCAAACATTGGAGACTAATGAAGAGATTTTTACAAATAATAGAGACTAACTGAGTGACTTGTAAAATAAAGGAGACTATTAGTGAGATATTTATTAATAATAGAGAGACTAACTGTGTAATTTTTAAACCAATAAAAACTATTTATTTAAAATTTATAAATAATAAGAACTATTTGTCTAATTTACCCTAATTTGCATGCACGCTGCTTGTCAATGTCCCTACACATTTCACCCGCTCATCTTGTCTCTTTTCCTTATGTTCATATTTTGTTGTGTAGCTTTGCTTTCAGCCCAAGCGCTATCATCCAAATGTTGAATTAAGAACCATAAAAGAACTTTCTAAACTTGAAACGACACGGTCAGATTTTTAAATTTTTTTCCTCTAATTGTTAATTCTATATTTTCTCCTTTTTTGGACATGTAAAAACAAAAATGAAACGAAGAATTTCTCTTATATTTCACAAAATAATGCAGGGGGCCAGAACAAAAAACAATAAACATCTATTAATAATATTTATTTGTACAACTTATACCTTCTATAATTTTTTTTTAAAAAAAAAGAGAAAGAAAAACATATGCAATTAAGATGCACCCGATGGACTTGATGAGTTAATAAATGACTGGGGAGCATTAATGAGCATCTTTTGTCGTCGCTCAACAACGAATACGGTCCGCTGAGTACGTAGCTTCCGTTATGACCAAAAAAAAAAAAAAAAAAGAGTAGCTTGTTCCGTGATTCATATTATTAATTATCGCAGTTTCCAGACGTTGTTTGCCTGTTGGTGGCATATGCTGAATCGACTATGAATTGAATGGTCCTCATTTTTTATCAGAAAAAAGTTGTCGTACCTGTGGGAATTTGAAACTGTATCTAACAATGAAATAAGTGCAAGCTCCACCTCCCCCAACAATGTCTCCTTATCAACCGGCCATCAACACTAGCTAAGACGCCCGCCCATGCATGCATGTTCTGATCATTTAGGAGATTCGCAGGTGTCTGTCGCAGACATGTTCATAACGTTTGTGTTATAAAATGGTGAATGCATCAGATGAAATCAATTCCTCACCTACCTTATGGATTTTGTCGTCGCGCTTCCGCACAATATATAATATGATTTATGTCAATCTTTACATTAATTAATGTTGCTTAAGATGCTCGAGGAATTAATTACGAAATATACCTTGCCATTTAATTTGCTGATATTTCTATTATCTATATTATCATCCTCATAATGCATTATGCATGGTTGGTGCAACAATTTTTTCTAGCTTTCAATCTGAAATGCCGTCCTTAATTCTTTCTATAATCGCAATACATATATATACTACCTTTTAACTACAAAATATATATATATATATATATATATATATATATACGTACCTGTAATGTTGGAGTTTATTTTGTTATATATGTGCCATGCTGTACGACACATGCCTAGCTTTATTTACGACTTCGATTCTTTGTAAAACTCTTTTGTACGTTTTCTTAGTCATGTAAAACTTATCTATCTATTAGTTAGTCTAGATTATCATGTACAGGTGATATATAGAACATATTTGTTGTAATCTTCAGATACGATAGTCCAGCCTTGTACGTACACACATTATTTAACCAAGTTGAAGGATTAATGAAAAATTGCTTCCTGCATAATTAAATCATATTTGACTAATTAAATCTCTTTCGATCAGCGATCTTACGATAAAATACTAAACACTGACAGATGATCATTTACATGCAAAATTATTGCCATCCTATTGCATCTGTGCCGCATATGTTTAATAGTAAATTTTGTCATGAAAAGATGAAAATTTGGACATAAGAGATGAGATGTCTTTGTGAAGTGAATCAGTTAGGGGAAAGAAACAAGTTGAGATTAATATATTAATATAAGGGTAATTATATATCATGTGTTGGTCCCTTTCAATTATGACGAGTAATTATTTTCTTTGACAAAATTGCCCATTTGGAATTTTGCAAAGTTCTACTCTGTACATAATTAAGATAAGTTTGTTAAAGATGGAGCAGCAGCAGCAGCAGCACAATTAATTAGATTTATTAAACTTAAATAATTGGGAGTTGGGACCACCGATGCAATAACTCCCAATTATTTGTTTACAAGAGGAAGAGGAAGAGGAAGAGGAAGAGGAAGAGGAAGAGGAAGAAGAAGAAGAAGAAGAAAAAAGGAAAATATTAATTGACGACATAATGCAAGTCGACAGAAGGACTAACATGATATTCCTCTATATGTAATTTAACTGGTTATAAAATTGAAACAAAATCAATTTTGATAATATTTTGATGTTATGCGTACCTTTGTATTCTCTCTCTTTTTCTTTTTTCCTTTTGTTAATCCTCTTGCAGATCTTTAATTACTTGATGTTTTTTTTTGTGAAAATTCTTTCAGTAAATTACTAGAGGAATCCAAACTTATTTGAGATTGCGTGTTAAATGGGACGTTTCCCATACTCTTGTTCCAGGTTTCCCTCTTGAAAGAGGAAATGGTCTCCCTATTATTTGGATTCATTTTAAGTTTGAAAAACTGAGTGATTTCTGCTTAATCTGTGGTTCCCTTTGGCATATCTATTCAGTCTGCCCAAAAAAACAAAAGGGTTTCTTTAACCCCAATCCTAAGTTTGATCTTGAAAATCTTGGTCATTGGCTCAAAGCCCCCCCAAAAAAACTGCCAGCTCCTCTGTCTGCATCGGTGCCTCCCTCAGCCTGTTCTTTTGGTGGTGCCACCAAGCTCGCGGAGGAGTCCGATATCTCTAATCAAGAGCGTGTTTCCACGTGCCCTCCTGCTTGTTCAGATGCTATTCCTTCTGTAAAGCCTGTTGCCCATAATCTGACACACCTTGACCAACCTCCACTAGACAAACCTTCCCAATTTTCAAATTCAAACTCTACCGTTTCTGACAACCCCATACCATCTGCAGTTCAGAATAAACAAAATTCCCTTTACCCTAACTCCTCCACTCTGTTCCCCACTGTCTCGGTAACCTCTGAACCTACACCCACTTCATCTCAATTCCAGCAATATTTTTCATTCGAATCCAAAAACAACTCATCGGAAACCACCCAACCAAACTCATCCACTGCACAAACCACTATTCCTGTCTCTACCCATACTGATAACTCCTCTCAACCATCAAACGACTCAAACTTCTCTCCAAAAAAAATCCACTCTTCCCCTAAAATACCCTCATCTAAAAGACCTTTTCTATCTTCCAGCCCTAAAGATTCCCCAAAAAGACAAAAATCTTCAATACTTCCTCCGCACTTCAATCTTTCAATCCCTCTATGTGATGATATCATAGATGAAGAATCTCTCTCTGACATTCCTCTCTATGAAAATTCTTCCCTTGTTGACATCCCAATCTTTAACTCTAATCTCCATCCTTCGCCAAAGCCAAAAAAGTCTAAACTGAAAGGCACTACTCATTTGATCAACAACAATGCCTCCTGCGAAAATACTAATGCTAAGGTTCCGGGGTCTATCCTTGAACAGCCCCTTCACCAACAATGAACTTCATTGCCTGGAACTGTCAGGGTTTGGGCACTTACCTGACAGTCCAGAATTTGAGAGACTTGATCTCTCTCAGAAAGCCCCATTTTATTTGTTTGTCTGAAACAAAATCAAAATTCTCAAAAGTTCATCGCATTGCAAATCGAGTTGGTTACAACCTTGTCTCTTTTGTTAACCCATCTGGTCTCTCTGGAGGACTTGCCCTTCTTTGTCTTCCAAATCTTGACATTCACATCCTCAAATTTGATAATTTTTTCATCCACACAAAATTTTGTTCTTCATCATCTCTCTCCTGGAATTTTACTTTTATTTACTGCTCTCCTTCTCTTTCCACTCGATCTGATCAATTCAAAACTCTCATTAATCTTCATCCAAATCCGCTTTCCCCTTGGCTACTTATGGGGGACTTCAATTGCATTAAAAATCACTCTGAAAAATCTGGAGGTAAAAAAAAATCTTTCAGATCCATCTCATCTTTCAATAATTTCCTTAATTCTGCTTTCCTTCAAGACATTGAAGCTAAAGGATGCCCCTATACTTGGTCTAACAATCGTGAGGGTAATAGGGTCATCTTTGAAAAGCTTGATCGGGCACTTTGCAACTCACCCTGGCGTTCTCTGTTTCCCAATGCCTGGGCTGCAAACCATGCCCTTATTGGTTCTGTTCACAGTCCGGTTTTCATCACTACTACCTTTGAATTAGGTCATTCCTTCAAAAGATTCTATGTTGAAGAATTTTGGTCTGAAGACCGCTCTTGTCAGCCCCTAATTGCTGATTGCTGGAATAAACCAGTTAATTGCACTGGTCTTCCTAGACTCTCTAAAAAGATCACTGCTTGCAAAAAAAGCCTTATCTCATGGAGCAAGCGAAAATTCTACAATGCAAAAGATCAAATTGCCAGTCTTAAGGATCAACTAGACTCGCTTCTGTCTGTTCCTTTTGACAGTTTTGATCAAGATGCATACAATCTTCGTCTTTCTCAACTTGAAGCTCTCTGGAAAAGAGAGGAATCCTTCTGGGCCTCCCGTTCACGAGTCAAATGGCTCCAAAAAGGTGATCATAACTCTTCCTTTTTTCACAATGCTACTAACATTAGAAGATCCAAAAATCGCATTATCAGAATCCGTTCTAGTGTTGACTCATGGACTGAAGACCCATCTGAGATTAAATCTCTCTTCATTGATCACTTTAAAGGAATTTTCCATTCTGTGGGAAACAGAAATTTCCTCCCTATCCTGGACTCTATTAGTCCTTGTATTTCTGATGAGATTAACTCCAATCTTACTAAGCCTATTTCTAAAGAGGAGCTCAAAGATGCTGTTTGGAGTTTAAATCCCTCAAGTGCCCCTGGGCCTGATGGTTTCAATGACCATTTTTATCAAAAGTTCTGGAATATCGTTAGTGATGACTTACTCTCTGCTGTTCATGATTTCCTATCAGGAGGTAACTTTGTCTCTGAAATCAATCAAACTTTTGTTACATTGATACCAAAGATTAAAAATCATTCTGAAGTTGGTCAGTTTCGCCCTATTAGCTGCAGTAATTTCAGATACAAAATTATTGCAAAAATTTTGGTCAACCGTATCAAACCTCATCTTAACTCTATCATCCCTCCCTTTCAAAGTGCTTTCATTCCTGGTAGAGTTATCCAAGATAACCTACTCATTGCTCAAGAAGCTAACCACTTTCTGAAAAAGAAAAGGAAATCCAAAACCTGTTTTGTTGCTTTAAAAATTGATATGGAGAAAGCCTTTGATAGAGTTGAATGGGATTTTCTGAAAGTTGTCCTTCTCAAGCTTGGTTTTCATCATGTTTGGGTTCATTGGATTATGCTCTGTCTTGAATCTGTCTCTTATAGCCTTCTCATCAATGGTGAACCCCTCCCTTTTTTCTCCCCTCAAAGAAGAATTAGACAAGGGGATCCACTATCACCTTCTCTCTTCTCTCTTATTTCTATCACATTGTCTGCTCTTATCAATAAACAGGAAAACACTGGCTTACTCAAAAGTATTTAGCTTGCTAGGGGTTGTCCCCCTTTAACCCATTTACTTTTTGCAGATGATTCTATATTTTATATCAGGGCTACTATTGAGGAGTCATTGGCTTTACAGGATGATCTTTATCAGTTCTCTTTTGCTTCAGGTCAAAAAATTAACCTGAACAAATCAGCTTTAGCTTTCAGCGCTAATACTCCCCCTCATCTCAAAGCTGCTATTGCTGACATTTTGAGGATTAATGTTCATAATCACATCGGCAAATATCTTGGAATTCCCTCAGATTGGGGGCGATCAAAATCTTCTGCTCTTAATTGGCTTCAGGACAGAGTTATGCATAAACTTAAGGGATGGAAATCTCATTTGCTTAGTGCTAGTGGAAAAGAAGTCCTTATTAAAGCTGTCGTTGAAGCTATTCCTTCTTATATTATGTCCATCTTTCTCCTTCCTAAAGGAGTCTGCAAAAAACTTTCAGCGAAGATTGCTAATTTTTGGTGGGGCTCAAAATGTCATTGGTCTTCTTGGCAGTCCATTTCTGAGCCGAAAGCTAAAGGTGGAATGGGTTTTAAAAATTTCTTCTGCATGAATCAGGCCCTTTTAGCCAAGCAGGCGTGGAGACTTTCTCAACATCCCACCTCTTTCTGTCTCAGAATTCTTAAAGTTCTCTATTTCAGCACCTCTGATTTCTGGCATGCTTCTACTGGGAGAAGACCCTCTTGGAGTTGGAGGAGTATTCTTCAAGGCAGGGATCTCTGTCTTTCTGGTTGTAGTTGGTCTATTGGTGACGGTAAGTCCATTAATGTTTGGGAGGACCCTTGGCTTTCTCCTTCACTTTCAATCTCTAAACCTCCTGATACCACCATTACTAAAGTTTCAGAACTTTTTCTGCCTTCTAAGAGAAACTGGGATCTTCATACTCTTCAGTCCCTTTTTGATAATGAAACTTGCAAAGAGATTTACTCGATGTACATCCCTGTTTATCCTCATGAGGATTCTCTTTATTGGCTTCATTATTCATCAAGAATATTTACTGTGAAGATGGGTTATTTATAGGCTCTCTCTCGTTACAAAGTTCATTCCTCTCGGAGTTCCTCTTCCCACCATATCTCAGATGCCTTCTGGAAATTTTTATGGAATCTTCAAATTCCTCCCAAGCTTAGGGTCTTCCTTTGGAAAGCTTGCAAAGACAGTCTTCCTACTGGAATTAATCGTTTAAAGAGGAAACTTACCCATAATCCAATATGCCCTCTCTGCAATGAAGAATTTGAAACACCTGAGCATCTTCTTATTCTTTGTCAATGGAGTCAAAGAATCTGGTCAGCTTCTCCTTTCCAATTTGCCATCTCCCCTTCTCAGATTACCAGATTTGATTCCTGGTTCCAGGACCTGTGCAAAAAATGTTCGAATGCTGGTTACTTGAGTGGTGAAGCTGATTCTCTTATTGCTTTCATCTGCTGGTTCATTTGGAAAGGGATAAATGATGTCATTTTTAATGGTATTCCTTTTAATCCAACAAGAGTTCTTCAATTAGCATCAGGTCATCATTTGGAGTACATAAATGCCAAGGACCTTGGGTCGTCTTCTCAACAAGTTCATCAACCCCACCAATCCTCAATTCCTACTTCTTGGGTGCCCCCTCCTGTATCACATCTTAAAATTAATTGTGATGCTTCTCTTATTTCACCTCTTACTTACTGCATTGCAGTGGTTTGTCGTGATCACTTGGGTAATTTTATGATGGGTAATGCCAAGAAAATCTCTTGCAGATTAGTGGGTCAAGCTGAAGCCATTGTTGTTCTTCATGCTTGTCACTTTGCTATTTCTCTGGGTCTTCACTCCCTTACTATCGAAACTGATGCCGAAATTGTTTACTCAGCAGTCGCTTCTATCTCTAAGCCTGCCGCTATGGAAATCTCTGCTATTGTCAAAGATATCCATGCTACTAGCCAAGCAATCCCTCAAGCTTCCTTCTCTCTTGTTAGAAGATCTGGCAACAAGGTTGCAGACTGGATTGCTAAACAGCTTAAGGATGGCAACCTTCCTTCAGATTGGAATGCTAACATTCCTTTACCTCTTTCGCAATTGCTTGTAAACGATCTGATAGCCACTGGTATTGGCTAATTTTTGTAATCTCTTTCTAGATTAATGAAATCCTCTTTTTGACCCAAAAAAAAAAAAAAATTACTAGAGGAGACTGGTTTCATCCGATTAAAAAAAAAATGAGATTAAAATATTGATGCACGACACATTCAATTATCACGGTATTCTAATAGTTTGTAAAGTATTAATCAGTACAAATATAATTACACTACAAGAGTCAATCAAGCATGTAGTTGGGAATGGTCAAAATTTAGCTTCGACTCCAACTCAAATTAACCTTGCAGGCTTGGGCCAAAAAGTTAAAAATGAGTCTGCCTAGGATTTGAGCTGAATGATCCACATGGTCCAACATGAGTTGGTAGGCCCAACTCAACATCTTTCTCCATAAGATCGAACCAGCTCATCTCATCCAGATGCCACCCCCAAAGTAGATTGGATGTGACCATTACATACTATACAAAAGTATGTGTCAATGTTAGCTGCTGTGAGCCTCCCTCTGCCATTTGAAACCACATGCAGAATATTGTCGGCGTCTATAAACAAATGGATTGGAGATTTGAGGTTTATAAAATCAGAAACTTTTCAAATTCAGTGTTAAGAAGAGAGAAATGATTTAAGAGAAAAAGGAGACAGACATTGGTAAATTATAAATTAATGGTAAATGGTAATTGTCTTTATTCTGGGCCTGCAGCAACCCACAATAACCAATATCATGGCCCAAACATAAAAAAAAAATGATTTTAGACGCAGAAAAAAGTCATAATTGGTAAAAGAGTTTTTGAATTAAGCAAAAGTTTGTAGGCCAGATGGAATTAGAGACTGAGCTAGCCCCCATGGATCAATTCATTTATACAGGCTCAAATATGGGTGTATATTACCCAACCGCTCATCGACAAGTGCCCACCTCGTCGTATTCATAAATGATCAATGCGACAGTCTCACTAAATTTTGTTGCTAATTAAACTAGACTAAGCTGCTTCATTTGACACTTTTTAGTATAAACTTGAAGAAATCTCTAAAAAGATTTAAAAAAAAAAAAAAAGTGATTTGCAAAATACAGAGGAGGCAGGGATCATACGATGATGCTTTGTGAATTATCAAGAATGAGGGAACAAATCGAATAAATTGTGGCAGGTTAGGATAGGCCAAGAAAAGTGAAAAGACCATTGCCCCAAAAACAAAACAAAAAAAGAAGAAAGAAAAAAGAAAAAAGAAAAAAGAAAAAAGAAAAAAGAAAAAGGAAATGGAAAAGATGACAAAAGGACGAAAGAGGGTGAGAGATTAGACAGCTAATAATTAGCACAGGCAGATTAAGATGAAACGGAATTGTGCTTAATTCCCTTTATTGTCAGCCGCACATCACTCGATCCAGAGATCCCTTTTTTCTATACATCCACTGAGAATGAATCATCATCACTCATAATGAGTGAGTGACATGCCAAAAATAAAAAATTAAAAAAAAAATAAAAAAAATAAAAAAACAGGAGTGAGTTACAGAAACACGTGCTTTCATATAATCATTTCTTTCTAAAGACCACACATTCCTGATTCCATCACCATTGGCCATTTAAATTGTAGAATTACATATATTCTTTTAACAATTAAAATTGCAAACGAAGACAATAAAACCAAAAACTGGTAGATACACATGAACATTTCGGATACATTATTATTATTTTTACACTCTCCTTCATATAATTAATACTAATACTTTTACTACTAGAATAAAATAAATATTCATTCTAAGGGGAGCTCCAACAGCTCTCTTAAATGCCCAAAATCATCAAATTTGGGGGAGCTGTTGCTGTTATACAGCTCCAACAGCTCCCCCAAATGATCCCCTATATTTTAGGGGATAAACGATTTGATGTTTGGATCCCCTATTGCTGGGGGATCAAATCCCATCCCCCATAATTTTTAATGTTATAGAAGTAAGAATTTTCTATATAGGGGAGCTGTTGGAGTAAAACTAAAATAGGAATTCTATAATATAAGGGATTGGTTAAAAATAGTGGAGCGGTTGGACTGAAACTGAAATAGAAGATCTGTAAAAATAAGGTAAATGCTTTAAATCCCCTAAATATAAGAAAAAAATAGGGGAACTGTTGGAGTTGGTCTAATGAAAGAAATTATATATAGCAACAACATGAAAACAAAGTAAAATGCGGGGCATTTACTGACAAAATCTATTCAACTAGCTTAGTGTGCTATTTGATTTCCTCCATCCAGTCCAACCCCCGGGGGTCCAGAACCAAAGATTATGGGCCTCTCTCTTTTAGCAAAGCAAAGCTCTGCAAATAATAGAATTTGACAGCATATACATATATATATATATATATATCTTTGCTCGCCCAAACAACAGTCTATTTTCAAGACTTGACAGCATTTAATTATAACTAGGATCGAATCTGTTAGCAAAAGTAAAATATATATATATTTGGCAACAAATAATAAGGAGTCCAGGAATGATGCATGGCAGGAGGCAATTAATTTGTCATGAGTGTCGGTGAAGCTTTGGCTTTAATTTGGGGGGTGGGTGGGGGTCCCTAACTCTTGGAACTGTAAAAGAAACATATATATATATATATAAGTGAATAAATAAATTAATTTCGAATTTTCTCAAGAGAAATTTTAAGCAATAATAATAAATAATTATAAATTAAAAAAAATAAAATGAGCTAGTTTAGGTTTCCGATGGTGTCGCGCTCAAAATCCTTGATGGTTTGGGCTAAATTCTTCATATTATCATCATATACATAGGGAAGCTTATGGAACCAGGTGATGTTATTCTTGTTGGAGATTGGGACCAACTGACGGCACAGCTCTTCATGGACGGTGATGGAGTTGTGGTAATGGTAATAACGGATCTTGGTTTCAGTGTTATGCAAGGTTCCGCCAGTCACATTTTCAGACATGTGCACCCCTGTGGAGAATGCATTCTTTGCCTGTATTGCGTACTTGCGATCTCTCCTTATCTTACTTCGCGAATCTCTGAACACCAGCTTCTCCAACCCCCATTGCCTGCAAAAATTAACCACAATTTCTGAGTCCAAATTAATATATTGAGATTTGTTTGGAGCAGAAATTATATTAACTAACTAAAGATCTGTTAATCAAAAGATCAGCGCGCGAGGATATATATATATATATATATGATCCATCCAATCCAATCAAATTAATCAATGTAAGCCATGTAAAAATTAATGCATGCAAGCTGAGCTGGAGGAGGAATTGAAGTACAAGTATATATATATATATATAGGTACCTGGAGTAGTAGGAGTCTTGATGAGTAGTGGTGGTGGAGGAATCATTCAAACAAAGCACACTGGACATGGCATTCTGCTCAATTGTGAACTGAGTAATATTGTTCGACAAAAAGTCTTGCAACACCGATTCAAGTGTTGTGTTCCCATCGGGAAGATAAATGTACTCGTCCACATCAAAGTAGAAAGTCCAGTTAGCAGCGTGTCGGTACCGGTGGAGACAATCATTTACCACCAAGAACTGGTTGTAATAGTAACCATCATACTCTGCCTGGGACCTTATGTCTTGAATCGTCACTCTCCCATCACGCACCCATGGCTCCAGCACCGCCCTAACCTCTGCCGTCACCCCTCCCGCATCGTGAAACACGAAATGGGAGCTGGGACCAAAGAACCAAGCATGGTAAGCCATCCATTCCCTCATCCTTGCCGCACTCAAGTTGCCATACAAAGATGAACCGCAATACAAGTACTCGTACGGGTAAGGGGGACTGTATTTGGACTCGTTATAGGAACCGGGTGCTTCCTCCAACGCACTGATTTTCTCGTACTTTCTGGGAGATTCGCCGTAGTAGGCGTAGAGGATAAGCTTGCCTCCGCTGTTATCGGCGTTGGGATTGAGTGCGAAGGTGCAATTCACCACCACGACGGTGTAGACACGGCCGTAACCCCAATCGGGAAGCATTTTGAAGGCTTTGGCCTCCTTGACAGAATTTGATGAAGCGTTATTATAAGGAATCCACTCGCACTTGTACCACGGATGGCCGTAAACGTGAATAGGCTTGGAGGCAAGACCCACAACAGCGAAGGTTGTGGGGCCACCACGATAGGCTCCCATTTGGACAAAAAGAGCAGCTGCATTACCGTAGGCTTGGAAGGTTCGCTTGTTGGGGTCGGCAGTAACAAGCTTCTTCTCGGAGAGAGTAGTACCGATGACTCTGGAGGAGGAGGAGGAAGCGGAACAGCCATTGGTGGTGGTTGAGAGGAGATTCTCATAATAAGGTTGGAGGTTCCAGATGACCATGACGAGTGTGAGGACCAGCAATGCAGCTACTAATGGTTTGGTCTCGAAGCAGAGGAACATCTTCCCTACCGGGGTGCCGGAAACTGTGGTGGCGCCGCCGCCGCCGTCTTTCCTCATTGAGCTATTATTAGTATTATTGTTAAAAATAGAAGGGAATGGCTGCAACGGTAAGTGGTGACTGGTGAGGGAGACAGTGGTCAACCAGTGAGTAAGTGAGGTTAACCGTTTGTTTGGATTGGACTTTTTAAAGGAATTAAAATGATGGAAAAGGAATAAGTAAATTTTTATTAAAATTTTAAAGGCGAAAAAGATTATGAAGGGGTTTTAAATTTTTTTTAATTTTTTTTAGTGAGAAAAGTTTTATAATTTTTTTAAATTAACGTGTTTTGAAAGAAAAAGAAAAATTTTGTTATAAATTTTTTTTTTATCTTTATATATCTCATAATTATAAAAATAAAAAATTAATTAAAAAATTTTATATTTAAAATTATCTTCTTTTTTTTTTTAATCTAAACAAAAAATCCTAATTTTTTTAAATTTATTATTATTATTTTTTTTACAATTCAATAAAGGTTAGTAAAAGATTTCGGACCGACACCAGTCTGTCTGTTTATACGAGTATCAAATCTCATGTCCTCGAATTAGATTGATTGATTATTCACCCGCGCACACACACACACACTTGATAGATAGATCTCTCTTTCTCTCTCTCTCTGTATGTATGATTGCAGCTTTCACCGTCCCTACTTACTTATAGAGACTTCGATCTTTCCTTAATTACGACATTGCCACTTTATCGTCTGCTGCTCCACTTTCTTTTTCTTTTTAGTTTTCATAACTTTTATTACAGTCTTCTGTTTGAACTTTGATATATACTAATTATACATATATATATATATATACACATCTGCATGCAAAAGCGAGCTTGCTTTTTTTATTTGATTCGATAATGTTTTTAACGGAAGGGACCGGAAATACATGCTGCCAAATTGATAGTTTGAATCATATATAAGTGGACGAAAATAGAAAGAATGGCCAGAGTGTCTTTTTCTGGAAACGTAATTAATTATTATTTTACGGCTCCGTTTGTTTGCCGGAAAATAATTTATTTGTGAAAAATATTTTTTTTAAAAATAAAATATTTTTCTTGGCTATATTTATTTGTTGTAAAATAACTTGTTAGAAAAAAATATTTTTTTAGAAAATAAAATACTGAAAAATATTTTTTGGTGTTTGGATATACAGTAAGTTCCGTAAAATATTTTCTTATCTTAAAGGATATGGAAATATTTTACAAAATTTTGTACTAGCCGCAATTGTTGACTGTAAAATATTTTACAGTTTACTAATTTTCCGGTGTCATTAAACACCGTAAAATTAAACAAAAATAACCGCGATTGTTGACTAGAAAATAATTTATATTTGACCAAACACCGGAAAATGTGTACGGCAACAAACGCCACTACAAGAAATTGGGTGTATTGGCGGCGCTTATAACACGACGAAATAAAAACCGTCGTCAAAGAGGAATTAGGTGGGTTATTTTTGTTGACGCTTTGTAGAAGTGTCGCATTTATTTTTGTTTAGCGGCGATTTTTCTTAAACGTCGCCGTTGTTGCTTGGATAGGCTAGACAACTCCTAACTTATTCACTTGGACTTCATTCTCGGCGGTCCTAAAATAAAACATCGTCATTGATTAACAAAAAAAAAATTGACATTGACGACACTTACGGTATTCATCGTTGATTATAGTTTTAATTATATCTATGACGACGGTTGTCATTAATCGCCACCAAAACTCGTTTTTTTTTTTTTTTTTTTTTTTTTTTTTTTTTCTAGACAGTTCGCTTAGGATTCGACAAAAGATAAAAATTAAAGCTTTTCAATGTTTGGAGATTTCACACACTAAAAAAATCAATATCCACTACTTTCTCTCTCTTCTCCAAACAATCCCTATACTATTTTTAGCTCATTCCAAAACACCCTCTCACTAGTTTCTCATCATAGAAGCAAAGGTACGATCTTTATAATCATTACTTTTATATTTTTCAATTAAACACTTTTAAGGTGTTTTTACAGTATTTTCTGCATTAATTATGTACAAAGATTCGATCTTTATGTGTTGTTTATACGATATATATGTTTAATTTTTTTGGGTTTTTTTTGCTATTCAGCTGTAGTTGTGTATTTATGTGATAAATATGTGTGGTGCATGAAAATCTTGTAATGGGTATCATAAATTATTGGACAAGAAAGCATTATTCTCAATTTCTGATATCAGACTCTGTTTTCATCTCATTTCCTTCAAAAACCAAAAATAAGGAGATAGCAGGAAAAAAGTTTGATTCGTAATTGTATAGAGATTAAAGTTTTTTGTTTTGTTTTAGTTTTTCTTGTATCAGCAAAAGATATCCACAAGCTGTTGTGTATTTCGTCGCAATTTATGACCTTAATTTTGGATTCTTCGGTGAGCTGTATTTCTTGCTAAGTTAATGTTCTCATTATGTTCTGGGTGTGTAGTTGGAGAGTTATGACCTCTCTGACTTGAACCTTCGAGTAATTCGTGCTTCAGCCGGGAAGTTCATTGCCCTAGTTGAAGATGATGTTTTAATCTCTGCTTCAGGAGATGGCAATGTGTGTGGAATTTGGAAACAACCTTGGAAATTTTGAACACTATTGAATTTCCAATTAGTCTTAATAGCTATAATTTCCAAAGATACAATCTATAAAATCCAAAATAATACATGTAACATGACACAATGGTGCTAGTGCATCTATCATAGGAGTGCTAGTTGAAGCAAATCAGTCCAACTCCATAATTAATGAAAGGAAGATGGAAAGATAACAAAATAGCTGAATCTGTTTTTTGGTCCAACTTCACATAAAAAACTGTATCAATTGAGAAAGACCTAGATGATGATTCATATATGGTTAGAAAGCTCTATGAGTGTTGTTTGTAATGCTTCGAATGATGCATCAATTGGAGTTTTGTAGAATAAGTTATGACTATTTTGGTAAAGTGTGGAAATATAACAAAATTGCAGAATCTATTTTTTTAGCCAACTTCACATAAAAAATTGCACCAATTGAGAAGGTATTAGATGATGAGTCATATATGGTTGGAAAGCTCCATGAGTGTAGTTTCTAATGCTTCAAACAATGCATCAATTGGATTTTTCTGGAACAAGTTATGATTATGTTTGTAAAGTGTGTTTGAGCTGCCTATAAAGTAACGAACTCAGAATTTTGAGCTTCATTTTGCTACCAATAGATATAGTTTAATTTTCTTTTTGCATGACTGGAAACTACCCCTAGGAGGCCTTAGCATCTATAACTGCGAGAGATGTATTCGATGTTGGTGACGAGAATCTTTTTCAAGGATTATCTCATGGCGTCACTCAACATGATCATGAGTTTAATGATTCTGAATGGTACGAATGGATATAACAGAAGATATTTACGTCCAAGATCAGATCATTTGAAGACCAAGGTAAATAATTATGTTTAGTGTTTTAGTTTATATCATTTATAAACCAGATTCAATAGAACTTAGTAATACTATTTGATAATAAGCATGCTTTCATAAAGTTCTCGATATCGCTAGTTCTTCATAGATCCTTATATCTGTGCAAGTCTTCTTGCTCATTCCTAGATATCTAATAGTTGGTCTGTTTTTTTTTTTTAATGCACAGGAGGATCAACTAAACTCTTGGCTAATTGATGATATAATCTCCAGCTAGTATCCACGTGATTATATCGCTCTGCAATCATGTGTTGTCATCCACGTGATTAAATTGCTCTGGAATCATGTCTCTCGTGTCAACATTTCGAGAATACGAATATTTGATTTAATTCTAACAAATGTTGATTCTTCCAAATTATATTCAAAGTTTATATTTCCGCTTAGATGTTTTGTATTTAATTAAAACAAATCAAAGAGTCATGTGCTATGTTCCTGTCGTAGCCATCCAGCCTACACACCATGTCTCTTCATGTTTTTGGGTAGATTTATAACGTTTATTCTCTTAGTTTCTTCTTTTGGTTTTGAGGTGGATAATTTTTCTTGGATTGGATGGAATATTTCTGTAAACTACCAAGCAAATCTCTGAAATAGTTCAGATATTAATTCTACTTATCTCACAAGCTACATAATAAGAAAGTGATTGGACTTCTTCCAAATTAGTAGAGAAGCTAGATTGCATTAAAAATGAAAGAAGTACAACTAGTAGGATCTTTCATTCCTTCTTTATTGTTTTATCTCATCCCTTATCTTTCTCTCATGAATCTAAACCATAGTTCTGAAATTGTGAATTGAAAGATTTTTCTAAAATTGCGAGTCATCTTACAACATGACAAACCTATTTACATGACACGAAGTTTCGTCATGGGGTCCTCCCGGGATTCATGGAATCCTGTCTGTAATGAGTCACCATCTGTCATTATTAAGATCGATATCATCCTACTCTTGACTATTTTGGCTAAGATCTCCCCCCCACGGGTCGTAGTCAGACCAAGGTCTGTAGTGGAATAGCCATCTTCTTGTGAAAAATTATGGAAGGCGAGAAGATGCTCATGAAAAGTGGGGCTATCAGGGAAGCGGACGTGCTAAAATTCTCGGGGATCAGAAACATCTAGACCATGGGCTCTAGCAGTAACTCTTTTGACGGTAAGGCATTGTTCCCAAGAAATAAAATATTCCCAAGGCTCTTGTCGGAGGTGAAAATGGTTGATTGGAATGATGGTTGGTGGAATAGCACGATTCCAAACATCTATGAGGCGAATGATGAAAACCTGCTGGTGCTGAATAATTTGACCGGTGATGAGTGCTAGTGGATCAAATGACTGAAATACCTATGAGAATAGCTTGATAAAGCAGGACTGCGGGAACACATGAACATGTCTCTGAATGAGTTCTGGATCAAAAAGAACTGCCATAAGATAATAATTAAGCCAATACCAAAAATACAAGAATTGCATCTTGGAAAAAGTCATAATTAGTGAAATCAAGAACTGTATCCCATGGTTTCTCATGCTGGGGATTGTAACGAACAACGTTGCGAACATAATAGACAGAACTTAATAGATCAATAATTCGCCTCCCGCTTCCCGCCTTCCCCTTAGTGGTCTCAGAGCCTAGTTAACTGTACCACTTCCCTATTCTCGTATTGAAGGTCTTAAACTATACTTGTGTGTTGAACACTAGAGTCTTTGGCAATAGGGCAATAGCCGTTAAAGAGTGAATGAAAGGCGCAGTAAGTCCTGCAGTAAGTCCAGTTGTGACTAGTGTATCCACCATGGCTGATCTTCCTCTGCCAGAACAAGAAGTTGTTGCTAACAACTCTGAAGTCACTTCCTTTGATCCTTCCGCATCTCATTATAAGGTAGACATAACCCAAACACCTCCATCTACCAAACAAGGTGCACTCTTCCAACTCTTTCCGTTAAACCCATACTCATATTACCAAACTTTCTAACTCACACAAAAGTTCAATCTTTATTACCTATCAAGCCAGCAGCCCATACAGTCGTATACAAATCCTCTACAGTCTCTGTACAATCCGTATCATCTTCCCGCACAGAAACCTATCTTCCTATACTTTCTGAACCTAATCTCCGTAGATATAGACAGAAAGGGTACAAAGGTTTACACCTTGGAGCCATTCGTCTAGCCTTACAACCTAGTTTTCTTACCATAAGAAATGTTTCATGTCTAGTCTCTCTACTAGATACTAGGTGGCGTAAGTTTGATGATGCACTTATCTGTGCCATCGAAGCAGGTCTTCACAATGGCCATGTTCTCATCCAGGTTGAACCAAACTTCACCCTTGATCTTTCCCGTCCTACCTTTTCTCAAACCATACAGGTCCTTATCCAACTTTATGGAGCTGATATGAAACCAAATGAAACTGTTGTTGCACTCCATCATTCTATGACCTATAAAGTCCAAACCCATCTTTTTTCCATGTACCACAACTATAAGCCTCGAGTCCACGTGTTAGGTGATAGTAATGTTACCCAACCAAAGATCTATACCAAACATGAACTCACTTTCCCTCCTCGTTGGAAAAATGACTATAAGAGAAGCCATAACTGACCAATCATCCATGATTCACCAAGAATTTCTAGACATCCTCTAGAACCAGGTCGTGTTGCCATATCATTTCCAACAGAATCCCAACCAGCTAAACCATGTGAAAAATGCCAACTTGCTGGACATCCTCAGTCCTGTCCACATTGTGTCAGAAAACCCTTTGCTACCAGATCTAGGTCCTTTAGATATGACTGTTCTGTTAATTTTCCTGAAGACATGTATTGTACAGGAGAAGCCGACAACGTATATGTTGGTAAATGGAAAGTTACCAAAACTAGACCACAAGATGTTGGACAAATCAAGTCAGCAATCAATTGAGCAACATGAATGCAAAAGCTTAGAATGCTGCCATTCAAAAAATATGTTCAGATCTCAGGGAACATGTTGCATGGACAAAAGAAGCCCATGATCATCTCAGACAAGGTTGTTATGATCAATATAATGACCTCCACAAGGCTTTCCACAAGAATCACATATACCATCAGACAACTCCAATCAACTGGAAAAAACTGCAGAAAGCCGCTCCAGTTCGGAACCCTTCCGGACAAGTTCGTTCTTGGAACAGCGTCAACATGATCAACTTGGAGAAATCTTCTTCTGAGAAGCATTATCTTGATTCATACAAGTTCAATAGAAAAAGAGAACGACTTGCTGAAAAACTCAGAAAGCTAGCTAAGCCGAAGAAGCAGTCCTCTCATCCTTGGAAGCATAATCCAAAGCCAGATCATACAGTTTGGATACCAAGTGGAAATTGCGAAAAAGCCTATTGGGTTGATCTCACACCACCTCCATATTATCTCTCCAAAGAAAAAATTATCCCAACTGGGTGGGGTGATAAAGACGAGAAAGAAGGTCCTAGTGAAATTTCCTCAGTCATTTCGTCATTTGATTCCTTTGATCCGTTTGAAAAGGATTCATCCTCTCAGAAGATTCCACCATACAAAGGGCCAGTTCTTATGCAGACCCCTGTGACACCGTTCTACACGGACACCACAAGAACACGTATACACAACCCTATACAAACTAATCCTGAGGATTCAGAAGCAACCAGTGACCAAGGAGAAACTTCCCAAGCAGGAGAACACCAGAACCAAGCACGAGTCCCACAGGTTCCACAATAGCAACCTCAAAACAACAAAACATTGAAGGAAAAGTTTCCATCCCATATGCTCCAGATCACAAGCAATTCTGGAACACTAATGCAATTCCTCCTGATCACAGACTCAAATATCTTGAGAAAATGGATGCATGGATAAATGGAGAATCTCTCTGAAATCCTACTCTTGAGATAAGAGATATCATTGACCGTCTTGTTGCTACTTTTACAGGATCACTCCGCAGTTGGTGGACAAGAATGCTGTCAGAAGAAGAAAGATAGATCATCCTAACAGATGCAGATCCTATTCAGATATTCCTAAGATGTCTACGAAACATTTTCGTAGGACAAACAACCCAA
This sequence comes from Ehretia macrophylla, assembly GCA_037974665.1. Lineage (NCBI taxonomy): Eukaryota > Viridiplantae > Streptophyta > Magnoliopsida > Boraginales > Ehretiaceae > Ehretia > Ehretia macrophylla. Next base: position 445,324 of record CM075774.1, read on the forward strand.
GAGATTGAGAAAGCAGAAAAGGAGTTCTTACTGAACAAATGTTGTGATGTTGCAAAACTTGGAGATTACTATCTCAGACAGGAAGCTCTGTATTTTATCTTTGGAAAAAATATAGAAACCACGTTCGTCTTTAACATGCCACAACCTCTTCATGAATTGCTCGAAACAGAGTTCAAACGAGCTAATATTACAGATCTAAGACATGTAAGTCTTGCTCACTTGTACAAGATGGCCAGAAAGCTCATTTAGGATCAGTGCGAATCCAAACGACTTGGCAAACTTCTCAAAATCAACGAGCAGAAAACAATGGATACCTTTTGCATAAAAGATTTTCAAAAGTTTGGCTGTCACACTCACAACTACTCTCCATGTTCGTGTCACAAATACAAAAAGCACAAATATCAGAAAAGGTTTCACAAGTCTAGAAAACCTTTCAAGAAATTCAGATTTGTGAGGAAAAGAGCAAAACCTTCCTCTTCCACTAAATGTTTTCTTTGTGAAAAGAAATGATATTTTGCAAAGGATTGTTACCTCAAGAAGTCCAAGAAACTACCAGCAAAACTTGTCCAGTTTATCTCAACTCAAAACTTTGATGACCAGCTATACACATGGACTTCCGAACCAGATCAAGCCGTCTTTAACCTTGATACAGCCTCATCCTCAGATCTTACCTCAGAATCCGAATCCTCTGATTCAGAGCCAAACCTCTCCATAGCCAAAATACATAAAACCACTGAACAACCAATCCTTACCACTTCCAAAGCTACCTTTACTCCATAACAGATCTATAAGCCATACATAAAGCTTGTTGTAAACCCTCCAGGATATGTTCCTATTACCGTTACTGCACTTCTAGACACAGGTTCATGTATTTCTTTCATGAAATCCAAGTGTCTTCCTCCTGAATTTTGGATATCCTCCAGAGCAACCTTTACCACTGCTTTTGGTAGTGGATTTGCAAGTGAAGCACATTCCATGACCATTCCCATACACTTATCCCCAGATGTCTCAGTCCGACACAACTTTTACCAGTATGATCAATGCTGTGAAGATATTATTTTAGGAATGATTTTTCTCACCTTACTTGTTCTATTCTCATTTCAAATAGATGGTTTTCAATTCCTGCATAATCAGTATACCCCTTGGGTATCCTTACAGAAATTGCCCTCACAGGTTTCAGCCATTCAAGATGATGAATTTGCTGAAGAAAGAAGCCTCCTCCTTTCCTGTTGCGGTGATCTTCCAAACAAGTTTTAGAAAAGAGAGAAACACTTTGTCTCTCTACCTTACAAAGAAAATTGGCAGATGCCACACCAAACCGCCTCTCATCCAGGAATGCCAAAAGATGAAGATCTTTGTCAAGCTAAAATTCAGACACTACTTGAGCAAGGTCTCATCCGACCATCCAGATCTCCATGGGAAAGTCATGTCTTTTATGTCAACAAAAGGTTTGAACAAGTCCGAGGAAAGAAACGATTGGTGATAGATTATCGCCAACTCAATGATCAATTGCAGGATATCAGATACCCTCTTCCAAAAAGGAACAACTCCTTCAAAAGCTATCCAAAGCCAAATTCTTCTCAAAATTTGATATGAAATCTGGATTTTGGCAAATTGGTATTACTGAAGCTGATAGATTCAATGCTGCTTTTGTTGTTCCACAGGGACATTATGAATAGAATGTCATGCCATTCGGTCTCAAGAATGCACCGTCCAAATTCCAACACAAAATGGATGATGTGTACCGATCCCTCGCGCAGCACTGTATTGTCTACATTGATGATGTTCTGGTATTCAGTAACACAGCTGAAGAACACCACCAGCATCTCCGACAATTCCAGGAATTAACCTACCAGCATGGATTAGTTCTTGCTGAATCCAAGACGAAAATTGAATTAAATGCTATTGATTTTCTTGGTTTGCAGATAAGAGAAGGACACATTCTTTTACAGGACCACATATCAAGCAAAGTCCTCGACTTTCCTGATGAGCTCAGAACTGTCACTCAGATCCAACAGTTCCTTGGATTGATCAATTATGACTCATCACATGTTCCATCCTTGGCCAACTACACCAGCCAGATTTCCAAATACCTCCGAAAATCCAACATTGAAAATTGGTCTCTAGAAGCCACATTTGCAATTCAGAAGCTAAAGGAGTTATGCAAAGCACTTCCTCCTCTCAAGATCCCAGGTCCAGGACAACTCATTTTGCAGACTGATGTTTCCCTTGATTTTTGGGCAGCAGTTCTCATTGAAGAAGACAGTGGACACAGAAAAGTCTGTGGTTACAAGTCAAGATCTTTCATGCCAGCACAACGCAATTATCCCTCTTTCAAAATAGAAGTTCTTGCAGTTATTCAGGGAATCAAAAAATTCAAGTTTTATCTTGCTCAGAATCCTTTTTATTATTGAAACAGATTTTAAAGAATTTCAGGGAATTCTCAAAAGAAAGCAGAATGATATTTCGGATCCACAGCTCATCCGATAGACAGAATAGATTTCGCAGTTCAATTGGACAATGCGACACATCGCAGGCAAAGAGAATATCCTTGCTGATTTTCTCTCTCGCACACGACCATCCGAAAAAGCTGTATGTATGGTAAATCCAAATGGTCGCATACTTCCATATTCCCTTGTTCCAGGTCTTATTCCAGGCAGTTCCAGCTCAAATTCAAATCCCACTGATGGCCAGTCTCGGACATTTTATGATTTAAGTCTAAATCAACAGGCACAATTTCTCGCAGCCCTTCCTTAGGAGCTTCAACTCAAAATCCTACGAGCGTTCGCACGTAACCAGATCACTGATTTCTTTGAGGAATTCGTTGAGATCAAGCTCAAACGAATTATTGATCTATTAAGCTCTATCTATTATGTTCGCAACATTGTTCGTTACAATCCCCAGCATGAGGAACCATGAGATACAGTTCTTGATTTCAATAATTATGACTTTTCCAAGATGCAATTCTTGTATCTTTGGTATTGGCTTAATTATTATCCTATGGCAGTTCTTTTTGATTCATAACTTATTCAGAGACATGTTCGTGTGTTCCCGCAATCTCGCTTTATCAAGCTATTCTCACAAGTGTTCCAGTCATTTGATCTATTAGCACTCATTACCGGTCAAATTATTCAGCACCAGCGAGTTTCCATCATTCGCCTCACAGATGTTTGGAATCGTGTCATTCCACCAACCATCATTCCAATCAAAACATGGCTAAAGGCTAAGGGTAGAAAGAAGAAAGATATAAGTTGTTTGAGAGAAAGAAAAATGTGTTTCAATCCAAATCTGACTCTGCCCCTTTAGTCAGGGGTTCTTCATTATTTATAGACAAACCATTACAAAGCCTAATAATACAAAGCGGAATCTTCACTATTCCTGACAAAGACTAAGGCAGCTTCCTTTAATAAAGGAAAAGCTGACATGATAAAAAGAGATTCCTAATAATTCACAATAAGACAAACCTGACGCGACTAAAGCAGTTTCTTTTAATAAAGAAAATATCACTTATTACAAACAGACAAACAAGACACGACCTAAAGGGAATCTGAAGTGACAAACGATTCCTGTCATATCCTATTATTACAACATTACAAACCTATTTACATGATATGAAGTTTCATTATGGGGTCCACCCGGGATTCCTGGAATCCTGTCTGCAATGAGTCACCATCTGTCATTATTAAGATCGATATCATCCCACTCCTGACTCTTTTGGCTAAGATCTCCCCCCCACAGGTCGTAGTCAGACCCAAGGTCTGCAGTGGAAAATTCTGGAAGGCGAGAAGATGCTCATGAAAAGTGGGACTATCAGGGAAGCGGACGTGCCAAAATTCTTGGGGATCAGAAACATCTAGACCATGGGCTCTAGCAGTAACTCTTTTGACGGTAAGACATTGTTCCCAAGGAATAAAATATTCCCAAGGCTCTTGTCGGAGGTAGAAATGGTTGATTGGAATGATGGTTGGTGGAATGGCACGATTCCAAATTGTAAGCCTTGGTCATGTCTTCCCCTTAGTGGTATGTTTCGATATCATACCACTAAGGGGAAGGCGGGAAGCAGGAGGCGGAAGACATGACTAAAGGCTAAGGGTAAAAAGAAGGAAGATGTAAGCTGTTTGAGAGAAAGAAAGATGTGTTTCAATCCAAATCTGACTCTGCCCCTTTAGTCAGGGATTCTTCATTATTTATAGGCAAACCATTACAAAGCCTAATAATACAAAGCGGAATCTTCACTATTCCTGACAAGGACTAAGGCAGCTTCCTTTAATAAAGGAAAAGTTGACATGACAAAAAGAGATTCCTAATAATTCACAATAAGACAAACCTGACTCAACTAAAGCAGTTTCTTTTAATAAAGAAAATCTCACTTATTACAAACAGACAAACAAGACACGACCTAAAGGGAATTTGAAGTGACAAACGATTCCTATCATATCATATTATTACAACATGACAAACCTATTTACATGACCCGAAGTTTCATCATGGGGTCCACCCGGGATTCCTGGAATCCTGTCTGCAATGAGTCACCATCTATCATTATTAAGATCGATATCATCCTACTCCTGACTATTTTGGCTAATATATCTCCCCCACAGGTCGTAGTCAGACCCAAGGTCTACAGTGGAATAGCCATCTTCTTGTGAAAAATTCTGGAAGGCGAGAAGATGCTCATGAAAAGTGGGGCTATCAGGGAAGCGGACGTGCCAAAATTCTCGGGGATCAGAAACATCTAGACCATGGGCTCTAGCAATAACTCTTTTGACGGTAAGGCATTGTTCCCAAGGAATAAAATATTCCCAAGGCTTTTGTCGGAGGTGGAAACGGTTGATTGGAATGATGGTTGGTGGAATGACACGATTCCAAATTGTAAGCCTTGGTCATGTCTTCCCTTTAGTGGTATGTTTCGATATCATATTACTAAGGGGAAGGCGGGAAGCGGGAGGCGGAACACATGGCTAAAGGCTAAGGGTAGAAAGAAGGAAGATGTAAGCTGTTTGAGAGAAAAAAAGATGTGTTTCAATCCAAATCTGACTCTGCCCCTTTAGTCAGGGGTTCTTCATTATTTATAGGCAAACCATTACAAAGCCTAATAATACAAAGCGGAATCTTCACTATTCCTGACAAGGACTAAGGCAGCGTCTTTTAATAAAGGAAAAGCTGACATGACAAAAAGAGATTCCTAATAATTCACAATAAGACAAACCTGACGCGACTAAAGCAGTTTCATTTAATAAAAGAAATCTCACTTATTATAAACAGACAAACAAGACATGACCTAAAGGGAATCTGAAGTGACAAACGATTCATGTCATATCCTATTATTACAACATGACAAATCTATTTACATGACACGAAGTTTCATCATGGGGTCCACTCGGGATTCCTGAAATCCTGTATACAATGAGTTACCATCAGACATTATTAAGATCGATATCATCCCACTCCTGACTATTTTGGCTAAGATCTCCCCCCCACGGGTCGTACTCAGACCCAAGGTCTGCAGTGGAATAGCCATCTTCTTGTGAAAAATTTTGGAAGGCGAGAAGATGCTCATGAAAAGTAGGGCTATCAGGGAAGTGGACGTGCTAAAATTCTTGGGGACCAGAAACATCTAGACCATAGGCTTTAGCAGTAGCTCTTTTGACGGTAAGGCATTGTTCCCAAGAAATAAAATATTCCCAAGGCTCTTGTCGGAGGTGGAAATGGTTGATTGGAATGATGGTTGGCATAATGGCACGATTCCAAACATCTGTGAGGCGAATGATGAAAACCTGTTGGTGCTGAATAATTTGACCGATGATGAGTGCTAGTGGATCAAATGACTGGAACACCTGTGAGAATAGCTTGATAAAGCGGGACTGCGGGAACACACGAACATGTCTCTGAATGAGTTCTGGATCAAAAAGAACTGTCATAGAATAATAATTAAGCCAATACCAAAGATACAAGAATTGCATCTTGAAAAAGTCATAATTATTGAAATCAAGAACTGTATCCCATGGTTCCTCATGTTGGGGATTGTAACGAACAACGTTGCGAACATAATAGACAGAGCTTAATAGATCAATAATTCGTCTGAGCTTGATCTCAATGAATTCTTCAAAGAAATCAGTGATCTGGCTACGTGCGAACGCTTGTAGGATTTTGAGTTGAAGCTCCTTAGGAAGGGCTGCGAGAAATTGTGCCTGTTGATCTAGACTTAAATCATAAAATGTCTGAGACTGGCCATCAATGAGATCTGGATTTGAGTTGGAACTGCCTGGAATAAGACCTTGAACAAGGGAAGATGGAAGTGTACGACCATTTGGATTTACCATGCATACAGCTTTTTCGAATGGTGGTGTGCGAGAAAGAAAATCAGCAAGGATGTTCTCTTTGCCTGGGATGTGTCGCATTGTCCAATTGAACTGAGAAATCCATTATATCCATCGGATGAGCTGTAGATCTGGAATATTATTTTGCTTTCTTTTGAGAACTCCCTGAAATCTTTTAAAATCTGTTTCAATAATAAAAGGATTCTGAGAAAGATAAAACTTGAATTTTTTGATTCCCTGAATAACTGCAAGAACTTCTCTTTGGAAAGAGGGATAATTGCGTTGTGCTGGCGTGAAAGATTTTGACTTGTAACCACATACTTGTCTGTGTCCATTGTCTTCTTCAATGAGAACTGCTGTCCAAAAATCAAGAGAAGCATCAGTCTACAAAATGAGTTGTCTTGGACTTGGAATCTTAAGAGGAGGAAGTGATTTGCATAACTCCTTTAGCTTCTGAATTGCAACTATGGCTTCTGGAGACCAATTTCCAATGTTGGATTTTTGGAGGGATTTGGAAATCTGGCTGGTGTAGTTGGCCAAGGATGGAACATGCGATGGGGCATAATTGATCAATCTAAGGAACTGCTGGATCTGAGTGACAGTTTTGAGCTCATCAGGAAAGTCGAGGACTTTGCTTGATATGTGGTCCTGTAAAAGAATTTCTGTAAGGATACCCAAGGGGTATACTGATTATGCAGGAATTGGATATCATCTGTTTGAAATGAAAATGGAACAAGTAAGGTGAGAAAATCCATTCCTAAAAGAATATCTTCACAGCATTGATCATACTGGTAAAAGCTGTGTCAGACTGAGACATCTGAGGATAAGTGTATGGGAATGGTCATGGAATGTGCTTCACTTGCAAATCCACTACCAGAAGTAGTGGTAAATGTTGCTTTGGAGGATATCCAAAATTCAGGAGGAAGATACTTGGATTTCATGAAAAAAATACACGAACTTGTGTCTAGAAGTGTAGTAACGGTGATAGGAACATATCCTGGAGGGTTTACAACAAGCTTTATTTATGGCTTATAGATTTGTCCTGGGGTAAAGGTAGCTTTGGAAGTGGTAAGGATTGGTTGTTCAGTGGTTTGTGTATTTTGGCTATGGAGAGGTTTGGTTCTGAATCAGAGGATTCGGATTCTGAGGTAAGATCTGAGGATGAGGCTGTATCAAGGTTAAGGATGGCTTGATCTAGTTCGGAAGTCCATGTGTATAGCTGGTCATCAAAGTTTTGAGTTGAGATGAACTGGATAAGTTTTGCTGGTAGCTTCTTGGACTTCTTGAGGTAACAATCCTTTGCAAAATGCCCTTTCTTTCCACAAAGAAAACATTTAGTGGAAGAGGAAGGTTTTGCTCTTTTCCTCACAAATCTGAACTTCTTGAATGATTTTCTGGACTTGTGAAACATTTTCTGATTTTTGTGCTTCTTGTATTTGTGACACGAACATGGAGAGTAGCTGTGAGTGTGACAGCCAAACTTTTAGAAATCTTTTCTGCAAAAGGTATCCATTGTTTTCTGCTCGTTGCTTTTGAGAAGTTTGCCAAGTCGTTTGGACTCGCACTAATCTTGAATGAGCTTTCTAGCCACCTGATACAAGTGAGCAAGACTCACAGCCTTAGATCTGCAATATTGGCTCGTTTGAACTCTGTTTCAAGCAATTCAGGAAGAGGTTGTGGCATGTTAAAGACGAACGTCTTCTTGATGGTTTCTGTATTTTTTCCAAAGATAAAATACAGAGCTTCCTGTCTGAGATAGTAATCTCCAAGTTTTGCAACATCACAGCATTTGTTCAGTAAGAACTCCTTTTCTGCTTTCTCAATCTCTTGGGATGTTTGTCCTACGAAAATGTTTCGTAGACATCTTAGGAATGTCTGAATAGGATCTGCATCTGTCAGGATGATCTGTCTTTCTTCTTCTAACAGCATTCTTGTCCACCAACTGCGGAGTGATCCTGTAAAAGCAGCAACAAGACGGTCAATGATATCTCTTATCTCAAGAGTAGGATTTTGGAGAGATTCTCCATTTATCCATGCATCCATTTTCTCAAGATATTTGAGTCTGTCATCAGGAGAAATTGCATCAATGTTCTAGAATTGCTTGTGATCTGGAGCATATGGGATGTAAACTTTTCCTTCAATGTTTTGTTGTCTTTGAGGTTGCTGTTGTGGAACCTGTGGGACTTGTGCTTGTGTTTGGTTCCGGTGTTCTCCTGCTTGGGAAGTTTCTCCTTGGTCACTGGTTGCTTCTAAATCCTCAAGATTAGTTTGAATCGTGAGATAATTTTTACAATCTTGAGTCGTCCTAAATTGTGAAAAGAAAAATTATCTGAAATCGTGAATTGTTCTAAATCACATACTTTGTATCGTAGTACTATGAATCTAATCGAACTATATACTTCAGATTTGTACCCTGCAACTATGATAATTGTGATTCAGTACTTAATGGTGAAGCCTTGTACAACTATATAATATATTGTATGCCAAGTATATGCTTATATTTTAAATTGTATTTAAAATTTAAGCTAGAACTTTCTTGTTTATCAATTCAAAAATACTCTCTTATAAGTTTCCAACTACTCTTCATTGAGCTTTCAATTGATTTTAGGGTTGAAAATAGTAGGGTTTAAAAAAAGAACTCCTATCTCCATTATCTCTTTCAAATCGATCTTCCATTATCTTCTTGTCATTTCATTTCTCCCCATAACCCTCCCTTTTTTTTCCTTCCAAAAAAAGGGAACCCTGAACTGAAATTGAAATAAATAATTGTTCCGATGTAACCTTCTCCTCTACTGGAAATTGGTCGTCTATACTTGACTATGGTAAATGGTCATGGTGATCGATACTATAATTTGAAATGCAATAATTTATCTATTATTTAAAAAATAACTATTAAGGATTACTTGACTTTTTTGTGCTAACAAAGGTTCATATAATTATTTATTAGTTCAATAATTCATTTGTAACTTTAAAAATAATTATTAAAGTAAAATTGACTATTTGGCCTTGTTATAACACATTACTAATTCTCTTGGCGTATATCTACTTGTTGTTAATAGATCGGTAAGAGTATTGTTTTGAGACAAATTGTTTATTATAATGATTGAAAAATATGAACTTTCTACTTATGATCGTATCTTTTCCTTTAGCTCAGGAGAAATACGATCGGAAAAATATTATTTTTTATTAAAATATGTTATATATAATGTCATTTTTTCCACTTCCGTAACGCAGTGGTATACTCTATTTCTTTATGAAGATCAACAAAACAATAAAAATAAATAAAATAAGCCTTATCGTTACTTCATCTTCCATTAATTACATTCGCTTGAGATTAGAGATTTCTAAAGCTATCGATAGAAAGTTGACTGCGAAAAATCGAAGAATTACAAATTAATTTACAAAAAAAAAAAATTCCATGGACGAATTTACAAAAAAAATTCAACTATTCCTATATAGTGTTGGTTTATGGAAACAAAAAATAAATCAAATAATCACCAAGAAAAAAGAAAATATAGCTGAAAAATTATTGTCCCACCAAATAGTGTCTTTTTTTTTTAGGCGCCAATTAGTGTGTTATTTTTTGGTGAAGCGCCAATTACTATCTTCAATCACCAAAATTCTAGCACTAAATAAGGGCACATCGTCTCCATGCAACCAGCCGTATATATCTATTAAAAAACTAATCCTCAACTTGTTAATCACCATCACTCACAAATCTATCCCTACCTCTCTTACTGCCATCTTATTTTGCGATATAACTCCACGCTTCAACATCTGGTATGGCTGTTTCAATTGCCTTATACTTTCATATTGATCGTGCCTTTTCGATTTCATTTTAATCTATTGTATGTTTTGTTTTTTGATCTGGGTTTTTTTTTTTTTTTAATTTCGGTTTTTGGGTATTCATCTTTGTGTCAGTACTATGTTATATTCATAAAAAATAATTTCTTTTACAATCACTCTTTGTCCATGTGGTAAGTGTTTACAGAATTGTGAACAATATACAGTATCAGTTATCATGTACAACTCCAATGCACAACTCATTGTTTTTTGTGGCACTTCTCTTCACTCTACTTCCCCTTTCTTTGTCCATGTTATACAATCACAGTTGTTATAGTTCAGTTTCTCTTCTAACTCAAGAAATATGGGAAGATCCAAAAGAACTTTGTATGCTGTCTCAAAAAGCAGCATTCGCAGTGAAGAAGAGTGTACTATTGAAGGTTCCCAAACTAATGATGCACACAGAGACACCACCATGGAGTCCGGTAAAAATATTTGTTGTGACTCATATTTATTTCTATGCATATTTGAAAAGCTTTTAATTCATAAAATTCATGTGGAAATTTGTGAGAGATAAACAAAGAGGCTCTGCAACATATGATCATGTGAAACCTAATTATTGGTTTTCCTTTGTTGTTCTTCACGTTCTTTATGCGTTTATTGATAATATCAAATCACTTTTATGTTGCATAAAGATTCTATATAAAAACTTGTGTCTATGTTTGCTTTAAGCCATTGTTATGTAGATTAGGAACAGATTTTCCGAGAAAGAAATAAGAAAATCTGCTTAGGCCGCATATTTTTTCTGGTGTTTTTACCCAAGTCAATTTTTTCAATCATAACTTTTTACCCCTATTTCTCTCATTTTTGTTGGATTATATCTTGTAAACTGAATTCTTAAAGTACATAGTTCATCACTTTTCACTTTCTTCTGTTCTTTGTATATGTTAGCAGTATATTGAAATGCTCAGTGGCTAGTATGGAATACTTTATGTAGTCAAGGCCTCTTAAGTCTTACATGTAATTGGATTGTATTTGTTGAGATGTGCTTATTCCAAAATCCAATAGCTTCTTTCAGGAATGTCAAGGTTCATTTGAAGTTTAGCTTTGATAAATACCTTGACACAATCATATTTTTTGAAGTTATCACATACCTGAGGTTGTAAAGGTAGTTGCGATCTTTTTATAAACATCAGATCCAAGGATTAATAGTAACAAGAATTCTCATGATTCTAGTTACATAAAATGATATGTCATAAGTATCACATAAGCGTTGCTCATCAAATTTTCACCTGATATTGAAGCACTGTATCAGCCTGAAGCAAAGAAAAAGGATCACACACCACTCTTTCTGCAACTAATACCTTAGATTTCTATGGTTATTTTCCTGCATTGTAGTATCACCTCTTCTACCAAAGAAAAAGCTTCTAATTTGTTCAAACTTATTTCATAAAGTTTCTTTTTTTTTTTTTGGTAAAAATTTCAGAAAGTTCCAAACACGAAAAAGAAGGGGTCCATGAAATGTGTTGCCATACAATCGCTACCGGATGACATGGTAATTCCTATTGTTTGTAACAAGGACAAAAAGCCTGTGTGTATGTCATCAACTGGATTACAAAGCTATTTAGGTGCCATAGCAAGGAACTAGGAACTTTGTCCTTTGAACTATGATGATTGGGACATGTGCCAAATACATGCAAACATACCATGATAGAACTGGTTGAGGTTGGTTATTTCTTATTTGTTTATACTTAAACCAATTGATTTTATGTTGGATTTTTAAAATTACTACCATCTTTGTTGTAGGGGAAGTTTTCTTTTAATATTTCAAAAAGTGACATGGATCGAGTTGTTCTTCAATCCATTAATAAAAAATGGAAGGAACACAAAGGGGAGCTCAAGTCAGAATTTTTCAATCCAACACTATCAGAGGAGGAGAATGTTAAGAACAAGCCGCGCGATTTGCCTATAAATCAGTGGAAGCACTTGGTTCATTATTTCATGTCCGGAAAGGGCAAGGTAAAAAAGGCATTTAAGTAAAAGTTAAAAATTGCGTGCAAGCGTATAATATAGGTATATAAATTTTTTGAATTCATGGGTTTCACTCTATTCGAAATATTGTAGAAACGTCAAGAAGCAGGGGAAAAGGCTCGTGCTTCCTTAACTGTAAATCAAACTTTTGGGAGAAAGGGGTTTGACAGATTACTCAATGAATTGGTACTTCGTTTCCACTTATAAATTCTTGGTCATATGTCTAATAAAACTTTATCTAATTGCTAATGAGTTTTATTACTCATATGTCTCATAACATGTCCCATGTAGGAAGAAAAAAGTTGGATCTCCTATTGGTCTGTTGGAATTTTATGAAGAATCACACACAAAAAAAACAGGTGGCATGGACGATGGAGCATCAAATGTACTAGTACGTAACAAATTTTTATAACACTTTTATTAATTATCATATATTTACATTGCTAATTGAAAAATTGCATATGATTTTCATTTCAGGAACTTGTTAAGACAAAAATTAGGGAAAGGATTGAAGAATCAGATGGCTTTATATTAGAGAGTTTTGACTTGCAAAGAGAAGCATTTATCAAAGTTTTAGGTAAAGAACATCCGGAACGTGTTAGAGGTCGAGGATCGGGTCCTAATCCATCTCAAGTTTATGGCTTTGGTAAGAAAAGTCGAATAGAGAACTCTGAAGTTCACGAGTTAAAAAAAAAATGTTGAACAAATGAAGAATGAGATGATGAAAAAAGACGAAAAGATTAAAGAAATGAAAGAAGCAAATGATGAGAATATGAAAAAAATGGGGCAAGAGATAAATCGTATGAGACGATTGTTTGACTCTTACCTGTTTTCAAGTCCTTCTCAGGTAATCCTACTTAAATAGTTAATTACATATTTTTTTTAAGTTTCATATAGTCTTTTCAAATACTAACATGCACTTTAATGTTTTTTTTTTCTTATAGGCATTTAATAATGCAAGTGTGAATCTGGAAGCTGATTCAAGTCAAGATGCTAGTCCTTCTTCAACTTAATACTAGTAGTGTTGATAATTGCGCACTATTAATTTTGTGTTTTTCATTAGTATCTTTTGAATGTGAACACTTTATTTCAGATAATGTTGAATCGCTTTTTGGCATGAATTGATTGTATGAATGGTTGATCAATTCAAGTATGCTTTTTGTTATAAATTTTTCAATACGACTCACATCACAATACAAATTTAATTTAATTAAACAATTCAACAAAAATAACAACGAATTTCCATTGGAAATATTCATTAAGAACAATACAAACAAATTCAAGCTTGAATGTGACTAGATGAAACAAGATGTGTCAAGGCCCAAAGCGAGAACCAAATAACACATTGGGCCAAAGCCCAACACAAAACCCGAAATTTTGAAACCGCCGACAAAGGTATTAAAATGATCGACGATAAAAATAATTGTCGCTAATGTTCAAAGTATATAGCAGCGCATATCATAATCGCCGACAAAGGGTTAGTATCAACGTCGACGATTATTCACTACCGCCGCCATAGCTTTATCGTTAATGTTGACGATTATTCACCACCGCCGCCATAGCTTTATGGTTAATGTCGACGATTTCTCCTAACCGTTGACAAAGACATAAAATTCCAGCGCTTGCACTTTCCGTGGGCATACACCTAATACGACTACTCCCAAAACGGCGTTTTAGAGGCGATTTCAAAACCGCCGGTAAAATCAAAAGCAACGCTTAAAACCGCCACAAAAAAGCAAAAAAACCACCGCCATTACCCATTCTATTTGTAGTGCGGAGCCTAAATTACGATGATCAGAGGTAATAACTTCACAATTAATTCGCTGCGAATAAAATAAAATTAAAAAAATGGCTTGCTTGTTGCTTGTCCTCATCTTTCTACATGGAATAAAAAGAGGCCTCCAGATGTCATCTCTTTTAATTTGGAAGTAAGTGAGATGGAGACAATTCTAGTGGCTAATGAGTACTGCAAAATACGCCAAGCCATGTATAAAAGCTAGCTGGGAGCTTTGTGATGATGCATATATGCCGCTACCATCTCCAAGAAGTCAGTCACAAAGTACATTTTAGGCTTCAATGGATTCAACCCCTCCCAGTGTGCATCTTGAAATCTAAGATATATATATGTATGTATGTATCAATATTAATTCTTGTTGCTATTCTTTTAATTATCCTCTTATATGATTTAATTGACGTAATCCTCGTCTCGAAAAAAGAAGAGATCATCAAATGGAATGAATATTATTATTATTATTATTATTATTATTATTATTATGTCATCTCTTGTTTCATGCTTTATTGTCTAATATAAATTACCCACTCAATGACAAAATTAAAAAAAAAAAAAAAATTACCTACTTGGTTTTACCATACTCGATCAGAGCACACTTAATGGCCTACCAATACATGTGGCCCTTGCTTTTCTCTTGTATTCCAAATTAACCCCGGCCCCAATCGCTGAGAACCACTAAAAATATATATACATTTTTATTACCCTGAAGAAAATTTTCGATAAAGCATGAAAATGCATACTATAACCATATTAATAATACCATGTCTATATTCAATTTAAGAAAATATAGAAATAATGTTCGTTCTTGGCTTTACCGATAATTCATATGCTGTGGATTGTCAATAAATATATATCATCTCTTGCCTGTGTAGTTAGTTTGTTCCCCTCCTTCAATGTTACATTAATTACCTGAGTTTTCCTTCTTTATGTTCATAATTATCATGATTCTTTTCTTATTGTTTCTATAATTCTTCCTGGCATATTATCAATGCCTCATTGCATGCAACCAATAAAACAAGTCTAAAGGCTAATTATCAAGTTCATCTATCTATATTATGTCCGTGTTGTGTTGTCTGAGTATTTGAATCAGATTACTCAAAGCGTATTGAGTTAATAGTATACTCTTACCACCGACACTCCAAATTAATAGATGATTATTGTGCGAGTCAAAAATTAATGTCTTGAATACATATGATTATTCATGTTATCAAGAGAAAATATATATATATATATATATATATATATATATGTATACTACTGAGTTCACAATCTCATATTTGTATTTGAGATTGGTGTTGTAAGTTTTTTTTTTAAAAAAAAAAAAAATTATTTGGCCTCAAATCTATTAATCCAAAATAGTCAACCCAAGTATTACTTAAATACACAACAATCATTTATAAATAAACTACTCACTTATCACTTTTTCCCACCAAGATGAAATATTACAATTCCTTGTTGAGGACTTGTCGTCCTTATCAGCGGCACAAACACACACAGTCACAACCAACCAATGGCCTATCACTCTAGAGCTAGCTCATACAAGCTCAAGAGGTGATTCCTGTTTTGTTCGCACGTTGTAGGACTTTACCCTCCACAACACTTGGTATCAAAGCAAGCTACCAAACTAAAATGTGGGTTTTTCCCACTCCCCTGTTAGTCGTAGACTATGGTTGTGTTATGTTTGACGCGAGATCGGAGATTTGTGGCATCGTGTTCCAAATCAGTTGTTTAAGAAATACGTATTTAAATTTATAATGATTTAAATTCACTAGTACTATCAACATAAATTTAAACATTTTAAATTAATTGATTAAGCTTAATGTGTTGACAAACTAATAAATAAAGTCTCAAGATTTAATAACCAACAGAACAGGATAACAAGAGTAGAAAACTATTCTATAATAAATAAATCTTTGAATCTAAGCTAGCCCAAGTTATTGTTGCAATATAATGAATAATATTAAAACTTTGAATATGCTTTTAACACATGTTGATTTTTGAGGACCTACCCCAATAACGTCTACTTCTTGCTCCTCTTCTCTCGATCAACAGAGTAGATGGAATTAAGAATAACTAACCCACTTCAAAACAGATCAACAAAAAACTTGAACATCTCTTATTGCAAAATACATGAAAAGAATATTTGGTACTATTCAGCTATATAAATATCCTATTATTCTCTAAACCCTAATCAGCTTTACAATGATAAAAACAACGGCCATAGCCAGAATTTTCTTAGTCCTATCACCCAAAAGTTAGATAAAGGGAAAGAAAACGCGATTTCAACCCAACATAATTAGTTACATTAAGAGAAACTTCAAACAGTATAATTGCTTATGCGGCTATATCTCTTCAACTTGGCTCCAAATCTCATATCTGATCCAGTATGCATGCAGTATATGTCAGGCAGGCTCATCAAGCAGCACTTATCTGAGATGATTCTTCAAAAGAAAAAGGCTGAAAGAACGCAGCATCCTGGACTTTCCGTACACTGACGACTCGCCAAAATCATTTGTATTGCAAACAACTTCTATCCTTTGTTTAATATAACTAGTACACACACACTTATCCTCCCAACTATAATGGACCAAAATCCAACTTCTCCCACATGAAGGGGGCAACTGACCCAATGTCTGGGGCTCCTCGATAGAGCAGACAAACGCAAACACAGACTGCTGCTATAGCAAGCATTGAGTGAATGAACGAACGATGAGGCAAGCCTTGTGAACCTGGAACCTTCCTACCGTATTTGGCTGCTGTAATCACACACTTGGAACAAGATCCCCGCCCTTGCTTGACCAAGGTTGGCCTGTCAATCTCATCTTTTTCCAACTCTAGAGGCTCTATCCCATTGCCAATTGATACAGAGAGTTGACCATTTTCCTTATCAGCAAGCTTCTGCGCAACTAGCCTATTGTACGAGTGGCTATTCCTCATCAAGGCATATGCATAAGGAGACAGTCCATTTGAATCTAAAAGAGAACTCCAGCAATGCAACCCAATCTACATTAGGAGAGTACAAGGATCACAACATGTTGAACAAATAATTATTTCAGCTACTAATAGAAAAACGAAATGCAAAGTAATCTACGCTATATAAAACAAGGAAAAGAGAAAAATTATTAAATACAAATGCATTGAGAGAATAATTAACATAGAGGCGCAAATAACCCTTTAAATTATTCTTTTTGGTTCAACAAGAAAAAAAGAAAAACTACTAATTTTATGTTTACACAGTCAAAAAAAAAAAACATGAAACTGAGAATAAATAAATAAATAACGTGACGAAGTTGAATTACTAATGAAATTGAAGAGTACCTCTTGAGGGTCACTTGTCAAGGCATCAACCAGATCATCTGAATTCGACATAGCAGCAGCCAAATGTAGAGGAGTAATGCCACCAGGTCCAACAAGATTTGGTGGGAAAATGTATTGTTTAGAGTTACCGCTGGGGTCAATTACAGAATAATGTAGGAGTAAATTAACCATGTTCCTACATCTCCTTTTAACGGCTCTGTTCAATAGGTGAATTTCAGAAAGCATCTCCAAAGATTCACTCGCTAGCTCTTTTCTAGCCAAGTTTATTTCCAGCAGAATGTCCAAAAGTGTTTTGACTAAACTACAAAAGTCATGTTCAACTGAAAATAGGAATAGAAATTTGAATCGACCAAGCTTATAATCTGAAGCTTCAAGCAAGCAAGAGTTTTGCTTTCTTTGGAAAAGCCATCCCAGCTCATTCAAGAAATGAAGGGTTTCTTCCCTTGATGTAGTTGTAGTGGCCTCTTGGACGTGATCCACTACGACAGCATCATGCACTGTAGCGCCTCCTTTGAATTCAGACTCAAGCAGCCTCAGTTCTTGACAAATGGAAGCATTAGCTATAATTACTGGAAAACTGGTGCCTCTGACGCCATTTGCAACCTGTTAGTTGAAATGCTAATCATCGTCAATTCAGAGCCATTTATAGCTGAACAAAATGCAAGTGAATACGAAGATAGAGTAATTGCAACCAAAATGCTACCTCGATAAAACAACGACCAAGGCCAGTAGGATCTGCACCATCAATTCTGAAGCTACCCAAGCTTATCTCATCATAAGTAGTTTGCTGATAAGCTCCCGCCGGGACTTGATATATTGTGTACCCAGCTGTGTGCGTGCAACTAATCCTGCATCACAGTCGAGTACAATTTGTCAAGCAACGTATATAGGTAGATGAAAAGGCCAAACTATTTGATCTCAGCCCACATACCTGGTGGCAGGAAGAGTCAAATTTCTCCCCACTAATAAGAGAGAGGCCTCTTGGCCAGACACAACCGCCACAGGTGAGACTGAGATTAGTTCTGGGGAACTCCACACTCTCCAGGATTTCCAAATGCGAATCTTTCCTGATAGAATAGAATACAAGAAAGCCATCATTGATGCAACTTTACATACAAACTTCAATTTTAAGAACAGAGATTCAATTAGATCATTATTTTACTAGTACACCAGATCCTTACCCACAATGGCTCAAATCATATAGAGAGGAATTTGGAGCCTGACACCTTTTCTGGTTGCAATGATAAAAACCATCAGAATATAAATACTCACCGTCTTTATGTGAAGCCAATTGTTTGGGAGTATAAACTAAGAACCTTCCGTTTCTCCAAAAGTCTGAACTCATATCTTCAACCAAAGATTTGACACACTGGTAAAGGTTTTCTTCGAGCTGCAAAGAAAGCACAAACCCTGCAGATGGTCAGAAAAAATTCTATGTAGGACTGAAAATTGTGCCTTAGATAACTCACTCACTTGGTCCCACGCAGAAGATGACATAGACACGTAGACTGATAAAACTATGCACCCAGGCCTAATGTAGCTTTCCATCTCTGATGGACTATTAGAAAGCCAATTGTAGATCTGAAATTGGAGCAACAAACATTACTCAGTTTCTGCAATCAATCAATGCAAGATTATGTAGAAAAGGCAGAATCAGCCACCAACTGCTAACCTGCGCTCGCAATGTCCCAGGTAGATGACCGGGGTCCTTGTCAAATAATTTGAAAATTATTCGTCCAGTACGATCCTATAGAAGTTCCAGATATCAAAACCGAAGCCATGCATGTACTTAAACCAGATGAAAAGGAAAAAAAGAAAGAAAGAAAGCAGTAGCAAAATAAGAGGCAATGCTCAAATACCTGAGCATCAGAATTCAAACTGGATGGTGAATGATCAGATCCAGAAGAAGACGCGTAACCAGCTTGGTGCAGAGAACTTTGACTAGAGCCATTTTCAGCTCCTATACTTGAACCTTCAAAAAGCTTAAGGGACATAGTGCAACCAGTAGCTCCAGTTGCTATAACATTGGCATCACCTCTAGCACTGGCTGAAATACCCCCAGGCTTCACTATCTCTCTTGAGGTTGGCACAGGGAATAGTTTCTGAGCAACAGCTGGCGAAGATGAAGGTGACCTATCTACTGAGGGGTTACTGCTGCCGGAAGAGAAGTATTTCCTATCGGCTGCAAGCTTTGGTATGCTATCAATTTCAGGTGAGGAACTAAACATCTGTAACGGCAAATTCGTATGAGGTTTATGGACATGGCAATCTGACTTTTCAACTGGAGACTGGTTACTTGAACTACTCCCTCCTCCAACAGAGGCAAAATCCTGAGCAAGTCCATTCTTCAAGCTGAGACATGTAAATTGGTCCATGGAGGCTGACTTACTCTTCTCAGAATCACTTCCTTGGCTGCTTCCTTGTGATTGAACTTCATAAGCATTTGTAGCAGGTGTTGCTGGAGTTGCTGGAGTTGCTGACAGAACAGCAAGCAAGTCCTTAGTTGAAGGAGATGAGGTGTTTCCATTCAGAAAGCTTCGAGCTTGGGAGGAGACATTGTCAGAAATACTTTTATCTGAACTTCCCAAAGTTGGTAATTTTTCTGTTAAATTTGCTGGAAAGGGTAATGAATTTAATTTACTTAAAATTTGCACAAGCTGCTCTTCATCAGGTACGGCTGAGAAATTTTTCCTCTTCTTGTCAGTGCTCCCTAGAATCAACAAAGGTTTCATCAAAGGGTGTGTATGTAAGAGAAATGGGAAGTGGAGATATTTAAAAGATAGAGACGGGCATATAAATTATGTGCCTGCTCAAAAGATGATTAGAAGCTATTTACCTTGTGCCTCAGCTAGAGCTGCCAGCAAATTGAAAATATCCGAGGAACCTCTGCCAGTATTCTCACTGCTCCCAGTATGTAAAGCTTGTGATGTACTATCGTCCTGTTGTGTTTTCCTCCTCCTGCGGTTATGTCCGGCAAGTCTACGCTTACAGCTTCGCTTACCCTCATCAAATTCTAAAAGAGGGTGAAACCTGAAAGAATGAAAGAGCAGAAAGAAGATTCCTTTTAAGCGGTCATTTAATGTGGAAACTGCCAGTCTGCCACCAAGCCTGTGGATGCTAAGCAGAAGAGTAAGTACAACAGCACTGATGATACTAATCAATTCATATTCATAACAAAGATCCAACCTAAGCCTCATCTCAATTAATAGGGAGTTAATGACACCCACTCAAAACTTATTATCCAATTACTCCACCAACTTCTAGATCAGTACTGCTAAAATTGTGCCTAAAATCACATACCATAAAGTTAAAAACTTAATTGAAATCACCAACCTGCTACACTGTTGGCAAAATCTCTGCATCTGCTTAGCCACCAATGCCTTGGTAGCCTTACTGTGGACTTCACATACCTTATGGCGTCGGTGATAATCTTTGGCATTGGACAGATGTTCCTTACAATCGTCCACTTGGCACATAGGATAGGTAGCACCACCAGGAGACCCAGATCTGAATCTCTTGCTGGGCCTTGAGACAGGCTCTGCAGCAGAAGTCAAACCACCGAGCTTTAGGCGAAGGCTTTCATCATCCTTATCCATATGACTTGCCTTACTCGGAACAGCTGCAACATATTGTTCTACCCTTCTGTTCTGTGGCTGCACTGCAAATGCTGCAGTACCCAACTGGAGAGTGTCCGATTCAATCCGTTTGGCAACAAATCTCACGCTGTCCCAATCCCAGACATTAGGATTCCAGTTATCAAAACCATGTTGTGAAAAATTGGAAGCTTGAAATGGGAGGACACCACCACGTTTCTTGGCCATGGGATGCGGCGGCTCAGAGGAATCCACACATAACAAACAAACAAACTTCCCTGCCCAAGATGAGAATCACAAATCACAACCTGTACAATCAGTAGATATCAAATTACCAGAACAATCAAAATCTATAGCGAATCAGAAGCCAAAAAAAAAAAAAAATCATTAACAAACACCATTTTTCAAACCTTTAATCCTAGATTTGCAACTAATAAAAAGGTATCCTTCAAACTATTATGGTATAATTGTATGAAAGCTAGAAGATTAATTTGTGAACAACATGAAACTCATATAAAGCCGCCAAAAAAACACAGCTTTTAAGACCCAAAAGAGAAGAAGGGAAATATCAAATATGATACAACTTACCTCCCTTCAGTCCTCAGCAGGGGGGGTTAAAGGAGTCGATTTTTGAGCGCCCTAGTTTGAGTTTGCAGATCTTCCAGAATCAAATTTTGTGAAATCTGATCATTTTTTCTTTTTTTCTTTTTTTGTTCTTTCCAAACAAAATAACAACAGCGTACGAAAGAAAAGACCAAGACTTTTTTTCTCCGAGTTAGTATACTATGTTTCACATTTTCTTTCACACTTTTTTTATCTTTTTATCTTGTTTGTGTTTTGGGTGAGTCTAATAAAGCTGCTGAAGTTTTGGCTGGCATCAATAATAATATTTACTATAATAAAATGAAAATGAAGAGTAAATTTAAACAAGAATCCAGCAAGACTCTTCCTTATCATTTTTATCTTTCTTTTAATCACAAAGGTCGCCAGTTTTTATTATAATTCTTGAGATTTACTGATTTAGTATTTATTAAATAATACTTGCAGCAATATTTAACTTGATCAAAAAAAGTCAAATAATAAAAGTGCGACACAAGTAACCCCAAAAGTAATGCATATTTACTTCCATGTATATTTCGTGTTATATTAGCCTCCCCCGCATTGTACAATATTCATCTTAGCTCCCTTCACTGTGATTCTGATTTCTGATCCACCACTAAGTTTCATCTTCATGAGATTGAGCTATATTGGTTCGTTCTTTAATGTTTAGAGGAAGTTAAAAATTGATCTTAAGATACCAGATTTGTGAAAAAATTACTGTATTAAACCTTTGGATCATAATATTAGAGATAAAATTGTTAAATTTAAATTTTGATAAAAAGTATATTTGAACATCTACTATTAGTTTTCTTGCGTTTCTTCTGTACCATTGAGTTTGACAATCAAGCTAAAATAGTATTGTATCCCCAACTTACTTGAGCCCCAAGACTACGTGCTCCCTTTGGTATTCCTTCCGCTGCCATTTTATGGTTAATTGTCACGAAAGTCTCTAGTCACACGGGATATACATATATACATACATGTGAGGTACCAAATACTGTAGACCTTCCTGATTGTATTTCACATATTTATGCTTGTCCCTCACATGTGGGGACTAGAAGCTGTGCGGGCCAATTTGTGTTCAACCTATGAATTTACTATGATGACATTGTAATTGAACAAGAGTTTAGTTAATCAAATTTTTGGTTTGTTGTAAAATTTGGATAGAATAGGAATCCGGGTTAGAGAATAGGAATGTACCAAAATCTCTCGGAACTTTGAGAAGATGCATGAATATAATTTTCGTTTGTCAAAGTAATTCATTATTACATTTTGGATAATATAATAGATGAAGAGGATAGGCATGTTAAATTATCTAGTTAAGCAAATAAACATTATTAATCGAAGCTTTAGGTCAGCAGTGAGATATCTACTCGTGTCAATAACACACACACACACAAAAGTGAAAAGTCAAAAGCCGCGGCCAGTAGACAATCAAAGAGAATTGTGTTAATGTAGAGTGGACCCTAGAATCACATTTATCATTTGACGTCAAGACAAAGATCGAGGGCGAAGCAATTATTAATAAGATATAGATGGAGATGACATAACATAAAAAATATATATATATATCATACCTTAAGTCTCTCTTGAATTTAAAAAAAACATATTACATATTATCCGGAAGGAAGGCGTGCCCAACACGTCTACCATTATTATTATTATTATTATTAAATATTAGGTAAGCAGAAGAATACTAATACATACTTAAGCCTACAGTTGACCTCTTCTCTTAAGCATACATACCCATTGCTGATTGGCCATTGTAGTCGAAAAGGAAAGGAAGAAACATAATATAATAGTACATAACATGATATTCAATGAATGAATCCACATAAGTGTTAAAAGTAGTAGTCCTCTGAAGAGCAAACCACACTAGGAGGATTTAGGAATCAATCAAAATGCCTTTTTTTTTCATATCATCTTTTGCCTGCTGCTAGTCCACTCCGTACAGCAAACAAAATAACACAACCACAACTTCCATATCTGATATCACACCTCTATTAAGTATTCAAGAAATTAAATCCCAAACCAACCAATCCACAAACTAATCATAGTTACTTTAGTCAACAACAAAAGAATTTCCCTACTTTGCTGTAAAAATTAACTCCTCACCAATATCTCACATGTTTCTTTACCTCAACCTCAATTCCACAAAACGCACTAGAGCCCAGATTTTCGCGGCCTAAGATTGTTAAACACCCCAATATTTCCTACCAAAAATAGAGCAATCACAACAATGGATGTCAATATTACCCACAACCACTGCTGCATTTTTCTCCTACTTCTGTTGCGAAGAGGTGGGGGTATAGATTTCGACTTGCTCTGCTTTACAAACTGCGATGCTTTTTGAGCCCTTTTCGTTACTGTTGGAGGAGGACTCTCCTTCATTTCAGGATCCTTCACAGTTTCCATCGCACTACTCTCACAGGATTCTGCACTTTCACCATTATTATTGTTATTGCCTTCGTGAGCTTCTGCTCCAACAGCCTTCTTTCTTTCCTTCTTTCTCAACCTCTTCTCCCTCTCCTATACATATCACACCACCATAAAATGCATCTTAATAATTACCCAACATAAACTATATGACCTTATGAAGACAATTTAAATCACCACTTTCTATATTATGGCATGCTAGTCCTATATAAAATCATAAATTGGAAAATTTTAAAAACTAACCTTCTCTTTCTGTTCTGCTTCCTTCTGTGCTCGTAATTCAGCCCTCATTTGAGCTTTCTCCGCAATCCGTCTTTTCCTCTCCAGTGCCTCCCTGGCCTTGGCTATCTCCTCCAGCCGACGTAGCTCTTTTAACTTGGCTGCTTCCTCTTTCTTTCTCAGTTCCTCCGCCTTCCTAACCAACTCAAGCTCCTCCTTTGTTTGCAAGTGCTCTTCTTTACTATCATTAGTCGTAGTTGTATGTTCAGCAGAGGAGCTGGGCAAACCATTTTCCAAACTAGATTTTGCAGGTTCACTCTTCTTAACTGTCTGCTTCACTGATTCTGCCACCTTTGTCATGGATTTATCTGCAACTACACCTACAACAGGTGTTACTTCTGTTTTCTGCTCCACTGCAGTTTGTGACACAGAACTTGTCTTGTCTGGGGTGAAAATCAATCTACCAACTCTTTCATCCGCATAACTTGGCACTACTGGAGGCTCCTCATCAGGACCAAGAGAACGACCATCAAGCGTGCCCAATCTCCTCACTGTACTCCTCAAATTGCACCTCAAATATTCTTTGCGGAACTCGTCATTCTTGTTCCATAGTTCCATTATCGTCTCCACCTAAGAATTAACCAAAAAATAATTAACCAAAAAAAATACAAGTAAATCAATGTCACAAATGACACTTGGTGAACAAAGCTGAACTTAATATATACAAGAATATGCATTTCTCTTTCAACCTGATTAACACAAAGGCGATGTAGAGCCTCTCTGTTTCTGTTCAATGCATAATCACTGCCTGCTGCTGCATCATCTCTGTACATCCGAAATTGTTTATTCTGCAAAATCAGGCAATTTTAGATTTAGCTCTAAGGTCTGCTTCTTATTTTTCCTTTTACAGGCTTTTCTATGTCACGTGCAACTTTGTAGCTACTTTTGGGTTTCTAATGTATGAATCTATAAGAAAAATCCAGAAAGGATACTCGCAAGAAACAGAATATCACATGATTTAATAGTTATTACTGTCAAAATTTACAAGCATCTGCGTGAGATTCATATATGGCTCAAAAGATGCAAGCAGAAACTATGATCTTAGTTTACCTCATTTAACATCCAACTAAAACATCAGACACAAAATGTAATTACATATTTGTTGAGATGGATAATAAACGAAGAAGCATTTAGAGACCAGACCTGAACCATACCGTTACTATCAAATATTTGCTTGTAAGAAGGCATATTATGGAACTCTTAGATCAAATCACAACCAGCCAACAGATATTCCTAGAGAGACACTTTTAGGTAAAGCAAAAGGTAGCCGCATTCACAAAAGTACTGTAATCTATAGTTCCAATCCAACCTTGATGGAGGGGCTCCAATGCCATCGGCTACTTAATTGACTATTAAAGATATAGATTTTTTTGTAAATGCACTCATTTCCATTTAAACTAACCTCAACAAGAGGGCATCAGTTTAGCTAGATACACATATCTAATTTGATCGATCCTTTACATAAGAGCTTCAAATGTAAAAAGTAGTAAATATACTTTATTTTTCCCCTATTCTTGAGTTTGGTTTGTTATACATGAATAGCAGAACCAAAAATTCGACAATTACATTTCAAAATATTCACTAAGCATCTGAAACAGAAAGCAATGAAGGGCGAAGATCATTGCCAATTACAATCGATAACTCCATACATTTGTTCACGTCAGTTTCATTATCTCAAAGACTTAGATCTATTACGTCCTCAATATATAAATATTATTAGAGAAGCTAAGTTCCTGCCTACAATTGGCTATTGGCTAATGAACTCAAGTGTTCTTTTTTGAGGCAGAAGTATGTTCTAACAAAAGATGATCGTTTCTTGTGTTCCTAAATTATTCAGGATGTCCTTCCAAGCAGAACACAACACTAATTTTAATAGTTTAAATGGAACTACAACTTTGGCTGCATTTGCTAACTATGTTTGTATTTAGTCAAAATAGTAAACGCAACTAATGGAGTACCACAGCCAACCATGGTTAAGTTAATATTACCATTCAACGGAATGAAACTTGAAGGTGCACATACTGACAACAAACCTTCTCAAACAATTCTCTTCTCAAACTTAGCAATTGTGCATATGCTGCTTGACGAATATCATCTGCAGCTTTAAACTGATTCTGCAATTCCTTGAACCTTTTGTTTTCCTCATCATATTTGCTCCGTGCTGTCGTTGCAACAGCTTCAGCTTTTGAGACCCTATTTTTAAGGCTTTCCAGCTCCTTCTTCAATACCTGCATGAAGTGACACAAGGTCCTTAATTGAATGCGATGACAAACGATTGAGAAAGAGATTCCAGATTTCATGCTCTATAAAATCTAAAATAGGAAGCCAATAAATAGAAAAAAGTCAAAATGCAAGGGAGACGGGTCTCTCAATTCTTCTCTGCACCCGCAGCTCATTTGGTTAAATGAAGGAAGCAGGCATTCCTACCTTCAAACGGTCTTCAATTTGGTCTTTTTGGTCCAGAGCCTGCTGAACTTCATCCTTGCTACCGTTGTTGGATGACAGTTGTTCACGAAGCTGATTCAATCGCTTGATTTCACGAATGATCTCTTTTTCTTCCTTCAAAGGCTGAGTTTCATGCTGTATCTTGTGTTCCATTTGGAGTACCTGCAACCACATCAAAAATAATTCTATGGAACTAAAGTAGGTGATAAACATAGGTCCATTATGGAACTCTTCGGAAGATCAATGCAAGCACATCCCTCCCCCACAGCCGCAGGGAAGGTGGGGCTAGGGGGGAGGGGGGGGGAAGAAGAGTGAGAGAGAGAGAGAGCAAATTCTTACTTGTGCATCAATATTCTTGACAGAAATTGCATTCTTCGCTCTGTTAATCACAGACTGGAGAGACTCTATTTCAATGCGTTTTTTCTTGACTAGCCTCCTTGCTTCTCTCTCTTCTGCTATGGCAGCTTCAAATTCAACACCATAAGCTTGAAGATTGGACTGTTCATGGGAGGATCATGTTAAAAATATGAAATGTCATTAATAAGAAAACTAAGGAAAAGTGTAGCATTGAATCTCACTTTCTTCTTTTGGATCTCAAGACGAAAAGCATCTCGACGCTGTGTCTTCTCCTCAACTTGTAGCTGAGCATGTCTAATCCGTTCTCTAAGTTTCTCATCATCAAATCTTGGAATCTTAATCAGGAAGTTGAATGGCCTGGTCATCACCTCAACCACTGATTCCTGTCCAGCCATAGCATCAGCAGAGGAAGACTCTGGCGTGGATGCAGCTACTTCAGTGATGTGAGATTTTTCAATGTCGATGGACTCTTGACATATTACAATGCGTTCTCCATTCCTGTCCACATCATTGAATTCATCATCCACAATTTCAACATCCGTGGTTCCCGCGACAAAGTTTAATGCACTTTCCTTCTTAACAGCAGAACTATCAACCACATTTCCAGTTGCATCCAAATCATTGCTAAGCATGTCCCTACTGCCAACAGTACAAGAGCCCTCAACTTGAGAGTCCAATTTCACATCAGCTGAAAGAGAATGGGTGTGGGGAGATTCAACATCCCCACTTAAATCTTTCGTTTTGAAGTGCACATCTTCACCCTGAAAACTACAGTTTTTTTCTTCCGAATCAATATTTTCAAGAGCAGACTCAGTTCCCAAGCCTTCATCACTGACAGGATAACTTGAAATGCTGTGACCATCAATAAAGCCATTCGCAACTACAGTTTCTGATTCTATAGGGTCCGCTTTTGTGTTGTCAACAGAACAAGGCACAATGTCTTTAGTGTATTTAGCATCAGACTGTGTGGAAGCCTGAGGTTTAATTCCATGATGCACTGTTGTAACATCTCCAGAACCAGAAGGAGCCCTTTCATCACTTTCAACAGGCTTGCCAGTGATCTCGGTTTCTGATCTCATGGGCTGAGCAGGAGCCAAGCTATGGTCACTTACAGGAGCCCCATTCACCTCAACAGAGTTTTCACCACCATCAGCACAACCATTAGGTGCGTCGGTTTGCTGAGCACACACACTGATGTGAGGAACATCCAAGTCATCTTTGTTTTCATCTAAAACAGAGTGCCTGCCATTCTCTGCTTCTAAGGGTGTATCTGTTTCATTCACTGAACTCTTTACTTCGAGATTTGTATGAATATCCTGATTGAGCGCAGTATCAGATACATTAATTTCTTTCCCATGTGAACACAAAACAGTCTTTTCCTCCTGATCAAGCTTCTTTTCTCCACCATCATCATGCTGCCAAGAGCCCAACTCCAAAGAAACTGCTCCAGGAACTTGTGAGTTCCCACTTTCATCTGCTGGTTGAAGTGACTCTCTTTGACATTGTTGCTCAGAATTTAAGGTCTCAACCTCAACCTCCTCTGATCCAGATTCAGGAGCATCTAAAGCCACGTGCTGCAAATCGCACCCCTCTACAGACTCACCACTTAATACAACATCAAGCTTTCCTGATTGACATCCACTAGCCTCTATAATTACATTTTCAGGTTTACCCTTATCTCTGAGGTCATTAGTTGAATGGAGACTGTTTCCTTCCTTCAAATTACCATTTTCGAGAGGCACCTCTACTGATTGATATATGGAAGCCTCTGAAGCCATATTTTGAGATTCATGCCCCTCCATAGACTCATTATGCATCTCGAAATCCTTTTGTTCCTCTAAATTAGTCTTGGCAGATTCAATTTCAGTTGATTGATATTCGGCAGTCTCTGCAATGACATTTTGGGATTCCTGGACCTCTGTCAATTCATGAGAGATTCCTGAATTTTTATCACCACTTTCCTTTATCTCATCACTGGTCTCCTTCACATCTGGAGACAGAATTTTCAACTCCCCCCCGTCTCCTGACTCTATATCCATCTTCAACATCACATTTTTGCATTCCTGAACCTCATCAATTCCGTTACTACCATCACCATACTCCTTCATGCCTAGAGACACAATCTTAGATTCCTCTCTTGACCCTGCATTCACTTCCAAACCCCCAACTTCAGAATCCTGGCCCTGTGACAAGTCATCAGATGTGTCTAAATTAGATTGCTTAGTTTCCTGATTCTCATTGCCAGTCTGATTAGTGTCTGGAGATGCACTCTTTGATTCCTTGGTGGATCCTGACTCTACATTCATCTCCAAAACCACAATATGAGAATCTTGGCCCCGTGACATCTCATCGGGTGTTTGTAAATTAGCTTCCTTAATTTCCTTATTCTCATCAACAGCATTATCAGTTTCTGGCAATAAACTTTTTGGTTCCTCACTGCCTCCTGACTCTGCATTTGCCTCCAAGACCACGACTTCAGATGCCTTGTTTTCAGATGATTGGACAGACGCCTCCAATTGCTCGGGCTTTGTGTCTGTGTTTGGTGCCTGAGATTCCTGGTTCTCTATAGGTTGAGCAGAAGACTCTGACTCCATCTGATACTTCACCGGTTCTGGCTTGGCATCTGCATTTGCTAGTATTCGATCATGTTGGTCCTCCGAACCAGTCATCGTAACCTGAACCTCATCCCCCTCATTTTTCCTCTGTGAATCCACATTGTTAACAGGGTCAGCGTCACTCTCGTGAACAATGCCTTTCCTCTCTGCCGAAGAATGTTTGAGAATATCCTCAGAATTAACATGATTCTGAGAAGCCGAGACAGATTCAGGGGACACCTTAGACTCCTCAAGAGGAATGAGCTTATGAGCGGAATCATCATCAGTACCGTTTACGAAAACATATGAATTATCAATGGAAGCGTCGCTTGTGTCGGGATTATCATCAGCATTACCACCGACATTGTTGATCCCATTGGATTTGGACAGATCCTGGTAAGAAGTCATGTCCAACCCACAGTTTTCCTCAATTTCGACTTTGGAAACCTCGGACACTTCCTTAACCACTTGAGTTTCGGCCGTCATTTTCCACCGTCCACACAGATCAAAGTTTTCCTACCACGATCACAAAAAAAATCTCTAAAACAAATGCAGTTTCTATATTTATCTCAATTTGATCCGATAATTAATTGAAAATTTCACATTTATCCAAGTGACAATGAAATGAAATTAAACCAACCAAAAAATGCTAAATTGTTGTATCAAATATGGAAGCAACAACAGGAAACAAAAAGAGATAAAATAAAATAAAAATCAGTAATTAGAGAGCATGGCAAACAAAAGGGAAGAAATGGATGAGATAAACTTACGGGTGGGTGATCCGGACCGGAGGAAGGGAATGTGATCCAAAGGAGTGGAATATGAGCAGATCAGGAGCGTTCAGAAAAATGATATTGGTTTGATCTGATATTACAATTATAATTTAGGGCTTTTTGGTTTCTAAAAAAGAAAAAAGGAAAATAAAAAAGCAATGAAGGAAAATAAAAAGTTCGGTTGTGGTGTGTGTGTGCGTCTTTCTCTGGAAAACGGAAACAGAGAAAATGAGAGGCAGAGAGAGTGAGAGACAGAGAGAAGAGGGGCCTTGGGGAAGCTCCTCTTTCAAACACTCTTGAGATTAAAATAACTAAAACTATAAAACCAACAGCTGCTCAGGGAAATTGCTTTTCTTTCCCTGCTTTTTATATATATTTTCTCTCTCTCTCTCGCATTTGAACTCTCCTTTCCTACTTTAGCCCCTGAAATCCTTTTCCTTTTCCTTTTCCTTTTCCTTTTCCTTTCCCTCTATTATTTTTCTATAACGTATAAATTTTGATGCACATAATTTCATTTAAAAATAATATAATTTGAATCAATTACGTACAAAATTATAGTTTTCTCTTCTTTTTTTTTTTTTCTTTTTCTGGTGTTCTCCTTCACTTATTTTTCTTTAAATTAGTATTACTTACTTTATCAAAATTACCAAATAAGATGCTGCTAGATTAGTAACTCATATCACCCAAAAAAAAAAAGATTAGTAACTCATTATTACCTCAGATTCTTTTTTCATTTTATTTTCGTAATCTTTATCGAGTCTTTCAATTTCAATTTTCTTTTTTGCTCGGTTGAGGTATGGATGACGGATGATTGCATCGTTCATGTCCAACACATGATGTGATGGCTCAACCGATCTTGAGGGGATAATTGATGTCTGCGTTTCCTTTTTTTCTTTTCTTTTTTTGAGACGGATTGAGGTGTTAATTATGTATCTTTTATTTTATTTTTTGAGAAAAGTTAATTTAGTTCGTAAAATTTAGTATAAAAATTAAATAAGTCTCTGTATTTTAAAAAACTATGACTTTATAAATATCTATTTAGTGTTTATGCTGAACTTCAAAAATTAAATTGGATTTTTTCCTTTCTTTTTTTTTTTGACGGAAGTATGCATCTTCCATTAAGTAAGTGTATGCCTACCAAATTTTTTATTTCTATTACGTTACTTTATGACCACCGACAATATCTTCAGCTGACCATATTTGGATATAATTAATATAAAACTATTTCACCTAATGAAATATAATGTTGTAATTGACTGGAAAACCTTTGAAAAGGAATACTATTGAATTACAATCTCACAAGGTAAAAATATAGAATATGTTATGGGTTAAGGGGGTTTAATTTTGTAAGATAGGTTCCAATGATCAAATTAATGATCGTTAAAAGTGAGAATGTTAAAAATTAATTATTTTTTACTTATTGTAGAATGAAATATTTATACTATTTTTAAAAAGGATCTTTAAGGTTTACAAGCTTACAAGTAGCTACTTGTCCAAGATTTACTTTGCTTATAAAAAAATAAATAAAAAAATAAAAAACCTTTTCTATCAAGACCCCCAAATTTTGTAGTCCTCATTGATACTATTTCAAGCATTATGCAAAAGCTCAAGGAACTTCTCAAAAACCTTAATTGGTCAGGCGACGTATCTCTTTTTATTATGATTGTGTGCATATTTATAGATTGGTTTCTTATGAATCTCAAGTCAGAAATTTTACCCATATCAAAATCTTATTGTTGTATATGAGTTGATAATGCCAATTTAAACGGCTTTGGCCACTTGTTCTTAGTACGCTTAATTTGAGGGTTTTTTTTTCTTTTCACTCACAAAGAAGACTATGTCCCTCAAATTATGTTGGATTGAATTGCGGGCTTAGAGAAGCCCGTTATGATCATTTTTGAACGGTAAAGAGTTTTAAAGTGGATAACGTTAATAGAATTTTGGCAGTAAGAGTGTATTTTTATGGCAAAATAGAACGTAGTGATTACAATTAAACCACTAATTGTCTTGTTAATTAGGATAGACACGTCCCCTATGTATAAATCTTTTTGTACTAATATAATGGCTCTTTTTCTCCTAAAATGATTATGTACATCGAGATATTGAACTTGTATCGTCTTTTAAAAAAAATATAAGATACGTTTCAAAGTATTAATGCACATTATATAGAAGATAGGAGATCTACTGCACCAAACAATAATCATATCAAGCATTAATTCTTATGTGACTTTCCTGGAATCCTTCATCTACCACAACGCCCTCTTGAGCCTTTGTGGCATGCGGAGTCTGAATATGTTGGTTGCTGACAAGGCAGGCTCCGAATGGTTAAGCGTATTTTGGTCTCGTCATGAAAAATACCAAACCTAATTAGTTAAAATTATATAGTAAGGTTGAAATTTTGATACGGCAAGCATTCTTGGAGCTAGTCTGCTGCATGTTAGAAAGCATATCTGACTCCTTAATGGTAGCGAAAAGCAGAAGGCAAAAGGTGTAACAGATTAACTAGTAGTACTGCTATACTTTCGTGGCCATGGAAAAGCAGTGTGAACTTATCCATGCAAAGGCATCGCAACTTTGTGTGAAGCAATCCAATAGTCAAAAGCCAAACACTTTTAAAAACTGCAAACGATAATACCTTAGACGCGCGTCATCAAAGAAAAAGGCCAACTAGGGGTTGCCCACTTTTTCCGGGTCGCTTTCACGAGGTTTCCCATGCTCCTTGCCCAGCCTCCCACGTCTTCTCTTGTTCGTATTAGGATATATATATATATCAAGATGATACCTTAGATTGTCGTCAAAGATTTTTGATTTACATGACATGAACCGACGCCCTCACCCCAAACCCAAATTAAATCGGAGTCTTTATCCTATGTATTAAATAAGATCGTGCATATGAATTGCGAGTCTAGTTCCTAATTACCTTATCACACGAACTGATGACAAGAGCTTTTGATCAAGATCTTATCCCTAATTTTCCGTTTAGTTTCTCTTTCAATATTTTATTATTTACGACCTTATTCATTCTCACTTATTTTTAATGAAAGCTACATCCCTTTTGAACTTTATGTAAAAAAAAATCTATCTTGAATAATGTTCTCATCTAACTCTCTTCAGATTTTTCTAACCGACACCATCCTCATCAACAAATAAAAGAAACAACGAGATCAACCTTGAGGCCTCTTTGCTTTGTAGGGCAAGCAATCAATGTTATTGTCAGCTTGTCTATAGAAAATGCTAGTTCTGTTACTTGGACCCAGAGTCTTCATCGCTATATATGAAGCTGTCCTATAAAATGCTAACATCTATATAACCCGAAAAAATATAAAATATAAAAAATAAAAAAATAAAATAAAAAAAATAAAAAAAATCTTACCCCTTTGGCTCCCACTATACTCCACTTGACAAAGAAGGCAAATGTATCTTTTTCATCAGTTTTGATAAGCTGAATAGTAATTTAGGATGGACATCAAGGCAAGCATCCAAGCTTCGAGGGAAGGTTCATGTGATACTAGCTACTAGTAATTTAATCATTAATTAATACAAGTCAAATCACAAAATATATCTTTCAATTTCGATAATCTGCAAAGTTTAGGACGCATCAAAGGCAAGCATCTTAATTTGGTGTAAAGATAGAATATCCTCCTTTAATTTGGTCTGGAGAAAAAGGAAATTAATTAAGTTCAAGTAATAGTGGTTTAATCATACATCCTACCTAATTAGTAAGAGTGAATTAATTCGTGATTATGAGGTCATGATCATGTGTGGCGAAGTTCATATGTTTGTGTACATGTCAACCATCTTGACTTAAAATGAGTATACAATATATGCTGCTTCTAAGTTTATGTCTTTGAAAGTTATAGATTTTAGCATTTTCTTATAAGACCTACCCTTTCCGCAAATAATTTTTCCCTATTTCATTTTTGAGTTTGGGCCGGTGAAGAATCGAGATTCATTTAAATCATTACATTTATCTTTCTTTTTTTTTTTTTTTTTAATAATTGAGAATTTTACTTGAAAAGATTTTCAAATTTGACCTTATTAAAAAACAGTATTATATATCTTGTCAAGTACACTAGCGCTACATGTTCATCACCAGCTATATATGATCTCCTTGTCGTCAAGCTAGGATCAACAAAGCTTGGTGGCCTCCAATACAATTAAGATTAAATTGGTACGCTGCCCTACTTCTCCAGTCCTTAAGCAGGCATGTCACATGACTTTTCATGATCTTCAAGTGCGCGCTACTCGCTTTTGCCACAAACATGCAAATTTAAGGCATCCATCTAACACCATGTTCATCATTGACTTGGTGTTTGGTTCCCAATCTTTATCCCTTCAGCGATTTCACAAAAAAAACACTTGAAATATAACAAGAAAATGATAAATAAATTATACATCCCGTCAACGTCCGAGATCCAACTTTTAACGCGCACATGCTTTTTTTTTATTTTATAACAAGGCCTTCCTACATAAGAGTCTTACGTAACAGCACATTAATTATATATATATTATAAGGTTATAATTTCGTAGTGTAATTGTATGTCTTAGTACGTGTATCAATTAAGTTAAGAGAGAGTTCAAACTCAAGACTTTGTTCCATAAATTAAATCGACACCTGTACCACAGTATGTAATTCCCACCCTTAGGCTATCCTCAATGGAGTCTCTAAATTGTAAAACTTTCTTAATTTGGGTATTTTTAGAGACTCCAGTCTCTAAAAGCAACACTATTCATGACAAAAGTACGTGGGATCCACCACTTTTGGCTTAAAAGATGCCAATATAGAGACCCAGTCTCTATTTTTTTCAACAAATTTGTGAAAGAAAATGGAGACTGGGTCTCTATTTTGGCATCTTTTAAGCCAAAAGTGGTAGACCCCACGTACTTTTGCCATGAATAGTATTGTTTTTAGAGACTGGAGTTTCTAAAAACACCTAAATTAAAAAAGTTTTGCATTTGAAGACTCCATTGAGGATGCCCTTAGAGGCGCCTGCATGCCTTTTCTCTTTGCAATTCTCTCGACAGGCATGAGCTAACTGCCGTGGCCATGATGAAAGAACCATATACCCAAAATGCGTCCTAAATATGTTATATGTGGCATTGTTCCTTGTAGCTATGAGTCTGCTTGTATTCCATTTGGGACCATCCAATTTAATTTCCAAACAGTAATCGATATCTCTGCTACAATCTTAAATAATTACTAGGAAACAGTGTGTCCACATCGTAGGTAATGGCCATTAACCTCGCCATGACCAGTTGAAAACTTTTAATACGCTTTGTTCTATTTTGGTTTGGTTTTATTGGCATGACAGCAGGGACCACTTTCACGAGTAGTAATGCCGTAATTCATAATCTTATATCGTGATTTTGAAATATATAAATTTATTTATGTGAGATAATTATACATTTTAATAATTCCATCACGTGTGACTAGAATTGAAAAGATTACTTTGAATTTGATAAGAGTTATAATCGAGAAACATAAAAGTTCAAATTAGTGAGCATAGACGAGAGTTGATTGGTCACAGCGAGCTAATATATTCCACATAAATGGATGAAAAAGACTAGACTAAAGTCCACTCTAATACCATATTAAATAATATAAGATTTTATTTTAAAATCAATTGTTGTTAGTTAGAATAATCCAAGATATTAATTATTCTCTTAAAATTGATCATTTATAATGGCAATTAAATTATCCTAACAGACTTTGCTTGTCAGTGAACGTGGGGGGAAGACTTTTCAAAAAAGAAAAAGAAAAAGAAAAACAAGTGGTGGGAAAGAAAATGACATCTGGAAAATGAAATGGAATGGTCCAAGAAATGTCACTGTAAAAGAATTACACCCGTTTACGCAAGCGGGGTTGTTCTTCATAGGAAAATCTTGGCAAAGGATTATAGTTGAAGCAACTCCGCATGCTTGCCGCCCACATGTTGTTGGCACATGCAATTTCAAACCACAACTTATTGTCTTCTCTCCACAACATGTGCACTTCTATATATATAGGTACAAGAGGTTCGTATTTTCCTTCTACAAATTGATTTATTCAGCCCACTAATATATAATTGAATCTCACATCACTTGTATTTCATGGCCGGACGACCATTTTGTCGCATGCAATAAATAATATGGTGGTAGTCTTTTGTGTACTAAACTAACAACTTTAATATTTTAGAATAGGAAAGACACTTAACACAATCAGATTACCATAACCTTAAATATCGCAGTTAACAATGTTAGTGTTTTCTTTTTTGTATCTCACTGGTGCGGTGTCTCAAATCAAGTTGAAACAAAAGACAATCGAGAGAGAAGCAGAATAATCCCTCCGCACAACAAAGAAATAGTAATATGCAACTATCCATACACATTAAAAAGAGCAAAAATACTATATATCTATCTATGTTTGCCTCGCATTATTTTTTTTGCCAACATAAAGATCCTTTGTTTTCTAAAGGAACGTATAAAATTGGGCTGGGTACTGGTAAACATAAAATATATATCTCCACATGTGTAAGAGAAGAGTCAGAATGATACACATACACCTGCTAACATCTATATCATGAGCATAAAATGTAAACATCAAAAGATGCAATGTAGCTACTTACAATTTGCAAATTGGTCCACAACTTCCTACAGATAACCAGAAAGAGAACTAAAGCCCAAGTGCATGCATAAGTGGATTAAAGCCCACATAGAATGGGTCAATAACACTAAAATTTTCTATTGAATCCTACCACTCATTTTCTGCTGAGGATAAGATAGATTCTCAAAGAGTTTAGTAAGCAATCATACAGCCAGTAACATACTTCACATCTCAGGAAGGAGGAAGATCAACCAAGAATAGTGCCTGGATGCGTAGAGGAAACTGTTGCTTAGGCCAAATGGCATTGCCATTTTGGAAAAAAAAAAAAAAAAAGTTAATTAGCTTACGCAGAAAGAAGAGTTAGTTATCAACCATTAAGATTATCTAATGCACATTCAAAGGTGATCTTATATTTCTTAAAACAAACACTTCAAACGGTCTCTTACACCTTAAAAGGAATATGTTGGGAAATTTCAATATGTGGGGCCACACATGTAAATATTTAAATGTGTTGTGCTATTTATTAATTAAGCTTAATTAAAGTGATCTAATTAAGAATTAAATTTAAGCTTGTGGGTATAATTATTATGGAATTAATGTGTAGATACCTGAGTGATATTTCTAATTTGATGAGGGGCCAAACTAGAAATATCTAAAACTGATAAGTTATATTAGGGTTATGGAATTGTACGTACGTTTTTATTTTCTCTGCATCCCCATCAATAGAGAAAGAGACAACACTCTTGTCAAAAGTTCGTATCAATTTAGAAAATCTCAACCCGTTAATCTACTTCCGACAATAGATTTTGGTACGCTTCCGCTATCTATATATCTTTTCTTCTTGTGATTTCACATGAGTAGCAACATGTGTTTTTTAAGGTTTGTTAAAAAAAAAAAAAAAAAACTTGTAGTAACATGTTTAGCCTAATCTTAGATTGTAGATTAGATTTGGCAAATCCTAACAAGTGGTATCAAAGCCACCCATGATCGATTCATGAGAATTGTTGAATTTTAATATTTGAAAATTTTCGGAAAACTTTAGGGTTTTGATCTTCTATGATGAAATTTGCCTTGATTTTTTAGCATTTTAGATTCAGATTATGCATGATTTATTGGTTAATATACCATATAGTCTACTGTTCGGAGAATCTTAATGATGTGCATAATTAATGGATTTCTACTGTTCCACGTTGTTTTGTCATCAAATAAATATGATGTGATTTGGATTCAGATCATAAATCCCTTTGTTGCATTTAAAAAAAAAAGATTTTGGTGTGATAACATTACTGTTCGTTGGTCAGATTTGTTAAAGTATGCATGAGATTGTCTTTGCTGAGTCTTTCTTGCATCAGTTTGGAAAAAGGAAAAGGAGAATAGTTCTAAAATAAAAGCTTTGTTAAAGTATGCATGAGGTTGTCTTTGCTGAGTTTTTTTGCATCAGTTTGGAAAAAGGAAAAGGAGAATCTTTGCTGAGTCTTTTTTGCATCAATTTGGAAAAAGGAAAAGGAGAATAGTTCTAAAGTAAAAGCTTGCTGCTTCTGCGATTCAGACAATAATAAAAATAAAAATAAATACAATATTTTGGTACTGCCAAGCTTTGAACCCTGAACCTCTCTGTTATTTTAAGGCTGCGCAGCCAACTAGGATGAACTCTGCTTTGGGTTTTGAAACGCACCTATAATCAATATAACAAATCTGATTTCTTCTGCCCATAGTTCAAAATAATAAAAGAAAAATTGTACTGTATAAATTTCGCTACTGCAAGTTTCGAACCTGTGACCACTTAAATGCATGATTGACCTTTTTGCCGCTAGGCTAGGAACATCCCTTGTGAGCCAAATCAACGTGAATATATATTTATTGCTGCAAATAACCTTATGAAGACAAAACATTTAATTTATTTTCTTCATAATTCCTTTCTATTTTATATCTGAAATTGAGAATTTTCTGCCATAAATATATATTTGGTGTACATATGGATTCAATGCAAATTGAATATTCATTTGGATTGCTCACAAATTCAAATAATTATGGTATATCTTTTAAATAATAAATTGAGGTTGTCTAACAATCTAAGTGGGGTAATTGAAACATGATGTTACCAAAGTGACCTCTCTTATGTAGATTATTCATGAAGGATGTTGGATGTTTGTGTGTGTGTATTTTCATGCGGGTATTAGCATGCCCAAGGGAAGGTTAATCTTTGGCCGAATTGCACATATACCCGTGGTGGTAAACATGTGACGATTATAAGATTTTACATGTGAATAATAAATAGATCCAAAGATAGATTTATTATTTGACATGATTTATTATCAATGTTTGATCACTACAATAAGAGTACCACTTACAGTTAATATTATTGCCCAAAGACTTAATATTAATGTTGTGCTAGGTATCTTGAGATTGGGTTTACCATTATTTTAATTTGTTGATTATTTGCTTTGTTATTAATGTGAGTATATTTGGTTGTTTGCTTTGTTCTCTATACAGCTAGTGTTTCTACAATATCTGCTAATATCAACTCGATCCCCATTCTTAATGGGACAAACTTTAAGGATTGGAAAGAGAACATACTCATTGTTCTCGACTGCATGGATCTGGACCTTACGCTTCGGATTGAGAAACTTGCTTCTCTTACGGATACAAGTTATTCTGATGCCAAGAAGAACTTTGAGAAGTGGGATCACTCAAATCGCATGAGTCTCATGATCATTAAGCGCGGCATTCCAGAGGCATTTAAGAGTGTGGTGTCCGAAGGGATAACCAGTGCCAAAGATTTCCTAGCCAAAATTGAGAAGCATTTTGAGAAAAATGATAAGGCGGAAACAAGCACACTTTTGCAAAGCTTGATTTCCATGAAATATAAAGGCAAAGAAAATATTAGGGAGTACATTATGGAAATGTCTCATATTGCTTCAAAACTTAAGGCTCTTAAGCTCGAGCTGTCTGATGACTTGCATCTGGTATTAATCTCTCTTCCTGTCAGTTACAACTACCAAAAAGATAAATGGACTCTCAATGAGCTCATTTCTTATTGTGTGCAAGAAGAAGAAAGATTGAAGCAAGACAAGGCAGAAAGTGCTCATTTGGCTAGTACCTCTAAAGACAAGGGCAAAAAGAAGAAGAATAATGAAACTGCTAAGAGTCCAGAACCAAAGAAACAACAGAAAGACAATGAGGGATGTTTCTTTTGTGGCAAGCCTGGACATGTGAAGAAGGATTGTACCAAGTATCACGCGTGGCGTGCAAAGAAATGTACTTTTCTTAATTTGGTATGTTCTGAGGTAAATTTAGCTTCAATACCTAGAAACACATGGTGGTTAGATTATGGTGTAACTACTCACATTAGTGTTTCTATGCAGGGTTGCCTGAGTTACCGAAAGCCAAGTAATGCTGAAAGACACATCTTTGTGGGCGATGGCAAGTCGGTGGAAGTAGAGGCAATATGGCATTTTAGGTTATTGTTAGGAACTGGTTTTTATTTGGATTTGATAGATACTTTTGTTGTACCGTCTTTTAGACGAAATTTGGTTTCAGTTTCTTTATTGGACAAATCTGGCTATTATTGTTCATTTGGAAACAATCAGTTTACTTTATCTATAAATTCAAATGTTGTTGGAACTGGTGCTCTTAACATTTATAACAACCTATATTTGCTAGATAATATTGCGTCATATAATGAAACCTTGCATGTGGAATCACGTGGTACTAAACGCAAAATTAATAAAGAAAATTCAGCTTCATTATGGCACAAACGCTTAGGTCACATCTCTAGAACTAGAGTTGAGCGACTTGTATCTGATGGGATTCTAGATTCCCTTGACTTTATAGACTTTGATGTTTGTATTGAATGCATCAAGGGAAAACATACCAAATCAAAGAAATTAGGTGCCAACAGAACTACGGGCGTCTTAGAATTGATTCACACAGACATTTGTGGACCATTCCTTACGGCATCTTGGAATGGTCAACAATACTTCATATCATTCATAGATGATTACTCAAGATATGGGTACCTATTTCTTGTACATGTGAAATCAGAGTATTTGGACGTGTTCAAATCATTTAAGGCTGAAGTTTAGAACCAACTCAACAAAAGAATCAAGAGTGTTAGGTGTGACCGTGGTGGTGAATACTACGGCAAATATGATGGTTCAGGTGAACAACGTTCAGGACCGTTTGCTAAATTCCTAGAGGAATGTGGAGTATGATTAGTCATTCCACCTTACCAGAGTCACTATGGGGTGAAGCACTCAAAACAACAGCTTATATTTTGAACCGAGTGCCAACTAAAGCAGCTGCAAAAACACCTTATGAGCTTTGGACAGACAGAAAGCTCAGTCTAAAGCACTTTCACGTTTGGGGATGTCCAGTTGAAGCAAGGCCTTATAGGCCACATGAAAATAAATTGGACTCCAAAACTGTGAACAACTACTTTATTGGCTATGCTGAGCGATCTAGGGGCTATAAGTTTTATGATCCCAAACTTAGGAAAATTTTTGAGATAGGAACTGCAATATTTTTTGAAGATGTTGAGTTTGGGGGGAAAAATAAGGTCAAGGATATTGTCTTTGAGGATGATGAGGAATCAATTTCAATTCCTGTTATCACTTTTGACAATATGCAGGTTTCTATACCTATCATTGAACAAGAAGCGAATTCGGATCCTCAACCAGACAATGTTGAACAACCCCCCATTCAAGATGAAGTAATTTTTCCTGAGGAACAAACTCAACAGCCTCAAGAAGCAGTGACATTAAGACAGTCCACTAGAGAAAGGAGAAATGCAATTTCGGACGATTTTATCGTATTTCTCCAGGAATATGAGGAAGATAATGGAATGGTGGAAGATGATCCTATCAACTTCCATCATGCCATGCAAGGTTCCAACTCTCAAAAGTGGATTGAAGTTATGAATGAGGAGTACAAGTCCATGCAAGACAATAAGGTTTGGGAACTTGTCCCTTTACCAGACAGTGCAAAGCCCATTGGTTGTAAATGGATATTTAAAACCAAGAGAGATTCGAGGGGTAATGTGGAGAAGTTTAAGTCTCGTCTTGTAGCTAAGGGCTTTACACAAAATGAAGGGATTGACTTTAAAGAGACTTTCTCTCCGGTTTCAACGAAGGATTCTTTCAGGAGAATCCAGGCACTTGTTGCGCATTTTGACCTTGAGCTTCATCAAATGGATGTCAAAACAACATTTCTCAATGGTGACATTGACGAAACGATCTATATGGTGCAACCAGAAAATTTTGTGTTGGGAGATCCGAAGAATATGGTTTGCAAATTGACAAAATCTATTTATGGGCTCAAGCAAGCTTCTCGTCAGTGGTAGTACAGATTTCATCAAGTGATTATCATGTTTGGTTTTGAGATAAACGCTGTTGATGATTGTGTGTATCACAAGTTCAGTGGGAGTAAACACATATTCCTGGCTTTGTATGTCGATGACATACTGCTTGCCACAAATTATATAGACATACTGCATGACACCAAGAGATTTTTATCAAAGAATTTTAAGATGAAAGATCTTGGTGACGCCTCCTTTGTATTAGGGATCCAGATACATCGAGATCGCTCACGGGGTATTCTTGGATTATCACAAATGGGCTATATTGATAAAGTGCTCAAAAGATTTGGCATGCAGGACAGCAAACCAGGTGACACCCTTGTCATTAAGGGAGACAAGTTCAGTCTCAGCCAATGCCCGAAAAACAACCTTGAAGTTAAGGAAATGCAGAAGATTCCCTATGCATCAGCTGTAGGGAGTCTAATGTACGCTCAGGTGTGTACGCGTCTAGATATTGCGTACATTGTTGTTATGTTAGGTAGATTTTTAAGTAACCATAGGATAAATCATTGGAAAACATCCAAACGGGTTATGAGGTATTTGCAGAGAATAAAGGATCACATGCTCACATATAGGAAATCGGATAAGTTGGAAATCATAGGGTATTCCGACTTCGATTATACTGGATGCCAAGACAGTAGGAGATCCACATCAGGCTACGTTTACTTGTTGGCTGGTAAAACTATATCTTGGAGGACTGCCATGCAGACACTTATAGCTTCTTCCACCATGGCAACAGAGTTTGTAGCGTGCTATGAAGTATCCAACCATGGAATATGGCTGCAGAATTTTGTTACTAGGCTGCGCATTCTTGAGGGTATTGAAATACCACTCAAACTATATTGTGACAATAAGTCAGCAGTGCTATATTCCAACAACAATAGGAGCTCATTTAAGTCAAAACATATTGACATCAAGTTCCTAGTTGTGAAGGAAATAGTGCAGATTGGACAAATATCCATAGAGCACATTGGGACAAATTCCATGATAGCGGATCCGTTTACAAAGGCATTACCACCCAAGGTCTTTCATGAGCACACTGCTCATATGAGTGTTGTGTTGTATGAGGATATTGTGTTTTAGTGGGAATTTGTGCATTTATTTGCTTTATGTTTGATTTTGGACACATTTATGTATTTGGTTATTTTTCTGATCAGAAATATAGACATTCAATTCATGTCACTCTGTTAAGGCATCCTCAATGGAGTCTTCAAATGTAAAACTTTCATAATTTGGATGTTTTTAGAGACCCCAGTCTCTAAAAATAATACTATTCATGGCAAAAGTACATGGGGTCCACAACTTTTGGCTTAAAAGATGCCAAAATAGAGACTCATTATCCATTTTCTTCCACAAATTTGTTAAAGAAAATAGAGACTGGTTCTCTATATTGACATCTTTTAAGCTAAAAGTGGTGGACCCCACATACCTTTGTCATGAATAGTGTTGCTTTTAGAGATTGGGGTATTTAAAAATAGTCAAATTATAAAAGTTTTGCATTTAAGAGACTCTATTGAGGATAACCTCACATTAAGTTCGGTTTTGATCTCACTAAAGTAGGACTAGTTAGAAATAGACAAGTCTGGATCACATTTCATGTAATTTTCCATGCTACGCATCCATAATTGATCTATGTCATTTGGTTGTATTGGTATACGTGACCATTGATGGGTTTAGTTACGCTAAATGTGACAAAGACTGCTTTGATCCTATATTGATATGGTTAATGGACGAAATTGTCTAGATATACCCTAAGGCTGTGATAGCAAATTTTGGAGCTCATAAAGTTAAACACATTTGTAAGGTTACATATGTGGCCCAGTGGGAGATTGTTGAGAAATTTCAACATGTGGGACCACACATGTAAATATTTAAATGTGTTGTGCTATTTATTAATTAAGCCTAATTAAAGTGATCTAATTAAGAATTAAGTTTAGGCTTGTGGGTATAATTATCATGGAATTAATGTGTAGATACCTGAGTGATATTTCTAATTTGATAAGGGGCCAAACTAAAATTATTTAAAACTTATAAGTTATATTAGGATTATGGAATTGTACGTACGTTTTTTTTTTCTCTGCATCCCCATCAACAGAGAAAGAGACAACACTCTTGTTAAAAATTTGTATCAATTTGGAAGATCTCAACCTGTTAATCTACTTCCGACAATGAATTCTGGTATGCTTCCGCTATCTATATATTTTTTCTTCTTGTGATTTGACATGGGTAACAACATGTGTTATTTAGGGTTTGTTAAAAAAAAAAAAACTTGTAGTAACATGTTTAGCTTAATCTTGGATTGTAGATTAGATTTGGCAAATCCTAACACAATAAAACAATGCATGCAGAGACCGAGTATGCCCAGCCTCCTAGGAAACTAATAATAGTGTCAGTCCTGGTGCAACCAAGTATTGATTTTCCTTGGTTGTGCAGAAAAAAATTGTACATAATTATAACACAGTTAGGATAACCAGCTGGTCTATAAAGATGCATATTTGCTTCTTGAGCCAACTTGAGACAAAAAGTGCGAAGTCGAACTTCTCTTTTTGAGTAGTTTCAGTTGAACGCAAGGAACGGACAAAAAGGATGGAGAGAGAAAATTACCGATAATTCTTATTTGCCAGTCCTGCATTGTGCAGCCAATATGGAAAAAGGACAGGCAGCATGAAAAATCATTTTATCACCCCTCATTAGCACTAGTCAGTTAACAGAATTT
Source organism: Ehretia macrophylla (assembly GCA_037974665.1). Classification (NCBI taxonomy): domain Eukaryota; kingdom Viridiplantae; phylum Streptophyta; class Magnoliopsida; order Boraginales; family Ehretiaceae; genus Ehretia; species Ehretia macrophylla. Next base: position 490,300 of record CM075774.1, read on the forward strand.
TAGAGCTTAAGTTGGTCATGATAATCGGTCATAAGGATGTTGTTCCACATGAAGCAACCTTTAGTTTCAACTTAGCTTGTTCTGAAAGAGTACAAAACTATATCTAACATTGTCTCGCAAAAGCTAAAATCTGGAAAAAAAAAAAAAAAAAAACTATATTCTTGGAGCATTTTTATTCACACCAAGTCACAATATTCATGTAAATATTATACAACCTTTAATATAGAAAGCAGGTTATTGTGGAATGGATCTGACATGTGTTCAAGAAGGTTCTGTACAGGACCTTTACCTGTTACGGCTGCTTGGGCATAGAAGCCTAACCAGGCAACCATAGCTAGACGCCCATTCTTCATCTCCTTCACCTTTAATTCCTCAAAAGCAACAGGGTCTTTTGAGAGATTTAGGGGATCAAAAAGTACACCACCAGGATAATTAATGTCACCTGGCAAGTAAATTCCTAAAGGCTCTAAAGCCTCAATTCCACAGTACCTTGCATATTCTGGACCCACCTGTATAAATACATACAGATTGTATAAGCGCAACTGCATCATCTTTCAATGAGAATCTAAGCAGACAATTACCAATATTTTCTCTGACCACATCTGCAAAGAATATCTACTTACCATGATTTATTTCCTTACAGATTTTTTCTTCACGAATAAAGTATCAAATTTTTTGTTTTGAACAGCCTATTTGATTAGAGTAGTATGCATATTTCACCCACAAGCATAGAAAGTTCAGTTTCCCACATGTATACAACAGAAAAGTGGCCATCTGTAAATGTAAACCAAGATCTCTTCTTCTCCATGCTCAGTTTATGAAGCAGTTCGTATTAGATAGTCTTTTTGTGACTAATCATTAAGTTAACATATCAAGTGGGATATGTGAAGACAATGATGATGATGATTGTGTATCATCTGACTGTTCGTTATTAATCATGAAACTGTAACAAACTTAGGTTGCTTTATTACTATTTAGCAATATTCCGAAAGAGTATCATATTCATTTAATTCCCTCATTAATCATGCAGGTAACATTCATAGTACTACCAAATCAATATTATGCAAATATAGAAAACTTATTTGACCAGCAAAGAATGGACTCTGATCTCAAGTTCAGACTTTCAAGTTAATATCACACCAGTTTGATTCAGAAACAATTTTAACAAGAGCATTGATCAAAAAGTATAAGATATCAGCAGGGACTTAAACTGAGAGATGATTTTACCATTAGAAGGGCTTGACAGATGGCTATGACTATAACCCCTTGACTTCCGGCCAAATGGAGTCCAGGTATGCCAAGATAGTCAAGTGTATCTCCCTGGGAAAAGTTGAGAAAAACAACAAGTTGAGCAAAAGATTATTCTCCTCTTTCTTTCCCTTTTTCAAAAACAAACACCAGAACACGCTGACAAATGAGACCAAATCAAAGTATGCACACATATAATAGAGATTCTGATAACTATAAGTGACTTTTAGCATATAGCCAGTGGTAAGTTGAATTATTGTTTCTGACAGTCAGTGGTAAGTAAAATAATGTATTTGATTGAATAAGATTTTTAACCATACCAAAAGCACACAATAAGGGAAAAGAATTAGCCATTGTTCAATATAAAGCAGCAAGAAGTTAAGATATGCTAACCTTAAGCTTTGAATAGCCTACACGCCACCAGACAGGTTCAACAAAATGAAAGGCCCCTACTAGGTCTAAAATTTCTGGAACTAATGCCCCCAGGGCAGCAAGCATAGCCCACCGAGCGTGCAATATCTCAAAGCTGCAGAATAACAAAAAGTGTAAAAGATAAGTTGTAGTAGCAACTTACGTTTTGAGGTAAACTAGAAGCAAAGAGTATATTAAGCTTGTAATAGAGAAACCTTGTAAATAGGTTTCAAGTTCCAGGAAACATGTAATAACAGATGCATGTATTGCAGAGATAATTTAATTTCACTGATTCAGCTTATGAAACATCAGCCGTCGATAACTGATTGAAATTAAGTAGTAAACAGATAAACAGAAATCAAGACATGTGATCAAGTGCCAAAGAAGCTTGTAAAAAAAAAGATGAAAAGATGTGAAATGCATACTTGAAGTACTTATTCAAGGCCACAGGATCCTTGCTTAAACCCGCAATATCAAAGCCATAATCTGCAGGTAGTTCCCCGGTGAGATAGGTAGGATATTCATATGGGATTGGACCAAGCCAGAGAGGTCGATCGTCTCCATACCACATGCTGTTGTCAAGAAAATAACACCAAATAATTAACAAGTGAATATATATATATATAGGACTGTAGGAGCTGATCTTTCAACTTCAATGAATGCATGTTTTCTACAAGCTTGATCACTAAACATGCATATCTAGTGTAATAAGTGCTTCCAGCCTATTAATTCCCAAATCATGACTATATATTCATACTATATATAGGAAATTATTTTGTTACCTCTCATTTCTTGCGTTTTGGGCAAGAGCCTTGAAGTTGGAAGAATTCTGGAGTGCAAGCTGCTTCTTGTCTTCCATTCGTCTCTGAAGGGCCTCTCCAAGAGGACTGTTGGCAATGGCTTTCACTGCCGTGAATGGAATTGCAGAGAATACCAAAACGCCAGCAAGCTTCATTCAAAGTTTTTTTTTTTTATAATTTTATTTTATAGGAAGCTTAAATTAAAATACTTTCTTGTGTAAAATCAATCAAAGGCTTAATTATATTAAAATAAAAATATTAAACGACTCCGACTCGAGAGACTACCTCTTGCCATGAAGCTCTGAAGCGGGAAAAGGCTTTTTTGGCTTTTCTCAAGTTTGATCGGAAGAGAGACGACGACGATGATGAAATACATGGCTGGAGCTGGAGGAGGCAGCTACTGGAGGACATGCCCGCCATTGCCAGTGAGACTTTGTTTCTCACTTTCTTGATGCGGTCGTTAAGCGGTACACCAATTCACCAGAATTTCGAGTTGAGGCTGTCCTTAGTTTGGATGTCTGCTCATCACTACTTCACATAAATTTGTTTTGTTTTTGTTTTTTTTTTTTTTCTTACGTGCAATTTTAATTGATTTTCATAATCACTTGTAGGATTTTCTATTATGTTTTCTTAACAATTTTAAAAGCATTGCGGGTTGACAAAGAAAACACCGCATAAGAAATACTCTGAATGTTATGTGAATTATACTAAATGGTTGATTAGCATATAGCCATCTATAACATGTATAATTGGAGTTCCTGTTCCTCTTTACGTAACTAATCATTAAAGAGACATGTCTTGTTCAACGTTGATATAAAATTATGAAAGAAAAAAAAAAAAAAAACCATTTGTTAAACCAAATGTAATTGACGCAAAATAAACAATTGATTAAGTAGTCGATATATGCAGTTTGTAATTAAAGAAGTGTATGTATAATGCAAGTTCGGTTAAACCCTCCCTTCCTCTACCGTGAAGTTATAATAAATATCTAAAATTTCTAATATCAACAATATTTTAAAAATGAATTGTTTTAAACAATATACAGTAGTACCTCTTTAAATTAATAAAAATATTTGGTCTTAATTTAAAATCAGTGTAAAAAATTAATAAATTTGATAAAATTATAAGATAATACATTAAAAAAACTTCATTTGTATTTTATTGACCAAAATATTTCATAAATTAATAATTAGTTAAAAACTACATAATAAATTGACTATGAGGTTTTCTTAATTTATAAATTAATAATAGCTTGTCTTTTATTGAACTTCAAATCTAGTTGAATCTTATATTTAATTATTGGGTAATTTATCGAAATGATCCTAAATCTTTTTTTTTTTATAACTTTTAAATCATTTATCTTTCATTTTGGACAAAATTATCATTCATATTTCATTTTGGTGACAATCGTTAGTTTTTGAAGCAAAATCCGTATAAAAAATATCATGAGTGAACACGTGGTTGCAAAATTCAAAAATCTTCAGGTGTAAAAATGTCACACGATAAAAAATAAACATCTTAAAATTTATGCATTTTACGGTCACGCATCATTCACTTACTCACTAACGTTATTTTTTGACAAATTTTTCTCCAAGGACTAATAGTTGTCACCAAAATGAAAGATAAATGACTATTTTATCTAAAATGAAATATACAGGATTTAAATGTCAAAAAAATAAAGATCTAGAACCATTTCAGTAAATTACCCTTAATTATTTAAAGAGAAAAAATTGAGATAATCCTACAAGGATTAGGATATAAGATTAGAGAAATTAGTTATTATTTTACTAAATTAAATTTTATCTTCTATTCTCATTATTTATTTTTTCAAATTGGACAAAAAAAAATACAAGTCACTTTTTAAAAAAAGACATTATAATCATAATATGTTTATTATAAAGTCAAAAAATAAAAAATATCTCTATTAATTAATAGTTATTAATTTATCAATATATTAATATCTTACTAAATTTATAAAATTTGATAGTCTCAATACAACTAATTTAAAGAGGTTCTATTATATTGGATGGTTAGAAGAAAACAAACATCCAATGGATCATATCGGTGCAACGTGGCCCAATATACATATATATACACACTAAATTTGGGCCACATTTGAAAGACTGACACACTAAATTGGGCCACATTAGGTCTAAGCTGAAAGACTGATAATGATCCAGACCGATCGACCCAATCACGGCCTGTTTGCTAAAAGATCATCATATAATCCGCAACCAATTAGGCTTTGTTTGACCTATCTTTTTTATAATCAAAAGTACTTTATGTAAGTTTAAAAATTGATCTTACCTATTTAATCTATTTTAAAAAGTACTTTTAGATAAAAGCAAAAACTGAAAAAAGCTAAAAAATAAGAAGCTCCGAATTGGAGTTTCTCAAAATGAACTTTTGTGAAACTGTTTTTATATAATACGAGAAACTATTTTATTTTATTTTTTTAAATATACCTTTTTATATTTTTTAAAATATAATATTACTCTCAAATTTTTTAAAAGCTTAATATTATCAATATAGGCCAAACAGTACTTTTATTTAATAGCACTTCTAACTAAAACTCTATTACAAAAATTTTACAGTTCAAAATCTAAAATCTCACACCTAGACAAACAGAGCCTTAGACATCTGCAAGGCAAACAGAGCCTTAGACATCTGCAAGTCACCCGTTTGTTAGGGCGGTTTAATCTGTAGGCGGTTCTCTATTTTCGTGATATATATATATATATCTATACACACAGATACATACATATATCCATATTATTACGTGCTTGTAAAAGCACATACGTTAGCAACACATATTGTTGTTTGATTTCTGCCGCGATTTCTTCATAACCTCGTAAGCATTCGTTTTCCTCTCTTCTTATTTCATTCATTAATTATTTATTAAACCGATTGGATATTTTTCTGTTAGTTATTATTGAAATTCGTTCTACTTCTCCGTTATTACTGTTTCTAGGGTTTTTGGTTCTGTTAAAGTAGTTTATTGTTGAATATATATATATGTTTGTGTGCCATTATTATATATTTTGCATTAGTTTGTTATTGGAATTGCTTGCACTTCTCTGTTATATATATATATTTGTGTGCCATTATTATATATTTTGCATTAGTTTGTTATTGGAATTACTTGCACTTCTCTGTTTTTAGGGTTTCTAGGGTATTTTTGTTCTGCTCAAGTTTTTTATTTTATTTTATTTTTTGTTTCCCTTCAGTTTTGAATTCATTCTTACATTCTGCTTCTTTGTGATTTAGGGTTATTAGGGTTTGTGGTAGAAGATGGCGGAAGCACATGCCAGATTCAAACAGTACGAGTACAGGGCCAACTCGAGTCTCGTGCTCACCACGGACTCGCGCCCCCGTGACACTCATGAGCCAACTGGTGAGCCCGAGTCTCTTTGGGGTAAGATAGATCCCAAGTCGTTTGGGGACCGGGTCCATAAGGGTAAGCCACCTGAGTTGGAGGAGAAGAAGAAGAGCCAGGCTAGTAAGAAGAAGAAGGAAAGAGAGCCTCTTACTACGGATATCAGGCAGGCCAAGAGGCGACGTCTTCAGGAGGAGAGTGTTCTTACTTCTACCGACGAGGCCGTTTACCAGCCTAAGACTAAAGAAACTAGGGCTGCATACGAGGCCATGCTAAGTGTTATTCAGCAGCAGTTGGGTGGCCAGCCTCTCAATATTGTAAGTGGTGCAGCTGATGAGATTTTGGCTGTTTTGAAGAATGACAATGTTAAGAACCCGGACAAGAAGAAGGAGATTGAGAAGTTGTTGAATCCCATTCCAAACCACATATTTGATCAGCTGGTATCTATTGGCAAGCTTATTACTGACTACCAGGATGCTGGGGATGCACCTGGCTCTGCTACTGCTAATGGTGATGAAGCTCTTGATGATGATGTTGGGGTTGCTGTTGAGTTTGAGGAGAATGAAGAGGAGGAAGAAGATGATGATCTAGATGTGGTGCCCGAGGAGGAAGACGAGGAAGATGATGTGATGGAGGCCGCTGGTGCTGGGGGTATGCAGATGGGTGGAGGGATTGATGATGATGAGATGCAGGAAGCTGAAGAGGGAATGACCTTGAATGTTCAGGATATTGATGCTTATTGGCTTCAGAGGAAGATCTCTCACGCTTATGACCAACAGATCGATCCACAGCAGAGCCAGAAGCTTGCTGAGGAGATTCTTAAGATTCTCGTTGAGGGAGATGACCGCGAAGTTGAAACTAAGCTGTTGGTGCATCTGCAGTTCGATAAATTCAGTCTCATAAAGCATCTATTGCGGAACCGCCTCAAGATTGTTTGGTGTACTCGGCTTGCAAGGGCTGAGGATCAGGAGAAGAGGAAGAAGATTGAAGAGGAAATGATGCAGTTAGGGCCCGATCATGCTGCAATCTTGGAGCAGTTGCATGCCACCAGGGCCAGTGCGAAAGAGAGGCAGAAGAACTTGGAGAAAAGCATTAGGGAGGAGGCTCGTCGATTGAAGGATGAGACTGGCGGAGATGGTGACCGTGAACGAAGGGGATTTGCTGATAGAGACACTGATAGCGGGTGGTTGAAAGGGCAGCGTCAGTTGCTTGACCTTGATAGCCTTGCATTTCAGCAAGCTGTTCTGCTGCCGCCTGGTAAGAAATGTGAGCTTCCAGAAGGAACGTTCCGGAATACTAAGAAGGAATACGAAGAAATTCATGTGCCGGCACCAAAGCCAAAAGCGTTAGCTCCCGGTGAAGAACTTGTAAAAATCTCTGGCATGCCAGACTGGGCACAACCGGCTTTCAGAGGGATGACTCAGTTGAACCGGGTCCAGAGTAAGGTATACGAGGCTGCACTCTTCTCTGCAGAGAACATTCTGTTGTGTGCTCCCACTGGGGCAGGAAAGACCAATGTTGCAATGCTCACCATACTTCAGCAGATTGCCTTGAATAGAAATGAAGATGGGTCTTTTAACCATGGCAATTATAAGATTGTGTACGTGGCACCAATGAAGGCTCTTGTTGCTGAAGTTGTCAGCAACCTTTCCAATCGTCTGCAGCATTATGGTGTCCAGGTAAAGGAGCTGAGTGGAGACCAAACGTTGAGTCGTCAGCAGATCGAAGAAACTCAGATAATTGTGACAACCCCAGAGAAGTGGGATATAATAACCAGAAAGTCGGGCGATCGCACTTACACCCAGCTTGTCAAACTACTCATTATTGATGAGATTCATCTTTTACATGATAACAGGGGTCCTGTGTTGGAAAGTATTGTCGCCAGAACTGTTAGGCAGATTGAAACCACTAAAGAGCATATTCGCCTGGTTGGTTTATCAGCTACACTTCCAAACTATGAAGATGTGGCATTGTTTCTTCGTGTCGATTTAAATAAAGGACTTTTTCACTTTGACAATACTTTCAGACCTGTTCCTCTTGCTCAACAGTATGTTGGTATTTCCGTTAAAAAGCCATTGCAGAGATTCCAGGTGATGAATGATGTTTGCTATGAGAAGGTAATTAGTGTGGCAGGAAAGCACCAGGTACTGATTTTTGTTCACTCCAGGAAAGAAACTGCAAAAACAGCTCGTGCAATACGGGATACTGCCCTTGCTAATGACACTCTTGCTAAATTCTTGAAAGAGGACAGTGCAAGTCGGGAGATTCTTCAGACTCACACTGACCTGGTGAAGAGCAATGATCTGAAAGACCTCTTGCCTTACGGTTTTGCAATCCATCATGCTGGTATGGTGAGGGCTGATCGGCAAATTGTTGAGGAGTTATTTGGCGATGGGCATGTTCAAGTGTTAGTTTCCACTGCAACTTTGGCTTGGGGAGTCAACTTACCAGCTCACACTGTGATCATCAAGGGTACCCAGATTTACAATCCCGAAAAAGGTGCATGGACTGAGCTGAGTCCTCTTGATGTTATGCAGATGCTGGGTCGTGCAGGCAGGCCTCAATTTGACACAATGGGGGAAGGGATAATCATCACTGGACATAGTGAGTTACAATATTATCTATCTTTAATGAACCAGCAGCTTCCTATTGAAAGTCAGTTGATTTCCAAGTTAGCTGATCAGTTGAATGCGGAGATTGTCCTTGGAACCGTGCAGAATGCTCGAGAAGCATGCAATTGGCTTACCTATACTTACCTTTATGTTCGCATGATTCGAAATCCCACCCTATATGGTTTATCATCTGATGCTTTATCAAAAGATCTAACTTTGGAGGAGAGGAGGGCTGATCTGGTAAGCATTGTGAATTACTCTGTGATCTCCTTCTTGGGGTTCTTATTGATCTGCTTCGATGTTGTTCAGAATTGCGTCCACATTCTGTGTTGCTATTGTTTTTGCTAGTAATTGCTCATCCATGCTTGTGGACATAGTTTGCATATCTCTATCCTCTGTAACTTGCTGCACTGGGAAAAAATTAACGAAGATTTGCTTCAACAACCTAAAGATACCTTTCTGATGGGGAGTTTGGGATTGGCAAAAGTAGTTTTGCTTACGTGTTATCTGTGTCTCTGTTCCTTTTATTGCGTTCGGGGATAGTCACTTGTTCATAAATTGGCACTTTGAATGGCATTCTAAATCTTCTGTGTCTTGAAGTAATTGTTCTTATTCTTGTGAACGTTATTCAAATATTATTATCTTGAGACCAGTTCTATTTTTGGGTCGAGATTCTTACCTTAGTCCATTTGTAGTCTTTAAAGCATCCCCTCCTTCCACACAAAAAGGCTATCCTGGGTTTCATGTCTGTCCAGTTTCATGTTTGTCCACTTATTAATTATTGTATGTGTTCAACTAAGTTCCTCTTCCCAGTTTGTGGTCAGGCCCTTCTGGTTGAGAGGTGCAACTGCTCTCTATTATGCATGTTTCTTTTTGTGTTGTTGGTGCATTTTTCTGCTCATGACCATCTGAGTTTCTTCCTTACTATTTTTGAACTATGCTTATTAAGTCTTTGCCTGCCAACCTCTCAATCACACTGTTGTTTGTTTTTTCTTTCCTTTTTTCCTTTTTTGTTTTGATTGGCCACTGGGTGATCGAAATTATCTTTTTTATGCATTTAAGGTCTTGCAAATTTAGTCGTTTATGTTGGTGTCTGTTTTATTGTCTATTCTGCAGACTATTCGACTCATTCCGATGTTATTTGCAGGTTCATTCTGCAGCGACTCTCCTGGACAAAAATAACTTAGTCAAGTATGATCGAAAGAGTGGATACTTCCAGGTTACAGACTTGGGTCGCATTGCTAGTTATTATTATATAACACATGGTACAATAGCAACCTATAATGAGCATCTGAAGCCGACCATGGGTGACATTGAGCTATGCCGGCTCTTTTCCCTTAGCGAAGAGTTCAAATATGTAACCGTACGGCAGGATGAGAAGATGGAGCTAGCAAAGCTTTTGGATCGTGTTCCCATTCCCATCAAAGAGAGTCTTGAGGAGCCTAGTGCAAAGATTAATGTTCTACTTCAAGCATATGTTTCACAGTTGAAACTTGAAGGATTGTCTTTAACTTCTGACATGGTGTTCATAACTCAGGTTCATCTTTTTTTCCATTTTATTTTATTCTCCTCAATTGTGGCTGATTTCAAATTGATAAAGATCTCATGTTGTAATCTACTTTTGCAGAGTGCTGGACGTCTAATGCGCGCACTATTTGAGATTGTCCTGAAAAGAGGATGGGCACAGGTAGCAGAGAAGGCATTGAAGTGGTCCAAAATGATAAGCAAGAGGATGTGGAGTGTTCAGACACCGCTTCGCCAGTTCCACGGGATCCCAAATGAAATTTTGATGAAGTTGGAGAAGAAAGATTTGGCGTGGGAAAGGTATTACGACCTATCTTCCCAGGAAATAGGAGAACTTATCCGTTTTGCTAAGATGGGAAAGACACTTCACAAGTTTATTCATCAATTCCCGAAGCTTAATCTAGCAGCACACGTTCAACCAATTACTCGCTCTGTCTTGAAGGTTGAACTAACTATCACACCGGACTTCCAGTGGGAAGATAAAGTCCATGGCTTTGTGGAGCCATTCTGGGTTATTGTGGAGGATAATGATGAGGAGTATATTCTACATCACGAATATTTCCTGCTGAAGAAGCAGTATATTGACGAGGATCATACTTTGAGTTTTACAGTGCCAATATATGAACCATTGCCCCCTCAGTACTTCATCCGCGTTGTGTCTGACAGATGGCTTGGATCACAGACTGTTTTGCCTGTTTCTTTCCGACACCTTATTCTACCGGAAAAATATCCCCCACCAACGGAGTTATTAGACTTGCAACCGTTGCCTGTGACTGCTCTGAGGAATCCAGCATATGAAGCCCTTTATCAAGATTTTAAGCAATTCAATCCTGTTCAGACTCAGGTGTTCACCATTTTGTACAACTCAGATGACAATGTCTTAGTTGCAGCACCCACTGGTAGTGGGAAGACCATATGTGCGGAATTTGCCATACTGAGGAATCATCAGAAAGGACCTGATGCTCTCATGCGTGCCGTCTATATTGCTCCACTTGATGCTCTTGCTAAGGAGCGGTATAATGATTGGAGGAGAAAGTTTGGTGAGGGTCTTGGGATGAGAGTGGTTGAGTTGACTGGGGAGACTGCGACAGACTTGAAACTGCTTGAGAAAGGTCATATAATTGTCAGCACTCCTGAGAAATGGGATGCTTTATCTCGTCGCTGGAAACAAAGAAAGCATGTTCAGCAGGTTAGCCTTTTCATTATTGACGAACTTCACTTGATTGGGGGCCAAGGTGGTCCGACCTTGGAAGTGATTGTATCTAGGATGAGATATATTTCAAGCCAGGTGGAGCACAAGATCCGTATTGTGGCTTTGTCAACTTCATTGGCAAATGCCAAGGATCTGGGAGAATGGATTGGAGCTACTTCTCATGGTCTTTTTAACTTCCCCCCCGGTGTCAGGCCTGTGCCACTTGAGATTCACATTCAGGGAATTGATATTGCTAATTTCGAAGCAAGGATGCAAGCAATGACAAAACCGACATATACTGCAATCGTCCAACATGCCAAGAACAGAAAACCTGCAATTGTCTTTGTTCCTACCAGGAAGCATGCCCGTCTGACTGCTGTGGATTTGATGACCTACTCAAGTTTTGATAGTGGAGAGAAACCTATGTTCTTGCTGCAGTCTGCTGAAGAGCTGGAGCCTTTTATTGAGAGGATTAAGGAGCCTATGTTGAAGGAGACACTCCGATATGGCGTAGGCTATTTGCACGAGGGCTTGACAAGTACAGATCAAGACATAGTCAAGACGCTGTTTGAGACTGGATGGATTCAAGTCTGTGTGATGAATGGTTCAATGTGTTGGGGAGTGCCCCTCTCTGCACATTTGGTTGTTGTGATGGGGACACAGTACTATGACGGCAGGGAAAATGCTCAGACTGATTATCCAGTCACTGACCTATTGCAGATGATGGGTCATGCCAGCAGACCTCTTGTAGACAACTCTGGGAAATGTGTGATATTTTGCCATGCCCCTCGTAAAGATTACTACAAGAAGTTCTTATATGAAGCATTCCCTGTGGAAAGCCATTTGCATCACTATCTTCATGATAACCTGAACGCTGAGGTGGTGGTTGGAGTTATTCAGAATAAGCAGGATGCTGTTGATTACCTGACATGGACTTTCATGTATAGACGACTTGCTCAGAACCCTAACTACTACAATCTGCAGGGTGTCAGTCACAGGCATCTCTCTGATCACCTCTCAGAGCTCGTGGAGAACACATTGAGTGATCTGGAAGCAAGTAAATGTCTTGCCATTGAAGATGACTTTCTACTTTCGCCATTGAATCTGGGTATGATAGCATCATATTATTACATCAGTTACACAACAATAGAACGCTTCAGTTCTTCTTTGACCCCAAAAACAAAGTTGAAGGGTTTATTAGAAATTTTGGCTTCGGCTTCAGAATATGAACAACTACCAATACGGCCAGGTGAAGAAGAGTTGATAAGAAGGTTAATCAATCACCAGCGCTTCTCCTTTGAGAACCCAAAATATTCAGATCCTCATGTGAAGGCTAATGCCCTCCTGCAAGCCCACTTCTCCAGGCAACTGGTGGGTGGGAACCTATCCGCTGATCAGCAAGAGATTCTTATTTCTGCGAGTAGGCTACTTCAGTCGCTGGTTGATGTCATTTCTAGCAATGGTTGGCTTAACCTAGCCCTTCTGGCAATGGAAATGAGCCAGATGGTGACTCAGGGTATGTGGGAGCGGGACTCTATGCTCCTCCAGCTCCCGCACTTCACAAAAGAAGTGGCCAAGAAGTGCCAGGAAAATCCCGGAAAGAGCATAGAGACAGTGTTTGATCTGTTGGAGATGGAGGATGATGAGAGGCGCGAGCTTCTGCAAATGTCGGACTCACAGTTGATGGACATTGCGCGGTTCTGTAACCGGTTTCCAAACATTGACTTGACATATGATGTGGTGGAGAGTGATAACGTGAGGGCTGGAGAAGACATAAGTTTGCATGTAACCCTAGAACGAGATCTTGAAGGGAGGACGGAGGTTGGACCTGTTGATGGCCCTAGGTTCCCCAAAGTGAAGGAAGAAGGTTGGTGGCTTGTGGTGGGCGATACTAAAAGTAATCAGCTGCTGGCGATCAAAAGAGTGACTCTCCAGAGGAAGGCAAGGGTGAAGCTTGATTTTACTGCTCCTGCAGAAACTGGAAAGAAGAGCTTTACTCTTTATTTCATGTGTGATTCCTACTTGGGTTGTGACCAGGAATATAGCTTCACAGTTGATGTGAAAGAGGCATTGGCTCCTGAAGATGACAGTGGTAGAGAATAGAGAGAGAGAGAGAATTTGTTCTCACGTCTTTTTCTTGTTTTAGACTGGATTAACAGTGGTGTATTGGTTTTGGTTTTTGTTTTTGTTAACGTTGAAACTCTCTATCTAGCTATGTTGTGTAATGAATTGACGTTTCACTATCACGGTCTTTTTATTTGGTTTACTTGTAAGTTTTACTGGATACACTTACAACAATAGTCGCCCCCTCGAAAGAGTGCGTGCGGTGTATAGCTCACTGGTGGGGGCACCCGTTGTTCAGATCGACTTCAATGTGATTTTTTTTTTTTTTTTTTATTCCCCATTTTGTGTTTGATGCTTTTGTTTGTGTTATTAGTTTAATTATAAGCCTTGGTTTGCAATTCTTGAGGTCTAAAATTTCAAATTCTTGACTCCCACAACTGGCTTTGGGATGCTGTTGGGTGCTGAACAAAGGAAGTTCATTCTGGTTAATATGAACTAGATAAATTCATCATCATATTGTGCAAATGCCATTTCTCTTTTTTTTTTTTTCTCTCACTAGTAATAATGAGTGAATCGTTAGCCTTTCTGTGTATTAATTATATAAGACGTGAAGTAAATATTAAATTCAATAAAAACATATTAAGTAATTTCTAGCAACTATAGTGGACTTTGTTAAGTAGAATTGAATTTCAATTCATAATACGTGTTTTAGTTTTTTATAATGAGAAAATTTATTTCAAGTAAAATTATATTGGATTTAGGATTCTTAAAGTTTTTAAATTTCTTAGTACAGTGAAGATTTATAATATGGGGGTTTAAGTTCAAATTTTAAAATATTTCAACTATTCCTCCCATGGTCCAACTTGAAAACAAATACTCGATAGGACAACATGGAGCGTGTTATATATTATAGTGAGTAGGCCCGCCCAACGGCTAAAAGCCAGCCAGGACGAGTGGAAGTGGAATTCAAAATTTGAAGGAAGAAAGAAGCGCAGAAGACGAAGAAGAAGTGAAGTGAGATTGAAGATGGATCCAGAGAGTGAGTTGTTGGCGACGACGAAGCAAGAGAGCGGCAACGAGTGGGAACTTTTCAAGGAAAACGTTCGGCCTTTGAAGAGAGGCCGCAACGTTCGTCTTCTCAACCACGCCCTCAAATCCCACACCCATTTCCAACTCAAGAAGACTCTTCTTGACCATCGGAGGAAATTGATTGAAGCTATCGATCAATACCAAGGCCCTGACCCTCTTCAACCTTGGATTGAGTCAGTTAGATTTTGCTTGCTCTCTCTCTCTCTCTCTCTCTTGTATAATAATAATAATAATAATAATTTAAAACTAGCCCTAGCCCTAGCCCTAGCCCTAGCCCTAGTATGTATGCATATATTATCTAAATTTGTTATTTTGATTGTACCTCTTACTTACTTACAGCTGCATCAAATGGGTTCAGGAGGCTTTTCCTCCTGGTGGAGACTCCTCTGGATTAGTGTTGATATACGAGCAGTGTGTTCGCGCTTTTTGGCATCAACACCGCTACAAGGATGATCTTCGCTACCTCAAAGTCTGGTTGGAATATGTTAGTTCCTTTATCAATCACTTCTTCCTTTATTATTTATTTGTCTTTGTTTATCTTCACCTCCTAAAATCTCTTTTTTTGCATTTTTAATTATTATTTCATCTTGTAGGCTGAAAATTGTCATGATGCTCAAATCATTTATAGTTTTCTCGAAGCAAACACTATAGGATTGTCCCATTCTTCCTTCTATATAGCCTATGCCTTGCACATGGAATCCAACAATAAAATCAAAACTGCAAATGACATCTTTAACCGCGCAATATCTATGTAAGTTTTTCTTTCTTTCTTTCTTTCTTCTTACCACAATGTTCGTTTCATGTCTATTGTTTTATGATGTAAACATGTTTATGTAGAATAAAGGAACTTCCCATAGCATAGTTGATATGCTTACAATCACCTCCTGTGCAACAAATCATCTATTTATAGCCCTCTGTTGGCTAGTAATTGGAACTACCTTTTTGTAATTACAAAGCTGTGCTATGCATACTGATGTCCTTATTGCTTTGTAAAATCAGTGATGATATTCCCCGAGTGAATCAGTGTTCAGACAAGAGTGTCTATTTATTATTTGCTTCTATGCAGGGATTATGCCTAATAATTTAATAACGGATGATATCCGTGCTTGCTTCAGTCAATACAATGTTACTTTGAAAATTCTACTTTTACTGTATATCCTAAAGATAATGTCTCATCATTTCTTTCCAGTCTTTTGTTCTTTAAGTATCCTATCCCTCCATTTCTTGGTAATATCTGGGCTTCTCATACCCACGTTAGAGCTTCAGTTGGCATATGAAGCTTATAATAGCAACTTGTCATTGCAAGATATTCAAAGAGAATCTTGAACCTGCACTGCTAATGTAATTTCGCTTGACATGTCCTCGTTTATAGGAATGCACAACCTACCGAAAAGTTGAAGGCAGCCTATAAGAAATTTCTTAGCCGGTCAATGAGACGGCCAAACGTCATAAATGTATGCAAGCTAGCTCATTATTTTTCCAGGAATTAATTTTTTTTTTCTTTTAATTTTCTTTATTGTTTTGGCTGGTTTCATGGTGACATTTTTTACCTACTTTGCAGGAGGATGCAACAGAGAGCCGGCTGCCACTTAGAAGCTTTGGAACTGTTCTAACTAGGGGAGAAACCCGTAAGTTCCCCCCCCACCGGGCTGAATCCCCACCCATGCAGACAGAAACACACCCATATCTATATATATTTATGCCCTCTGAGGTGTTTACCAGGTATATTTGTAATCATTTTGCAGGAAATCAAATGTCAGAGAGCTCTGATTTAGCTAGGAAAAAGTTAAAGCAAGACCGGTAAGCACTTTTGTATTGTCAAAACGTCATTCAGCTCATGACTCTTGTATACCTCTTCTAATTTTTTGTTATGTACATTGGTTGGCAAGAATAGAGGCTAGATTGTGTTTGTAGTAGTTGTATTTTATTGACTTTGGTTTCTACTGGGGTCAAAAAAAGTGCACACCATATTGGCATTATTGTCAAACCCTTGAAGTGTCCTGGTTAGGCCATGGTTGAATCTCCTTTAGCATGGGTTCACAAAATGTATTCTGTAGCATCTGGAAATGTTTTATTTTTATACGAGTCTTCTGATAGGCAATGTTCTATTATGTGATTGCAGAAACCATAATGGTTGATCTATGAAATATAATCTTGCTTGAAGGATCTTCTTGACATTTCTCATTTTGTAGGACTAATGGAGTTCCGCTGTCTGTTTATAAAGAAAACAGCACTGAAATGGCATTTGGCAGCCGCCAACCAGAAATGCCCAAGCTAGACTCCAAGTCATGGCATACTCTGGGAGCCCAGGCAGAGAGAAATAAGGAAAATAATGCGGTTCCAACCAAGTGGACATCAAATAAGGTTTGTATTATAAAGTTCAAATCTGCAGATTATCATCATCTGTTAAGAGTGGTAACTGACTTTTCGATTTCTTACCCCCAGATTCCAGTCAGATCTGGGCCTAGAATTGGTGGAGGCACTACTCCAATTCCGAGCATTGAAGTTTTTGTTGATGAGGAATGTGAAAAGTAAGTATACTACTCATTTGTCAAGTTTGTGTATATAGAGTTCCAGCTATAGCAGCATTGAGGACAGGCTCTCTGCTTGTTCACCAACTATACTGACTGAGCTTATATTATTGACCAAATTATGTTTTCTGCATCGACTGAAGTGTGTGTTAAATACTGGCTTATAGTTTTAATCTCTGCTTTCTGATATCGTATTATTGATCTCTTATAGGGAACATAAGGTGGAGGAGGGGGCAAAATCTTCTGTTTTGCAGCTTAGGAATAGGGACCAGGGAGATATTAAAAAGTAAGCGATGAGCATTATCAGATTCATTGAATTTATTTCGATCTCATGTGGTCAAAGAACCTTATGCACACTGTTGCTATGTGCAGGGAAACAGAGCTACTGAGGGAAAATCCATTGCGCAACTTTCCTCCAAGCTCTCTGCCAAGATGATGATGATGATGATGATGATGATTAGACTTTTATTCACAATGTTGCTGTTGCTGTCTTGTTGTTTTTGTATTTGATTAAATCCAATGGCATGGATCAGTTTTTGTCTTCAAAACTTGATCCAACCCAAAGGATAAAATGTTGTTACGATGTACTGTCATTTGGTGGTGTTATTTTTATGACTCTCTTATCAAATCAAGAATCTCCAACAAAAATGTTGGGCCAGAAACAGATTGGTTTGATTGAAATTCATTTGCTATATTATGATTGAAACAAATTGGTTTGATTCTTACCTCGTATTGTTTGTGTACACCAAAAAAATGGAGCTTCTTTTGGTGTTGGGGAGGTGGTCCCCACACAAATATGATGATGATATGTTGGTTTATTTTAAGCCGATATGTTAATACTTGTTTAAATTATTTGTATAAAAGAATGGAATGAAAAAGAAATTTATTTGATTTGAATAATAATAGTCACATCATAAATAGTTTTTCTGGTCATATTGTTTGTCTGTTTATTTATTTTTGCTATTACATTCATCATAAATAAATTTTCTCTAAGCATTAATAATTTTTTTTTTCTTCTCCTCATTATGTTATTATTAGTAGTGTATTGACTTTTTAATAAAAATGATAATCATAAATCTAAGGCCATGTTATTAGGATCATCATACAAATAAATAAAAAAAAATATTAATTCTTCTCGTCACCTCCAAGGTCTCTTCTTTATCTTATCATATGTATAAATAAATACCAAGTTGCTTATTATTAAATATTAATCCACCACTTTCCCTACTACTAGTAGTCAGCAAAATTAGGGCTTTCCTTTCAACCCTAACTTCAATTTAAGATACAAAATTAGGGACAACATAAATATTAAGAAAAGAAGTAAAGAAAAATCTTTCCTTTCATTTCTTTTCGCTCCTTCTGAAAACCCTAATAAAATAAACAAGAAAAAGGAGCTTCCATTTTACAACAATTAATCGGCTTTCATGGCGGAGCATTTGGCTTCAATTTTCGGCACAGAGAAGGATCGAGTAAACTGCCCCTTCTACTTCAAGATCGGAGCTTGCCGTCACGGAGATCGATGCTCTCGTCTCCACAATCGTCCGACGACTTCTCCGACGCTTCTCCTCGCCAACATGTACCAGCGTCCTGACATGATAACCCCAGGGGTGGATGCGCAGGGGCAGCCATTAGAGCCTAAAAAGATTCAACAACACTTGGAGGATTTCTACGAGGACATCTTCGAGGAGCTCAGCAAGTTCGGCGAGATCGAAACCCTAAACGTCTGCGATAACCTAGCTGACCACATGATTGGCAACGTTTATGTCCAATTCAAGGAGGAGGACCAGGCTGCTGCCGCCTTGCAGGCTTTGCAAGGCCGCTTTTACTCTGGCCGCCCTATCATCGCAGACTTTTCGCCCGTGACCGACTTTCGAGAGGCCACGTGTAGGCAATACGAGGAGAATAGTTGTAACAGAGGGGGTTATTGCAATTTTATGCACGTGAAAATGATTGGGAGAGAGTTGAGGAGGAAGCTGTTTGGGAGCCGCGGCAGCAGCCGCAGTAGTAGGCATAGGAGGAGTAGGAGCCGTAGCCGGAGTGCCAGTCCGCGTTATCATCGCAGCAGTGGGGATTATAAGAGGAGGGGTGGAGGAGGAGGAGGCAGGCACGACAGGGAGGGTGGTGGTGGTGGTGGTCCAAGGAGGTATGACGGTGAGGTTGGTGCAAGGAGGTATGACGGTGAGGTTGGTGCAAGGAGGCATGACGGTGAAGGAGGTGGTGGTGCAAGGAGGTATGACAGCGAGGGTGGTGGTGGTGGTTCAAGGAAGAGATTCGCGAGTCCTGTTAGGGAAGGAAGCGAGGAGCGGAGAGCTAGGATTGAGCAGTGGAATCGGGAGAGGGAGGAGAAAGAGCAGCAGGGATGAATCATATTTCTTGATATTTTCTCTTGTTGGTAATCATTTGGGATTTCGATGCTACTTGTATGAACTCGCTTTTCTTATCTAGTGTTGTTTCTTTCGTTTCTGGCATGAATTAATAGCTGAGACCTATGGCTCATGTTCCTGTAAGAGATAATACTTGTTAAATTTGCTAAAGTTGGTCAATTCTTTCTCGTATGCTGCATGCATATCTTGTGTTGTATGGCTATTCTGTTGATGGAGTGTTCTCATGTTATTGATAAACATCTATGATTACTTGCTTGCTTTCTTCCAAGTAAAATGAGTTTTCTTTTTGAACTTCAAGTTGTCTTTTTAATGTGTTGCTGATCACTTTACCTGATGATGTTGTGTAATTGCCAGGAATATTTCCTAAGAATTGTGAAATACTGCCATGCCCTTTTGCGTTTGGAAGGTGTTCATGTTACATATATAGCAAATGCAAGTAAGAAGGGAATACAGTTTCCTTAAGTACAAATTTCTTCATTACTTGTTATAGAATTGGGTATAGTTGATGGCTGCCTCGTGGGAAACAAGATTCAACATTCCGTATTAGAGAAGAATGTTTCTGTTTATTATGCATACAGATTTTTATTCAATTGTGTGACAGATTCTTTCATGTTCAGCTAGATTGCTAAGACAATGCATAAGAAGAATGAAAAGTCAGATTATTTTAATTGGTTGGTTTTGTGTATATTTAACTTGGCCAGCATCATTAAGGTACAATTTAATATTTTACTAATTGTTATTTGAAGGCTTTTCTAGTGCATTCGTTGTCTCCCTTTCCCACCTTTTCGTGGTTTCAATCTTTTTAATTGCTCTGGTAGTGATATGTGACCTTTTGACTCAAAGTTATAGATCACAATTTGCTTTGGTTTTGCGAACTACAGCTTGTTTTAGCGTTTTAAAGAAGGTTGGGATTGGAAATCAATTTCCTTGATGGCATTATCTTGGATTTATTAGGGCAAATTCCAATCTGCCAAATGAGACAAGTGAGTCAGTAGGTGTCCATTTCTGGTGGGATGTTAAATGGCTTTGTTTATCTCTGGATAGTATTTCTCATCTGCAGTTCATAGTATCATTTGGAATCTCTTCACTGATGGCCTGATGATGGGGCTGTCATATTCTACTAACAGGAGCTCGAATGGCCATTCTTTAACCCTTGGATTGTGCTTTGACAGAAAAAGAAAATGGTAAAATAGGTGGTTTCTCCCTCCCTCCATTCCATTTTCATGTTTTCATCCTTCCTTGACCTCCTTCCATTTTAGTGCAGATCCCATATGCTCATTGCCCACTCTTCTCTCTATCACCTTTTCTTATTCTCTGATTTTTAAGATGATGATGAGCTGATTCAGTCTTTTAGACCCCCATTCCCAGAGATTGAATTATGGGTCCTCAGATTCAATCTTTTAATCAGGACCATTCATCTGTTTCAAAATTTATTTACCCTTTTACTTAACAACGCTTCACTAAATTCAACTATGATGATTAGTCTGTTTGGATTCAGGGAGGAAAACATAATAAAGGAAATGAGAGGATTTGATAATAAAGGAAAAGCAAAGGGAGGATTAACTTTTGTTTGGATTGGGTAAAATTAGAGAGGAAATTTTTATAAAGGATTATATGTATTCTTTGTTTGGATTAGAAAGAAAATTGAAGGAAGGTATAAATTCTATAAATAAAATGACAAGTTTTCCCTATGGTATGTATATATCTATATATATATATATATACATGTACAAGTAAAATCGCTCACACGGCATTCCTCTCTTATACGGCATCCATAAATCATATTGTGGTGAAGTTCTAATGTAGCTTGCTGCTTGCTGGGAAAATGATAAAAAAAAAAAAGAGTAATACATGTATATACATGTACATATAAATATATACATGCATATAGATATATATAGTTATATGTATATATACATATGGTGTATACAATAAACAAATACTAAACTTTACAGCTTGTGAAAAAGTTCTGATGTAGCGGCTTTTTTTTTTTTATTTTTTTTTTTATAAATTTTATAATTGATATGGTGTATAAAGGAGCCAAGTGCAGCAGCGCAAATGAAGAAACGATGGGGAAGGAAGGTTTTTTTTTAGTTATATAGTGGTACTGATGTAATTTTTGCAATATGCTAAGGGTAATTTCGTCATTACACTATATAAGTTTTTCCATTCCACCCTTTTGACCCCGATTTGGGGTGATTCAAAACATAAAGACTTGAGTGATTTTTAAAAACTTTCCAAATCATTTTTACTCGTAAAACCCCCAAAAATGGTTATGGGCGGAATTTGTTGATCCTTATCTTTCCACCGCCTAAAACTCCTCTCTCTCAACTTGGGGTCTTCTTCTCTAACCTCATCCGCCAACTTTGGCCAAATCTCACCATATTTCTTGTTTTGGGGCTCCGGCTTTTAGTCGGAGCTCCACCTTAAAGCCGGAGCCCCACCTTTCTCTCCCTCTCTTCTCCTCTTATTCTCTTTGGTCTTCACTTTCTCTTTATTTCTTTCATGTATAAATTTACCTTTACTTACGATATTGTGTTTTTTAGTGTGTTGGTGTTCTATACATATTATTAATTGATGTGATATGCTATTCGGGGTCCTCAAAGTTGTAATTGGAGTTTTTACTCTATTGTTCACAATACTTGTCACTGTTTATCTTTTTCGTTTGGTCACGTCCAGGTCCATTTAGTGCGAGCCACTTCTGTGATAACTTGGGTTGCTTTAGTAATTTGATAGGTTCCCTTCTTCTTGTATGGTGGTTTTCATGCTTCTTAGTATTGTCTGTACTTGTTGTATGTTTTCTGGTTAGTATGAGTGTGTTTTTTCTGAACTCTTGTATAGTTCAAGTTTGATTAGTCTTTGTATGTTCAGTTTTTAATTAATAATATTATTTTTGACAAAAAAAAAAATCCCAATCCAAACAAAGATAGTGATTAAATAATCACTCCAAAATCAATCCCTCCCACCCAAATCCCTCAGTCCAAACAAGCTGTAATTCTTACAAATTAGAGACGCAAATTATATCGATGGGTTATTCTGATCATATCAAATTGCAACATGAGATTGTTTGGGTTTGTTTTATCCATATAAAAGATAAAGAAGGCCATCAAGCACCAAGTGCATCATAATGTCATTTTAATGTTTATTATTATTATTATTTTTAATTCTATAAAACTTCTAAGTAAAATTCCTGCCTGGGGAAAACCAAAATTGTCTTGAGAACAAGTTATATAGTTAGTAATAAGTAAAACAGGATTTAACGACAAAAAAAAAAAGTAAAATAGGATTTTTTATTTCTTAAAAAAAAAGTAAAATAAGAATTTTTTTTTTCTTTTTGTGTCGTGAATTAAAATAAGATTGTTAGAAAACTTTATTCAAGATGAGTAGTTTAACTTTGACTAAAATATCCAAATAAACATCTTATTTTGGAGAGTTGAATGTGTTTATTGGAGAATTCAACTCATACTTATGTCAAATTGGAATCTTCATTATATCCACACAAAAAAAAGTGACGTAGTTAGGTAATATTGGGGGGCAAAACTAGTATTTTTCACATCAATTGTTTAGAGGTAGAAAATTAACGAAACAAAAAGGGTGGGTTAGAGAATTTAAAAAAAGAGCTCGCCGTATTGCTTGCTATTGGTAGAAAAGGAGAAACTCGCATCCTGATTGGTTGGATGACGCTGTTCGACACGTAGGATTGAATAATATAAATCGTTAAATTTCCAGTGGAAAAGTTTATCCAGGGGGTCCTTAACATCCAAGGAAACGCGTCGTGAGTGGACCCCACCTCTCCCCGCTTCTCCTTAATAAATTCATCGGAAACGCCATCAATTATATCAAACACCTCGAGCGTATGTACAAAAAGAAAAAAAATAATAAATTAATTTTTCTTAATTTTAATTTTAATTAATCGCGGCGATGATCGATAATGGAGATCGTGAACATGGCGGCGTAGTGGAAGAAAACGATTGGGAGCATCTGTTCGATGGCATACCCATTCCAGAGGGTACGACTTTCGCAGTCGACGATGACTGGCCCGATTCGGAGGCGTTTTTGTCGATCGAGCAGTTTTTGATGAATGACAACGATCAACAACCCGCTGCTGTCCAAGACCCTGATCACGATCTCACCGACAGCTTTTTCTACGACGTATTTCTCGATTCCCCCGTCGAGGACTCCTCCTCCGACAAGACGTCCGAGTCCGAAAAGGTCAACGATGTGGCTCTGCCGCAAGAGGAGGACAAAGTCAACGATGACGTCGTCGTTGAACAAGACGACAATGATCCCTTGTCCAAGAAGCGTAAAAGGTTCTTCTTTCAGCTTTATTTTCTTTTTTTAATTGCTTCAATTATTCACCTAATTTGATTTTTTTTGCTTAATTTGATTCAATTTCAATTTCATTAAAGTCATGCACTTTGGTTCTTTTGCAGTAGCTACACGAGTAACTGTTATGAGATGGGGGTAGTTTTAGCTGTATACGATTTGTAATTTGTTGATAAACGTATAACTCAAATTTCAAAGCTTTCTACTTGTAGCCTATGTTTGCGCTCGCGAGGGTAGAGGAAAGAATCGTAACAGGATGGAATTGAAAGGAGGTGATCTCGTAAGCAAAACAAAGATGAGAAAGTATTTTATGGTTCTTTGTTTGGATTCAAAAAGAGAAAAAAAAAGAAGGAAAGGAAATGATAATTTTAGATGCAGCCTTTTTCATATTCTTGTCATGTTGGTCGGGGACATTTTCACCAAAAAAATTAATCCAAACAACACTTCAGGTTTAATTCGAGTTTTAGCAATCATATTTTTGCTATCTCCATTTTCTCCTTATCTGTTTTTGGTTCCAGTTTGTTTCTGTTCTAGAAATTATGAGCGTGCTATAATTTCCATCCTTATTGATGATAATAGATTTCTGGTCTTGGTTCTGAATGGATGTTTGATGTTCTGCAGGCAGTTGAGGAACAGGGATGCAGCTGTCCGATCCCGAGAGAGGAAGAAGATGCATGTGAGGGATCTTGAGATGAAAAGTAAGTACTTTGAAGCAGAATGCAGGAGACTGGGGATGTTGCTCCAGTGCTGTCTTGCCGAGAATCACGCCCTACGACTTTCCTTGCACAATAGCAAGGCTGTTGGTGCTTCCATGACCAAGCAGGAGTCTGCTGTGCTCTTGTTGGGTAAGCATCTCCAACTTTTCTTATCCTTCATTCCTTTTTCTGTCTTTCTTATAATTGGTCTACAGTAGTTTAATGATTTTGATGCGACTGGGAATTGCTTTTGGATGGATCATAGATGCACACTAATTACAACTTCAGCTAGGAAAGACTTCATTGGGATTATAATATTGTTTTCTCAATATTCTTAAACCATATGAGACTATATATTCACTATAAATTCTGTTATTGAAAACAGATTTCAGAAACAGTCTTCCTGTTCCTCTTTCTCTTGTATTGCCTATCTCGTTGCCTCGTTAGTTCAATTTCCAATAACCCTTTTTTGTTCTCGTCACTAATGAATGGAAGCAGTGCTGGTGCATTTATTTGAGTGAGTTATTTCCTTGAACCGTTTCCTTGCAATTGTTGAAAGAAACCAGTTTTCAGATAACACCAGAATGGCTGTTCTGTTTTCTATTCTCTTTTATATCTTCTTTTATAGTCATTGATGATGATTGAGTTCTGCTTAAGTTGTTTAGATATTTGAATCATAGCAGTGATTAGTGCATCCTCTATTGGTGTTTTAGCCCCCTTTTGTGCTTGTGAAATTAAACGAAAATTCAACTCTGATTTGCAGAATCCCTGCTGTTGGGTTCCCTGCTTTGGTTCCTGGGCATCATATGCCTGCTCCAATCAACTCAAAAAACAGTTCCACTGGACAGCGAAGATCGGGGAAGTCTGGGTCAAAGAAAGGGAAGAAGTAGGATTTTCCGAAACTTGATATTCCAATCCTTGATGATGGGCAAGAGATGCAAAGCTTCACGATGGAGGATTAAACTGGTTTCCTTTGTTCTGGAAGTTGAAGGCGTGAGTCATGGGAAATGTCCCATGCCCCTTTCATCCGTCTGTGTTCTTCATCACCGGTGTTTTAGAATTGTTCCCAGATGATAGGAGTAGGAGTAGATACATGAATAATTATGTGTGTGCCTGGTTTAACTAGTTTGTTTTGATCGACATTTTGCTTTCGAGTTTATTTATTTGTCCGTTTCCGTTCACCTTCTTCATCTGGCTGTTTATAAGTATGACCACATTATGTTGTTGTTTAAATTGTCTTCCCAGCGCGTTTTCTTCCTCTGTTATGAGTGGAAGTGGGGGGGTGTATTAAGAGGGGGAACAAATCTTGATCATCTCCAATATTTGCACTCGCACGCACTTTGCCCTTATCAATAGTATTTATATTATTAGTCCGAGCCAGGAGAGGAAAAGAGTTGAAAAGGATTAGGTAGTAGTAGTTGTTTTTTTTGGTAAAAAGGTAGTAGTAGTTGAACTTAAAAAAGAGACAGAAATCCTATTGAATTTACAGAAATATATCCCAGAAGGAAGCATATTCCACTTGGCAAGCTGTACATTGGGAAAAAAAAAAAAAGAAATGTAAAAACCACCATCTCCATTATGCTGGCTGTTTTAAAATTGTTGCAAATTTCTTCCATGCTAAAATCGGGCTTTAGATAAATCGAACAGATTTCAAAGTGTTAACCGTGCTCCAGTTAAATTATTAATTAATTCAATAATTAATATCAAATCAATGGAAGAATTTGACAAAAAAAAAAAATTGATACACCCCCAACCTATTTTTAAGTAAAAACCAAGAGTGAAAGAGTGGAGTCAAGCCAAGCGGACAGATGCAACTCGACCAAAAAGAAAGAAGAAAGAAAAAAGAAAAAAGTAAAAAGTAAAAAGTGGACGGGATGCAAAGGCTAATTTGGTAATTTGAAAGGGATATACGGTGGGTGAGCGGTTAGTAAGTATGCAAGGGCAAAATAGATAGCTGCGCAACAGCGAAAAGGAGGCTTAAACTGGTAGGCTTGGTTGTTGGTAGTATCGCCCACTCGCACTCCACTCCTATATAAACGCTCTCTTCACACACAAAACACACACTACACACTACACACTACACAGAGAGAGAGAGAGAGAGAGAGAGAGAGAGAGAGAGATTGGTGATTGTTGTGATGGATTCAGATTTCGGTATCGCAAGAGAACTCTCTGATCTTCAAAAACTTCGATCTCACTATCAGCCTGAACTTCCTCCTTGTCTTCAGGTATCTCTCTGTCTCCACATATATATATATATATATATATATATATATAAATATGTATGCAGCCTTTTTTGTTCTAAGCATACGACTCTTGATCGATCTCTGAATTATTGTTATATTTCATGATATGCTTCTTCTTAGGCTATTTTTTAATTTCAAGTAAATAAATAAGCAAATACAGTGAGATTTTGTACTGAAAGTTTACGATTTTATTGCTTTCTCTCGCTATTCTGACGTATAAGCAAACTAGATCTGACGTGCTATGTTAGATCGCCTGTGCTCTCTCGCTATGTTTGGATTATTTGATTCTATATTCTGTTACAAAGATTCAAGCTTTTGGTGTTTATTTGATATATCATATGCATTTATGTGTGTAAATTTTATACATCCCTTGGCATTTTTATAAGAATTATCTAGCGTATGCAGTTATGTGATTTTGTGTATTTTGTCTGAGGTGTGAACGTATACAATTACTTGTATGTTTGGGGGCTATATACGGACCTGCAATACATGTGTGCGTCAATTTATGCACAATTATATATATGAATCTGGTTTTCTGTAATGTTAATCATTCCTGAGGCATGTATGAGATGCGTTTGCCTGTTTATAAACCCTCACAGTGCTGCCAAAGTAAAACATGAAAATAAAGCACCATGACTTGCTCGGAGGATGGCTTCCTGATCTCAAAGATATCTTCTGTTATTATATATGTGCACAGGCACACAAACACGAGAGAGTGAGTGAGCAGTTAAAACTACCGTTGGCCATAGCTGGAAAATCTCTACATGTTATGGAGTATGAATAGTGTAGAATATACATTCAGATTTTGGATGAGCAATAGCAAAAGTAGCTCTCGGAGATTTTGGATGACAGTACTCATGGATGAATTGTGCGTCGCTTCTGCACTTTCACGTCTTAGTAGTAGCAGATGTTAGGCTTTGGTTGAGATTTTCAAGCTGTTTCTTTAGTAGTTCATGTAATTTCGTTATTTGGGAGATACAATTACACTCTTATGCAGTTCTGACTTATTTCATTGTTATCAGCTGGTTTTACTACTGACACTGTATCCTTTCCCCTTTTTTCTTGGCTTTGTTGCACCATCAACCTTGCTATATGAACCTTCGAGTGACACAGTTGTGATTTTTCACTGTTGACTCAAGACATACATCTGTCTTGCAATTCTTTACCCTATTGCTATTGAATAATAGTTTACTTGCCAATTTAAACTCATTTGCTTGGTGATACTACAGGGAACTACTGTTCGGGTGGAATTTGGTGATGCAACTACTGCTGCTGACCCGTCAGGTGCCCACACCATTGGTCGGTCCTTCCCTCACACTTATGGACAGCCTCTAGTCCACTTCCTAAGAGCAACTGCCAAGGTTTCTGATGCTCAAATAATTACCGAGCATCCGGAAATTAGGTATGATTTTGATGATTAATCCATTGAATCACTTGCTTAATAAATGCAGGTTCATCTGTTGCTCGTCTTATTTGTGTATTTATTTTTATAGCGTGTATGTTATCATGAATTTTTGCGTACAAAGCTCCATGCCTACTATGTCGACGTTATCCATTAAGAATATGCATGCTTTTGGTAAACTTCTCTTTGTAGGGTTGGAGTAGTTTTCTGCGGCAGACAATCTCCTGGAGGACATAATGTTATCTGGGGTCTTCATGCTGCTCTTAAGAGTCACAACCCAAAAAGCACTCTGCTTGGATTCCTGGGTAAGCAGCACTGCTATTCTTTTGCTGATCTTGCTTTGAACTTTCCCCTTTTCTTTTCTTTCCTTTTGAATTTATTTTACTTCTCTCAACCATGCGTGATGCCCAGGAATTTCCTTGATGTAGTCTTCAGACCTCCTTAAATTCCCTTCTTTTTTCTCTGTTTTACATGTCTCCTTCTGGATGTACTTGCACACAGTTACATCTTTCCCTGAATTAATTACATCTCTGGATAATGATTGTACATGTTTCCATGGTTTAGGTGGCATTTTAAGTTGATGATTAGAAACTTTTTCTTAGGGGAAACTAATGTCTTCTAATTCATTCTTATGTATATATGGTACCAGGTGGTTCTGAGGGTTTATTTGCCCAGAAAACTCTTGAAATCACTGATGACATTCTTGCAAGTTACAAAAATCAAGGTAGGATCCTGCCTTAGGTTTAGCTTAGCTATTGAAATCTCTGTTTTATGCATAATAATGACCCACTTTTTGTTCCGTTTAGGTGGTTATGATTTGCTTGGACGGACAAAAGATCAAATAAGGACCACTGAGCAAGTCAATGCTGCGATGGCTGCATGCAAAGCCTTGAAGTTGGATGGCCTCGTCATTATTGGAGGTATCCATGAACTCTATCCTTTATGGATGCGTGTTAAGCCTCAAATATATGGCTTCCAGTTGTTCTAATGACATCTTTGATCTTTCTTGAAGGGGTAACATCAAACACAGATGCTGCTCAGCTTGCAGAAACTTTTGCCGAAGCAAAATGCCCCACAAAGGTATATTCTGCTCATGATGTTTTATGTCAAAATAACAGTACTTGTCCTAGTATAGTCACATGTTATTTTTTCGAACATTTAGACTGATTCAAATGGATATATTATTCCCAAATATTGGGTGCTTTTTTTCAGAAAGTTCTCCTCATATTTTTGTCGCTTGCATCTACCTACCTTCTTGCTGGGACTTGGTCACCGGCAAAGTTAATTCTCTATCTCAATTTGTGGAGGTGGTTGGTGTTCCTGTTACTTTGAATGGAGATCTCAAGAATCACTTTGTTGAAACAAATGTTGGTTTTGACACGATATGTAAGGTATCAATTGAGTGGTCTCTAAATTTATCATGAAGTCACCCACTATATAAATGCTTACAAGGAGGGTCCCATATGCATGAAGAGATTTTTGCAACCCTGTATCATCAGAATGCTCTTTCTCTTTACATTGTTGTGAGCTACTAGCTTAGAGGTGTTTATAGTTTCTTCAAGTGTGGCTTTCTAGTAGTGTTGTTTCCTCCTTCAACCAACTGCAAAGTGTTGTTCACACTTCACAGATCTGCTAATTTGCGATGACATACTGATCCAATTTCCAAGTTTAATTGGCATTATAAATCTCAAGTGCGTCTTCTTTTTCATTGCTAGCAAACTATCAGAATGTGCAGCAAGTAACTCATATATATATACTAGGTACTGGCCCATAAAATCTTTTTAGTGTTCTTACCATATTGTATTTAATTCATCAGTTTCAATCAGGCTTCTGGATCTTTCCCTTTTCTGGGCTAATTATCAAGATGAAGATAGTGTGTTTGAATCTCAGAACTACCTTTTTAATCTATTTCAGGTGAATTCTCAGCTTATTAGTAACATCTGCACTGATGCACTTTCAGCAGAAAAGGTAACCATCTCAATTTTTTTGCATTCTCCTATTTGAGCTCATCTTTTGATACAAAAGTCTGTCAGTTAGTTGTATCAAGCTGTGGGATTGAGAAGTGGTGACCATTAATTGAAGTTGCCTGCTGCCCAGTTGCATTTTGTTTCTGAAATGAAAATTGTTGACATCTTGCTTCAATTTTCTTACATTTACCATAATCTTTGTTTTCTTCTTTACCTTTCAGTATTACTATTTTGTCCGACTCATGGGCCGAAAGCATTCCCATGTTGCCCTGGAATGCACTCTCCAGTCACATCCAAATATGGTTTGTGCTGCTTCCTTAAACTTTTCTGATTTTAATGCTGCTGTTTATGCAATTATGCTGGCTTCTGGATACTCCTAGCCCCTTTTCATTGAAGTTCATGTTTGTGCAGGTCGTTCTTGGTGAAGAGGTGGCTGCTTCAAAGCTTACGCTTTTTGATATCACACAACAAATTTGTGATGCAGTTCAAGCCAGGGCCACACAAGGTATGGAATCTTTAGATTACTACGATCATTGTGGTGACTTGTGATGTTATTTTATGCTGACCAAGTTCTATTGTTCAGACAAATACCATGGAGTTATCCTATTGCCAGAAGGGCTTATAGAAAGCATTCCTGAAATATATGCTTTACTACAGGTAAACATTTGAACCCAAAAATGACTCAACTCTAGCTTAGTCTTCAAAAGCATTCTCTCCCTTCCTTGCCACACATTGCACTTTCCTTCCCCGTACCCTTCTATCTTCCAAAGAGGAAGAATAAGAAAAAGAAGTATCAAAATGCTCTCCCACCCTAAAATAGGTATTGAAATGACCAAAAACTTTTCTCGTCATTGATATTTATGACATTCTTTTTTCGGCAAAATTATTGCTTATACTATATCTCCATTGCTTGGGATCAGTAATTTGGTCTAATGCCCTTTGTATTTGATTGTACCTTCCAGGAAATTCATGGTCTGCTCAAACAAGGTGTTGCTGTTGACAACATTTCTTCCCAACTGTCACCCTGGGCATCTGCCTTGTTTGAGTTCTTGCCGCTCTTTATCAGAAAACAGGTATATGTCTATGTATATTTTCAAGTTCATACGTTTCATCGCTGTCTTGACTTATCGTAGTGCTTACTGAAAATATTGGTGGTGTAACAGCTCCTCCTTCACCCTGAATCAGATGATTCTGCACAGTTATCCCAGGTAATTTATCATTCAGTTTTATGGTGCTGTCAAGTGGAGCCCTTTATTTCGTTGCATAATTGTTTTCCCTTCTCGTTTCCTCTCAGATTGAGACAGAGAAACTTCTGGCTCATCTTGTCGAAGCAGAAATGAATAAGAGAACGGTAAGCCAGAAGCTCTCAGCATCTTTATCTCTATCCAATACTTACATTTAACTAATCTGTCTCAGTTTTTGGACAATATTATTATCCTTTTCAGGATCTTCTTTTACAAATTTAATAATGTTCATGGTTGTAGTTTCTACAGTATGTTTCAGTCCCTTGCATGTAGATATTATTCTGTTTTGCAAGAAGTTTGTTATGCATCAGTGGCAGGTGTTTTCTCTTTACATCTACATCCTCGTTGCACGGACTAATTGGTTTAAATTAACTTTTCCTAAATGGAAATCGTGACCAAATAAAATCATTACTGATGAATAAGAATCAAAGTTATCGAGCTGAATATATACAGGCTACAGCATCTTTGCGCCTTACATGTTCCTTCTTCCACTGGCTTGTAACTAATATTACTTCACTAGATTGTATTTTTACCGAAAGAGGTAATAAAACTGATATTGTGTATAATGAAACAAATGTGGGAAAAGGATAATAATACTATTGCATGTATTATAGTATTACTGTAGTCGTGTAGACCTATAATCATGATTACTATGGATATTTCATGGCAAATAGCATCTGTTACACACTTCGGTCATACACGTAAGAATATGAAATATGTAGATAAATCCTTCCGCTGCTTTTAATGTGTATCATACCATTAAAGATTTTATCATATCTCTGAGTTTCTCTGAAAAAGACATCACCATTGTTCAATTGTTAGTGAGTTTGATATTTGAGCGAACAAGTAAAAGAGATTTGTTTGAAGACCAATGAACAGATATGGTTTCGAGGGTCATCCATTATGAATAGGAGGAATTAAGTCTAATATGAAATTTTTGAGTTTTAGTTTGCATGTAATAGCAAGCTCTCTTTCACCTTTTCCATTTCTTCAAATTAACTGGCTGAGCTTCTCTCTTTTTAATTCATTTGTTCTTTTCAAACCTTTATTTACTTCACAGACCAAAAGATAATTGATTGACTACAGTTTCCCTTGCTTTTGTTGATATTTGGAACTTAGTTTCATACGACTGTTTTGGTTCTCTCCATCAGTGGGATGACCACACAACTCTGTTTTCTTTGTGCTACAGAAAGAAGGAACTTACAAGGGAAAGAAATTTAATGCCATCTGCCACTTCTTTGGTTATCAAGCTCGGGGATCATTGCCATCAAAATTTGACTGTGATTATGCCTATGTAAGATTTATACATTTGATGCTTTAGTTCTTTTACATTTTTATGTGAATATAAAATTTTCTCACAGTATGTGTTGTATCCTCGCAGGTTCTTGGTCACATCTGCTACCATATTCTGGCAGCTGGTTTGAATGGTTATATGGCAACTGTAACCAACTTAAAAAGTCCCGTAAACAAGTGGCGATGTGGTGCTGCACCAATAACTGTAGGTTCTATATTTCTAAGTTTTACGTGTACATGTGCATGTCAACAACAATTTTTCTGGGAACATCAGCATTAATAATTTTACTTTCTTTTCCCTCTTTCTCCCCTTCCCCTCTGAAGCTATAAAGATGCAATGAACTAGAAGCTTGATTTTGTTCACCATTTAAAATTTCAGGCTATGATGACTGTTAAGCGTTATGGTCGTGGTGCTGGGGCCATATCAATTGGAAAACCAGCTGTGCATCCTGCTACTGTGGATTTGAAAGGCAAAGCTTACGAGTATGTCAATTTATAATTTGGTTCTTTCTTGGACAACAAAATACAACTCTAGTCATCTCTCCCCCGGCCTTTTTTCCCACTCATTCTTCCTTTTTCATTTCTCTGTTGGCCTTCTTTTTTTCTTTTTTCTCGGGGGGTTGGGGGGCAACTAGTACTTAATATTGTCGACACTTCATTTTGTGATAAATAATTTGATGCTTTTGTGTTTCATTGCTGCTAAATCATCACATGGTCTCGGTTCAGGCTGTTGAGACAAAATGCAACAAAATTTTTGATGGATGACGTGTACAGAAACCCAGGACCCCTTCAGTTTGATGGTCCAGGTGCCGATGCAAAGGCCGTATCCTTGTGTGTTGAAGACCAGGATTACATGGGTCGTATCAAGGAATTGCAGGAATATCTTGACAAGGTGCTGATTCTTCCCTTGGACTAGACGTTAATTGGTTGATTTATCTATTCTGTTTGTTGTGTTGACGTTTAAATTTCCATTTTCGGTCATCCAGGTGCGCACCATTGTGAAACCAGGGTGTTCACAAGAGGTCCTGAAAGCAGCTTTGAGCGGCATGGCTTCTGTGGCTGGCATTCTTTCTCTGCTATCCTCACCTTCAAACAGTGCGAACACACCTTTTTAGGAGTAATATTTTTTGAACATTTTCATCTGGCCATTTTCCACTGAACCATGTTTCTATGATGCTTTCCTCCCATTCCTGTTTTCTTCGTTTTCGTGCTTAAGCCTTAGGTGCAAGACAAATAGATGAGGATAATAAACGTGTTTTTTTTTACTCTTTTTAAGGTTACCCTTGTATTTTTTGACATGCACAATAACTTAAGAAGTTATGCTTGTACTTGTTGGATCAATGAGATTTTGTGTCTTCTCTTGTAAAGACTGGATGGGTTGAATCTGCTCATAATGTTATGACATTATGATTGAGATTTTTTTATTTTTTATTTTTTCTGAAAAGATGTTATGATTAGGAATTACTCATACAGTTATATATAAAAAAAAATGTAAATAATTCACAATTTTACAAGCACCGATGACTATTCTTAGCATATAGAATGAGTCGAACAGGAATTAAAATATGGTGGCTTGAGTTTAGATTTTAGATAGAGTGATGATAACAAGATAAGTTGAATCTGAGTTTGGATTTTGGTAATAACATTCTCAGTTAAAACTTTGAGGCCTAAATTTGGTAATTGTGTAATTTCTCCCTCCTTCCAAAGTAATAAAGAGAATAAAGAAACCATGATTCTGGATGAGCGTGTGCATTGTTTATGGACAAAAATTATTTTAGTCCTTGAGATTTGTTTTAAATATCAAATTGGTCTCTGAAATTTGTAAAAAGCTTAATTTAGTCCTTGCCGTTAGTGGACTATTAACGGTCAACCCATTGACTGCGTGAAATAATTTTCATACCTCTGTCTTTTAAATTGTTGTTGATGTGTTAAAAAAAAAAAGAAGAAATTTAGTGATAGTCGTTCCAGTTTTGCTGCGAACATGGCACCATTACCAATGTCTTTATCATAAGATACAATTAACCCCTGTTTACACTTTATACCACTACATTTCCAATAGTAATGACTCAAAAACAAAGCAACTAGAAGGATTAAAAATGTAAATAATTCACAATCTTAGTTCCAACTCCAATATTCATTAGTTGTAACATAGTAACATCAACACGCAAAATTTGCGAAAAATAAATAATCATCCTATAGACCAGTCCAACTTTAAAAGATTACATTTCCACTACTAATAGCTCGAGAACAAGGCAAATAGGAGGATGGACGAATTATAGATATTACTTCCAACTTCACTGATTTATCAGTTATATCACAATAACATCAATATCGAAAATTCGTCTAAAAACTTATCAATCATCCAATAATTTAACTGTATTTTTCGAGATATTTGTAGTATGTAATCGGCAATATGAAATAAAAATTTACAAAATTCACTTCAAGTTATAAAAACAAAATCTTTAAAAAAAATTATGCTCACAATGTGAGAGAAGGCATTGTGATGGTCAATATTTTGCTCATCATCTAACAATGTACAGGCCACCGTTTCTTCATCTTCAAGCTCACTTCTTTCCATCTTTTCACTAATCCCTGCACCCAAAAAACCACAAAAAATAAATCAACCCCCCAAGAGAAAAAAAAAAAAAAAAAAAAAAAAACCTCAAAATTTTCACACACAGAGAAAGAAAACTTTAAAATTTACTTTTTCATTGACCAAAAATTTTGATTATTTAAAAAAATATGAAAAACCCATGAAGCAAATGACTCATAACATGTGTCTAAATTCTAAAATTTACCTTTTTTATTCCCCAAAAATTTTGATTATTTCAAAAAAAAAATCAAACCATAACATAATATACTACTTTATTATTAAAATTGTTTGACAAAAAAGTAAAGAAAAAACCCTACTAACCTTTGAATTTTTAAACAATTTCGGAGGAAAAAAAAAGCAACCGGAATCATCTAAATGCGAAAAGGGAATCATCTAAATGCGAAGAGGCACTCACGTCCGCCAATAATATTTCTTCAAATTTTTTTTTTCAAGTGTGATCAGCTATTTGCCATGTGTGTGTGTGTCAAAGAGAGAGAAAGAAAGAAGAAGGGGGTGGTGGGGTGTTGGAATAAGGACCAAAAAACCAAAAGTCAAATCTTTACCTACCCATTTCCTAGCAAAATATCTTTTCATCTTTTTTTTTTAAGTGCAAAATGACATTACTATCCTCAAGTTGGTTAATTCTAACGGCAAGCCACTAACGGCAGGGACTAGATTGAGCTTTTTACAAATTTCAGGGACCAATTTAGTCTTTAGAGCAAATCTCAGGGACTAAAATGGTTTTTGGCCTATTGTTTATTAGGGAGATTTAAATTGATTTTGCTAAAAAAGTGTTAATATCGATAATGAAAAGTGATGATAGAAAATTAAGCTGACTCATTTTCTAATTTTTAGTTATTATTCATCGCTGTTTAACCTAGTTAATAATCAAGGTTCAAAAAGATTTTTTTTTTTTAATTATATGAGATAATAGAGGACAATAGAGAATTTATTAAATCTTACATCTTGTAATATTACAATTGAAGTTATTTAAATCCCGCACCTTATAATGGTACGAAATAATTAACATAACAAGTAAGATGTTAGACTCTCTCCAAGAGCCTCTCTATAATGGCTCCTTAGCCATTATAAAGAGACAAAATGGTATAATCTTCTCAAACAGCCTCCTTATAGGAGGCTCTCTAGAATGTGGAGCTCCATATTTCATGGCAAAGCTCCTTGGATGTAGAGGGCCAAAAGTTGGCTCTCTACATCCCAAAAGATTCCAAAAAGCCATAACCTAGCTTTGTTATAAAAAAAATTACAAAATAAAGCAATAACGAAACCAAACCTGGCTGCCATGGTGCCTTCTGATGGAGGTGATGGTGGCTGCCATGGTGAGATGAGGGGTTGGTTGATCTGTCGATAGAGAAATAATGGGCTTTTTTTTTTTTGGTTGTTGGGAGAGGGGCTTGGCATGTTGGGTATAAATATTTTTATATTAGACTTTTTTTTTGTTAACGTTTTATACTGGTTAGGATTATTTTTTAATACGATTAGAGTTTTATTTTTATTTTGGTCAACATTAATTAGGTTAAAAATTAGTAAATATACGGACAATGGAAAGAAAAAAGCATTTATTATAAACTACAATAGAAAATAATTATTAATAATTAAAATAGTATATCATCATTAAAAATAAATAATGTAAATAAAAAAATTAAAATAGTATGTTTGATCTAAAATAGAAATATATTGAAATAAAAAGAAATAGGAATTCTCTAAAATAGAGAGGCTGTTAGAGTAAAGTTGAAATAGGGAGCCCCTGAAATAAAAAGAGATTAAAAGTAAGGAGGCTGTTAGAGTGAAACTGAAATAGGGAGCCCTTAAAAATAAAGAGACAAGTCTAAACTCCCTAAAATAGAGAAAAAAATAGGGAAGCTGTTGGAGTTAGATCCGAGTAAGATATGTAGAGAGGGGTAGTTGTGGGATTTCATGAGTTAGTAAGATTTGAATTTCAAAAACATGTTGCCGTTGCGCCAACGAGTAAAGAATCCACCAGCGCTGCAGAGGACTATATATAATAACAACGGAACCCTCTTAATTGAATAACACTACTACGTGAAGATATTTTCACACACACACACACACACACACACAGAGAAGAGAGAAAGAGTTGTGGAAATGGAGAAATCAGGAAGCGGCGGCGGTGGCGGAGTATCAGCAATGGAGGCATTCGAGAAGCTAGAAAAGGGCGGTGAGGGCACTTACGGCAAAGTTTACAGAGGAAGAGAGAAGGCCACTGGCAAGATTGTCGCCCTCAAGAAGACTCGTCTCCACGAGGACGATGAGGGTGTCCCCACCACCACTGTCCGCGAGGTCTCCTTGTTGCGCATGCTCTCCAGAGATCCCCATATCGTCAGGTTCGAATCTTTTACATTTCTCAATTTTCCCTTTTATCTCTCTCTTTTTCACTCCTAGATTTAATTATATGTTTTCTTTCTCATTTACGCGGTTTGAATTGGTCTCATATTTTATCTTGATCTTGTTTTCTGTTTGTTTAATTTGTAAAATAGTGTACAATAGATTTAGAGTGACCCGTAGATAGCAAGAGTTTTGTGCATTGGGTTTTTAATTCTTGAATAATCCAGCATTCTTCACACCCTCTCTCTATGAGTTGGTATAGACGCATTTCTTGGTGTTATTATGCTACACATTCATTAGTATGCCCCTCTTCTTGAAGGGGCTTCGAATTAGGGCAAATTAGGTACACAATTATGCACATTAATAGGGTTTTCGTTAGTTTATACAATTTGTTCCCTGTTCTTCTTTTATTTTTCCGTATAGCAGCTTCATTTTAGTAATTCTTTCCGATCTTGACATGTATCGTTTATCACAATTACACAGATTGATGGATGTTAAGCAAGGCCAGAACAAGGAAGGGAAGACAGTTCTTTACTTGGTGTTTGAGTACATGGACTGTGACTTGAAGAAATACATCCGTAGCTTCCGTCAGACTAATGAAAACATTCCTACCCAAATCGTTAAAGTATGTCGATCAGGTCTTCTGATGTCTTAATTCTAGCAACAAGCCTCACAAAATTGCACATATTGATGAATTTATGGTTTTATTTATTTATTTATTTATTTATTTAAATTTTTTGTGACAGAGCTTGATGTACCAACTCTGCAAGGGTGTTGCTTTCTGCCACGGTCACGGTGTGTTACACAGGTAATCTATTGTTGTCTTCTCATCTTTGTATATTTTCCATTGCATTGGTACTAATTATCTATAAATGAAATCCCTACATTTTTAGATCGTGTCCAACTTATCGTTATTTCAACCCATGTTTCAGGGATCTTAAGCCTCACAATCTGTTGATGGATCGTAAGACAATGATGCTTAAAATAGCAGATCTTGGCCTGGCCAGAGCTTTCACAGTACCTATCAAGAAGTATACTCATGAGGTAATTATGCTTGTTTTGCTGATCTTTTGTTATATTTAATGATAAATCCATGAAATTTTTACTTAATATAGTTGATAAATAAGGCATGACCATCATTTTCAGATATTGACCCTCTGGTATAGAGCTCCTGAGGTCCTTTTAGGGGCTACTCATTACTCAACTGCAGTCGACATGTGGTCTGTGGGTTGCATATTTGGTATAGTTCCTATCCATCTTTTATTTTTTATTTTTTATCGTGTCCACAAAATTCCTTGGACATATTGTGTGCAACTTGATGAATTTGTTATCATCTTTGCATCTCATATCACTATTAGCTGAACTGGTCACGAAGCAAGCACTCTTCCCTGGAGATTCTGAGCTTCAACAGCTGCTACATATTTTCAGGTCGAGTGATACGATAATATTGATCCAACACGTACGCGTGCCCCTTACTCTGCTTAGATTTTGCCCTGACTATGCCCTTTTTTTTCTGGATACAGGTTGCTAGGTA
The DNA here is from genome assembly GCA_037974665.1 of Ehretia macrophylla. Lineage (NCBI taxonomy): Eukaryota > Viridiplantae > Streptophyta > Magnoliopsida > Boraginales > Ehretiaceae > Ehretia > Ehretia macrophylla. The sequence goes on from CM075774.1 coordinate 529,192, forward strand.
CTCCAAATGAAGAGGTTTGGCCAGGAGTGAGCAAGTTAGTGAACTGGCATGAATACCCCCAATGGAGCCCTCAGCCACTATCATCAGCTGTCCCTAACTTGGACGAAGGTGGACTGAATTTGTTATCTGTAAGTTTCACTGATACGGTTGTTGAACATGAGTGAGTCCGTGTAATCATCAACTCAACAATTTAACATTTTCTTCTTGTTTTGTGCAGGAAATGCTGCAATATGAACCGTCAAAGCGGATCTCGGCAAAGAAAGCCATGGAGCACCCTTATTTTGATGATCTGGACAAGGCATATCTCTGAACATCATTGACACCTCAGTCAATTTGTCTATGAATTAGGAGTTTTTCTTGAGTAATTTCCGTTAGGATATGTAACTGGTGTTTTTGTTGCTTTTCTTGAGCATATTTCTGCTCTCTCTTAGTTGCTCTTGAGCATTTTGCTGCTGTTTTTGATGTACTTTTGAAGGCTCTAACAATGAGCACTATCTGACTTCACTTCCAATGTCAATGACTCGTTTAGTTTTATGACAATATTTTGCTTCTCCTTGGCAATGGTTCGTAGTATCATCCTGCAAAGGTTGTTTGCCTTTATTTAGAACTGGTCTGGCTTTGCATTCATTTAGGCTGTAGCCTCTCATACGATAGAAGGAGCAAGACTTCAGGAGATTCTCGTAAATGATTCGTTGTCAGCGTCCAAACTTTCCCATTCCCAGCTGTTGCCATTTAAGTTTGCATGTAATACAGGCCCATAATGATCAGATCAATTAAGCAATAACTATTTGTTAAAGATAAAAAATAAAAAATAAATTAGGAGAAGGCTGGCAACAATGAACTATTTCAACATTGAACTTGGGCTCATGATGGGCAGGGCAGCCAACTCATGGAGAAGTCCAATAAGGGTCCAACTTTTGTGACTTCCGCCATGGTAGTATGTCCCAAATCAAAACGCATTTTTTTTACTCGCTGTTGGCCACGCAAACGATGGTGTTTCGGTGTTTGGCATACAGACTGGGATCCTATCCTATTTCTGATGCCTCGGACGGCAGGTGTTAGTCTGTTGACGATGTTACTGTTGGTGTCGGCTTCACTTCATGGCATGAGAGGTTTTCTGATGTTAGGCTCTAGGCTGTTGGCTGTTGGCTTGGCCCATAGCTCTCATTTCGTACTGTGTTTCTTTCGGCTTACAAAATGCAGTCATCTTCTTGGGCAGTTTGGGCCCAATTATTACAGTTTTTCTTTTCCTTGGGCTATCTTGTGTAAGCCCACTGGTTGTATCTGGCTGGTATTATTCCCTGTAATGCTAAATATTATCTTTTGACATAAACAATCAAAAAAGATTATCATACTAATAATTATAAGGAAAATTTGTTAAGTCAAATCGTACAATCAAGCTAAGATTTTACTATTTGAAAAAAAAGGAAGAAGAAAAAAGCACTAAGATTTTACTAAAATAGAGATTTTAGCCTAGAAAGATTGCAGTGATATATCAAATGGAAAGATTACACATTTTTTTATTTACCATTATTTTAATACTTTTCTTTTTATATGCTCGAGAACTTTTTGAGGTATACGATGTACAAAATTGCGATACACACAAGTCTTTTCGGAGAAAGTATAATTTAAATTAATTGAAAACAAGTTTTTCAAAAATTAACTTATTAACAAATTGAAATTCGAGATAAAGGTAGTTTGAGAATAAACCGGTACTACTTGGGCACAATTGTAAATGTGGTGACATCGGTTACAAGTGAGGGAGAGAGAGAGAGAGAGAGGATAAATTAGAGAAATTGATTAATAAATAAATAAATAAATATTGAACAGAAGCACAAGCAGGTGCAGCGCAGGTGTTGTTAAGCAAGAAAGAAAGAAAGAAAGAAAAGAAATATAGTTGAGGCAAAGTCGGTTGTTTTGAACTAGGAAACCGCACAAGCTGAGGCTGTCGTGTCTTCTCTCTCTTTCGTTTCTGGTAAAATGCAAACGCCTTTCTTATGTAATACCCATTACCCACCATCATCATCATCATCGTCCTTCAAATTTCAGAGATTACTTTCTTTTTCAGATTTTTGGCATCTTATATGACCATAATCCACATCACATTTACTTACCTTTTCTACCATTTTTTTCCCTTTATTATTTTGTATAAATCATATTACTTTCTTTCTTTCTTTCACTGCCTCCTCATTCTCTGTAACTGAAGAAAGAAAACCCTAGAAGCCCAAGCCCATTTTTTTAACTTTTTTTTCTTTCTTTTTTTTTTTTCTACCTCCATCACCATTAAAAAAAGAAGACCCTTTTTTGCATTCATTCAAGCTCTTGCCAGACCTTCTCAACCACAGGCATGTTCAACTATATATATGTATATATGTGTGTGAAAATGTGTGTATGCTTGTGTATATGGAATACTAATTCTTGATTTAGGAGTACCCTCAAGACAAGATTTTTCTTCATATTCTGTATGCTAAAACTAGGGTTAGCTTTCTGAGGAGTTTTTGTGCAACTCTTTTTTAGATGTGTGATGATCAAATTCATTACCAATTCGTATCTTTCTGATGTTTCTTTTTTATTAAAATGTTTCCTTTATATGATTCTTTGCATATATGTACTATAAAGTGATCTAACTTTGGGGTCAGGCTGGGGGGTTGTTCTTGCATGTTGTTTTCGCGTGTACAAATGGCTTTGTTATATATATGAAACATCTGATACAGATAAACTAATTTATATGTGACTAGGCTTCGGAATGGATAAAAGTGATGTGGAGATGGAGGATGTGATAAAAAAGCCACAAGATCTGGAAAATGGTAGAGAGAAGTTACGGAATGATTCTGTTGATGGGAAAGTCGAAGCTGCTGGGGTACTAAACAAGTCCACTGAAGTAGGGGCAGAAGAACAGAAAAAAGATAAAAGCGATGACATGAAGGATCAAAACGGTGCTGAACGTGAAGAAGAGGCTCTGAAAATTACAGAAAGTGAGGTGGAGGATCCGAACAATGTGAGATGTGAGGGAGTAAAGGAAGCTGAGGATCCAAACAATGTGAGAAATGAAGGAGTAAAGGAGGCCAAGGATACAAACAATTTGAAAATTGAAGGAGAAAAAGAGGCAGAGGATACAAACAATGAGAAAAGTGAAGGAGTAAAGGAGGCAGAGGATGTAAATAATGCGACAAGTGAAGTGAGAGGTGAGGCAGAGGACCAACATAACATCAGAAGTGAAGCTGAGGACCAGAGTAAATTCGGAAGTGAAGCAAATGGGGAAAATGCTTGTGAGAATGATGAACAGGATGGACATTCCATTGAAAACATTGTGGAGGACCAAAAACATAGCAGAAATGCTGTTTCAGACAAAAACCATAGTCAGGAAGGGCAACATCCTGTTCAATTAACTGCAAGTGAGGCTCCTCAAAATGAGACAGGAGTGGCAGATGAGGTCCATCAGAGCAAGGATGAAGCAATGGCAGATGCTCTTCATCAAACTGACAATGAAGAAATGGTAGATGAGCCCAAAGAATCCAAAAATAATACCGCTTCTGGAACTGCTGTGACAGAAGGAGATGTTGAGATGGCAACAGAAGAAACTAAAACTGAACCTAATAACACTGATCAGAATGTGAATGAAGAAATGGTAAATGTGGTGAAGGACCCTGAGAATAAAACAGTCCCTGCAAATGCTGTTGCTGATGGAAATGCTGAGATGCGCGCAACACCAGTAGCAAAACGTGAAGTTGATGGCACGTTGGTTGCAAACCACCACGAACCTGCTACTCCAACAGCATTGGTGAAATGTGCAACTGCAAATGCTGGAAATCATAGTGGGGAAACATATAAGAACGCCTTTAATGAACCAAAGGTACTTACTGTCACATCTAGATAAGGTTTAGTGCTGGTATAGGAGGTTTGAACTTATGATATTTTTTCATGGCTATTAGATGCCTGGGGATGAAGATGGGACACCCGAGGAGCAAGCAGCATTCATGAGGGAGCTTGAGAGTTTCTATAGGGAGAGAGCCATGGAATTTAAACCTCCACGATTTTATGGTCAACAATTAAACTGTCTGAAGTAAGTTTCCCCACCTTCTGGATCTGCATGTTATTGTTTCTGGTTTGAAGTGTACACTAATTATTTCTTTGGGTATTGTTGGATGCCAGGTTATGGAGAGCTGTAATTAGATTAGGTGGCTATGACCGGGTATAACTATATTTGTTTACTTCAATGTATCTATGATCAACTGGGCTATGTTTTCTAGCTTCTATTGCCTATATTCGGAAGAGAAAATGTGCACATTCTTTGTGTTAAACATAGTTATTGCAAATACCCATTTCTCATAAGAGCCTGTGTTTGCCGTTGAAGACAAGTTACTGCATATTTTATCTCTTTATAATTTACTGACAAATATCAGTATTATAGAGTAAAAGGATAATCGGCATTATTTGCTGTAATGGCAAGCTATGCTAGAGCCCCAACTTGGTGCTGCAAAAATTTGGAATATCTTTACTTAGTTCGCTTGAACTGCTTGGTTGCCACTTCTATGTCTTATCACATTGTTTACATGAGATGCTTATTGTGGTGGATTAACCAATCTTTGACCTGGGTTTCTCTAGGTGACTGGATCCAAGTTGTGGCGGCAAGTGGGAGAATCTTTTCATCCCCCCAAGTAAGTTTCATCTAGGATCATTGTCTCTAAGCTATGTACCTTGGTTTCAAAATGAAAATCCTAACTTCTCTTCATGTTGCTTTTACACTTATTTTGGATTCTGAGCTTTCTTACTAGACAGCAGATGCACAAAGAGAAGCTATCTATTACTGGATGTTGGGATTATAGCTTTACAAAATATACCACAAATTATACGATAAAAAAACTTCAACTGTTATACCTTTACCAAATTAGTAGTTTACCTTTTCTCCTGTGGAGATCGTTTATGCGTCTGTTGTTCTTTCATTTTGCTACCAGCTTACTGTGACATTCAGTTCTCAAGAAATCTTTTATAATAATGAATGCGGAATTCTATCTGATCAAGTTACCTATCTCAACCTCAGGACGTGCACAACTGTTTCTTGGACATTTCGCATTTTCTATGAGAAGGTAATCACTCTCCTTTTGTATCTTTTAGCATATTCATATAATTTTCATCCATTCAGCAGTAAGTAGGTTGAGTGAGAATGACATCAGTTAGGCAGACCTTTTGGCTGCTAAAAGTGTAATAATGAACATCATATGATGTCACTTGAATTTTGTCTGCCTGACTTTTTATATCTATCTGTGTGTGTAGTTATATGTGCAGCTGTCCGTTTCTGTCTCTCTCTCTCTCTCTGTATGTGTGTTTGTGTTTGAATCTTTATTTCTCATGGATGTTAGATTATCCACCTTCCATAGTTTTCAATACATTTACATTATAGATTTTGTTGTGTGCATCCAAATGGGTACTCAGAAATCTATTTGGTAATCGAAGCCAAGATTCCTCTATTAAGATGTCAAAACAATGCTTTGCTTTGCTGTATGTGTATCTTGATTGTTGGCTTCATATAACATGTGTCATTAATCTGCCAATTCTATAATAATATTGACATTTCTATCTTTGTCCCTGATTCCTCCTTCTCTTTTGTATTATAGGCACTTCTGGAATATGAAAGGTACAAGAGGGAAAGCGGCGAACTTCCACTCCCTCTTGCCCTCCCTGATCCTTCAAGTGTTGACAGTGAGGTGAGATTGCACCTAACATTTGTTAGTGTGTTTTCGGTTTTCATCTATTGATGTGAAATTATTAGCGATTACAGACTTCATATAGAATGTTACGTAATTGGGTTGTATTCATCCTTTTCCTCACTTCTAATTTGAAAACTAATTTCTTTGGAGTTTGCATCTATGGAATTCTTAGTACTGTTTCCTCATATGAATGTTTTTTAATTCATATGGTTTTGCAGCACTTAAATGCCCACTTATTACCAGCTATATGCTTTATCTTAGAGAAGAAGTCGAAATATACTTTTCCTGTCCAAAATTTGAGTACTTTTAAAAGCATAAAGCTAGAGATATCAAATCTTTTGTGGCTCTTACTATTACAGAAAGCACCATAGAAAGTGGCATATTAACTATTGGACGGACTCCGACGGAGAGATTTTGCTTTCTTTTTTTTTTCAAGAAGTGAATAAATTTTATTAATATGCACCAAAAAGGGGGAGGAGAGAGAGAGGGGGGGAAGAGGGTGGGGGGGGGGGGTGGGGGTTGTTGGTGGGAAAGGGAATTGACATAAAATGCATGGACAGGAATGAAAGGAAATTTTTGGTGAAACCAAACCTGATTTGCAGTGCGCAATACAAGGAAGGGTAGAGTGGCTTTGTCTTCATTTGTGCCATTTTTCTTCTATGTGGGTTTATATTTGTGCATGCCAGTAAAAGATGTGGGGTAGAGGGAGATAATGTTATTGCAATAAGAGTGTGTGAAGACATGAAAAGGGTTATGCTTTGGTGAATGGGAAGCAACAATTGCTGGTACTGAAGTTGAGCTCAGTAACATGGCCCTTTGTCTTAATCTCTGATGCAATTTCTTGATTGGTCATTGTATTTATTTACCTTCATTTTGGTCTATTTATATCACTTTTATTTTCGACAAATTTCACTGCTAAAGTATACTAGTCATCTTAGATCTCATTGTACTCAATGGTCGAGTTATCTTTTAGTTTAAATAACTTGATTATGAAGCTAAGTGGTTGTATTTTGGAGAGGTCTTTCTGAGTTTGACTACGCGATGTAATCCACAATAATTGTTATCACCAAAGCTGTGCTCTTTCTCTCTCAATGTGTATGTGCTTTAACTGTCTGGGTATGTCTATTTGTCATGCATAAATATGTTTAATAGCTTAAACTATCTGAATTACTTCTGTAGGGAAATGGCTATCAAGCTTCAGGATCAGGCAGGGCACGAAGAGATGCTGCTGCTCGTGCTATGCAAGGGTGGCATGCCCAGCGCCTTTTTGGCTCTGGTGAAGTTGCCGAACCAGTAGTAAAGGTTTTTGGTGACTCTTAATTAGACTCTCATGTCTAGGAACTATTTCTTTCTTCTTTTTCGCCGTCCATCAAAGATTTGTTGATGACAACATTTGATATTTCTTGAAATAATTTTTCACAGGATAAGAATCTCAACAATATGCCGAAGCGTGAAAAGAATCTCAAAAGCATTGGTATTCTCTTTAGTCTGCTTTGGTTAAACCATCCACTCCTGATCCCTGTTTCATATAAAATAGCTGAGCTCTTAGAACATTGTAAAATTTTTGTGGTCAAAGTAACCTTTTTGATGGCCTTCACAAATGTAGTCCAGATAGTTATAGTTGTCAGTTATTTCAAGAATTGTTCTATCATACCACTAATAACTGTTTCTGCTCTGGATGAGGAAATTCTCATTTTCATTTCTTGATGTGTTTAAAAACTCTCATTCTTACTTGATTTTGGTGTCCGAATCAGGTTCACTTAAGCAAAAGAGACCAAATGAAGTGGAGCACCCTGTGAAAGCAGCACGGACTGAAACATCTAAGCAGTTAAGTCTTGGTTATATCTATCTTTTACTTTGTACATTGTATTTCCAAGACAGTGAATAGCATTTGGGAAAACTTGGTTATCCAGCAATTATTTGATGGATTTACGATTTATCTACATTTTTATCACATGCTAATAATCTCTTAGTGTATTATTTCTTCTAGGTAATGGTGTTGTGCTTGTTTGATGTCCGTCTACCATGCCTGATATCTGTGTTCTGATACGAATGCCTTCACCCTTTATGCTTTCGAGTTCCACTTATGGCACAATTGCCGGATTTTGCATTGGCACTTCCGTGTTCTGAGTTTTTAACCTGTTGAAGATATCTTTAATCACGGGCTTAGCCTTGTAACTAGCTAAATTTCTGAGTACTTCTCTGATTGAGTACATCTTCTTTAAATAATGAATTTTGATCTGGGTAGGTGTTAGGTATGATCGTTGACCAATTGTTATGGAAGAGTTTGAAATTTAGATAATTGATAAAAAGTTAACCTATTGCCTATAATTTTATCAATTATGAAAACATCATTTGCATGTTCCTGTGGTGCTTGTTTATCTAGTCACTTAACCTGTTGCCAAGCTTATGAAGTGTAGGAATGTCAAATGGATTTTTTGACAACTCATAATCCATGATAGAAATCTTCTTCTAAGAGTGCTCAAGTTGAATTTTTGTGTGTGTAGACGAGGTTGTGCATGATCTGGCTTAAAGAACACATTTCAAACAATGAATGGAAAAGGCTTTGGCCTTGTTTGTCTATGAAAGTGAGAAGCATGAATGTTCCAAAATTCCAGCTGACTCACGACATTGGCAAAATCTCACTTCATTAATCACAGATAGCTATGATTTTGAACTTGTTGGGGTTTGGATATTGATAAATGATACTTGTGATGGTGGTTGCTTTCCTCCTTTCTTTCTGAATAATGTATTTTTCTCCATCTCCTTCAATATGTTACCATAGCATTTGAAGTAATGGGTGAATGAATTTCATCTGCCAGACTGGTTGCATCAGTTGTTGATGTTGGCCCCCCTGCTGATTGGGTGAAGATCAATGTCCGTGAAACTGTAAGCTCACTTGAGATTGCAGGAACTGTAACTACCCCCCCTCTCTTCTCGCTCTCTGACTGACAGTGGTATTTCGTGTGCAGAAAGATTGCTTTGAGGTTTACGCTCTAGTTCCAGGCCTTTTACGTGAGGAGGTTTGTAACTCTTGGGAATTCTTCTCTCCAAGTCTAATTTGTCTCTTGTTGCAAATGTTCTAACTTTTAGCTCCCATCCAATTTCATTTAATGATTGAGTGGTTCCAAGACTGTTAGACTTGTCTTCCTTTTAGAGTTTGTGGGAGGATGCTGGTTACTTGATGCAAACCAAGTAAATATCTGCTGAATCACTTGTACAAAGTAGATGCAGTTCCTCTGATGTATGTGCTTTATGTTGCAATTAAAGATATCAATACAAATTTGACGAGATCAATGATGCAGCTTTAAGAACTATAGTTTCCCCAGGGTACACGTGTACAAGTCAGCTGGTCTGTCGCGTTAGTTATTGCTAACCATAGTTTATGCTTATAGAAAGTTATGTCTTCTTAGTTTGAGCCATTTGTACAAAATACTCATGACGTGTTTTGGTGAACAAAGGTGCGGGTTCAATCGGATCCTGCTGGACGACTAGTCATAACCGGGCAGCCTGAGCAGCCTGATAATCCCTGGGGTATTACAGCCTTTAAGAAGGTGTGACTTTGACACTCGCTTACTGTTTTTATATATCATCTCCTGCCATATAGCAAGAAAAGGTAGATTTATGTACATTTTGCTAATTGTGTGCGTGTATATAGACAAGGGCAATTTTTTTTTCCATAAATTTGAACTTATCTGTCTTGTTATCGATCCTTTCTTTTCTCTTTCCTGTTTTCCACTTCTACTCTATTGACTGATTTTCTGCTATCACAAATACATTTTGTCTTTGGTATACCATTTATACAATTGATGCTTGGTTCCTATTAAGTTGGGTGGTTAAATATTTAGACTCTTCATGGTAATTACAAATTAAAATTATTTAGTTATAAATTTTACTGCAAATTCGAAGGTGCAAACATCTTATGGAGTAAAATGAAGCCCCCTTCACCACCCCATTTTTGTAAACAACAATGTATGCATATAAAACATCCCTATAATCATGCTTGTTGCTGAAAGTGATATGTCATCGTATATACTTCTTCAAACATGTACTGTGTTTTTTATTTTAAAAATGAATATATTTTTCTTCACCTCAAATAATTGTCCTTATTTTGAATTTTAGCTGTAACCCAAAAAAATTCTCATTGCACAAGGCATTATCCCTTGGACAGTTCATCCTTTTAGATAGAGAGCAAGATAATTATTTGTTGGTGGTGGTACTCAGTCTTGACATAGTAGTTATATTGTGAAAACACCGAGGTTCTCATATTGAGTGCATTTTCCCTTATGTTAAGAAACTTGCTCTTATGTTTCAGGTGGTGAGCTTACCTGGGAGAATTGATCCGCTTCAGACATCAGCTGTTGTTAGCCTGCATGGACGCCTTTTTGTTCGTGTCCCTTTCGAGCAGGCGAATAGCTAAATATAGTTTTCTAACACCTGAGGTGAAGAGTTTTTACACAGTTTGCTGAGCAACCATCTAGTACTGTTGCTAATCGTACTAAAGTATCTAATCTTTTTGTTTGTGTCCCTTTCGAGCAGGCGAATAGCTTGTTGAACTGTGTGTGGTTGCATTGACTGAGTTTCTGAGGAATTCTAGATCGATGATTAGTGTTACTAGTTGATGGTAGAGAAATTTTTCGGCTTTGCCGGCCAAGTAGCATAGGATTCTACAGTAGGATTAAAGGATTAATGTTAAATAGTTAGGATGTTGATTTCATTATCATGTTTCTATTATGAGTACCATTATTATATATATGAAGTAGTTGCGGTTGCCTTGTGAAAAGTTATCCATCTGTTGCTGCTATCTGCTTTCTTAATTTCACATCAACATCATTGCTTTAGTTGGTGGCTAGCTTAAGATCATACCGTCCACATCTATCTATACAAAGGGAGTTTGCAGTGATCGGATAATTTTGATATGCATGGTATAAATGTTTTCGGTTCGAATTCCCTTATTATGTTAGAATATTATAACGTTAACGTTATAAGGGGATTCAATCCAAGTTCAAATATTTGTCCGGGTATATGCAGCATGAATGGCGGCAGTCTCTGTGGAATGTTGAAGAGAAAGAAGATCAGTTGATTTGCTTCCTTCATGGTAAGACATAGGGTTAGACGGTCAACATTGTTAGTGTCTCCTTATAGCGGATTCGGATTCGGATTCGATTATTTATAACCTTACATAATATGAAACGATTTAAACCAATGCGTGTGAAGATTAAATTTCTGCTTTATCACATTGTTGTTGTTTTCTCTCTTATAAAGTTATAACGATATGAGTAGATAGAGATAGCTTTAAGTGTTCGTCGTGGTCGGGCCAATAGGAAGGGAAGTGGAAGTCTAACATATGCACAAACTTCACCTCTCTATTATAGAGAAGTATTGTGTTGAAACGAAACGAAACATGATGGCAGTAATTATGGTTAGATACATCAAAGACGCTATAGCTTGAGATGCTTTGAGTCGATGCTTGGTTTAACGCTAAAGACAATGTATTGTTTAGGGCCTATCAAGAAGTGACATTCAAGATTTCCTATTAACTTGGGAGAATTTCTAGAGGCACACGCATGAACAAGATTTGTTCACTACGATTGAAAAAAACATGTTGCTAGATATCACTCCAAAGTCTATCGTTATCTCATTGCAATATGCAACTTGGAGGAGGAAAAAGAACAGCTTACAAATTTGATAGGGATTTAAACCAACTCTGCATGTCTCAATTTTATTATCCTCTTTGACTCTTGAGATCATATAAATTTAAGAAATACAAGTGATTCCCAAAGAAAGTAGTACCTTGAAGATACCAATATACAATCAATTAAAATTAACAATAGGAAAATGTTTATTAAAGAATGATATATATATATATATATATATAGTTCCAAAAACTTAATCCAATTTATAAATTAATTGGGATGTAAGGAGTAAATTTTGTTCAATGAAATTAAACTAGTGTTTGGAGATATATATCAATCTTTCTACTCTTCAACACCCAAATGGTAGTAAATATGATCATACTTTGCTGAAGCAAATTAAAATTATAAGCATGATACCTATAGGAGAAAACAAAAATAAGGTAAAATTACTGCGACTTCAAAAAGTTCTAGAAAATGATATATCACCTCCTGAACCCAAAAAAACAAAAACTTCAAGGTTTAAATAGAACTCCCCAAAAATTTAGACGAAAATGCAATGGTTGGATGTGAAAAATAGACACAAGAATGTTTATTCACATGCATCTGGAGAATTGCAATTTTAAGAATTTAATTTTCAAATATAAATTTCAATGTGATTGTCCATAGAAATGTAAAAGTCTTACCAAAATCAAGTATTCTTGATGTTAGTTTTCACATTGATTACTCTTAATTTTGATGGTCAATCCAAAAATTAACAAACAATAACAGAAAATTCTCCAATAAGTTTTAACAATCACACTCATATTTTAGATGGCAATTTGAGTTTTCATCTAGATTAATCTTCCATAAACAAGCACTCATATTTCACTAATCAATTACTAGAATCAATAAATTTCCATCTCAATCACCCTTACCAAGCAAGATATGGTTGACTTCACCCTTAAAAGGAGAATATTAGAGTTTATTGATCTCACTCTATTAAGTATATATTTCATGCACTAGTACTTTTGCTTCTCCTCCCATTTCTTTCTACACTTTATATACTCAGTTATTTGTACTTTTATAATAATCAAATTGCATTAGTCTTTTAGGTAGTAAATATTTACATGTGAACTTTGGAAATACCCTACAATATCATAATTCTCTTGTCTCTATTAATTCCCAGAATGATAATTAATGCATGCTATGAATATACATTAACCTAGTTTTTTTATAATAAAAAGATAATGCAAAGACTCAAAATTGCAAATGCACACATATTGCTTTACATATATATAGAGTCACTGATCTTTTTTGCAGCCAAAACCATGCTCCATTTAATTGTGTAGTCTTTTTTATTTTATTTTATCCCCCTACTACTTCATTCTACTTATGAACTCCTAATCTGACATTACCAGAAAGAAATTAGACAAGAAAACATGTGAATAAATTAAAATGATAAATTCTTGACACCCAAGAGTTGATTGGAACGGTTAGGTAGTGAGATGTTGTAATATTGAAAGGTTCTGACCTCCAACCACGTAAAAAGAATGATTAATAGTTCTAAGAATGCATGTGCAGAAGGGCTGCAATGTGGTAACCTAATTCCATAGAGGTAATTGGTAAAGTTGTTGAATCTGATTCTAAGGAAACAAAGCAAAGCAAAGCACAGCCATGGTGCTTATCTACGAGGCCATAAATAGCATTAAGCATTTACACATAAGAAAAAGACATAGCACACATTATTAAGCATAATTATTGATCATGTTATAAGCAGTGAATAAACAAAGACACCACATGCTACGCAATACTCCAAAACAACAAAAATGAAAAGAGGCCTTGAAAAAGTCCCGAGAAGAATTTTTTTTCTTCTCCTTTTTCAAGTTTCCAAGTTTACAAATTCTCACACAGTTTCGATATATATATATATATATATATATATATAAATATATATGGAGTTTGAGACACAGAGAAATTAACAAGGTTGAGAATTGCAGACTAGGGTTATTCTCTGGAGAGAGAGGAAACAGTTTGTTAGCTAGGTTCTTCAATAAAATTGTTTTGTCTTGAACGGACAAAGACAATGGAGAACATAAAATCAGCATTCAAGGTCGATGATGAGCATTGCTATATATCATTTCTCACCATTCACTATCTAATATATATTTTTCTAAATATATATATGGAAAACTTAACAATATTCAATACATGTATTTTTAACATATATATTGTTCCTCACCATTCACTATCTAATATATATTTTTCTAAATATATATATGGAAAACTTAACAATATTCAATACATGTATTCTTAACATATATATTGTTCCTCACCATTCACTATTTAATATATTTTTTCTAAATATATATATATATATGAAAAACTTAACAATATTCAATACATGCATTCTTAACATACAAAAGAACGGTGAAGCGGTCGACCATGATATATGGAGATTCGGCAGGGTTATTTAATTAACCTAAACAAAAGGAAATTAGAGCCTGGAAAGAGGTGAAGAAACTTGTATGAAGTGCCAAAGTGAAGTATCAATCTCCTTCTGTTTTTATCGGTCTAAAGTGATCTCTCTCACTTTTGTATCTTCAGTTTTTTACATTACATGCATCTAAGCAAATCCTCAAAACAATTAATTTACAAGATCACATAGTTTTTAGGCTTCATCAATTGCAAATCAAATTTATGAAGAAAGAGATACAAATATTCTGACATGTGAGTTAATCTGCTTAACAAGGTTTTATTATATTATTAGGGAATTCAAATCCGTAAAAAGAGACTTCAGAACAAAGAGTATTAGTCCTACCAAACCGCATCATAAGAGTTTTCAAAATACAATCAAACTACTACGTAAAACTAAGAAATTTAATACTAAGAGAAAGGAAATTAAGGATCACTAGTATATACAAGAAATTAAGTTGAACCCTACAAACCTCTCGAGAATTTTTGTGCTACTCACCATGTGATACCTCCTGATCATTGAAAAACCAGCTTGATTATGATTAAGATCAACAAAATTATGCCTATTGATTTTCTCCACCAATTGCATACCTCCAATTTTAACAATATCACATCATGAAGAGTATCAATCCCTGATCGTTTCATAACATTAGAGAGAATCACATAAAATCAAACCCAATAACAATCCGAGTAACTTCTCCTCATCACAACCAAAATGCGCCACACTAAAATGGAGGTCTTGCATTATTTCCACTCCATCCAAATAAATCAGCTGAAAAAGGGTAATTTGGCGGCGGCGCATTTCCTCCAGGTGTATTAAAGAAAGAAACCCCAGCAGCAGCGCCACCTCCGCCACTGTTGCCGCTTCCTCCACCCTCATCCATTCGACCACTGCCACCGCCTCCAGTGACACTTGAAGATTGTGATGCAGCAGGCTGAACCTGGGCTGCTGCTCCCTCCTCTTCCTCTAATGGCAATCGTTCAAACACTGCATTTGCAAAGGAAGCAGCCATTAACACCACTGGCCCTGAAGCCATTAATTGCCCCACAACACTCCCTCCAACCACTTGTCCCTGTCCACCTGACAAGAATATAGATAGCCCACCAGCTCCCGGAGGCGCCGGCGGAGGAAGCACCGTTCCGGAAAGCGAAAGTATCTCAAAACGTCCATGCAGTGTGACTACAGTTCCAGCAGGAGACGCAGGCTGACGCAGGGTTACATTCGCAACCGTGCCATTGCCGCTAAGCACACAGACACCTCTACCTCTCCGCCTAGCATAAGTGGAAACGCTCTCCATGATATCAGCCCCAGCTGATACTTCAAGCACGTGAGATCGGAGGGCATTAGGACTATCTCGCGTGACGATTATAGGGGGCTTTGGCTTGTTCTTTGATCCAGGCGGACGGCCCCGTGGACGGCGGTTGGAGGGAGTCGCTCCACCAGAACTGGTGGCGCCTGCTTCAGCGTCGTCGGTGCCTTGGTCATTATCGGGAGAGTCTCTGGAATCTGAAGGCCGGTCTGCTGCTGCCGCCGCCTGATTTTGTGGCCTCTGTAAGTTTAGCTCCGGTGAGAGAAGTTGATGAACATAGCGAGAACCTTGTCCGCCTGCCTCGTACCCCGCCATCCCCACATCTATTCTTTCCCACCACTTGTTTGCCGCCAGCTTTCTCTGATCACTTATATATTGCCTTCTTTCTTTGATCTGTAACAGTACCGATGACTACTGATCTTGCTTCTATATACTAACTACAACATATATATATATATATATATATAGCTAGTAGCAAAAGAGATGATTGGACAGGCTTCAGTTTACATTCCTTTATCTATTCAAGACTACTTTGAAATTTCGCAGCTTTTAATTTTTTTCTATCATCAAAAGTTGAATATATATAATCCGTGAATATATAGTCAATTATAGTATTCAAGAACCCTTTATCTTCAATAAATGAAAGCTGCATCAAAAGATTGAAAAACCTACAAGTAAGATGCCAGTACTATCCCCTTCCTGGAAAAAGGAAAAAGTAAGGATGTATCTATGAAAGAAGTGGCAATTCTTGCTAAGATTGATTAATTTGAGACGACTAAGTTTTGGCTTGTATAATAAGTATTTCACTGGCCAATACTATAAAAGCTAGGAAAGGAAAAAAAAAAAAAAAAAGCTAAAGAAGAGAAGAGGAAAGTAGAGAAATGAGAAGAATATAATATAGGGAGGGTGTTATAAGGGGAAGGTAAAAGATGCGAGTTTTGAAGAAGCATCGGTGGAAAAGAGCAATGTTATATATTATTATTTTACTTTATAGTAGAATTTTTATTATATAAATAAAAGATTTAATATATAATATAAAAAATTTTATCATACAAAATAGGGATAAAAAAGTAAAAAAGTGATATAAAATATTGTTCAGTGGAAAAATGTGCAGTGAAAGAAGGAACCAAGCAATTACCAAGACAAAGGTTCTAGTCAATGACATAATCCAACACATAATTCACTCCATTAATCAACTTTTTAGTATATAAGTCATAAGAATAATTCTGCGTTAAAATTATGATGTCTTTACTAACAGTACCGGTGCCAAGTAATAGTATTTAACTCGTTAGTTAACCTTAGTGGTAGATTGTCTATAGTATAGTAAAAATATTTGCTGACATCTCGAACTTGAATTAGTTTACAAGTTAGGTTTTTTGAGATCAATCCCAATAGACTTTGTATCTGATTGATTTTGGCGATGTTTCTTTCAAATGGGGTTGTGCGTCTCATAATTTAACAAGATGTCGTTAAATCTAAACTAATATAATAAGTAGAATGCTATTAATTATACTAAAAATGGCTATTCACAATTTTTACTAAATGATAAGGTGGTAATGCTTTCGAACGCTTTATAAATGTATATGAAAAAAAAAAAGTCACTATAACAAAAAATATAAAAAAATAAACAATTTAGCCGAATAGAATTAATATGTTGGGACTGAAATATATTACCGAAATAAGATAATTAAAAGCTACAAATTGAAAGGTTTTATAATATTCTCTAAACAATTACATTACAAAACTAAATAAGAAAATGAAAAAAGTAAATGAAGAGGATCAAAATCTAATATATAATATAATCCTATTGTATGCATTCTCTCACTTTCTCCAATATTATCAACACTAAACAAGCCGATTTGGAGTTAATTCTCGAAACTCAAAAGTAAGTTAATCACATCAAAGTAGTCATAGTTGGTGTACTTTTGATGCAAAATCGGGCCTTTTGTACTATATTTCAAATCAGTTTCTTAATTCTTTAGTGAATAATACATAAGAAACTAGCTAGATAGAACTGTTGTGAACTATACCTTTCTTTTTATTATTTTGAAAAAATAAAGTAATTATCATGAAATTATAAAGTGGAAAGAACCAACCCACTGTCTACCCAAATGGGACTGTTTTAGCTAGTGAGAACTTATTGAATATCTTTGTAGGTTAGCTCCCTTTTCTCTTTTGCTTTTTTTTTTTTTTTTGTAATTGGTCATATGACTCACCTCTGTACTTTTCATTTTATGAAATATAATCTGCTTAATTTTTTTAAAAAAAAAGTTTCCTAGACCACGGGAGTTTTTTTATACTAGTAAATACCATTAAGAGTCGCGAGATATTTTGTCAATTTAGTACAAAATGAAAATCCAAAATTTTTACCTCTTTTGTGGAAGAGGAGAAGAGAATAAATTGGGTGTTTTATGTATAAACACAAATTACATGAAGAACATTGGATTCTATTAGAAAGAAAGAGATGTATATATATTCAAATAATTCTAGGTGACATTGACCACTTAAACCTGAAGAATGGCTGCTTCCATGTATAATGTTTTAGTCTTTTTCATAGAGGCCATAATCTTACAGTGTTCTCATTGCACCATTTAACTCTCTTCATTCAACTCTTTCTGTTTTGCTTGATAAATTACGCGAAAAACATAGAGTAATAATGTGCACGAAAGAATATAGCTCACAAGTAAACATGTGCATATATAGTTAACATTAATATATATGTTCAGGAAAGGAAAGATATATGCACCAAAACATAAATAGTAATGCTACATGGCAACATCTTAATTAATATAGGCATTTTTTCCGCTTCATATATAAGTAATTTAATTAATTATAGGTCTTCCATCATGCTTTTGCACAGTTAGCAATTAATCTATTTAATTCTTAATAATGGAGTGAAGCATTTAGGATCTTGGTCTTCAATATGAATAAATAATCATTTGTATATATTTATGACTTGTGAGATCAGCGTTTAGTTAACAATTTTAATTTCCCTTGATGCATAAGTCGTAATTAAGTGGATGACTTTCAATAACATTGTGCTCTACAAATATATATGTTTAATATTTTAATATACTTCTCTCAATCTATATTCATCACGATATATAAAATATTATTTTAAGAACAGAAAATTCTTTTGAATTTATATAAAAAATGTCAAATTCGAGACACGTATCGCATCTTCCTGTGCATGCAGCCGCTCATGATCTCATTTTTACCAAGTTGTATAGTTGCATATGCTTCTTTATTACAAGTTGGGCAAATATTTTGAAAGTGACGAAGACCACGAAGAAATGTCTCCACTACTCACTAATCCAAGCCACAATCTTTAGCATGAAGCTTAATTAGCATATGTATATATATATATATATATATATATATTATTACTTGTTATTCAAATTAAGATCACTAGCTAGCTATAGTGTTATTAATTATACAGCATGCACAGAAAAGTCGACTCGTGAGTTTCTACACAAGTGAAGTGATGGAAAATGGTAAAGAGACATAGGTCATTGTCTCCCAACAGGTTATCAGTCTCACAGATCTAAATTTGCCAACCCTTTGAGACAATACTTGAATGCTGGAATCATTGGGAACCTGCTTCCATGTGATCTATATATGAATTGCACACGCGCGTAACTTGTAACTCATCAACGCTAGCTACACAAAATCTTTGTCAAAACAAGTTCAGAACCCACGCCCCCGAAAATCGGGTGAAATGGTCACTTAATGGTTGTTGTAACTTGTACGTACCTCAAAAGTCACGGATTCAAACTTATATCATTTTGTTCAAAAATATAATTTCTTGATCCGTGAATGATCGATCTGGGCATGGGTTTGGCTTCAAACATATTGGCTTTTGTGTGTAGAGAGGATAGAGGTCACACTCATCCCCTAAGGTTCTCTTTGGCAAGGACGTTTTAGTAGAGATCTTTTTATTTGTAACTCAAGTCAAGTTAGATTTATTGTTGTATCATGATATCAAATCGTACTGTAATCTAAACCCAATTAAGTAGCTGAAAAATAAAAGTTTAAGTCGATGCCAGATTTGGATCGTGTCTCATTACGATACAGAAAAGGAAAAAAAGCTGAGGACCCACGCCCCAATTGATACATGTAAATTGCAAGAATGCATCCCCCCCTGCCATGCCCAATTGCCAAATCCACAAGATGGGTAACAGAGATTGGTTAGGTGATGTAAATATGCACGTGCCCGGCAATAAGTCACGTACGGTCAACATGTCAAAATGGATAGAGAGGTGAGCTGTCAGACCACGTGGAGGCTGTCGGGACATCGGAACTTGGTCAAAAGCCTTATCTAAGTCATGGTCAGTCAAATCTAATGAAAAACTCCCCATAATAATTTGTTGAGATGGAGGGCTGAAAATCCGGCAGTTTAGAGGCAACCCTGTCCTCATAATTCATTGGTGTCCCCAACCAGCCCTCACCCAAGAATGACAACGAATCGGATATCAATTAAAATTTATAAAATTAAATTCGAATTCATTTAAATTATATTTTATCAAACTCATGATGAAAATTCGTCGGGTTTATATTTTGCTTACCAAATTCGAACTCGTTAAATATTTAAAAACCTGTAGATATCCGACTCAACCCGTTAATGAATAAAAATAATAATTTTTTTAAATAAAAAACTTAAAAAGTTTTTAAAGAAATAAAAAAAGTACTAAAATAATGAAAAATCGCAATGTATTAGAAAGCGTAAATTAAATTGATTGTCTATTATCAAACTTAAACTTAATAGAAATATTCAACAAAATCTTTATGATGATAAGCTATCATTCTTCCATAATAATATGAAATAACCTGAAGAAAAAAGAACATAAAGTACTTGTCACAATTATAAATTATCATTTTGGTTTGAATTATTCAGTAATTGAGCGATTGTATTAGTTGAATTAGATAAAAAGAATAAGTAAACATAAATAATAAGAGTTGGGTTATAGCCCACAACTATTAATCTTAGACCAATATTCAAAAATCATATTTTCTTAAGTAATATATTATTTGTATATGTATGTAAATATATAAATATTTTTATTAATTTATTTTTACTAAATTATTAATCGGGTTCTCGGATTTCGGATTTTTTTAAATTGCTATTATCAAACCCTACCGGACTACCCATCGGTAATCACTTGTAAAAACCAAACCCTAACAGATACTCTATCGGTTTTGTAAACTAATTTATAATCGGGTCGGATACCCGTCAGATTCGGATTTAAACCCTACCCATTGACATCCCTACCTCCACCCACTCATTTCTTTTCTTCATTTTCTGCACTTCAATTCAACATCCTAAATTAGGTTTAACTATTTTCTTAGTAAATACTTCATACATCAAATTTTTATATAATAATTTATATATTCGACTATGTCAGGATAAATAGCTTGAATGGAAAGAATAGAGAGATCTATCTCCACACTCTATTATATCACTTAAAAGGTCATTCAATACTTGTCCCGTCTCAATGTGCTTCATCTCCCATTCTTGAATTTACTGTGATCAACAATAAAATCAAGGTATTAACATCAAATGATTGTAAAGCTAAAGTAATAGTTAGTGTTTTCATTAAAAGAATGATTATAAAAATCTTTTGAGACCTCGTGTTTTTTTCTCCATTTTAAATAATACTTTTTTAATGCTATTTTTCTTTGCTTTTATATTTGTACCTTAAAATTGTAGTATATATATGTAGAACAAATAATATACAATAACTTTATATGTACAGCGGGTAATATTTATTTATACTTTACCTTACCCCGAGTGAGGATTAAAAGTAAATTCCCATCCCCAAACCTCCGTCCCATGAATCCACAGTTGACCCATGCGCCTTTAGACTAACTCTAACAGATTCTCTATTTTTTTCTCTCCATGTAGGGAGTTTAGGTTTGCTTCTTTAACTTTAGGAGCTCCTTATTCCAATTTTACTCTAACAACTTCTCTACTTTTAATTTATCCTTATTTGAGGGACTTCATACCTTTCTGTTTCACTCAAACTGTTTTCTTATTTTAGGAACTCCCTATTTTTTTTACTATAATATATCTCTATTTTAGATCAAACACACCATTTTAATTTTTTTATTTATATTTTTTATTTTTAATGATGACATACTATTTTAATTACTAATAATTATTTTCTATTATAGTTTATAATAAATAACTTTTTCTTTTCATTGTCCGTATTATTTTTTTTTCATTTTCATTAAAAAAAACTTTTTAGTGATATATTAGAGTAAAAAAACTAAAATATTCGTATTTTATAGGCTCTCTATTTTATTTTACTCTAATATATCTCTATTTTGATTATACACACTATTTAATTTTTTTATTTATATTTTTTATTTGTTAATGAGGTTATTCTATTTTAATTTTTATTTTTTTATTATATTTTCAATTAATATTATTTTTTTTTTTATTTTTTTCTCAATCGAAAAAGTTGGTATTCATTCGATTAGAAAGTTATCATTAAAATTTGAAATTCCGTAAAGATTATAATAAGTTAGAAATAAAATTAATTTGATTTCACAACTATAAAAAAGAATCGTTCAAATTTTACTGATATAGAGAGTCATTTTTGGCTCTCTACATGTAAAGAGCCAAGCAAAAAAAAAAAAGGCTCCCAATTTTAGAGAGTCCCTCATAGCGAGATTGTCGGAACATTATTTGAGCATTTGCCTCCTTAAAATGGCTAAAGAACAGTGTTACTCAACGATAAATACATACAACACATCCATCAAACAACTACTTGTTTTACACCCATGGTTATAAAGGCAATATTTTTAACTGAATATGACAATATTAAGCGAGAAGGATTATATGGCCCCCAATTTTTATAAACTACACCATGCTCATTGAATGATAAGCACCTAGTTTACACTTATACAATTTTTAATTTTAGATATTCAAGGATTCTACTTTATGTTCTAGATTAACCAAAATAATGAAAGTCTCATTTGTATTAGGGAATTCTTGATAGGCTAAAAAAAAAAAAGACAATTAAGGATTCATTGAATTCTCATATTTATTTGGAAGATAGTTATTTCGGACTTCCTTCAATTTTGACTCTATCTCCTAGCAGTATCCGTATAAAATTGCGTCGGATCTTCCCTGAAACATAACCAAAAATCAAATCTTCATTATCTAAACGAACCCGGAATATACCGTTGAGAAGCGATTCAATAATTAAACCTTCATGAATAATCCATTTTAGGGAATCTTTTTTCATTGATTCTTTTATCACACTGTGATATTTTACATCATTGAATGGCACCATTCAAAAATAATATTGGATGATGACAAAATTAACAACGAATCAATTTAGATAGTCATTTATAGCTCTGATGGCGACTAGATCAACGCGTTAAGTTCCACACCTTCTACAACATTCATGAGCGAGTTAGTGATCTATCAATCAAATATTCAACGAGTCACTAATACTAAGTTCAGTATTAGTGATCCCAAGTGTTGTGGTTTTGCAATTCTATGCTGTGCTCGTTAAAAGAAAATTCATTCACCTTCCTGCATTCTGCCCTCAACTTAGTTTGATTGTACGTGTTGCTCGCCGAGTATATTGCCTTCAGAAAAAAAATGTGTCTACGTAACACATGAATTAAGCGTGTTAAAAATAATACTTACATATGATATTTTACTATTTTGTTTTCAAATGGGAGTAAATGAACCCGTCACGCTAGAAAAATCTCAGTAATTGTTTCAACATCATTGATGAAGGGGTTTTGGGTTATTAAATAGCAAATGTAAAATCAAGGGAAAGTTCAGAAGAAAAAGTGGTTATATTATTCTTCCCTTATAATTGGCGTTTGATTAACACATGGTATATAAGACCTTAGAAATGCCATAAAGGGGAAAGTATTGGGTCCAGATCAGATCATTTAATATTCATATACAAGTGAAATTTATATTAAGTAAGTTTTACTAATGTGATCATAGTCAAATTTAAATAATTAACCTAATTTCGTAATTTTTTGATATAAATTAAAAAGATATAAACATACTAGAATAATGCTGTTAAATAATAGACAATCATGTTACGTTGTCATCCATCAAGTTCCTGACCAATCATGAATCTAGCTCCTAACTTATATAAATTTCACTTGCTTTTTCTATAATTATTTTTAAGAACACATATACTTTAGAAAAGAGACCGATCACACACATCATTTGATACACGACGTAGGCATCATAATTGATATTATAATAATATTTGTTTCGAGCCCCCCCATATAATGTATTAGATTTGTTGATTAAGATATATATTTAATTAGTACCTGACCTGCATTAAATAAAGCCTCCTCGCCTTATATGCCATTGTCACCAACCATAAACTCTTAGCACTAAATTGATTTGTATGTTAATTATTTCAATTACATAAAATTCTAATAATCGAAAAATATAGGGGGGGGGGGGGGGGGGGGGGGGGGGGGGGGGGTTGGAAAGGAACAAAATGAACACGTCGGAGAGAGTGAGAAGTTATTCTGAGATATATCATTAATTTCTTATGTGTTTATCATAATCTTGTATTACTTCTTAAAGCTTTGTCATATGATGGTTTGTGTTTTTTCTTTTTTATTACTGAGCTTTGTACTCCCAAAAATAAAAATAAAAGTAAGATTATATACTAGCTTTCGTATAGATATGATAATTTTGTAAAAGTGTTTTCTTTACACACACTTCACGGTTAAAGTTACATGAATTAAGCCTTACAGGCTTAGTTTTGCTATACATTGATTTTCTACTTTTATTTTTTGATTGGAGGGAAGCCTAACTCTGTTTATCTTTCTTTTATTTAAGAGAACTTTAAATCGTATAACACATATTAATTAAAAGATATCACTCACGAGAATTCATCTCACAATCTCTTATATATTTACAATAAAAAGCATACTGCTAAACCAAAGGACCGGATGTCTATACTTTGAATTTAGATCAAGAGTGATAACATGATTAACAATCTTAATTATCATCTCAAACTTTAGATATATGGTGAGTATAATTCAAGGTCAGACAAAAATTACCAGCCAACTTCTCAACATAGTACAGATGCCATATTTAAAATATTCCTGATGAGAGCAGCTTTGTCTCCATCATCTCTTGTATTGTTTTAACTTTGGTTTAATTAATTAGTATTGGCATAATCGAAAGGTACCTACTCAATGCAAAAGGTTAAGAATAATAAATTAATAAAACAACCATTTGGAGACCTACAAAACCGTGCATAGATAATCAAAGTTTGAAAGTTTCATGAGCAGGGACGACAACCTTGAATAATTAAGGTAGCATGTTCAATTAGCACTACTAGATGTCTTTTAAGTATCGTACTTAAATGGCTAAACAAGTTGCAAATAGCTAACTTTGTAATTGTCTCCGATTCTTAGAATGTAATGTTATAATATTACGAGTGAATTTAAATTTACCGTGTCTAATCCATCCACACCAATTCATGAGACTTGTGAATAATTAATTCACTACAGTCGACCAGAAAAAAAGGTGTTTTAATTTTGTTAGATCGATGTCATGACCTCTCAAGATTATATTGAGTCACCTATAGTTATTAAGCTCCAAAATCATAATCAATATAATATTATTACAGTGGTTAGGAATGATTGAATAAGTACTGTTTTCCAATTTTAACTTATGACCAATTAATAACATCACATCAATTTTGTTGATTGCACTCCAACTAGCCACAAGTAGACTTTATGCAAAAACCATTATATGTGTTGACAAAATTACATAATTCTTTGTCCTATATATTCCGTTCGTTTAAGGAGGCTCTTGCATGCAGCCAATTTTCAGATGCATTTAGTTATCATTTTCATCTAACATCATAGCAAGACAATGAACCCAACTCTTATTTACTGGAACCTAGAAGGGGGTTGAATCATGTTGTAACTACTTACATTCGTGAAAGAAGTGTTAAAAGTTTTTCGAATTTAAATGATAATTTGGTTTAAGATTTTGCATTCGGGACGTGACACATTATTTAGATCTTTCTATAATTAACTAATCAAACGAATTTAGTGAACAAATAAATCAAACTAAATAAATTAACCAAGTCTTATCTATTCTATATTAGCTAGGTAAGTCAGGTAGATAAATCTTACGATGCCAACCATTTTTATGGAAAACCTTTTTTTTTATTATTATTATTATTATTATTAACTCTATAGATCTCGTTTGAGTATTCTTATTTAACTCGTCTCAAATCTTCCTCACTAACACAAGGAAAAAAGTATGCAGAAATTAAGTAAAGCAGTGGAAAGCAGAAGGGTATTGTGGGTTAGGGTATGGCAAGATGATGATGTAAAACCTCTTTAACCAAAGTGCAAATGGGGCCCATGTGCACGTGAACGTGTTATACGCAATTGACGTTAGATTTGTTAATATTTCACTCTAATAGAGGTCCATATGGTATAGTGTTTTCCAAGTTAAAAGTTACTTAAGGATTAAACATTATTTGTAATTAAAAACATAAGTTCAAATTTTAAATTTTTGTACATAACGAATATCTACCTACCATTCCACCCAACCCTTGAACCCTATACTTACCGTCGTGACATGTACAAAAGCGAGTAATTTTTTGAGTTGCAAAACTCGAATTTATGATACAAAGGGTATTTGGCTGAGCTTATAAACATCTTAATTATGAGCTCATTCCAAATTAATGTATTTGTAGAAGCTCCTCACCCCCTTCTTATTCTTTTTTTAAGCTTTCGGAGTTTAAATTAGTTGGACACATTTATATTACCAACCTTATTTATTTTTCATGAATCTTTTGAGCTTATAAGCTCTTGAAGCTTACAAGCTGAGTGTTAAGCTAAGCCAAACACCTCAAGATTACTTTAAATAGAAAAAAAGATGAGGGAGGGAGGGAGGGAGGGAGGGGTGGTTAAAGATAGTAAGAATACATCAAAATCAAGAGCGCAAAAATTGACCTTGCTGCATATGTATGTACTAGGCCACATTGATAAAAGTCTTTGGTTTTTTGGTGCAACACCTACCAAAAGTCAAACTGCTTACATCAGTAATGGATAGCGAGTAAGCCTCTAGTAACCCTGAGGGGACTCGAACTAGTTCCAGAAGGGAATTGTTGACAACAAGAAGATAAAGCAATCAGGCAGATAACCCGAAAACTATTATATATCCCTTCAATCACCTAATTAGAGATGGATACTTCTGTCTCTTACTGTTCCTCTGACTAATATCAAGAATTTTCAGCTCTCTCTTCTTACCTTTTCATACAAGGCACACAACTATGGACTTCTTTAGCATACTCCAGACATCTTAGTAAATTTCTTCTTGGTTTATCTTCTATATATGCTACTTTTGCATCTCACCATCTTCTTTGAACATGTTTTAACCATTGACACACATGTATGCATAAACACACACATACTCATATTGAAAAGAAACAGTTCTTTTAATTGACCCCTTTGTATGAGGACCTTTCTCCTAGGCTTTGAATTAGACATATATAGCATCTTTCTAAGAATTGGCCAAACTAGGAAAGCTTCACTATTTTATATGATTATTAGCTAAAATTTAGTCGGGTAGATATATCAATGGAGAGAATTAAAGGCATCACATACTATGGCTGAAGCTAAAATTGGAAGGATCAGAAGCCTTTCACGGTTTCAACTTTCTGAATAAGGCTGACATTAGAAGCTAAAATCTCATGATCCCATCTGATTTCAATTTTCAAGAATTTCCAGAAAGAGGTGTTCCAGTGCCTTGTCTAAGAGACGAGGTGAATGGCCAGTGCACAAGAAGAAAGAGTATTATTAGCAGAAACTATGATGCAGAGAGGCATATATACCTAATTAGACAGACAAGAAGGCAATAATGGAGAACTAGGGCTATATCATATCGTTATGCCACAAATAACAAGCGATGAGTGAATCTTCAGCCTTTGCCAATAGAACGTAATGTGTGCTTGCTTCCAGAGGCAGGAGAGTAATCATTTATGAACTTTGCACACTTTGATAAACCTAAACCTCCTATTCCAAGCACAAATTTGATTCCAACTAGATCAACAACCTTCACTTCAGTAGTAAATCTTCAGCCTTCAAAACTCTTAACACCACCTTACGGACAACCACCATAATTCAACAATCTACCACCAATATTCTTCAGTAACATCTGTGTTTACTAATGGCATGCCACAAGGTGGTATTTTATCAATACAATTGAGCAAAAAGCACATGCTACATTTTTCTTTTTTTGGTCAAGAAAAGCACATTCATCACGAACCATGATCATTTCCCCATTTTAGATAACAAATCAACAATCTCAAAAGGAATCACAAGTCCTTCTCTTTCTAGGCAACTCATAAATTAACTGAAGATATAAATGGCAGTGCAACACCAGAAACATTTATATTGGAGTATCACCTGATTATTTAATTATCGTAATCACGATTCTGAAACTAATGCTTTTATTTAATTAAGTTTATGAATGCATCTTTTTGGAAGCAATGACTCTGAACATAAAATATTGTTTAGCTAACACATTCAGAGACATAACATTATTGAACAAAGGAAACCATGAAAACTGTGGATTTTGCTGCAGCACAGAGAAGAATAAGAGGAACTAGAGAAAAAGCAGAGATTGTCCAAGCCCCAAATTTCAATAAAACGGGACAAGGATACTTTTAGAGCCGATAAATTTAATAGAAGGAAGCTTTTGAAGTAAATGAGAAATGTGGAAAACCCATATAGAGGATAACAGGAGCAAGACCACTCTACTAAAGGCCTCTCCGTGATAAAGTTTTCCATCTCCTTCAACAAAAGGAATACTTTAGTTCTATATCCACATCAAATTAGTACAGCTAGATGCATATCTTGGCGTAGCATAGTCTCTGCACTTTCTTAGCACTCATGAGAAGGAAACCAAAATAACTTTCCAGCTGGAATGCTTCGATAGCAATAAGCAATGGCGCAATGGATGGTGGCATTTGATGATCAACATGCCAGTTGTAGACAATTAAGGTGATTTAAAACCAATTCACAAAAGAAAATGCCTTCATACTACTATTTCATGTCGTAAACGATGGCATAACATGAAGGCCAGTATTTAAACCTTGGTATAATCAAATTGTAAGAGCACGGTAACTTTCTGTATACAAAAAAGAAAAGGAACAGAGTATGAAGGGTAACTATGCTTCTCATATGTAATCTATTTTTTTTTTCCAATATAGCAAAGTTAAGAGACAATTAACTTGTAAACTTTGAGTTTCTTATGTGAAGGCTGAGCATCAGTCAGCATCATTGGCCATAAGCACAGGGAGTTCTTTTCAAGCTCAATGTGTCCTAGAAGACTGCAAAAATGAAACTTGAATGGCTAATGATCCGTAAACTTAATTGCGTAAACAAGGTAGGACAGAAATTTAACTACGGAACTTCCAATCACTGAGGCGAAGCTGTCTGCCACAGAGTTAACCAGCACTTTATACTCTTTTCTCTTACTTAATATATGGAAAGCAATGGAAAAAGGTAATTTGAATACGAAAAAGAAAAAAAAAAGGAAAACCACACCATCGTATTCAGTTATTTATTCCTTGCTATATAATTTCAGACTGAATCAATCTACATGCAAAAGTTCCCCCATTACAGGAAATAATCCCTTATTGATAATGTGCAGCATCAATAACATAATCCCGAAAATTAATTATTTTTTTTTTGCAGAACAGGTAATTATGAATGTGTTCATATATAATGATCACTGATGTGAAGTATTACAAAAACTCTGCAAACTCAAAACTTTGAGCTGATAACAGCCTAAGAAAACTAAGTTACAGATTTGCCCGCAGCCTTGCAATAAGCTTGATTATTCCTCAGATTTATTACCTCTGTTCTTATTCCCGTATATCAAACCAGTCTCCTGCCAAAATTTTCACACTCCAATCAATCAACTTGATAAGCACTAAATACTAGTAAATGTATAAAATAATTATTAAGAAGCAGCGTTTCATCGAAATCTTAAGCAATTCCGCAAAATCGTAAGCAATTATCAAACTATTATAATAGCAACACAGGTCTAACGTGCAACTTTGATAAAAGATGGTGGCTTTATTATACCAACCTGAGGATCTGGAATAGGTTTCCGTTTCTCAACATATCGATAAGGATCAGAAGCTGCAGCCAGCGCCTTTTCCTGACACATGGGAGAGAATAACTTTTAGAAACACGGGCGGGGCTGTTCAATAAACGAAACTCTTGATATGAATTTACCTCTTGCTCTTTGCGGAGCTGTTGAGAGGGCTTAACCCAAAGGAAGTAAGCTAGGGTTCCGGCGACGACCCAGGAGGCCAAATTGCTGCCTCCTCTTAGTCCGCCCATTGAATTTCCTAAAAAGGATCTCACGTTCCCTAACGTTCTCCTCCAACTGCTCGTCATTTTTCTCTTATTTTCTTCTAATTTTGCTCGATACTAATCACCCTTGCGGACCCAATTAAAAATTTGAATATCACAATTATGGAAATTTCTTGCTCGTTAATTCTTCACTGTCTGAGGTGGGAGTAGATATTCTTCTAATGCTGGTGAAGACACGTTTACATTACTACTGTACGATCCCAAGCTAGTAAGATCTTTCTTTGCTTTGCTTGTAAAGCTGCAGTATGTCAACTGGGCTGGACTGGAGTAAGTCGGTTAAGAGCGGAGTGGACGGTCCAAATTTTACAAAACTGGCCTGGTCACTGGATTGGACCATATATGTGGTGGGTTGATCTAGTCTGATCCAATAACATTGAGGTGTGGGTCTGAAATAGCAACTCAAGGACGGCTTCATAGTTAGATAGTGGATAGTGATGTTGGCTTTCTAGAACAAAATATTTAAATAATGAGGTTTCAAGAAAAGTTGTTAATGTTATCTGCACAAAATAATCTCATTTAGACGGATCACAGGTTGAGTACCCACATAAAAACTAAATTGACCTTTATTAAGGGGTTTGTCTAGTGATAGTGTATTGAATATAAACGAAATATTTAATTATATATCAGATTCAAATAGTTAAAAAGTTAATTTTATAGGTCTGTCTTAATTCTTATTAATTTAGATTATACATTCTCCAAATAGAGTTATGTATTTGAAACTTTAACGCTTTTGTACGAGTCCAAGAAACATTTCATACGAGTTTCCCGGTTAGTCACGGAAGAAAAAACTAAATTGACCAGTCGGGTCTCCCCACCACCTACTAGGCCAGGTGCAGCATTCAAACTGTTTTATTTAGTAAATATCGAACGTTTGTCATCGATTAGTTTCTGTATTGTTAACAAATACTAAGAAATAGAATAGAAGATTTACATCCATCTCATGTCATATCTTTTCTTATCACCACGGAATAAATTAGTAGCGCGTTTAATTAATTTATTTATTTATTTAAAGAGATTTAAGACTATATAATTTAATCAATAAGACTCGAACTTGTATCGCATATATAGCGAGTTACATACCATTGGATCAAAACT
Organism: Ehretia macrophylla; assembly: GCA_037974665.1. Taxonomy (NCBI): domain Eukaryota; kingdom Viridiplantae; phylum Streptophyta; class Magnoliopsida; order Boraginales; family Ehretiaceae; genus Ehretia; species Ehretia macrophylla. The sequence goes on from CM075774.1 coordinate 559,804, forward strand.
CTAGTAGCGCACGTTTAATTTTCTAGTTTACATTAATCTCAATCATGGATTAAGTAATGTATTAGCAACCTAGTTGAAACGTGTACTTGTTATTTTTGCATTGATGTTATCCAGCTAAAGTATTGTGATTGCATGATTGCAAGAGGAATCTGTAACAAAGAACAAAACAAGCTGATTCCAACAGCGGATTGTGACGCACTGTGTGATTAACAGGTACTAATAATTATATGATTAGGTATGATTTTGTCTTAAGGGCAGGTCAAAGCACCCTTAATCAAATGAAAGGGTAGCCATGGACCACGTACCACACCGCCAAGCTGATTATTCCAATGTCGTGTGCATCAAAAAGTATCAAAGTAATTAAATATTAATACTCGACCAAACTATAAAATATATTTTAGGCAACTATAAGACATATTTTAAGTTTAGACGCTATATTAATGGATATAGACTAAGAAAAGTTCAATACTACTATTAGCTAATGAAAGAATTGAGTCTTAATTCTATAGAATATGTTATGCACGAAAATAAGAAGAAAAAAAAAAAAAAAAAATTTAACAGAAGGAAAGGACACTATGAGGTGATTGAACAAATAAGATCTTCCTCTGACATGACATTTTCATTCAAATATAGACCGATCGTACTTATGATGGTCCCAAAGATCCATATCATCGCTTAGGCTAAAGATCCTTCACTTCAATTTTCACAAGCAATTGAGTGACTCAATGCTCCTTCCACTCCCAGAGAATAAGTTCGAGTATCCTTGCTTGCCTCTCTTTAATCCTATGCCTCTTAAGGATAAGAGATCCCTATGAAATCTTCCTGTAAGGTTAAGAGAGTGGACGCACTTTAGCTCTACTTAGATCAGCACGCTTGTCCCCCTTAATTTTCTGGTAGAGGGTCGGCCGTATGAGAAATAGATGTTTAGCCAGCAATGTCCGATGATAGCGCTGAACTATTCAATTCGGTGAAAAAAAGAAAGTGAAAGGGAAGAAAGAAGTAATCACTTCGATGTGGGAAATGGACAAAACATTAACTTCCAAACCAGATATGTTGTATAGCAGTACAAAAATCATAGGGTTTAACGAGAAATGAAGAATGAATTGTGTTTCTCTAAATTTAGATTCTAAAAAATCCAGGACTTGTACACCAAATGACAAGATGGAAAAGAACAACAAACTTAACTGAATCATTTTGAGACAATTTACTCCAATGGACAAGCAATTAAGCAACTGACAAACAAAATAGGGTGGACAAGAAGAAGCTCATTGCTGAGAGGCGCCCGGGGCTGCTGCTTTAGATAAGCTTCATCTCCTCTCACTTCACATACCTTGCAAACATTACAGCTAGAAGAAGAGCCAACTTCACATGGGCATTGTTTGCACCAGCTCCTCCACATCTCGTCTCCAGTTTTTATTGTCCACGCCTATTCGCAAATGTATCTAGAATTTTGAGAATGTTTTCCAGGAGTAGTCTACTCCTAGGAGGCAACTTTGGTAACTTCCCTGCTTGACCTGTTGTATTTCATGTGACTCTTAACGAGTTGGCCAGCTGCAATGGCAGACATCAGGGAGAGCTCTCCTGCCAAAACCGAACCGGCTACTATAGTAGCCAAGAGCCTGGAGTTTGATCCTGGGGACTCTTTGTTTGCACCCTTCACACCAAGCAGGTTTAGGCAAGCAGATTGAGAAGCAAGCTGAGTGCCACCACCAACGGTACCAACCTGGAAGAAACAAAATTCTGGCTTCAACAACTTGTGCAAATATTTCCAATTCCAGCTCTCCAAAAAAATTATAAAAGGAGCAAAATAAATACATTCAGATTTGTACACTGTAAGAGGATGAGAGTGAACACTTTCAATTGCAGCTATAAGTTCAAGACAAGACAAGTTTCAAAAGGAAAAGAGAAGCATGATTTAAGATATAACTCTTCCGGCTCACTTTCCACAAGTCTTTTGCTTCTCTATATCATATAGAGTTCAATCAATGTAGATTACCTCAATGGATGGCATGGTCACAGAGATGTGAAGATCCTCATTAACAGCCTCCATCATAGTAATACAGTGAGAACTTTCTACATTTTGTGCTGGGTCCTGCCCTGTGGCTATGAAAATTGCCGAGACAATATTGGCAGCATGTGCATTGAAGCCTCCCAGGGCACCAGCTACAGCAGAACCAGTAAGGTTCTTCAGCATGTTTAGTTCTACAAGGGCGGGCACCGTGGTTTTCAGTACCTTGTGCACCACCTCTTCAGTGATGATTGCCTCACAAACAACTGACTTCCCGCGCCCTTCAATCCAATTGACTGCTGCTGGTTTCTTATCAGAACAGAAATTTCCTATAAGATAACAAATGAACTGCATCAATAAGGTGGAAAACACAGCATGTAGTCATGAAATGGAGACTGCAAATTCCATAATACAAAGAACAGGATTTGTAAAGTAGGAAACAACTGGTTGAAGACAATAACCAATTCAAAGATGCACATTTATGCTTATATTCTGATTTTAAAGCATGACGATTAACAGCTTAGAAGCAACTATCCGGACATGTTGAGGAGATTAGAAAAGACCACTGGAAGATGAGGCCTCCAAAATTCGCGAATCTTCCAATAATTACTTGGGAATAGAATTACAGTCTTAACAGAGCTAGAGCAATCTAAAAGTTTCCAATCTCAGAAATCTTAATTATAACTTGAAGAGATGAGAACTAACCAGAAATACCAATAACATCCATGTCTGGAAAATCAGTTTGAAGGAAGTCCAGAACATTCTGAACACCTTTAGATACCATGTTCATTCCCATGGCATCACCTGTGCTGCAGCTAAATCTGGCATAAAGATTTCTCCCAGCCATAGAACAATGAATACTCTGAAGCCTGGCAAATCTGCTCGATCTGCAACCAAAAACACAAATTGCTGCAAATTAACTACTAAAAAAAAAAGTTAAAGATCAGACCTTTCCTACTGGAAGTAAAACAGCATGGAATTTGTTTAATAATGGCGTAATTAACACAATATTAAGGAACAACAAAATAAAGTATGACATATAACTCATGCACAGCAACTATCAAAGTGATCATTCAAAGGGTTCTGCTACAAGATACACATTTCTCCTTTCCCATTAATCACAAGAAAATCGAAAAGTATCAAACAGAATCAAAACTTTTCATAAGAAGAAAATAAAAAATGGATACCATCAAACATCAGCATTACTCAGACTTAGACAAACTATAAGACAATTATAATTTTGGACAAACATAAATACCAACAATTCACGTGGTCCACCCAACATATATATCACCTAAACTTGGACATGATTCATTTATTTGAAGGTAAAAAATAACGTGATATAAGAGGTGAAGAATAAGCAATGAAAAGATACCAACTTGTTGAAAACAAGGGATAAAGTGTCGAAATTCAAGGGATCTTCCAAGAAGAACTTCAACTGGGTAGCTCTTTTCGCGGTGGAAAACCTCAAGACAGGAGCTCTAGTCATTCCATCTCTCCAAAGAATGGCGGTAGCACCTCCTGAAGCATTTATGGCTTTGCAGCCTCTGTTAGTACTAGCAACCAAACACCCTTCCGTTGTCGCCATCGGAACCGTGTATTCACAGCCGTTGAGCAACAACGGCCCCGCTATCCCCACCGGAATCTGCACATACCCAACCGGCATCTCACAGCACTGCCCTAAAATCGACTCGTAATCAAACCCCTCCAATGATAAACCAGCCAATGACCTCCCAGTAAGCCTCTGGACAGCCTCACGGCGGATTGAGGCGGCTCTGTAACAGTCTCCAAGCCTAGATTCCAGCGAGTACGATGGGATTTCCCCGGAAACAACTGCTTTGACGAGCTCTTCATCTTCTTTATCCATCACATTGTGTGGGGTAGGGACGACACCGCAGTCGAGAGCGGCAGGGCAAGGAGGACGACGGCGGCGTTGTTCGTCTAAAACGCAGGAGTTCCGGTCTTCATCAACGTCCCAAGCATCGTGAGAGGCACGAGCAATGAAAGATTGAACGAAGTCAATACCAAAGAAGCCCAAGAGATAAATAAAGGAAGCGATGAGAGAAACAATGGCAGCGAGTTCCGAAAGGGTGAGGACATGGAGAGGGATGGAGTTACGGATCTTGTCACGCCAGCGATGGAGGAGGTAATACGCCACGGAGAAAAACAGCGTGAAGAAAATGGTGTTGGTTAGGTATAGAGGGAGAGGGAGAGCATCGGAGGCCTTTGGGGTCGGAGATGGACAGCGATCGACGACGACGGCCGACGAGGAACCACCCTTTTGGTGGGTAGAAGAAGACGAGGGCTTGAAGGGTCTCCGGCGAATATCCATTGAAAGAGAATATTCCGGCCGGGGAAGGAGGAGGGAAAGAGGAGGAAAATGGGGTGTAGTTTTATGGTTTGTTTTTGTGTAATTTTGGTGTGGGGGGGGTGGGGTGCGGAGGAGCGATGTTCCTTCGGAGAGTAGGACTTTTATAAGCCAAGATTTCGGGAAAAGAAGAACACTACTGGACTGGATTGCATTTACAGTGATGTCCATCCATCCTTAAATACAACAAATGTATTGTCTCGTTAGTTACGTGATACAATTTTATATTTAATAATAAATAAATAAATAAAAAGTTGAACAAAGTACTCTATAATTGTTTGTCAGTGATTTTCCAATCTCATGTCCACACATGGGTATTTTCACCTGATAGGTCTATTTGCTCCAATCAGATCATTAAAAGTATATTTTGTGATTTTTGAAATTAAAAGTAATATATTTAGCTTATTTTTAAAAGCTTTTAAGCAAAAAATCAAAGTTAAAAAAAAAAAAAAAAAAAACTTTGGGGTTTTCAAAAAAAAAAATTATTAATTGTGCAAAAAATTATGTATTTTTTTTCTTTCCTGTTTCTCCATAAATTATCCCTCTATTTTTTTTTGAAGCCCAACACCCTTCAAAATTTGTGAGAATACACATGTTTCGATTTAAGAATCGTACCAATTGTAACAATGAACAACACTTTTTATATGATAACGTCAAATAGTTAATAACTTATATTCAATAGTTCTTTTCAGAGTTCTATTGTTAAAAGTTCGATATCTAAAATTTCATAATTAGACCGAACAGACTTTAGTTTAGTCTAGCATTTGGTCTTAAGCAGTGGTAGAGCTACATTGACTCAGGGTGCGTCTCAACTATAAAAAATAAATAAATAAAAAAAAGAAAGAATTGGTCATAAACAGTCTCAAGTACTCACATTTAGGGTTGGATTCAATACCAAAGCTAAGTTTCTATTTTTTGAGATCAATCGTGTTTGAGTCTTGTGTTTCGCTAATCTATATTAAGCATTTTCGAGGCAGAATAGTGTGTCACAAGATTTTTCAGTCTTAATATAAATCTTGTGTTTAGCTAATTTATATTAGGTAGAATGGCGCGCGTGTCACAAAGGTTCTACACTTTTATAATGAACTAATTTAAGTAGGGTTAAATTCACTTTGTACCCCTATTCTATACATATTGTAACACTTACTAACCCTCACTTTTAAAAATACCCACTTATTAATCTTTGGCTTTGGTCAATTTTAAATTTTGTTAACATAAATGCACAATTACTAAATGACCCTTATCAACTATTTATAAACACAAATTTACCCTTAAATAAAAAAATAACAAAACCCTACACCTTTCATCCCCAATCCCAACTTAACCCTACACACCCCCCACCCTCACCCCCAACCCCAACCCCAACCCCTCTTACGACTAAACCAAAACCCCAACCCCAAAATCTGATGACTATTACCTCACGCGGACCTTACCCACCACAGTCCTACCCCACGCAGACCACCACCCCACGGCCCCACGACATGCTGACTACCACCTCCATAGCCGCAACTCACGCAGACCACCACCCCCACACCGCGCAGACCATGTATGTGTGGTACTATGTACGTGTGCTTTTGATTATGTCCGTGCGTGTGCTTGTGAACGTTTGCGTGTGTGTTTTTTGTGTTTTTATTTTATTTTCTATTATAATCTTTTTGATGTTGCAAGACAATATAAGATCCAAAGTCAACTAGTATTTTGCCATTCTTTCACCAAGATTTGCATCTTTTGTTCTTGTTGTTTGTGTGTGTACGTGTTTGTAATTGTGTATATGTGCGTGTTTGCATGTGACTGTGTCTATGTGCGTGTTGTCACTGTGTATGTGTGTGTGTTTGGTGTCTCACTGTGTGTTTTTTAAGGTTGTGTATGGATGTTGATGCTGAAAAAGGAGTATGTGTGCGGGGTATTGATGATGAAAGAGGTGTGGAATAATGTTTTTTATTGTTTGTGGGTGTTTAGATGGTAGGTGTGTTTTTGGCAGAAAATATGAACAATAACACAATCAGTTAATTTTTTAACGTGAAGTTAAGAAAATAGTTAATAAGTGAGTGTTTTTAAAAGTGAAAGGTAATAAATATCATAATATATATAAGATAAGAATACAAAGTAAATTTAACCCATTTAAATATATATTTATAAGAAAAAATTATGTGTTTTGAAATTTCATTTATCAAATTGTAGGACATCACGTGAAGACTCTGGAAGACTTTGATAAGGCTTCCATAGAACTCGAGGGGTATGTATGTCCCACTTGTCCAACGCCAGCACAGATTTGCACTAAAATGGCGTGGCTTTTTGTGTGTGTATTGTCATTGTCCTTGATAATTCCTTGATTTGGTAGGCATCACGCATTATTAAGACAGCCAACACAACAAGAATATGATTAATACTTTAGGCCACGAGTGGAACACAACTCCATATTTTTGCCGTCTCAAACAAGACCATGACAAAGCAAATTTATTACAAGTTTTTATGCAAAAATATCACACCTATCCTACAATTACGTATATGGTACCCCAAACAACGGGTTTGGATTCTCTCATATTGACTTCTCTCACATAATATTATAAGAGAAAAATCTCAATCATTTATATTATTATAAGTTATCTCAGTCATTCATTTCAGTTAAACTTATAAAAAAATAAGAGTTCAATCCAAAATATTTTTTCAGTCTTTTCTCTCTCCCATTACCCCACTCACGTTTTCTCTCTCTCCCTTACTTTCCCACTTCTTGTTTTTCACCCAAAAAAAAGTAAACTTTTATCTTTATCTTTCTCACTGTATCCACTGTCTCAATCATTTTCATCCACCATTTTTCCTAAAGAATAAGTGCTCTCAACGAAGAACAACTTTGATACTTCATGTTTTCTTTTTTTTCTTTTTTTCAGCTCTAGATTTGCTTTTGTGTTTGTTTTCACTTTCAATATAATGATTCAAAATATGTAATGTCAATTTCATTAACTTTTAAACCAATAATATGAGTCAAAACACTTATTAATTCTTTTCCCAGTGAGATGTCTGAAATTTGTTAATAGATCTTTGCATCATTGACCTTGCTGATTAATTTTCATGAGCGAAGTTGATTGAGTTCTCTGTGGTTGCTTCAAGATTTTCATTTGTTTGTTTGGTTTCTTATGCTTTGCTTTAATTTTCATGTTTTTTTTTTATCATTGTTTTGCTGGGTCAATGGACCTTTTTAATTTTGCTTTAGAACCCCTTTGATTTCGTTTTGATTTTGCTACCTTCTGCAATAAAATTGTTACCAACCAAATTTAAAAGTTGAACGATTCTGATAATTAATAATATGATGTCTTATATTTTCGATTTTTTGATTATGGACAATATATTGGACATGACTAACATGCGCGAGGATGCAACAAAGAAAAATTTAGAACCATTAAAGTTAAAAAAAAATGAAGAAAAAACTAAAAGAAAAAAAAATTAAAGCTGAAAAAACTGAAAAAAGAAGATGTGAAGTTCGTCTTTTTTTATTTATTTATTTATGGAAACAGGACAGCTTGAAGTGAGAAAGGAGAAAATATTGGAGTAGGTAATGGTTGATAAAGTATTTTGGGAGTAAATTCTTTTTTAGGTTAAATTGAAATGAATGACTGAGATAGCTTACAATAATATGGATGATTGAGATTTTCCTCTCATAATATTATGAGAAAGAAGTTAATATGAGAGGATCCGGACCCACAACGAACACTTTTATGTTTCAAATATCACATTAATGATCATCTTTTCAGAAAGGTGAAATTGATATTTGAGAGTTGAGTAAAATGATCAAATAATATTTTGTTATAATTGAAGATTTTGAGTTTTAATTATGACTTCGACTTCTATCGTATGAAGAAAAAAAAATATGTGAACCTGACTTCGGATATATGTGTTTTTGTTTTAGTGAGATAATATACGTGATGAATTGCATGCACAAAAGTTGCAAATGAGAATAAGCCTATATGTTACAAGTGGAATAATTTTGATTAATTTTTATCAAATAAAGTATATTTATTATTAAAAGTTTAGCCTTTAAAAGATTCAAAGTGAAAATTTAGATGCTAATCTGAGAATTATTTACATGTTTTTAGGAACTAGAGTCACAAACATGGTGAAACCCACCAAATTGTAACTCTTTTTAGAGAGATTTGAATCATTTAATATCATATAACATCATGTAAAAAATCAAATAATAATAATATGTCTGAACAATTTTATCATAATTATATGATATAGATTAATATTAAATCTCTACATAAATATATTATTATCATTGTATGTCTCTTTTTTAACATTATATTAATACAAAAGGATCAATTGAAAACCCACTTTTTTTTTTTTTTTGTTACAATGGTATCCGAACAAATTGCTATCCATCATCCTACCAATTCTTGAGCGATCCAAGTCTATTTTATGTCTAGGAGATTACACATTAGTTCCCCGTGGCACTGCCTCGTACATTACGCCGCACAGCAAAGTAATATTCTCTATAATCTAGTATGCTTCCTCAAAAGTCAAGGACATGAATCTACGGACCATTTGCTTCAGTGCTATAATTTTTATTTTAAACGTAAAGAGATCTTTGAAATTTTGTGTGACAGGGGCTGGAGGGTATGTCGGATCATGGCTAGTCAAGCTTCTCCTTTCTAAAGATTACATCGAAAGGAGACCCTGGTATGTAACATCTTCTTCCATTCTTGTTTCGCCTCCACCTTTCTATACATGCGTGAATTGTAAACTTACTGTAATTTGCTTTGCGTGCAATGTTTATCTCATAAGTATCAAAATTCAACCAGTCCAGTCTTGGTTGCTACCCAAAGTGTTGCAGTTTCATTTGATGTGCACAACGCGCATTTTAAGCAAGAGTATTAATGTATTACTTTATGTCATCTCTTCTATTGTAATAATTTATAGGGTAAATACTCAATTTAGTCCTTTATTTTTAGAATTTGTGCTAATTTAGTCCATGTCTTTTAAAATATACCATTTTAGTCCTATATCTTTAAGGTTTGTGCTAATTTAGTCCATATCTTTTAAAATGTACCCCTTTAGTCATGTATCTTTACCATTTTATCCCAATTTAGTCCTTACCTTTCAAAATAGTTGAGGACTAACATGAATTATCATGACAAATATATGGACTAAATTGTGACAAATAATAAAGATACAGGATTAAAAGGGTACATTTTGAAAGATATGGATTAAATTAAGACAAATGATAAAGATACAGGACTAAAATGGTACATTTTGAAAGATATGGACTAAATTGGCACAAACCTCAAAGATAATAGACTAAATTGGGTATTTACCCTAATTTATATATTGAATGTCAAATGTCTCGTACTATAATAAGAATTCTACGTACCAAGTGAATGGATGATGTGTAGCAATACTCTTTAAGCAAATGTTTGACTGTATGTCAATTGATGTTGGAAACAAAAGGAAGATCAAACTGGTCTCTCCATTGATTGGGTTTATGATATGAATAACTTGAAATTTTCGATGTATTCGAGATAATATGGCACCTATATTGCAGCGGATGTCATGTATGATCATTTAAAAAACTTGGACAAAGCAGCTGAGAACTTAAAACTCTTCAAGGCATATTTTCTGGATTACTGTTGGGATTTTAGAATAAATCCCCAAAACTGGATTGTGCACATAAATATTTAACGTGGTTCACCCAACTTAGGTCCATGGAGTAATTTTACTATTACTCAATATTTTTGACTTTTTATAAGGATAAAGTATCAACCTTCTTACTCACATGAATATTCACTCACTCTCTCCCCAAAGTACATAGAATATTTTCTCACCCTCTATACATAGTGACCTCACAACTCTCACCTGGCTATGACTCAACCAAACCTACATGTTCGATCCTAGATAGATTAATCAGTTATACTGATTTCCGGGTCTACCTATCCCATGTATGAATTACTACCCAAATTCATACACTGTATTTTGAATATCTCCCGTTAATCCAAAATACTCATTAGGCCTGCCACACCTAATATTAATGAATTACTCTCACTAATCCTACCATCGAGTCTCTGCAGACTCTCTGCCCGATTGATTTCTTCTCCTCACCACCACCCCCTATTTATAAGAGTTAGGAGGAGGTGGTGATCAAGTTGCCAAAGACAACTTGATTTCAATCAAGTTGTCAATTGTCTTTGACAACTAGTGGGATCCATCCCAAATAGGGTTGGTGTGACGCCCGATATTTCTCATCACGCTCATTTATAATTGTTGCATGTCTCTTTGAGCATTTCAATGTGTATTTCTTATTTTTGATTATATGTTTTATTAGTGGCTACTATTCATAAGAAAATCAACTGTCTAATTTGCTCGAATTAATATTTTTTCTCGATAGTATAACTTATAAAAGAAATCGGGAACTTGTAGTTTTGGACTTTGAAGGTCGAGAACTTGTAGTTTTGGACTTTGAAGGTCGGGAACTTGCGTTTGAAAAATGATTAGTGTTTCGTTGAATATTGTTACGTAGTGTAAACATTGTTTTTAAACTAGTTAGCATTTAAATTGAGATTTAGTATAGTTTGATCAAGATTTTGTGGTAATTGACTTAAACTAAATATACAACACATACATATATACATCATATACCATATATACATACAAATACTCAAAAAAATAAGCCAAAAATGTCAAAAAATAGCCAAAAAACCCTATACGGGAATATTAATTTTTCTTGCAAATTTTGCTCAATTTGATCTTCCAAGCTCTTCCAAAGGATTTCAAACCATCAAAAAGCTTCTCATTTGCTCCTACATCTCTAATTTGGTGAGGGATTCCCCCATATTTGTGTTATGACGAAAATAGAAAATACGAACAAACTAACTGAACAGAGAGTTATCTTGCATTAATTGAATTAAAGAACTGCAATTACAAAGATAAAAAGTGTATAAAAATATGAGAGTATATTCTCATATCCCTCTACACTTAAGCTAAGCCCTCTATATATAGTGTTGTGCTCAGCACTTCTTTGTGAGATGCCTAACCGAATTAGTTCTAACAGCTCAATGCTCTCTGCCTGTCAATACCACAAAGTCTTCAAGATAGTTGGGCCTCATTCTAATTCATTTCCCTTTTCTTGGCTCCACTGGACTGTCAATCTCCTCTTGGGCTCTTGGCGAACTACTCTGTATTGGGCCATTCGTGGGCATAACAATACCCCATCCTGCCACCAGAACCTTGTCCTCAAGGTTCAAGGATGGGCATGCCTCTTTCAATTCCTGCAAATCAATCCATGTAGCAGTTTCAGGGGGGAAATTCAACCACTCTACTAGCACCTGATCTGTCGGCTGATTTTAGAGCAATATTGTACGTTTTGCCACCACCCTTTGAGGAACAAGTTGCAGTATTATGGGATATGGCGGAATAACAACTGCATTTTGGTCTGAAATATGATTTCCGACGGCTGGTTTTAGCAGAGACACATGGAACACGTTGTGGATCTTAGCACAATCTGGCAGCTTAAGTTTATAAGCCACCGCTCCAATTCTTTCTACTATCTGAAATAGCCCAAAAAATTTCTTGCTCAACTTCTGAGTTCCATGTCCCCGAAGTGTTTCTGCCTATATGGCTGTAAACGAACAAGTACCTAATCACCCTGTGCAAACTCTTTTTTCGTTCGTCATTTATCAGCCTGATGTTTCATTCGATGTTGAGCTTGTTGCAAATTTTTTTTGAGTTTAACCAGAATGTCATCACGCTGTTGCAACTCATTTTCCACCTTATCATTTGCAGAAAAGTAAGGCAAATAACTGGTAAGTGTTGGAGGAGACCTACCATACACCGTGAGGAAGGGGGTCATACCGGCAGCCGTGTGAAATGCGGTGTTATACCAATACTCGGCCCATGGTAAGAATTTCGCCCAAGACTTTGGCGAATCCATTACAAAACAACGCAAGTAAAGTTCCAAGGTGCGATTAAGGCGTTCCGTTTGTCCATCAGTTTGAGGGTGGTACAAGCTACTCATCTTCAATGGCATCCCATTCATCTTAAACAACTCCTTCCAAAATGAACTCACAAACAATTTATCCCGATTACTAACAATCGAACGAGGAATTCCATGCAATCTAACCACATATTTCATAAAATTTCCAGTCACCCTTGCACTTGTCATGTTTGGCCCCAATGGAGAGAAATGCGCATACTTCGACAAACGGTCAACCACCACCAAAATTTCCACAAATCCCTTTGACACCGGCAACCCTTGAATGAAATCCATGGAAATATCTTCCCAAATCTACGACGGAATCGGTAGTGGCTGAAGTTGTGACGCCCGAGATTTTAGCCGTGCATTCAATTACTGTTGCATCCCTTGTTTGCGCATTTCCTTCTGTGCAGTATTAACTGTCTTCTTAAATTACTATTCACTCTGTTTTTAACTTCATGCTATTAGCGAATTTGCATTTTTATTAAATCATATTAATTGTTAGAGTAGTGGGAAAAATGTGCATTTGAGCTAGAGGCGATAGGAGAGCTCGTTTAGAAAATAATTTTTGTAGTTGTATGAATAGTGTTACGTAACATAACTTAGGGAATGAATTAGCTAGCATTCATTTTACTATCTAGGCTCGTTTTAAGCTAACTAAGCGCATTTAGTGAACCATTTAAACAAGCAACTTAGCCACATTTAATATATAACTCACACAACACACACATTAGCTCATAACTTAGCAAAAAAAAAAAAAGAGAGCATGCTGAAAACACTGTAGCAAATCCGAGAATTGCATAGGAGAAGGAAAAGAGGAGATTTTGCTTCAACAACCTTGCATCTTGAGCTCCTAGCTTGATCTTGGGAGGGTTTTGAGCGTCCTAGGGCTTTCAACAAGCTTCATTGTCTTCAAAAATTGTGAGGGAGTTTCATTTTCTTTATTTTAAAGTTTATGTGCATATGTTAATTTTCTTGATTTGTCAATTGTAGCTATATAACTTGTTATGAATGCTTCCTATGAGTTATTTAATGTCTCTAGAGCTAACTTTTGAGGGTTGATAACAAAGTTAATGGTGGAATGTTGAATTTGATCAAAGAGATGATGAATAGTGCCTAGAACTAGGGTTTTGAGAAAATTTACTAATTGGCTTGAATTGATGCCTCAATTAGGTGCTCTAGACCCTAGGGAAGTTAGTTGAAAAGCTACGTTAGGTTGAATCACTCGAATTTGAACTTAATTGCATAATTAGCTTACTTTAAAAAGGGGGTTTTATACGTTAAGCAATCCGGGCAAATTTGGGCATCGATTTGGGTATCCTTGAGCTAAGGAAGCATCTTTGGTGCTTTCGTTTCGCGAAAATGGGGTTCGGTTAGTATGGCTATAGTTCAAACCCGTTCGGGGCCTTCCCGAACTTTTGCCTCAAAAACAAGTTTTAGTGACTTTAAAAGGTACCTTTGAGCTTAATTAGGAATATAGAAAGGCTAGGGTATGATTGGGAATCTCGAACCATGCTTAGGAGAAAGAAAGCTCGGTTAAAGAAAGGGGAAATGTAGTTTTTAGCCATTTTAGTTGCATTTGGAACTTGTTGTGTGTTAGTAATGCCTTGCATTGAATATTTAGGATGTATTTAAGTTATTTGAGTAGATTATTGGAATTAATTGTGTTGATTGCTTCTTTTGGCATCTATTAGTTAATACCGTGCTTATATGAACTTTTATCGTGCATAAATGTGAGGGCGGCCGACTTTGTCGTCCTTCTTATGTGATATGTGTTATATTGATTGCCTGTGACTTGTATTGGGTTGCGCAACCTCTTTCGGACATGGTAGCATCGAGAAACACGGGCGGCGTCGGGCTTGCCGTGCTCCCTCGACTACCATGGTGCCTATTCCTTTTCTCGCTGAGGCATACTCCACTACCCCAGAAGCGTGGTTCACCTGATATGTCGGCTGATTTTGGAACAATATTGTGCGTTTTGCCACCACCCTTTGAGGAACAAGTTGCAGTATTATGGGATATGGCGGAATAACAACTGCATTTTGGTCTGAAATATGATTTCCGACGGCTGGTTTTAGCAGAGACACATGGAACACGTTGTGGATCTTAGCACAATCTGGCAGCTTAAGTTTATAAGCCACCGCTCCAATTCTTTCTACTATCTAAAATAGCCCAAAAAATTTCTTGCTCAACTTCTGAGTTCCATGTCCCCGTAGTGTTTCTGCCTATATGGCTGTAAACGAACAAGTACCTAATCACCCTGTGCAAACTCTTTTTTCGTTCGTCGTTTATCAGCCTGATGTTTCATTCGATGTTGAGCTTGTTGCAATTTTTTTTTGAGTTTAACCAGAATGTCATCACGCTGTTGCAACTCATTTTCCACCTTATCATTTGCAGAAAAGTAAGGCAAATAACTGGTAAGTGTTGGAGGAGACCTACCATACACTGCGAGGAAGGGGGTCATACCGGCAGCCGTGTGAAATGCGGTGTTATACCAATACTCGGCCCATGGTAAGAATTTCGCCCAAGACTTTGGCGAATCCATTACAAAACAACGCAAGTAAAGTTCCAAGGTGCGATTAAGGCGTTCCGTTTGTCCATCGGTTTGAGGGTGGTACAAGCTACTCATCTTCAATGGCATCCCATTCATCTTAAACAACTCCTTCCAAAATGAACTCACAAACAATTTATCCCGATCACTAACAATCGAACGAGGAATTCCATGCAATCTAACCACATATTTCATAAAATTTCTAGTCACCCTTGCACTTGTCATGTTTGGCCCCAATGGAGAGAAATGCGCATACTTCGACAAACGGTCAACCACCACCAAAATTTCCACAAATCCCTTTGACACCGGCAACCCTTGAATGAAATCCATGGAAATATCTTCTCAAATCTACGACGGAATCGGTAGTGGCTGAAGCTGTGACGCCCGAGATTTTAGCCGTGCATTCAATTACTGTTGCATCCCTTGTTTGTGCATTTCCTTCTGTGTAGTATTAACTGTCTTCTTAAATTACTATTCACTCTGTTTTTAACTTCATGCTATTAGCGAATTTGCATTTTTATTAAATCATATTAATTGTTAGAGTAGTGGGAAAAATGTGCATTTGAGCTAGAGGCGATAGGAGAGCTCGTTTAGAAAATAATTTTTGTAGTTGTATGAATAGTGTTACGTAACATAACTTAGGGAATGAATTAGCTAGCATTCATTTTACTATCTAGGCTCGTTTTAAGCTAACTAAGCGCATTTAGTGAACCATTTAAGCAAGCAACTTAGCCCCATTTAATATATAACTCACACAACACACACATTAGCTTATAACTTAGCAAAAAAAAGTGGTTAAAAGTGGAACCGTAACCTTTTTAAAAGTGGTTAATTGCTTGGTTTATTGTCTTATTGGTTTATGTGGATTATATATGTTTTCTTGTGTTTGCATATCATATTGCACGTTGGCATGTTGCATCACCTCCCTCGCTGGGCAACATTGTTGCTCATTCCTCATTTAATATGTTTCAGGTGAAGCTGAGGTGAATCCTCAGCTGATAGAAGAAGAGGAAGAAGTGTTACTTAAGCAATTTCGGTGACTTTTTGTGTGATAAGGTTGTCTAAAATGAGAAGCTTGCGTGGAGTTGTTGTTGATTGCCTTTTTGTGACCTTGGGGTCTTGAGTATAAATGGTGAATGTAATGATTTGTAATATTGTATGTTGGATATAAAGTGGAATGACATGTAATAATCCATAGTAAACTTATTCTTTTGCATGCTTGTGTGATTAACAAACTTGGAAGTAGAACTTGGCTATTGTTGTATCTAACTACCTATAGTTAAAATTAGAAATGCTTTGCTTGCTTGTGTGTTATATGTAATTGTTGTTCCAAGACTCAGATGGCCTTGTGATTGCGGGTGGCCCATAAAAATCTTGGAGGATTGGTTATAAGAGTTGTTGTTTGTGGATCTAGCATCATGGTGTCTTTGTGTAGGTACCAGTTTAGTCCTATAAACAGGGGAGACTTCGTCCGTTTTCCCCTAAAATTTTGTGCCTGGGGTTTGGAATTGGGTGAGAATAGCATGATAAATAGGAGTCCCAATCTCGTGAGGGATCGGGGCGTTACAGAAGCAATCCCGCTGGTGCTAACTGACTTGTTTTTGCTTGTTGACATACTAGACAAGATTCCACATATTTTTTAATATCATAACGCATCTGCTTCCAATAGCAATTTGCAACAATCCTTTGAAATGTGCGCAGGAACCCCGCATGGCCACCCATGGGCGAGTTATGGAATTCATGCAAAACCACAGGTTGTAAGGACAATGGGATAACTACTCTATTATGATAATATAGTAATCCATTGTGAGTAGTATAACCTGGTAAGCTCGAAGGATCTTGCGCCAACTTTTGATGTAACTGGATCAATTCATCATCCTTTTTATTAGCTTCTCTTAAACTATCCAAAAACTGAAACTGGACAGTTGAGAAAGCTTGTAATGAAGCTTCAATTGAACTTCGTGATAAGGCATCGGCTACAACATTCTCGCACTCGGGCTTGTACATATTGCTAAAATCAAACCCCAATAACTTTGTAAGCCACTTTTGTTGATCCAGAGTTTGGATATTCTGATCCATTAATGCTTTGAGACTCATTTGATCGGTACGGATGATGAAATATCGACCCAGCAAGTATTGTCGCCATTTAGATATCGCCGTAGTAATGGCTAGCATCTCTCGCTGGTAAGTTGATCCCGCTTGCATTCTGGGGCTCAGTTTCTGACTGAAATATGCTACTGGCCTGTTATCTTGTAATAAGGTTGCCCCAATTCCCACACCGGACGCGTCAGTCTCCACAACAAAGGTCTTAGAAAAATCTGGTAACGCCAATATAGGAGCAGTGGTTAACGCCCTCTGTAACTGTTGAAAAGCTGTCTCAGCCGCTGAAGACCATACAAAATGTTGTTTTTGAGAAGGTCTGTTAACAGTGCGACTATCATAGCATATCTCCTAATGAACCTTCTGTAGTACCCGGATAAACCCAAAAAACCTCGCAGGCCCTTAAGATTTTTAGGAATGGGCCATTCAAGCACTGCCTTCACTTTGCTTCCATCCATTTCCACTCCTTTGTGTGAAATTACATGACCCAGATATTCCACTTGCTCCTGGCCAAATGTACACTTCGACTGCTTAGCGAAAAATTGATGGTCCTGTAATGTTTTAAGAATAGTCCGAAGATGCTGCACATGTTGATCAAAATTTGCACTATAAACCAATATATCATCGAAGAATACCAGCACAAACTTGAGCAAAAAAGGTCTGAATGTATCGTTCATGATGGCTTGAAAAGTGGCCGGGGCATTCGTTAACCCGAAAAGAATTACTAAGAATTCATAATGCCCATCGTGTGTTCAAAAAGCCATTTTGTATACATCTTCAGCCCGGACCTGAATTTGGTGATACCCCAAACGCAAATCTAGCTTTGAAAAATAACGGGCACCATATAACTCATCTAGCAATTCATCGACTGTTGGTATCAGAAATCTGTCCTTGACTGTCACTGCATTTAGAGCTCTATAATTAGTGCAGAATCTCCAAGTTCTATCTTTTTTCTTCACCAATAAGACCGGAGAAGAAAATGGACTATGGCTCGGTCTGATAATCCTATCTGTCAACATTTCTTGTACCAACCGTTCCATTTCTGTTTTCTGAAAATGGGGGTAACGGTGTGGCTTCACATTTATCGAGGCCATGTTAGGTTGAATGTGAATCGCATGTTCACATGATCTAATGGGTGGTAACCCATGAGGAGTCTCAAATATGGTTGGGTATTCATTGAGAACATGCTGAATTTTCTCGTGTACTGGTGATGCATTCTCAGCCAACCCAGAAATCATATTCAAACTAAAAAATGCAGCTACGGATCCAGTTGCTTTCAATCGTCGTACCCTTTTATATTGAACCCACGTTATTGACGGGTTAATCTCTCCCTTTAACAGAACTTGCACACCCCTGTTCGTAAAGCTCATTGTCAAGTTAGCATAATCTTGTACCACTGGCCCCAACATCGCAAGCCACGACATACCAAGCACCACATCCGATCCCTCCAGCGGCAGAACATACAAATCGGTCGTGATGTGATGACCTTGGATGTCCAACTTGGCTTGTTGAATACACCCAGTAGACAACAATTTTTGGCCATTTTCGACTGCCACCGACAAGTTTGTGATTGGCTCTATTGGCAAATTTAGAAATTTGGCGACCCTCGTCTGAATGAAGTTATGCGTGCTCCCGCTATCGATCAGTACCTGCACCGATTTACCAGTAATATTACCACGAAAACGAAGTGTAGTTGGAGAATGATTACCGGATAAAGTATGTAAGGATATTTCCGGCTCCGCTCCTAATTCTTCCAGCTGCATCGCAGTTGCCAACAACTCATCGTTCTCTACCGAACCATCACTACCTTCGTCACCTTCAATAAAAAAGAATTGGGGTTTTGTCTTGCAGTGGTGACTAGGCACGTATTTCTCATCACAATAATAGCATAATCCCCGATCCCGGCGAGTCTGCATCTCCTTCGAAGTAATTCTTTTGGTAGTGTACTGGTATGGAACTGTCTGAGATGTAAGGTTGATATTTGTGTTTGGCTGATTGTATAGATAAGGTGTGGGAGTGGTAGTGTATCGGGTTTGGTTATGGGTATTTGAAAGTCATTGGGCTGGTTTGGCTTCTAACTGAGTGTTTGTGTTTGAGTGAGGTGTGAACTACTTGGGTCATTGGGCAGTTTTCTTTTGGTCCAATTGTTTTGTTTCTTGCAATTTTGCAAGACCAATTGCTTGGGTCAATGTCGCAGGCCTTAATGCTATAACCTCAGCCCGTATATCACTACGTAATCCAGCAACAAAACAACTGAGTAGAAATGATGAAGGTAGGCCCAAAGTTCTGTTGGACAATGCTTCAAATTGAGACTGGTATTGTTCAACAGTTGTCGTTTGGGTCAATTTAGATAAAGCCTCTTGATAATCCTCAAACTCCGATGGCCCAAATCGCATTTCTAGGGCCCTCGCGAACTGATCCCATGTCACAAACTGTCGATTCTTCGACCCCCACTGAAACCACTGCAGTGCTCGCTCGTCCATATGAAACGAACTAATTAACAGACGTTGCTCATCCAGAGTATGATGATATGCAAAAAATCTTTCGGCCTTGAAGATCCAACCCACCAAATCGTCTCCGTAAAATCGTGGAAAATCCAATTTCATCGATCTTCCTTGCAGCATCGATTGACTTACCTGACCTAATGAACTCATGTGACCCATTTGATGTGGCTGAATCACTGGACTCATGTGGCCAATCTGAAGGGATCCAATATGTGACGGCATGGGCATGCTTGGCACATAACCTCCTTGTCGCGAACCCATTGAAGCAGCAATTGAAGGACCTGTTGGTGTGATGATGGGTGGTATACTGACGGAAGTTGTGAATGGTACCGATGACATCGGCATGGACATGGGAGGCACCATGATAGGGGAATATGCTATCGTTGGCACCGTGATAGGTGGAGGTACCACCACCGATGCCGGAGCAGATTGCGTCGTTACCGGACTAACCGGTATAGCCGTCGATTTTTCCACGATCAATTTCCAAGTCTGTTCAAACTTGCCATTTAACGCCGTGAGCTTCGCAATAACTTCACCCATCGACTGTTGCATCTCACCCATAGATTGTTGCTGTTAATTAAGTCATTGTGAATGAGTTTTCGTAACTTCCTGCACCTTCTTCATGTGGTCATCCAACGTCTTCAAGCGAGTGCCGTCTGCCATGGTGGTCGACGGCTCTCAATGAAAGCACAAATTGTTATGACGAAAATAGAAAATACGAACAAACTAACTGAACAGAGAGCTATCTTGCATTAATTGAATTAAAGAACTGCAATTACAAAGATAGAAAGTGTATAAAAATATGAGAGTATATTCTCAGATCCCTCTACACTTAAGCTAAGCCCTCTATATATAGTGTTGTGCTCAACACTTCTTTGTGAGATGCCTAACCGAATTAGTTGTAACAGCTCAATGCTCTCTGTCTGTCAATACCACAAAGTCTTCAAGATAGTTGGGCCTCATCCTAATTCGTTTCCCTTTTCTTGGCTCCACTGGACTATCAATCTCCTCTTGGGCTCTTAGCGAACTGCTCTGTATTGGGCCATTCGTGGGCATAACAATTTGTGCATTTGAATGTTTAGTTACAAACTTTAAATTTTGAGATTTGTTATATCTTGCTTATCTATGGTTATTTATGCTCAAATTGGCCTCTATTATGATTATACAACATTCTTTTATAGTTATTTGAAGAATTTTGTAGTTGAAAATGAAGTTTGGAGACTTGGGGAAGAAGATGAATAGTGCCTATAAATAGTAACCTACAAATTTTAGGGTTTTTGCATATCTAATTGTTTTGTTGCTTCTAATAGTTGCTAGAACCCTTAAGTATGCTATATGTATCATGAATATAATTAGAACTTAGCTAGAATTGGATTTATAGCTTGGATTACAAAAGGGACTTGAAAATGAAATATTAAAACTAGTTGAATTATATCTTGTCTTAGTTAGATAATTGATTTTCATGAATCTTATGGGAGGTTAAGTGTTGTGTACTAGCTAAACATGAAAGATTTTGTTATAGTAGTTGTGGTTAAGGTTATGGTTGTATATGATGAAATGTGTATATGAAGTGCTTGATCTAATGCTTGAAAGAGAGTTTATACTAGCTCAAGAAGGTTTGTAAGATCAATTATTCACAAAATGTAAGCAATAAGTTAGTACCTGTTTTGGACAGATTTTCGCCCCTGTATTCTAAAGGTTTTTTGACATAGTAAACGTGCTAAAAAATTAACGAAATTTACATGGTAGCTAGATTAGGAAGTTTTGAACAAATGTTTATTTCTAGGACTAAGGCTAATTCTAATGTTTTAGCCCTCTGATCACATCATTTCCGAAATGTAGCTCAAAAAATCGCTGGTTCTGCCCAACTATGTGTAGTTGCGCGGTAAGAGTTATAACTTTTGGAATTTAACTCGGAATTGAGAACCGTTTGAACCTCAAATTAACTACACTTGAAGAGCTACGTTTGTACATAAAAACCAGATAGTTTGGAGGACAATAGCATAGATAACCGAATTGATTAAGTTAAGTATCTGTTAAAGAAATTAGAAAATGTTTTAGTGGGATTACTATTTGATATTGTTAATTGAGGTTACAAAGTGGTGAAATTGCTAATTCTTGCTAATGTCTATTGTTGCTAAGTAATATTTAATCATGTGGAACTGTTAGTTCTTGCATATTAATTGTTATTTCTTGTTGTATATTGATTATGTAAGTTAGGGAAAATGTAGATAAGTTTGATTTTGTGTTGTTTTGCATATCTATCTTGTTCTTTGGTGCTTATGAGGTAGAGAGAACATTCTTTTGCATGTTTTAGAGGTTTTCATGGTTAGTTGCTTAATGAATTAAAGTATGGTAGCTTTAGGTATAAGTGAAGAACAATTGTTTGAGTTTATGCTTGAATGAAGTGTTTTGTGATAAAAATAGGCTTCATATGAATTATGAACCACGAATTGAACAAGAAATCCAAGTAAAAGTGCATGTGATAATTCAGCCACTTTGTTGTTAATTGGAGATTTTGAGATTTTGGTGTTATGCTAGTTTAGTGACTAAGTGTTATACTTATATGAATAACTAGGGGTTGCACATTTGAGTGGATTCAAGGAGGTTGGAGTGAATGTAAGTTAGTTTCTTGCATGTTTGGCTTAATCCAAGGTGAGGGAGTTTTCATCTCTTCTGTGTATCTTAACTTGAGTTATTGTTTCTAAATTGAATTATTTAGTAATTGTTAAAGTTTATATGTATTATTTTACTTGTTCTCTTGAGTCTTTTCGTGTTATTGTGACTAATTGTGAGGGCGGCCTACTTTGTCGTCCCTCTTATGTGTTATTTGATAATCTTGGCTCTCATGACTTGACTTGGGGTTGCGCAACCTTTTCGGGCATGGTAGTGTCGAGTAACATGGGCGGCGTCGGGCTTGTCGTGCTCCCTCGGCTACTATGGTTTCCCAGTCCCTTCTCCCTGAGGCATACTCCCCTACCCCAGAGGCGTGGTTCACCTCATTGGGGCATACGGACCTATCTCGGGAGATATGGGTCGTAGGATTGGGATACATCCGGAGTATCCCAACTTGTTAGTGTATGGGTTTGCCGGCACTTGTGTGAAGTTCGAGGCTCGTGGTACGAGAATGAAGACTTGAAGTGGAACCGTATCCTTTTTAATGTGGTTAATCACTTGCTATTTAATATTGTTGTTTTATGTATATATATATATATATATATATATATATATATATATATATATATATATATATATATGACTTCTTGTGTTTGCATATCATGTTGCACGCCCCAGTATATTGCATCACCTCCCTCACTTGGTAACTTTGGTTACTCATTCCTTGTTTTAACATGTTACAGGTGCAGTTAGATTAACTACCTTGTGTGCCGTGCTGTTGGTTGCTTATTTTGCTATGGTTAGAAGCTCTTGTGAAGATGAAACTTGGTGTATATTTTTGTTCTGTTTTGAAACCCCTTGAAGTCTTGTATGTACTTTGTACAGCTTGTTGGATAGTAATTGAATTAAGAACTTATATGGTTTGATAGAGTAGTTGGCATGTAATAGCTAAAGATAGATTTTGTTGCCTTTTATTTGCCTGCTTGTATGATTATATTTTGTCTAAGGGTCGGATGACCTTGAGACTGGGAGAAGTTGGACAATTGAGGTTGGAGTGTTGTATTGTGATTATACTTGCTGCTTGCAGGTTTTTGATTAGTCCTATAAACAGGAGAGACTCCGTCTGTTTTTCCTAAATTTTTGTGCCTTGGGTTTTGGGATTGGGACCCTGGTCTCGTGAGGGATCAGGGCGTTACAGCTGGACCCACCAACAATTACAACTCACTTTTTGCAACCATCAGAGGATGCAATGGTGTGTTCCATGTTGCTTCTCCG
This sequence comes from Ehretia macrophylla, assembly GCA_037974665.1. NCBI lineage: Eukaryota > Viridiplantae > Streptophyta > Magnoliopsida > Boraginales > Ehretiaceae > Ehretia > Ehretia macrophylla. Next base: position 583,186 of record CM075774.1, read on the forward strand.
GTTCATTCGGACTCAATCCTGAATCCTGAGGCAAGATAATCTTATTAGGTAGCGATTGGTACATTAGAATGGATTTGGGTAGGAATGGAATGAAACTGTGAATGGAATGAACTTGGGAATGAGAATGACATGTTTTGTATACTCTATGAATTAAAAGTAGTAATATGACTGACGTTTATAATATGACAGAATTGTCCTTTTATTATTATAGTATAAAAAATAAGAATATATATAAAAAATCCGTAAATAATATAAACATAAATAATAATAATAATAATAATAATAATAATAATAAATACTAATAATAATAAAAAAGTAAAATAATAATAATAATAACAACAACAACAATAAATAACAATAATAATAATATATTATTATTATCATTATTTATTGGTATTATTATTATTTTTATTTTTGTTTTTATTTTTGTCCTTATTATTTTACTTTTTTTATTATTATTATTTTAATCAATATTATTATTTTTTATTTTTTATTTTTTATTATTTATTATTATTATTGTCATTTTTATTTTTATTATTATTATTTAATCACTATTTTTTGTTTTTATTTTTATTTTCATAATAATTATTATTATATTTTTTCGTTATTATTATTATTATTATTATTGTAATTATTTCTAAAAGTTATGTTATATAATAGGGGTATAATAGTCAAGTCTATTCTTAAACACATGGGAATGAGCTATTTCCATGTATGTAAGAATGCGATTCCCTTGGGAATGAGATTTTCAAGTTCATTCCCTTCTACAAAATATAGGAATTAAAATAGAATTGGGAATCCCATTCCATTCCCAACTCATTCCCACATACCAATCACTGTCTTATTCTCTGTTAGCTTGTTTCTTTGATACATCGATGCAATGGCAGAGCCATTGATGGGCCTACAAGGTTGTAGTTCCACCGACCCCAAGAGCGAATCCATTTAAGAGTGTGTTGCGATTGCATCTTTTGAAAACATGTGTATTTTAATATAGTCTTAGGCTGAAAAATCAATTTAGCTCCATTGGAAAAAGTTATATAGAGTACAAAATTTGTATGTTTAGCTTCCATTGAACAATAATCTTGGTTCCACCCCTGCATTGATGATTGGCTTTCTGAATCAATATTTTCAAGTAATTTTAAGTGCTCAGTAAGATTCAATTGACTTGACTAAAACACTCAATCACATTCTGGGTGATGGTTCATGTCTGGCTTAATGCATGAAAATTTTAAATATAAGTTTACCTCAGTTGGATTGTCTGCCTTTGAATGTAATTTCATTTTGAACAATAAAACATTGAAAAAATGTATATAAAAGCATTTCACATACAGAGTAGTTATTCCTTTTGAGAAGGTCTTATTGGCCTATCTGTTGTAGACCATTTGGTTGTATTTAGATGTGTCAAGACTAATGCAGGGTGTCATACATCTAACGAATGAATGCTATTTAAATGGAATGTCACGACATACTAGAACTTTTTCTTAAACGACATCATTTTAATATGCAACATGTAGAGTCAGGTAGGCAAGTTTTGTCTACTCAAGCACTTCCAACCACATTTGATGCTCATTAAGTAGTTTATGGAGTTATTTATTGCTTTCTCAAGAATAGTCTTTCGTTTTGTTGCATGTAGAACTGGTTGAGCCTGCTGTAACTAGTGCACTTAATGTATACTTAAGGCATGCTCAGAAGCAAGCGTCGAGCGCGTTGTGGTAGTGTCTTCTAGTGCCGCTGTCATTATGAATCCTAACTAGCTCAAAGACCAAGTGAAAGACGAGAACTGTTGGTCGGACAAGGACTACTGCAGACCAACAAATGTAAGTACATTAACTTATAACTTCTGATAGGCAATGTGGTTTGAATATAAATTGAGCTACTTTTGCCAAGATATTGTAGAAATTCTGATGGCTATTTTGATCAAGAATGTTTTACGATTAAATCTCTGAATTTTATCTATCTTCAGAACTGGTATTGTTATTCCAAGACTGTTGCAGAAAGTGAGGCTGTTGAATATGCAAAGAGAAGAGGGGGGGATGTTGTAACTGTATGTCCTACTCTTGTTTGGGGGCCAATGCTGCAGCAAACAACAATTACCAGTAGCTTGGTTCTCATCAAACTGTTGAAAGGTTTCTAAATGTACCACTTGTCTGCACTGATTTTTTCCTCTTCCATATTTACGTAACAATTGTTTTCCTCTTCACTTGCATTTTCTAACATGTGAAAATTGCCATTATTTCTTTTTATTGAAAATTGTAAGCATTAAAGTCTATGATTTGTATACAATTATGCCCAAATTTTTGTTAACAAATCTTTGCATACCATCTTTTTCATTTTTTCCCGTTATCTCCAGCTCCTAACCATGTTTCCCCCCAGCGATTTTAGTCCTTAATTCTCTGGACATGATTTAACATCTGAGAACAAGACTGAAGGACAATTTGTTTCTTTCAACACTCTGCAACTACTATCAACACTCGCTTTCCATTTGTGCATAATTGGTTTTGACTTTCATTCTGATAAACGTTTCTTAATGTCATTGGCATCATGTTTGCTTAATTTCTAACAGTGTCCTTTTCTCCAACTTTTATCACACTGAAGGACACGAACAGATAAAAAACAAGGATCGAATGATCGTAGGCGTACATGACTTGGCTGAAGCATTGCTTTTAGTATATGAGAAACCCAAAGCCGAAGGTAGATACATTTGCACAGCTTACCCGGTCAACTCACAGGAGTTGGTGGAAATATTGAAGAAATTGTATCCCAACTACAAATATCCAAAGAGGTGAATATCTTTCTTTATAGTGTAAATCATTTGTAGAGGACTTTTCTTCTTAATATCGGCATGTCTCGTGATGAAAATCGCAAAGCTAAGGAGTATTTATGGGGTGCTAGCTAGGAGATGCATTGCTTGTATGGACTGTTTGTACTCCATTGAGAGATTTCTAGCAATCTTTAGTTGCTTATTTCATCTGATTTATTTATTTGCAGCTTTACGGGGGGAAATGAAAACGAAAAAGTTTGCTCCGATAAACTGCGGAGACTGGGTTGGAAATACAGGCCACTAGAAGAAACTCTTGTTGATTCTGTGGAGAGCTACAAGCAGCTTGGGCTTTTGAGTTAAACAGAAGAGGAAAATGCTTCTACTTTAAGTTGATTGCTTGTTTGTGTACTTTGTATGAAAAATGCTTCAGTAGTGAGTCCACATGTGTATTAGAGGGTCACACTTCAAAATTGAAGTCGTTTCTAGTTTTATATATAGTCAAGACTCATAAAGACTTTTCTTTCAGGAATTGAAATCATTTCCAATTTGGTATATAGTCAAGACATATAAAGACTATTCTCCCGATTACATTTGCAGTTGTTGAGTATCTTAAAAAGTAATTGAATTGTCGGTGATTACCTTAAAGGGAATGCAAGATTTTTCCCTAGGTTAGACCATAAACCTGAATTATGACTCCAAAAGGCAGAAGGAAAAAGACCACAAGGAGTTGCTCTTTAGTCTATTAGTGAGGCGTTTGGGATGTTGGTCGAAAATTCTTGTTTCCGTTTTGGATTCAAATCAATCAAATAATTGCTATTTTTGAGAGTTGTTACTCCCTTTTCAGGCTTGGGTCTTTCATTTTGGCCTTGAAGGTTCTCGTCTCCCCCACACAGCCTGTTGTGGATCCGACAAGTTCACGACGCTCCATCTCTCTTCCATTCACCCATTTTGTTGTTCATTTTTTGGGCTCTCATACCATCCCTTTGATGGCTTGTTGCGCCCAAATGGTGGTACGTCTTTTTTTGTTCCTTTTTATTCCCAAAGGCAATGAGTCCGACCACAAATCTGGCCTCCGATGACGGTGTTGAGGAGGTTTGGCTCTTGGTTTGCAGTATGCTTGTTTTGGTGGTTTGTGGCTTTCAACTTGTGGTTTATGGTAAGCCATCAGTGATTTATGTGTGTTGTTCTCTTTTGCCTTGGTTGCCTTTGCCGGATGATGAGCTCAAATTCTTCTAGTCTGTTATCATGTCCAGTCACCTCCTGATGTTGTCCTCGCGTCGCCGGCAGTCAGGTGGGTGGTGTGCTATTGATCCCGCATTTGATGTCCTTTTTTGTTGTAGAGGTGATAGGGTGGTCGTTGATATCACCTGTTCAAGCCTTAGATTCTTTGAATCCCGGGCCCATCCTCTATCTGGGTTGATGAGTCCCGTTGAACTCATCTTTGTGTCTCTCTTTGGGTGGTTTCTCTTGGCTGTTGTCGCAACAGCTTTCTCAGCGGATTTTCGTGAGCCTTCTTCTTGTTCTGCCTTGGTGGTTGGGAACTCTATCTCAAGGTTGACGATGATGATGTGGCAGTGCTGGTATCTGACGGCATTTTTTCGCTTCGAATTGTTAGGGTTGTTTTGGTCTTGGGCCTTTGTGTTTTGGCCCAAAAGTGCGATTTGTACTAAAAGTGTGATTTGTACTATTTTGGTTTTGTCTTGCAATTTTCTTTTCACATGTTGTGTTCCACATTTGTTTGGGCTTTGGCCTTTCCTTGCTCAGTCACTTTTGGACTTGAGCCTGTTTGTAAGTTTGGTTATTTAATACATTGTCCTTCCTAACCAAAAAAAAAAAACATATGCATTTATCAGTCAATTTCAAAATTATAAATATTAGATTGTAACAATTCGTTTCAACATATATTATATGCCCGCTAATCTTTGCATGGGGACACATTATCTTTTTGACAAAAGAAAAAAGAAAAAGACACCTTCCTTTGGCCTTTCAATTTATGGCACTAGCCAAGTCTGGATGGTGACACGTTACACTCGTGGCACTGCAGAGGCCTCACAGTAACTGCTTTTATCTCCGTGTGTGTGCAAAACCGTGAACAGTAAATGTCCATGGCAGAGAAGAGCACAGTTTGTGTAACAGGGGCTGGAGGGTATGTGGCATCATGGCTAGTCAAGCTTCTCCTTTCTAAAAATTACACACTGTTCATGGCACCCTCAGAGACCCTGGTATGCGATAAAGAATCAACTACTTCTATATTTCTTGCTTGCGATTTCTCATATTGCCAATTACAGAAATCATCTCCAATCCCAACCCTGCAGGTGTCATTTGTTTCCATGGACATAAAAAATTAATTGAGAGTTGGATGAAATGGTTGAGTAGCGGCTTCTTGTAGTGAAAGTAGAATGGTCGAGTAGCGATTTGTTGTAATTAAAATAAAATAGTTGAGTAATGACCTGTTTTAATTAGAGTAGAATAGTCGAGTAACAACTTATTGTAATCAAAAGGTTCCGCTTCAGCCTTTATTGTACCGAAAAACGGGATAGAGCTATGTAAAAGGTTTTTTCTCTAGAATTAGCATAATCATGAGCAACACCAAGAACAGTTTTAACGTGTCGGCTTGGATCATATTGAGAGGCATTCTTGAAAATTGTTTTGCAGAAAATGCCAAGTATGATCATTCAAGAAACTTGGACAAAGCAGCTGAGAAACTGAAACTCTTCAAGGCAGATTTACTGGATTACAACTCACTTTCTGCAGCCATCAAAGGATGCAATGGCGTATTTCATGTCGCTTGTCCAGTTCCTTCCGGCTTACTTCTAAATCCCGAGGCAAGATAATTATTTTCTCTGTCAGCTTGTTTTGTTGGAGCCATACATGGTATGTAGATCATTGGGTTTCTGAAGCAATATTTTCAAGTAACTTGCCCAGATAAATTCTTTGGGAAAATTATTAAGTGCTCGACATGAATAGATGCTCAATCACGTCCCCTCGGATGGATCGTCTTCCTTTGTATTTTTATTTTGGACAGTAAAACATTAAAAAACATCGATATCAAAGCATTACATTTGTAGAGCAGTGATTTCAATCATGGGAATTGTACAATTGTTCCTTTTGAGAAGGTCCTCTTGGCCAATCTGTTGTAGACCATTTGGCTGTAGAGTAGATGTGTCATGACTCGTATGGGATGCCATACATCTGACAATGAATACTATTTCAATGGAATGAAACACATACTAGAACAAATTCATAGAAGACAACTGTTTTTATATGCTATAAGTAGTGAGGTATGCATGTTTAGGCTATTCTAGCGCCTCCGACTACTTATCAAGATCATTTAGAGTTTATGGAGTTATTTATTGCTTTCTCAAGAGTGGTCGTTTGTTCTATTGCAGGTAGAAATGGTTGAGCCAGCTGTAACTGGTACACTTAATGTACTTAAGGCATGCTCAGAAGCTAGTGTCGAGCGTGTTGTGGTAGTATCTTCTACTGTTGCAGTATTTATGAATCCTAACTGGCCCAAAGGCAAAGTGCTAGATGAGAATTGTTGGTCAGACCAAGACTACTGCAGAACAACAAATGTAACTACATTCACCTATAACTTCTGATATTGCGATGTGGTTGAATGTCAATTGAATTATATCTGCCAAGATATCATAGAAATTCGGATAGCTTTCTGAATGTTTTAAGATTTAACTCTCTAAATTTCATCTGTTGTCTGCAGAACTGGTATTGTTTTGCCAAGACTGTTGCAGAAAGTGAGGCTATAGAATATGCAAAGAGAAGCGGGCTCAATCTTGTAACTGTTTGTCCTTCTCTTGTATGGGGCCAATGCTGCAGCAAACTGCAAATGCCAGTAGCTTAGTTCTCATTAAACTGTTGAAAGGTTTCTTGCCATACCACTTGTGTGCACTGATTTTCTCCCCTTAAATATTTATCTGACTATTGCTTTCCTCTTCATTTTCCTTTTCTAGCATGTGAATGTTACCATTATTTCTTTTTTAAAGAAGATTCATGAGCATAAATGTCAGGCACCTGCATATGGTTAGAGCATAAATTTGGTGAAGAAATGTTTGCATCATCATCTTTTTCATTTACTCCCATGATCTCCGGCTTCTGACTATGTTTTCCACCCCATTGATTTTAGTCCTTAATGCTCTGGACATGATTTAACATTTTAGAAAAAGACTGATATCTATAATTTCAGCTAAATTGTATTTCCTTTGAGGCTGCAGGATGAATTTATTATGAGGTGTAATGTGTGATTTGAGAATTACCCAGATTATATTTTCCAATTTGGCCAACGTTGCACTTTCATCTTGGATTCTTTTAAAAATTGCTCCGTGATCTACTTTTCATGTCTATCTGAATGAAAATAAACAATTTTGCATCAAGATACTAGGTAATGCTTGGACAGGATGTAGGGACTGGCAATAAGGGAATCCCCACATCTGGAGAAGCTAATGCACAGAGTCTATTAGTATATTCTAATCAAATATACACATACATTTAAGCATGTGCTAGAGTCGGTCTTTTCTTTGTATAGTAGTAGATTATTTGGTTAAGACCTTAGTATCTGGTTGAAGGTTCCCCTGCCGGTTCCCTTCTTCCAACACTCACAAAGAGTTGCTATCAGGTTATTAGCGTACCTGTTAGTCAGAGCACATTGATAGTCCTCTTGCTTTACTAAGTAGAGCACCTCGTGAATCTCATGCTTCTTCTTGGCTTACACATATGTCTATCTGCATGTCTGCCTCTTGTTATGTGTATCAGTCTGGTGCGGCTTGGTCAAAAGACTGTAAATGCAGGACAATGTGTTTCTTTCTTCTTCTTCAAGTCTTCAACACCCTGCAGCTACTAACAAGATGTAATATTGGGTGGGATGGGTTAGTTAATTATGCTAACTTGTGATGTTGGGCCATTTGGCTTCCGTTTCCATAACAATGGTTTTGGACTTCCATTCTGATCAATGTTTTTTCAATGACAGTGGCAGATGCCATTGGCTGTTGTCACATTCTTCCCACTTCTAAAGAAATCCTTTTCTTCTACTTTATCACACAGTAAGTACATGAACAAATTGAAAACAAGTCTTGAGCGGTTGTAGATGTACGTGACGTGGCTGAAGCATTGCTCTTAGCATATGAGAAACCTGAAGCTGAAGGCAGATACAATTGCACAGCTCACGCTACCAAGTCATGGGGATTGGTGGAAACATTGAAGAAATTGTATCCCAACTATAAATATCCAAAGAGGTGAATATCTTTCTTTACAATGTCTGGTGATGAAAATTGCAAGCATAAGGAATATCCGTGCACTGTTAAGAGGTGCATTGCTTGTATGGATGTTTGTACTCCATTCAGAGATTCACCAATTTTTATTCGCTTCTTTCATCTGACTTATTCATCTGCAGCTTTACTGGTGGAAGGGAAGATGAAAAAACGCAGTTCCGATAAACTGCAGAGGTTGGGTTGGAGATACAGGCCACTTGAAGAAACTCTTGTTGATTCAGTGGAGAGCTACAAGCAGCTTGGGCTTTTGGATTAAAGAAATTACTGTTCTGTCAATAGGAGCTTTAAATAAATGAACGATGTTTAAGAAATGATTTAATCAAACCAAGTTGAGTCTTTTCTCCCAAAGTCGGGTTGGCTATGTGACCAATGACACCACTCGTTACTGCTGAAAGTTGTATCCTCTCTAAGTTTCATATACATGTACGTAAGATGTCAAAGTTTGTTGCAGACTATGTAATCCAGTGATTTCTGTGTATACGTGTTCCCTTTCTTCAAGAATTGTTTACTCTACAGCCATAGAATAGACACTGGATAATGGCGGAGCCATTTCATAGGTCAGCCGATACTGTATAAAGGAGTGAGTTGAGGTTGTTTTTTTTTCAAAACGTGCGACAATAATCTTGAATACGAATGTGAAGACACATTGCAGTCTCATTTGTTGCAGCACTTGCTCTAGTTTATAGCAATTTATGTGGCTGAAAACTAAGTGTACCACCTCGCTGGGGACCGCGAACCCCTAGCCACATTAACAAAAAAAAAAAAACCCCTAGCCACATTAACAAGATACTGATGCGACCTTTTCGTTTCTCTTTTCTTTTTTATTTTCACGTATGTATGTTGTTTCAAGAATTATAATATTTTCAGAAAAAGAGTGGCCAATCTTTAAAACAGTTGTTTATAACAGTGAAGAAAACTTCTTTGGCAACTTGCGGCCCTGTTGACTACAGCAAGGATTGCAAGTTTGGGTACAAAGAGAAGTCATTGCAATAATGTTGTTCCACAATGAAAGGGATGTAGCATCCGATCTCACCTGTATTATTAAAAAGGCAGCTTGGTAATCTCAATGTGCTAGTTATATGGTGGAGCGTTTGGGGTATAGACAGAAGATTTGTTCACATTTTAGATTCAAATCAATTAAGAGATTATTTTCTTTAAGGTTAATCTTGTTAGATTTTGTGTCTGACTAATCTTGACTATATATATTTCAATCTCAACAATATTATTAGAAAGGCAACTTGGTAATCTCAAGAGGTTAGTTTAATGACAGATTGTTTGAGGCATGGATAAAAGATTTATTCATATATCAGGTTTGAAACAATTAGAAAGTTATTTTTCTTAGGGCTAGTCTTTGTAGACTTTTGTCTCAGACGAATCTCGACCCTATATCTTCTGAACAGGGTCATGTAAATTAGAATTTAAATCTTAGTGTAAACTTGATAGACTTCCCGGGAATATTTTTTATTGTAATAATAAAAAAAAAAAGTGTAACTCGGTGTGTTTAAATAATTTGGACCGTATCCCTTTGCGGTATTTTCCCCCCCCCCCCCCCCCCCCCCCCCCCCCCTTCAGTTCAAGATTGCCTTTTTGAAACAGTGACTACAAAGCCAAACTGTGGTGATCTTGGTGCGGAATATTCGCAGTTACTATGTTTGTGAAGTAAAGAAGAAGTGAGTCACCTAAGAAGAAGTTTCCTATTTCCTATTTGGGTGGCTACAGTTTTTGATTGCTTAGCAAACGTTGCTACCCACCCCAAAAAGTTGGAAAAAGCTTTTAGAAAACGGATGTGAGACCGTTGGATCTTTAATTCGAAGAAAACAATAATTGAAAATACAAACAACGTAAGAAGCCTTCCTTTTTCTTTTTTTTTTTCATTAAAGAAAAGAACAATGATTCCTCTCACAACCTCCATCATCCATTACGGGGGGTCCCTTTCTGGACAAACTCTGTCCAAGTCATGTTGACAACTTCACAAGCTTTATCCACTCCCACAAATAATAATACAAACAACACAGTTTCTTTTCTTCTTACTATCATAAATATTGTATGTACTTAATTGACTTGAAACATGTTTAAAACGCATTGTTACGCACATGATTTATAATTTTTTTAAAAATCCAGTACGGTTATGTATAAAGTAAATATATTGTCTCAAATCAAACCAAACCAAGTATTTTCCTATTATATATATAAATTTTTTGATGTTACTCATTCTTATCGACAACCGTCTTCTCCATTAGTTCTATAAAAATGAGCTTTTATCTAAGCATTTTCCTTCAATTCATCTTAAATTGTTTTTTACCTCTCCTATAAAATGTTCACTCTATAAATTCGTACCTTTCAACCAGTGTAAGGAAAAAAAAAAAAAAAAAAAAAAAACGCTTTTTTTTTCTCTTCTCCGCTACATGGCTTTAATACTACAACAACATTTACAAAGACAGACGTGCCAACAACAGTTTAGCCCCCTCTATTATTAATCATCCAAAAGCCATAAAAATAGTAGAGAATCCTTGTAACATGCATCATGCATGGCATGTGGATTTCATCCACTTTCGCCCTACAACGGTTAAACACAATAGAATACAAAGTCAGAAAAGTGAAAAACCAGTCAACATTCTGCACTCACTTTACTTAATTACACACACCCTAAAATCTATCACCCATTTTTAAACTCACACATTTTACTCTCTGATTAGGGGTGCGATCATTTTCTAAATAGAGATCGCGATTTGAGTATTTAAAACACTTTCTTATAAAAAAATTAAATATAAAATTGTATATAATAAATTTTAAAGTAAATTTGATTAAGGCTTAATCAAATTATAGGCATAACAAATGCTTCGACTGTGAATACCATAATAATAGAGGCTACTAGGGTTTGATGGAGGGACCCACATCTGCTGATGTCTAAGCTTTGATGAGAGAGAGAGTGTGTGTATGTGAGAGAATGAGAAGAAGCTGCTGCTGCTGAGTGCTAGTGAAAAAGGCTAAAAGCCGTTTTCCAAGAACTTTACAATTCATTTCGTTTCATACTTGGCTGGCCTGGCCTGGCCTGCCCTGAAAAAATATAAAAATGAAAAAAACCCCAAAAAAATAAAAATAAAAAATAAAAAGAAAAAAATCATGACCCCCAACCATGCCCTTTCTCTTCATCATCATCATCCCCACCACCATCCTCAACCCAACCAAACTCCTTCTTGGATCCCTTTGTGTAAATAACAGCAAAATTTTTTCAAACTTTCTTCTTTACTCTGCACCTTTGTACAGCTGATCATACCCCCACCCCCCCCTTCCACCCCACCCAACCTTACCTTTCTTCCTTTTGACCTAATACTACTACTACTACTACTTGTTGTGCTCCCTTTTTCCACCTCAATTCTAGGGTTTTCTTTTTTTTTTTTTTTCCCTTTTTTAAAATTTTTTTTTCTCCTCAATTAGATCATCACATATCCAATCCATCATCATCATCATCATCATCATCATCTCTTTTTTTTCCTCGATCCTTGTGCTCTTCTTTTTTCTCCTTATTCACAACTTTGGATACCCCCTTCTGTTTTCTTCTTCAAGTTATATATTTACGTGTGTATATATATATATATATACATATATTAAAAAATTCAAAAAAGTTAATGGCTTTATCATTTCTAGGGTTTTTCTAGGGTTTTTCTGTTAATATGAAGCAAATTCTCATCTGGGTTACCTTTACCATCACTTGAAATCACTTCCCTTTTGCCCCTTTCTCTCTCTCTCTCTCTCTCTCTCTCTCTCTGTAATCAAAATCCTTTTCTTCGAAAAAATAAAATTTTTCAAAGAAAAAAACAAAAAAGTTGAGATCTTTTTCAGTTGGGTGTGTGTGTGATGGCATATCAGCAGCAGCAGCAGCAGCCAGTGATCCCGGGTGGACCGGGTTCGAGTTCTAGCTCGGGTTCTGGCTTTCAGTACATGAATTCTCCATTTGGGGACACAACTTTCACAAAGGTGTTTGTTGGTGGTCTTGCTTGGGAGACTCAGAGTGAGACTATGAGACGATATTTCGAGCAGTTTGGTGAGATCCTTGAGGCTGTTGTCATCACCGATAAGAACACCGGCCGATCCAAAGGCTATGGTTTCGTTAGTCTCTTTTCCATTTATTTCCTTTCATTGTTTGGTGGAAAGTTTGCGTCTTTTTTCTGTTTCTTTGCCTGCAATTACCATTCTTCGATTTGGATTCAAGTCAGTTGTTTCTAAAGTTGATCATCTTATAGCATAGAAATGAAATCATCGACTTAGTTAATACATATTTGTAGATGAAAACTAAAGATTAGCCTTTTCCTATGTTGTAATTCTCGTATCATAATGAATGATCATTATGGACTGAATTTGCTTAACTAAATCTATAGATTGTAGTTGATTACTTAATGAATTTGGTCCGAATTGGTGTTTTGTGGAGGGTTTAGGTGACATTCCGGGATCCCGAATCAGCTAGAAGAGCATGTGCTGATCCAACTCCAATTATTGATGGGAGGCGGGCCAACTGTAATCTGGCATCTCTGGGGCGGCCTCGCCCTGCCATTCCTTTTGGTAATCTATCTCTTTTCATTACGGATTACATTTATACCAAAAAGGAAATTGCTTCTATTGTCCCTTTTCTGCGAGAAAGGATCGATTAGTCATGACATTACAATATTACTAGAATGCCAAGGAGATAGTTTGCTTGTTGGTGCTGTGCCTCATTAATTGGTTTCTAAGAATCTGTTAATGATGTGTTAAATTCCTTCTCGACACAATTGTTCCTATATATTTATTATTTATACAATAGTATTTGAGCTCGGGGAAGGGACTTTTTCAATTATCAGAATATAACTGCTTAAACGTCATAAGGAAGCATCATAACTATTAAAGAAGACTAATAGGACACTGCGGTTGTTTGTTTATAGACATGGTGCCTGAACATATGTGTCCTTATTATTGGTTAGGTACATTGTGAAGCCTGCAGTTGCAGCATGTTCATGGGAACTGCTTGTTTCGTGCTAATTATTCAATCCATGAGGCAAATTTGCTGTTGCCTGAATCAAGAAGTTGGAAAATTTACTACCTCTGGCATTTTTTCTCGAAAGCAATCAAAATGTCGTAGAAAGTTCAAATTTCCAGCTTGGCAAATTTAACCTATGATTACTTTCTCTTAAAAAATAATCACTTCTATAAGAAGTTTTAGTATCCTGTCAAATGTGTACCCTCATTATGATATGTTAAACTTAGTCCTTTCAACTGTGTACTTGTCAGTTAATCTGTCCGTGAAGGTGACTCCATTTATTTGTTCTTTGCTCTTGCATTGGTCTTAGGGCGTCTTCGGTCACCTGTGCCTTACCTTGGAGGTCTACCAGCAGCCCGGGGTGCTTATATTGGAAGTTTTGGCTACCAGCAACCTCTTCCATATGGGTACCAACAAAACTTGATGTATTCACCATATGGGTGAGTTCTGATTTCTTCACACAATCATTCATTTGATAACTTGTTCTTCTCTTTGGCAGGTCATTTCCTGTCATTTAGCTTCATAACAGTTTCTTTCTGCTGCAACTTATTTAGATATCAGATTGAAACAGTTTCTCCTTTTTTCTGCACATAACCTGTATAGGTTTAATATGCTCACGTTCGGTGTATATGAGATAGTTAATAGGATGTCAATAAGCATACATTTATTTGGCTACTGAATTCTTGTCTCTTCCATAGGTAAGGCGCTTCTGTTTGTGGAAATCTTGCTTTGAACTAACACTGAAATGCACAATTTTGTACTAGTGTCTATTCATTTAAATTTTGTCTTTACAAATTTGGGATATGATTAACTTAAATGCATGAAGTGGAATCTGTATAACCTTTAACTGTAGTTTTCCAACTGACCATAATCATACAAGTGGTTTGACAATAAAAGCAAAAAATGGTAACTTGATGAATCAGGTTGCTGCACTATGTTATGTTATTCTTTTGAATGCAATTTGCGACTAGCATAACTGAGAATCAAGAAAAATGGAAAAAGCCTGTTATCCTCCTGGACTCATCTTTTATTAGCATGCAAAATGCAAATATGTTTCTCTAATTTCTTTATACAAATTGGAGCTACTAAATCCATTGGATATCCTGTGAATAAGCCTTTTTAGTTCATACAGAAATATCATTGTTCAGCTTGCCATTTCCTTTTTCTTTGTGCAATATTGTGTGTGTCATTCTATAAAGCAACCTAAATTTTCTCATAAGATGCCAATATTTTCTTTAACTACAAATGCAGGTATGCAGCATATAGCCCAGACTATGTGTATCCACAGGTAAGTAAAATTCGAAAAACTGAAGTTGCTTTTGACTTTTGTTTCTTTACAATTGCTTTTGCCGAGGAGAAAGTTGCAGCCACATTTGATTCCAGCAATGCTCACATAACTCTGATGCTTGGTAGGGTGTTTATAATCCTTATGGAGGTCAGCAATATCTTCCTCTATATGGTGTACCTGGAGCAATTAACACAACAATGTATCCTTATAGCCAGCTGGGTCAGACTGTTCCAGGCAGTCATGGTTACACTACATTTCAAGGGTATGGAATGCCAGGTCATCAGATTGTGCAGTTCAGTGGTCCTAATGTCAATGCAGTGACAACTTCCACCATCCCAACTATTCAAGCACCATATCCTACAGGTAGAAACTATCATCTCTGCTGACTATCTTATGCTTGTTCTAAGCATGTGACTCAGATATTTACATGGGTATTGAATTTGCTTCACTTGCATATGTTGCATTGATTGTTTTATGATATCTAAATGACAGCAAATTCAAGTTTTCTTGGTCAAAAGATCAAATGATCTTGAAAGGTGTATTTGAAAGATGAGTAACTTGATTTATTGGTATTATTTAAGATATTGTTTTTGATTCAATAAGTATCAAGTAGACAAATTCCCCCTCGCCATCACCCCTTGGAGAAGGAGGCTAAGAAACTTAAAAAGGATTCTTGGAATATTTTTTGAGGAAATGTTGTCTTTATATTAGGTGTTGCAGCACCAGTTCCACCACAGACCCAGTTTATCCTACCTGCTCATTCTCCTCAGTTCGCGCAAGGTAGCGGTTCTGACCAAAATGCAGGGTGAGGAGTTGATCAAGGTAAGTCTTCATTTCAGTCCTGGATATTGAAGTTTTTGTGTTTCTAAGCTTGCCCTGCCTAGTGACCACGTGGATACTAATGTTTTCTTTCATTGCTACTTCGCAGGTACCCTTAGATTGCAGCAGGACTAAGAGCAGCAGTACTGCTACTTGAGTGGCGGGCTTCCAATCTAGCCTTGCAAATCATTCATTTTGCATTCTAGAGGTATATAGCTAATTATTTCCTTTTTCTAGAAATTAGTGTAATTTCTAGGTAGAAATCAAGAGAAAAGAGGAATGACTGGATCTCATGTTGTATAGCATAAGGTGAACAGTAGTATGTTGGCCATGCAGGGATCATGACTTGATAAGGCCTATTCAAGCTTCATGTGCTTCTTAAATTTTGGTCTTAGAAAGAGGGATCTTTTTTGGTGTTTTTCTCCGAGATTAGCAATTTAATGCTAGCCTCTGAGCAACACATCTCCCTCATGCAGGTGCAGAAGAGAGGGATATAGATTGCAGAATTCCAACTGTTGTGCATTATGATCATTATGGGAAGGGATGCACACATAATGCCTGATGATTCTCATTATTTTTCCCCACAGATGACATATAATTATGCATTAAGCGTCTGCATCTCATGTTTTCATTAAGCGTCTGCATTTCATGGTTATCAGATAGTGGTTAATTTTCTTAGCTCAGTCACTACTTGATAACGTTTCCATCTTTTGAATGAAACTTTGAAATGTCCAATGTTTTAATTATGGTGCTTTGGGTAGAGGGATCTGGATTAAGTTCTTTTTCCATATCCAGTCTTTGTTTAGAAGACTTGAATTTGTGTATTCTCTATGACAACTTAGGTAGAGAACATTGATATTTGCATATGAAGTTAAGCTAAATATGAAGCTAGACTAATTTGTAGTGAATGTATATATGGAGTGTTCATGATGTTGATATTATTGCAGGTCATACGTAGTCATGCTCACCAGAGAAGTCAATCTGTCTGACTCGCTCCTGATCGCGGAGAGGGCAATGTGGAAAATGCAAATCGCAGTTCCCCCAAAATCATGTATCTAAAACCCCCTGTTTTATGCCAATGTTAAGGATAACAGGCATAGAGTCATGGATTAAGGGATGCCGGAATGGGTTTCTGGCGTCCACGTCAGTAGTAATAAAATCATGTACAATTCATCATCTTAGAATCAACATATGATTCTTTTACAGTCGAGTCCCAGCATTTTGGGTGTGTAGATAGTCTCTGGTGTCTGTCTGTGTTTGGTGCATCCTGCATTGTATTTGAAAAATTGTGGGAGTCTTTGTGCATAACAATAGCTCTATTGGGTCAACTCAATTTCTGTAATTTGGATTATTTTCAGAAACCTAACTTCAAAGCATACAGAAGTTTTATAGGCCTCTATACTTTGTCGGAGGAAATACTTTTGTGATCTCCCTCCTCTTTCTTTATTCTCTTGCATGAGTGCACTCGCTTTCAGTTACTATTCCATTTTTCCATCTCAGCAAGAAAAATTCTTTCGGCCATCTGTGTAGGGCCCACCTATGTGTGAGGGGGTCATATGGCGGTTAACTTGATTGGAGACTTTCCTTCTCAGCAAAGAAGATTGCACATTGCAATTGTTAACAACATATTGATTCTTGACTGTATATCATAGGGAATTCTCTCTCTCTCTCTCTCTCTCTCTCACCTTAGTTGTTGCAAAGATTCCTTTTGAATGGCAACTATTGTAATGGTATCACGTGTCTCTAATTTGTAACCTTGCTGTTGCTATTGTTGTCATGTCCTCATATTATTGTTGCCATCTTCGTTTCAAAGACTTAGCCTTTATGGGGAATTTGGTTTTTGGATTAATTTTTAATTTTTGGGAATATCAGAAATGTTGTAAAATCTATTTGGTATATTTTAAAATATTCTTGAGAATATTTTCTCAAATTTTTGAAAATATTATAATATTGTGTTTGGTTTACGTTTGATATTTTTGGGAATCTTGATTAATTTTTTAAAAATACCTATAATTGAAAAAACAATTTTAATATCATATTCAAGGCATTTTTTTTTGTATTTACACAATTAATTTATTAATGATGTTACAGATATTTATTATTGAAAAAATGTGCTATAAATCTCATGAATAATTCCTAAAATCCAACAGAACACAATTTATAAAGAAAAATATTTCTCAAAAGAAATAAAATTGCAGATCTGTGATACCTTTGTAAGAAGCGGTTTGAGGATACCAAGGAAGTAGAACTTCCGAGCAAATGTGGAGTAGAGAGAGAGAGTGGCGCAACGACGCTGGCGACGGGAAGGGAGAGAGATGATCGGAGATGAGAGAGAATGGGAAATCAGGAGGTGAAGAAGAGCGGGCTCAGCTAGTGGACTAAAACAACTTAATACTGTTTTACGACGAAAGGGAAAAAATAAAAAAATAAGTATGCATAGATAATATTAAAGAAATAAAATTGAATAATTAGAACACATACCTTATTAGGAAGTGTGGAGAGTTTGAGATTGTGAGGTGAGAAAATGATGATATTTGATGGATGTCCTAAATTAAACAACGATTGTATCAAAGAAAATTTAAAAAAATTATTTTTAATTAAGGTGTTTTCGTCTTTTTATGTTCTTCAAGTTATTTCTACAACTAAGGAATAACATATTCCCACCCCCTGATATGAGAATAAATTTTGGCTAAAACATGGGAATAAAGGATTATCAGGAATTTAATATTTTCAGGAATAATTTTTTAATCTACAAACCAAACATGGGAATGTTACATTCTTAACTCCTTATTTCCATAAATTTATTTATAATCTGCGAACCAAACGCCTTATTATAGTAGTGAAAAGTGAGTTTTTCTCTCCCATCAATTCTTGGATATAATGTTGTTGATAACATACCAAATTAGATATGGCAACAGGTACCCGTTTTATCCGAAACAGACGGATAACCATCTGATAAAAACCTGATAACAAAAATCGATGGAGAATCCGTTAGGATTTGGGTTTTATAAAGGGAAACCGATGAGTAAACCGATAGGTTTTGATTTTTGACGTTAAAAAAAAACCAAAATTCGAAACCCAATTATTAATTTAATAAAAATTCTTTCATATATATATATACACTTAAAATAATAGAAGACTAACTAAAATTGATAATTAAAATGATAAAAATTTAAACTCAACTCAACTAAAAAAAAATAAACTCAACTCAATTAAAAGAGATGGGCTAAACTTATTGGACCAATACTTATACTCTTAAGAATTATCATTCTTACTTGCCAAAACGGAAAAAGAGACGTTTCGCTCAGTGCTTGGAAATGAATTTTTTTTGCATAACTTATTAATTTTGATTTTTTGCTCATAAAATTATTATATAATTTATTTCAAATTTTATCATTGGCTTGAATTCTTTTATTTTTAGTTTTTTTACATTTAAACTAATTTTTCTTATATTTTTTTAGATTTTTTTTTAATTTAAACTAATTATTTTTTAGTTAAACGGTTACGGTTATGATTAACTGCGGTTTTTTGAATCTTTAACGGTTACGGTTATGGTTATTGATTTTAAAAATCGTTAAATTTTAATTACGATTATGGTTATTAGTTTACCTAACAATTTTTATTACGATTTTGTTATTTTTCGCGGTTAAGCTGCAAAAGGAGTTGTAACTATTCATTTACGAACAGAAACACATCAAAGTATCAGCATCGAAACTCCCTCCACTGATGAAGCCCTCTCTACTGAGGTTAAAGACCATTTAGAACCAAGTACAAAGCATCATCAGATGAAGAAACATCGAGGAAGATTTTGCTTCATACCGGAAAAAGAAAGTTTGTCCTATAAGTGACATGGAGGAAGATAAAGAGAAAACACTGCTTCAAAGGTTCGGGTGGAGTAGCTGGTGCGACTAGTTGTAATTAAAGATCACAGTATTTAAATTTATATTTGCTTTTAATAAATATTATTTGGTTATTGACTGACTGACTTAATGCAATGATGAGTTTTATCTTATTAAAAAAAAAAAAAAAAAGAGAAAAAACCAGGAGATGAACACACAGAAACTGTCCTCCGAAGAAGCTTTTTGGGGTGAGGCAAAAGGAGAAGCAGCTAAATGAGCCGATGGGATTTAAGGTCTGTAAGGGTCAATTTTTAGATATTTAAAAAGCGTTTTCTTATAAAAGTGAGTTTAGAATGTCAAATTAACATGTTTAGCTCACCTACTTTTGACATAACAACAATGAACGGAGTCTGAACAATTAAAAAAAATTTCTTCTTTTTTTATTAGAAAAAACTAACATAAACTGTCAATATCTTTTATTTAAAAATACTTTTTAATTAAAGGTCTATTATTAAAAATTTTACAGTTAGCCCCTTAATCTGAAAAAAAATAAAGGAAGATCTCATTAACTATTATTGTCTTTACACTTTTTTCTTCCTTTCGAGAGTAAAAAAATTATCAATAGCATTAAATTCACTTAAAAATTATAGATTTACAATACAACAACCCGTTTGAATATACATATAGTCTTACTAATAAATAATCAAATAATCAAATAATATTTATGACACGTAGTTAAAGAAGCCATATCGGAACCCCGCCAATCCTTGGGAGTCCGTTTATGATAGGGCAAAAATCATTTTAGTCCCTGAGGTTTGTTTTAAAGATTAAATTGGTCCCTCAAATTTGCAAAAAGACCAAAGAAGTCCCTCCAGTTAACTTTTGTTAGTTAAATATTAATATTCAAAGGGTTGATTGAGTTAAAAGACCATTATATCCTTAGCCAACATATATTATAAAAGAAAATTACAATAAAAGTCTAAATCAGTCTAAAAAAAACATAATTCGCGTAGGAAAAAAAAAACAAAAACTAAAAAAAATCAGTTCAAACATAAACAAAATAAATTCAATAAAATAACGTTAAAAAAAAAACAATTATCATCGATATAATTAACAGCGAGGGTACCGACCAGAAAAGAGGATGAATCATGATTATTTATTTTTTAACGATATATTACTAACTTTAATTTGTTTATGTTTAAACTGATATTTTTTAGTTTTTATTTTTTTTCCTACACGAATTATGTTTTTTTTAGATTGATTTAGATTTTTATTGTAATTTTCTTTTATAATATATGTTGACTAAGGATATAATGGTCTTTTAACTCGGTCAACCATTTGAATATTAATATTTGACTAACAAAAATTAATTGGAGGGACCTCTTTGATCTTTTTACGAACCTGAGAGACCAATTTGATCTTTAGAGTAAACCTCAGGGACTAAAATGGGTTTGACCCGTTTATGATATGATATATGATATGTATATAAAAGTCACACAGTCGACTAATTGAGCGCTGCTGCTCAGTAACCTCTCGGTGAAAAACATGGCCACCGATACTACTACTATTAAATCACCTCCCAAACCCTCTGCTGAACTCGCCGCCGCCCCCGCCGCCGCCACCGCCGCCACCACTTCTATACCCCTCCACCACCACCAACCACCACCGCCCCAGTCGTCCCCAAACCCCACCCCCCCTTCCCCTCTCCTCACCTCCAAACACACCCCCGCCTCCGTGGCTGCCACTCCCCGCCCTCCTGCCCCACCTTCCTCCGATGCTGACGTCGTTCACATCCCCAGCTACTCCCGTAAGCCCCTTTTGCAAATAATTTTGGCCTTGCACTATGAGAGTTTCGTGCACCCTTTTCATTTATTTTATAAAAAAATTCATCTTTTTTTTTTCTATATATATATATATTTATTTATTTAATTGATTTATTTATGAATTTTAGGTTGGTTTTCGTGGAATAATATACACGAATGTGAGGTGAGACACCTCCCAGAATTTTTCGACGGAAGATCACCATCAAGAACCCCTAAAGTTTACAGATATTACAGAAACACCATCATACGTAGATTCAGAGACAACCCCCCTCCTAAAAAGATTACCTTTACCGACATTCGTAAGACAATTATCGGTGATGTGGGCTCCATTCGCCGAGTTTTTGATTTCTTGGAGACTTGGGGTTTGATTAATTACACTGGTAGTGTCGTTTCCAAGCCCCAGTCGAAATGGGAAGAGAAGGAAACCAAGGCCAATGCAGCTGCAGCTGCTGCCGCGGCTTCGTTGGCTGCTGCTGATGCTTCCGGTGGTAATGCAGCTGCCGATGCTGCTGTGGCGAAAAAGAGATTGTGTAATGGCTGCAAGACTGTCTGCAGCATTGCTTGCTTTGCTTCTGAAAAGGTGCATCACTTTCTGCCTTAAAAATCAACCCGCCTAATTACCTTAATTAATATTGCTAATACTTACTTTGTTTTTCATTCTCGGGAGTCTCATAGTCGTTAGTCTCTTTGTATGTTAAGAGCATAAATTTTGAGGTCTGCCTTAGTGAACTTGCTTGATTACCTTAGCTAACATTGCTAATGCTTTCTTTATCTTTAATCATTGAGAATCTCTTAGTCGTTTAGTCTATTTGTTTGGTTAAAGCTTACATTTTGAGGCCACAACGCGTATTTACATTTCCTCTCATTAATATTGTTAATACTTTCTTTATCTTTGATAGTCGAAAATTTGGTCTGTCTGTTTGTTAAAAGCATAATTTTGAGGTCTGCCTTAATGAACTTGCTTAATTACCTTAATTGATATTGCTAATGCTTTTCTTTAGCTTGGATCTTCGCGAGTCTCTTAGTTTTTAGTCTGTTGCTTGTTAAAGGCATAGATTTTGAGGTTGCAGTGAGTATTTACATTTTCTGTCGTGAGTATTGCTAATGCTTACTTTTATCTTTGGTCATCTAGAGTCTCTTAGTTGTTGGTCTGTTTGCATGTTATAGCATTAATTTTGAGGTCACAGTTCGTATTTACACTTTCCCTCGTGAGTATTGCTAATGCTTTCTTTATCTTTGATCATTGAGAGCCTCTTATTTTTAGTCTATTTGTATTTTAAAAGCATGAGCATCACGTACTTACATGGTCCCTTGTTGATTTTCGTGCAGTATGATTTGACTCTATGTGCAAGGTGTTATGTTCGTGGAAATTATAGAGTAGGTGTAAATTCATCTGATTTTAAACGAGTTGAGATTAGTGAAGAGGTGAAAACAGATTGGACAGACAAAGAAACTTTGCACCTTCTAGAGGCTGTTATGCATTATGGTGATAACTGGAAAAAGGTTGCCGAGCATGTTGGTGGTGGTAGAACTGACAAAGAATGCGTAGCTCGATTCATAAAGCTTCCATTTGGTGAGCAGTTTGTTGGACCTCCAGAATCAGCTCAAGTGGATAATGAAGTTCGGTCTCGAGCACAATTGCCTCCAGCGAAAAGGAAGCGTCTTTCACCTCTTGCTGATGCAAGCAACCCAATCATGGCTCAGGTAGAAGTTATTATCTTCCACTAAAAGTCAAATATCTGGGACTTTAGATTATCAACACCTGAATAATAGTTGGTTTGCTTAATATTTCCACAAATCATGAATACTCTTAGTAATCCTCTTGCAATCATGTGGAGCATGCACCTAACTTTTATGAATAAGATGGTATTGGAGAAGGATAGTGACTAGTTTCAGAACTGCCTGATTGGTCTTATGTTTAGTGGCTATCCACCTCATACTGGTTTTCCCCCTGTAAATTACTGCCTGTGTCAAATAGCAAGCATGAACAACTCAATCTATCTTTAGCATCTTTGTTTTTATGTGCTTCAAAATGATGTAAAAATTTTGTCCATATGAAGTGACTTTTCAGTATTCATGTTATCATCAAGAGACATCTGCTATGGGTTTATGTTATATGTTGGTTGTACTTGACCCCAACTTGCCCTGCCTTTATACTGGATTTGGAAGGCGAAGACTTCAGTAGTTGCATATAATGAAGTCATACATTTAACTGCAACCACTGTGAGAGTTACTGTCTGACTGTATTGTGTTTCATCATTTTCTCAGGCTGCTTTCTTATCTGCTTTGGCTGGTGTTGAGGTTTCTGAAGTTGCAGCGCATGCTGCTTTAATAGCTTTATCTGACTTGAATTCTGGAAAAACTAAAGAGACTCTTAATGCTCTTTCCGGTGGGACAAAACAACAAGGTTTGTGGTTCCTCTATTTTAAATTCACTTGGCATTAAGAATTTTATTGTAGAACTGCAATAGGCTGGGTATCTGAGATGTGTCTGATAAAATTGAATGTTGGCCTCAAATTCCTTTGTAATAGGTTTTGAATTACTAGCTGAGTGCTTGTAGATGATTCTATCTCTGTTACTTTCCAGTAGTTGTTTCGTGGACGCATCAGTTTATTTTCCTTGATTTTTTATGGTTCCCAGGATTCTCTAGGATATGTTGATTATACACACCGTAATGCTACTAACATGACAAATTTCTTCTTGAATATCAGAATCTGATAATGCATCTAATGAGAATGCCATAACTACAACGGAAGGTGCCTATGTTGAAGCACGGTTACAGCTTCAGAAGGAAGAAGAGGAGCTGGAGAGAGCAGTGTCCGCCATTGCTGTTCAGGTATTTACGTGCTATATATCAATATGCACTATGTTCACAAATGGTACACACTCTCAAGATGTAACATCAACTCTGAAGCATGTGCTTTTATTAAAGTACTGTAATAATATTTTATGTGCTTATATCACATTGTAAAGTAGTATGTCGAATGGTTGGCCTTAATCATTAAAAAATAAAAAAAAATTAAATAAATTCATATTTTTCATTTATTTCAGGAGGTGTGCCTATTTTGCCATGTGACGTTGTTTTAAACTTTTAGGGTAGTATTCTATGGAATGACCTGTCCTAAGACAGCAGCTAATATTGATATCAAAACTGCGATACACCAAATTGAGGGTCTCCCATTATTATATAGCAATAGATACACATTGACCTATAAGTTGTTGAAATGTTGTTAGGGTCTTTATTGGTTTTATTTAATTTTTATTCTTGTTTTCTTAGATGAAGGAGATTGAAGACAAGATTGTGAACTTCGAGGAGCTTGAATTAGAAACGGAGAAAAGGTGGCAACAACTGCGGCAGTTGGAGAATCTTCTCTTTGTCGATCAGGTAAAGCTGCTATTCAATAAAACTACTCCAGCAAAAGCTGAAGATAGCTTGGAGGAGGCTGTCAAAACAGAGTAGCTTTCTGCATGATAAGCTCCCTTCTTGCTGTTGGATTAGCGACAATCTTTATGCTTTGGCTACTATTGAGGTGCTCTTGCTAGTTGTTGCCTAACCCTATCAAAGAACAAATGGTCACTAGTGTATCATTCGCCAGTTCCTGCTGTAATAGGCAATTGATCTGAAACGTTGTTCAGTATCAAAGCGCACGCTAGAGGTTTTGCTCCTCTTCTTTGCTAACTCTTTTTTTTTTCCGCGTGTATTTAGTTTTTCTCATGTAAGAAAGAAGTTCAGATATTATGACTGAGCATTCTCAACTCGTACTTTGTACCAAAAGTTAACCAGTTCTGATAAAAGTTCCATTCCTTTAGAAGCATTTTGATCCGAGTTTAATGGTATCGCGTAGAGAATACTTGACATGGTTGTGTTCAGTTCCAACTTTATAGTTAAGGCATCTTAAAACTAAAAAATTGTCATCTCCTTGATCCTCAGAGTTTAGTTTGTAATAAGAGTTTTTAAGTTCGAACTACGGCTAGATAACTTACAAGAAAGTATAGATAAATTAGTTGATATATATATATTTTTGAGTTGTACTCCTTTGGTGCATAGTAATAAAATTCTTTACTTCTCAGAAAAAATAAAAAAATAAAAAATTCAAACTGCGACTTTGACTTTCATTGTATCAAACATAAAAACAAACACATCATTATGTATACTGATACCTTTGTTGGACCAATAGAGTAAATAACTAGACAAATCAAGAGTAACAATAATGAATTAAAGATGGTTCCATGGATCACAAAGAAAAATGAGTGGTGTCAATGATTCATCTTTTCTCCTAAGCAAGATGAGATGCCTTTGGAGAAGATTGCCAACATCACATTCCCAGAATTGTTGTGACCTGCAAATGAATCATTAGTTAAAATCGAGGTCTGGGAAAGCTCTTCATTCAACCCACAAAACAACATGGCTTGAACAAAATGTTGTAAATGGTGCCAAAAGACTTAACAGATTTTGACAGACTAAGAAAAAGGAACAGGACTATCTGTCAAGGCAGAATATCACTTAGATGGACTTTGTGGCTGATGCGGTGTTCATGCCGGACGTAATGTTATATCCAATTATTTTGAATTGATGATCCAATTCTGATGAATGATCTGGACATTTTAGGACTATTGAATCTCCCTCGTCATATTCATATGTTATGAGCGTGTCATATATCAGAGAGATGCAAGATAAGCAAAGTACAAGGCAAAAACCAGTAAAGCTAAGGATGAAAGACTGATGATCTGCTGTAATACTCATCATCATAATGTATCATGAAAGTCCGCACGTTTGGATACACGAAGGCTGTCGCTAGGATGTTCCCCTCTACTTACAACATTTGCATCCAAACGTGGACAAAAACACTCATAATTATAACGACGTATCATGAAAATCAGGACTACTCACAGTAATGTATTTACGAGCAGCATTACCTCTACTTTACAGCATTTGCATCCATCAGATTAATCTGAAAGAAGAAACAGCCTGCAAGAATAAAGTCCCATTAGGCAGTACACTCAAACAAGGGGGTGCCTGCAACTCCCGGAAATCTCGGATTCATTCCTAAAGAAAGAGTGGGAAAATGCATTTATATTTAGGGTAAATAGCATCACAACCCCCTGTGCTTTAGCAAAAATGCACATGACCCCCCTGTGGTTTAAAAAGTGCACCGGACCCCCCTGTGATTTCAAAAGTGTAGCACCACAGACCCCTCCGTTAAAAAAACCGTTACTTTTAACGGAGAGTGTGTTACACGCGCGTTTGATGCGATTTTTCATGTTTTTAGGCTTAAATTATTACTTAAGTGGACAAAAATACCCTTACATATATATATATTTTTTTTTTTTTTTCTCCCAATGCAATTTTCACCAAAAAAAAAAAAAAAAAAAAACCAAACCCATCTTCCTCAAACCACCGCCCCCCACCCCCACCCACCCCACCCCACCCCACCCCACCATCACACCCAGACAGACACACATACACACACACACAGAGAGACGCACACACACAGACGCACAGACGCACACACACACACCTGCAAATCTTTATATATATATATATATATATATGTGTGTGTGTGTGTGTGCGTGTGTATATTATATATATATATGCGTGTGCGTGTGTATATATATATGTGTGTGTGTGTGTGTCTCTGTGTGTGTGTGTGTGTGTGTCTGTGTGTGTGTGTTTGTGTGTGTATGTGTGTGTATGTGTGTGTGCGTCTGTGTGTGTGTGTGTGCGTCTGTGTGTGTGTGTGTGTCTGTGTGTGTGTGTGTGTGTGCGTCTGTGTGTGTGTGTGTGTGTGTAAACAAAAAAGAAAAGAAAAAGAGAAATAAAAAATAAAAATTTGAAGGGCATTTTAGTCTTTTTATACAATTCAGTTAAATTTGTTGACGGAAAATTAGGGAGGGGGTGCGTGTGCACGGTTTAAAAACCATAGGGGGTTCCGGTGCACTTTTTAAACCATAGGGGGGTCATGTGCATTCTTGCTAAAGCACAAGGGGTTGTGGTGCTATTTACCCTTATATTTATACACTCAATGATTTTGCCGAATAGTCACATGTTATGTGTGACACGCCATGTAATTTGCGACCCCTGCTGTACTAAAGAATGATAACGAAAACTTTAATCACGAAATCATATAGATATTTAAACAGAATATATCCCAATGGTGTAACGCAATGTAGCAACAACGATGCAAAATGATTTAAGTCAGGACATCAGCTGGTTCAATGCAGACATGCATGTCATGAGTTTCCTTTATCAGTAACCAATATGATTTGCTAAACGAACGAACGGTGGTTATGAAATATCAAGATCATTTCCCTTTTCAAGAAACACGAAGATTTAAATTCACCTTCTTAATTGTTGAAGCATATTTCTCTGACTCTTCATCTACAAACTGCAGCATAAAATAACTGTCAGGACAGGATTTCATACTCTTATTAAGATTTTCTATTTCTGTGGCGAATAGATTAAAAAAATCACATGCAAAGAACTTATAGAATGAACTCTTCCACGTAAAAAAGGTGTAACAATCACAGTTTATTTCACGAATCGGACGGACCTGTCCAGTGAGAGTGTATAATCTGTTGTACCACCCATTGTTTGCTATCCCAAGCACCGAGAATAAGTGTCTACGACTTTCACCTGGATTTTGGAGCGTATACTCGATGTAATATAACCCTGGACAATTCAAAAACTCATCATATGAATGTAAAACCTCAATATTGCTCTTAAATTCCTTCAATAACGTAACTAACTCCTACAGAGAATACATATACAAAACTGCAGGCAAAAAAAAAATAATAATAACATTCAGGAAACTGCAGTTCTTGGATGCAATCATAATGGGATCTCCACTGCCGGAACGTATCCAATCATAAATTACAATATCTTTAATTGGAAGGTTCATCATAAATAACTTTGAAATTCCAAAAGATTGCAGTATAGATACACACTTAGTGACATATGGTAATTAGTAAATTAAGATATTCTCGTATTCAGAATTTGCAAGAAGATATGCAATACCGTTTGCAGCTTTGCTGTCTATAAGTTTTGCTGCGACCCCTGGGGGCCTCTGCCAGCTTCTGTCGAATCCACTAACCTGTTTAAATTAGTTTAAATATACAGAATAAGCGCAAAGTTGAAGATGTCACGACGGGAACATTTTTTATTTGGAGGGCGAATGATGGAATACAAGCAGAGGCCAATACAGAGACTGAAAGAGCTAGAGATGAATAAAAATCCTACCAGGGTCTCTGCAAAAGCATCAACTTTCCCAAACGATTCCAATCTGGTGAAATCAGGACCAAGCCCGGTAATTGCTATGCTGACTGAACCAACATATTACACAAAATCATAATCAATGAATCTACAGCTCAAGCAACAAATCCACTGTGCATATCCAATTTTTACCATTTGAAGTAGAAGCATCTTGAGGGTAGAATGCAATAAGGGCCCTAACTCCATCTCCTTCTCCTGTTCCCACTTGCCAATCTGCAAGTACATCACCACCTTTTCGACTCAGTTCTATGATGTTTGCAAGTAAAAAACACGTTATGAGTTACAGAAATTCGGAAAGTAGTAGCATCTTAAAACCAAACTAGTTGTTGAAGTAGCATATTTGTACTAAATATGTAGTAACTCACCTCAATCTCCAATCAAAACTTTAAGCATTCTTTCCCCAGATTTTATACCAAGAAAATATCCAATTAAAAAAACACACACTGATTATTACTTCACCATGGCATGTTAGCTTCGAAAGTGGCGAGTGGACCATTCTTTTCATGTGCAACTGAAATGCTAACTAAGATCCCTTTTCTACCATCAAGATTCTTTCTTTACTATCCATTCAAGTATAGTTTTAGTACAAACTCCTGATTTCCTAAATTACAACAACAATAATAATAATAAAAACAACAACAACAACAACAACCACAACAACAACAACAATAATAATAATAGGGCAGCCAAATGCCACAAGCTCCTGCTATTCGTGGAATCTGAGGAAAGGTGAATACCACTTTGGTGTCTATTGTATGCGGCCATACCTTGCATTTTACAAGAGGCTGTGAAAATAAATACAGAACTAACCATTGTTCTAATAATTCCTTTACATCTTGAGGGTAAAGGATGGAGAGTGTGATGAAGAATACCTTGAGGTATGGTTATCTTAAACTTATTCACATCGTCAGTATAAACACGCGAATCCTCAAGCACCTCTGAAACCCAAGGAGCATATACATAAGCAGGGAAAAGATTCAACAAAATAACCAAAAATTGAAAGAAAATACTAAAAAAAAAAAAACACCAACCCCTCTCAGCCAATGCAACTGCTGGAATAGAGGAAATAGCAGTAAATACTGTCCCAAGCAAGAGTTCTCTCCTTTTAGTTCCAAATTCTTCTTGAACATTCTCCACACTATCTCAAGAATTGAAGTTTAAAAAATAATTAAAAAAACTTATCAAGAATGAAGTAAGAGAGATACCATGATGATGTTTGTTGATGCTGAATAGATTTGCAGCATACAACACTAGGATTGAAGTCTCTGTTTCTATGACCCTTGAAGCCTAGTAAATGATCTGTAATCTCATGTTAGTGTTCAAAAAATATAATATCATGGTGATAGAAAGTTGAGGCGGCATAGTCATATTCATATAATCGACTCTATCTAATGGAATAACGCTCGGTTGAGGTTAATTTGGCGATAAAAAAAAGTTGAGTTACCTTGTAGCTGTAGGGGATGGCAAGAGACAAGGGTGGAGAAACGGAAGATATGAGACTGCAGGCAAGCAAGAGGCGCCATATCTTCTTGTGTCTGTTATTTCAGTTCAAGTCTTGAAAATAATAATTAGTTTTATGCGGTTCGTATGTATTCTCTTTCTTTTTATTTCTTATTTTTTATTTAAAGAAGGACTAAATTAATTTTATATTATATTTAAATAATATTACATATTTTACGAATCAATCTCAGAATTTTTGAAACCTATAAAATGAGAGTTGTACCACTAGATCAAATGGTCAGTGGTGTTCATATGTATTCTTTTATTAGCCGCAACTCGAGTCTTACAAGTTGTAAAATTATTTCTAAATTCATTTAACACACATCTCATAAAATATATTCTTCTTGGTAGATATTTATTTGTCACAAAATTAAATTATATTTCTAATACTTCCATTATCTTAATGATTGTTTAAGAAAATATGAAAAGTTTTATATTAAAAAGAAAGGGAGAAATTGGCTTAAAAGGATATGGTTGACAAGGGAAAACTATGGAATATTGAAATATCATTCGGTTAATTAGTTTGTTTCTTAACTTATTTTAATTAGGTATATGTGATTGGATATGTTTGGTTTTTCAATTTATTTTGTTTCTTAATTTATTATAATTAGGCATATATGATTGGATGCTTTTGGTTTTTCAATATTATTAGAAAACTAGCAATTTAAATATATAAGACAACCCTAAATAACAATCGTATACATGATCTATACAAAAAATTGATATCTATATATATTTATGCACTTATAATATAGTTGAAAGTGATAAGAAGTTTATGAGAGAATTTAAGTGGAAGAATTACGAAAGAGTATGCACACCGCAATAAACACAACTAAGAGAGAGAGAGAGAGAGAGAGTTGATTTCATTGGTACCAATAAATTCTTACTTGATTCATTAGTGCCATGAAATATCACTTTTCGTTTGTGTTTAATAAACATTGATTAGTTTTATTGGTGCATTCTTTTGTCGGTTATTCTTTTAGAATTCATTTCATGCTCCAAAAAAGATCCTTAATTACAGAGCTATTGAACTCATATGCATGTTGTTGTTGTAGTTCATGCCATTATAGTGTCATCAAGTCAAAGTCATGTCTTTTTAATCAAAAAACTCAAATAATTTAACAATTTCCATTAACCATAGAAAAAAAAAAAAAAAGAGTAGTTGCCTTTTTTCAAATGTTAAGTTTCATGTTCTTATTGTGACAGAATAATTTCCATAGATCATATATAAAGGCGATTATGTGTGGAATATTTTATTCCAGTTAACCGAAAAATAACAATGTTTAGATATCTAAAAATACAACAAAAAATTCAAATAATGCAAAATAATTCCATGTCATTGTAATTATAATAGATAAAAGTAAAATTTACATATATTAAAACAACATAAGCATTGCAATGACTCTTCAAGAAATATTTATATCTACTAGTGTCAATGCTAATTGATATGTCACCTTCTTTTTGAACTTGCAATCTCGCAAGATTATTACTTGAAATAATTTATGTTACTAAATGACAGGAAAATTAGAGCCATTTTTATACACGTTAAAGTTTCATGTCATGTAACAAATAGGATTTTAAAAAATGCAAAGTTGTTATATTAGTCATGCATTTTAAAGCGACAACAACAAAATGAGCATTACAGCTTAACTTTTGGAAATATATCACCATGAATATAGAGAAATGTTATTCTTTTAGTATATCCACAAATAATTTATGTATCATATTCCTGTGAAATTTTAAGTGATTTAGGTTAAGCAAGCATTAAACCTTGATAACCTTATAATAGTAATGGGCATGAATGAAAAACGCTTGGAGTGATGTTGCCACAAAGATAAATTTGAGTATTTGTCACTTTATCTGATAATAGATATTTTTAAATAAAGTTATAAATTTCACAAATTGTATGTGCAATTTGTAACTTGAAATTGCAAATATAACTAACAACTGTCATATTTTTTTAGGACAAAAGTAAAATTCAGGTAAATAACTAATTCCTCAATGATTAGCCGATAAATTATTTGTAACTTATCTATCTATTAATGGTGACTACTGAATAGTGAGTACGGTATCGTACATTGTTGACGTAATTTGTACAAAAAATATTTTACTTATCCTAGCTTATATAATTAAAGACAGTTAATTGCACGTCTTTAAAAAGGAAACCTTAACGAAAGTCGTAAAAATCGAATTAAAAACAAAAATCATAAAATTAAACAAAAGTAAGATAGTTATAAGTATTGTGATATAGAGAATAAAAGCGAAATCATATGATTACCATTTTCCTATAATAAGTTTTCTATATATATATTTTTTCTTAAATGGTTTGGAAAGTTGCCTTTGATTCTATTTCAGAGAACATAAAAGCAAAAAAATTAAGAAAATGTACCACCTAGAATCCAATTCTTTTACATGTTTGCACAAAATCTGAAAGAGATTAGCTCAATAAAGTGGGGTCTTAGATATTGCTAGTCTACCTTTATTTGCATTATCTAGCAATAATCACTTACTAATCCTCAAATTTCAAAACTTAATCTATTGCAAGATTGCATTAGCTATTACTAGTAAACCATAATTAGTGTGCCAACTAATGACTATTTTTAATAATAATTAGTTAATTAATATGCCAACTAATGACTATTTTCAATAATAATATGCCAACTAATCATTTAGTAAGTGATGTGTAATCTAATTACAAATTTTGGCAACCAAGAATCATTGTTATTACGATAATAAAAGAAAAAAATACAATTAATCAAGCTCAGGGTCACGTGCTCGGGTCGAAAGTTGTGTTCACTAGCCATTTACATTCTGCCACGAATTATCAATTTAGCTCGAGCAGTGCACGTGAATAAGTGTTCTCATAAACGAGAGTGGGCTATTTGCTTTTGCAGTTGTTGAGATGACGACAAATTAAACGAAAAATAAAAATACAAATTAAAGCAATTTTCCCACATTTTGCATTTTACCCCCTCGTTAGTGACGTAAACAATATTATAAATACCACTTTCGTGAAAATAAAAAAATCACAAAAAAATTTACAAGCATTTCTCTCATTTCTTCACTTGCCTCATTTCTTCTACTTAATTTCTCAGCAGTTTCCTTCTCTCTCTCTCTTTTTTTTTTTCCAATTTTTGGGTAAGAAAAAAAAAAAGACTAATTTTTCCATTTTTTACTTTTTTTTTTGCATGATTTTCCTATTTTGACTGAATTTTAAGTTTTTTATATACAGTAAATCCTCGAAAAAATGAAAAATTATCAAAAAGTGATATTTTGCTGTTGCATGTTAATTCCTGAGCTTTATTCACTATGTTTTCTCTTGATCAGCCAAAAAAAATGGAAAATTTCTGCAGAATTTTGAGAGTTTTTAAGCTACAGCTAGCAGCGTTACACTCTCAGCACAGTAATTTTTTAATTTTTTTTAAAAACTTTATTTATGAAAAAAATCCTTTTTTTTTTTTTTTTTTCCAACTCTAGATTTTTAGTCAGATTCTACACCCTAATTTTAATAAAAAAATGGAAAAATTCTGCTGAATTTTGAGTGTTTTTAAGCTAAAGCTCGTTACTTTACACTCTCAGCACAGTGAATTTTTTTTTTTTTTTAAATTTTGGGAGTTTTTTTTTCCTTTCAACTTCACTAGATTTTTAGTCAGATTCTATTCGCTAATTTTAGTTTAAAAAAAATGTTTGCTATGTCTCGTTCAAGTGTCTAGCTGAATTGTGTAGGGTTTAAATTTTCCATTTCAATGCAGGAATTTTTTTACTGTTTATTCTTAAAAATTACATCTTTTGAAGAATTTAATTTAATTTTTTTTTCTGGTCCTATTTTTCAGAGAATTCTAAAGGGTATTTTTGGAATCACAAGAAAAAATGTCGGACAATGAAGCAGCAAACGGGGTGATGACACCTCGTAGAGCCTCATCAGCCCTTGTCGTTGTCCAGAATTCTCCCGCGCGGCCGCAACCGCCGCAGCAGGTGGCGCCCAGGCAGCATCAGGTGGCGCCCCGGCAGCATCAGGTGGCGCAACCGCAGCAGCAGGTGAAACACACTATGTGCTTAGTTTTCAAAGATGATGGTACGGCTGTTCTCAGGCCAGCCCCCGGCTCGTACCTACCCGGCGGCGGCGCCTCCGCTGCCGGAGAGGGCTCATCCAGTGCCGGCCTACAACCAAAAAAGAGGGGGAGGCCGAGGAGGTACGGCCCAGATGGAGCCATAGCTTTGTCGCCCAGCGGGCTTATGCTCTCTCCACCACCGGTAGCACCTCTGACAACTATACCCCAAGTGCAAGTTCCGCCTCCTTCCCAGGCTGCTCCACCACCCACCACCGCTGCTGGCCTGGCCTCACCGCCTCCTTCTCAGGCTGCTCCACTTCCCACCACCGCTGCTGGCCTGGCCTCACCGCCTCCTTCAAACAAGCGCCGAGGCAGACCACCTGGTTCTTCTAACAGAAGACAACAACCGCAACCGCAACAGCAGCAGCAGCAAACAGGCGCCATGGGTAATCTCTAGTTTTACATCATGTTTATATTTCTGATAGATCTGCATATATACTTCATACATATATGGATACATAAACTAGCTTTAGTGGGCCTGACCCTTTTCTAGAATTAGCACATAAGAGAGTTTCGTCCAATACTCCTTTCATATATGTGTGAGTGAAAGTGTGTGTATACATATAATATGTTCACGAGGAAAGGAATATGGAATTATTGTGATACTGTTGAGTGATGGGGTTTTTTGTGCAAAGATAGATTATTTGGTTTTATTGGTGTCTAGGGGTGGTTTCTTTTTCTGGAAGTTTCATTTTATAGAAAGCAAATAGGTTAAAGGTTGACGATTTTGTGTATATTGCATATGTGATGTGGGATTTGGGAATGAGAAATATAAAAATATTTTATTACTATTCTCTATTTATGTGGCTGATGTATAAAATGGAAAAGAAAAGAATATACCTAAGCTGAAACTTTGGATCTGCTTGATCTGACCTACTCCAGAATATTTTGCAGAATTTACAGTTATACCCTTTTGTGTTCTGGTTGTCATATAAACGTATGCTATTGTCATGTGTTTGTTCCAGATTGTGTAGTCATGTGTAATATTATACATGCATAATTACTTTACATGGCATGTAAGCATTTGCAGACCATTGTTTATATTTCAACATTCTCTGAATGCTTGTAATCTTTGATGAATATGAAAGAGAAAACTTAGGTATATACTAATGATTCGGTCTCTATTGTACTAAAAAAAGAGAAAAAAAATTATAGCTTTGAGTAAACAATTACTCCATTTTCTTGTCATGTGATGTTTTGTTTCTTTCCGAGGAGGTTTTGATTAAGTGAAGTAGTTTAAACATTTTTTTTTGTTATCTTGTTCTTTTTACGCAGTTAAATTTTCTTTTCTTGAAGTTAATTTTTTGCCTTAATAATCAAGCTTGTAAACATATGGAAATTCTTTGATTTTAACTGTCATAGTGCATCTTACCTACATAGAATTTTCCTTTAAAATAACTATAGTTTTTCATCTTTTGGTCTTAGCATAGGTCTTTAGTAAATAGATGATTGTAGTAACTTTATTAATTATCATTCTTTTCTTTTCATATGGCTTTGCAGCAGTTGCTTGATGATATTGTTACTGTACTTGTTTCACGTTAGAATCAATCATCATTCTTGTCATTGTCATTGTCATTGTCATCTATTGATGTCATTATCCATTCGGATCAAAAGATTTTTGACAGAAGCTTTTGCTTTGCAGGATTGGCAGATTTTGAATTTATGACCCCACATGTCCTCAGCATCCTCCCAGGGGAGGTATCTTTCTAATATTTTAAGTACTTTTTTTAAGACATTGAAAATTGGTGCGACCTTCTTTCTTGTATTGTCGAAAGAAAGATCGGTTAGGTCTCTTTTCAGTTGGATAAAAAAATTCTTACACATGCAAGTTACTGTACTAAGCAAGCCACCCCACCCCCCTCCTTAAGACAAAATGGATACTTTCTGTCTCATTTTACGAACTACAGGAGCTCGCTAATTCACCTCTTACAAATTGAATATACAAGAAATTCCTTTTCACTGTCTTTATATCCTCCCCTTAACTTCATATGTATCTAGTATTGTTTTCATGTCTTGGAATCTATCGTATGAACATACCTGGCTGTGTAGTTGAGTAAGAGTCATTTTGACAAACACCAGTTTGGATAATTTCTTAGTGACTCCTTGTTTCTTAAAGGTCTTAGCTTTTGCCTTTGATGGATAACTCTTTAATGAACAACGAGTATCACTCACATTTTGCATCTACCACTTAAAACTGTGAATCATGTTTCATGTTTTCTTGCATGACATACAATTTTGTCCCAGAAATAGTAACCGCATGTATGTATTTAAAGTACTAAATGCATCTGCATATTTTAGTGAAGACCTTTTCACTATTTGGCCATGCTTTGAGGCATCAAAGGTTTTTGATGCCTTCGGTAAGCTGATATAGGGTGTATAGGAAAGCTTGCCAGAAATTCAAATTCTTGCTCATAATGTGATACTCTGCTGCATTTTCTATTTTTTTTTACACGGGGCAGACTTTAAAATGGATGATATGCAGAGGATTGGTGTTTGATGTTAACTTATTGATGCTTTTCAATTGTCAGGACTTATCCTCTAAGATTATGTTGCTCACGCAGCAGGGCAGAAGGGACATTTGCATCATGTCAGCAAATGGGTTCATATCAAGTGCGACACTTAGACAACCAGCAATTTCTGGCGGAACCGTTACTTATGAGGTTCATTATTTTTAGTCTTATTTGTACTTCTATGATAGCTACTGCTATCATGTCTCATCTATCCTGGTAACTTTTGATGTTGGTTTTGAAACTCTAAAACTTTATCTGATAGTTTTAGGGGGAAAATATTGTTGGTTTTCATCATATCAAATATGTACTCCATATTTCCTATCAATGAAATATTCACATATTTCCCATCTCCAAAAATCCAACAAATATCATCCTTTACCTATCAGAACACACAAAAAAGAAAAGAAAAGAAAAGAGAAGGCGGGGTTGAGGGGGAGGATGGATTTCATGATTTTCATTCTTTCATCTACTGAACTATCATGGTAAGCCGGAGGATGCTTTAGGGAAGAGTGATTGTGAAACTGGTATATATTTTTTGTTAATTAATTCATATTGATATTCATGTGGTAACTTTACTTGCTTATTCATGTGGTAACTTAGAAATGTCTTTGAACACTTTCGCCACATTATGCTTTACTTAAGACATCCATGTTTGAACTAGTCTGTTAGCCTGGCTAGTCTGTATTTCCATCTACTCCTAAATTATTTATGAAACCTCATTCATCTATGTGGTCCTCAAATTGAAGATCTACTTGATGAAATGAACTTTGAGTAAATTGAATGTGCATTGGAATTCAAAAGTTTCAGAAGGCGATGTTCTGCCAATTGGAGGTTTTTGAGGCTTCAATTGATGAAATTAACTGGTACATGCTCTTCCAGTCTACTATATTTAGCACATCAAACCACAGTAAGTTGTTGCCATATTCCGGAATGAGAATGTCTACAAGTGTATGTACCTATTTGGGAAAAATGCTCCTTGCTTTTATTAAGCGAGCTTGGAAAGTAAAAAGTATGCCAAGTTGCTGCGGGTAAAACATACATTAAACAAGAGATGCTGACCATTCCTCTCCTTGAGCTCTATTCTGATAGCATTTTGCTAATTATGGCATATATAATAAATTCAACTCCTTATTCTACTAAATTTAGTACACATGTTCTGTTATAATACTTAACTCTATGGACAGGAAGGACCTATTTAGAACTGATATCCTAGTTTAGAGGTGTCTTGTGACGATCTGCTATCTGCATTATATTGTCCTTACTCTAATCATCTCCAGGAACCTCCATTGCTGACGTAGTAGAAGGAATTGCATACTAATTGAGATTGACCACAAGACGTAAGAAAATTTGCATGATTATAAAGTTTAAGGCTATTGCTTCATGAATCTAGGGTTACACTTTTAATAAGTGGTTTCCTGTTCAGGCTATTCTAATCTATATTGAAGGCTACTCTATGTTTGGTTGCATTAGGATATTTGAGACGATTGAGCATTCAGTTTTGATATGAATTTCCATATTTCCTCGCAATTATGTTAGTGTTTGCCTCACTTCATATGTGAAAAAAGCAATTTTATCAAGTAGGTGGTTGTTATCTAACATACATCCTTTCGTTATGTAGGGACGGTTTGAAATACTGTCACTTTCTGGTTCATTTCTACTAACAGAAGTTGGTGGGGAGCGAACCAGAACAGGCGGATTAAGTGTCACACTCTCTGGACACAATGGAAGGATTTTGGGTGGTTCGGTGGCAGGTCTCTTAACTGCTGCATCTCCTGTGAAGGTTTGTCCGTTTCCCAATACTATACATATTGGATTTTGATGTCATGATCATCTCACTGTATCTCGGAGTATTATCTGTCATTTAGGAGGCAAAAATGTCATATAGGTGAAAATTTTCAGAGTTCTTACAACCTCGTCATTTGGTTTTTCAATATTTTCTAGTTTCCATCAGACAAATAGTTGTCCACTGGACTTAATGCACTACATAACTCTGACCATTTTGTAAGGTTATTCTGGCTGTCGTAGGAATATATATTCGAAGGTGAAACCAATTTTATCCAGCTAAATCATTTACTGGTGTTCCTGGCGGAAGTCATACTTGAACCTAAATCATTTACTGTGGTTCTTTCATGGTCTTTTTCTTTATTAATACATTAACATGCAACATACTATCATCTCAAGTTCAAGTATATCTGATGTGCCTTCAATTGTGGTTATGGCTGAAAAGTATTTTCATGGTAATCATTATTAGCTTAATCTGCTCTAATTTTGTTCAATCTTTTTTTATTACATACTGATTATTGTCACTGGGAAACAATGGCATCAGGTTCGGATATGAGCCTATACAGCTTCTTTTAGATAGTTGGTGTATTTTTATTATCAGTCTAGTATGTGACATACAAGATATTTTCATGTGGCTACTAAATTTTGCAAGCTAAAGTGAAGGACATTCTTCTTTACAACTGATTTTTCTTAGTTAGAATGGGAAAGGCGTGCTTTTGCATGTGTGTTGGTGTACACATAAGCATGCTTCCTATTTGGCATTAATTTCAGTTATTATCTTGGTTTAAAGTCTACTAGGTTAACAAATTGTAAAATGACCTAGTCACCCATATGCTGGAAAAAAGTTTTTTCCCCTTCCTCTCCTAGTCGGTTTATGACTTCTTCGACATCTTCATATTAATTCACCACCTTCTTGGTGCTTAGTTCTTAAAAGTTTGCTTTACTTACCAAAAGATGAAGTAGAACATCCAATAGATGAATACAACACACACACACTGATGTGAGACATTGCTATTACATTGATACTAAATCTGTTTCATTGGTGTCATTCTATTACGAGCAATTTATCTGATTTTCTGTTTATAATTTCTT
The DNA here is from genome assembly GCA_037974665.1 of Ehretia macrophylla. Lineage (NCBI taxonomy): Eukaryota > Viridiplantae > Streptophyta > Magnoliopsida > Boraginales > Ehretiaceae > Ehretia > Ehretia macrophylla. Next base: position 622,275 of record CM075774.1, read on the forward strand.
GTTGCATGTATATATATATATATATATATATATATATATCCATCTTTTGAAATTAATAGAATTGGTTCCACTACTATTGCAGCTTGTACTTGGCAGTTTTCCTGCTAATGGTCTCAAGGAAACAAAACCAGTGAACATTGTTGACCCTTCCTCTGCTCCACCAAGAGCCTACCCTGGTGGTGCACCTGGAGCCAGCAGCCTACCACCGCATGGAAATCCTGGTGAATCTTCTGGAGGTTCTGGAATTCCACTTGTTCTGCCCACCGGATGTGGCTGTAAGAGCAATGGACAAGGCATGTCAAGCATGCCATGGAAGTAATGGATTTACGCCAGGTTTCCAGGCAGGGGGAGTTGTTAATCTGTGGCCGCGCTCAAATAGTTTCTGTAATCGTGACCACAGTTTTCTTAATATTAGCTTAACATTTCTGCTCTAGCATTTGCAGAGAACGGTCTTCTGATTAAGTTTGCATGTAGCTGTTGTAGACTTGTTAGTCCATTGTAGCAGACAATGGTTACTCTTTTCGTGACTAGTGGTTTTCGGAAAAATGTTCTTGGTTCTTTTGTCAGTCAAGGAGCTAAATTTGATGTTTTCAATTTCAACCCTAGTCCTTCTAGTGATACCTGGCATTTGATCTGTCAATTCTATTTATTAGGTCACACTGGTTGCTATTAATCCATGAACATGATTTATACATCTTGATCGGAAAAGATTCAAGAGGAAAAAAAAAAAAAAAAAAAGAAGAAAGAATTGGAATTGAATCTGATAGATTTATCGAAACAAACAAATAGATCTATTCCTCTGATTCAGAATTGTGGTGTAATGAGTATTCTCACCTGTTCTGGTTATGGAATAGACCTGGTTATGGAATAGACGAAATAAATTCAAAAAGAGATTTTTGCTCAAAAATGAAATATTATTGAAAAGATTTAAGTTTCAGAAGATGGAATATTCTAATGTTCTTCTGCTTGGAGAACTGACTGGATTGTTGCTAGCGGAATGAATAAGGCACGCTTTGGAAGAAGTGATCTAACTATATTGTTCACGGAACATGATGCAGAACAAACTGAAGCCATGCAGCCGTACTTAACATCGATAGCTCAGGCTTTTCGCGTCGTGCACCGACTATGATCTTAATGTGTTGTACGAACTATAGTTGTAAATTACTCCCATAAAATTCTGATCTGAGCATTTTTTAAGTTTATCTTGATTCCCAGAGATGTATAATAGCACAGTTGAGGTACAAGCTGAACCTATACTTTCGCTCTTTTGAGCAGAAATCGCAACGAGAAAAATCCTAAAGCAAAAGTCTGCCAAAACCAGCCTGTAGAATTTGCAGGATCAACTTTTTTGGCTAAATTCCATGCATATATAGCCTCACCGATATGTGCTGCTGCAGATAGGATGAATACCATCTTCAATGCCCATATCGAGCGAAAGAAGAAAAGTGGAACAGCTCTCAGAAAGGGAACAGGTCCAATATCAGGCATGAATGCAGCTGCAAATACCCACAACATTCCCACCACAGCAAAAAGCCATGCAAATATTGTTGGTCCGTCTAGACTTCTCCTTTTCCTGTCTTGCCAGTATGCGATAGTTGCAGCCATTCCCTCTCGGGGACTCACCATTGGGATGTAGCCGAGCTCTTCTTTCGCTTTTAAAAAGGAGAAATAATGTGCCACTCCCACCTGCCAAAAGTAGAGACTTTATAGAGAGCATGCCATGTACACGTCGAAGTTCTTCTTCCCCTTCCTCCCACCACAAAAGTATATCATAAAGTTAACACCATTTAGTTACTGCAAGAAGCTGCGTTTCAATTTCATTTTGACTCTCATTTGCATCACAGAACAAAGAAATGGAACTTCATAGAACGAACACTCAAGAACAACCCCTGAAGCTTGTGTAACTTCAGTTCTTGATTGTAGCATCAACACTAGGAGGTGAAAATCTAAAAGACAGCTATGCATGAATTTCAGTTGAGGTGAAATATGAGGACAGGTAAGTTTTGTCCAGTGCTAAAAATCTAGCCAAAGGAAGATGCTTCATGGTTTTTTATGGAAAGAAACAATAGCAATAAATGGCCCTTGTGCATTAGACAGCAATCTTCCACTATTATAAGGGGTGCTGAAGCATCAATGCATCAACATGGTGTCATTCTTTCTCAATGATTATGACCTCTTTAAGACATGATAGAAAGCAAAAGTGGGCACCATTCTCCCTAACTTTTGCTAGTTTTCTTATCTTGGTTTTGGATGATTATTCGACAAAAAAGGGTAAAATTTCAGGTAGCTTTATCAAATCTCTTTCCAATTTCCAGGTCAGTCTTCCCTCTGCAGCAAGACAAGTCCATCCCACATCTATTTGTGCATGTAGAAGGGAGAAAAGTGCCAGGGCAAGTATACACGAACCTTATATACTTCAGCAGGGAGGATCAGCGGTTGAGGAAGCCACCTCCTACTCAACCAGGGGTACATGATAGTGTAGAGAGCCCGAAAGAAATTCCCCAGAAGAAGGGCATGGGAAACACTTAGTGACGCCTTTGGCAGGTCATAGTCCAGGCTCTTAAGTAATGGGCGGATGAACTCAAAAGTGTTTACTGGAGATCCTGTACATAAAAAGCAATAATCCACTCAAATGACATGTATTGAAGCTGATTTGTTCTCGTTTAAGCCTCTCAGAGAAATTTCCCAGTATAACAAATTTGAAGACTTCAATTTACTGTTCTGCTAAACATTTCATCGATAAAACTTAAATAACCTAATGACCAACTTTACCATCTGATATAAAATAAGGTTGGCCGGCAGCAACTGGCTTTCCTTTCTTCCCAGGAATGTCATCCAAAAGTCCCATGCTAGCCAATAGTAGGGCCAATACAAGATTGTCCACATAAACCCAGTCAGTTTTTACTCTTGGTTCACCAATTTTAAATGGAAGCAAACCCCATTTGGCGAAGTTTATGATCCTTGGCAAGTGCCTTTCTTCACCTGGTCCATAAATGGCAGCTGGACGGACCGCACAGGTATAAAGACATTTACCATTCTTCTTTCTGTACCAAAAAGGAAATTAAGAATAAAAACGAGTACCTCAGTTTTCAAAATAAAAGATTATATAAGGACAGAAATCAGAAAACTTATAAGATGTATGAGAGGAAGTCAAATCTACGTTTTTTGATGATTTTCCATGCATGTCTATTTTTGACAGCCAGATAATATGGAAAGAAATGGCGTTTATCTTCACGAGTGAAATCCGAAGCAACAGGAGCTCCTCATTGACACATATAGTTATAGTAGATGATAATCAATGTGACATCAAATTAGAAAAGCATCAAAATGTAACATTGAATCACCATCGAAGCTCACAGAATGCATTTATCCTTCACCAAAACTAAAATTCCAACAAAACTTTTTACACACCATGATCAACTATTTTTGTTGTCTTCACCAACTAGAATAGTTAAGGCTGCTGGATAGTCAGTGTAAACCAGATGATCACTCAAAAGGAAGAATAATGAACTTGTCAGATAATACAATTCCATAATAACTTTAATAGAAGCAAGTCGTAGTGCTATAAAATATCCCGTTCCTGCTTCTTCTCCAAAGGGCAAATGATTCCCTTATTAACAGTTATACTACTGCTGATCGAAAAAACTATACAATTATGTCAGCTCATATATAAGAGGGCAAATGCACATACATGCGTTGTGGAGATCAGTGAATGAAAAGTTATGGCATATCTAGCATAAAACCGAGAGGTAAACTGTGAGTTTCTTGACGCAGCATTACTTACTTCAAAGAGCGACCACTACTTTTGAGAACCAATTGTTCAGCAATAGCTTTACTGCGCCCATACAGGTCAACGTGGTCATCCATTGGGAAATAGGGTAGGTTTTCATCACCGTTCACAATTTCTTTTCCACCAAAAACAACATTGTATGTGCTGACATACACAAGTCGGCCAATTCCATTCTCAATGCAAGCATCTATAATATGGCAGGTCCCGTTGATATTGACATGATCAACACGACCAAATTGAAGCATTTCTTTCCCAGACATCCCATAGGAAGCAAGGTGGAAAGCACAATCCACACCTTGTAATGCTTTGTCAACATCTTGTTTAGAAGCAACATCACCTGAAAATTACAAAATTTCAGCAGAGTTAAGTTCCAATCCCGGCATAACTACCCAAAGGAAACAGACAATTAAATACATAGATCAACTGATTCTTTATCTGGAAGTAGAAATGATATAACATACTCTTTTCAACAACTGTTGAGCATCATTTATACCAAACCAAACCAAGTCAAATTTTATCCCACTAGGTGGGGTCAGTTATAAGCACAATCCTGTGTGTGCAGCTCCAATTATTCATGAGGTATGAGAAAGAGTTAAACTCACTTTGAGGTCTATTATAGCACATTTTATCTTGCAATTCGCAAGAAGCTGTTTCTACGACTCTTAACTCGTGACCTCCAGTTCATATGACAACAATTATACCATTGAGCATGATTTAAATTTAAGGCAGAAAAAAAAAAAAGAAAAAAAAATGAAGCAAGAAAAGAAAATTCCCCAAATCCCAATCTTTTTTTTTTTTTTTTCTTGTCGGAAAATCCCAATCTTAGAAGCAACCAAATTACTAATAAACTTTGAACAAAAAAAATACTAATAAACTAAACCAAGCCGTATCTGACGATACCACTCAATCCTATTAAATGTTTATCTCCCCCATTAGCTCTATGCACGTGATCTTTTGCCACCATCCAATTCTCTTACACTTAATAACTAATGAATTGTAAAATTCAGTAGAATAGCGTCAAATGTATGTTACCTTGGATGCATCGAACGCCACGCTGGCGGAGTTGGTCGGACCAGGGAGAATGGGCTCGAAGATCAAAGGCCCGAACTTGACGGGCCCCTCTGCGAACAAGCTCAAGGCAGAGATTAGAGCCCACAAAGCCCAGCGCACCCGTCACAACGAACGTCCTGTTCTCTATTCCCTCATTCTCGCTTAGATGCATCTTACTTTTCCTTTTCTTTTTACAGATTTGATGTGTGTATATATATATATATAATCTTGGAATGAGGATGTATGTATTTATGTATGCTTGGATTTGATTTTGACTTTTTAGTTCATCTCTACTTCAGCTTCCGACAACTGTGTTTCTCTTGCTTGCAATATTCTCGTGTACTAAACCACCATCGAATTACTTATGGCACGTGACATATTTGCCATATTTTGTTTTGCGCGTTTAGTTCTCACGTTATTAAAAAAAAAAAAAAAAAAGACGTTAAAAAGTTAATTGTTAATACAATTTTGTTTTATTTTTCATAAATTAATGAAAGATATGATTTTCATTAAATTACAATATTGAATTCAAATAACCAATCTCACTTAACACAATAAGAATGCATTTAACCAATAGTCGATGCTTGATTTATGTGGACGCAGGAATGCTTTCTATATACCTATAAATTAAACATATTTTTTACTTTTGGTCGTTGCGGCCCTTCACTAACAAGAGTTTCGGGCATATTTAAGTCAGCTAGCCATCAATTTAGTTTAGTTTGATTTATTCAACAATTTAGCTTAATAATCCAAGGACGCTTGTATGACATACTTTATTTGTTTTTATCTTCTTTTTTTTTTTCCTTGTTGGAAGGAAAATAAGAAAAAGCACCAAAAATAAGAAAAGGAAAAGCTCTTATAAATCCATTACTTTTGAACTCAGCAATCAAGACTTGTGTTTCACTCTAGTAATCAATGAACATGTGAAGCAACTTTGTAAAAGCAAAAGAAGAATGAAAAAAATAAAATAAAATTACACTATGGCAACAACAACAAAAACTTTGCTATATCTACTCTATTAAAAACAAACAAATAAGAAAAAAAAAAAAAATAGAACAGGAAAAGAAAATATAAAAAAAAAGTTGCTAGAAGAAGCCATAGTTATTGAATCTGAAGCTTCCATAGCTTGCACTACCAGCATATGCAGTGAGTAATTCATTTTGTGCAGACCAGAAATCTGCTTTCAAACCAGCTCTCCTCACTGCTTTGAGTATCTTGTTTCTATTTGCATAGCCTGTCACCACAACTTTCTGACTATTTGCATCAACTTCCACTTTTTCTATCCCTGCCAACAAAACCAAATATTAAACTCTATCCGGATTTTACTTAAATCTACTTGGTTTGTTGACAACCAAGTATGGTTGGATGATCATTCGTTGATATACTTCGACTAGATCTCTCTTTAAAATAAAAATAAAAATTATGTCTTCACTTTAAAAAGCATGATAATGTGTATTTAGGACGTGAACCGGAGATTTACTCATAGAATTCGAATTAATCAAGAGATTATCCTTCATGGGATTAATTCTTATATAGACCCCATACCTAATTAAGACAGACCACGACTCTTTAGAACATGATCATGTGATCATTTGGATCATATGACGTCAACCGGGAAGGCTTCTCAAAGATGTTACCATTGTAGAAAAGAATTACTACTCCTATTTCTCTTTTATATATACATATATGTATGTGTGTGATGTTGACAGTGAGAGAGGAAGAGAAAGATACCTCTTAATTTTGACAGACATTTTCGCAATCTTTTCTCGTGTATGCCTACCATCTCTACCTTTAATTCAACACTCTGCGAAATAAATTTAATCACAGAAAAGGGATTAGGATTCAATAAAACTCAAGTTTTTATTGTTCCAATGGAAACTATGTTGCACAAAGATAGACATGATCAAGAAAGGTATAATGTTAATTAATCAGTGCCACTCTTAGAGGAAACAATGAAAATATATATTGCTTGATCTACATAAGCTCATTAAATAAAAAAGCTCATTTCAAAATTTGTATAAATGTTATCTATTAAATAAAAAATTGAAAGTTTGCGATCAACATGATTTTATCTTCTTTTGGAAAATACTAAAAATGTGATTTAGCAAAATTTCAAACTAAACTCGAAAGAAATTGCTTGGGTCAACGAGCCAACACATTGAATTTAATTAACTAATCCAAGATGTTTAAATTTATGCTAGCAATAGTAGTGAATCTAGATCATTATAAATTAAACACATATCTCATACAAAATCAATGTGGGATGGGATGACCGTTTTTGTATTGAAATGTAACAAATAGCTCCAATTTGTTGGAAATTAGAGGGAGAGAAAATGACCGTACCTCCATGAAATAATACTAAACTTGGTAACAAATAAAAAGCAGCTGGTTAAACAATCTTTGAGACAAGACAATGATTAGAATTGCTGAGACGGAGAGCAAGAACAATGGATAATTAACAGATTGGAAATGACAAGGGGTATATATATATACACACACATACACACAGTACACATAGCTGAGGGGAGATCAGAAAAAAAGATGGAATAGAACAAGTAAAGTGAATCTTGATTATGATGTTTTCTCCTAAATCTAGATGAACACTTCTACTTTATTTGTGCTTTGCTTTTTTAAAGGGAAAACAAGATGCATGAAAAAACAGAAAACAAGAAAAACGGTTTACATCGAGATCAGGGACCCGTTTCTGACTGGTAAGCTCAATCTTCAAGGCTCCCGTCTGGCCAAAGCAATCTGAGTTTTCAACCATTCTAATGATTGGCTTTGAATGGTCCAACTTAGCTTTTCTTGGAGAATCTCTTTTCCATTTTTCTGATCATGCCAAACCCGAACAAAAGAAAGAGAATGGTGTTAGGTAGATGACAGTCAGCATAAACACATTAGATATTTTGTATATTGAAAGTTTGATTTGATTTGATTTAGTCAGTATTTAAAAATTATAATAGAAATAAATGAAAAAGATTAAGAGAAGTACACTTCTATGGAGAAAATGTAAGTCATGATAAACGAAGATAGCTACATTAAGTATTACGTCGTCCACTTTTTTTTTTATATATAATAAAGATTGAAATCGTACTTTAAACTTGTAATTTTTTTTTTTTTTTTTTGGTATGAAGGAGGCTAAAGCTAGGAACTAGCTAGGGTGAGACTTCACCCATCTTGTTTCTTTTTAAAAGTACTCTCAATTGGCTCGGTATATCATTAATTCTGAATGATCTAAACGGTTATTAAAGTCCAAAGTTCGTAAATCAATTGACACAATTTATAATATTTAATTACAACATATCATTATTCGAATATTTCACTCATGTGGAATGCTCAAGAATTGGCACAAATATCAACAAGAAAAGATGATGGAGCCTAGGAAGATCCGACCCCAGATGCTTGGAATAAGTAGAGCAGGAGAAGGAATGTCGGAATTCGAATCTCGAGTGTTTCCAAGGTTTTGCAGTGCATCCATCGGGAATCACATTTGCCTGATCAGTTTGGTTTCTCCTTGACCGAACTTTTCCTAGTGCATATGCTTTGTGCAGTTGAATCAGCCAAGATCCAAATGGTCAAACTTTAAATGTAATAACCAAAGAAGGATGTTATGAGTGTTTTCTCGTTATTATCCGTCATAAATCTTAATAAAGAAGAATTGTTACGTTAGATAATCGATAACTAATATAAATATTGTAAGTATTTTATAATTTTTTTAAATAAATTTGAGACATTATTATTTCACTGTTAGAGTATCTTCTGTTTAAACGTGTTGTATTATCTGATTTATAGAATGAAAAACTTTCAATAGAAATAAATGAGATTCTCAAATTTATATAATTGATCATTTTAAAAATATGATATTTCATTGGTGTTGCTTATCAGAGCAAGGCTAAGGTATAATCATTGAATGTGAATTGGCGTTCATGTCATTTTGACCTTGGGATCCTATCTTGAATTTAGGTGGCGCTTCAATTTCCATAAAGAATACATGTTAGGTCTCGACTCAAGTGACATTTCCAAGTTAGATCAGCTGCCTCTCTAGTTGGGATGGTTTTGTTGTTCACTAGTGAACTATCTCTTATGAAGCCTAATCTCCATAGCTCATCATTTTTGTGGTAAATGTTAAATTCATAATTCAAACTCGAAACTTTTAACTACAACAAGTCACTATTTGACAATTCTACTTAATTCTTGGATTATCCGATCTTCTTCCCATGCGTCGCATTCCTCGTATTGTTGCCCCTCACAAGATCAAGCTTTTAATTTAGAAAGCCTACAAATATTGTTTATCATCAGAAGTTAACATGCATATCTAGATCTTAACTTTTAGCTCTGTGGATCTGAACCTCGAACAACTTAGCACGTCCTCCTCTTTTGCCCTTCCAGTCAATGAATTTGGCTTGTTTATTTTCTCTAGTGCTCTATTATCTCTTCTCAATATTCATATTTAATCTGATTCTTAAAATTTCGTTATGTATAAAAAAATTTCAGTTATAAGCTACTTAAAAGGGAAAGCAGATTCAAAAATTGTCTCTTTGTGTTCGTCTATATGAAAAAAAAAGAATGATTTTATCTTCGGAAGTGCCCCTATAGATTGGTATTCCAACATATCTCCTAGTTTAACTAAGCTACTTATCTCAAACATTGATTATGAAGGAATTAACTAATTTGTGTACTATTGCTCTTTCTTTATTAATACATATAATCCTTTTAGACCAAACAAAAAAAGAAGAAGAAGAAGAAATAATAAGTAGTGTCATAATAAAAATCTCTTATTAAGGTCTAATTGTTCATACTTCTAAAAAACCTTAAATTTTGGCAAATTAAAAGTTTTTGAATATCAATTTGTTTGTATATTCATTTGATTATCGGAATTTATTGGGTAATTCAAATAAAAAGTAGCACAACAATTGTAGGTAAATTAGAACTCCTCGCATAAAAATAATTTTGAGGAATTAGGAGATGGTGATTGTACATCCCCAATTACCCGAAAATAACAATATAAGCTAATTACAACTAAAATTGTTCAAGTTAACTAAAATTTTATTATAATTGGCAATCATCAAACAGTCAGCATGATTATTCAGAAGTCTTTTCAAATATATGTAATTTTGTAATACTAATCAAAGTTGTAAATGAATCTTTCTACGAAAATATGGTTATTGCAAAGAATAAGATCCTTGAATCTTCTTGTGTGCGGAAATTGCACACTTACAGTTATGAAATAGAGAGTGGCCCCCACATATTTTATAACCATACGTGTGGTTTTCGCACATAAATTTTTTTTTTCAATTAAAATCAATTATTAGTTAGATATTCAATTCGAAAGAAGTAAATTTTTTTGCATAATGACCCGGTAGTTATATCAATAAGCAACAAAAATCAGTAATAATTTTTCTTGTTTGATCCACTTTGAATTTTTTTTTTGAAGAAAATAAATATTATTTAAGAAAAAAAAGATGATTATCCCAATAATCTGTTATTATTAATTTTGTTTTTAAAAAAAGAATTATAGCTGGTGTATAAAGTGAATATTTCGTCGGGTCAAACTGCTAGTCAAAAGCAGCTACAGAGAGGCCCTTCAACATTTGCTGCAACACACACACACACACACACATATATATATATATATATATATATATTTATGTCTGTATATAGAGATTGATATAGCCTATACGTAACGGTCGTCGCCGTGCTCAATTACCATTCACCGGCGAGGGTAATTCTTCCATTTTTACTATTTGTATTACATTAGATGTTGTGTTATTTTGTGTTTTTTATTATTTATTTTTTAAATTTGTGCTTCAACAGTAATAGATCTGGATTCATTGTTTATCTTTTTTTTTTTTTTTTTTTGGCTTAAATTAGTTTTTAGGCGTTTCTGCTTAAAAAGAAGCAAAAAGTTAAATTAGGGTTTCGGGTTTTTGATATTATAGTTGAGGGAATGCGGAACTTTTGAAATTAACAATAAATCACGTACTATTACTAAGATAATCTACTAGAGAAAATATACGCGTCAATAAGATGTGAATGTATCATACGTGAATGGTACATTTTCATCTTATTGACATTATATTTCCCGATTTATAATTTTAAAAGCTCCGCATTTCCTTAATATTCATCTGAAAATCGGAAGCCCTTAATTAATTAAAACAAATAACCCCATTTCAATTTGAAAAGTTCCTGTATGTGCCTTAGCTACTAATCTCTCCTTCAGGATTCTACATGAATTTGAATTTGACCTTCAACTAAGTGTTCGCAATTTTATATGCTAGTTATAATTAACTTCATGAGGCTAAAGATGATTGCAATGTGCGGATTAGTGTCCTAGATTTCAAAAATTGTGGTTGCTTATACGAGAGCTTTGCATTTATATATAGAGAAAGGTAAATTATACTCTTATGCGTATTAGTTAATCTGTAGGTATATAAGGTCATTTGATGAATTTGGAATTTCCGTTCTCCATCCTCCTTATCCTATTCGTCTTTATTTTGGACGTTTTAGTTCTAAAGTGTGCATTAGTTAGAAGAAACCCTGAGTTGCGTACCCAGGCTTATATTGCTGTTGCACAAGTTTGTACTCTACGCTTTCTGATAACATTTTGGGTAGTGCAATCATTGTCCATGTTAAAAATTTAGTTCCCTCGTGCTATGAGAAATAAATTGGCGTTCCAAGATCGTAACCTGGTTTAATTTTAAAACGTGCAGGAAGTTATCAAGTTCATAGAGTGAATTGCACTATTGGCCAAACTTTAAGAAGTATGAACTCAATACAACAAACAGGATCTCCACTATTGAAACCAGCTGTTACATTAACAGGAACCGCCGAAGAAGGTGCTTTTGGACCACCTCTTGGCCTGGTTGACATTGGCGAAAGTGAAAATGCATACCTTTTCCATGTTGCCCTTCCAGGTGTAAGGAGCAATAGGTGTAAGTTCTTCATCCTCTGCTCTGTTGGCATACATGCTTATAGGTGCAAATGGTTGTGAAACATAGAAAGCGTGCTGTGTAAATGCTGACATTAACTTCAACTACTGACTTGAAAACGTACGAATTTATGAGATAAGAATTTCTGCTATAATCCTAAGAATTAAATATTTTGGAGAAACCCTGTTTAACTGAAAGTTAATGATCAGTGAAAACAGTTGGTTAGTGACATAGTTAATGAAGAGACGCTCTTTACATTTAGGAGGAATTCACTTTTCTATGAAGCTCAATGCAAACATATGAAAGTAAAAATATAGATGACCAATCAGTGCATCTGTTGTAGCAGGTCAGTTAAAGTTTGACATACAACTGGAAGGTAGAGTTCACATAGAGGGAGTAATCAAAGAGAGCGACTTATTGAAAGCTTCATCAAAGGCGTATGGGTTGAAAGTACAGCAACTTTGCCCACCTGGGCCTTTCTCTATATCTTTCAATTTGCCAGGACCGGTGGACCCAAGGTTATGTTCTCCATCGTTTAGACCGAATGGTATCCTGGAAGTCATTGTACTGAAACACAGAATACCATGTGTTTCAGCCGAAGGGATGTTTGAGAAGTGGCTGGATTCTCCACCTCCCTATTCAAGAGATCTCTAGAGTTGGTCCAATCAGGTGCCACTAATGCTTATAGAAGTAACACAGTCTTGTTCTTATTTGTTTTTACATTTTTGTTATCACAGATGCAGTCACATCACAAACAATAGAAATGGTGTTCATTTTCACATTATTTGTCTAAATGTATCAAAGTGAAACATTGCACTCTGGCTTTCTTAAACATGTTAAGTTTAATATCAACTTTTTTGCTTCTAGTTTCATATATTGTGAGTTATGTTTTCATATTTGACAGCATTTGGGAAACATGATTTTGTTTATAAATTCTTCCTATTTCTCTTACTTAAGTGAACAATCTGATGAATCTGCCTTGTGAAGTTTACATGAGCAACTTGTCGCGGGCTGCTCCTAGATTGCTCGTGTAGTGCCTCAATCTTCCAAGGTGATCCAACTTACACTACTAGGTCGACAAGTATAAATACCAAAATGGGTCAATGATAATACCTACTTGTAACCAGGATATTCATGTTTGTATACATAGGTATAAGTGCATCCCGTGTGGCATGTTATCTTACAATAGTCATCTCAATATAGAGAAAACTGTGATTCCTGACAAACTGATACAAGTAATTTTGTCAATAAAGAAGCAAAGCGACCACCTGAAAAGATTGCAAATCAAAGAGCATATAGGGTACCTGTAAAATCATAGACTTTAGACACCACGCGGTGGAGAAAAATATGGGACCAGTTAGCCAAACCATATGACACTGACAAACTAGTGAAAGGCCATGGAGTTGAATCCAAATGATCAAACGACACTGTGTGAATATTCACATAAAGTCAAACCCAAACGACGAACTGGATCCAATAATTTTCCCCATCTGGTCTAACCTAAAACATGCTTGCAACTACCAACAACAATTACGTTACAAAATCTTGCCCCAAATGATGGACACAGCAAACCTACCTCGAAACCATTTTCCACAGGTAACAAGTTATTTAACCAAAAGAAAACATTAGATTATGCAAATGACATGTGATTATCAACTATGATTCGCATCTTCCACAGGAATCGTAGACTTCAATGGCTCCTTACTAGTCAAAAGTCACCCTTTGTCCGCTTCGTGGAATTTCCTCCTCTTTTCAAATATTCAAACGTTTACTGACCGCTCTTACTTAGCCAACCACAAGAACTCTGGATGGATGCTACTGTAACTCTCACTTGTCCCATATAATACTTGTAATTTATAAAGTATCTTAAATCCGTCCCTAACGACAACGCCGTCAACTCTTGTAGTCTGTATAAACATCAACCTCGAAACACACGTAAACAGCCAACAAGCGATTCAGAAATGGCGTTGAAGGTGTTATCAGCTCTCGACTCAGCTCGAACACAATATTATCACTTCAAAGCAATCATCATTGCCGGCATGGGATTGTTCACAGATGCATACGACTTATTTTGCATTCCTCCTATCATGAAACTCATTGGGCGCATATACTATCAAGATCATGAAGAAAAAGAGAGGCTTTACGAGGTTCCTGCAGCTGTGACTTCAATCATGGTGGTCACAGCCTTATCAGGCACAGCCATCGGCCAGCTCGTGTTCGGCCGCCTCGGCGACCGAGTTGGCAGGCGAAAAGTATATGGACTAGCGTTGATGCTGATGGTTTTCAACTCTATAGGGTGTGGATTCTCTATATGCACGTCGAGAACTTGTGTGTTACTCAGCCTCGGGTTCTTTAGGTTCTTGCTCGGTCTGGGCATCGGCGGAGACTACCCGCTTTCGGCCACGATCATGTCGGAGTTTGCTAATAAGAGAACGCGTGGTGCGTTCATAGCTGCTGTTTTCTCCATGCAGGGTTTTGGGATTCTAATGAGCTCGACTGTTACTATGGTGGTTTGTGCGATATTTGATCGTGCGTCGAATGCGGAACCAGGCAAGCCGACGCCTGAGGTGGCGGACTTGGCCTGGAGGATTATACTCATGATCGGTGCTATACCGGCCGGGGTAACGTATTACTGGCGTATGATGATGCCTGAAACCGCCAGGTACGGTTAATTAGTGTGTGCAATCGTTTTTTATTTTCTTTTTTATTACAATGGAGGTTAAAAGTGTAGTTTGAACTTGAATTTTTTTATCATAATAAGTCGTTATCCGACCATTGCACCTAATTCTTGAGGGTGTGTGCAACAATGGCGGAGCCATTCATAGGCAGTGGGGACCTCTAACTCCCACTGATCCTGTTAAGGAGTGAATTAAGAGTGCATTTTCTGAAAATATGCATATTTTTAAAGTAAAAAACCAATTTAATCTTTACTGATCAAAAAAGTTATCTATATATATGAGTACTAAATTTTGTACTTTTAACCGTTATTAAATAATAATTTTGAATCGACAATCATTTATTGTAAGCTGTTGGACTTTAAGTAATAATCCAGAGTATTTGACTCGAGACAATTATTGCTCATATATGTGTTTTATATTGTATTAAGTCTTATAAAATTAACCATGCTTCTTGTGTCGTCGACTAGCTAACAATTCTATAATGGAAGAGTTGAGCATTCTGATAACGAGGGCAGATGCAGCGTGGTGTCAATGCCGCACTGACCCTATAAATTTGTTTAACTATTTTGTATGTGAAATTGTGTGTTGTAGTTTTCAGTTAAAAAAATTCTAGATCTACCCTTACTTTTACCACTTTGGGTTTATGATAATCTAGTGGTTGTTGAATGTGAAATTAAATGAAGGGTACAAAGTAAATAAAATCGTATTTAATTTTTCAATGGATTTGGGATATGTGTAGTTCATTAATTCCTTAATAATATGATAAAAGTTCACAATTTGGCTATGCTCTGCTAAAACAAACCTTTCTAGTTTGATGATCGCTGATCTTCTCTCAAAAGGAAGAAGCTAATAGATTCAGATACCCGGTGTTATAGCATTATAAACTGTATTGTTACTCTTGCTTCCTTCGGGATAAATCTGACCCTTTTCCTTATTCCCGCCTTACCAAGAAACATTTTAGCTCACTTACATATCCTCTCATTTCCAATTACAATGAACAGATATACAGCTTTGGTGGAGAAGAATGTCCTGCAAGCAGCTAAGGACATGGAAAAAGTGCTTGATGTTCCAATGAGTCAGATTACAGAGACCGTTCTATATCCACCAAGTCCACATTCTTACACCCTTTTCTCCAAGGAATTCTTCCGTCGCCATGGCCGTGACCTCTTCTCTTGTTCCATCGCCTGGTTTCTCGTGGATATCATATTCTACAGCAACAACCTCTTCCAATCGCATATATATGTTGACTATCTTCCTCAGAAGCACAGAGTAAATGCTTATCAACAGGCCTTTCATGTCGCGAGGCTCCAAGCTATCATCGCGATTTGCTCAACAATTCCAGGCTATTTCGCCACTGTCTACTTCATTGATCGCGTTGGGAGAGTGAAAATCCAAATGGTCGGCTTCTTCTTCATGGCAATTGGATTATTCGCAATAGGAATACCTTATTATCTGTACTGGGACGATAACAAAAATGTTGGTTTCATGTTTCTATATGGCCTAATATTCTTCTTCTCCAATTTCGGACCAAACACCACCACTTTTATTGTACCTGCAGAGCTTTTTCCGGCGCGATTCAGAACAACGTGCCATGGAATTTCAGGTGCTGCTGGGAAGGTGGGTGCGATCATCGGCTCAGTTGGGTTTTTATGGGCTTCTCATAATCAGAAGCAGAATGGTTATTCTAAAGGGATAGGAATGACAGCTTCATTAGTGATCCTAGGAGGAGTTTCGCTACTGGGAATGTTCACTACGTATTTGTTTACTCGAGAGACGATGGGAAGATCATTGGAGGAAAATGAAAATGAAGATGACACTAGCGGTACATGTTTCTTGAGGTGCTTCACAGATTCTTCAGCACAGCGACACTCGTCTGGAAACGAAGTTGCAGATGTTTAAGGCAAGCTAAGGTTATCTTTTTCCTCTGTTTTGCCCCATCCATGTCCTGTTTCGTTCTCTCTTGTACATAATAGGCATAGACACTCATATTTGCACTGCAGATATTTTGTTTTGGTTAAGGCATGGCTGAATTTAAGACTCAAAAGTAATTGTAAGAGTTCAAGGAAAGCATGCGTTTTGCTGTGGTAGGCCTGGAGAATTGTTGTCAACCGTCTAGACCAATAGCTAAAGTTTTGTATAAAGATGGAAGCATATCCTGGACCCTGGAAATGATCCACGGGGAACTTTGTCGTAATGGTAAAGTTGTTGTCGTGTGACCTATAAGTCATGAGTTCTAGTAGAAAGTTTCATACATCGAGTTATCCTTTATAAACTTTTATCTCATCTTTTTGAGAGATTTGTTTTCTTAAGAGTCATGGCTTGGAATTAAGAATGTGTTCAATCGGATGTATAATAAATTGAAACACTAGATAATCAGCCTGTAGGACGATTTCTAATCAAACAACATGTGATTTGAAAAGTAATATAAAACACAAATGACATAAATTACACGGAAAGCTAGTCGGACCTTACGACACTCACATTATTGGTGGGACTTATATTCATGTGGGTCCACCAGTGTAGGAAATACGTTTGACCGGACTTAATATAACAATAATAAGATAGAGACAATCAAGATCACACTGAAGAGCTTGGAAATAATCACTTAGTTTTGGTTGGATAGGAAGCCATTTTATTGATGCCACAGAGTCCTTCAGGCTTTCCTGTGTTTCTCTTCATTCTGATGTATCCCTTCTCTCCCCATTTTGGTCCCCAAGAGTTCTTCACAATGATGTAATCCGCCCCCTTTGTTGATCCATATCCCACAGCTGCCACACCGTGATCAAGCTCTGTTCCGCAATGACCGTCGAACACACCCTGCAAAATGCCAACACATTAAAAATGCAAGCCCGTGTTGGTGATAATAGTAGAGAACTCAAGTTATTATAAGTTGAAGACGTATCTTTTTATAGAACCAATGTAGAAGGGCATGTCACATACTCAGTAAGACTTTAGAAATCATTTTGCTACGCATAATGGGAAATCATAAGAATGCAGGGCAATTAGAGTGAGAGCTTACCCCTCTGTAGAACTGGAAATCTCTACCAGAAGCATCAATTGCCACACTCAATGGCTGGTGTGCAAGTGCCTTCAAGAGACTCTGTTCATCATTTGCTGGTACATCATGGTAGCCGCTAATTGTGACAACCTCAGATTCATCCTGTAGTATATAAACAAAAAAGTAGATTTAAGTAAAGTATACAACATAGAATTGTCGTTAAATTATACGTGTAATCCAATATTTAAGCTTCTTGTTATCATCTTTTTGTTATGCTAATCGTAATTATTGTTATTCCAATATTTTCTTATGGCCTGCATTTTATCTTTACCCTCTTCTCATCACAAGTGCCTTCCTCCATGATGTAAGGGTAGTCTTCCTCCTTGTGAAGCCCACCATTGGAGACGATGAAGGAAAATGCATAATCCATGAGACCTCCATTGCAACCATTGTTATAGGTCGTGTCACAATCAATTAGCTCTTGTTCTGACAATGCAGTCAAATTTCCAGTGACAATCTGGTTTATGCCCTCAACTGCAGCTACAGTTGAAAATGCCCAGCAACTACCTGCACATCCATGTTCGAATCCATATCATTATAAATTGTATACGCATCTTTTACAAAATCAATACAGGACGGGATGTTACACGTACCGCATGCGCCCTGGTTCTTGACCTGAGTGACAGCACCTTTCTTTCTCCAGTCAGCAGATTTTGGCAAATCCACATCATCTCTGTAACTAAATTCCTCAGGGGACTTGTTCTTCCTAGTCAGCTGGTCATCAACCTTGAGGCCTAGATACATTTTCTTGAATTCTTCATGGCTCAAGTCAGCAAACTCGTTCAAACCAAGCCAATAATTTGAAATTTGCTTATTCCTCTCATCAATATGCTTCAAGTTCTCCTTGAAAATCTCGAACCGATGCAACTTTTCTTCGATGGTTTCGTAGATTTTGCCATGCTTTTCGATCCATTTCTCAAAGAGATTGATGAGTTTATCAATGCAAGTCAAGTCATCAGGGGCATATCCAACGATTGAAAAATCATTAGCAAATGCTACACGGGCAACAAATGAGGTTGAAAATACGAGGAACAACAGCTTGGAGATTGATGAGACAGCCATTTTTCTATTGGGAAAATTCTTGAAGAAAAGAGTAATGGATAGATGGAAATGGAGATGGAGATGAAGAGAAAGATAGCCATGGGAGGGTATTTATATGCATCATCTCTAGTTGTATGTTGCTTCTTAAATAAAGGTGGTGTATTGTTTAAGTCTTTAGTATACTGAGACTTTAAGCTTGGTTCTTTTTGGCAGGCTTTGAATTAAAGCATGTTCCAAACAACATACTTTGTGATGATATTAACATGAGATGAACAATATGATTGTGTCAGCTCTTACACAAATCTTGATGGGTAGCAAAATTGAAAATTTCTAGAAATGGGAATAGTCCTTACTTTCCGAAAAGCTTAGTAAGGCAAGGAAACAACACGCATTTGGATCTCGGGTGACGAAATAAGCTAGCCAGAAACGACGAGTAGTCGCGGTCAAAGCTCGAACTCTAGCTGATAGGTTAGCAGGAAGCTTGGTTGGAACAAGAAAGAACTCATAACCGCTGCTTGTGAACAAGATAATTATTAACAAGAAACTTAATATTAGTAGTATAAGACTATTCAATTCTTAATAGCTCCATTATTATTATTTTTTATATAGATGTAGTAGGTCGTAGGAGAGACAGAGAAAGACCTAAAATGAGTTACATGTAGACCTCGTGAAATTTAACCCTCGTTTTTCCTTTCCTTCATGATTTAATTATTTTCTTTTTTATTATCTTTTCGCTTGTAAATGCAAACCAACCCTTGAAAGAGAGTATAAAACTAAAAAGTTATATGGGATCTGTAAGAATAATTTTGGACCTGGGTTATTATAGGTGGCTTAGGCAGGGTGAAATTCATTCTATAAGAGAGGTTGAAGGCCCAGGAAGGCCCCAGAGCCCTAAAGTTTAAACCCCATCACCATTCAGCCCAGTCACATAATGGTCTTTCTCTAGTGAATCACATGGATTGACAATTGGTCACGCACTAATCAACTGGTAGATATAGTGAATGCTTGAATCCGATGTTGTAATTCGAATTTAAGTCCTTTCATTATAACAGCTCACTACTATCATTCTTGATTAAATATAATAAATGCTAGTAAACATTTTTCGACTTTTTGTTCTTGAAAACTTTGAAAAAAAGAAACATAACTTTATAAATGTTCTATAAACCTTTCTCACATCTTTTTAGTTTTTAGTTTGTGGATTAATGGTGTGTCCAATCATTTAATTCATCTCCTCCACTCTCAGAGATGACTGGTGAAGAGCCCCAAAGTTGATCAATACCAACAAAATTTTTGTGTTGACTCTCTAAGGTGGATATGCCCTTTATTTATCAGCCTTTCAGTAATGTTGATTCTTCCTCTCTTGAGACTTTTGCATGTCTCAAGATGTTGAACCAACATCATGTTTCTAAGAAAATGTGAGATACATAGTAGAGTAATTGCGCATGTTGGAAGTCAAGAGATCGACTGTATTGGGCAGTGGTCATGTCAAACATCAGGTCTTATCAATTTTTCTCGAATTTCCTGTTTGTCACAAAAATGGTATTTTCTTGAGCCATGTGGCATGGCAAGTCTCATCCTTGGGTCTCATCAACTTCTATATCGTGTTAATTTTTATTTTTAATGTGAGTGAAAGAATAAAAAACCCGAGAATTCTAAGTTTCTCCATAACTTAGAGCACCATGGCAATTGCATGCATTTCACTAGAGCCAATCTCAGTTCAAACATTTTCCCTGCCACCATTCTTCATAACTTATGCTTCAATGGACTTGCAAAACTAAATTTTTAAAGGACAATAAAGCACCAGTGAGATGCAACATTTGCAGGTTTGATTTATGATCGATCATTATATTAAAAGTGTGTGAATTTTACGTGCTTGTAAAGTCAATACATTTTTTTCACGTGCAGTTCAGTCAATTGAATGGCAAACATTTTTAAGTTTTCTTAGTTTGTAGACGTAATCTGGACAAGAATAAGGTGCACTCCTAACCTTAACTAATGATGATTTCATCACCTTTTGGATCATAGAAATGACTTGGTCATAGTATTTTCCAAAACAAATCAATAAACAGTTTCCACAATTTTACGGCCACATTCTTAGCGGGCCATGTAAGTAATAGTAATCATTATATTTGCAAAAAATAATATTAATCAGGACCAAGATTTACTCATATCAGCAAAGATGGTGAAAAGGGCTCTAATGTTACGTATAATCATCAAGGGAAAGGAAGGCTCATAGCACGGATACTTTAAGGGGGCGTTTGAAACATTAAATGAAGAAAGAGGTGTCATTAAATGAACAATGTTGTCAAAAATTTATTCACATTTTAAATTCAAATTAATTAATTAAAAATTTATTATTTTTTTCAATCAATCTCAATAATCTTATTTAACTAATTCGAATTATACTTACCTTAAATAAGTCACGTATGTGTCACAAAATTTAATTATGATATGAATCTTTCGAACTTTGTAAGAGTAGTCCCGTCATATAAAAAGAAAAAGATTATACTTTAAATATATGGACTCTATAGATATGCAAGACTTATATTACTATTAGAAAAAGGGTCAAAATATTCACCAATTTTAAAACAATTTTCAAAGACAAATTTTTTTCTTTTGATTAGCTCGATCTGACCAGCAACTTTAAAAATAAGGGTTGAAATGAGTGGGACGATGGTTACCTGTGTTAGACCAAAGAAATTCTCCAAAAGACAAAGGAAGGCCCATAGTACGGATACTTAAAGGGGCGTTTGAAACATTAAATGAGGAAAAGAGGTGTCATTAAAAAGTAGGTATATATTGGAATTGGAGGAACCATGCAAAATTATTATTATTGGTCCCCCTAGGATTTTGCGAGCAGGTGGCCATAAGAAGCCAATGCAGAAAAGGGAAAAGGGAAAAGGGCTACCACTAGAAGACAAGTGCATTTATCTGTGTGGACTTAGGATGGTCCCACCTCTCTTTGATGTGTGTGTGTCAGCTTAGTCGGCACGATATACAGTTTCAGCCGTCTATACACTGCACACCATCACCCTCTCTGGTGTTTGGGTCCTCCTCCTTCGCACGACTTCTGTTCTTTTCCGGAAACGATTATGGACTGACCCTTAAAAGACCCTCTCATAATCGATTTTAAACTTAACCCCTTTTCTATTTATCTAAACATTTCTTATATGCGTTGTTATATACGTATTATTCGAATAATATTTTATCATTCTCTTTCTCTTTTTTTATTTATCTATGAGTACTAACTTGAATAAATCATGTAGTATTTATTGTTATTTACCTCAAAAAGAACAGGTAATTGAAATAAAGATTTTTATTTTTATGGGATTACTTTTTCGTTCGTCATCACCAATAACGTGAATCTCACATTAATGCGAGTGATGTACGGTCTATCAGTGAAAGCATGACGCTTTGCTAGTTAGGCAAATATCCTCAAGAAATTCTATCTAACCTTTAAGCGTACATATAAGGGAAAACAATCTTAGAACTGCCATTCATGGACAAAGGTAAGCAAGCTATAGCCTTATAATATGTACCACATAACCCAAAAAGTGTAAAATAAAAATGAAAAAAAAGGAAAGGAAGACAAAGATAGCATATATAAATAGCAACCTCCTACAAATCATCCACACATTTAACTTCAATTTGTCACGCTCCAAGTCCAACACCCCAAGTTTACAAACGCGACTAGTGTTGTAGGCATAAAACATAACTACTTGAGTTTTTTTTTTTTTTTTTTTTACTCTAGCGCAAAATAGTTAACACAAGCTATTCCTTATAACCATAACACCCACTTATAAACTATTCACAAATACTATATTCTACCAATGTGAAATATTACACACACCTCCCGTTAAGGACTTGACATCCTCGTCAGGGGCACACATACCCAGGAATCAACCAGACAGTGTAGGATTCTCGAGGTGGCTCCTACGGGTTTAAGAGGTGGCTCCCACTAGCCCTCTAGGTATAGCACTTTACCCCGTATAATACTTAACTCCCGCACCGGCTAGTGACCTGCTCTGAATACCATTATGTCATGCTCCGAGCCCGAAATTTTAGGCCCGCAAGTATGACTTGTGTTGTAGGCATAAAAAATAACTATTTGGGCCTTTTTTTCTACTGACCCAAAATGGTTAACCTAAATTATTCCTTATACCCACAACATCCCCTTGTAAACCACTCACAAACACTATATTCTACCAATATGGGATATTACACAATTGTTTTCTCATATTTATTTGCTTCATCTTTAGTATATTCGTGAAACAATTATATATATCTTTAATGAAAATGGAACAAATAGAAGGAGTGAATTGCACAAGACCCCTCTATACTTTTAAAAAGGTGCATACTACCCCCTTGTACTTTTAAAACTAGCAAACACCTCTCTTATTGTTTTTGAAGTATAGCACCGTTGCTCCCTCCATCACTACAATGGTTATATTTTTTTTTTTGCCAATGGCAAGCTGGTGTATTAATTCAAACTTAAAAAATATACAAATTACAAAAACCTATAAGAATATATGTTCGTCAATATTCCAAGACCTACAAATAGCTTGGTTCAAAAGTGATCGATTAGCCTTCCTAAACATGTACATCTTAATTTGTACATAAAAAATAATGTTGTTAAATAGATCTTCCTCTGTTTTAACCCCATTGTTGTGGAGTCTAGCATTTATTTCCTTCCAAACGTGAAACACAAAGGCTCCCAAGAACAGTTGGTAGAAGCCTTCCTGACAAACCATTGTGCATACTCCTCCCAAAGACGAAATCCTTTAGGACCTCTGGACATACTTCATCCCTTCTTCCACAGTCTACTAGTGAATGAACACTCACAGACCAGATGAATTTTGTCTTCCAGATAGAGGTGGCAAAATTCACAACAAGGATCAATACTCATACCCCATCTAAGAAGACGACTTTTAGTGGGAAGACGATCCATCCAGAACAACCAGGTGCAAAAAAAATGTTTGGGTGTTGCATATTTGAACCACACCACACTATGCCAATCAATAGTTGGGACCTATGGTTTAAGGAGATCCCAGGCCCAGTAGGATTTGAAATTCCCAAATGGAGAGTTGAGCCAAAGACTTTTATCACTCCTATTTAGTGACACACTTCTATTTAGTGACTATGACTGATGTTTTTTACTTTTGGCAATAAAATATGTTAGTTCAGTTACCAAAATATTCTCTCATTGATTTATAAAACTTATTACAATACAAAATAGATCCGTTTCAATTATCAATATTTTCTCCGACAAAAAAAAATTACCAATATTTTCCTTTACTTGTTTTTTTTCTTCTTTATTGTCACGATATTTATGGATGGATTTTGATAATAAGCACTCTGGATCCTTGATTATGGATGACTTTTCAGTCTTCATAGGCAAAATCATAATATTTGATTGTTTTAATAGTTGGATCATGATAAATGCTATGTAATGTATCAGTTCCACATCATTGCTTATTGCTAGATTTTGTTGTGCTTGCTAATTACATTTTGTAATTTCAAATTTTCTGTTTCCTTTCCTATATATAAGCGAACAGAGTTTGAGGTTCTTGGCATGTAAGGTATTCGTATCTTCCGAGAAAAGTGTTATATATGATAGATAAAATGATGTCTTAAGCAAGCATATTACTGTGGGATTATTTGGCTATTTTTTTGTGTGTGCTGGTAATGAAAAATGACTATTGTTGTTGGCAAAGTTTATTTAGAAAATTACATTAACCAATTTTAAGCTCAGAACGTTTCCCTCCACACAAAACAATTGCAGCTTCACTCTTAGCTATAAGTAAAAGAATTAATGAGATGGGGGAAGAAGATGATTATGAATAAACAAGGGTGAATCAACTTCACTCTTAACTGTAAGTAAAAAATCTTCTTCCCTAATAGTATATAATTCATGTTTCATTGTGCACCCCATTGTACAGTATACCAACAACAATTAGCATATGTTTCAATGATGCTCAGTCCTTTGTGCGATTTCAATCATTTAGGCTTGAAAGATTGGGCTTGATTGAAATGATTGGTAAAGTAAACTTAGGGGTTTCTCTTTTTTTATTTTATTTTTCAATCGGGTAAAATTAAAGAGGGTAAAATGGTTTAAAATATTTGGTAATATTTTTATTAGATAAAAGACAAAACACATAGAAGTTAATGTAAGTGCAGAATTTTTTTACGTAATCCGTTAAATAAGTTGACGGAAAATTAGGGAGGGAGCATGCGTGCTATGTTTCAAAAACTATAGGAGAGGTATTTGCTAATTTTAAAAGTACAAAGGATAGTATGTATCTTTTTAAAAGTATAGGAAGTCCTGTGTATTTCACCCCAAGTAAAAGTATACAAATTAATATGATTTTTTGTGAGATTGGTTTTGAATTACCCACGTGTCTTGTAGCATATTTTATTAAATCCAACATATCTATTGTCTTACCAGTGTTTAGGGTCTTTTATTTATTTCAAACCTTTATAAATGATGACTTCTACCACTCCCGAGGCGATTGCATATCTCGGGGTGCTTTGTTGGCATTTCGTGCAATAGGAAGGGTGTGTACAACTTGTTTTATGAGATACATAGTGAGTGTAATACAATAAATTCACAATTTCGAAGACATTCTTAAATTTAAGATATATATATAAGCTGATAAGGAAGGTAGGGTTCTCCCCTCGATCGTCCACCTTGTCATCATGCCTTTAGGGGTGTGTGAGCTTAGTGGGATGCTTCTTCTCTTGATGCTTTCCATCTGTATCTTTTCTACCCTAAATGCTGTATTTAATTGATACAAACACTTCATCCCTTATCCATTTTATTTCTTAACTTAAAAAAAAAAAATTCACCTTTTTTCCCCCTCCAACATGCAAGAATTTTGATATATCCAAAATAGAAAGCACAAAAATATGAAAAATATACAAGAAAAAGGAAAAAAGAATGGAGTAGAAGAATAGGAGAAGGGAATGCAGAGCTAATAAAAAAAATGAGTAGGTTGTAAGTTATCTCATGCAAATGGACAAACAATAATGGAATTTAAGAGGAGGGGGAGGGGGTACGAATCTCAAGATTCATCATCATCAGAAGCCTAAGACCTTAAAAAAGATCTACGTACGAAGCAACAGTTCATAGGGATGTTATCACACGTGATAATCGAAAAAATGTTGCAGAGGTTGTAAAAGCATCGAAATAGATAGCAGTATACCCTATGCAACATAGGCTTATGTAACACCTATACATACAAAATTAAAGATGATTTAATTTTATATAGTAGTACTACGTGTGCACTGCATTAGATCTCCTCTGTTGCTATCTTTTGCTTGGTTGAGTTACTAGCTAACATCTATCCATATCTATCTATACCCTTTTTTGTTAAGTCTATATAAGATTCTTTAAAAAAAATTTCTATCCATTTGAATAAATGATTAATTCACTCATATAAAAGTAGATCTCATAATATGTAAGTGGACAAACTATCTACTCGAATGGATAGAAGAATAACTTAAGATTCTTGTATACCACAATTTTACATGTACATGTTAACATTCAATACTTTATTCTTATTGCTGTAAAAGAAGGAAAATTAAAGCCGACTATGAGCAGTCGTGATTGTAATACATGTCGCGTCTTCTTTTAAAGTGAATTTATATATTTTGTATGAGTTCTATACATTTTGATCATCATTTTTCAGCAATATCTTAGTTTGAGATTTACATTTTAATGTGTGCGCAATTTTAAAAATTATTTTCCATCATAAAAATGATAAATTATAGGTGTTAGTTAAGATGCTAACTCATCAATCATATTGTTTAATTTGATAAAAGAAACCATAACTACTCAGTACAAGATCAGGTTTTTATTGTTTATTAGTCCATCTTTTAATATTTATTTCATTTAGAAAAAAGATTAATGTTATTTCGGTTTTTATGTTTCAAAACTATTTTTTATTTACTTCATAGAAAAGGAAAATCAAGAAATCCTCAATTTCGAATGCTATTAGGAGATAATTTTTATATTTTGCTGAACTTTTACACATTGTTAAGAACTTAGATTCTAAAAAAGTAACTCAAGTTGATTTGAATTGGACCATTATAGAGAAAGTAAAAATTCCTAAAATTTTTTAATTGGGAAGACAAAATATTTAAAGGGGGGCAAATGTAATCAATCACGAGATAAGAGTAAATATTTGATAATTTCAAAACCTCGAAACGTCATCATCGCTTGGAGATAATATGATTCAAGTTAGTCAAACACAAGTCGTTTGAACTCACATCAAAAGTTTTAAATCCTACATTATAGGATTTCGCTTGAAAATGATATGGTCCAAGTTAGTTAGACAAAAGATCTATCAAGACTTGATTCAAGAAAATTAATTTTAGAGTTTATTCAAATCTAAAACAAGAATAAATCTTCTACTCATGTCCCAAGTATTCTACCACTAGGAGTTACCTATGGACCATAGTGATATCAACCAAAATACCATTGTCTCACAATTTATAGATGGCGCATCAAAATTTAAGTTTTGCATTGGAGGATCTCTGTACTTATGTTTTGTGCTTATTAAAAGAGGGGCCTGTAAATAGTCTAAATTAATCAGAGACAAAATTTATTAAAATTTATAACTTTTAAATTGATTCAAATTCGAAATGTGTGTTCCACCCGTACCCAAAGCATAGAGCATTGATATACCAGCCAAAATACCACTGTCTCACAATTTATGGATGGAACATCAGAATGTAAACTTTACATTAGAGGATCCCTGTACGTTTTCTTCATGTGCATATTATTAAAGAAAAGAAGGGGTTGTGGTTGGGTGAAAAGGGTGATATGATCACTATTCTTGGGAGGGGTAGGAGTGGGAGTGGGTGGGGGGGTGTTACACCCCCCCTCCCAGGCTGAGCACTCCCTCGTGTTAAGTCTCTGATATCATCTGAAAACCTGACTACATATCTCAAAACATGACAATGCTCACACACGCACGCATAAATCTCTGCAACCAACTATCTTCGCATTTACTAACCCCCCACCCCCACCCCCATTATTCACCACACCATCTCTTTCTTTTTCTCTCAATATTTGTTTGCCTATTTTGGAACCCCTCCTTTTCAGGTGAAGCTTTCTGTACACCCCTGCCATTGTCTTTATGAAACCAAATCTATCCCCTCCCCACTCAATCCTCTTAGCTTTCCTTATCTTCGATTTCAGTGCTTCCTTCACTGTATTTTACCATTTTTTCATTTTTTATATAATAGTAATTAAAATCATAATTTAAATTTAAAATATTCAATCATATTAAATTACTATCCAACCATTCTAATAGACTGCTCTATAAAACCTGCTTAAACATGCCAGGTAAGTTGTAATAACACACATATTTCACCCTCTTGCTCATGCCACAATTTGAGACATTTGCTAACAGATATCACCATCTCTTGATCCTGAGCAAAATATTATCTCATTTACAACATCTAGTGTGTGAAAATCTTGATCCTAATCAGAGATGTTGGCAATGGAAGAAATCTTGTTTGAGCTCAGTGGTGATATTGACAGAAATGAACAAGGTCTTCCACCAGGTTTCAGATTCCACCCAACAGATGAAGAACTTATTACTTTCTACCTCGCTTCAAAAGTCTTCAATGGAAGCTTCTGTGGAGTGGAGATTGCTGAGGTAGACCTCAATAGATGTGAGCCTTGGGAGCTTCCAGGTGCAGTCTTTTGTTGATCTTGTTTCTTTCTTCTTTTAATTTTCATTTGGCCGCCATCTGCATGTAAACCTGATGAGTGTAGAATCCATAAATTGTTTGTACAAATACTCACATTCTAGCTATTCTTAATTAGTATAGATGATGATTATCATCAAGCACAATCTTGGCTATGGGTATCATCCTTCAAACTAACGTTATTACGTTATTAGAGAATCCAAATTTGTTCGTTTAGGGTATTATGTTACTTTTTGTCTCAAATATGCACCCTTTTGCCTGGTGTGAACTCTGTCTCAAATATGCACCCTTTTTGCTGAGGTAGGCCTAAAAAATTATTGGATCCGTCTCGACTGATGTGTAGTGAGTCCCACTAATATATGAGTGAGTGACTGACGTTAATTCGGATTGATTGAAGAGTTTCCATGATATATATATACATGTTCTTGCAGTGAATTTTTAATGCAGCTATTAAGCTTTCCAACCATGCAATATTATGTCCATAAACCTGGCTTACAGCAGAAATTATCTAATATCTGACATGCACAACAAATGCATGTGTATTATGAGTATTGGGTTAATTAATTATTTCGAGTGTTTTATGTCCTTCAACTGGCCGTCATTGATCCTGATCATTATCTCCGGTCTCAGATAAATTTTATTTCATTATATGGTTCGGTTATATAGATTTAACGAAGTCATAATATAAAGCGTCTCAAATTCATATAAAAAATACGATTATGTTTATGCTAACTGTTGACTACCTAATAACGTGACGGTCCTCGTTTACAGACATGGCAAGAATGGGGGAAAGAGAATGGTACTTCTTCAGCTTAAGGGACAGGAAATATCCAACTGGGTTGAGAACAAACAGAGCCACAGGTGCTGGGTATTGGAAAGCAACAGGTAAAGATAGAGAAGTGTACAGTGCTTCAAGTGGTTCACTGCTTGGGATGAAGAAGACACTTGTTTTCTACAAAGGTAGAGCTCCAAGGGGTGAGAAGACCAAGTGGGTGATGCATGAATATCGCCTTGACGGTGACTTTTCTTACCGTCAAACCTGCAAGGTACTACTCAGTCAAATCATCAAATTAAATCACACCCTCATCAATAATCTTTAACACCTTTATGGTTCTTTCTCTATGAGAATCCTTTCTATATTGGCAGTGATTTAGGTTTATATCTTCACATCAATGTTTTTTATCCTGTTAAGTTTGACTTCTTGACTTTGATGGATGCGTCTACCTGTGAATAACTCATTTTTCACTTCATGCTAACTTCAAAAGGTAAATGTTGTTAGGTATTTAGATATCGGGTAATGTGATTCAATTATAGTAAACTGTTCAAATACTTTATCATAATTAGATGAAGTTTTATTTCAATGAGGCTATAATAATGGTATTTATTTCAATGGAGTCTATTGTGATTTTTATACTAAAAATACACACGTTTTTTAAATAATTAGGATAAATATATAGATTTTAAGAAAATTCTGGAAGCCAGTGGGAGCTCCAAGGTAAATTGGCAAGTGGTTATAATTGCATGAACAGTTTACCGATAGTGTTAACAGGTTGGAAAAGAATTTTTGTAGGAGAAAGATGAGTAAACAACCAAGAAAACTGAAGAGAGTGCATAGATTAGAAATGGTTTGATGTACGAAAACACAGGACGGAGAAGGGTATTTGTGAGTAAATTTTTTTTTGTCTCTTTTATTTAAAAAAGTATTTTTCCGATGCAGGAGGAATGGGTGATTTGTCGAATATTTCACAAGATGGCTGAGAAGAAAAATCCACTGCTTCAAGGACAAAGCTACATGTTAAAAAATTGCTCATCTCCAAACACAGGAGGATCATTGCCTCCATTGCTTGAAACATCAACAACAACAACAACAACAACAACCACCCCCATGATCGAATCCCACTATCAAAACCCTTTTCTGCAGATTCACCAAGAAGAAAGCGACTTAAAATCACTAATCAGCACACCCCTCCAGATCATAAATGGCAGCTTCGAACCCTCATTTTCAGCCACTTCAAACTCCATTGCTACACCAACAAATAAAGGCATTGGCAGCATCATGAACAACAACAACGACTCATCATCAACATCCATCTTCTTCAAGTCTCTCATCTCATCACATCAAGATATCACTTTGAAAGAACTAGCCAATACTATTTCCAAACAGTGCAAGACAGAGGCCAGCTTTTTACAACATTGTCAACTTTCTGCTGTTGCTGCTGATCATCATCATCAACAACAACAACGAAGCAGCACCTTTCAAAATCCCACATTGTCTTTTGGGATGATGATGGATTGCAATGGTGGTGTAACTGGGGGGATTAATGCATCTACATCAAGTGCTACCTTAATGGATACTGTTCATGAGATGTCCACTTCAGTTGCTCTCACTAGCACAGCCGGCTTTCAGCAGATGCTGCTAGATACTCCCATCAAAGTCACTGCAGATTCTTGGGCTTTGGATCTTTGAACATGTTCTAATATGTCTAGGAGTATATATTATACATATCATCTATATATCAAATCTAAATAAATAGTATGTAAAAACTGCTGCACCATCTCAATTCCTATTATCATGCGAGAAAGTTGTTAGTGTTATGAATTTAATGCAGCCAGCTTGCTTAAGCTATGTAAGCTTTAATGCCTGAAAACTGCCTACATATAGTCTTATCTTATCTGATCTTTCTTTAAGATAGATTTTACTTCATTACTTTGAGGGGGATGAAACACATGAAAGAGAATTCTCAAGGACTGGGCCGGATTTAAGATTATTATTTATCACGGATTACATATACACAATTTAATACTCATACATAAATAATTTTTTTAGTTCGGATTAAATTAATTTTTTGATTTAAAAATATTTTAAAAATATACATATTTTCAAAAATTGTAGATAAAAGTCTAGGTCATGAATGGCTTTGCCATTATTAATGGATTAGATGGAGTAATAAGGTAACGACTTATCATGATTAGAAATTTTAAAATCAAATCAACATTTTTTTTAATGTATAATCTTGATTAATTTGTTACACACAATAAAAAAGTATGTTATTATATCACGAGATTTGTAATATTAATTAACGTGATTAGAGGAAAGAGAAAAAAAAACAAGGATGAGGAGTGTGAGGATGTGATGGGCAATGTGTGGTTGGGCTATTTGATATGACATGTTGATGGGATGGGGTTGATGGTGATTATATATTTTGACGTAAGCATATGTTTATGACTGATGATGGGATTTGGGTCCCTCTTATCTCTTTCTTTCTTGCATGCACAGGAAGTACTAAAGCTATTACATTTAGTATCTGACCTATATAGCCATAGGGAGACACAAGTGGCTTGATTAGGAATGAATGATAACAAAATAAAATATATATATATATATATATATTAGATATGATTTGATGAATCTTGGTGTAGTGATGGAGGATGGATCTGATGAGGTTTAATCATTGATTATTAAGAATAAAAGCGTCTCAAGTCTATGACTTGATACGCAAACTACGATACTAGGTCTAGACACTTTTTTCATTAAGAGGTGAAAAGGTATTTGGCAAAATTAAAATTGATATACGACACTTCTATTATAAATAAGATTTATGGGAAGGTTGAATGAATCTAAAGCCAAAACTTTAAATAATTTTCAGTTTGGAAAAAATTGTTCCTTTTATCTTTTTTCAACAACACTAACAAAGAGTGAGGAATTTGTTGCATTATGCTACTTTCCGGATGTTGAATCAGATCAAATTTAGTGAGTTAATTTGTACACTAATTTACTTTCCGTTAAATATAAATGATATGATAATTCATTATTCACTCAAGAATCTTCAAACAATCCTCTATCCATGCTTGGTTCGTATTTCTAGGAGTCACCTCTCAGTGAAAGCAAAGTCACTAAAACTTTAGAGCATCAGTTTCAATTTGTAATGCATCAATCCGCATCTCCTCAGCCCTTTTCAACATTGCCATCATTTTCGCTTTGTATGTTTGAAGCTATTCCAAGATTGACAACAAATCCCGTGACCCATTCCCCCTCTTCATTACAGAACACGAAAACCCGAATTACCTTTAGCACATTCATCCACATTTAATTTCCTACTTTGCCTCGGCTATTGAATACAGAATTCTTACTGTTTTCACAGCTTTGATAGGCAATCTCTAAATTATATAGCGACAAAGGAGGAATAGCCTTAAAAATTGACCATTTTCGCTTTTTTTTTTTTTTTCATCTTTGGCTTCAAAGGAGGAATAGCCAGTTACATTATGTTTCATCCCTCCTATCATTCTCCAAAAGAACACAAAAATGTCGAGGGAGATCGTCAATCAGGGAGAGACCAAGTGGTTGTTAAAGCATATAATTTACTAGTCAATCAACACAACAGTAGACCTCACACAACACATGATGCAACTAATATATTGGAGTAGAGACACATTAACAAGCTTAGGCCAGATTTTCACTACTACAATATGTATGGAATTATATATTGGAGTAGAGACAGACACATCAACAAGCTCAGCTACACAGGATTTTCCAAAATAAGCTGCTTTTTAAAGAACTCAGAAATCCAAATCCTGCTACATAAAGTTAGTTCATTCGAGCCTTTGCTCATCTGACAGCAATGGCAGAGCCATTTAATGATGGGCGGGATAACAAGAATCCTAGATTCAGCCCTTGGCTAACAACTAAGCCATCTATTAGCTATCAGAAAACAGGGTAGGGTGTGCGGTCTTTCCATATTGCCGCAGTGCTGCTCAAGGAGCATCAATTGATAAGATAAACTCAGTACGTTGAACTAAATATTCCTGTTCTCTCATGCTGCATTGGACAAAAATTAAACGCACATACACCCAATATTCTTTGTGAGTGTATGGCTAAGACGATATCATGACTTCATAATTCAGACGATATTTCTGACCAAAAAAGAAAGAGATAGCTAAGTTATATAGCTAACTTAGCAGCATTGCTGATATTCATTAGAACCAAAACGGCCTTTTTACCATTCAATTAATCAGGCTAGAAACAAAAATTAATACGCTTTCACCATCATCAGAAAAGCAACTTGCACTTATAAAACAACTTTTATATTGTTCAAAAAGTTAGAGCTCATTTTCATAACAAGATTTCAGATTCCAAATGTCTACAACTGAGTGTACAGCAACAAAGCAGCCATAGGGATTTATTTGCATACCATAATCATCCATGAAATCACTAGACAGCTAGAAAGATGCATTTTCAAGCAGTCAGAAGTCCCTGCATCAAGAAAGATTTCATGTATTAGCTCACGGAAGTGCTGCCATCACTAATATTTGAAAAAAGAGAAGACACGTCTATGGTGACTTCTATCGTTCCTTTGCTTCCCTTTTCAGCTCTTTTTTAGATAAGTAGCGTGTCTACTAGTGACCTGTGCAAAAGAAATTGCCAATCGTCGATTTTCCATGTTACCTGTCCCTAAACTTAATACTCCACCTTGTATAATGTTAAGATTGCATTATAATCACAATGACTCCACAAAAAGGAGAACCATACTAAACTTTAGGAACAGAAGTACAAAATACTATATGCACGCGACTGACTTTTAGAGAGCTGACTTTTTCTTGAAATATCATTTTTATGAGCCATTATGAGATGATACAAATAATCTAAAGCATTTACTCTCTGTAAACTAATATACACAAATTGGATGATAATTCTATATGTATACTTCAGTTAATCAATCACGCAACACTACTTAGCGATCACAAACATCATACTTTTTGGAAGGACTCCTTGCATCCACAAAGAGATTCAAAGAATCTTCAGCGCATATTGACAAATTTACGCTTTGAAAAGGTTCCTAAGAGATAGGGAGATACTAAAGAGGCTAAAACAGAAAGCACAACCCAACAGGCTTGAACTTCATTTTCATTCAAAAACTCAAATCCTTTTCACAATGGTTTATTCAGTGAACATTTTTTGCAGTATAAAGATAGCATACCCAGAAGCTTATTATTGATAAAGAATCAATTTTTGTACAAAAAGTTCAATCTTTATTCATCAATGTTGTACAAGAATGAAGAAAATTGATATCGAGAAAATAGTGTAGTTAATTTAGAGGAATTGAATTACATGAATATTTTCGGAACAATTTCACGTCATGCTGTATAATCCTCATCACATAGGTTAACTGCTATATTATACCATATAGCCAAGGCCTAAAAGTGTCATAAATCTTCTACTTCCCTAACATTATCATTCGATTTTTTCCTTTCCATATTTTTGTCTCGAAGAATTTCATATAATCACTTTCAAAGCTGGAACAAAGTGAAGCAGTGGGCAATAGAGTAATCAATGACCAATCAATTAATGCTAAAATTATACGAAAACACAGCCTAGGGGTCTCTTAGCTAAACACGAATTGTATTCGATTTATGCAATCAAAGTATAGATAAAATATAGCATTTCATCCCACCTTGATTCTATAAAGAATATATGTTCAGCTTATAATGGTTGATATGTATGCAGTTCAAGTTTTTTACTACTGTCGACACCGTTTTAAGCATTTTGGTCCACTTAATTGAGCTCAAGACTATTAATCTGATCTGGGCCGTTACACAAAAATTGTATAAAAAAAAATATGCATACTAGTAGTACGACCCTGGTAACCATTTTTTTTTTTTTTGGAAACCTGTGGGTATTTGGAATTTGCCCGACTAATCACAGGGGTCTAAAATAACCCTCTAGTAGCCTTGAAGGAACTCGAACTAGGGCGACCCCTGGGAGGGCACACCCAAGGGCTGACTAGGGGTTAGTTTGACCCGGGTCATTACACAAATTTACAAAGAATACCGCACATGAAGTTGGAATCGCTAGTAATCGCCGGATCAGCATGCCAAAGAAAACACAATTTTTTCTATATCAGATGAAAAATTAAAGCAATGAACCATAGATCGAGGACAACAAGGACCTGTACTGAGGCAACTGAGCTCAGTTGGAGGTGGAGGTTGTAGATGAAGAATGATTCTTCTTGTTAGGAAGAGCATAATCCGGCGGAGAATAAATGACAGCGGCGGCCATAGCTACCGGAAACACCACGTACTTGGCCAGCACCGCCATTTTCCTCACCAACGGCTCTCCTCTTAGTCCCAACACCATCTCTCTCTCTCTGGAATGTTTTTTTTTTTTTGTTGTTGGTAAATCTCTCTCTGGAATGTTGACTGATGATCTCTTCGCCGATGATGATGATCTTATTTGATTGGGCCCAGTTATATTTACTGGCCCATATATCGAATATTTGGGCCCCAACAAATAGATATTGGGCTTTTGGGTTTTACCCTAGTGGAGCCTACTCGTGGGCTCAATATTGCCCAAATTATATTATTCAAACTACGCTTCTTAGTTGGTATCTTATGTGACAAGTGTTATACGTAAATAACATCTATTTTTTTAAAATAAAAAATAAATAAATGTTGTTCATATTTGTTACATATGAAGTGAAGAGTAAGTGATAACACGTTGGAAGTGTTGAATTTAGAATTAGGATTTCGAGTCTAGAGCTTAGACATTTTCTTTTTATATTGGTAGGTCATTAGCAACTAGGGCTTATCCAAGAGGTACCAAGGTTGCAATGGAGAAGGTGTAGAGTGATTTGGGTAGAACAATGGTATTTGTTTCGTATGTTTTGGTCTATTTATAATTATCTTAGGCCCTATTTCTCTTTCCATCGAAGGGTGATTTTCCTTACTCCATTATGTCCCATTTCTTTTCACGTGTCTATGACAGAAAAGTTACTAATGATTGTCAAAAAAGGAGAAATCACGGGATAGTTTATACTAAGACTTAATACATCAATTCTAAGTTTGCTTTGCTATGGCAGATAGGACCAACAGTTTGTCCTTCTTAATACAATATGCTTCTCTCATGGGTTTAGAGAGTCCATATAGGATGAGCCATTTCTTAGGCCTTTCGGACCACTTCTCAAAGCCTCTCGAGTCATTTTTTGAACCTAAAGACTAACACGATAATCTTATATTCATCTAAAAACAACATGCATGATAATTAATTGAAAGCTGCTATTTCATTAATTGTATATCTTGCCCAGAGTTGGCATATTAAATAACAAATCTAGTACATTACTGAAGAATTATCATTGCTTACGGGCCGCCAAACTTGAGTGATTTTTTTATGATTAAGATGAAGTTCGGATGAAATTAAATAGAGGTCCGAACCTACCGATGTAAAGGGAAAAAAAAAGGCTAAGAAAATTAATTAAGTTCAATTCATTTTAGTTTTCTCTCGAGGTCAATCTCTTGTTTCTTAGTGATGCCACTTCCATCTATTGTTGGTGCATCGGTTCCAACACTAGGGTGAGGTTTGGGCTGGAGATGTCCCTCCGTACCATAGGCTTGGTGCTTGTAGTCCTCCAAATCCTTATATTTCACGTATGGGCTGCTCTCTAAAGGCAGTCCGTGCATAGTTTTCTTTTCTCGTTGATTATGTTCCTCTATGTTTTGTTTCGTATGCTGGCTCTGAGCATTTTTTTCTCGTTGATTATGTTCTTCCATATTTTGTTGCACATGCTGGCTGCTGCTTTGCATTTGTTGGGGATCCACTTCAAGCTCCATCAGCTGTTCCATGTATTGTTCACTAGCCATCTTTTTTCTATCTTGGTGTTATTACTCGATTTTTTAAAAGGTTACTAATGCATGCATGAAAGGACCTTGAGTTTAGTGTTTATTTATGCATGCATGAGATACATATCATCCATAAGTAATAGAAGTAATGATCCTCATTTAGCGAAGTAGTCAATTAGTTTTAGCCTTATCTTAACGGATTTAAATCTTTTTATAACGCGTGTTCTCTCGTAATATCTCCAACTACTTCTGTCATCTTTTTTGGAGTCGTAAGTTAATGGAGAATTATAACTTATTCTATTTCAATTCTTATGTTTTTCTTTTAATTTCAAAGATTATGTGTTAAAATTTCAACCATTTATTAGACTAACTGATAGTTTATTTATCATTTATGATTCTTCGATCCCCTAAATTGATTATCGATTAATTTAATTAATTAGACTTTCATTTGCAATCAAAATACCAAATTAAACAAAACCTTTATCCCACTTAGTAGAATAAACTATACAGATATGATGAGATTATGTCTAGCCAAAATAAATAATTAAAAGAATTATTAAGGTTTTGTCATAACATAGATGTGAATACTATGATAGAGATCTCTACAAAGGATATGACAATATAATTTAAATTATTTATAGCATGTCATCATTACAAGTTACGTATATAAACTTTATAAGTAGGTTTAACTTTTTTTTCAAATTTTGCGCTTAAATATAATTTCGTACATTAAACCATTTCATTAAAAAAGAATGAAAAGTCACATAACATGTGACATCTTAATGGTAGGTGATGGGTCTAACCCCATGAACGGGGGCAATTGTGAATGCTTGGTT
Organism: Ehretia macrophylla; assembly: GCA_037974665.1. Lineage (NCBI taxonomy): Eukaryota > Viridiplantae > Streptophyta > Magnoliopsida > Boraginales > Ehretiaceae > Ehretia > Ehretia macrophylla. The sequence continues at coordinate 659,984 of CM075774.1, forward strand.
ACAAACTTTCTACCAATCATTGTACCCAAAGGTGACAACAAGGCTGAATGCTAAGACATTTTATCTTCACACGTCGATTCACTGCTGGCAGGATGGAAGATCTTCGTCTCATTGATAATCACGTTTAGCCTCCAATTTTTTCTCAATACTCTTGAAGAGAGATTGCCGATATTTCACGATTGGGCTTATTCTCTTTCAATCAATAAAATGAGAAATGGGGGAGTGCCGTGTTTTACCAGAAAGGATCAAATCATGGTATTAATTAAACACCTTTTATCGATTCATGTAATTTTTGACAAAGAAAAAAAAAAAAATCATGGAATCAACCTCACATAGTCATGGAATTAAACACCTTATTTTTTTTTTTTTAAATGTGTATTTTAAAATATTTATAAGTTCAAAAATTAATTTAGCTCTTACTGAAAAATAATAATAATAATCTAAATATGAATGTTAAATTGTGTATTTTTAAGCTTATTAAACAAAAAAATTTAAATTCACTCTAACCCAAGTGATATTTTACCGTGTCCCTTTATATATGATGAGAGTTCATATTAAATCAATAGACTAGCATATAGCAGTAGTCCATCATATATTTAAAAAGCTAGTATTTATTATATAAATTATTGTTATTACAAAGAAAAAAAAGTAAAACATCACCCCAATAGCATGAAACATCACTCGCTTAATTAATTAATTAACAGGGTTAAATTGCGGCACTTTGTTTCCATAACGATCCTACCTTTGCATCGCCCAATGTGCATCCATTTGCATATCTCCTTTTCCACCTCCAATCTTTCCCCACAATGAAGGAAACTCATTGACTAAACTTTACTTTAAGGGGACCATTTTTTCTATAAACAAGGCATAATAATAATAATCAGGCTAAATGAAATAATAATTACACATGCTGAATTATATAGTTGCCACCTCACAAAATGGAAAACTAGAAGGCTATATGCAATGTCATTGTCTACACTTTTGAGGTAGACATGGGAACTTTCCTCCTAATGGGCCTTGAGATTCATAGTTTCCCATAGTCGATTGTGACTTACCAACGAGAAACATCTCATCATGACAAGTTCTTTAAATTTACATTAGTAGTATTTGAAACTTTGAACTTATATCAATTGTGTTAAACTCTAAAAATATATTATTTTACTTAAAACTTTAAAAATACATCCGTAATGTCAAACTTCAAAACTCACGTTCTCATTTAAAAGACCAAGTTCAGTATTTGTTTCGTCCTGAAGTTGGATTTTCTGTGGGGAGGGGGATGAATTGAACATGGCCAATTGGACTAGTTATAGTTGCACACATTCTTTTGTCTCCTGAAAATGTTGAAAACTAATGGTCTTGCATGCATCATATACGAAGCAGCAGTCACTCTCATAGTCTCATTCACTGTTTGACTAGTAGATTATCCACCAACCTGCAGTTGGAGGCATCCAATATATAAATTCCCAGAACTGAAAATCCATGTCCATGGAAAGGAGAAAAAACAAAGAGATTGCAACAATCTTTCAATGTCAAACCTTCATTGCCTACAAAGTTTTGGTAGGTTTTATTTACAAATGCCAACTTGCTGTAAAATATTTTTACCGTACACCGATATGAAAAATAGTCAATCTTAGTACTTGAAGAGTTCATTTAGTTTAATCTCATATTGTGATAATACTTTATTCAAAGACGATTAATTTTATAGATTGTCTCTTACTATGAGTAAGACATACAATCTATTGAGAGGCTCTAACTAATAAAAAATTATTAGATTCAGTTAGCCGAACCCAAGATTTGTTCCTAACTAATGCACAGCTGCAAAATACTCAAAAAAAATAAAGCTCATATAATTGCATAATACAAATGATTTAAAATTAGTGAATATTTGATGAATGCTCGCTTTCCTCAAAAATATATATATTCTACTCCCTTCTTTGGGGTAAGCAGCTAGTGCAATTAAAGTGTGATAGATAAATTAATGGTATGGTACTTGAATACACTAATCAATGTATACGCAAAAAGGGTAAAGAGCTAATAATGTTAAGCAACTATGAAAGTTTTTTAAGGTCTTGAAAATTGAGCATAAATTAAACGATTGTCATTGCTGCTAGTGTCACGTATAAATACTATTGTTTTATATGTTGTTATTATTACTACATGTAGATATTGCTACTCTTCGTTTTAAAGACTTCAAAAGAAATAATATACAAGTTTTGTTCTACTTTATTTTAAGTTCTTTCTCATAATAAGGGACATTAAGATATCCATAACATTGTTATTCATGTTACAATTGCTTTCCCCAAGTTTGTGAAATCCCTTAAACCTCTTCACTTTTATTTTAATCTTTTGTTTTTAATTTAGTTAACCCCTAAAGTATGAAAATTTTCAACATATTCCATCCTATAGTCCTCTTCCTATAATAAAATCATAATGAAACTTATTTCGCTCGGCCACTCGCAACTTTCAAGCATTCACCCCTATTTAAGCTACAATATTATTCCTTCAAGAAGAAAAAGAAAAAACTAACTAGTATCAACCAAAAAAGAAGAAACTTCAACTGCTAAATAATTCTGACGAACAATTAAATAATTATTTTACAAATTTAAATTGTAAATATAGATAACTAAAATCATAAAAATATTTTCCAAACTATAAAAATACCCTAATGGACAGAATTGGCCACTCTAATTAGAGGGACTTTACTTCTTTTCGTCGGTAAAATAAGTTGTTTGCTCATCTTTGTAATATTTTGAACTTAAAAACAACAAAAAATTTATTTCATAAAGCTAAGTTAAAACTACTTCTATTATTTATGATAAAAATAATTTCCTTGAAAATATTTTTCAGAAAAAAATAGCTATAAATTTTTTTTAAAGAAAATAGAGGAAAAAAAAAGAAAAAAAAAATGGAGGACGACACGACATAATGGTTCTGGATCAAACAAATACTTATGTTTAAAAGGGTCAAGCTTAGTTGGTAGTGTTTTTGTTTCCTTCCTATTCAATCCCTCTAAAAAATACAACACTATTTTTCTTGACATGTATTTTTCTTCATTCATATTACATTCTTGTACAGCATTGAAGAATAAAGATTGAATTTTGGTCACAGAAATTGATTCTTTATCAAGAATAAGCTTCTGGGTATGCTGCAAAAAATCTTATTGAGCATACCATTGTGAAAAAGATTTGATTTTTGAGTGAAAAATGAAGTTGAAGCCTTTTGGGTTTTGCTTTTTCTGTTTTAGTCTTTTGAATATATCCCCATTTTTTAGGAACCTTTTTCAAGCATAAATTTGTCTTTTAAGCACTGAAGATTCCACTAGTGAAGCCAAAAAGCTCAGCTTTTTTCTTGCTTGCTTACAAGTGTATATATTTATGCTATAATGTTGTATACTTGGAAAGCTTAGCTGTGCTATTGAATTGCTACTGTTTGTTCTGCATATATATGTGCGTGTGTGTGTGTGTAGAGACCCCTTCACTTTCCATACACAGATTGCTGCTCTCTCTGTGAGCCGTCATTGCTGACTCTTGTCCTTCTCATAAGGTAAGAAAATCTTCCTCTTTCAGATCTTTGAATTTTTTTTTCCTTTCTCTTTAGACTTAATGATGTTGATTCCTGTTCAATTATTTACGTGTTTCGAGTAGAGAAAATAGCCTCCCTTGCAAAAAAAAAAAAAAAAATGTAAGTTAAGGCTGCAAGACCCAAAGTGAGACTTAACTCCACGCATAGCAAGAGCTTTGTGTCTCGGGCTGCCCTATATATGTGATTATTATTATTGTTTGCTTTCAGTTTATTTGTGGTGGAATAAAAATCATTTTTCATATAAAGGTGTAGAACTTATAGTATTGTCACCAAAAGCTTAACCCTTTCCATGCTGACAAGGGTTACTTGTAAAAGCATATTAGATCTGTGTCATTTGTTTGAAAGTTCAATTATTTGATTCATTTACCTGAGTTTTCTTATCACTGCATAGTCTGAAAGGTTGAAGATGAACGGGGCTGTATTGGTTGCTATTGCTGCTACCATTGGCAACTTTCTGCAGGGCTGGGATAATGCCACCATTGCAGGTACCTTTTTTTGTATTATCTTTTGTTTGTAAATATAGATATATATTAATTTCATTTACTCCATGCCAATCTTTATATGTTAATCATTTTAATTCTTGGTTTGCTGGCCAAAAAAGAATTATCATCTTCCATGTTACTTAAGTCTTTAACTATGCTCGAGTCTACACTGATGTCGATAGTGTTTTATGGTGAGAAGTTATGTTATTTTGAGAAATTTCATAACATAAGTTTTAGTCAATTTGTTCTGACTTCCCGCTTTACAACTTTCATCCAGAAAGGTGGAGAAAGCAAGCTGGGAGAGTCTTGTATATGATGATCTCTATTGTTTTCATTTTGCTTCTGATTTATATATGCAGGATCGATTATTTACATAAAAAAGGAGCTTACTTTGGAAACTACTGTAGAAGGACTTGTTGTGGCAATGTCACTCATTGGTGCCACACTTATCACAACTTGCTCAGGATCCATAGCGGATTGGCTTGGTCGACGTCCAATGCTTATTCTCTCATCAATGTTCTACTTTGTCAGTGGTTTGATAATGTTGTGGTCACCTAATGTATATGTGTTACTCATAGCAAGGCTGTTGGATGGATTTGGAATTGGATTGGCGGTCACTCTAGTCCCACTCTATATATCTGAGACTGCCCCTTCAGAAATAAGAGGACTGTTGAATACTCTTCCACAGTTCACTGGTTCTGGTGGAATGCTTTTGGCCTATTGTATGGTATTTGGAATGTCCCTGATGACCTCCACGAGCTGGCGGTTGATGCTAGGAGTTCTTTCTATTCCGTCTCTTCTTTATTTTGCGTTAGCAGTATTTTATCTTCCTGAATCTCCTCGATGGCTTGTAAGTAAAGGGAGGATGCTTGAAGCGAAACAAGTTTTGCAGAGACTACGAGGCAGGGAAGATGTTTCAGGTACACCCTGATATACTTCATGTTGTATGATATATCTGCGTTGAAGCAAAATTAGTTTTGTTCCATCCTTTTGTTCTCAGTTTTGTAAAGGAAGTTAATTGGCTTATTAAGTAAATGAGATTGATTTCTTCAACGCTAGAAGTTTGTCCATTGTCTGACCTGTAGCAGAAGTAGAAAAAGAATAAGAGAAAAAGCATTTGACTGCATGATTTATTTGGTTGAGAAAGTCAGGTGAATGGGAGCTGCTGTTTGAGCTCTTCCGAATTTTACATGCATTTGCCTTGTTCGTATGCATGAAGGTTTATATCCAGCTTATAAACCTTGGAAAGTTTTGTACACTGCTGCATGTAACTATAAATATATGGTTCAGATGGATGACCTCTTGTATATAATCACTTACCTGTGAAAATGTACTTCTTCCAGCTCATAACACTTGAGAATGTTTTGCTTTCCAATTACATATAACTTCACACAAGCCTGCTGAGTATTTGTTAAACGAAAATCTGTCTTATCAGTTAATAACTGCATTCTTCTACATTTAATTTAGATTACCTCTGGGGAACTGTAGTTAACTATTGTTTTATCGGTCTTCATGCTTGAAAGTATATGATTTGTGGCTCAAGCCCTGCTTTCCAAGCTAATTGTATTAACTCTGAATTTATACCTCATCTTTCCTTGTTCTTGTTGTGGCATGATGCCCTCCTTAACATAGAAAATAATTTACAAAAAGCTCATAGTTTCTTCCTCACAGCATTTACTATTTTAACCTCTGTTTGCAGACATGATGCGCATCAAGTATGTGAATATATATAAGAAAATTTTCACTTTTTATGCATGATCATTTTTTGTTGTAGGCGTGAAGCTACGCCAACTACAACATATCAAGGAAAGTATTCATTTTTCATGCATGCTCATTTTTCTTTATGAGCATTCACTTTCCACCATCATCCTTGGGAGTCCCATGAGATGCTTTATGTAAATAAAGAAAAATTGCAATTTCCATGCATAAGAAGAGGTACATGAATGTTGAATCACCTGTTGGGTTTCAAGTTATTATGATCACATCTTTTGCCAGTGGGAGAAGCTGACTCTTTCTTTACTAAGCTGTTCTCTAAATTTCATTTATTTATTGTTGAACCATATAGTGCCATGCTGTGGCATAATATGGCCAACAGAACCTGTCTAGTAATTGAGGGTTCGAGAGGATTGAATTGATTGAAAATATTCTGTATCTTTACCGAAGAAAAATTTGGTAATCTTTGTGCGTTCTACAATCACTCATCCATTATCGTAAATTAATGATTTAGAAGGCTGGAGGATGTGTGCTTTCCTGGTAGTTAGCACTCACTACTTTACGATACATTAAACATTAGTCTATTGAAAAGTTTTTGCCTTTTACTTAGGCCTAGAATTGACAGTATCTGCTAATAAATCCTTTAGGTATAAGTATCATGCTCCTAGAAGAAATATGTGCAATTTGTAGAATGCATAATATTTTATGGCTCCTGTAAGCTTGAGGTTTAAAATAAGTTCATTATTAATTAAAAGATTAGTTGTTAGAAGCATATAGATGTGAAATGAGTTAAAAAATATCATTAAATGAATGCGGCTAAAGTTATTTTTAAGGATTTACATTTTGTGGTTGAGGTAAAAATTTGTATGATGCTTTTACCTCTTAGCAGCAACAATCCTCTTCATTTTACAAAAATGTGCCAGTAGAAGCTCCATCATTATATGAGATCATCTGATGATTCTCATTGTTGGTCTACCTGCAGAAGTATTACGTTGCTCATAATTGACAAGGATTAGAATTCTCAATTTGTCTAGTAGTAAATAAGACTACCATACAGTTTCCAAATTATTCATGTATCTGTATTTTTTTTATCAAATCCTTCCAACTTCCATAAATGCAACTGATTTTATTCATATTTATGTGGAAACATAAGGAATTTCAACAACATTGAGATCCCTTTACTCCCCTTTGGTCCATGTATCTGTGAATGGTATTTTACTTTCTCTTCTTGTTTCTTTTGCTAGTTCCTCCTGGTGATACGTACGGATGTATCTTGTTCATGATAGTTAGATATAGTTACCTTATTCTTTAATGAACATAACCTTATGAAGCTTGTTATATGTAAACCTCATTTCTTATTTTGGTGAACACTTCACAATTAATTTATCTCCTCGCTTAGGCTGATCCTTCTTATCCACAGGAGAGATGGCTTTGCTAGTTGAAGGACTGGCAGTTGGTGGAGAAACATCAATAGAAGAGTATATTATTGGTCCAGCCGATGAACTGGGGGAAGATCATGAACCAACTGCTGAAAAAGACGCTATCAAGTTATATGGACCTGAGGAAGGCCTCTCCTGGGTTGCGAAACCAGTAACTGGACAGAGTAGTATTGGTAGTGTATCGCGTCATGGAAGTGTATTTAACCAGAGTATGCCTCTTATGGATCCTCTTGTAACTCTCTTTGGCAGTGTCCATGAGAATTTACCTGAGACTGGAAGTACACGAAGCATGCTGTTTCCTAATTTTGGCAGCATGTTCAGTGTCGCGGAGCCTCATGTTAGAAATGAACAGTGGGATGAGGAGAGTCTACAGAGGGAAGGTGAGGATTATCCTTCAGATGCTGGTGGTGATAATTCGGATGACAATTTGCAGAGTCCACTAATCTCACGTCAGACAACAAGCTTGGAGAAGGACATGGTCCCTCCTGCTTCCCATGGCAGCATCCTAAGCATGAGACGGCATAGCACTCTCATTCAAGGCAATGCTGGAGAAGCTGTTGGTAGTATGGGCATTGGAGGTGGTTGGCAGCTGGCATGGAAATGGTCTGAGAAAGAAGGTGAAGACGGAAAGAAAGAAGGAGGTTTTAAAAGGATTTATTTGCACCAGGAGGCAGTCCCTGGATCTAGACGTGGTTCTCTTGTTTCACTTCCTGATGCTGATGTTCCTCTAGATGGGGAGTACATCCAGGCTGCAGCTCTCGTTAGCCAACCTGCTCTCTATTCGAAGGAACTTATAGATCAGCATCCTGTTGGACCAGCAATGGTTCACCCATCTGAAACTGCTTCAAAAAGTCCTGTCTGGACTGCTCTTCTTGAACCTGGAGTTAAACGTGCATTAATTGTTGGAATTGGAATTCAACTACTGCAGCAGGTAAATTATAGTTCTTTGTTCAATCTGTTGCTCATCTTATGCATTGTCTCATACGTGCAGATCAGAGATTCTCCTGGTTAAATCCACCTCCAATACATGCATGAAATAAAGTTGCATGCATTTATGTTTCTATTTAAAATTCATTTTTGTCTGATAGTCTATTAGATAATGATGTCTTTCTGCTAAGAATGATGTTTTAAACCTGTTTGACATTATTTCCTCTTATTCTTTTACATTTTTGGGGGTAGAGTCAGATGTGGATATTGCCAACTTATGTCTGTTTTTCAGTTCATTAGAGTTATGCATTTTCCATGTCTCATACATTTGTAACATATTTGCAGTTCTCTGGGATAAATGGTGTTATGTACTACACTCCCCAAATACTTGAGCAGGCAGGAGTTGAAGTTCTTCTTTCCGACCTTGGCATTGGATCCGATTCTGCCTCTTTTCTTATCAGTGCACTCACAAATTTGTTGATGCTTCCTTCGATAGCTGTTGCTATGAGATTCATGGATGTATCTGGCAGAAGGTAATTTCTTCCATTTCTTTTTCGTCTGCATTTGCTTTTGATTTTTCAATGCTGTCTGGTATCAGTAGTTTTTGCCTTATTTTTCTTCTGCTACAATTAAAGAATCTATATTGAAATCTTGCAGTCGTTTGGACGCATTTCATCACTTGCGTCAGACAACATTTTTAAGCAGTGTGGTTGTTCATAAATACGTCTTCCCCCGTAAAAGTTTTGGAAACGTAGAATTGTTGAAAGCAAAAGGAGACGGGAAAAAGTGAATGAATGAATGTAGTCATGTTGTCTAGAATGCGATAAATTTTCTTATATTTTGAGCATAAATTCTTGGTGTTAATCCATGGATAGAGAAGAATTCTATCAGTCAAAATCTAATTTTTTTCATAAATTGCAATTGACCTGATGGTGTACAGATATGTCAGGTTTGTTAATTGTTCAGGCATAATATTGTTGTAATCGAAAACATAATATCACAGAAATCAGAAACAAAGACTTTTGTAACCTTTTATTTATACTCTCTTATGGTTACGCACTTCCTTTTCTTTCAAATCACGCCTTCACAAAAGTATAAGATTTCTATCTTACTTTTAGAATAGCAACTTAGTTTAGCTTAATGCATAGCTATACCATATTCTCGTAGTGGCAAATTGAAGTCATCTGTGTAAAAAAATGGGGTCCTGTGTCTTTTAATGTCAGAGTTCATGTTTGTTCTCTAGGTTGTACTTTAATCTTCCATATCGTATATTGATTTCTCGCCTTTGGTTTATTTTAATGATTGAACGCCGTATGAAGGTCATTGCTGCTCACAACAATACCGGTGTTGATAATATCACTCGTCATACTAGTCATTGGAAATGTTGTCAAACTAAATACAGTAGCTCATGCTGTAATTTCAACTATCTGCGTTGTGCTCTATTTCTGCACCTTTGTCATGGGTTATGGACCGATTCCAAACATCCTCTGCTCTGAGATCTTTCCTACACGGGTTCGCGGCCTCTGCATTGCCATCTGCGCCTTAGTCTACTGGATATGCGATGTCATCGTTACATACACACTGCCCGTGATGCTCAGTTCGATTGGGTTAGCCGGGGTCTTTGGCATTTATGCCGTTGTTTGCGTGATCTCCTGGATATTCGTCTTCTTGAGAGTCCCAGAAACAAAGGGCATGCCTCTTGAAGTCATCACAGAGTTCTTTGCTGTTGGTGCAAAACAAGCTGATGCTGCTGCCAAGAATGAGTAGTCAGGAGGGATTCTTTTTTTCTTTTTTCTTTTTAATTAAAGGGAGGCCGGGAATTATTCAAATCCATTGAAAATTAGCAATCTTTACTATTATCTATATAGTTGTAAAATTAAATACTATATTTTTTTTTTCTGTGTTCTCTAACCTTACTAAGTTATTGGTCTTTAATAGGTTGATTGGAAGATACATCTTGTCAAAATCTTTCCATGAGAAAGAACTTTCTAAAACAGGATTGAGGTACTTCTCTTTTTTGGTCTAAACAGAAGCAAGGTCGAGTAACAATGGTGAGAAGAGATATATCTTACATTTTAGATGCGTTATAATTAGAGTTACCATTGTTTTTTATATGGAAGTTTCTATAAAAATGAGAAATACCTTACCTCTGAGTGTAATTTGAATGCCAACAATTCGCGTTTAGGTTTGATTCAAAGAGGTTACATGTATTGACGGTTTAACGGGATTATCTAATAATCATTTAGGAATTGTGGGTGTTTTACGGGGCTATTCAGTAATCATTCTACTAGATGTCCGGATGAGGTAATTCTTATGTGGTGGAGGTGGCATGCAGGTTACCCTAATCCAACAACTAATTCAAAGCTAACATGCATATTGCATGAGATTGCATCACGTAAACAATGAATACTGATAGAGGATGAATAACAAAGCTGACTCTTTCTTTTTGTTCTTAACGCATGACTTATCACATGACAAACGCAGTTGCTAACAACAACTTTTGCTTTTGACTACAAGTCGATGGTTATCTTAGCCATTGACTCTCAAGTTAAACTACTAGGAAACATATGACATATCCTTTGCCTCCTTGTTTAAATACAAATGAGCAACCACAAGTTTGTCATCCTTATCCAATAAATAAATGAGGTTAGTTATATGGAGTTGCGAGTGTCGCTCATTTTTATTGAGAGTCGTTTTTCTATTAATTAGTCTTTATTATAATAACAGTATTATCCAAAATTTATTAGACGTAATTCAAAATCGAATCAAAGTCATGCTTATTCCAATAAATGAGGTCGACTGTATGGATCTATTTTTAATAATGATACTCACTCTTATTGGAAGTTGTTTCCTTTGTTATAGCTATATACATTAGGTCTCGATAGAGTGTTTTCATCAAATTTCTTATAAATCATTTTCTACACCTTCTATAAGTGGCAGAGCCACTTAAATGTGAGACAGTACTTGTGTACTCTCAATTTGAAAAAAATATATATATATATATATTTTTTTGATTTTTTTTTTAAAAAAAAACTTATTATATTAGATATTTTTTTTATACGAATATACTTTTTAACCTTAAATTCCTGACTACTCCACTGCTTTTTATAATATACAGGCTCCACACATTTTATCATTTAACACGTTCCTCCATAGACATCTCAAAAAAAACTTATTATATTAAATATTTTTATTATACGAGTATACTTTTTAATCTTGAATGCCTAACTACTCCACTGCTTTTTATAATATACAGGCTCCACACATTTTATCATTTAACACGTTCCTCCATAGACATCTCTATGCCTATATCCTAAACAAAAAGATGAAACGCTACTTTCTGTACATCACTTGTGGGTTGTAAAGTTCGAAATAATTTACTCTAAAATAGCAAATAGGGGTTATGTATGGGGTCATAGTGGTAGCAAGAGGGGGATACTTAGCCTTATTTTGGTGGACGGCTCCAAATTAAAGGGAATAAATGGTGTTAATAATCTAATGCTTATATGCCACTAAGATGGGGTCTATCTAGTAGGTAAGGACAAGAAAAATATGGTAGTTAGGTCGAATCAAGACATTAATTACATAATTAATGATATCTTCTTGGTAAGTTTTTGTTTGTTGTCTCTACTAGTTTAGTTGGTTCACCGACTATTGATAAGACTATTTTTAATAGAGACTTTAAAAAGTAATTTAAAGTTTTAATTTTTAAATTAAATTTTTAAAAAGTAATGATTGAAATTTTTAAAAATTTTATAAAAAAAAAATACTAATGAAATTTGTAAAATTCAAATATACATGGAATATATTAATGTTTACATCATACAAGGTTTTTTAAGCAAAAATAAAAACCCGAGCTCTATTTTTACTTAAAAAACCGTAAATGATGTCAAATTTGGTAGAAAAAAATATGGATTTGACATTTACAAACCCCCATTAGTGTTGTTTTTTATTCATAAAATCTCTAAAAACTTCAATTTTTTGCCTTTTAGGACCTCCATAGAAGATACTCTAAGCAAAATCAGTAGAGACGAGATAGGGTCCGTAACTTAAAAGAATTAGAGCACATAATTACGAACTACGATGTCAGAGACGTGCAAAGTCTTTTATCATCTTAACGCCTGAATTATTTTTCAGTCGGACCTTCTCTTGCCACTATTTTACACATTTCTATTTTATCTTAATCTCAATTTGCATTCACTTTCCGTGATAACATATATTAATTTAATTAATATTTTATATTACTTGAGTGAACAAAAATAATTTATTAAATGTCAAATCTAACTTTATTTGATTAAAATTCTTATTATATAATGAATTATCACCCATGTGATATATCGCAACTTGTAATTAGGTTTACTCCGATACTTACCATCACGTTGTTTGCTAAAAATGGACATGAAATGCTAATAAGGAAAGTTGATTACTACATTGTGGACTCAATTGGAAGTGGAACAAGAATTAAGCAACTAAAATATAGGTAATCAACAGTCAACTGTAGTTTAAAATCTGAAGACCAATTGACCAAAACACACAATTCATCCTTTTCTAACCAACTTCCTTAATTTCTTCTTCTTTTTCTTTTCGTGTACAATAGAAATTAAAATCGTAATTTAAACTCAAAATCCGACCATTTCACCTAAATCTTAAGTGTACCTTAACTTCTGTGGTAGCATTTCCAACATGGTTAGTTCATGAGGTGAAGCGATCCCCAAATACCGGTCATTAACATCGTATTTTCAGACAAATGCTATATACGAGCCGGATGTCATTTTCCTGTGCAAAAGAACAAAAAGAAACAACTCGCTCACTTGTTTAAAAAGAGAGAGAGAGAGAAAAAAATAGTAACTATAAATCAAACAACTATAATTTTGAGTCACTAGTACATGAAAAGTTTTAGAAAAGGAGCAATTTTAATCTTGACAAAATATTTACACGACAACAACAAAATCATATAAACGTATGAAATGCATGTTTGTGAGTTTTGAGATTTACCCCCCACAAAATATTTTAAAATAATTTAATAATTTCAAATTAGATAACTAGTCGACCGTAGTACTATTAATTAATTTGGTCCCGATTGATAAAATATTTTAAATTTATCCCGAGTATTAATACATATACTTACACTAGTGTATGCTAATGATTAGCTTATTAAGGCAGATACGTATTGATGTGATGCTCCCTTTGAGCAGCTCCGGCGGCGGACGACGACGACGGCAATTCACCGCACTTCTGACACCGAGCGACCACCAGAATCTGCCGACAGGACGGGCATGACGAGTGGGACCCAAGCCACGTGTCAATGCACCCGACGTGGAACCCATGTCCGCAGTGAGGCAGCACACGGATTTCATCTCCGGCGACGAACTCCGTCAAGCAAATGGCGCATTCGGTGAACTTTGATGCGTCGCCGGCGGTGGGGTATGTCAGCTTGGGGAGCGATTTGAGGACCTTCTTCTTCAACCCTTTGTTCGCCGGAGGTGGTGGAGGACCTGGGTTGGCTCTGCTGGAGAGACGACGGATCCAGGCGCAGCGAGCGACGGCGACGAGACCGAGCACGCAGATGAGGGCGCAGAGGAGAGCTGCTAGGATGACTACGAAGTCGGAATCAACGGTGTTGATATCCGGCGGCGAGTCGGGTTTCTCCGGCGGTGACTGCGACGACGTTGAGTTCACGCCGCTGAGCAATCTTGAACGCAGAGTCATGTAAAGAGAGCAGCTTCAAGAATGAGAGAGGCAGAGAGGAAAGAGATTTTGGGGGCTTTGTGTCTAAATCAGCTTTTGTTAGTTAGTTTTATAAAGAAAAAAAATTAGTTGCCAACTGTTTAACCACCATTTGCGTTAATCACAAATATGATAAAATTCTGGGGTCTACTTGTGAATGGAAAAATTTTGGGTCAATCTAAATTAATGTATCAGTCTCTTGTATATTGATAGCATGATAACTAATAATATCAATTTGAACTTACTGAATAATTTTCCTTGTGAATTTGCCTTATTATGACCAAAAAAAAAAAAAAAAAACAAATTGCCTTAAGTGTTTTCCCATTTTGTGTTTGTGCCTCCATGATGATGAATTACTTTTCACTCATGCCCCTGTGATATTGTGTTGGGAGTGGATAATGGATTTATGATATTTTATCAATAAGTAATTTAGGTAATTAAAATTAGTGGAGCTATAGGGATTAAGTAATTTTCCATATCAAAATTGGCATTGTACTTCTAATCTTTTTGCGAGTTTAGTGGAGTTTTATAACTTTATTTGGGTCGATTTTTATATGTAATATCTACTTCTTAAACGTGAATATATAGAAAGAGTGAGATGGAGCTTTAGATTACTCCATTTCAAAGATTATCTAGCAATGGCTGAGCCATTGTTTTTTCAGTGTATTTTCAATTTATTTTTTTATAAAAAAAAAAAATTGTATATTTTTAAAGTATTTTTAAGTTAAAAAATTATTTATATATAGTATTGCATTGGATAATTTTAGCCCCATCGAATATAAATTCTGAATTTACCCCAGTTATCAAGCAAAATTACGCTTTAAGCAAGGGGTTCAATCATCAAATTCAGTCATGCTTAGTTTCAAAGAATAGCAAAAATGATGAAAGAAAAGGAAAAAAATTGCATGCAAGTGGGGCTGAAGAATTTACAATGAAAACTTGTGGTCTCATGCTAGTTTAGTAACATAACCATTCAAAATTAATTTACTATAAAACCCCAAAAAGCTCAAGTAATCCTCTTGTCGTTCTTTAATATAGTGTTCAATCACATCATTAATGCTACACCATTCCATGTGGACAAAGATCCTTTGGTCTTTTTGATCATATGATCCTAATTTGCAAAATTTATGATCTTTTAGAATCTCGAATTCACTTTTAATTTATAAAAATTCTATTAAAAATATATATATTTATTTAGATAAAGAAATTAATTTCTCTCTTATTAAAAAAATTATTTTTATATATTTATTAAATTGTAAATTTTTAACGCCATTAAACAAAAATTTTAATACGCTCCAAAAACAATCTAATCATAATTTAGAGTATTGTCAAAACTCAAAAGTAACAAAAGCGATGACCGTTAAAGTCAGAAAGCTATAGAAACAAAAGATCTGATACAGATTTCTTGTTCAATCTTTTCCCATTGAATTATATTCCTATCCCGTAATCTTCCCCCATATGATAATCCTCTTTCTTTTTTTTTTTTTTTTTTTTTTTATAAAAAAAATGGATGGGAAAAGTCTTCCGAATTTATTTTAGGGTTGAAATTTTAAGACCTATAATCCTATCTATAAAAGGTATAGTCCGAATAAATTGATTATAAGAGTTATCAAAATTAATTTTACAAGGAGTAAAAAAATATTAACAGATCAAATTTGAAATACGAGTAAATACCTTGTTTACACTCTAAATATTTCACCACTACCCACCACTTTAGAATTCTCCACGTGGTAATCTTTTTTCCATTGAATTATGATAATCTTCATTGATCAGCATCTACTCTTTTGCATCCATGTATTATTAAGTGCCAAGACATCAAATCTACAGTAAAAGGCCACGAAAAGGGAGAAAATAATACAATCATTTTCAGCAGTCTCAATCATCAATTTTCTAATTTTCATTATTAATGATCTCTTATCTATCTTGTTGTTTATGAAAACGCTTCTATTAAGAATTCGGTGATTCGACTAATGAATGATTATGTGAGCCTATAATGTGGGTCTCATTTTTATTTTATTTTATTGAATAGCCAAATTCTTGATAGAAGACCAATCCCGTTGTTTAATAATAATGGTGCCAGCCTCTTTTGGCAATGTATTTCATCAATCTCAGCAACGTTTATGGCCACAAGTTAAGACTTCCCAAAGCCTGATTTTAGGCACTGAATAGCTAATCTCAAGCAATAAAAGTTTGGTGCTGTACCAAATATGTTTGTGAGAAGATTGTTTTATAACTTGTAAGGCGATAACAAATACAAAAGTTGGTGTTCATAAGGTGATTGAATCAGGTTATTGATGTGAGGTGGAATAATGAGATTTCCAAATATGAGTACCAAGAAAAATTTAAAAGAAAGTGTCAATCATGAAAAAATAACTGAGAGGGAAATATCACAAGTCCCCATTCAGCCTTGCATGGGTGTAGTTGTACAAGAATCCAAGTAAGATACGTAAAGAAATTGATAATATCAAAATAGTAAAGAAAATACGCAGCTATATGAACCAAATAAGGTCTTTTTCGATTAAGTGAAGCATGTAGTATGTATCGGGTGATGTTTTTCATTTTTGTCGTAGACTCAAAGAATTTATAAATTAAGATTTTTGGGTTTTCAGCTGCACAATCTTTTTAACGTGATAAACATTAACGACCGGCCGAATTCAAAAAATTTGACGTCTCTCACATGATTTTCATTTTTATTATAAACTCAAAAAACCTAACGAATTGCAAGAAATTTGTGCAACGCACTATTCTTGCAACCTCATTATCGCAATCTACTCTAGGGTTAAGAGAAAATGAAAATCGACCATTTAGATTGTTGCATACACTTGCAACCTCACAATTCATCTTCGAAAAGTCGCACTAAGTATCACTAGTGGAGAGAAGAGACAAAATCCATTTCCACCTGACAAAAAAAACATGTGATTAAAGGATTAAGATAAACATAGAACATGTAAATCCACAACTATATCCTTATTGCCATGAGGGATATATATATATATATATATATATATATATATATATATATATATATATATATATATATATATATATTTATTAACCCAAGAGTGGTTTTATTTTTTTATTTTATATTTTTTCTTGTCAAACAACCCCAAGAGTGGTTTATTATATATGAATTCCCCCACATCAGAAATAAAGGCTCATCAACCCGAATTTAATAATCAACTAAGTTTGACCTTTCGGATGTGATATAAATTGTCTTTATGGCATTTGGATAGCCAAGAAATTAACTCAATTTGAGCACGTCTCTTGAACATTTGACATTTATCTAGTATGAGTGGTCCATTCAGCTTATTAATTCAAAAGATTATCCAATCAAACTCACTTTAGAGTTTATTGAGTTTTAAAGTTATGAACGAAATGAAACCAACCTTTATTTATTATGTAAGATTAGTTATATAAGATTAAAGATGTCATTGATTTCTGTAGAGATAATTTTTTTTTATTAAAAAAAATGGGGGTGAGGAAGGCAATATGTGAACATAGACAGATCTAAAATTATTATTCAATAGAATTAAAAGTACACAATTTAGTACTCATATATTGATAAATTTTTTTTTTAATAAGAGCTAAATTAATTTTTTAACTTATTTTAAAAATATACATATTTTCAAAAAACACAACCTCAATTCATTATTTAATGATTTTGAAAACTACAACTCTATCGATTCATAATTGGCTTCGCCATTGAATATGGACATAAGTTTGGTCAGGTTTCTAGTTTTGGGATATACCAATAGAACTAAGTAATTAATGAAATTTGAAACCGAACCCACTCCATGATTTTGGTGGTTGAGCCTGGCCAGTGGACCGTCGTCATGCATATCACATATTTACACCATTCTAGTGGTTCATATCATCTCATCAATCATGACCAAAAAAGAAATAACATATCTCATCAATCTATTGGGAAGCTAACACACCATACTCTGCAGCATGTACACTGTAAAAATAAATAAATAAATAAATAAATAAATAAATAAATAAATAAACCTAGGATATGGCTCTTTTTGACGTGAAATCACAAACTCAAAACCCCAATAGCACACGAGATGATGAGAATTCAGCCGACCACTACACAATCCGTCCCATCGAACTTGTGTTTTTTTTAGGCTCAAACGGTAAAAACAAACGATAAATGTATTTATTTGTAAATCGAAGGATCTTAATTTTAACTTTTAATTGACTGAATGTTGCATGTATTGTAATTTTGAACAAAATTTAATCTAAGGTTAATTCCTCGTTATCAAAATAAAAAAAAAAATTGAGCTTTTGTTCTCCTTTTCATATTGGAAACTCTTTGTTCACTTCATTCTCATTATGTAGTTTAAATTGACAAAGTCAAAATTTTGATATTATCCCAATGTCGATGAGGAATAGAAATCCTTGAATCTAAAAAAGAAAGATATATTTGCTGAGATTTTCTGTCAACAACCCAAAATTGTGGAGCTCAAGAGTCGGAATGTAAACTGGGAAGCAAATTAACTCAACCAAAAAGGGCTCTGAAATAAGTTGACAATCATTACGAAGAAGTTGGAGTAGTAAAGCAATGGCTCGTTGTTGTGCAAAATTTCGGTTTTGAAATCAATACGTTTTATCGCTTTTAATTGACTTGATACATGTATTAAAATATGCTACTGTAATATAGGATTTATACCTTTAGGTGGATTCAATATAGTCGTTGACAATCTGAAATACTTTGAACCTCAAACCCCTATCAGCAACAAAATTCACTACCATATATTATGATATTGTTCTTCACTATGAATGTCAATTGGCATATGAAAGGGAAGAGATAAAATTCTAACTGGTGAAGATAAGCGAAGCAGCATGAAGGAATGAGTCGTTTTCATGTTCCTAATTTTGCACCACAACACTCGTGATGGTCACAGTATCAATTAATTTTGAGATAGAATTTTAAGTTTTTATGGAGCCTAAAACTTCAATCATGGCATGGCAGTAAGCAATAAGATAATCATAATTGAGCTTTGATCTTATGTTATCTATTTACGTGCTTCATTTGTGTTTCAAACTTTAATTTTGATATACAACTCTTCTCAATTTAGTACTTCTTATAACAATTAATTTATTACTTTTTATACCACGTTATTAATTGCATTCATAGCCAACTTTGAGCCTGAAATGCTGGTCCTTTTCGAAATTGAAGATGCTCCAATTAAATTCAATGGCCGCTCTTGAATTTTTCTGTAAGTACATCAAACATATTATAAGGACCTAATAATATATCACGCCAGGTAATTCTTATGTGTTCTATAACTCCGGTCATTTGTATTCCACTCATTTAGTAATTGTCCCACATCGGTTCTTTCCATGATTATGGACATGTTTACATTAATATGACCGTGTGTGGCAACTAGTGTTCGTAGAGAGGAGGGATGGTTGGCAACTAGCCCAATACGAACGGGGACGGTCTTTGGGCTTTGCCTTGCGTTACCTGTTGGCCAACACATCTTGTCAAATACCCGCTACAATGGATCTCTAACCTAATTTTTATTTTATTTTATTATTAATTCAAATGAGGCTTAAGTTATTTTATATCAATTAAAAATATATAATAATTAATTTCGAGACTTCTTAACTCTTTTTTATTTTATTATTAATTCAAATGAGGCATAAGTTATTTTATATCAATTAAAAATATATAATAATTAATTTCGAGACTTCCTAACTCTGACATCTAAAGCAATAATTATAATCCCATAACAAATGACCAGTGGTTCAAATTGACACGTTGGGACTCTTGAAGTTAATTTTTTTTTTTTTGGTCAGTATATTAATCCATACATAATTTAAGGAATCAAAATATGAAAGAAAATACAAAAAAGAAAAAAAAAAAAAAAAAAAAACGAAATTGTAAACCCACTATACTCATTTGCGAGTGAGGTACAATCTACTGACCATTGTAATAGTAGGAGGCTGAAAAGTTTTGCATTGACTTTCAAAGATATAACTAGGGTTCATATCAAGGAATGCGTTGTGAATGCAAGATCAGATACTAAAGATATTATATTAGTCAACTTAATGACATGGAATTTTCTTTAAAATGTTCAGATACAATGTAGACTCCACAAATGTATGTAGGTGCCCACATATGTGCTCCCCAAACGCCACACACATATTAGACATTTTCTGGACTAACTTGAATGACACAAATCTTCATATCAGTAAACAAAGTTTACAGCCTATCAAATCTCAGCCAAGCTACTTGGATGCACAACAATGGAGGGAAAGCATTGGATTCAGCCAGTTAAATTATCCGACACTTACAGTCATGCTAGTGTGCAAAATTGGATTTAAATGGCCAATCGGATCCAATAATGTTCTAGCTTTGTAACTCACATAGATTGATACGGTCCTTATATCTTACGTTGCATGTAAAATTCCTCTATATTTTATAATTTGGGTCTATGTCTTCAAAATGGAGATTGGGTCTCTAACTCTCAAATTTGAGCCTTTAAAAGACTCCCTCTATGTTTTATAATTTGAGGGATTAAATAACCATTTTAAAAGATAAAAATTAATTTGTCCCTCATATTATAATCTAGGGTCATTCCCAAGAATTTTAACCCCCGCAAAACTATCCAACTACTGAATAAAAAACTTGTACACACTGTTTGAAATAAATGAATTCCATAAACATAAAATTTTAAGGAATTCATTTGCAAATCTAATTTTTGTTGTTTGGAAGCACCATTTTAAAAAATTAGAATTTCAAGATTTGCAAATTTTGAATTTCTTTATACATTACTCAAATTCTTGCTCAAGATGTAGAATTTGCAAATCCATGTTCTCCAAATATGTTACTCATCTTTTAAGGACAAAATTGCCCTCAGTTTTAAGAGATGGAATTTAGATAAAATACAAAGATTAAAAGAAAATTATTGCATCTCTCACTGTTTCTCTTTCAGCAAAGAAAAAACCATCCATTTTCCCATCCTTTCCTTTAAAATTATTTTTTTCATATTAAATGTATAGTTGAATTTAAGGTTATTTTATCACTTGGAATGTAAGTTTATTTTCTAATCTTAAATTGATGGTTGAAGTTATGATTATTTTATAACGTTTAACTTTATTGACAATTTTTCTTTGTTATTTTTATTTTTTATTTTTGAGAAATTTTGTAATAATAGCAATAATTAATAATGGGATGAGGTGATAATCTCTATATGACAAGTCTAATTTTAATTCAATAAAAGAAGGGCATTTGTATAAAATATAAGTATTAATTTCAATTTCACATGTGTTTCAAACACAAATTGTATTTATAAATAATAAAATTGACTTAATACTATTTTATAATTCCAAACAAATGAATTTATTTATAAATACAAATCCTTCTAAAATTCAATTAATCGAATGAATTCCACAACTCAAGTACTTTCGTAGCCTTTATATTCCCTCGATAAATTTTGACTTTTTGTGAGGGAGATAAATTAAAAAAGTATATATGTAATCTAATTTACACCCCTCCACCCCTCCCCCCTCCCCTCCCCTCCCCTCCCCTCCCCAACACACACACACACACATATATATATATATATATATATATTATGTTAATGAAAAATAATAATTGGCAGATGAGTGTAAGTGTATTATATGAGATGCAAGGAGTTCAATGCATTTTCTTAGACAAATATTCCGCCCTTTCCTCTTTAGGAATTCTTGATTGGCGATTTTGCAATTTACAAGAATAATATAAGATAAAGTAATCCTACTTTCAATTCGAGATAATATAACAAAACGATGTTATTGAATAAAAAAATATTTTAAGAGAAAAAAATATTTTTATCATGAAATACCCTACATAGATGATGAAAAAAAAGGTAACACAACAAAAGTAATATATAGCAACAATCATATCTCCCATGCATCTATTAATGTTAATTACAAGTGGCCTATGACAAAAAAAGAAAAATCAAAAAAAAAAAATTTACAAGTGGCCTCCAATTGGAATTCTCATTTGTTGGTCTGGTGAGGCGTGTGACCCTTTAACTTTAAGAGCGGGAAAATGAAAATAGCATTCCCTCCTGTAAAAAGTTGAATAAGATGTATCTGAAAAAAAAAAAAAAAAAAAAAACTTGAATAAAAGTTCCACTAGAGCTCACACTCTCTCTTTCGCACCCACCCACTTACCCCAACCCCTTCACACCTTCAGCTATGCCGCCGTCAAAGCTAACGCCGCCACGTAGGCCGTCTGGGAAGCAAAATGGAAAATCGGAAACGGGTATTGACCCAAAACTGAGAGATATGGTCGGCAAGAAGAGAACAGTGGACAAAATCGAGGTCTCATTTCTTCCCCCTTTTTTTTTTCATTTGAAAACTATTATTATAAAAAAATCTTAAAATATATGTTAAGGTTTTCTTATTATTTTTTTCCATTTCTAGGATTTTATTTATTTTTTTATTTTTTTATGTTTCGCCATTGGCTTTTTAAAGTTATGAGATAGGTTGAGCAGTTACGAATCTTTTCTTTTAGAAATATGATTTTTTTTTTCTTTTGAGGTGTGACACTTGTAAGATTTGAATTGTGTCCCAACTTATTTGTCTTCAAATTAACGACTTAATTCCAATTTGTTTACTTTACTCTTAATTATTTCCTCAAGTGAAGTCTAATTTTGAAATTCTTCTTCAGTTACTGGAATAAATCTGTAATTTTGAACATTTCTTGATTTTGCTTATCGGCTTAATTCTGACACTCGATTTCTGTTAATGAATAGAATTGTCTCATATCGACAAATAGTCAGTTCCAAGCTCATTGTATATGATATATAAATGTGTGTGTGTGTGTGTGTTTTTATTTTCTCGTTGCAGACGGCTGGAGTTGAGTGTAAAATGAAGAGAAGGAAGATCGTGTCTTGTAAAAGTAGGAGGAGGACAAAAAGGTTCATATCTTCTGTTCCTGAAGAGATGGTATTTAACATTCTCCTTTGCCTACCTGCAGATGTTATTAAGGATGTAATGAGATATGTTTGCCGAGAGTGGTATAACATAATCCGTAGCCCGACTTTTATTTCTTCCCACCTCCAAAAGCAATCTGTTGGCCTCCTCCTTCATAACTACCGTCATCCAATGCCTAGGTATTTTGTGAATATGAGAAAGTGTGAGCTTGAGGTAAAGAAGCTAAAATTTCGGTTTGCTGGTACTGTTGTGGCCAGTTGCAATGGACTAGTTTTGACAATTGATACTTGGAGATGCTACAACTCTTATGTTGCAAATCCTGTTTTAAATCAGCAGTTGGCCCTCCCTCCATCTAGTCGTTCGCTTAGTTTCAAACATTATACTTTTGCATATGCTGCCACTTCTAGAGTATACAAAGTGGTAGATTGCAGAGGCTTCGAATATGAATTTTTTATATTAACCGTAGGCCTCGATGAGGCGTGGAGACCCCTGGACATGAGCCAATTAACTTCTTGTGTAACTAGTGATATTTTTTCGTCTCCACCAGTATCTCTAGGAGGTTTCGTGTATTGGGCTGAATATGAAGTCCCATATGTTGTTAGCTTGGATGTGGAGACTGAAACTTTTCGGCAGATTCCTCTTCCACAAGGTTGTGAGAATGGGTTGTGGTTCAGTCTCTTAGCAATGGGGTGTTCTCTTTCCTTTATGTTGATGAGAGAAGAATATTTATGGGAGGTTTGGTTGTTGATGGATCCCCATCAAAAAACTGGACAATGGGCAAAGTTGCTTGACGTTAATTTACAAAGTCAAAAACAATTTATTCAAGGCTTGTACAAAACTTGGCCTTTTCCTTTTGGCTGGCTACAAAGCGGCGAGCTGCTGGTGTTTCGTATAACATATCCAGCAACAAATATAGTCTACAATGTCAAAACTGGAAAAATTTGTTCCATATTTGAAGTGAATTGTAGATTCACTCATCTGCGGTTCTCCCATGCTCATGTCAACAGCTTGGTTCTCTTGAAACAACTCTTTCTCTTACTAAATGTTTAGATGTAAGCTTATGCTGCTATATATAATTACTTCTTTCACATTGTTCTTAATTTGATGCGTTGTAAACTTAATAAATGTGTTTTGCCATATCCATCTGGCCTTGCTGTTTTCTCATATTTGAATTTTAAATCTTAGTGTTGTAATCAGTATCTTTATAATAATCCCCCAATATTCTTAATTTTTGAATTCTTGCACTGTATTATAAATGTTGTACTCTATATTTCTACATAACACTTTATTCTTTTTTGCGCTTTCATCAATTAGACTTGCACTGTATTGTTGGAATTTTAGGCAACATTTGAGTATTTAAAGCCTTTATTGGAGATTTCAAACATTAGAGGTTTTAGTAACTCTGCACTAATTGTATTATGATTGTGTGCGTCCTCCTAAGCGCACGGTGATCTCGTCTTGGATTTACCGTGTTAAAATTTCGGGCCGTGACATTTACAACCTATAAAATCTGAGCCAAGCTACTTGGATGGACAACATTGGAGGAAAAGTATTGGATTCACCCAGTTAAATCATGCAACACTTGCAGTCCTACTAGTGTGCAAAATCGGACCTAAATGGCCAACTAGATCCAATAATGTTCCAGCATTGTAACTCTTATAGGTTGATACAATACCTGCATCTTACGTTGCATGTGAAATGCTTGTTCTTCATCAGCAAAAGAAATCATGATCAGACCCCATACATGCCGCGCAGGACCAGGGGTGAATTTCTTTAGCCACGATCACTCAAAAGTTTCTCTTCTTTATTTTTCTTTTCTTGTTTCAATTCATCTTTTGTTCAAGTCATGGAAACAAACTCTTGTAAACATTTAAGGAAAGATTGTATACGGTAAATCCAAAGTGGTTTCACTCATCCCAGAATCTTTCACGTTGCAAGAGCTTTATGTACAAAATTGCCTATTTTTCCTTTGGGGTTCATCTTGAGGAAAATTGAAGATAGCAATGAGTGCCTTTTTTTTTTTTTTTTTCCCCCATAATTCGGGAAAACATCGCTCATAATAAACAAAAGGACACCATGCTAGAGTTAAAATCCTGCAATTACCTTCTCACATGCATTATCCGACCTTATAGTTATCTTTGACTAAAAACCCTAGGAGTGTACCGTTATATTCTAACACGTGCATTAAGTCAATCAAAAACAATTTCAACTATCTGCGTTATGCTCTATTTCTGCAACTTTGTCATGGGTTATGGATCGATTCCAAACATCCTTTGCTCTGAGATCTTTCTTACACGGGTTCGCAGCCTCTGCATTGCCATTTGCGCCTTAGTCTACTGGATATGCGATGTCATCGTTACATACACACTACCCGTGATACTCAGTTCGATTGGGTTGGCTGGGGTCTTTGGCATTTATGCCGTTGTTTGCGTGATCTCCTGGATATTCGTCTTCTTGAGAGTCCTAGAAACAAAGGGCATGCCTCTTGAAGTCATCACAGAGTTCTTTGCTGTTGGTGCAAAACAAGCTGATGCTGCTGCCAAGAATGAGTAGTCAGGAGGGATTTTCTCTTTTTCTTTTTTCTTTTTAATTAAAGGGAGGCCGGGAATTATTCAAATCCATTGAAAATTAGCAATCTTTACTATTATCTATATAGTTGTAAAATTAATTACTATTTTTGTTTTTCTGTGTCCTGTAACCTTGCTAAGTTATTGGTCTTTAATAGGTTGATTGGAAGATACATCTTGTCAAAATCTTTCCATGAGAAAGAACTTTCTAGAACAGGATTGAGGTATTTCTCTTTTTGGTCTACACAGAAGCAAGGTCAAGTAATAATAGTGAGAAGAGATATATCTTACATTTTATAGGCGGTATAATTGGAGTTCCCATTGTTTTTTATATGGAAGTTTCTATAAAAATAAAAAATACCCTACGTCTGAGTGCAAATTGAATGTGAATTCGCGTATAGGTTTGATTCAAAGAGACTACATGTGGCGGTTTAATGGGATTATCTTGTTGCTTAGTCATGCCATTTCCATCTATTGTTGGTGCATCAGTTCCAACACTAGGGTGAGGGTTGGGCTGGAGATGCCCCTCCGTACCATAGGCTCGATGCTTTTAGTCCTCCAAATCCTTATATTTCACGTATGGACTGCTCTCTAAAGGCAGTCCGTGCATTGTTCCTTTTCTCATTGATTCTGTTCCTCTATGTTCTCTCCATATATTGTATCTGAGCATTTTTTTCTTGTTGATTCTGTTGTTCCATATTTTGTTCCACATGCTGGCTGCTGCTAGCTTTGCATTTGTTGGGGATCCACTTCAAGCTCCATCAGCTGTTCCATTTATTGTTCAATAGCCATCTTTCTATATATCTCGGTTTTATTACTCGAATTTTGAAAAGGTTACTAATGCATGCATGAAATGGCCTAGAGTTTAGTGGTTATTTATGCATGAATGAGATACATGTCATCCAAAAGTAGAGTAAATTGCTTGCCGTCCCCCTGTATTTTGATCGAAATACTCATTCACCCCCTGTGTTTTTAAAATAGGCTCATTACCCTCCTGTGATTTTCGGAATGTAGCTGACCACCCCCTCCGTTAGAAAAACCGTCTAATTTAACGGCAATTGCAACACACGAGCTTAAAATATGATTTTTTTATTTATTTTTGTTTAAATAGATTTGTTGTTGGACAAAAATACCCTTTTAGTAAATTGCTTATCGCCCTCCTGTGTTTTTCCTGAAATACTCATTCACCCCCTGTGTTTTTAAAATATGCTCATTACCCCCCTGTGTTTTTTTGATTTTAACTTTATATAAGGGTATAACGATCAATTAACTAATTTGGTAATGTTTACAAACGGAATAAGAGATTTTGGGTGCGTTAGCTTAATCGAAAAAACACAGGGAGGTAATGAGCCTATTTTAAAAACACATAGGGTGAATGAGTATTTCGGACAAAACACAGAGAGCGGCAAGCAATTTACTCTCCATAAGTAATATAAGTAATGATCCTCATTTAGCGAAGTAGTCCATCAGTTTTAGTATTATCTTAACGGGTTTAAATCCCCTAATAACACTTGTTCTCTCATAACATCCTCGACCACTTTTGTTGCGTCTTCTTTTTTGGGATCCTAAGTTAATGGAGAGTTATAACATATTCTATTTTCATTCTCATGTTTTTCTTTTCAAAGATTATGTGTTAAAATTTCAACCATTTACCTTACTAGCTGATAGTTTATCTATCATTCATGATTCTTCGATCCCCAAAATTTATTATTGATTAACTGAATTAATTAGACTTTCATTTGCAAGCATGCAAAATACCAAATCAAACAAAACCTTTATTCCACTGAGTAGAATAAACTATTAGATATGATGACATTATATGTAGCCAAAATAAATAAAGAATTTATAAGGTCTTGTAATAACAATATTGGATGTGCATACTATGATAGAGATCACTATAAATAGTCTGACAGGATGACCTAAATTATTTATAGCTTGTGGTCATTGCAAGCTGTGTATATAGATTTTAAAGTAGGTTTAATCTTTTCTCAAACTATGTGTAAGTATAATTTCGAGTATCAAATTGTTCTTTTAGACAATGGATGTGTATAATATAATAGAGATCACATTGACAAAATGACCTAAATCATTTAATTATATCCCGCATTACAAGTTGTGTACAACAATCTTTAAATAGGCCCGACCTTTTGTCAAACCCTGTGCTTAGGTATAATTTCATGCATAGACTACCCTTTTAGACATGGAAAAAGGAGTGAAAAGCCATATAACATGTGACATCTTAATGGTAGGTGATGTGTCTACCCCATGAATGGGGGAAATTGTGAATGCTTGGTTACAAAATGCCACCATTCGTAGTAACGAAAGGTGACAACAAGTTTGAATACTAAGAAATTTTATCTCGACACGTCGATTCATTGCTTGCATGATGGAAGATCTTCGTCTTATTGATAATCACGTTTGGCCTCCAATTTTTTCTCAACATTCTTAACTAAGCACCTCACATATCTGTCCTTTACCGATGATCTTTTGATCTTTTCTAGAGCTGACTGTGCTTCCATTATGCAATTAAGGATTCTCTTGAGTTGTTCTATTGTTATCTCTGGCCTCAAGGTTAACCCTGACAAAAGTAGTATGTTTCTGGCTGGGTGCAACACTGATACTAAGTTGCAGTTGTTTGATATCCTGAGATTTCAAGAGGGGCGCCTCTCGATCAAATACTTGAGAAGATGTGATGGAGTGACTTGTCAACTCTACTGTTTTGCCTTCTCTTCAGTCTCAAGTTGTCTTGTTATTTTTTCACGCTGCTATTTACTTCCTTTGGTGTGAAAGGAATCAACGGGTACATGGTCAGGCGTCTGATTTTGAAGATGTTATTATGCGTAAGATCAACTTTGTAATTAGACACAAAATAAGAATAGAAAGTAAATATAAGAAATCTGATATTAATATTGATATTTGTAGATCTTGGAATCTTGACATCACTCAACCGAGTAATTAATGTTATTGGGTGTTTTGTCTATTTTGTACGAGTTTGTTGAATCTAATGATACACTTTACTAATTGAGCAAAAAAGAAAAACATATAAATGTATCACTTTGCCTCTTGTAAAAATGTAAGAAAAAATTGTATAAAATAGATCTCAAAGTAAGTCCGATCCTTTTCTTAACCCAGTACATAACATGTGTTTTGTACATTAGGTTGTCCTAACCTACACATAAAAATATTCAAGGAATACACATTCATATAAATAAATTAGTTCAAATGTATATCTCGTTGCAAAAATATAAGGTAGAGTTGCATCCAAATATATTATTTTAAAGATCCTCTTACAAAAACACAACGTAAGGTTATAATAGATCCTGAGCTGAGTTAAAACCTTCTCAAAATCTCTATGCACAACAGGTGCTTTGGTCATTGAACTGTCCTAAATGATTATCTAGCTGGATAGTACCTTCACCATATATAACTTGTGTGATCAGTGCTATTATGTCAACAACTTATTTCTATAAATGCAGTATCCAAGCAATGGAAGATTCAAGAATGCTGATATCACCAAGCAGTAGTGAATTAAAATTATAGCAGATTATCAATCGCCACTTTTCAAAATCCAGCTCCAGAGGCCATTGTGTACCCACTCAAGATTAGGGAAGGTGAGAAGTCAGTGCTAGATGAGCCTATCACATTTGCTGAAATGTATAAGAGAAAGATGAGGAAAGATCTTGAGCTTGTTAGGCTGAAGAAATTGGCTAAAGAGAAGCAATTGCAAGAAGAAGAGTAAGAGAAGGCCAAGATGGAAGTGAAACCAAAAGCGGTTGAAGAGATTTTTGCCTAAATATCACCAAATTTGTGTATAACAGGAGTTTGATATACCGTACTTGTCTGTTACAAACTGTTAGGATTTGTGGAATTCATTTGCATTAAGGCACAAAGAGATTTTGCATGTTTAATATTTCATCAAGACACAGAGAAGGTACATTAGACTTCTCTTTATTATTATTCTTATTCAGGGGAAATTTAAATTGTATAACATGTATCAAATATCACCTACGACATTTAATCTAACAACCTCTCACACTATAAGCGATAAGCATGCCACTAGACCCAAGGCCAAGTGCTCCAAGCATTTCCTTTGACATTGGCGCAATGCAACTATTGCTTGATTAAACTACCACCAAAAACAAATATGAGAAACAATTATCCATATGTAAGCAAAAAGCCAATCACAGTATGTGATTTGTGAACAAAATACTAGTAACACTTCTAATATAGGCTATCAGAGTACGAATTGTAAAAGTTCGTGAAAATCAAAATCCTCATAAGCCAATCACAGTAAGATATCTGTGAACAAAATCCTATTAACACATCTAATATAGCCTATCGGAGTACGAATTGTAAGCCAATCACAGTATGATAGCCCTATCGGAGTACGAACTGTGAACATACTATTGACACTTCTAATAGCCTATCAGAGTATCAAAATCCGCACAACCCAATGACAGTCGAACCTTTCTTGCCCCCATCAAACATTACTGTTGCTGCCTCGATATGCTCATTTGCTGTAACAAACAGCAAAAAAGACACTTAGCAAAAAAAAAAAGCAGCAAAAAAGAGATATATCAAAACAATTTCAAAATCTCGTACCAATGCATTCCTTTCATTTTCAACGTTGGATAATTCCTGTTTCAGCGTCAACAGTTGCTGAAAGAGGCTGTTGAGCAATAAAAAGATTAGGTTATCAAAAAAAAGAACAATAACAATTAAAAATTAAACAATAGCAATTAAAAACTAAATGCTTCACTCACCCATCTGTATCCCTCTCAACATCAAAGTAACACCTCCGCCCATCCCTTTCAATGGTCAAAGATGTGTGGGATGAAACAGCACCAACATCAGAAATACCCTATTCAAGAACTGTCCGATGATTACCATCAGCCGTAAATTTCGACTCCAAATTCAAATCTCCACACCCAAGATTCTGCACCACCTTTTGCACCTTTTTCCTCAATGAATCATAAGACAAAGGATCGTGTACAGTGGGCAATTTCCTCAACAAAATCGATAAAACGGCAGCCACAACACTTGGTCTGCAAACCAGACTAGAACATTGAGCCAACTGATCTTTTAAATCAAGGATTTCCTGCCTAGTTTTTCTAATTTGCTCCAGTTTCTGCTGGGATTGAATCCTGAAATTAAAACTACAATCTTTTAAATTGCCTCATTATGTTATGACGAACAAAAGGAGGACTAATTAAAAAAGTTCTTACTCTAATTGAGAAACAGCAACACCTCCAGCAACAGGTGGTACGCCTGCAGCATCAGGTGCAGGTGGATTGAGGTAGAGGAGGAATTTCATATTTTTGTAATAGTTAATTCATAATGACCACACTCTTATTTACTATAGATAAACTTGTTTTGTTAGACTGAAGAATCATCAGCTTCTTGACCCTTGAGATGTTTGGATACTTCTTTATGTTCATCATGAGTGATAAAAATGAAAACAATCATAATCAAATTAATCAATTTATCTCTATGATTTCTTGACAACTTGGTTCAGTGATTAAATTGATTGTAATAGCAAGATATAAATGAATTCTTTTATCTTAAAGTTCAATAGAGAACAATTTAGGATATAAAAGAATTATCTATCTTAAACTACAACCACAACTGTTAAAGGACCATCTAACAGTGCAGAGAACATGGGACTAACACATACGTCACACATGAGATGACATACTTCCACCTGCAACTCCAACTAGTGGAGCAGGTGCAACAAGACCTTCAATTTCTGCAGGAGGCACAAGTATTGGTGAAGCAAGCAGTCCAGGTGCCAGATCAGCTCCAACATTCACTCCAGCAGGTGGAGAATGTGCTTCAACTAACTCAAAATCAACAAGTGGAGAATCTGTTTCAGGTAACTCAAAATCTTCAACGTCAAGCATAGGATCAGGTTGACCATTGTCATGTTGTTCATGTGCAGGTGGATTGCCTCCAGCATGTGGTATGCCTGCAACATTAAGTTGAGCATTGCCATATTGTTCATGCGCAGGTGGATTGCCTCCAGCATGTGGTATACCTGCAACATCAGATTGAGGTAGAAGAGGAGGTAGGGGGAGGAATTTCATATTTTTATAATAGTTAATTCATAATGACCACACTCTTATTTACTACAGATGTATAGATAAACTTGCTTTGTTAGACTGAGGAATCATCAACTTCTTGACCCTAGAGATGTGTGGGTACTTCTTTATGTTAATCATGAGTGATAAAAATAGAAACAATCATAATCAAATTAACCAATTTCTCTTTATGTTGTTTTGAGAGAAATGGATTAATTTGATTATGATTGTTTTCGTTTTTATCACTCATGATGAACATAAAAAAGTATCCAGACATCTCAAGGATCAAGAAGCTGATGATTCCTCATTTTAACAAAACAAGTTTATCTATACATCTGTAGTAAATAAGAGTGTGGTCATTATGAATTAACTATTACGAAAATATGAAATTTTTCCCCCTTCTTCCTCCTCTACCTCCTTTGATGTTGAAGGCATACCACCTGCTGGAGGCAATCCACCTGCACATGAACAACATGGCAATGCTCAACCTGATGTTGCAGGCATACCACATGCCGGAGGCAATCCACCTACACATGAACAACATGGCAATGCTCAACCTGATCCTGCACTTGACGCTAAAGATCTTGAGTTACCTGAAGCAGATTCTCCATTTGCTGATTTTGAGTTAGTTGAATCACATTCTCCACCTTCTGATTTTGAGTTGCCTGAAGCACATTTTCCACCTGCTGGAGGCAACGGAATGAACAACATGGCAATGCTCAACGGGCCACGAGTACTGAATCTCCGAACTCCCTTAGCTGTAAAAGAACCATTATTAAACACTGCAATAGGAGGAGGAAATAATTTAGTCATTCAAGAATAATTTTTAAAAAATAAAAATAAAAAATACCTAAAGCGAAAAGAATATATTATGTAATAGAAACACAAGCTAATATTGTAAAATATTGTACCTAATCTTCTACCGGACCCAAAAATCCTCAAAACTTCATTTACTTGTTCCACAAAAAATACTTTCTCAAGTGCAGTTTTTCTGACAAACGCTTCTTTAACAGAATGCAACTTTTGATTCAAATCAGCTTGGACATAAGCAGGAAGAGTGAAATCGTAATAGTCTTCCTCAGCCATTCTGTAGAGCCAATATTCAAAGAAAGCATGTAAAAAAAAAAGGAAAAAGGGTTCATATTTATATGTCATTTGTTGAAAAAACAGGAAAAAGGGTTCATATATATCCTTTGAAACAATACCGAATGCATTCGGCCTATCTCACTCTTTAACTATATACAATTATTCACAAAAACTAAAAAAAGTAAAATAGAAAAAAAAATATACATGTATATATATATGCATATAAACATCATCGCAATTAGTCGAGCCAGTTAGGGTTTATTATTAACTAAAATCTATAATTCATCCAAAAAAAAACATAAGCTTCTAGAAGCTTTCATCAAAATGGAGTCGCTGCTACGCTTTCACATCACCAACTTGATCGATAGCCGAGCTCTCCACCTTCATCATGTAACCGAGCCAAAAAAAATACAAAATTACAAAAAAAACCGAAAAAATTAAAAGAAAACCTGAAAGGCAAAGGATGCTGAAGATGGCCGCGAGAGTGTGTGTGTGTGAGGGAGAGAGACGGTGGAAATCGTAAAGAGCGAAGGGTTGGAGAGTGAGAGAAAAAAAAAAAAAAAAAGAGGAGAGGGGGAAGGGGGGAGGGGCAAATCGGGTCATCAAAAGGGGTTAAGATAGTCATTTACGTTTTACATAATACACATGGGCCAATTGTGGTAAATACACAGAATATATATTACATATGGGCCAATGGATAAATACACAATATAGCTCAAGTGTAAGGACCCAAAAAATATGAGTAAATGCCAAAAAATATGGGGGAGATAGCCATTCTCCACCATTTTAGCTGCGCACCTGTTTCAGCGATAACAGCCGCTAACTTGCCGTCGTTGCTGCTTTCTTCTAAGCTATCATCAACTCTGTAATAGACCTTAAAAATGGCAGCAAAAAATTTGATTCAGTGATTTACTTTCTTATACGTATTATTCTTGAAACAGAAATGATCGCCGATAACTATAATTCTTGAAACAACTCAATTGCATATTTATGAAGTTCTGATATTGAATTATATCGATACGCTGCCACGGTTTTATTGTAAACTGGTATAACCAGTTAAAAGTGATTCAAATTTCATGTCACAACTACCAAAATATGTCTCTAGCCTCTGAGGATGCAAGTATGCAAACACTAACACAATGGAAAACATCATGCATAAAATATAATATTTTCAAGAAACATGCAACTTTATGTTGTTTCCTCTTGATTAATTATGATCATTGTAGGGAAAAAGAGGAGGAGGATACTACTTTCAGGGGAAACAGATTGCTTCGAATATATATGATAGAAACGGTCATCGTTTCAAATATTTATACTCTAAAGTGGATGCATATATATAACAAACAAGAGACAGCACTACGCGATTGACATTATCTTGTTTAAATAAGATGCCCCCCTGTTTTCATTTGCCAGGAAATAATCACCTCAAAAAACAGTTGAAAAGTTTACATAACAATAGCACTATGCATTCAGAGCATCAATTTATGACTAAAGAGTCCAGCAGGAATCATACCACACATGTCCGAGCCGGAGAGAGTACTTTGAAGGAATTGGGTCGATTATTGAAATTTGTTTTAGGGACTCCAGGAGTCCAGGTACCCCCTTCAGGAGAGGTAAAATGATCCACATCATGGCCCACCTGTAATTAAACACATCAACACATTATGATGAAGTAGTGCATAGTGATCAGATAAATGACAGCATGTCTACCTGGGCATCACGCATCATGTTGAAACTTTCAAAAAAGAAAGTAAATCAGATGAATGACTGTGTTTTAAGGATGACAATCTCCTCAACTAACATATCATCTATTTGCTTTTGTCAAAGAAGATATATTCACAT
Organism: Ehretia macrophylla; assembly: GCA_037974665.1. Taxonomy (NCBI): domain Eukaryota; kingdom Viridiplantae; phylum Streptophyta; class Magnoliopsida; order Boraginales; family Ehretiaceae; genus Ehretia; species Ehretia macrophylla. Next base: position 694,360 of record CM075774.1, read on the forward strand.
TTGAATGTTCTCCTAATAAGATGCCAATATATGCATTTATGTCCCAAAGAATGTCCGAAACAGTGAATTGCATTTGTGTGTATCTCTATATTTACACGTGTATACAAATATCTGAGCACGATGACAACTTAGCGCCCTTTTACAAAGGCCATTTTAGGAAATTTATAATAGTTCTCTTGCTTTCCATGTCTTTCAGTATCTTCATCCATTTATTTCACCAAAACAAGAAAGATGTTACAAATATAAGATGTGAGAAACTCGTGTATAACTTGAACATTTGTTCACATGTTGAATATCCGATACTTACGTCATTCACAGAATAATTTGAGAAATGTCCAAAGTCAACGTAGACATAGTCGAGTGTGTGACATATATTTCAGATAGTCATCAAAGATTCAGTATCCAGCATGTACAGGAGGAACACGATTTCTTGTCAAGAGTGTGTATGCATCTTATATGAGATGTGCATTTAAAGGACCTGGATTTAGGCCTTTGATTAATGCAAAAAAAGAAACACATAACGCAGATATGACCAATTTTTACGAACCCTCTCTCACTACTTTTTCTTCTTTTTCATCTTTTTTTTTTCCTTTGTTTGGGGGGGGGGGGGGGGGGGAGAAAGGGGCATGTGGAGGCTTGGAGGGGAGGAAGAGGAACGAGCACAGGTGCATGCCAAACAACATATTTGACATTATTGGAGAATATAAGCATATTCAGCATGGAGACCAAACAACTCGCTTTGTGGACGACTCCAGCATAACTAGAAAATAAGTTTGATATTGAAGGAAAGCTTGGCAGGCTAAATCTGTTTTCACAAAAGACATCTTTAATCTGTTGGTCCTCGAGATAGCTGAGGTACTTCTATGAGGAGTCCACATCATTCCCTACACTAAAGAAATTGGGCTTCTTATTAAAGATGCGAATGCACTTGAATGAGAAGATAGATACTCATTGTGGGTATGTTGCTTACTATTCCATGCCACCAAATTCCCAAGCATCACTATCCAGTGCAACCTTGTATTTGCCTGGCAAGTCACACCCAACTTTATACCTGTATTATTCAATTATGGATTAGAAAAGACACTTTCTGAAAGCCAACGACATTGATTATGTCATTTCACATGTGAGCCATGCAAGGAAATTATTGCTTCATGACGGAAATATATGTTAGAAAGATCAACATCAGCAAGCACGTGAGCTCTATTTGACCAAGTCATTAGTGTAATCATTAGTAGGAATGTTTGTTATTCTAATTTCCTAGTCATTCGCATAGTGCACATAGTTGTTGTCTAGTCTTCTGCTAGTTGATACCTAGTCTTTTGCTTCGTTTTAGCATTTGTTAGTTGTAGCATGCCTATATAAGGCTCACTATTTCCATCAAGGAAATTATCCTTTTCCGAAGCATATTTCTTCTGTTGTATTTTGTGAGGTTTTTTTAAGAGTGCCATTACTTCTTCCTTTCAATTATATTGTCTATTGTTCCTTCGTAGTCTACATTGTGGCACCAGAGCCAGGTTTGTGAGTATCATATTTGGTGCGCATTTTCTGTTGTCAAGATGGGCGATCTTCAAATCGTTGGCGGAATCAAAAAACTCAACAACCAGAACTACAATTCTTGGTCGACATGTATGATGTCTTACATGCAAGGCCAAGACTTGTGGGAGGTTGTAAATGGAAGCGATGTTATGCAACCAGAGGTTGAGGATGCAAATGGAACACTGCGGAAATGGAAGATAAAAGCGGGCAAAGCGACGTTCACTTTGAAGACAACGATCGAAGATGATGTGCTAGAGCACATCCGAGATGCCAAAACTCCTAAAGAAGCTTAGGACACATTCGCCAAGTTGTTCTCAAAGAAGAATGATGCAAGGCTCCAGCTACTAGAAAGCGAGTTATTGATGGTAGTGCAACACGACATGACGATTGCCCAATACTTCAATAAAGTGAAGTCGTTATGCCGCGAAATTTCCGAGTTGGATCCACAAGCCCCAATCGGGGAAACCAGGATGAAGAGAATAATTATCCATGGTTTGAGGCCTGAATATAGAGGCTTCATTGCTGCAATACAGGGATGGCAAAATCAACCATCACTTGTTGAGTTTGAAAATTTGCTTGCTAGTCAAGAAGCCCTAGCTAAGCAAATGGGAGGAGTTTCGTTGAAAGGTGAAGAGGAAGCGCTCTACGCCAACAAAAGCAAATGGAATTCCAAGCAGCATGCCAACGGTGGATCCAAAAAGAATGAGGACAATGCGAAAAGTCATCAAGGCGAAAGAAGCACTTGTTCAGGAAGAACTTCGAAGCATCATGGCAATGGCAAAAAGTTTGAAGGGAAGTGTTACAATTGCAGGAAAAAGGGTCACATGGCGAAAGCATGTTGGTCAAAGAAAAAGTCGGTAGAGAGTAATGTTGCTATTTCTAAAAGCGAAGAAGAATGGGATTCTGAGGCATTATTTGCAACAAAAGAGGAGGAGTTAGCTCTCATAGCAACAACATCTGAACAACTTAATTATGAGAAAGATTGGATCATTGACTCGGGATGCTCAAATCATATGACGGGTGACAAAGAAAAGTTGCAGAATTTGTCAGAGTACAAAGAGAGCCAAGTGGTGGTGACAGCCAACAACTCAAAATTACCGATAGCTCACATTGGTAATACGATAGTCTCGCCCCAACATAGTGCTAATGAGATGTCGCTTCAAAATGTCTATCACGTCCCAAGTATGAAGAAAAATCTTCTTTCAGTAGCACAATTAACATCTTCAGGCTTTTTTGTTCTGTTTAGTCCGCAAGATGTGAAGGTATATCGCAATCTTGAGATTATAGAAGAGCCATTGATGAAGGGACGTAGACTAGAGTCAGTCTATGTAATGTCTGCAGAAACAGCGTATGTAGACAAGACAAGGAAGAACGAGACAGCAGATTTATGGCACATGAGGTTAAGTCACGTTAGCTATTCCAAGCTAAGTGTGACGATGAAAAAGTCAATGTTGAAGGGACTTCCCTAGCTTGAAGTAAGAGCAGACACAATCTGTGCAGGCTATCAGTACAGGAAAGGGCATCAGTTGCCATATGAAGAGTCCAAATTTAAAGCAAAAGAACTATTAGAGTTAATTCACTTTGATGTGTTTAGACCTGTCAAGCAAGTCTCTATTGGTGGGATGAGATACATGGTGACCTTTATTGATGATTTTTCCAAGTATGTATGGGTTTATTTTCTGAAGGAAAAATCCGAAACGCTTTCAAAGTTCAAAGATTTCAAAAAGGTAGCAGAAGCAGAAGTTGGAAAGAAAATTCATTGCCTGCGCACAAACAGCGGGGGAGAATATACCTTAGACGAGTTTTACGATTTTCTTCAGGAGTACTAAATACCCTATCAGTTCACATGTGCCAAAACTCCGCAGCAAAACGGTGTAGCAGAAAGAACGAATAGACACCTGGCAGAAATTTGTCGAAGTATGCTTCATGCGAAGAATGTTCCGGGACGATTTTGGGTAGAAGCAATGAAGACTGCAGCTTTTGTGATCAAAAGACTTCCTCAACAAAATTTAAGCTTTCTTTCACCTTTTGAAAAATTGTGGAACATGAAACCTATAGTGAGCTATTTTCGAGTTTTTGGATGCGTATGTTATGTATTTGTACCTGATCATTTACGAAGTAAGATTGACAAGAAAGTTGTTAGGTGTATCTTTGTGGGATATGACGGTCAAAGGAAAGGGTGGAAATGTTGTGATCCAATAACAGGGAAGTGTTACACATCACGAAATGTGGTGTTTGATGAAGCTTCTTCATGGTGGTCCTCAGAAAAGAAGATATTACCAAACTCAGATGTTTTTAAAGATGAATTGCAATCTGCTCAAATCCAGCGAAGTCTAGGTGAATCTGAAGATGCAGATGATTGTAGTGATGTCGAAGAAGGCGTAGCTCAAAGTCCTTGGCAAACTGGTGTGTATGAAAGATCAAGCGAAGAAGGTGAACCTAGTGAAGTAGAAGCACCAACTCCACTTAGAAGATCGACAAGAGCCAGAAAGCCAAATCCCAAATACGCCATAGTAGAAGAAGTTGATGCAAAAGAACCGGAGACATTTGAGGAAGCATTTCAGAATTCAGAGTGGAATAAAGCTATGAACGAGGAGATTGTTGCATTAGAGCAAAATCAGACGTGGGAGCTCGTACCTAAGCCTAGAGATGTTAAGCCTATTTCTTGCAAATGGGTGCATAAGATAAAGCGTCACACAGATAGATCAATTGAAAGGCACAAGGCTCATCTCGTAGCTCGGGGGTTCTCTCAACAATATGGATTAGACTATGATGAAACGTTTAGTCCAATTGCAAAGCTTACGACTGTACGAGTCTTACTTGCACTTGCAGCTAGCAAAGATTGGAACTTGTGGCAGATGGACGTGAAGAATGCATTCTTGCATGGGGAGTTGGATCGGGAAATCTATGTGACTCAACCAATGGGTTTTCAGAATCAAGATCATCCTAAATATGTGTGTAAGCTACGGAAGGCGCTCTATGGATTAAAGCAAGCACCGAGAGCTTGATATGGTAAGATTGCTGAATTTCTAACTCATAGTGGTTATTCGGTGACACCTGCGGATTCTAGTTTGTTCGTCAAAATTAATGAAGGGAAGCTAGTTGTTGTGCTAGTATATGTGGATGATTTAATCATAACAGGTGATTGTGAAGAAGAAATCCACCGAACGAAGAAGAATTTGTTAGTTCGTTTTCAGATGAAAGAACTTGGACAGCTCAAGCATTTTCTTGGTCTAGAGATTGATTGTACTCGAGAAGGAATATTTCTCTATCAGCAAAAATATTCTAGAGATCTGTTGAAGAAGTTTGGAATGCTCAAGTGCAAACCAATTTCGACGCCAATGGAGCCAAACGTAAAAATGTGTGCTCATGAAGGGAAATATTTGGCTGATGCAACAATGTATCGACAATTGGTGGATAGTTTGATCTACTTAACTTTAACTAGGCCCAATATTTCTTATGCAGTTGGTGTGGTGAGTCGATACATGCAAAATCCAAAGAAGCCTCATTTGGAAGCAGTCCGTCGAATTTTGAGATACGTGAAGAATACGCTTTGCTATGGTGTCTTCTATAAGAAAGGTGGAGATTGCAAGCTAGTTGGTTTTTGTGATGCTGACTATGCAAGTGATCATGATACCCGACGTTCAACTATCGGGTATGTTTTTATGCCTGGGTCAGGAGCAATTTCTTGGTGCAGCAAAAGGCAACCAACTGTGTCTTTATCAACAACAGAAGCAGAGTATAGAGCTGCAGCAATGACAGCTAAAGAGAGCACTTGGCTTATGCAATTGTTGAAGGATCTGCATTAGCCAACAAATTATGCAATCCCTTTGTATTGCTACAACCAGTCGGCAATACAGTTGGCAAAGAATCCAATTTTTCATGCCAGAACTAAACATGTGGAAGTACATTATCATTTTATCGGAGAAAAAGTTCTGGAATAGAAGATTGAGCTAAGGCAGATTAAGACAGAAGACCAAGTTGCAGACTTATTCACAAAAAGTCTGAGTGGCAACAAGTTTGAAAACTTTTGTCATCAGCTCGGGATGGTGAAAAGAACGGAAGCTGGTGTCGAGGGGGAATGTTAGAAAGATCAACACCAGCAAGCACGTGAACTCTATTTGACCAAGTCATTAGTGTACTCATTAGTAGGAATGTTTGTTATTCTAATTTCCTAGTCATTCGCATAGTGCACATAGTTGTTGTCTAGTCTTCTGCTAGTTGTTACCTAGTCTTTTGCTTCGTTTTAGCATTTGTTAGTTGTAGTATGCCTATATAAGGCTCACTATTTCCACCAAGGAAATTATCCTTTTCCGAAGCATATTTCTCCTGTTGTATTTTGTGAGGTTCTTTTAAGAGTGCCATTACTTCTTCCTTTCAATTATATTGTCTATTGTTCCTTCGTAGTCTACAATATATACCCCTCGTATGTATTTGTTGGATGGAAGTTAAAGATGAAAACCTCATGCAAGGAAATTATTGCTTCATGACGGAAATATATACCCGTCGTATGTATTTGTTGGATGGAAGTTAAAGACGAAAATCAGATCTCCACGTTCAAAGACAATGACCTACAAGTTGAAACAAGCAATCATGTAATATCAGCCACAACTCAGAGGCATAAATACTGTTTAGAACTTGAGAAGTCAGATACAAGCAAAGCTGTGTGCTTTTTATTCCACTACATAACACCACATTTTCCAAACAATTAGAAACATGGGAGGGAAGAGCAACTCAATAGCAGAAGATTCTTCTTAAGTTATGTATGTGCCCAGAAGCATGCAAAGTTACTTCGTACATAAACCAATCCTTAAATCCGAAACATCAAAGTTCACCTTATTTTCTTAAAATCAATATTTCATTTTGTGGTGCACATCTGTACCTTGTCGTCTTCATTCATGCTGCTCACTATCTGCTTTTCTGATGCAAGGAACGAGTATTTCTCATCAAGCAAGTTCATAGCTCTGTCAAAGGCATTCATGAACTACACCTCATGCAAAAAGTAGAATTTACGACAAAAAATCAGTTGCCGGATGTAAAATGAAAATGAAACCAACATATGGCATATGGAAAGTAGAATAAAGTTTTAGCATATTTGTTTCCTCAGGAATCGTATTCGCCAAATACGTTCCTAACCGTTGTACTAAGTCTAAGACATCACATGATGTCACATCCTTATACAGTGTCTTACTATACTAAGCCAATATGTAACCACACTTCAGATATCAAGTCAAATGGTTAAACACCTCGAGATCATCACCTAGCATCATATTGGGGTATGTCAGATCCACAAAGCCAGCTGCCTATGTTCTGAACTAAGTCAACTCAAAAAAGTACTACATATCATGGAAGATGAGATTGTAACCTTGTATCTCAGGTGATCTGTATCAATGAGGTCCCATTGGCGTCTGCACTTGTCATAACTCCAATTATTGCCTTCTCTTGGGAAGTCAATCCAGTCAGGATGACCAAACTGCGGAAACCATTGACAAACCGAAGTTTCAACTTCACTGTTATAATAGCAGTTCTAGGTTTCCTTTTAACTTATACTTTAGCCTTTTTCTGAGACAAGGTTTCTGTTGAAGACAATAAATAACTAAAATAAACTCCTCTATAAAAGCTTAAAAGATGAGCTAGTCAATGTATATGGTAGAGTCAATTATTAAAAGGGTCTTGGGTTTGAGTCTTGCAACAATTTTAAAAAAGAATCCTGCACGCACGTGAGAGTGTACGTTGAAGACATTAGATAAATTAAATAAACACATCTGTAACAACTTAAGCTTTTAGATGAGGTAATTGATTTATAGTTTCCTCACGGTGGAGTTATGTAAAAGGCAGAGGAAAAGATAATCAAGGGAAATCTTTGCTTTACAACCCTCACACTATGTGCTTAAACTAACTTAGCTTTTTAAGGGTCCTTGGATGGCCCTCTATATTCAACCATTACAACTTGTATCAACCAGATTTGTAACACAAACTGCCACAAAGAAGAAGGCAACAGAAGAAATGCAATAAAATAGTTGCATCTCTTTTGGAAGCTGTCTGCTTTCTATCTCATTACAACATGCTTATAATGCTAATTAGCACGGTTTTGTTGTTAAAGGCTGGAACAACTTTTTATGCCAAAGTTTGTACTCTCATTAAATAATAGATTTCTCTCTAATATGAACCGAAGTGTCATTCCCTACTAAAGTACTATCATTACTTGATTTATGCCATATCCAGGACTTGGTTGCTTACCTCATTTCCCATAAAATTAAGGTAGCCCTCCCCACCTAATGCCATGGTTATAAAATGGATCATCTGCAAAGACAGTTTCAACAATCAGCATCATAAAGAAACTGAATAGGACTAATTACAAAATACTATAATGTTTGAAGAGGAGATTCTTAAAAGAAAAAGATAAAGAAGAAAATCAAATCACTGACATCCAGAATGTACTAGAAAAGGAGAAAATAAATTTTATAAGAGAGAGACAACGTGAGAACTTGACCTGACACTAAATTCTTAAACTTAGCGACAATGGAAGTTAAATTTTTATCAAGCTGCTGCCTGTATAGATGCTACATTTTCTGAAATATATGTAATGCATATGAAGCAAACAAACCTTATGAAGTGCAATCCCTCGCTCAATAACAGGAGAAGCATCAATCAAACATGACATTCCAGAGTACATCTCCTTGTCCATCAGGAGAAAAGCAATAGTCTTGTCACCTACAATAGCCTACTTCCAACACAAAAAATAAGGAAAGGAAGCTTATGAGGAAACAGTATTGTATTGCCTGCCCCTCTCTTCAAGATGCAGAGAAGGCATCTGCAGTTGATGTCACTACTACTGACAGAGAACGACCACGATTTTTCGTCGACGTAATTTTGAGCAAGTCATAAGAAATGATAATTCGACATGAGAACCAGTCTCTTTTACCTGGTCGTGACTCTCTGCATAAGCTATGCACTTCCCAGTGTATCTTCTGTTGGTCAAACTCCATGTTATTTCCTTCATTGACCACTCCTCATCGGTCTTATTCTTCAAGTAATCAATCCACTTGTCAGGAATTGCCATAGCTAGGCGGTAGTCAAAACCAATTCCTCCTTCAGAGACAAGCTGGCCAAGTCCAGGCATTCCAGAAACATCCTCGGCGACCGCAGTTGCATCCGGAAAGATTTTGTGAATCAGATCATTTGCCAGCATCAAGTAGTCCACAGCATCAACATCTGTGGCCTCACTGAAGTACTCATTATAGTTCCCTGTGAATGTCATGTTGATTCCATGGAGAAGATACAACATAGAGGTCACCCCATCAAATCGAAATCCATCAAACTTGAACTCATCCAGCCACCACCTCAAATTAGATAGAAGAAAGCGGAGAACTTCCCAATTGGCATAGTTAAAAAGCCTGCTGTCCCACAGCTTATGGTACCCTCGATCTCCTGTGTGAAAGTAAGATTCCAGTGAGCGTTGCCCAACATTGAATCCATTTAGGCCATCAGTGATGTTGTTACTTGCATGGCTGTGAACAACATCCATCAGGACGCATAAACCTAAACTATGGGCTTTATCTATTAAATACTTAAGGTCTTCAGGAGTCCCAGATCGACTGCTCACAGCAAAAAAATTGGTAACATGATATCCAAATAAGCCATAGTATGAATGCTCCATTACTGCCATCAACTGGACTGTGTTATAGTTATTTGCCCGAATACGAGGCAAAACATCATCAGCCAATTCCCGATATGAATGTACACGGGGTTTCAGACCACTCATTCCAACATGTACTTCATAAATACGTGGAGCCTTCGGTTTAAACTCATACCTGCATTTGTGTCGTAGAAAAGAGGATTTGTCAATCTCTGATACCTATGCATTTTTCGCCTAAGCAAATTAACAATGCTATCCTTAATAACCAATGCCAAATGCTAGTAGTATTTTACATATTATGGTATCTTTGATGAGCTACAAGATTTAGTCATCTCACAAGGAAGGTGGTTTTTTGGAGTCGGATCAAATAAAGAAACTTGAAAAGCATACCTTGCTGAAAATGGTGGGTCCCAGTAAACACCATCACAGGGTGCTGAAAATCTTGTAGAGTCCACGATAGCATACTTTATCCAAGCAGGTATTCTATCAACCCAAACTCGGTTACCATGCTTAAATCGGAACTTGACTCTCAAATTGTGTGGAATGGCTGGACTCCCACCAGAATCAGGAATTTTAATACTCCACGCACCAAACTGATTTTTCTCCATCTTGTGGTTTGATCCATTCCATCTGTTAAAATCACCAATCAGTTCGGCTTCCCTGTACTTTTAGAGGAGTCAGGAAAAAATATTCTTGGACTTCTTTTTAGTTAAACTTGCACTACCTAACCCTCAAACAGAAAGCAAAAGGAAGATGAAAAAAACTCATACTTACTGAGCAGCAGGGGCCCATTCACAGTATACTATACAACCTTCTTCCCTGTTAAAACCAAATTTCAGATAACCTGCACATTTGAGAGGGAATGCGAGGAACCATTTGCACCTGAACATGCTTCTTGAAGCCCGGCAGATCCACAGAGTCTAATTTCAAGAATCATTCAGAAGAAGGTAAATTGTTTGAGATTTCATGAAGCAAAGCAAATGATTGGTCTCATAGCAACTGAAAGTTTCAATTCATTTCAATACGTTTGTACCATAGATGAGCTACAGTCCAAGAAAAGTGAGAATGCAACCTTCAATGAGTAAAACCCGATATATCCCACCTATAATCCAAAAAAGAAAAGGCAAAGAACTGAATGCAATAATTTTATCCTCATTACCTTGTGCAAATTCCTCAAGGCTCCCTTCATATTGTTCAATCAATGAGCCATTTCTGTTCTAGGTACCTTTTCATTCTGTATCTGAAGTGTTAGGGTTTCAGATGGTGAACTAAAGAGCAAAGAGAAGGATTTCTCCCACATGGAAAGTAATGGAGAATAATTAGCTATTAATAAACACGTGTAGGCTCAAAACCCAATAACTTAAGTTTTTGGATCAATAGTTGAGTTCTACACGTGTGTTATGGCCTATTTGTTCTCAGATTCTTTGGGCTCGCCATAACAAGTGGTATCAGAGCCGATGGTTTGCAGATCTTGGCCTGGACTCTCGAAGAATTATGGTGGACTATCGTGATAGCTCTCGGGGGAGCTTGACAGCAGGGCTCGAAGGATGAAGTAGGGTCATGATAAATATAAGTCTTGGGCTATACTCTCAAAGTTGCATGAGGTTATAGTAACCCGATGGAGCAACGTTTGGTTGATCTGGGTAATTCTAAGCGGGCTCGTAAAAGAGTGAGATCGCGGAGCCTCATGGTTGATCTTTGGTGCACGAGGAAGAGCTACTGGAGCTGGCATGATAGTAGCTAAGGTGCATGGTTGATCTGGGGTGCACGGGGAAGAGCTACTGGAGCCGACATGGTAGTAGCTAAGGTGCATGGTAGATCTGGGGTGCACGGGGAAGAGTTACTGGAGCCGGCATGGTAGTAGCTAAGGTGCAAAAAAAGAAGATCTAAATAGTTTGTGAGAGTAGTAGAGATGGATTCATAGGCGATGAATGTGGATCAAGGGGAAGTTAAGGTCCAATTTGGAGTTCACATGTGAAAATGGGGAGATTTGTTAGGAGTTTCACATAGTGAACTAAAGAGCAAAGAGAAGGATTTCTCCCACATGGAAAGACTAGGAGAATAATGAGCTATTAATAAACATGTGTAGGCTCAAGACCCAATAACTTAAGTTTTTGGGTCAATAGTTGAGTTCTACACATGTGTCTTATGGCCAATTTGTTCTCAGATTCTCTAGGCTCGTCATAACATGAAGTGATCTTTATATGGTTCTAACCCTGGGTCGACACTGAAAAGGCCATGATTTTCAATATCTTCTTCACTGGCTTCCATTGTTGAACTCTCATTTGTTAAGACAGCTGAGATGGCTGAACATTTCTCCATCTAGGAGTATCATGCACCAAGTAAATACTCAATATTAATCACGTACATCGATAGGACCCTCCATATTCATTGGCGTGTGATGAAAATACAAAGCCATTCTCACCCGGCTAACATATATTAATGCTAGGGTAAATACAAAGAGGGGGCAAGCGGAAACAATCTATTAGTATTACTTTTCACTAATCTTTCCAACTAATTTCAGATTATGAAGTTAGTTTATAACTAGAACACATTCAAATGCACGCTGTGTACTTCTTTTCACATATAATTTGATACTATTTGATGAAAGACTATCGACAAATTCATGGCTGCATTATACATGTAGAGACTCCAGTGCTGGACCACTTAATAAATCTATAGGACCATGCACCAAGTGGTTTTCTATATATGTAGACTTAATGTGCAAGGCCTTAGCTATAGTTGGTATATTGCTTGAAGGAACTCTTTGTTCTGTTCCTTCACACCATATCAGAATATCAAATAGGAAACGTACCCTTCCGCAAAATGTGCTGTCGTCTTTACAGCTACAACCAGCATCAAGCCACCACATTTTTTTATGACCAAGGTCCAACTACAGGTTAATCAATATGCGGAGCATAATGGATTTGTCCAAAATATTTAGGCTCGTGTTAACAGAACTAAAGAATTCAAGTCATTATAAACAGAACACATATCTTTTTCATAATCAATATCGAACCATAAAGAATTCAAGGGCATAATAAACTGAACACGGGTCTTATGAATCATAATGCTAAAATTACCAACACATATCCTTTATGAAAATGAACAATTTTTGCAAAAACACGAGAAATTTTTTGCCCCTTGTACCAAAAAAAAACTTTCAGAAAAAAAATAGATAAAACAAGAAAATGACTAAACAAAAAAATAATAATAACAATGTTAAGATTATTACCCTTGAGAAAGCTTTAGGTGAAAAGGGTGGTGAAAAGCTTTATAGTTGATATAATGTAACTGCTATAAATTGTTAATGTGATTATAATAAAATAATAAGAATAATTTGTAATCGTTGAATTTACTCATAATATTTATAATTGGTATAATGTTACAAGAGAATTTTAAATATATCACGTAAAAGGTTTTCTTTTATTAGAATAAATTTATACTTTTGATTCAACGGTTACAAATTATTAATATAATTATGATATAATAATATGAATAATATTTAACCGTTGAATTTATTCTTAACGTTTATAATTGATATAATATTACAAGCTGATCTTAAACCTTTGTTTCCTTACTATGATGAAGTTTTTTTTTTTTGAGCATGATGAAGTTGAATGATTGAGACAAGCAAGGCATATTCGCTTTATATTGCCACGTGATGAGTATTGCACCGTTGAAAAATCAAAAATTGAAAATTTAAAAATAATTTTGACAAAAAAAAAAAAATGAAAAATAATTCAGAAGAGTATTTTATTTTGACAACCTTGATGAATGAATTATGGGGATTCAATAAAAGACATTATCTAAGACTTAAGAAGTAAAATTTTTATTCAACTTTGAGAGGAAATAATTATTCGCAAGTACTAAAGGGGAAGCTTAGAGATGGAATTTAAATATTATATAAGAATAGAGGAGTACGTGGAGCTGAAGTAAACATAACTCTACCAATATATACTGGTCTGCTTCTCATTCATTCTTTTATAACGATGCTCTTCAACTTGGCAATAGGGTGCATTGCTTTCGCTTGTGTAATAGGCGCCCTTGGCTAATGAATAAAAATCTTGATCCGCTTTCATTAGTCTAGTCCGGTCATTGCTTATCTCATTCTTCTCTATCAGTGAATTAGGGGAAAGAGTGCACCAATAAGGGGAGGTGAAAATGCAAGAAACAAGAAAGTAGGATAATTGGCACGCGCTAGTTAATCATACGTACGATGCCTTAGGTGGGAAGAAATAAAAGACGGGCTACGGATTATGTTATACCACTCTCGACAAACATATCTCATTACATCGCAAATAACATCCGCAGGAAGGCAAAGGAGGATGTTAAATACGATCTCTTCAGGAATAGAAGCTATGCACCTTTTTGTCCTCCTACTACCGTTACAAGACACCATCTTACTTCTCTTGATTTTACAGTCAACTCCAGCCGTCTGCAATGAGAAAACAAAAGAAATATACATTAAATAAAACGCTAATGAGATTACATTCTAAAATCCATTTAGTATTAAGTGGGGGTGCCAATTATCTCATATGGTGCGATTGAAACTCACGATTGGTCGATATGAGACAATTGTATTCTTTAACAAAAACCAAGTGGAATAAAGAGCAGTGTTAGAGTTAAGCTAATGAGCAAAATGGAGAAATGCCCAGGATTACAGATTTATTCCAGCAACTGAAGCAGATTTCCAAAATTGATCTTCACTTGAGGAAGTAATTAAGAGTAAAGTAAACAAATTGCAATTGAGTCGTTGATTTGAAGACTAATTAGTTGGAACATTTCAAAAAGAAAAAGAAAAAAAAATCATATTTCCACAAGCAACGATTCGTATCTGCTCTACAGATCACATAATTATCAAGCCAATGGTAAGTCATAACATAATCTTAGAAATGGTAAAAATAATAATAATACCCTTAACAAAATTTCTGTGATCTTTTTATGATAATGTTTTCAAAATAGAAAAATAAAAAAATAAAAAAATGAGACCTCGATTTTGTCCAATGTTCTCTTCTTGCCGACCATATAGCTCAGTTTTGGGTCAACACCCGTTTCCAGTTTTCGAATTTTCTTCTTCTCTTGCTGACGGAGAGGACCTAGGTGGTGGAGGAGGAGGCAGCGGCGGTGGAGCTAGCAGTGAAGATTTTTTTTTTTTTGGGTTGGTGAGTGTTCTAACTGTCACTTTAAAAATAAAAAATCTAAGGCTCCGTTTGTTTGTCGTAAAATAATTTACTTGTGTAAAATATTTTCCGTGAAAAGTGTTTTTCTGAAAAATAAAATATTTTACATGACTCTGTTTGTTTGCCGTAAAATAACTTATTGATGTAAAATATTTTACTGAAAAATAGAATACTGAAAAATATTTTCTAGTGTTTAGATTTACCGTAAGTTTAGTAAAATGTTTTCTTATTTCAAAGGACATAAAAATATTTTACATAATTTTATACTAGTCGCAATTGTTGACCGGAAAATATTTTACGGTTGACCAATTTTCTGGTGTTACCAAACACCGTAAAATTAAGAAAAAACAGCCGCAATTTTTGACTGTAAAATATTTTACGGTTGACTAATTTTTCAGTGTTATTAAACACCGTAAAATTTAAAAAATATTTTTCGATAAAATATTTTACAGCAAACAAACGGAGCCTAAGTGTCACTTGTAACTAAAATGAATAAAAAGTTTCATTCGACTCTTTTTCTTCCCTTTTTTTTTGTGGGGTTACATTTGAATTGTACGATTAAAAAGAGTTTTAACGTAAATTACAAAACCAGTGACAAGGTAAAGTTTTCATTCGAATTGCATGAACAATTAATTGGTCACACGATTAACTTTTCTGAAGACACATCGAAAGAGAGTTTCATTCAATTTTAAATTTTAAAAATAAGCATAAATTACACTAACACCCTTTTATATTATACTAATATAATATCCCGTCCTCGTCTGTCGATGCAAGTCAAAATACCCTATATTTAATCAAATTATTGTGCGGCATCTCGTTTATGTACTTCGGTCAATTTTGGGTATCACGAGCTTGGGGTGCAATAGTTTTTTATGGAATTTGAATTATTAATACAAGTTTCGCAGGCTAATCTTTTTTGTTTGGAATGTAAAAGAAATTAATCCATAAATTATTGTAAAGTTTTCAAATCTAATATTTTTAAAAATTTAATAAAATATCATTTTGTGAACCAAACACACTTTACAAAATAATAATATCACTATAACAATAAATACTGTTCAAAACCCATAATTCGACCAAAGAAGACCATATCACCATTAGGTTATCCTTAGCAGAGGTAGTAAAATAAAAAATATGCCAAATTTGGAAATGTTTAGAGACCCAAACATTATTTTTGATTTAAATATACATGGGATGCACCACTTTTTACAACTTTTGATACAAAATGGGTCTCTAAATTACATTTGGGGCACTAAATTTAGCACCCCAAATGTAATTTAGAGACCCATTTTGCATCAAAAGTTGTGAAAAGTGGTGGGTCCCATGTATATTTAAATCAAAAATAATGTTTGGGTCTCTAAAAATTTCCAAATTTGGCATGTTTTTTATTTTGCTACCTCTGCTAAGGATAGCCTTAGGTTATCCTTAGCAGAGGTAGCAAAATAAAAAACATGCCAAATTTGGAAATTTTTAGAGACCCAAACATTATTTTTGATTTAAATATACATGGGACCCACCACTTTTCACAACTTTTGATGCAAAATGGGTCTCTAAATTACATTTGGGGCTCTAAATTTAGCACCCCAAATGTAATTTAGAGACCCATTTTGCATCAAAAGTTGTGAAAAGTGGTGGGTCCCATGTATATTTAAATCAAAAATAATGTTTGGGTCTCTAAAAATTTCCAAATTTGGCATGTTTTTTATTTTGCTACCTCTGCTAAGGATAGCCTAAGGGGCCCAATGGAGTCTTCAAAATGAAGATTGGGTCTCTAACTTTCAAATTTGGGTCTCTCTATGTTTTATAATTTGAGGGATTAAATAACCATTTTAAAAGATAAAAATTAATTTGTCCCTTATATTATAATCTAGGGACATGCCCAATAATTTTAACCCCCACAGAACTATCTAACTACTAAATAAGAAACTTGTACATACTGTTTGGAACAACTAAATTTCATAAAATTCGATTAAATTCATTTACAAATCTATTTTTTGTTGTTTGGAAGCGCCCTTTTAAAAAATTAAAATTTTAGGATTTGCAAGTTTTGAATTTTCTTATACTTTATTCAAATTTTTGCTCAATATGTAAAATTTGCAAATGCACATTCTCCACATCAGTTGCTCATCTTTTAAGGATAAAATTACCCTCAGGTTTAAGAGATGTACTTTAGATAAAATACAGACATTGAAAAAAAATTATTGCCTCTCTCACTATTTCTCTTTCAGCAAAGAAAAATCAATCATTTTCCCATCATTTATCTTAAGATTATTTTTTCATATTAAATGTATGGTTGAATTTAAGATTATTTCAGCACTTGGAATGTAAGTTTATTTTATAATTTTGAACTGATGATTGAAATTATGGTTATTTCATAATGTTTAACATTTTTGACAATTTTTTTTTGTTGTTTTTTTTTTGAGAAATTTTGTAATAATAGCAATAATTAATAACGGGATGAGGCAATAATCTTTATATGACAAGTCTAATTTTAATTCAATAAAAGAAGAGCATCTATATAAAATATAAGTATTAATTTCAATTTCACATGTGTTTAAAACACAATTTGTATTTATAAATAAAATAATTGACTTAATAATATTTTACAATTTTAAATAAATGAATT
Organism: Ehretia macrophylla; assembly: GCA_037974665.1. Lineage (NCBI taxonomy): Eukaryota > Viridiplantae > Streptophyta > Magnoliopsida > Boraginales > Ehretiaceae > Ehretia > Ehretia macrophylla. The sequence continues at coordinate 711,344 of CM075774.1, forward strand.
TATTTGTAAATACAAATCATTGTGAAATTAATTTATAAATCAAATGAATTCTACACCTCAAGTACTTCCGTAGCCTTTATATTCCCTCAATAAATTGTGACTTTTTGTGAGGGAGATAAATTAAACAAGTATATACGTAATCTAATTTAATCCACACACATATACACATACACACATATATATATATATAAATTGTGTTAATGAAAAAAAAAATGGCAGAGGAATGCAGGTCAATGCATTTTCTTTGACAAATATTCCGTCCTTTCCTCTTTAGGAGTTCTTGATTGGCGATTTTGCAATTTACAAGAATAATATAAGATAAAGTAATCCTACTTTCAATTCGAGATAATATAACAAATTGATGACAAAATGATGTTATTGAATAAGAAAATATTTTAGGAAAAAAAAAATATTTTTATCATGACATACCCTACGTAGACGATGAAAAAAAAGGCAATACAACGAAAGTAATATATAGCAACAATCATATCTCACATGCATCTATTAATGTTAATTACAAGTGGCCTATGACAAAAAAAAAAAAAAAAAAATTACAAGTGGCATCCAATTGGAATTCTCATTTGTTGGTCTGGTGAGGCGTGTAAAAAAGTAAATGAATGAGAGAGAATAAGGAACCTTTCCTTATTTGGATTACAAATTTGAAATAAATAAAGAATATAGAGGGATACAATATTTTTTCATTTTCTTTAATTAGATGAATTTTTTAATCCTTCAAATTTAGAGTGTTTGGAAGAGAAAGGAATGGTTTCAGCCAAAAAAAACTATATTGCCTTGATTTTTTTTATTTTATTTCTATAATTGTCTTTATTACTCATTTAACCAGGGACGGATGCACATGCTGGTGAGGATGTGCACGTGCACATCCTCACCTTAGAAAAAAAATAAAAAATCTTTATTATTTGGTATTTAAAAAAAAAATTATTATATTTGATACTTTATACACATACTGAACTCTCTCACTATATGAGTACACATCCTGAGTGTGATTGCCTAAATCTACCATTGCTTTTAACATACTTTGAGTATGAAACAAAATATTTAAGTAATTTACTATTTAAAATTATCATTTCCTTATATTCTCTAATCCAAACAAAAAATTATAAAAACTTTTTTTTTCTATTATTATTTTTTATAATACAAATAAGATAATTCATTTACTTTCCTTTCCTTTATTTTTATTCCTTTACTTTACTTTACTTGACTTTACTTTCCTTTTCATTCCTTCGTGCAATCCAAACACTATGTAAGAGCGGGAAAATGAAAATAGCATTTCCTCCCGTAAAAAGTTGAATAAGATGTCTCCGAAAAAAAAAAAAAAAAAAACTTGAATAAAAGTTCCAATAGAGCTCACACTCTCTCTTTCGCACCCACCCACTTACCCCAACCTTTCACACCTTCAGCTATGCCGCCGTCAAAGCTAACGCCGCCACGTAGGCCGTCTGAGAAGCAAAATGGAAAATCGGAAACGGGTATTGACCCAAAACTGAGAGATATGGTCGGCAAGAAGAGAACAGTGGACAAAATCGAGGTCTCATTTCTTCCCCCTTTTTTTTTCATTTGAAAACTATTATTATAAAAAAATCTTAAAATATATGTTAAGGTTTTCTTATTTTTTTTTCCATTTCTAGGATTTTTTTATTTTTTTATGTTTGGCCATTGGCTTTATAAAGTTATGTGATATGTTGAGCAGTTACGAATCTTTGCTTTTAGAAATATGATTTTTTTTTTCTTTTGAGGTGTGACACTTGTAAGATTTGAATTGTGTCCCAACTTATTTGTCTTCAAATTGACGACTTAATTGCAATTTGTTTACTTTACTCTTAATGATTTCCTCAAGTGAAGTTTAATTTTGAAATTCTTCTTCAATTACTGGAATAAATCTGTAATCTTGAGCATTTCTTGATTTTGCTCATCGGCTTAATTCTGACACTCGATTTCTGTTAATGAGTAGAATTGTCTCATATCGACAAATAGTCAGTTGCAAGGTCATTGTATATGAAATATAAATGTGTGTGTGTGTGTGTGTTTATTTTCTCGTTGCAGACGGCTGGAGTTGAGAGTAAAATGAAGAGAAGGAAGATCGTGTCTTGTAATAGTAGGAGGAGGACAAAAAGGTTCATATCTTCTGTTCCTGAAGAGATGGTATTTAACATTCTCCTTTGCCTTCCTGCAGATGTTATTAACGATGTAATGAGATATGTTTGCCGAGAGTGGTATAACATAATCCGTAGCCCGACTTTTATTTCTTCCCACCTCCAAAAGCAAACTGTTGGCCTCCTCCTTCATAACTACCCTCATCCAATGCCTGGGTATTTTGTGAATATGAGAAAGTGTGAGCTTGAGGTAAAGAAGCTAAAATTTCGGTTTGCTGGTACTGTTGTGGCCAGTTGCAATGGACTAGTTTTGACAATTGATACTTGGAGATGCTACAACTCTTATGTTGCAAATCCTGTTTTAAATCAGCAGTTGGCCCTCCCTCCATCTAGTCGTTCGCTTAGTTTCAAACATTATACTTTTGCATATGCTGCCACTTCTAGAGTATACAAAGTGGTAGATTGCAGAGGCTTCGAATATGAATTTTTTATATTAACCGTAGGCCTCGATGAGGCGTGGAGACCCCTGGACATGAGCCAATTAACTTCTTGTGTAACTAGTGATATTTTTTCGTCTCCACCAGTATCTCTAGGAGGTTTCGTGTATTGGGCTGAATATGAAGTCCCATATGTTGTTAGCTTGGATGTGGAGACTGAAACTTTTCGGCAGATTCCTCTTCCACAAGGTTGTGAGAATGGGTTGTGGTTCAGTCTCTTAGCAATGGGGCGTTCTCTTTCCTTTATGTTGATGAGAGAAGAATATTTATGGAGGTTTGGTTGTTGATGGATCCCCATCAAAAAACTGGACAATGGGCAAAGTTGCTTGACATTAATTTACAAAGTCAAAAACAATTTATTCAAGACTTGTACAAAACTTGGCCCAAAACTTGGCCTTTTCCTTTCGGCTGGCTGCAAAGCGGCGAGTTGCTGGTGTTTCGTATAACATATCCAGCAACAAATATAGTCTACAATGTCAAAACTGGAAAATTTTGTTCCATATTTGAAGTGAATTGTAGATTCGCTCATCTGCGGTTCTCCCATACTCGTGTCAACAGCTTGGTTCCCTTGAAAAACTCTCTCTAATTTTTGAATTATTGCACTGTATTATAAATGCTGTACTCTATATTTTTACACAACACTTATTCTTTTAGCGCTTTCATCAATTAGACTTGCACTGTATTATTGGAATTTTAGGCAACATTTGGGTACTTAAAGTCTTTATTGGAGATTTCAAACATCTGAGATTTTAGTAATTCTGCACTAATTGTATTATGATTGTGTGCGTTGTGAGTTTAGGAGGATTTGTCTTTTTAAGCGCGCGGTGATCTCGTTCTGGATTTACCACAATACAATTTTGGGACGTGACATTTACAGCCTATAAAATCTGAGCCAAGCTACTTGGATGCACAACATTGGAAGGAAAGTATTGGATTCACCTAGTTAAGTCATGCGACAGTTATAGTCCTACTAGTATGCAAAATCAGACCTAAACGGTCAATCGGACCCAATAATGTTCCAGCATTGTAGCTTTCATAGGTTGATACAGTACTTGCATTTTACGTTACATGTGAAATCCTTGTTCTTCATCAGCTAAAGAAATCATGATTAGACCCTATACATGCAGTGCAGGACCGGGGGCGAATTTATTAGACACGATCACTAGAAAGTTTCTCTTCTTTATTTTTCTTTTCTTGTTTTAATTCATTTTTCGTTCAAGTCACGGAAACTCTTAAAAATTCGATGAAAGTTTGTATAGAGTAAATCCAAAGTGGATTGATGACTCCTAGAATCTTTTCACGTTATAGAGCTTTATGCACAAAACTACCTATTTTTCATTTGAAGGGGTTCATCCTAAGGGAAGGAAAGATAGGTCGTTTTTTTTTTTTTTTGATAATCTTAAAAAACATCATTTACAATAGACAAGTAGGTATTATGCTAGACTTGAAACCCTACAATTACCTTTTTACATGCATTATCCGACCTTATAATTATCTTTTACTAAAATCGTTAGAATATAACAGTGCGTCTTAATATATAAATCAAATCAATCAAAAATTTTGTATTAATTTGCAATAAAAGAATTTTGAACCCACACTTTGACGAATTTTACCTCTTCTTATTAGGGTTAAAATCATTTTAGTCCTTGAGATTTGTATTAAAAATCAAATTAGTTCTTGAGGTATGTAAAAAGTCCAATTCAGTCCCTGTTGTTAGTTTTTTATTAACGGTCAACCTATTGACCGTGTAAAATGACGCTCATGCCCTTGTCTTTTAAATTTTTGCTAATGTGTTAAACAAAAAAAAAAAAAAGGCATGATAGTCGTTGGGTTTTAGCTGTTAGAATATAGCGTCCATGAGATTGCTTTTTTTTTTTTTGGTTGGCCATGCATTACAGGCATGGTAGGAAGAACAACGTAAAATAATCGTTGGATTTTCAATGGCTATCATGTTTTTTTTTTTTTTGTTTAACACATTAGCAAAAATTTAAAAGACAAGGGCATGAGCGTCATTTTACACGGTCAATAGATTGACCGTTAATAAAAAACTAACAGTAAAAATTGAATTAAATTTTTTACATACCTCAAAGACCAACTTGATCTTTAGTACAAACTTTAAGGACTAAAATAATTTTAACCCCTTCTTATTACCATCAAGCTACCCTCGGTGCAATGAGTCCGTAACACAGTCTGGCAATCTGTCATTTTCACCATAAATATTAATGCATGCGTGTGCCCCCCCCCCCCCCCCCCCCCCCAGGAGGAAGATTCAGAGGAATAAAAAGAGTAGGTTTGAAGGATGGATGGTTCTGAACAAAAATACAGCAAACATTACATGTCTTATCCTTCACATTTTAAGGCCATAGAAATTTCTTGGTCCACAAAGCACCGTGTAATGCCTCCAAGTACAATCTGTCATGGAAGTTTCTTGACCTCAAAAGCCTTCATCAAACCTCATCAACACCGTTTTTGTCTTTTATATCCAACTCCACCAGCTAATTCTAATACGTAGTAGTACTACTATCTTGATCACCATCATCATCATCACTTGTTGCATGATCAGTTTATTCATTGCTTCTCAGCTTTCAATTTGTTTGAAGTATATCAATTATGGCATCAGAAGCTGATCACAGAGGAGGTGGAAGAAATTCCAATAGCCAGTTATTAGAAGAACTTGAAGCATTGAGTCAGTCCCTCTACCAATCTCAAACTTCATCCACAACTACCCGGAGAACTGCCTCGCTCGTCCTTCCGAGGAGCTCAATTCCTCCCCTTTCGTCCGTGGATGAAGAGATTGCCGCAGTCCGGAATGAGGAGAAGCTCAACCCGAAACCTCGGTCAAGGCGTATGTCCTTGTCTCCATGGCGTTTTAGGCCAAAGCTTGATGATAATACTAATAAAGATGAGCAGGAAAAGATGAAGGTTTCGAGTCGGAAAGATACCAACAAGTTTGAAGATAAAGCAGGCAGTTCCGAGAAGAAAGGGATATGGAATTGGAAGCCGATTCGAGCTTTATCTCATATTGGGATGCAGAAGCTGAGCTGTTTGTTCTCTGTTGAAGTTGTTGCTATTCAAGGTCTGCCAGCTTCGATGAACGGCCTTCGGCTTTCTGTTTGTGTTCGGAAAAAGGAGGCTAAGGATGGAGCCGTGCAGACAATGCCGTCAAGAGTTTCACAGGGAGCTGCTGATTTTGAAGAGACTTTGTTTGCCAGGTGCCATGTTTACTTCACCCCTGGTAGTGGCACACAGATGAAATTCGAGCCTCGTCCGTTCTTGATCTACGTGTTTGCAGTTGATGCTGAAGAACTTGATTTCGGGAAAAGCTCTGTCGATTTAAGCAAATTGATACAGGAATCTATTGAGAAGAGCTTTGAAGGTACAAGGATTCGACAATGGGACACGAGTTTTAGTTTATCAGGGAAAGCCAAAGGAGGAGAGCTTGTCCTGAAATTAGGGTTTCAGATTATGGAGAAAGATGGAGGCAATGGGATTTATAGTCAGGCCGAGGGACAAAAATCAGGGAAAACCAGAAATTGCTCGTCTTCCATTGCCCGGCGTCAATCGAAAACATCCTTCACCGTCCCCAGTCCGAGAATGTCTAGCCGAGCAGAGGCTTGGACACCTTCGCAGACAGGAGGAGGAAGACCAGATCTTCAAGGAATGGATGACTTGAACCTCGATGAACCGGCTCCTCAGCCTTCCGGCTCTTCTTCTTTCCAAAAGTCTGAAGAGCCGGAAACAAAGGCAGAAGATCTAGAATTTCCAGAGTTTGAAGTTGTGGATAAAGGAGTTGAGATCCAAGACAAAGATAGAGTAAAAGAAGAACAATCAGAGGAAGATTCTGACAAGAGGTCAGCTTCAAGCGAGATTGTTAAGGAAATTGTGCATGATCAACTTCACCTGACTCGATTGACAGAACTTGATTCCATCGCGCAGCAGATCAAAGCTCTTGAATCCATGATGGAGGAGGAGAGATCATCTATCAAAGCAGACGGAGAAACCGAATCACAAAGGTTAGATGCAGAGGAGGAAACGGTAACCAGAGAATTTCTTCAAATGCTTGAAGGCTCAGAAACTAGTGAATTAGATATCAATCATCATGAACTTCCTCCACTCAAATTTGGAAGAGATGACAAGTCTGAAGAAACAGAATCCAAGGTTTTCTTACCTGATCTTGGAAAGGGATTGGGTTGCGTGGTTCAAACAAGGAACGGGGGCTACTTGGCGGCTATGAATCCTCTAAACACCACAGTGGCAAGAAAGGACACCCCAAAGCTCGCAATGCAGATATCAAAGCCATTGATTCTTCCATCAAGCAAGCCAGCCAATGGATTCGAGTTACTCCAAATGATGGCAGCATTAGGCCCTGAAGAACTTGGCTCCGAGATTTTCTCTCTAATGCCAATGGAAGAACTTGTAGGTAAAACAGCAGAGCAGATAGCCTTTGAAGGCATTGCTTCAGCTATAATCCAAGGAAGGAACAAAGAAGGTGCCAGTTCAAGTGCAGCTCGTACCATTGCAGTTGTTAAGTCCATGGTAAATGCAATGAGCACCGGCAGAAAGGAGAGAATTTCAACTGGAATCTGGAATGTCAGCGAAGATCCATTGACAGTGGACGAGATTTTGGCATTCTCACTGCAGAAGATCGAGGTCATGGCTGTCGAGGCTCTAAAGATTCAGGCCGGCATTGCTGAAGAAGAAGCCCCTTTCGATGTTTCCCCTCTTAAGAGGACTACACCAGATGCTAGTGGGAAACAGAATACCAACCCATTGGCTTCTGCAGTCCCGCTTGAGGACTGGATGAAAGATCAAATCACAGCTAGTTCTGATAACGATGATGGAGAATTAGCCACCATAACTATATCTGTCGTCATCCAACTACGAGATCCAATGAGACAATACGAGGCAGTAGGTGCCCCAATGATAGCATTAATACATGGAACTCACACAGACATGAAACTTGATAAGTATGATGAGGAAAAAAGATTCAAAGTCGCGAGTTTGCACGTTGGAGGCCTGAAAGTAAAGACAGGAGGACGAAAAAACGCCTGGGATAGCGAGAAGCAGAGATTGACTGCAATGCAGTGGCTGGTAGCATATGGACTAGGCAAGGCAAGCAAGAAAGGGAAGTTACCAGTCTCAAAGGGCCAAGATGTATTGTGGAGCATTTCCTCCCGCATCATGGCTGATATGTGGCTCAAACCTATGAGAAATCCAGACATCAAATTTACTAAGTAAATTTTTCCTGAAATTCGGAGTCCTTTTATTCGTTCATATGAATCCCAAGCATAGCGGGAGTTTAGTGCACCGAATTACTCTTTTATGTATTTTTGTTAATACAATTTCGATAGGACATATGTATATCAGAGATGGATGGAAAGAAAAATGTAGGTGAAAGCTAGTTCTCTAATAAAAGCTTATTTGAGATATTGTATTGTAACCTACATTCTAGTATAGCTTTGTGCAACATCCCAAAGAAAATAAACCAAACCAAGTATTTTTTCTCTTGGTGGGCCGATTATATGGATCTATAATTTATTACATATTTAGTTCGTCAAATTTCTCATGAATTACTAAAAGAAAATGTCGAACACAAAACAAAAATTGGCTCTGGTAATGAGGTTGACAAGTTTCCAGAGTACCACTAAATTAATCATCCATGCAAAAGAAATAAATAAATGGCTTTCGTACCAGCCTGGATAATGCGAAGAAAGGTTACACCAACATTATAGATCGGACTCAGATTTGAATCAATTAAAAGAATATTCTTTTTAGGTTAGTCTCAGTAAATATCATGCCTAATTAAGTCGAACCATGCATTTTTCAGGTATAATAATGTGTCTCGAACTTTGGACCTAAATTTGAGCTCGAAAGACTTTCTAAGAGTGTTCTCCATCATCTGAAAAAAAAAAATTACAGATCCGACTCCTTCATTAACAAAAACAAAAAAGAGTATAAATAGAAAAGAGTGTTTTATGGCTTGATTTCCAGCCGCAAGCCTGAAAAGTCCAAATCTTTGATTCCAAACCTAGCCTGATTTAAACCCCAAATTTTAGTATATTCCAACAATAAACGTAAATTTGAACCACACTTTTCTTTATTTTCTTTTTTCTTCAATTGATTAAAAAATACCCTTTTTCCTTATAATCTTATACTTTAATTTTCCCCTCTTGCTTAGATTGCTCGTGGCAAAAAAGAATTTCAAACTGCAAATTTAGGCACTTGCATCATATAGATCCCCATGGATTTTCTAATACCCAGTCTCGATAAATTCTATACTTGGAGTTTGGAAACAATGCTGACATATTTCTAATTATTGTAAGCTCAACTTCCGCACATATTTTCTCTATACACGGCACAGGGACCGTAGTAGTATTAGCATAGTGTTATCTACAATTTCTTTAACACATGCTTTCTATATAAACCAAATCAAACCATGTCTTATCCCACTAAATAGAGTCAGCTATATGAATGTGATGACACAACTCATTCCTATTGAGGGCGGTCTCCGATGTTAGTTTCATGTACGTTGTTGAACACAACAAATGAATATAACAAATTCCTCTCTAACAACTTAAGGTTTTAGATGAGGTGATCCCTAACATCCACTACATCTCGTCTGAGTCTGACATGTGTGCTTTTTGCATAGAGACAAAAACTTCCCCTCAAGCAGTTATAATTGTAGTTAGATTTTAGTTTACATGATCTGAATAACAAACGTAGATTAATAGATATGGCTTTTGTGCCTGTCAATAGTCAACTCAATATACTGAAAATTAGGTACTATCCCGTGAGCAAGCCTGTTCGAGTTGTAGTTTACGGGGGTTCTGTTCCAGCCAATCCTAAGTGCTTTGACAGCGTGATCGATTTGGGCGTATATGCAGAAACTGGTGGTACATTCAAATTCTCAAGAAAATTGTCTTCGGCAAAAAGGAACCAGTGATCAGAAGTATCAGTCATTCTTCCAGAGAGAAACAGAAAAACGAAAAGAATAAGGTATAAACTTCAACGTACATAACGCTCTTGAAGTCCAATGCGTGTTAACTCCTCTCTGGAGATTTTACTTCCAAAAGTTCAATATTCAGCTCAAATGTCGCTCCTGGCTGCACAAGTAGATACAAAAATTTCTATAAGCTTCACAGGAAAAAGAACATGCTTTGGACTTGATGATATCAGGATTCTACAATATTAGAAGACGAACAAACAGAACTCAAGAAATGCAGAATCCAACTTCATTATTTTTAATGCATTATGAACTCCGAAAGGTTTCTTTTGCCTTACTGGTTATCTTCCTGAAATTTTACCTACTGCCAATGGTTAATGTTTCTGTGAGTCACTTCGACTCGTATGATTATCGCTTGCATATCATTTGTTGCACTTTAAAGAGTGGTAACTCAATGTGTTGGCTTCCATAGTGACTACCTTCATGGGAGGGCAATACCAAGTCAAGCAAATGCTTTTGGAGTGATACCTATAGCCAATACTCGTGTGAGAGCCGTAGAAATCTCAACGTGTGCAATTTTTTGTTTTCACTATTTTATTGCAATTTTAGTGCAGGTGTCCTAGGCTTGTGCTATGTTGCAATGCTTGAACCAATAACCATAATTTGATGGTTGCTACCTCATGTATATGATGTCAAATGCCGTAGATTGCATGCATCGATTCCATCTCTCCCAAACCCGTCTTCTATAGGGTTTAACTAGGTTAAAAGCACTTCAACTCTTGTTTTCAGTTCAAGTGAAGCCTTTATCCAACTACTCAAGAATGGTTAACTGATATTCGACAGACATATATAAATTCGTCTTTGAGCGAGCAGTTTAATGAAAAACGAATAAGTTGTAATTAATTACTGAGGGTCTTACCGGGATCTCGTTCATCCCCTTTTGACCATACCCAGCCTCTGGAGGAACAATTACAGTCCTCTGCAACAGCACAAACAAATAAGAGAGGCAAAAGTGAAAAAATTAACAAGGTTGGTCCTGGTGTTGAACATTTAAGATGCATTTAGAAGAGAAGCAAGTGCAAATAACAGTCATTTATAAACACATGAAATATGTTATACCTTTCCCCCAACCTTCATTCCTTCAGTTATCGTGTACATGGCCTTTGGAGGCTTTGGTGCAGCCTGTGCTGAGAACAATCCATTTGGGTTATCCACAAACTCACGCTTTCGCTCTTTTCCTGGGGACGCTCCAATCTGGAACTTGTAAGGCTACTTAAGAACGGAGATGAACTGTATATCAGTGCTTTGAATAATTCAGCGTGTTGTCACAGCAAATACAAACTGCTAACAAACAGAGGAAGCAAAGAGCACAACCTGTGCGATGATGCGATTTCCTGCTAAGATCTTAGATTCACGACTGGACACTGCTGTTATACCTCGGTATAGACAGTCAAAATGTACCTGCAGTAATGCCAGCAAGAGGAAGATCAAGATATATCCAATATGGGAACGTAGACATTAATCTTCCAGTGGAAACAAACCTGTACCGTTGAGCCCTTTTCAGCTACAGCACCCTTTCCTACAGAGATATCATAGTATTTGACCCCATCAGCTGCTTTTAGGAAAAATTAATTAGTAACTAAAACGAAAAAGAAAAGAACTGGACTGCATGCTGATCAATTTTTTAATGCATCAGAGTCAACTAATAATAGGATGGCCATGTCTTTTAGATGTGTTCCTCCCTACGAATCTAAGACTATCCACTTCATTCAAAGAAACTAGATTATCAGAATTAACATAGCAAGTTCATTAAATGAACTTCTACAGTCTTGGGTTTACACAATTTAGCACAGTTCTTTGAGATTCCTCCGTGAGAGGATGGGGCTGTTGGCTAAGGCAAACGGTAGGAAAGAATTTGTCACTCTTCTAAGCTAATTCATATCGTATATAAGGGATTTTGTGCGGAATCTGGGTGCGAATGAACTACTATTTGATTGAGAACTACACTAGAACGACTTCACCACTTCAACAGACAAGCCGTGAGTTCCCTGATGCAGCTGTTGAACTTGTAGAACAATAAATCAATAAAGTAGTTTAATTAATACAACAATAGTGGTAGGACCCACTTAGACTTTAATGATTCTCACACAATTTTACTACACACGAGAAGGCTAAAGAAGCAACACAATGCTTTAATATATATTATTTATACACTCTTACAAGACTTGACACTTCTTACACACCTATGGTAAGACACTCACAAGACTACACTAACACCTAGCTATGACTCTTATCTTACTTCTCTCCACTCTTCTTCACGGCTCACTTGACTCCACTGCACAATAACACAGCAATGCTCTATTTATAGATGTCCAAAGTCAGGTTTGCTCAATACCTGACTTAAGTAGATGCTTCTAGGATCAATATTTTATTCAAGTGGGTTGGTGAGATTTTTCTCATGGAATGGTCTGGAGAAATCAACACAAATCTAAGCAAGAATATGTTTGAATATTCTAGAGAGTTGGTGTTGCTTTATTTTAACATTCCCCCTCAACACTAAGGGTGTGTTTGGATTGAGGGGGAGGAAGTTTAATAAAGGAAAAAAAGAGAGAATATCATAAAAGAAATGAGTAGAGGGTCAAATCATGTTTGGATTGCATAATTTTATAAAGGAAAGTATCATAAAGGATAATGAGTGCTCTTTGTTTAGATTAGAAGAAAAATGGAAGAGAGGAAATTTTTTTTTTTTGTGTAAAATGATTTTTATAATCTTAAATTATATAAACTTTCACATGGTTGGTTTTAATATAATTTATGTAATGATGAAGGGATAGTCTTCACATAAAATGACATTTTCCTTCCCTCTCATTTTACTCCAAATTGGGGGATGATGTTTGAAGGTAATGAAGGGGCCAACACCTTTCTCTCTCTACCCTCACCACCCATCAACTTCCAAACCAAACAGTAGAAAGGACCACTGTCTCCCCTCCATTACCACTCCCTTTCTCCCATTTCCCCCAATCCAAACACATTGTAACTCTCTTGTAGTCCTGCTCTTTTGGTCATCCCAAGCTTCTTTTTGAATTCTCCAAATTTAATTGGTGTAAGCCCTTGTACCGTTCTATGGAGCCATGTGGATAAGTCTTTTGCCACTTAAGCTTCCTGCCTGCTCTTTCCTATATAAGCGACTCCTTCACATTACACACTTCAGTTAAGGATGTGTCAACATATTTAGGATTTGGTTTCCTTAGCCTTGTTGATCGTCTTAGTTGTGGTTGTAGAGTCCCTTCATCCTTAATGTCTTCATTCTCTCCTGACTGATCATCTTCTTTAGTCCTCTGACCTGTATCAGTCTGCCTCATGTCCTGTCTGACTTCTGAATCTTCTTCTTTGGTAGGCACATCCTCAATCTTCTCATCTTCAACATCCTTCAAATTTGGTAGCGCTACATATTCTGGTGACCACCATGCTGATGCTTCATCAAACACTACATTCCTTGAGGTGTAGCAGCGTCCTGTTGTAGGGTCGCAGCATCTCCAGCCTTTTCTTTGAGAGTCATAGCCGACAAAGATACACCGTATTGCTTTCTTATCAAACTTGCTACGTAAGTGATCTGGAACAAATACGTAGCACACACATCCAAATACTCGAAAGTGACTCACCGTTGGCTTAACATTCCATAGTTTCTCAAAAGATGAGATGAACCCGAGCCTTTATTGTGGAAGCCGGTTGATTATGTGAGCCACTGTCTTCATACACTCTGCCTAAAACCTTCTAGGCACATTCCTCGCATGTAACATGCTTCGACAGATTTTTGCAAGATGTCTATTATTCCTTTCAGCTACACCGTTTTGCTGCGGAGTACCTGGGCAAGTAAATTGATGTCGTATCCGGCATGCTTTCAGATACTTGTCAAATTCATCTGAGATGTACTCTCCTCCATTATCGGTGCGTAAGCATTAGATCTTATTCCCCACTTCACTTTTGACTGTTTCTTTAAACTCTTTGAACTTGGTAAACGTCTCTGATTTTTCTTTCGTGAAGTACACCCACACGTACCTTGAGAAGTCATCGATAAATGTCACCATGTAGCGTATCCTTGAGATAGATGGTTGTTTCACCGGTCCAAACAAGTTTGAGTGGACCAACTCCAACGGCTTCTTGGCTCTGAATGTAGATTCTTCATAAGGTGGTTGATGCGCCTTCCCATATTAACAGCCAGCACATATTGTGTCTTCTTGAACTTCTAGGTGAGGAAGACTTTTTAACATCTCATTTCTCATCATTTTCTTCAACTTGTGATAGTTGACGTGTCCAAGACGTGTATGCCATAAATCAGTTATCTCGTTCTTCCTTGTCTTGTTGACGTAGGCAGTCTCTGCAGACATCACGTACATTGACTCTAGCCTCGGTCCTTCCAAGGTTGGGACGCCAATCACTTTGATATCCTAATATACTTTAACACCGTCAAGGCCGAATAGTACCCAATTTCCTGTATCTGTCAATTGTGAGACTGATAGCAGATTTTTCTTTATTCCTGGCACATGGTAGACATGATCAAGCTGCACTTGAATTCTTTTCTAGCGAGGCTTGATTGTGGTACTCCTCACGTGAGCGATTGGTAGTCTCATATTGTTAGCAGTTACCATGACACGTTGCCCTTTGTAATTTGACATACCCTGTAGCTTCTCAACTTTTCTTGTCATGTGGTTGGCACAACCCGAGTTGACGATCCAATCTTTGTTGTAGTCAATCCCTTTTGGATTATTGGCTATGTCTGCTGATATCTCTTCTACCTTTAGGAGTATTGCTCCGTCCTTATTGATATCTTCTGTATCCATGAAAAAAGCCTCAGCATCCCAATCTTCTTCTTCATCTCGTTTTGAGTGACTAGTTGATGTGGCAACATTTCCCTAAGTGTCCTTTTTGTTGTACTAGCAGTCTCGAGCGTAGTGGCCTTTCTTCCCACACGTCTAGCATTTGTCATTGTTCTTCCTACTTTGTTGCTTGTTATCTTGATATCCGCGATGAGCTCCCTTTGTTTGAGAGTTTTTTCCATTTTTCTTCTTTGACGTATCCTCGAATCTCTTCCCAGATCCTGAATTAGACCGCCTATTGGGTTGGCCCCTACCGATAAAGGGTGCTTCCTCATCACTCTTTAGTGAGACCCCTGATATTTGCTTATTTAACACTTCTTGGTTGGCCAATAAATTTTCTAGTTCTATAAGTGTTGGTTGTTCTGACCAACCTTGAATTGCTGTAATAAAGCTTCTATATTCGGGTCTCAACCCATGAATAATAATTCTTCTCATTCTTGCATCCGATATTTTGGATTCAGGATCTAAATCAGAAATTTCAGCACAGAGAGATTTTACCTTGTTGGAATACTGATTGATCGTCAAGTCTCGCTGAGCAATTGTCACCAATTCGCTCTCGAGAAACTGTAGTCGAACAGTATTCTTCTTTGAGAATAGCTTCGCGAGAGTGTCCCATGCATCCTTTGGCTTGTCAGTCTTCTTGATGTGTTGTAATAGGTCATCTTCCACTATTGTTCTTATCGCGTACAGTGCCTTTCCAGCCTTTATTTTCCACTTGCGGAGCTCATCGACATCCTCTGTCGGTGGGGGTGTGGTCTCAGTACTACCCACGACCTCCCAGAAATTTTACCCCTGCAAATATGCCTCTAAATAGCTAGACCATGAGCCATAATTATTGCTATTGGACCTCCTGCAATTCCCAATAGCTAAGAGATCCGTCATAGTGACTTGGTAATTATTTTCCTCGCACCAAGTAAGCCTAGTCCCAGACCACGAGCTTCACTGTCCTTGATAGAGCACCTGCAGAATCTCCACAACGATAACCTGTAATTTCAGTCCCAGACCGTATGACTCTGGTACCACTTGTTAAACAATAAATCAATAAAGTAGTTTAATTAATACAACAAAAGTGGTAGGACCCACTTAGACTTTAATGATTCTCACACAATTTTATTACACACGAGAAGGCTAAAGAAGCAACACAATGCTTTAATATATATTATTTATAAACTCTTACAAGACTTGACACTTCTTACACACCTATGGTAAGACACTCACAAGACTACACTAACACCTAGCTATGACTCTTATCTTACTTCTCTCCACTTTTCTTCACGGCTCACTTGACTCCACTGCACAATAACACAGCAATGCTCTATTTATAGATGTCCAAAGTCGGTTTGCTCAATGCCCGACTTAAGTAGATGCTTCTAGGATCAATATTTTATTCAAGTGGGTTGGTGAGATTTTTCTCATGGATTGGTCTGGAGAAATCAACACAAATCTAAGCAAGAATATGTTTGAATATTCTAGAGAGTTGGTGTTGCTTTATTTTAACAGAACTATGCTGTGAAATTGATATTAAGCGGAAAGATACAAGGAGCTATATATATATGCTAATATGATATATTCAAGCTTCACTTGGGATAGGTCAAATAAGAAATAAACTATGAGTAAAGAGTGTCCAGCGCTATTCATACTTCTTTTAGTGTTAGGAAATGTTGACTCCTTAAGATGTCAAAATATTTGTTAAGTTCATGTGCTTAAGATTACAATCAACGTGCCATTGAGAAAAAAAAAATTAATAA
The DNA here is from genome assembly GCA_037974665.1 of Ehretia macrophylla. Lineage (NCBI taxonomy): Eukaryota > Viridiplantae > Streptophyta > Magnoliopsida > Boraginales > Ehretiaceae > Ehretia > Ehretia macrophylla. The sequence goes on from CM075774.1 coordinate 727,523, forward strand.
TATTCTGAACCAAAATGAATCACAACATTTCTGATGCACACCTATCTTTTACAAATTGAATATCACAATTTACTAGTAAAATGAAAACCACCGGTGTACTAGTCAACACTTACTATTGCTCTAAGTCTAGAGAACTAAGAATAGAAGCGTAAGCTAGAATTTGCTCTTTTCCTTTTTTCTTGGTCAGAAAGCTAGAATTTGTTCATTCCTGCAACAAATGTCAATAGCAGATAGCTTTACTAGTTCAACCACAACATTTGTCCATAATTGAAATTTTCTTCTATAAGTACTCTCTTGGTCCCAGTTTGCGGGTAGAAGAAATATTTTGAGGCATGCTTGAAGAACATGAAATATGTAAAATGGAAACAAACAGCCAAACAGAGTTTTTAGAAAACAAATTCGTTCCAAAATTCATGAATCAAAAGCAAAATTGCTATGCATATGCTATAGTTTTCTCTCAAAAAATGCGCTACATAGCTAAAATGTTCGCCATATAAAATAATCTTTACATTGCATCATCTTTCAGATTTTCAGCAGTAATCTAATAGGGCCACATTTCTACCCCAGGACTCTCGGAAGAAAAAAAAAAAGAAAAAGAAAAGAAGAGCATTCCCTTAATTGATCGCCCAAAATGGAGAATCCTACTAAAATGCTGGTTTTATTCAGGTGTCAGGGTTTAGGATTGTTAGATTTCCCATGTGAACTAAGCAACGAGAAGAAAGTCAATTGTCTGACATTGAAAGTAGGTGAACAAGTAGCTATTAATATTAATTTGTAGACTCAAAGACCCAATAGCTTAAGTTTTAAGACTCAGTTGTTCTTGCGATTCCCATACTTGCCATAACAAGGGTTCTACATATTGGCATTAAACTGCCGAAGCAAATTAACCCCTTAGCAAAAAAGATAATTAAGCCATTATAAAAACACCCCAGTTCAGCAAATCAGAAATGCTTAAATTATTGTAAAAACATCACAAAAAATACAGCAATATATGATTCTTCATTTTCAAGAAGGGTAAACTACAACAATCGTCCCTTATCTTTGTCGTTTGTGACAATTAAGTCCCTTATCTTCAAAATACAACATTACAGTCCTTTTTAATTTTGATATTGTTAACACTATTCGTCTTTTTGAGATAGTCATAGTACCCCTAAAGACGTTTAACCCAAATAATAATGCCGTAATGCACAGAAAAAACAAAATATATATATTCTTTACAAAACCAACGTGAAACAAGACAATTACATATAGGATATAGTAAAAAGTAATAAAATAAAAACATCCCAGTTTCAGCAAATCAAAAAGGCTTAAATTCTTGTACGAACATCACAAAAAGATATAGCAATCTAGGATGCTTCATTTTCAAGAACATAAAATATGAATGCAGCAATGAAGAGATTCAACGACTTAGGTCCAATTACTAACCAATCAGCCTAATCAACTAGACCAAAATACTAAAACCCGTATTAATAATAGTATTATATATTGAGAACTAATATGGAACGGGATGATTACATGCATATAGGCTATGGTATAAAGCAATAAAATAGTGAAGAGAGAGAGAAGCTAATTACGTCCAGTGAGATAATCCTCGAGAGGAATATTCTTCTTGTTGCGCCTTTCTCTAGCTAGAACTGTCGCTTGCTGCTGATCAGATACTGAAAGAAAGCTCAATGGCAGCACAGAGATGAGAATAGCAGCAGACCTTCTTGATATGATGGGTTGTTGATGGTGGTTTGCTTTTGGTAATTTCAGACAACAACGTTGTTGATGATTTTGATGATGATTAATGTTATTGCTATCAAAAGCAAATGTCTTAAAAAAGCTCTGTGTTGAAGAAGAAGCCATGGCCGTTGCAAAATAACCACCTCTTCGAGAAGAAACACAACAAGGAGATTATCTTTTCTCTAATCCACACATCTGCTGACGTGTCGTTGTCGCAACTGTCCAACTTTCGCGCGTACGTGTCTTTTTAGTTTCTTTCCCTTTAAGTCGTTGTTACAACATCACTAGATAGAAATCGAGATTCGGATTAGAAATCATAAAAAATTTAGTAATTTGAGCGTCACACGTAAATGTGACCCGTATATGATTAATTAATTAATATGGTCGAAGAAACAACAAATTTGGAAGAGTTACGTAACAAAGTCAATTGTTAAAGGTGTAATTAATTACGAATGACACAGTAGAAGAGCATGGAGTTTGAAAACTGCGTATCAAAATCAACGCTTAAATTATGAATGGGTCACACATGGATAGATAACATAGGACCAAGGCCACAGTTGAAAGATTGTCGTGCGTGAAAGATATGTGGAAGATGAACAAAACTGGTTCACAGGCCCACTCTGATATCATGTTAAATAACCCGAGTCGAGACTCCACCTAGTAGTAATTAACATATACGTGACAAATAATACGTAAGAAGATTGAATGTTAGAGCTGTATATGAAACTAATTCAATGGTAAGCCTTTTATACAAAAGAATGTGCAGTAATCACTTGACACTGTGGTACTCCATGGACTGCATTGGATGCACCATTCCTAACGTATTCTAGCAAAACTATATATATTTTTTCCTATGATACACGGACAAAGATGACAATGCCATCAAAATCGGTTCACACCCTAAACCGATCCGAACGTTTCAATTCATAGGTGTACGTCTCGGACCAGAGTGCTTTTCATTTCTAATAGGCCATGAACTACAACAGATAAAATCAATGATCATTGTCTGAATCATGGCCCTGTTAACAAGTCACGGTTACCAGGATTGTTTTCTGGTGGGATGTCCACACTGGCAACCATGTTGGCTGTCTGTCCAGAAGATGGTGTGTTTGAATCCAATATTTCAATCCTCGATTCAGCAGCATTCCTATTGTTGGCACGTCGATGTGTAGTAGTTTGATCTGGTGAGCTTGGAGGGCTCCCTCCCAGCGTCTGTGTTTGAATGGTCTGTCCTGGCTTTTTCTTGTTCTTGGCAGTCTGATGCCAGATCCTTAATGCCTTGCAAGTCTGTTCATCGAAAATGGACCTCTTCATGGTTGATCCCATCTGAAAAGAAACAATGAAATCAATGATAAAGCTAAACAGATGATAAAAACTAATTCTGGCTATATGTTTAACTAATTACAGCCACCTGTATCGAGAAAAACAATTCCATCTGTGATCGTTAAGCAAGTATGATAGCTTTCTTATTTAAAGAAACACTAAAACTGTACTGCAAAGGCTTACCTGAGTAACGAGCGCGTATAGAGGGAGAGTAATGTAGCTGCACAGAATTTGGACGAATACCCTGCCCAGAAAGTCTGCTCATTAGTTTTAATCAGAATGTATATGTCACCAAGTGCTGTCAGGATGCAGATATTCATGTCGTGTACGAAACTGCTTTGCTGTCATGAAAATTCTTCCTTGAAAGAACAACTTCTGATAACTTTGTTCGTTTAAAATACTCTTGGAGAGGAAAACAATATCTTACTGATGTTTGAGGGGTGAAATGTGAGGAGCGAATGGACGTGCAATAGTACTGATTCAACTTGAAAAATCTAAGAGCTTGTATTCATACAGTTTTTTGCGATGCATTTGCTTCTAAAGACATCTTTTGAACTGACTTACCCGAGGCAAACTCTCACTATGACAAGAAAGAAGTTGGCATGAAAGCATGAATGTAATCCAAACTCATACTGCACCAGAAGGCATTATTGCAAATATTCAATGCTAAGTAGATGAACAAACGAAAGAGAGACGAGGAAAAATAGTAGCTGTTAATTACCGATATCCAAAAGAAATGTGTTATCAGAAACGCATTCTGCAAATGTACAAAGAAAAAAAAAACCACCTCAACACCAGGGTTCTATAAATTATTTACCCTCTGCATAGTTACATTACCTTGTAGAAAGAAAAGAAAAGAAATTTATTATCTAGGAAAGGAATAGCAAGTTGAGCTGTATCTTAGATTGCGATACTGATGAACCTTTTCCGGGGGATGTATATTTGACTAACTTTTTGAAAGAAAAATATACATTACCGAAAGAAAAGGAGCCAGAAATTTAAGCCAAAGAAGAAGAAATAAATTGGAATAAGAAGACAGAAAAGGTGGCCGAAATTCAACACCTGAAATAGGGTGAGATGGATGAGCTTAAGGACAAACTTAGGACGATGAAACCAAAAATGGTCGTCAGAGACTTGTACTAGAGGTATGCCTTGGACTACAGCATGTTTCTCTGTGATTTCAACAGCCATCCTTGTTATGATTGCCTGAAGCTTCATGCCAACTGCTAATGTCATCTTTAACCAATGAAATGGTTAGTTCCTCTATAATTTTTTCATTCAACAAATAGAGCAAGATAGGTTGTTTTCTACGAAAGAAGAAGTCTTACAATTAGAGGCAAGAGAGACAGCCAAAACAAACCATTCCATCCTGAAAGAAACGAAACAACTTAGAAAATTTCACGAGGTAGTCCTTGGGAACGTTTATTTAGTGTTGAACAACGAATCTTGATTATCACCATAAGGAAAAGAGCATAAACCCACCGCTAACATTGAGGAGCAGATAAAGCATTGCAGAAGTCCATAATAACGGACTGAAAGTATTGCCAATAGGATAAGTCAGCTCAGACCATTATGTTAGGACAAAAACTTCAAGCTGAATGGCGTCGGATAAACTATAACGATAGGACATTATACCTGATTCCAACAACCACCTTAAAGTCATCTTCCAATGACCTTTTGATGTACTTCTGAAAATCAAACTTACTTCCAGCTCCTAGATGGACCTAATGGAATGAAAAGGAAAAACACAGAAACGCATCAGTTTGGAGCGTGTTAACTCTAGTTCTTGAGAAGTAGAAAGGAATTCAACATTGAAATACCATCCTATAGTAAGAAAACCTTTATCTTAATAACTTACCGCGATGAATCCATGGCGCATTGTCAAGTAGTCAGCTTTACGAACAGACCTAAAGAATTGCCGGTAAAAGCATACCTGAAATGGTTTGGGGGATAAAATCGTCAAGCAAGGCATGGATAATAGAAATAGGTGTTGCTTCCTGTAAGAATGCAAGAAGTAAAATCTTCAAACTACATTTACATGAAATAATTTGTTCCCCTTCTTATTTTACGTGAATTCTATGAGATGAACCTTAGTAAGAATGGCAAAATGATAGATTTTATTTCAGTTCCATGAATCAACAAACAATTTATACCCAAAGAAGAATGTTTCTAATTCATTATCTCTCTGAAACATTTAACGTAGCAGATGTCTAATAAAATGTAAAGGAATTCATTGTTTATTTTCTTACAACTGTGACAGAATTTTAAGCTTGGTAAAAATTGCAGACTTGAGACATCATGGCTGTTTGAATTGATTCTTGTCTGAATAGTTTATCGATACAAATTAAAATATGTATCCTTTAGGACAAAAGTTTTTAAATTATGGAAGTCAGACGATCATTTTCAGTAGCGATAATCTGATCCCGCGCAGCAGCTAAACAAAATCTAAAAAATCAACAATCATGAAATATCTTGGACTATACTACAGTTTCCACATGAAATGAATCCAGCTGCTGTTTACTTCTCTGTTTCATATTCAGGAATCTAGCTACAAGCCTACATGTCGTATCTGATTGTTGACCATGACAAGGAAAAATTCAGAGTTATCGGGTTCTCAAAATGTTTACAGATAAATATTATAGATGTATCAACTCTAAACGAAAAGATTTAAGCTTAGTAGTATGAAACCAGGAGATGAAATCAATACATGAGATATTTAGATACAGACACTTCAGTCATTATCCTTACAATGTAGAAGAGGATTGGTGTTTTAGTCCAGAAACTGGTATGATCTCTCACGAAAGATGTCTCATGAGTGAGCCTAAACTTTGAAGGATCTGCATCATAGGAATATGCATAAAGATGACCAGTTCATATACAAAATCATTTAAAAGTGATGTAAAACAAACTAAAATGTGATTGTGCATTAATATACCATTGGCATTTGCAGCTTCTTTAGCCCCCACCTTTTCCCATTCCTTCCAGCCACGTATCTGTATATAAGGAAATTATAGTAATCAATTGCGATAGTTGATACCGAACAAAAAAGAAAAAACCACATATAGTTGATGCAGGATGAAATGAACTCGGACTAATATGACATGAAAACTATTAACATTGTTTCCATGTATAGTAGAATGATAAAAATCATCCAGGCTGGTGGCTTTCCAGAAATTTCAGCCTCATAGCAGTAAAAGAAATCCCACCTTTAATCTCCCCAGCGCCATAGTCGATGCACCATAAAGGACGTGGAATATGGCTAAAAAGAATATGAAGATGTGGAGCTGATGTAATCCATGAAGAGAGATAATTGGTACATGTCCCTATCAATAAGAATTGTGTTAGTAAGAGATGTGTCAAAAATGTGCATCGCGGATAAATTATGTTGTAATGTTGCTTCCGGGAACTGTATTAAACAAGGTATAAATCTCTAGAGTTCAAAACCAAGTCGATCAAACATCAATAAATGCCATCAACATGCCTGCAACATTGCAATCAGATTTTACTATTGACATATAAGATTTGAGCCCTCTTGTCACGTGTAGCCAGTCAAATATCTGTTCTTCTCTCCTTTCTTCTGCAAGTCTATGTAGACAGTAAAGCATGAAGATCTGAATACACGAGGCAGACTTAGGCAAAAAAGAGATGCTGGCATCTAAAAAACTGCATGTTTTGGCATTCAAACTTTTTGCATACTGAGTATTTAGAAACAACAAGATTGACATATTGGTTTAAACGAAGAGACTTGAACCTAAAACAAGCTAACTCTAGTTTTCATTTGATTGGTCTTGATGTTTATCGGTGTTCATAGTTATAAGCTTATGCAAGTGAACTACTTGATGTTGCTCTGGAAATTTAGCACCTTTTATAGTACAACATGTCAAAAAAGTTGAGACCAGATGTTTAGTTGATTTATCAAGTGGAGAAGAATTCTTACATGCTTGCACCCTTCGCCTCCACTGTCAGCTGCCAATAATCTATGTTCATACCAGAGAAGCCTCCTATGATGTTCCGCGTCACTTGACTTATCATGATTTGGGCACGGTAACATAGTGTCTGCAACTTTTATGGGGATACAGATTTTAACAATGTAGTTCTGCCCGAATGACAATAGCAGGGAAATGAATCCTAGAACCATAAGTTCTGCAAGAGTAAAAACGAACTGAGTTACTCCGAGCTAGATGAAAAAAATATCTAGTACATCAGTTATAGAACCAACCAGAATTTGTAGCTCAACAAGCATATTTACAGAATTATACGCTGCTGCCAAATGAATTAACTTCTTACCTGCTTTAATTTTCTCAAGAGCTTCCTTCAAAGCTTTCTTCTTTTTCCTTTCAAACGTCTGAAATAGAAACATAGAACTGATGAAAAATAAGCTAATTGAGCAATAAAATCAGTTCTATTTATGCTTTAAAAACATCTAAAAGTACACAACTCAACAAATTTTGATAAAACATTAAAGGTAAATGAGTGCATTTCTAATTTGATCCCTTTGTTAAGCTATGAGCACCACCATTTCTGCAGAAATAAAGAATTAGGCCTGGCAACTAAGCATATTTGCAATTTTTTATCTGTTCTATACTACTGGTTACGCGAAAATGCATGTCAAACGAAAGAATGAAAAATCTTGGACGACTATATTTACAAACTAAAGAAAAATCTGACTGCCCTTCATCCCTATTCCTGCACGCATTATCCCCGATAATAAGGCAGGACAACTAGTGCATAAAGCTCCTGCTATTCACGAAGTCCACAGAATAGTCTGACCACATTGGATTTACTATACACAACCTTACCTTCCATTTTTTTTACAACAGACGGTTCCCACAACTAAACACATGACCTCCAAGTCACAAGGCAAAAACTCTTACCGGTGTTCCAAGACTTCCCTTCATCCCCAATACTAAGGTATAAAGGGGAAAAAAATGTGACAAAAAACCTAATAACAAATCAATAACGATAATCTAATATAGTAAAACCTTATCATATCAAAAATAAAAACTGTTTTTATGGATGAGACTAAGCATTACCTTCCCGAAATGATGAAGAACTTTTTCCAATATAATAGAGATGACAACGATAACTGCACACACCAAAGCAACTGCCCATGTTGGTGTTTGGTCCAGCTCCCTAGAAGGACCGCCTCCACCCGCCATTTTTACCAGAACCGCGTTCTCAATAAATTTCTTTATTTAACGAAAGAAAATCGTATTGGAAGAAATTATTTCATTCCATCTCTCGTGTGTATTACTATACAAGGAAGAAAATAACAAGGAGAGAAATTTACATAGTTATAAAGAGAGATCAGTTACATAAATAAAAAACACACCATTTTGTTGTAATCTTGATGAAAATTGTTTGTATCAAACATAATATTGTATTGGCAAAATATTATTTCATTCTATTACTCGTGTGTGTATAAATGTAAAAATAGAGAAAGAGTACGCGCGCTACGACTTAGGCAGTTGATCAGATCAGATAGCCCTTCGGGCAACCAACCGCACATCAAATTCCGATCAGAGAAATTTGCACAATTATAAAGAAAGATCAGTCACGATATTTTCCTAATACTTTCACTAAAAACAAGTCGTTTTGATGCAATCTTGATGACCCTTTTGCAGAAAAAGGAAATGGAGAAGCTCAGGTGATGATGATCAAATGTAGTGTGTTGTCTGTTGCTTATGTTTTTTGTCTTGGTTGAGACAATGCCGGTCCAACGGCTTTGTCATAGTTGTAACGGTAATGAACCGGGATTACACGGATGGAAACAAAGGTTTGACTCTTGTGATATGTTTGGTTAAGTCCTATAAAAAGCGAGACTCTGTTAAAATGTCTTTAACCATTATTTTGAAATTTAATTTTGAGAATTGCCCTTTGAAAGAACTTGTTAAGGAGAGTGTTAGTAGGGATTTAGTTATGCATTTGTGAAAATATGACCACAGGAAGGAAAAGATGAAGGGGAAAAAAGTGAAAACAGAAAATAAGTAGAAAAATAAAGACACAGGATAATTATTTTTTTCGTATATCTTAATGTCATTTTACTAATTGAAAATAAGAGAGACATACCAAATTATCTTCACTTGCTCAAGAAAGACACAAAGAGAAATGACAACTACCCACGTTGATTATTGATCGTAAAAGTTTAATCAGTGATAACGAAAGTCAATTTTTTTTCTCTAAACAAAAGGACAAATACCAAAAAATTATATACCTAGTTTTCCATCTACTCTTTCTTGGTTTGAACTCGCTTTGGTTACTCGAAAAAACTATCAAAAAGTAAATGACTTACCAGCTATAAACCGACATTCATAATTATACTTGGTCAACTCTTTATTAATAAAGGAGAGGTTTTTTAACGGTTTTCTAATTTTGACATGTAGACTTTGGGATTCAAATTCGTCAAAAATTTCATTAGTTTTTTTGGTTTGATTCCGCTTGGTTCATATATTGGTTGGAATGTATTTTGACTAGTGACATAATCAGTCAACATTCAATAATTCATTTTACCACGAAGTCGAGTTCAGAAATATTTATTTGGAGAGCATAAATTCAAAAAGGGAATAATTGTAATATCAGAATAAGCAAGTATAACAATGAATTTGAAAAAAGAGCAAAAGATTCCTTCTCTCTATCACCAAAAAAAGATTTTAAACGCCGTTGCCGGGGATCGAACCCGGGTCGCCCGCGTGACAGGCGGGAATACTCACCACTACACTACAACGACCTTGCCGGAATTGAAGCCTTCAGATATCTATACAATAGTGATGATGTTGTTCAAACAGCAGACTTCAATCATAAACATTGCTCAGTTATAGTAAACAGCAGATAATTCTTAGACAAGTAAAGATGAATTATTGTCTTTCCATATGCTTCGATTCACCAGTTGAACTGCAATTGACATATTTTCTAATGAAGTTCCACCAGATTGTTTCCGACATGCAAATAACTAACCATTAATCAAGGAAATGAACTTAAAAACATTCAAAAAAAATAAGTCAGACTCATAAAAAAATATTAGTTCCACTAAAATGGACACGTGTCATTACATAGCACACCTACACGACTGAGAATTCCAAACAACCAGCCTTTTCATTTTTTTTTTCAATAATCAAGACAAAAGATTGTTATGTATGGGATACAAACGTCCTATTACCTGGGGCACGCCTAACTTATTTCCTAACCGACGAGGAAGATATCACAAACTTCTAGGTCCATCCCTACGTGTGAATCCCATAGCTTTTCTATTTTCAGTTAACCTGTTAACTTTCTGAAATTACTTGCTTTCCATCTTAGTTTGTTGAAAGTTATTTCTTCTTACTTATTAAAACCATCAAAATTTTGATGCTCAAGACAACTTCAACCTGAAAGAGCAGTTCCAGCCATGTCTGCCAAAAGATAGATCAGTCAATTTCCAGAAAGACTGTTAGGTTAGAAATCCATAAGCGTAAAAACAAGATGAAATGACAGAACAAAATTTCTTAAACTTAATAAGAGATCTATCTCAGTTATATCTAAACAATGAGAGGGATATAACATCTTATTGCAAGCGAGACGAGAATTGGTTTTGCTGGGAATCACTAGGAACAAACACGGGAAGCTGACCGCCTCTCTGTGATCTACCCTGCTGATAGTAACTCAACGTGGAATATCTCTGTGGAGCCGCGGGTAGTGAGCTGCCATTTCTCGTTCCTCTGTTGAGCTGTTCATTTACAAGAGGACCACCAAAGAATATGGATTGACCGGTATAAGTAAGCTCGGTGCCAGAAGCCACAGAGGAAGAACTGACGCTCCTGGTAGCGTTAGAGACAAAGCGCCCAGCTTCCTGATCCCAAAATACAGATCTCCTTGAGTTTTCAGGACCACTCGAGTTGTTTTTCCTCACTGGCATCCTTCTTACATCATCACTGATACGAGCTTCGTTCCCATCATGTGCTTTCACTGACAAAGGAGATTGATCTGCTGATGATTGATAGATTGGATTAAAATGATCTCTGTTTGATGAGTGACGACCCAATGGTGAAGGAGTGAGATTTGTAGCAAGCGGACTACTTAAATTACTAATGCTGTGACCACATGTTTCGATATCTTCCCTACTAGCACAACTGGGAGGATACGAGCTCTTGGAGGGTGATAGCCTTGAGGTCCCTCCTCTTGCACTCCTTTCATGGTACCCCTGATTTGTACTAGTTGGACTACTTATACCACTCATATTGGCACTGGATAACTGATCATCAGCATATGGATGATGTCTTGAACTTATCGGGCGGAGTACAGATGATGAAGCTCTAGCCTTGGCACCTGCTTTTATTGCTTCATTAGAATCCAGTTTTGCAAGCTTCCAGGCACTGATTTTGATGGGACGCTGGGATATCTTCTTTCCCTTATCAGCTGGCATTGCATCCGGATCAACTGTGGATGGTAAGCGTCCTGGCTCAAGGTGAGGAATGATCTCATCCTGCAAATCAAATATAGGATAGTGAAAGGGGGCCGGCGGCATATAAAATGCCTGTGGCAGACACCATGAATTTGGGTTCAAAAGATGAACAATAGATTGATAAACTGCCCAATTACTATATACACAGCTTAAGATATTGCCGCTTCACAAGTTAAGTAAAACCCGAATGAACTATGAAATGCTACTATATTTCATGATCTACTTTCTATTATATTGAAACGGTTTGGTGTGCCAATGAATAGGAGAGTCAGGAAAAAGTGAGAGGAAATTAAAAATTAATGTGGAAAACAATGTATACGGAACTTAGACTATATTTGGAGGAATTCAAGCCATCTAAGTCTGATCAAAGAAACCAATTGGTAGGAATATACAAAAGATGCACATACATATCAATAGTGATGCCTGATGATGATACACTGTTATTTACTGAATGGTTTTTCATATTAATGGTATATGTTGATAACACCACAACGTATAGAATCGGATTCAGATGAATCAGCAGACTATTGACTAAACTAAATGGGGTAGTGAAAAGGGAAAGCAAAGAAGCATTTTCCAAATTATAATGAGAAAGCACCAGAAAGAACAAGGAAAGCGATTTTTGTATTGGTGCGTGCATGTTTGGATGATTTCAATGTCTTGAACAATATGTACAACAAGAAAAAGCACTTATTGGATAAACTTCTGTATATTTGAAAGCAAAGGCATCAAAATTGTCCATTATTATACTTGTTTCTGCCTGTGTGCGTACATTATATGTGGCAGCAGTACCTGATGGTCCATAAAGATTCTTGGAGGAGTACACCAAGCACCTTTATATTGCAAGCCCATTCCAACAGAGCTTCTTCCACTCGTGGCAGTCACTGCGGAACTTGTTGGTGATGATGGCAAACTCTGTTGATCTCCTCCATCTAAAGAGGGTCCTGGAGGTTCACTTTGGCTCCTCATAGCAACCACATACTCATACGTTGAGATACCCTGCAGAGAAAGATTAAAACGATGCTACCTGCTACATTCTATTTCTTCTTCTTCAGAGAGAGAGGGAGAGAGGGAGAGAGAGATTTTCACAGAACTTACCTTCCTGATCAGAATAATATGGAAAAAGAATAGTTCCCCCAAAGGCACAGTAGCAAGAAAAGAAACAGCTGTACATAAGGCCTGAGACAAAGAAAACGCATGTAAAAGTTAATCTCTCAGTGGCAAGCAATACAACAATGAACAAGCTAAACCTGCTCGTAGGCACAACCTAAAGCAAAGGTAATCCAACTGCTTCAGTCCTTATGTGATGTGTAAAGCATAATGGACACTGTTTTACAATACAGTTGACTACTTCATTTAGTCCTTAAAGTATGTAGCACCTAGAAGCAGTTTAGCGGGTTTAAAACTACTGATGACTCAAAAATGGTATGCCACAAACCTAGCACAGTGCAATGTTTTCCGCAATTTTCTCCATCCCTCTGTTTAAATACCCCAATATGGGAGAATTAATGCATAAACATAAATGAAGGCAAAAGGCCCAGGAGACATACCACTATGGTAGCAAATGGGGGCCTAGAGAATCCATTGCCAAGCCTTTCAGTAATTAGATTTTCTGTAGATTTTTTATCAACAAAGCATCGAACAAGGACAGCAATGCCAACGCCACATTCAAAAACAAGCTAGCAGACAAAAGTGGTATGGTTAGAGAGAAAACAGAAAAGCAGAAACACACAAGGGAATAGGAGGCTAAGGAAGTTTAGGGCCAGGAAGAGAGAGGAGGAGGATATGCAGGGATATCGATTGGAGCTTACCCAGACAAGGCTGGCTGCCATCAGGCATACGAAGGTGATATAGTTTTTCCTTCCCACACAATTATTCAACCACTGGAAGAATTAAAATAGAAATGACCAAAGTATATTATAACAATGATGAAAAAATCAGCCCTACTACTCTTCGAGAGATGACAAAAGAAATGAGTGTCATGAAGCACTGCACAAAGTGATGAATTTTGCTAACCGAGTGAAGGATTTATCCTTCTTATATGTCAATGGCAATAAAACATAGAAAAGCACAAGGGAGAAAGTGAAACTTTCTCACTCAAGAGTCCTAGAAAAATATCAAACTTACACGGCAATGATGATCAAAACCGTCCACACATTTGTTACAACTTCTGCAGTGTTTGCTGAACTTACGAACCTACAAAAGAGAACTCTCAGGAATGATCACTCTCAGTTCTTGTTTCAATATGCATGAAGATAAAACTTTTTTATTTCAGGTGTGATAATTTAAATGTAAAAGGCGCAAGAATGTGATTAAAGCCCCTCCATGTTGAGTGCAAGCCTGGCGAATTCTGCATATGTGTTATTACTGCAGTAAAATACACAGGAAAACATGTAACATAATGAATGCAGGAGGAAGAAAGAGGAAGGGCCTCGATAATGTTATGCAAATGAATTATATTCTGATGCTTCATAACCACACCAAGTGGTGCAAATTTTTTTAAAAATCAGTGAAACCTTAGCCTAAGCATGGTCAACCAAGATAGCACAATTTATATGGATGTATAATGCCTACTTGTCAATATAACAATTGTTCATGACTCTTAACATGAGTTGGGTTCTATGCACAACAATAACACTCGGGTTGAGTGCATGCCCAAAATAGGGAGAGAAAGAAAAGTCCAAAGAAAGTTCAACCTTTTTACCTCAGCATTACATAATGTGCAAAATAAAGCATCCTCCTCCCCATTCTGCTGCTCTAAATGATCTTCATCTTTGCGGCAATCTTCTTTTACCAGGAAACCACAGAGACAGCACCCCAATTTGTAACAGCAACTTGAATCATGCCTATCAGACTTTTCTCCATTCTTCAGTCTGACCTTGCCGGGCTCTTCAATAGAAGATAAATGACATAATCACATATGATTAAACTATCAATACAAGATGGAACATAGTAAATTCATGATATGGTGATCAAATCCATATTTTAGACGTCCTTTTTACTCTGATATAAGCACAGAGCAAAGCGCATAGATGACATTCAACTGATTTTTGGTCTACCATCAGCTTCAACAAAATATGTAAAATTGGACATTCATATTGAAGGCCAAATCACTAACCAGGCAACTCTAATTCATTATGTGACCTGTGGACTGATGTCTTGTCAGGCTCAATGAGAATTCCAGGATCAGCAGGATCAATAGCTGTGCATCTCACATAAAGTATAAGCACACATAGTGCCTGAAAATACACATTGTAGGCTATGAGAAAGCAAAGATTGATATGAAGGAAATCAGTCGCTGTTCCCTGCAAAAAAATATGTAAAAGAAAAGGAAAAGAAGAAGGCACTATTACTCTCACCAAGAAGGAATAGACGCCAATAGCAATGTATTCATAGATGTCCTTTCCAAGAAATGGAGCAAAAAATGCATAGAAGGCAACTGACAGTACGAAAAAAACTGTTATAGCCAGAACCTGTGTACCAACACGAGAAAGAATGAGAATAAGAACGGTGGCTAAAGAATAGAAGAGTTATGAATAATATATCGTATAGAATCAGTTTTAGGAATTAATAAGAAATGAATTTGTCAAGATACAGAGGACTCAAATTTCTTACAATACAATCAGCAATAGTTCTTTTACAGGTGCATAATTTCTTAGTCAAAGTAGAACTATTACCAGGTCAAATTGGTTGTAATGGTAACAGAGAAGAACTTGGAATCACTAGATATATGAGATAATATCCAAGCAAACACGTGATACATCATGAAAATATTCTAAGACACGCTCCCGTTTGATAATACTTTCTAGATCTTTTTAACTGCAAACTAGATCTCTAACCCAAATTAGTTGATAACATTTTTCAGACAATTATTCATCACATCAGATCAATTTGACCATTGTTTGTCTCACTTGGGACAATGCCAATGACATTCATTAAAACAATCTTCATTTATTTTTGCTTTGAGAAACATCACAACCAATACATTATCATTCTGCTCTCCTAAAAAACTCGAAAAAGTAAAAAAAAACAAAAAGAACAAAGGCAAAAAATAAGTAAATGGAATTCCTAAAATAGTGAAATTATGAAAGGTAACCCAGAAATCTAGAACAGGTTAAAGTTTTCACCTTTATTCAGGCACAATAATGAAAAGTCAAAATAAGTATCCTTTACATTTTCTTGAACAGTAATGAAACTAAAACAGCAAAAAAGTCAAAAGAATATAAAGGTTTCACATTTTTTTTCTGAAAGTTATACAAACAACAAAAACAAATAACAAACAAAATACTAAAAATTAAAATCCTATCCAAAATATCTTACAAGCAAAACCCACGTTTTAAGAGTCACAAAGCACCCAAAATAAACGCCACATTTTACATTTTACTGGAATTCAAAACAGTGAAGGTGAGCATTGCGCTAGCCGTGTGACTTGGAGATCACGTGATTGACTCGTGGAATCCACGAGTCTTTCAAAGAACTGCAAGTAGAACTGCATTCTGTACTCAAAATAAGAGTCCGACCTCTCCCGAGAACTATGCATAGCAAGAGTTTCGTATACGAGTCCGTTCTAGCATGAATCAAAACAGTAGAAAATAAAGTTTTGGTACCTGAAAAGAATGAGCAGGAAGTTGCCACCCGTGACGCCTAGCCATGATCAAAAAGCTTAAAAATTTTACTAAATCAACACCCCATCTACACTTCACAAATAGTTAAATTTTAACTAAGTCAACAAATGCTTCAAAAAAAAAAGGGGCTTAATTTTTAAGCTCTTCTCACTCTATCTTCTTGTGTAACTGAACCCAGATACTACAATGGGCTTTTTCCGCAATTTCAGCCTCGACCCAGATGTCAAAATCCAATCTTGACACGACCCATTTGGTCAATTTTTCAGTACTAGGGTTTGTGGAGCTCTGATTTGTGCATCAATGTGCCATGAAAGAGGACAAGAACATGAAGAAGAAGAAGAAAGAAATGGTGCAGTGTGTTACTATACTACTCTCTCTGCAGTGAATATTTGATACTGTGAATTTCAACACATCTTTTTATCCAACATCATCTTTTGTTGGTATATGAAAACAACCACTGAAGTGTAAAAGTGGACTGTGGAGCCGGCTTCTCACTTTTCCATGTCTTTCTTTTCCCTTTTTTTTTCTTCCTATTACTGCTTTTTTTCTCTTCTTTTCTTTTTATTTATTTATTTTGAGTGTGGTGGGTTTTTTCGTTTATTATTCATAATTTGAAATTTTTATCGAATGAGTGATTTTTACCTAAGACCGACTCACATAAATTGTTAAGTTAGAGTATTATTTAGAGGTTTTATCGAATTAGTAATTTTTGCCCAAATGTGACTTACATAAGTCGAAGAATATTTATTTGCTTTAACTTGACCTACACAAATTTAAGAGTCGGAGTATTATTTTTTAAGGTGTTAGACTCATAAGATATGTGAGTTAATTTAAATGATTAACATTTATAATGGACTATTCTAAAATGTTTGAGCCAAGATTACTAAATATTCATAGTCTACTAACGATATGAAGCATTTAGTTTATTTTCTTTTTACTTGTACTGGTTTTGTTTTTTGTTCTTTTGTGATTTGTAGAGGATAAATTTTTAGCTAAATTTTGCTTACACGCGCTCTTACTTTAGAGTATTATTTTCTTGATAGTGTGCTAACATATTTCTTAGACTTGTTGTACATGTATGTTAATTTAAATGATTGATATTAATTGATTATCTAGTATGTTTGATATTTGTAGTCTACTAACAATATGAAAGCATTATATTTATTTGAAGTGACAATTTTGATTGAGTTATACTAAATAAACCCTCGTAACGAAAAGATAGAAAGACAGTGAAAAAAAAAAAAGGTTAGATAGCAAAAAGGGAATTAAAAAGAGCAAATGTTCTCATAATAAAGGAACTTTCGACCAAAACAAAAATAATAATAACAAGAAACGAACTTCATAGACACCATCATACTCTTTCCATTATGGTTAAAAGCAGTCAAAATCATACTCCTCTTTGTTTTGACTACGTTGATATAATAGGACAATGATTTTAAGTCTTTTCACTTTGTTGGCTAGTCACATCAAGGTATGTTTAACCTCAAACAAATCAGAAACTGAAAACATCATCATTAATTAGTTTTAACGTTTAATTTACCAAACACTTCACAACATTGCCTAAAATGAAATGATTATGACTCTAATTTGTCATGTATAACTTATAAAAATAGTTATTCATTAATAATTAACATTGAGTGAATCTAATAAATTAGCTTAGTGTGAAATATTTAGAGCGTAAATGAGATATTTGTTGACGTTTTAAATTTACTTTGATACACTATTCACAACAATCACATTTTTTATGAGACATAATCAAAGGTTTCATGCAAAATTTTAATTTGTGTCATAAGGAGTTATCATCTATCAATGACATATATGGTAGAATCAGTAGGGGGACTTAGCCAAAAACTTTTCTTCTCCGGGTCATTTAAGTCTTATATCTAATTAAATTAGGTAATGCTTCTTTGAGATAGGATCATAAATTTTAAAATTTAAACCTTGGTATGAGTTAAAAGAACAATAAAATAAAATAAAGCCTTGAGTGAGAATTACTCGACTATGAAGCTTCGTGGTCATATAAGAGGACGAAATTTTAAGTTATAAACTTGATTCAACTCATAAATGATTGGCAACAGAGTTTTTTGATTGATTCAATGAAAGTGATGATTCTAACCATGTGGATGTTTAGGCAAGAGAATCAAGAAATCGAATTATAAACTAATATAAAGTTTGACCTATGGGCCTAAATGAGCTGCCCCATATGCATTAAACAACTATTTGCTCCCTATTTTCTTCAACATGAACTTAGATGTTGTTGAGAAGTTGTCTCCTTTGCTCCATAGCAATTCCTTTCAAGATAAGCAATTTTTTTATTGTCTTGAGCACTGTATGGAACATGCATGATCCCATAATACATGGTGGTGTGTTGTCAATGATTATTAGTTATTTATTTATTTTTTCATATACAATTCAGAAACTCATTTTGATTTGTTAAGGGCATTGCATGAGAAAAACACAAATATATTTCAACACAGGAAATATCGATAATTTTAAAAAATTATATATATGTCAAAACTTTTATTTTTTATTTTTAAAGGAAAAGTATACTTCTAGAGACACCAAATTGTACCATATTTTTGGTTTAATTGCTAACTTTATAAGTTATTGGCCATTTCACATGGTTTTATATTTAGTGGATTCATGGTTTTCCAAAAATTAAAGTTACGTTACAATATTGAATCACAATGTTTACTCTCTTTTAACATTTATATTTGTGTCTAAATCACAAATTCCATTTTTCGATTTGAATATGTTAATTAAATCTTGAAAATTGAAAAAAGAGTTGGAAGTAGAATATAAGCATGAGAGTTTGTAAGGTATAGAATGAATCACTTGTGTACTTTCATATAATCAACTTTGAATATCGAAACAGAAATTTACCTTAGAACACTACTTAGTACGCATTTACAATGGTTGAAAATAATAATAAAAGAAAAGTAGCCAGTCTTTAAGCAAAATTTTACATCTCTATACATGACGTTGTAAGTGATGTAAAATGACTAAAGTCTCCATCAAATAAAAAAAAAAGTTATTCAAATGCCAAATTATAATATTTGGAGATCAATTGATTGTTTATAGAACTTTATTGATGACCTTATAACGTAATAACATTACTAAACTCGTTAAGAGTGAATTTAGTTTTGATAAACTTTAGGGTTTGTTTGGATTGAGTAATTTGGGGGGAAATGATTGGATTCATAATTATTTTTATTTATTTTTTTCTCTTGTTTGGATTGGAGGGGTTTGGGGGTGAGTTGATTTGGTGTGATTTCTAACCTCACTTAATGAGAAGATTTTGTAATCACCCCAAATTGGGGTGATTTGAGATGATTTCATTTAAGTTACTATAAAAGGTGTATAGTGTCTCTTTTATTTATTACACCTATACCATTAGTAGAGGATAAAAATATCAATTTGTTTATAAAACTTATCACTTCCTTTCATTTTCTTTTCAATCCAAACAAAAAATATATATAATCTTTTATGGACCTTTTCTTTATAAATTTACTCAATCTAAACAAGATTAATCCTCCACCTCTTTTTCCTTTATTATTAATCATTTCCTTTCCTTTATTACATTTTTCCTTCCAAATCCTAACAGGCCCTTAAAGCTGAAGTAATAAGCTTTCTTATTAATCAAAATTGATGATTCAAATAGTTTGGAGCCCATCTCGGATTGGGTCATCCTAATATTGTTGGTAAGTTATTATAAATTATTTTCCGTGTCCTGAGGAGCCCCACAAAGTGAAGCCTAGAAGCCCAGAGGATCTAGACTTAATGGAGGCCCATTATACCCGAATGGCTGCTGTGCATATGGGTAGTCCGTATTCAGTTTTACCAATAAAATTTGAAGATATAAAATACATAAAAAGAAAAAAATTTATTGCATAGTGAGCTACACTCTTACAAATTTACGAGCTATAATCTTACAGATTAATATAATTAAAATTTAATATAATCACGTAATATGAATAATTATAATACAAAAGAAAATTTTATGCAAAATATTAATAAAAAGAGTCCCAATTGTTCAAACCATGGGAACAACATGCTAGAAGTGGGGCCCCCAGAAGTAGTTGTACACCCAAATCCACAATCAAAACACGCGAGAGACTTGTAATCTGTTTTCAAAAATTTGAAAATTTCAATATTATTCAACATAAATTAAATAATTAATGACTTTTATTTAATAATATTACTATAACTCTATTATTAAAAAAATTTATATACAAAAATTAAAATTTCATAACTAAACTAAACCAAAACTAAATGTAATGATATGCGGGCCGTAAGTCCACTCTAATACCAACACTTGACCCTTTTGTCCTTTCTTCCTAAAATTTTTCCTTGGACGTTAGACTAAGTTTCCATCATCGATTTCATCGAAGACCCACAAAAAAATAAATGCTATAGTTCACTAGTCACCTTTGCTGTTAACTCACGGAAAACAAACACATTGTTTCAACTACCCAAAAGCCTAAAGCCCTCTACTATTTTTCTGAAGCAATGACAACTCTCTCAACCTCATTCATATCATCTACAACCCCTTCTGGTAATACATTTTCCGTTTTAGTTTCGATCTTTACTTTTTTCTTTTTGTTTTTAATGATTAATTGGATTGTGTTTCACTTACAGATGCATGATCTGCAAGCTTTATTTAGCTTCATTGTTTACTTCTGTTTGATTCTTGAAAGTTTGAAGAGAAGATAAGCTTTTATTTTTAAGTTTATGATACAGGTCTCTCTTGCACACGTGTTTTTATATTAAACACGAAGAAGATCCACGGTGTACGAGTGTAGTTTATAATTTATTGCTGCTTTTATTTGGTCCAATGCAGTTGTTTTTTTATTTAGCCTAGTACTGTTATTATCAAATTTATAAAATGAGTTTCTTACAAGTCCTTTTCTGGGGTGCAAACGTGGTAAGAACCAAATGAGGATTTATATAAAATTGACCAAGATCCAATTTTGAACCCTTCTAAAGATGCCTCGTATTAATGAAGAATAGTTTAAAGATTGCTGCTTGTATAAAAATGATTGAGCTTTTTTTCTTCTTCTAAAAGACGCCTCGTATTAATGAAGAAAAGTTTGCAGCTTGTATAGGTGCCTCATTATGCATTTGTTTTTTTTTTTTGAATGGGAAACAGCAGTTATCTTGTGCTAGAACCGCTGATCAAGACATTTGAAGTACTGGGTAGTTTAATTGGATGGCTTTAACCTTTATTTAATTGATAAATATGTATGTAAATTTTCGTACATTGTGTTCGTAAGCTGGTAATTTTAGGATACGTGGATAGGTGAACGGCTTTTTGAGATGAGTATTTGGTGTTAGTAAAAAGCAAGATTTTGAAAAATCGATCTTGTAGTAGGAGGGGTGTTCTTGTTAGGTATGTTTAGTGATACTGTTGGCACATTAGAAGAATTCCTCGCTTAATTTAAGTGCTTGACAAGCTGCGTCAATAAACTATCTCTAATATATCATCATTGACTCTGCCGACCTGTTCCTAAATCACTCTTGAAGCAGTAAATGCGCCCGATCTTTTGTGCTTGTGAGGATATGGGCTTGAGAGATGGGAACTTAACCTAATGGCAGGACAAGCTTCACTGATTTATTTTCTCACCGTTTGTCCTAGTCGTTGATTTTTTTTCCTTATCAATAGAGGAAGAAAATTGCTCTCTTGTTTTCTTAGATAAATATTCTTAAAAGTGCACTTGTTGTTTTTGCATGATATTCATTTCAGAAGAGCCTGGGATTGCAGTTTTTGGAGGAAACGCATATTTGTTTACCCTCAGTCACTCCATTAATATTCCACCTTCAATAACACATGTTAACGGGAACTTCTGATTTCTTTTGCTTATGCTCCTTATAGAGATGAGATCATAGTTTGCTCAAAACCACGAGTATTTGGTTATTGCATTTACAACAATATGTGTTTTAGCCTAGGGGTTAAATATTTAAAAAGAAGAAGAGTGAATATCATCCTCCTTTGTGATCTAAGCTTTTATTTTTGAAGCTTCAACTTTCATGCTTATGATTAAACTGCAAGGGCTTCGGATGGAAATAGACCATTGTGCCATGCTTGCTCTGCACTGAATAGATTAGACATATTTGGCATTGGCATTTTGGGCATTTCTTTTTCATTTCTTCTTATTATTTTGGAACTTGAACTTGGTTAATGTTTCCTTTATGTTTGGCATGTGTTAGGCTATTCCTTGAGGGCAGTGGACCAATGTATTGGAAGTGTGGCTCCTTGCAACTTGTCCTTAAGTTTAAGGCATGCAAAGAAATCATCCCTCTCAATGAGGGCACTCACTGTTAAAGCAGCTTACAGGTATTTTCTTGTATGCTATCCTGCTCCTCAGTCTTAGCTCTGTATTACTGGTAGGTCGTTTGCATTTTTATCATGGTTTATGTTCCGTTTCTTTTGAAGCAAAGTTGTGTTTTGAGTCAAAAAAGTCAATCTTGAAACTCCATTTGTAATACTTTCGAACACTCTGTTATATAATTCTTGGTTATAAATAGTGAGACGACAGTGCCCAGCAAATTAAATTAAGTAAGAAGCACTCGTGTTTCTTTGAGTTACAAGAGAATAGTTTTTGTGATATGTATATCTTTAATAGGAAAGCCGCCTTTCACTGGCAGCTAACATAGGATTTTAGGTCCACAGTAGAAGTGGCTTTTACTTTGAGACAGAAACTTGAAACGAACTATGTTTTACGTATGCTCTTGATTCGGTGCTATTTATGACCGTCATTGTTGGCACTCTTCTTGCTCCCTTTTTTTCCTTTATGACAGTGATGATGGAAGGTCAAGCAGCGGAAGTATCTTTGTTGGTGGCTTTATTTTGGGAGGACTTATTGTTGGCACGCTTGGTTGTGTATATGCCCCTCAGGTGGTTAATTTTAGTGTTACTTCTCAAAAAAAAAGAAAGAAAGTTGCTTATTGGTAATTTTTCCAAATAAATGCTGTTCACTCAGCATACAGTTCTAATTTATATTTCTGCTTTGCGTATGCTGCCAATTCCGATGGTGAGATAGATTAATATGGGTCATTAATTACATATATGTGTTTTTTGTTCCTTTGCCTCTTTGTGCTTAGTTGTTGCATCACATGGAATTGACATCTTTCGCTGTTCCACAGATCAGCAAGGCACTGGCTGGTACCGACAAGAAAGATCTGATGAGGAAATTGCCCAAATTTATTTATGATGAAGAAAAAGCTCTAGAGGTAAGCGGGTCTCTCTTTGGTTTTGATTTGGAGACTATCATTTCTCATCTTTCTTCTGTTCTTTGAGTGAAACAACTTTATATTAAACGTCAATAAAGGTTTAGCTTATGTTATCCTTTCTAATATTGATCTTCAGTACCTGTTCCTTCTGTAAATTACAACTTGAATGTCATTCCTCTTAATGTTTTCCTTTTGCGTGAAGTTTCCTCAGTGAATGCATCTTTCTTAAATATGAAAACTGAAAGAAAACGATGTTCCTCAGAGAATGCAACTAAATCCAAACGAAGGATAAGTAAATTGAATATACATATCTATACGTTATGTGATTGCTCCAGTCAAGTATCCCAGTGAAAAAGCTGTTGAGAGAAGATAAGAATTGATAAGAGTGTTTCAAAGAATCAATTTGGTTTCATACCCAAAAGATTGTTGTTCTTTTTCCTTTTCTGGTTTTATTAACCGGAGACTTTATGTAGTTTCGTGAACTCAAATTGAATCTGGAGTTCTGCTGGTTAGTTTGCATTTCTATCTCTTCAATGGCTAACTACATTCTTGTATAAAATCAATCTGTAGAGACAACGTAAGAAACTGACTGAGAAGATTGAACAGCTGAACTCTGCGATAGATGAAGTTTCTAATCAACTGCGGTCAGAAGATAACCCAAATGGAGCAGCAGTGAACTCAGATGAAGTTGAAGCCCTCGCATAAAGCACGCTCTTTTGGATTTAGGCAATCGAAGCTGTGATGTGAAGCTACATTTAGTTGACTCTGGATCCACCATATGAGAATAGTTGTGAAAGCAGACTTAGCATAAAAAGATTTGGTTTCACTATAAAACTTTGTGCTTGATTGAGGAATAACTTTTGTACTTGTGCTTTCTAGTTCTTGTTGTTTTCTTACTGAACGTTTCCTTGTCCTTTGGTGAGACCGAAAAAGAAAAAAGTTAGTGTATTTCTGTTGTCATGTAGCCGACTTCATCTAGTGGGATATGGCTTAAGTTTGGTTTGGTTTAGCATATTTATATTGTCGATTTAGCATGAATCTACATGCTCTTACTTGATTTAGTTGCTTTGTTGTTTACCTGATATCTGAATAAACTAAACTGCAACTGGACCTCTCTTTTGAATCATAAACCAAAATTTTTCTGTTCATCTTTTCTGCATTTGCTGTGTGGTAGTATATGGCTTTTGAGGGAGTGCAGTGAAGGGTATCATGGTTGTTTTGGGCTTTGCATGGGAGTACACTGTCATGGTATAAGAAACTAACGGGCAGCAATTCCTTCCGGTAACTAGATGATCCGGATGAGACATACATGTGAGGCTCACATTTCACACAAAGTCAAACCATCGTTCGTCGTGAGTCGCGAAAAGGACGAAAATCCAACTCACAGAACATTAGAGGGTTCTACAACGTGTCGATATCATGACTTGCGGTGCATTAGTGCTGGTATGATCGCACCCGTCATGTTCGGAGTTTTGGTGGGATCTGGTGCATTAGTGCTGGTATGATCGCAGTCGTCAAATTGTGCGTGCAAGGCCCTTTTGATCTGTAAAGGGTTATGCGGTGCACAACATACCATTGAAAAGCTCTTCGAGAGCTCTACGACGGGGGCCAAATCGAAAACTTTTGCGGAACTAATTCAACCCCTGATTTTTAATAGCCAAAATTCCTTCCCACTGTTTTGTTGCATCAAGCAATAAAAATTTGCAATCATTGCAAATTTGCTAATTCACATCTTATTTTAAGGGAAAAAATGGCATTTTAGTACATTGTTCATTTTTTCATAAAAAATTATAAACAAATTAAAGGGAAGAAATTTGTGGAGAGATTTTCAAATTTACAGACCTATTTGAGGGTTATTATATTTCTTGGGGATTAAAATAACTTTTTCCCTTTCTCTAAACATTGCTAGCTGCATAATTCCCAAAATGGGACCTTATGCATTGATGAAAAAAACTTATAAGATACAATAAATATGTCACACTACAAGAAAAATAGACACATGCGACGAATTTTAATGACAAAAATATTCGGTCGCTAAATAACTATGAAAGAGTGATAGAAAATTTTATTACTAAATTTTGTAGTTAATCCGTGGCATACTAATAAACGTATATAATACATAACCAAAGAATCTTATAGGTACAATCCCAAAACATAGTAATAAACATGTATAATTTCCACCAATCCTAATTTTCTACACCTCAACCCAATAAATAAATAAATAAATGGCAAATTACAAAAGGAGACAAAAAAACAATATCCATCCATGAGCTAACACTAAATCATCCTTGGAACATGGTATGACATGTATTTTAGACGCCTATATTTCATTAATTATTAGCCTCTCCTACATAATAGGAAAAACAACACATATAAATATATTTAGTATTAACAAGAAACGAAAAAATTTGTCCTGAAAATATTACATATTAATTAACATATAAATCCTTTCTTGTTAATTCCATAGCTGTTCAACCTAAGATGATGTTATTAGTTGTCTGTAACTAATAACATCATCAGGGAAAGAACATTACAGATGCACAAATGGCCTGGAAAATGGCAGCTGCTAATCTGACAATCATGGTGTGTATAATTATATTCATGGTGATGTCGATGGCAACTGCAGCAAGAAATGAAGAAGAACGACATGGAAGCAAAAATGGAAACTGCATGGCTGAATGTTACCCTGAGTGCACACGGATCAAGGTTTTCACGCTTAGAGAATGCATGAAAGAATGTACAAAAGCTTGTCGAGTCCATGATGTTCCAGTGGTGGCAAAAACTGGAGATAATAATGCATCACCACAAGATGTAACCAAAGGATGATGGAGGAGCTCTGTAATTATTGGTATATTTGATTCCCAAGTCGTTGTTTTATACTATTCTACTTTTAAAACTCATTTATCGCCTCCAGTGTAAGGACTAATTTAAGTATCAGCACACGCTCGCTTCACTAGTGGTAATGGGATGAAATCGTTCTTGTGAGGTCGTGAATTCGATACTCCTCACTATTCTAGAGTTCCGTTCTTGATTGACCGTGTCAGGATGCACTACTGTACCCGGGGGTTTTTCAGTTGGTGGTCGGATTCTACAAACTAGGTTCCCATTTCATGGAAAAAAGTATTAACACAGAAGGTGATAAATGAAGATAAAAATGGAGTAGTATATATCTAGCCTGGTATGAATGTCAATAGCTACATGGGTAAATAGCTCCAGACCCCCCTATGGTGGGTCATAAGTACGTAGGACCCCTTTGTGGTCACAAAAATGCGTAGGACCCCCCTGTGGTCTATGCTGCATTGCACATGACCCATCTCCGTCAAATATTCCATCACTTTTAACAGGATGTGTACTACACGCGCGTGAAGTACGATTTTTATTGATTTTTTTTATGTATTTGACAATAAAATAATAGTAGTAATTGAAAAAATTAAAAAAATAAAAGAAATGGAAACAGTCAACGTTTTCTTCTTCTCTGACGACAACGACTCATCATCAATATCACTGACGACGACGACTCGTCATCAACAATCAACGTCTTCTTCTTCTTTTTTCTTTTAATTCATGGGTCAATCAAACATACCAATGCCTATAATGACACCGACGGTGGAAAGAAGTGGAGGTGTGTATGTTTTCGTGAATTACAATGGTGCCTGTGAAAATTGAGTAGTCTGCGTGCAAAGTACTGTGCAAGTGGTGTTAATTGGTCAAGTGCTTGTGTAGGTGGTGTAGTTTGCGTGCAAATGTTGCATTGCTTATGCATCCATGGCTTGTGCATCAGCATGTGAAAGACATTAAAGAAGAAGAGTTTTGGTCATCCATGGCTTGGCTGGAATCGCGAAAGGGAAAAAAGCAACAGGCAACAAACACACATTTTTTTCGGCAGGGAGGGGGGGGGGGGGAGTTGGAAGATGACATTGTTTAATTTTTTTTTTTTTTGTGAAAAGGGTATTTGGGTCAATAAATACACTTATTTTATTGACAAAATTATTAAAAACAAATTCAAGTTGCAAAAAGTGCGTGTGTGTTACACATTCCATTAAAAGTAACAGAAAATTTGACGGAAGGGGGCGGTGTGTACCAATGACCGGACCACAGGGGGGTCCTACGCATTTACGACTCACCTTAGGGGGGTCTGGTGCTATTTACCCATAGCTACATTGCATACGTTTTTTTTTTTTGAGTATCGAATTGTTTATCGTTGTATATATGTTTTCAGGTTATGGAAGTTCAAGGCGGCAAACATCAGAGCATCTACATCGGTGGTAAACTCGTCAGACCTTATATTTTTCTTTAGTTTAGGCCTGTGTTCTCTTTTTTTCCTGTATTAGTGCGGGACAAAACCCCCCATTGGGTGAAAATTTTGAACGTAAATAAAAAGATATTTTCATAACTAGAAAGTCATGTTCTAGATGGAGGGTATTCCCAAAGCAAAAGATCTTAGAGTAATGTTTTATGTTACTGCCTACGAGAGTCGAGGTCGAGGTAATGGTGTTGCATGCGCTCATTTGTACAACGAAGCCTACATGCAAGCACAGCCACTTTGAGAGGCGGTTCCTATTTCTTAGAGTCTGCTAGTAATAGAATGATATTAGAATACAAGTCACTCTTTAAAACGACCTAATTGTATTGGGACATTTCCCATACAATTGGGTCGTTGAGTTTCCAATAATTTTCCTTAGAATATTGTTTTTAGTCAGGCTCATTGTGATGAAAAGATTTGGCGTATTAACAGAAAATTTAGTACAGTTAACTAATTTCAAATCACGAGTTCAAGCTCTATTGTTATAATTCTTCTCTCTCATTTTGTTTTTTTTTTTTTTTTGGGATCAAATTCCTTTCCCAATTTCTTTTTTTTCAGTCCAATAATTCCTCTCTCAATTCAAGTTGGTATAGTGCGTCTCCTTTTGAATTTGCATTATTAGATGGGTGATCCCGGATTCGTGTCCCCAAGAAGAGACCTAGAATTTTTATTCAGGAAGATTAAAACGCAAATTTTAGTACCCATATAAAAAAATATATATTTTGTTTAGTAAGAACTAAATGATTTTTTAAATTAAAAATACACATATTTTTAAAAATATTTTGAAGTGCCCCAATTCATCTAAGAATACCTCCGTCCTTGTGCATCCCGTACCCGTCTTGTTATAATATATTGCCTCCATTGATTTAATTATATTTTTGTTCACTAATAATATATATCACAAAAAATTTACAGCCTACTTTGTATTTTACGTGTCAAATGTGACAGGTAAATGAGATCAGTGTGTTTGAAGAAAATAAATAATGTGACATATATATAACACTAATTAGAAGGTAAAGAAGGATGGACCTTAAGCCT
The DNA here is from genome assembly GCA_037974665.1 of Ehretia macrophylla. NCBI lineage: Eukaryota > Viridiplantae > Streptophyta > Magnoliopsida > Boraginales > Ehretiaceae > Ehretia > Ehretia macrophylla. The sequence goes on from CM075774.1 coordinate 756,204, forward strand.
CTCCTAAATTATTCAAGAAAAAAGGGTGAAGAAGGATGAGAAAATGAGTGTCCTATATATTACAAATACAGCTATCTAGTAAAATTTGAACTCATAACTTTTTACAAATACTGTAAATAATATATCATTAGACTAAAACCCGAATTGTATTGATCTCTGCAAGAAAGGTTCTATTCAATCTTACAATTAGCTGGAGGCAAATTGAAATTAAATATTCTATTATTCTTCAAATTTTCAACTGAACTTTTCAAACAATCTTTTGCTTTTCATGCCTAGACGTACAACTTTTCAAACCTGTAAATAATTATGCCACCATTTTGGGAACATTGTAACCCACATATTTTTTCCACTTTACCATAATAACAAAGTGAACACTCGATCAAGGTTTAAGTTTCCGATTTCACCGGCGCCGATTCTAGAATCTCGAGCTTGCAAAGGAGATGTTTATTATAGAATTTAGGATAAATGTCTTATTTAGTTCTTTATTTTTATTACGTTTAACAAGTTTATCCTCTATATTTAGAAGTGTTAATTTTTTGGTTCTTTATCTATGTTAGTTATATCACAATTAATTTTTCAGTCACTTTTTGTAAAAAAATTAACGATTTTGTCACATACTGGTAATGTGGCCAAAAATAGATGTAAGTGGATTTTTTAAGTCAAGTGAACAACACGTATGTGACAAAACTATTAATTTTCAAAGAGAAAGTGATCATGAACTAACGCTGACACGTACAACTAACAAAAATAAGAGGCTAAAAATTAAACACTTTCGAAAATAAGGGATAAATTATCAAACACAATAAGAAATAAGCGACTAATTATATAAGTCATTTACACTAAAATTCAAGAACAATTGCCTCGAATTATATCTATTAGTCCTTAATCATTAATGCGATTATTATTTAAACTCACGATACTAACTTATAAACAACACTCGTTTAAATAATAACTAAGAGAGAAGTAACAATTAATTAATATCAGTTATATTTGATTGGTACATTGAATATGCTATTTAGGTTCTGTTTGACTTAGTTTTTAGATGCTCAAAAGTGTTTTTTGTAAGTTTAGAAACTGAACGAAGCTATTTGACTCATTTTTAAAAATGCTTTTAGGTAAAAGCTAAAGCTGAAAAAAACTAAAAAATGAGAAGCTCCAAATTGGAGCTTCTCAAAAAAGGCTTTTACGAAACTGTTTTACATAATACGGGAATTTATTTTTTATTTTTCTCAAATATACCCTTCCATATTTTTTAAAGTCCAATATTACCCTCAAAACTTTTAAAAAGCTCAACGTTGCCTAACACAGGCCAAACAGTCTACGATTTTTGTTCAACAGCACTTCTAACAAAATGTCTACTCTAAAAACTCTACATCTCAAAAATTGAAATTTCACAATTAGGCGAAACAGAGCCTTATACTAATGAACAAACATTTAATACATAATTGTGTCACTCTTACAAATGTCAGGATTCACTTTTTTTATCCAACATATATTATCTTTATCTAGCATGTAATGCCCAAGCTACCCCTCAAATCATTAGACAAATTCGGATCATAATAATCGGATTGAGTCGGATCATACCCATCATGTCCTGATCGCGTCGGTTTATACCCATATCACTTCGGCTACATCACATTTAGGCATCTATTTAGTCCAGACAACCCTGTCCTGGTCCTGCCATAGCTCTCTTGAAACAGAAGCAGAATGGCTCTTAGACATCTCATTTTCCTCCCACTTCTCTTTCTCTTCCAGCTTCACAAAGTTTCCAGTGTTGGTATAAACTATGGCACGTTGGGAAACAATCTTCCTTCACCGAAAAAAGTAGCTCATCTACTTCAATCAACCCTCATTGACAAGGTCAAGATCTATGATACCAACCCTGAAATCCTCGAGGCCTTTTCCAACACAGGCATCGACCTCATTGTTGCTGTTGAAAACCAACATGTTTCCAACATCAGCACTAGCCCTTCAGCAGCTGACGAGTGGGTTTCCACTCGTATCGTGCCGTTCATTCCTTCCACTTCGATAATCGCCATTGCAGTAGGCAATGAGTACTTAACCACTCCTGACAATAATGATGATGATGGTAATCTAGATCACGCGGCATTAGTACAAGCCATGCAGAATCTGCATGCAGTGTTGTTGACACGTGGATTGGACCATAAAATCAAGGTCACTACACCACATAGTATGGGTGTTCTTGCTTCTTCGTTTCCTCCATCAGCTTCAACTTTTGCCACCACCCTTCTCCCCACCATGACTGCCATTGTTGGGTTCTTGGCAGATACTGGTGCTCCATTCATGGTGAATGCGTATCCATATTTTGCATACAGAGATAACCCTAGATCAGTCGACCTGGAATATGCATTGCTTGGCAATGCCACAGGCGTACGTGACCCTAAAGGGTATGTATACACCAACATGCTTGATGCACAGATTGATGCAATTGGATCCGCCATTGATGCACTTGGATTCAGAAACAGATCCATCGAAATTGTTGTTTCTGAATCAGGGTGGCCATCAAAGGCTGATCCTGGAGACATTGCTGCAACACCCGGAAATGCCAAAACTTACAATTCCAGGTTAATCGCTCGTTCACAATCGAACAAAGGCACTCCAATGAGGCCTAAAGACAACATACAGATTTTCGTGTTCGCTTTGTTTAATGAGAACAAAAAGCAAGGTGGTACAAGTGAGAGGAACTTTGGGATCTTCAATGGCGATGGATCTAAAGTGTATGATGTTGATTTAAGCTGTGAATTTTGCAGTAACAATGGTGATAAAGTAGAGTTCGGGGAGAAAGTGTCATCAGGCATAGCTAGAGGGCCATCTGTGTGGTGTGTTGCTAAGCCACATGCAGATCAGAAACTGGTTCAAGCAGTGGTGGATTTCTGTTGTGGACCTGGTGGTGTTGATTGCAGAGAAATTTATGAAAATGGGGATTGTTTTGTGCCTGATAATGTTCATGCTCATGCATCATATGCCATGAATGCATACTACCAAATGCATGGAAGGAACTATTGGAATTGTGACTTCAAAGGCACTGGGATTGTAACCTTCAGCGACCCTAGTAAGTGCTTCGTATTCTTCTTCTTCTTCTTCTTTCTTTGCCTACCTATTTTTTTAAAAATTATCTCTATGTCATTTTATTATAACTGAAAAAAATTATTTATTTGTCCAGTTTTCCCAATCTACAAGGGAAATTAATAAAAAAGGAAATACCTAAAGCCTCTTTCATAGAGAGGAAAGGTTTTATAGGCATTCTGGTGGCCGTAAAATCAACGACTACACAGTTTTATACCGATAGTGAAGTCAAGCTGTCGTCTATAGGCGAATCACTTCATTTCCTATTAATCTTCTTTATAGTGTTATAACGAGGGGATTCACATTTGATATTTAATACCATCAAGATACACGTGTTAGATACGCGTGTCTATAAAATGAATAGCGATTCATGTCTGATGGTTCCCCTTCTCTATATAGTAAGAAAATCTGCAGTAAGTTTCAATTCTCTTTTTTTATGTAATTAAAATTCTTAACATATAAAAGACAGTGAAACATCCCTAGCGCGATATTACTTTTTCAGGTGATGTCAATTTTTTTGTTTTTTTCAGTATTAAATGTCAAATTTTAAGTTTTCTTCTGCTGATCAGGTTACGGAAAATGCCGGTATACACAGCAGTGACAAAGAATCAAAGAAGACAAAGTGCAACAAGGTTTTATGCCTTTGCGGTGATTGTATTTTAAGCAGAATTAAGATGTGGGATTTTGTTAGCTTTTCAAAGCCTACATATTTCAAACCAAAATTCTACCTTGATAGATAGTGGTTGAAGTTTTTTTTTGTTTTTTTGTTTTTCTCTTTTTTTGTTTCCCTTTTTGTTGGTTATTTGATTTTGTCAAAAGTAAGCGTTCAGCTGTTGTCATTGGAATGCTATAAAGATGAGGATGTACACTGGGAAAAAGCTGGCTATCTCCATAATTGAAGGCTTTTTTGGTTTGAAAAAGTTGTACTCTTTATAAAAGGCCAAATTTACTTCTTGGATGTTCCTAAAATGAAAAGATGCTTTGCTTTTTTTTTATTTTTTTCTCTTAAGGTCTTACGCGGATTTGAATTCGTAAGATTAATGGCGGTGAAGTTATATTATTAGAATTGTATTATCACTTCATGTTCCAAAGTCATAATATCTCAAAATGAGGAGGAATTGCTTTTCCCTCACTCCATGAACAAGATTTTATATTATAAATATGCAGTTACGAATAATCTAGCAATATACCGTCTTAAATCAAATTATAAATTTCATGAGAGAAGAAATGTCACACTTTCAAATTTGTCCCAACAAATTTAGGAACGTAACTGTCATGAGTTTAAGAAGACAAGTCTTGAATTTAAGAAGACAAGTTTTTAAAACCCGCAAGGCTATATATTGACAATCTGAAACAGATTAAACCATTCTAAAAACACGCTTGATAAAAGATGTAAACTTCTATTTTAACATATCCTATGAGTCCATGCATTTTCTCTTAAATAAATGTCATCAGTAGAGTTCGTAAATCATATACAATAAAAGGCACATTGAGACCCAGAGTTGTAACTGTAGAGATTTCGAGAATACAGAAAAATATTTATATTTGGAAGATCTATTGTACATATCTTTAATTTCATTTACTCAGCTCATCATTTATCTGATTTCATATTCTTTTCACAAAGTTCATCTTCAATCATCTGATCTTATTTTCAAACAGTTCACCTACAGTCAACTTTCTCATATCATTTCATGTTACATATTATCACAGATGAGTATAAGCTGCCCCCATCTGGCCTCATATCATTTCTTATTATATGCTCTCACTAATGGGTATAAATTGCTCCTGCCTCACATCATTTCACATTATATGTTATCAATAATGGATATAAATTGCCCCCATCTGACCTCATATCATAATCATGTATTCCACATACATATTTTATCTCAAGTCACCAATTCAAAAATAGCATTTAAAGTCCTATAATCCAGATTCATATATGTGCACATTTACTTTATGTACATGATTCCACATCAATATTTTAGCAAGCAAAAGTATAAAACTACTTTTAACTAGCGTATCTAGCAAACACTAGATCTCCTTAGACCAACTATCTCATATTAAGATTATTGTCGAACGAGAAGAGAGATATGTTTACAAAAAAATTATATGTATTGATATTAAGAGAAAAGTGATACAACAATTACAATAGGTGGCTCAATAAATAGGGGTTAGACTACTTGCTCTCCAAGTTAGGCTAAATATGGTAAACCTAAATATGGTACACCTAAAATAATAAAGTAATTTACAATATATACGTTAACACCCCCCCTCAAACTCAAGGTGGTGCAAAGGACACTAGCTTGAGTTTGCAAATCAGATCTTGAAGACGGTTGGGAGGATGTGCTTTAGTGAAGAGATCGGCAAGTTGATCAGCAGAGGGAGTGTACTGAAGTTTGAGTGTGCCACAAACAACATGTTGACGAATGAAATAACAGTCACACTCTATATGCCGAATGCGCTCATGAAAAACATCATTATGCGCAATCTGGATAGCACTCTGATTGTCACAATGAAGAACAGTACCCGGAGGTTGAGAAACACCCATATCAGCAAGAAGTCAACGAAGCCAGATTACCTCTTGAGTAGCACCAGCAAGGGCACGATACTCAGCTTCAGTACTTGAACGAGCAACAATAGTCTGTTTCTTGCTACGCCAACAAAGAAGAGAATCACCAAGGAGAAAACAGTATCCATTAACAGAACATCGATCAGTAGGATCACCAACCCAATCTGCATCTGTGTAACCACGCAAAGTTAACGATGAACTGGAAGAGAAGAAAAGGCCATGAAACAAGGTGCCCTTGATATAGCGAAGGATCCGGAGAACCGCAGCGTAGTGTGAGGTACGAGGAGCAGACATGAATTGGCTGACTAGGTGAACAACATAGGCAATGTCAGGCCGAGTCACAGTAAGATAGATAAGACTACCAACCAGCTGGCGATATAAAGATGCATCTGGAAGTGGTATCCCATCTAGGGGGTTAAGGCGGACAGTAGCATCAAGAGGAGTGGATGCAGTCTTACTATCAGTAAGACCTGCACGAGCCAAAAGATCAGAAGAATATTTGGCCTGAGAGAGATAGTAGCCAGCTAAATCAGATGAGACTTCAATCCCTAGAAAGTAACTTAAAGGACCAAGATATTTCATCTTAAAGTGGTGACTGAGAAACTGCTTGAGATTAGAAATACCAGCCAAGTCATCCCCAGTGATAATCATATCATCCACATATAAGATCAACAAAATAATACCAGACTTAGAACGTCGAATAAACAATGCAGAATCATGATTACTCGGAGTAAAGCCGAAGTCAGTAATAACAGAACTGAATTTAGAAAACCAGGCACGTGGAGCTTGCTTAAGACCATACAGAGCACGACGTAAACGACACACCTTATGAGGAGGATGAGAGTAGCTTGGAGGAGGCTTCATAAAAACTTCTTCAGTAAGGTCACCATTGAGGAAAGCATTTTTAACATCCATCTGGAACAACTTCCATTGTCTGGTAGCAACAACAGCAACTAATGTCTGAACAGAGGTGAGACGAGCAACCGGGGCAAATGTCTCCTCATAATCAATCCCATACTCCTGAATAAAGCCCTTAGCCACTAATCGAGCCTTATAGCGCTCTATAAAGCCATCATAGTGAGTCTTGACCTTGTATACCCATTTGCAACCCATGACATTCTTTCATGATGGTAGATCAACCAAATCCCAAGTGTGTTTAGCTTCCAAGGCATGTAATTCATCTTGTATAGCTTGCTGCCAAAGAGGGTCAAAGATAGCCTCACGATAAGTTTGAGGCCCATGGAGAGAGAGAATGGTAGAAAAACAATGATAATCAAGAAGGTGATGAGGGATAACTCTTACACGTGTAGACCGTCGGAGTGAGGGATCAAGAGAGTCATGGGGCTCAGCATCATGCACAGGACCATCAGATGATACAGTCTCTTCAGGATGGGGCACGTCAGGGGTAGCGCTGGTGCTTGTACTGGAACCTGTGTCACTGTCATCAGGAGGAAATAAGGGAAGAGAGGGATTTGTGAAGTACGGGGTAGAGACAGCATGAGAAAGAGAGAATGACGAGAGTGATGAGAACATTTTATTTTTCCAAAAGATCACGTGACGAGATATACGGAGACGTTTAGAAAGAGGATCCCAACACCGAAAACCCTTATGCTCAATATTGTAACCTAAGAAGCAACATAACCGAGCTGAAGGCTCAAGCTTTATACGTTCATGTTGGGGAAGGGAGACAAAGCATGTACAACCAAAGACCTTAAGATGATCATACTCTGGGGAACAACCATACAATCGTTCAAAAGGAGTGAGATTATCAATAGTGGGAGAGGGTAAACAGTTAACAGCATGCACAACAGTGAGAGCAGCTTCGCCCCAGAAGTGCTCAAGACACGATGAAGAGATAAGGAATGTGCGAGTAGTATCAAGAATGTGTCTATGTTTTCGTTCAGCACGCCTGTTTTGTTGTGAAGTGTAAGGTCAAGAGCGATGTGAGACAGTGCCATGTTGACGCAAAAGAACAAGTATAGTGGACTCTTGATACTCCATGGCATTGTCAGCACGAAGGATCTTTATGCGCTGATTGAAATGAGTGTGAATCATAGCAGTGAATTCAGAATATATGTGTGGCAAGTTAGATCGATGATGCATAATATATATCCATGTAAAACGAGAATGATCGTCCACAAAAATGACAAAGTATCGAGATCCTCCTATGGTAGGAGTAGGGGAAGGGCCCCAAATATCAGAGTGAACTAAATCAAAGCATGCAGAGGATGAGGAATCACTTTTATTAAATGGAAAAGCAGACTGTTTTCCAAGTTGACAAGATAAACATTCAAAGTTGTGGACAACAAGTTTTCCTAACGAGCCTCTAGGAACTAAAGATTATAATTTGCCTAAAGAAGCATGACCTAAACGAGAATGCCATAGGTGAAGAGAGGTAGAGCCTGATGAAGTGGTAGCGGAAGCGATAGTAGAGAGATGAGAGGGAAGATGCAGGCTAACAAGCTCGAACAAACGCCCAATCTTATGGCCGATCCCAAGAAGCTGTCCTGTCTGAGGGTCCTGTACACGACAACCAGAAGAAGAAAAAATGACAGTTAGACCAAGGTCACATAGTTGACCAACAGAGATAAGGCTAAGAGTAAGTTTTGGAACAAGATAAGTATCAGGAAACAAGGCATGAGATGTGGATACAATGCCGATATGACTGACGGCCATGGATGTACCATCAGCCATGTAAATGGCAGATGCAGATGAATTGACAACTTTATGGGTCAAGCTATGGGAGTCATAGGTCATGTGATTCGAACAAGCAGAATCAAAAAACCATGAAGACTTACCGGAAGTGACTGAGAAAGCAATGGAAGAAGGAGAGCCAGACTGGGCTAAAACCTGTTTAAGAATATCTTGAAGGTCAGCAACAGAGATAGGGGAGGTAGATGGATCATTGAGAGAAGCAGAGGAACCTTCAGTTGTGGCAGTAGAATATGATAGCGGTATTGATGAATTGTGGGCCTTGGAATCACCACCCTTGGGCCGATTACCCTGAGAATTCCTGTTGGGGTTGCGATAGCACTCTTGTTGATAATGACCAGGACCTGTTTTCTTGCAAAAGGAACATATTCGAGTGGGGCAGTGGAAGAGGAGATGACGAGGAAGATGACAATACTTGCATTCAATTGAGGAGGCTGAATTTTTCTTGGATGTAACGTTGGGAGTTGCAAGTACTACATCAGTTGAGCGAGATCTTCGAGATTGAAGACGGGTCTCTTCTGAAATAAGCTCTTGGACTGCTTGTTCAAGTGTAGGAAATGGACTATGATAAAGGAGAAAGGCACGAACAAGCTTGAAATCATCATGAAGGGCCATGAGAAACTGGACAAGACGTCCACGGTCACGCCAAGTATTGAATTTGTTAGCATCTGCAACACAATCCCAGGCAGGCTCGGAAGTCGTGAGTTGATCCCAAACTGCATACATCTGAGATAGAAAGGTAGTAATTGATTGACCGGCTTCTTGACGCATGTAATGAAGAGAAGTGGCAAGCTGATATTGATGTGCTCCATCAGCAGCGGTGTATCTCTGTGCTAGAAAGTCCCAAACTTGTTTGCTGTATCAAAACGTCCAAACTGTAGACTGATAGAGGTAACAGATGTGTTTCGCAGCCAAGTGATGATTTGATAATTCTTGTTATCCCAATCCTCAAGGCGTTCAGCAAATTTTGCATCGGATTCATCGGATTTTTTCGTTGGTTCCTTGACATCCCCTGTTATGATCCACCATAATTTTTGACCCTTAAGAAAGCTAGTCATGGCCTGAGCCCATGGTATATAATTTACACCATCAAGAAGCAAAGAGATAGGTTGTGAAACATCTGATCGTTCCATTATGATGGCCAAAAGTGATATTTAGAGTGAGAATTTGAAGAAACGGACTGCAAAAATGAACTCAAGATGTCGAAAAACATGGGGAAGGGTTTGGTCTTTTTTTTTTTTTTTTAAGTCCGCTGACGTGGTAGAAGGCTGAGCTGGCGGATAACTGGATATAGACAGATGATGTCAGCGCTGACTGGATGGCTGATGTGTGCAAGGCTGATGTCAGCTGATGTCAGCAAGGAGCTGTTTGGCAGACAGAAAATAGAAAATAAAAAGACAGCGATGACTGAACTTCGGGAGGGGCGTGAGGGCTCGTCCGGTGTCCGTTTGCGGCGATTTTTGGACTGTTGGACTCCTTACGACGAGCTCTACGATATGATGTAGCGCGTGGCTGGAGGTAGTGAAAATAAAATATAAAAAAGACCCGAAACAGACCGACTGAATATAATTTTACGATGTTTAATTGCAAAAATTTACAACAAGAGAGAAGACACGATGACAATGGCATAGGCTACCAAGATGGTAGCTCTGATACCATGTCAAACGAGAAGAGATACATGTTTACAAAAAACTGTATGTATTGATATTGAGAGAAAAGTGATACAACAATTACAATAGATGGCTCAATAAATAGGAGTTAAACTATTTGCTCCCCAAACTAGGCTAAATATGGTACACCTAGAATAATAAAGTAATTTACAATATATACGTTAACAATCACGAAGAAAGACACATTGATACAATCACTACAAGAAATTTCAGAGAGGGAGACGGCTAAATTCCGTCTCTTTTTCGTCTTTAATTTGGAAATAAGACAAAAATATACCGTCACCTTTCGAACCGTTTCTAATTTTGAATTTCATCACCGTTTCGTCTCAAATGGAGACGAAAATATTTTTCGTCACCTTTCCGTCTCCCTCACATTTCGTCTCCAATTCGTCTCTCTCACATTTCGTCACTTTTCCGTCTCCCACTATATTTCATCTCCATTCCGTCTCCCTCTACATTTCGTCACATTTCCGTCTCTGTCTACATTTCGTCACCTTTCCGTCTCCCACTACATTTTAATTCAATTCCGTCTTCTTCACATTTCGTCTCATTTCTGTCTTTCTCACATTTCGTCTCATTTCGATCACATTTTTAATTTTTTTTTTTTTTTAAAAATATAAAATAAAAAAGTTATAAATTCTGATTATGTCAAATTTGCTATAAAAATGGAAATTAAAAAAAATATACTAATTATATATATATATATATATATATATATATATGGAATAAAATCGCGGAGAAATGAAAGGAAGAAATACTCTTAAAAGTAAATACAAACAAGAACACCTTAAATGTAACTGTGTTATAAGTTTATAGTTATTTACTGAAACTAAAAAGTGAAATATACACCAATCAAGTAGAATGCATATCATAACAAAAAATTTATTTCTATTATCTGTTCTCAAAACAAATGTTTCCCAAGTAAAGACATACAAAATCAATTTGCATCCACCAACATAAAGACCAAGTAAAATTCTATACATGAGCAAGTAATTAATGAGAAAAGAAGCAGAAAACTGCATGTTGATGGATCAACACTAAGCAACTGCAACAGTCTCTGTATCCAATGACTTACTTGTGACCACTGCAACTGCACATCACAAACTAACAGTTAGCAAAAGCTGAATTATCTTGAAGATAATGCTTAAAGAAGTTCATGCATAAAATTTGGCCAAAACTGTGGAAGAGAAGAAATTTGAATCATGCCAATAAAAATATTTATGAACAAGTTAAGAAAAGAAGTGTCAAGAGTTTCACTTAATCATTCAACTAAACCAAACATGTTTCACTAAATGATTCTACTAAATCATACGACATGGTAAAAGCATATACGAGAATATACATAAATTCATCTAATGAGGTGTCAGATAATTAGCAAAGAGAAAACCTACTCTTTAAGCTCTCAAATGGCAATTGAAATAGGCTAAATTCCTTATACATTCTCTGTACTCTTGAGTTCATTAAAGATATCAAATACATCTATTAGGCATTAAAATTCCTTCTATAGTATTCAAATCCTTGAAAAACCACATAGTAGTATAGCAATTGATTATCAAAACCAACCTTCATTCTCATCTTCAATATCAAAATCCAAAGTGCTCCTTACAGAACTGAAGAATGAGGTGACAGGACCAGCAGGAATATCATTCAATGACCTAATACTTAAACAATAAATCTGTAAAGTAAGCGAGAAAATGATTGATAAAAAGTTGATACCAAGAATATCAAACGTCTACTGCCTATGAGGAACATCAATAGGTGTCATCATTGATGCCATTTCACTCAAATATAATGTTTGTTGATTTACAAATGTCTTGAAAGAACCATATATTGGGTTTCACATGAAAACTTTCAGACTTCTAATCTTCTCTAACTGTGTCATTTGCTATATTCTTGATTTTTCTTAGATTTTAGAGAATTCTTGTATATGTAAGTAACTCAAAAAGGTTTAAATAACAAGTAATTCGAGTTAGTTTCAATTAATGAAGGAGCGCAGTCCCCAAAGATTTGTCAATTACATTACATTTATAGTAGTTGTAATAAGATGGCAATTTACGACCTAGAAAAACAAGGGAAATAATATTAGTCTACTGAAAACTATAGAAAGAAGAAGGACCACTCCAAATATATAACTAAATAGAAGTTACCACTTTATATGCAGTGGTGCATTTGAAACAATCGAGTACTAAAGATAACCGGTGATGCATACCCATAATGACTTTTTGAAGATTATAGATCACAAATAGCATGTTCATAGAAGAAAAACATAGTTTACAAACATACACATACAAGTGCTTATATATATATATATATATATATATATATATATATATATATATACTTTCTGCTGCATATATAGCAATGCATATAATGACTTTTTGAAGATTATATATATATTTTTCATAATTATAACTAATTTCGAGGGGCACCAAATTAATACCATGATTCTTAATATCACCAATATCTAACTTGGGACCTTTAGCAACGTTAGTCATCTAATGCATAATTCAATACCGTACACTTCTATTCGATCCAACATTTTAGGTGTAGTCTTCCAAACACAAGTTCTAGCTACGTGAATTCCTTGATTCCAACATCCCTATCTCTTGTTATTCTAAAGAATCATCAATGGTTAATTCCAATCAAGTAAGGATTCGATCATTTAAATAGTCTATTACACCAATTTAAGATATAAGAATTTGATTCAAAAGTAACTACTAAGTCAAACTTCCATAATAAGCATATGAGAATATATACTACTCTACATATCTAATAGTATACTCTTATATTTAAGGAAAGTTGTATGTCATTAGCCTTTATACTTGAACCACAATTAGAAGAACAGTTTAACGGAATCAAAACTTCATAGCCAAAAAATTGATAACTTAATTACAGGTATGGGTATTCCAAAGATAAGAAGATAATTTTACCTCAACAATTATACATGTGCTACGCATTTTATATATATGCATATCCAATAATACATACGATCCATCGAGTATCTGTGAAGATGTGAGAAACCTCAAACCGAGCCTTTTCATTCTTCCTGCATAAATTCAATTCCTTGGAAGTCCTAATCCTAACTATCTATGTATATAAACAGTCAGTCATGGTCATATGACATGCACATGTATCAAGGAAAGAGTATAAAAGCAAGCATGTATTATCGAGTGCACTAACGTGTCGGTGTGCACATGACACATAATACATATGGTCCACAAAGGCACATAATATTCAATGTTCAAAGCAATTAAAGCACATTAGTACACATTAACACATATAAACAAGACATTATAATTATCTTAGGGCTTCTACCCATAGTCCGAGAGTTGAATCCGACTAACGCTTAGTTAGTAAACTAAGCTCTGATACCATTCTAATATAAGTGTCACGCCCCAACCCGACCTATGGAGGTTACACTAGGGTGTGATCTAATCATTCACGTTCTTTTACGACTATAACCGATTAACGAAGGTTAAGCTTATCCGTTAGACTAGAACTCCAAATTTTTTTCAGAAAACCGGCAGCATAACGGCTGTAATTGGGCTCTTTAGTTTGACCTAATTTTCTAATGCCTCAAAACTTTCAATCTCATATTCGATTCCAACTAAGATTACTATCCATCACCAATCGATATGCCTACTAGTTATCTCAAAAGTCTCATTTGATTAACAAACCTAGCATGATAACTATGTCTCGTTTATTTGTTAATCCTGTTACACAAGTACCTGTTGATCTTTAGCTTACTATTGAATACCTAGGTGAAATTAGATAGAGTTACATCATTTGATTTCTTCACCTAATGATTGAGTTGCCTAAGACAGATACTAAATCAAAACAATAATAGAAACCCACAAGATAGCATGTCGTCTAGTCATAGTCAGTACAAGCCAAAATTGGACCCCAAATTACAACGGGGGTCATTTACAATCAACAACAAACAACATAAGAAATAGTCTTCAAAATAAACATAACATTAGCAAAATAGCCACAGTCAAGCAAGACAAGTAAGACAAGCAATCACTCCAAAGAGTCATCAACAGGCACATTCTCCTCGGGTACCTGTTTCAAATCTTCTTCACTTGTGATGATAAAAGAGGGTGAGTCCTTATGAACTCAGTGATGGGGAACGAGAGATAACATTTTTAAAAACTCTTTTCCGGTTAATCTTATGAAAAACCCTTTTGAAAACATGTCATATGAAATAAGCAAGTTCAAAATATAACATAAATATAAATGAACACATTTACCCGTCTTTCCTTCCCGAGGTCCTCTAAGAACCAAGCGAGAGTACTTAAACACATAGTGAAAAGGAAACGGTGAGCTTTTCCTCTCAAGTTCAATCGGTGAGCATTTGCTCTCAATATCATTTTTGATAACAATTGTGCGGCCGACTTCAATCATCCACTTATCACTCTAAATAGGTGTACCCCGGATCTACCCCAAAATCCTATGACCCAACTCTCCGAGGGTGGAATGCCAAGCGAGAGAGGGAATTGGACCATGGTAGTCACGGGAGCACCGGCAAGCCCTATGCCTCCCAGCGTTCGTGAAACGCTACCATGCCACAATGAAAAGTTGCAACCTTGTATGCAATGCACAATTATGCCATTTAACATTTCACATTAGGAGGACAACAAAGTAGGTTGCCTCCGAGCAATTATAAGATCGCACATAGATAGGTAAACACATGAGGCATGCTTTGACATGAATTTTCACTTTGTAAAACACATAGAGTTATATGAATATTAACGGGCAGCCATGTAACATATGTAAATCAAGTCATATAACTCATTTCGGGCTTCACGTATCAAGTAATAAGATTATACAAGCATGCAACGACGTTTATATGAGACCGGGTGCAAGAAAATTCTACTTATCAACATGTAATCATCGGGAATCACATTTAGAGCTATAAGGACAACTATGGACAGCCTATTAACCACACAATTTAGCGTGTTTAACCATAAGATCATCTCTTAGCAAATAGTCATAAGCATTAGGGCCTCAATTCCGTGCTTCAACATGCGATTTAGCAAACCACTCATCAATTAATGATCCCAAGTCATACATCAATCAAATTACGCAACCTCAACCAGCCACAACAGTCCACACAAAATCTAAGTGCCACAATTCCAATCATTCAATACCACAAGAGAAGTTACAACATGTTTCAAAGTATATCACTAAACAAAACCTCACTGCAATGGTCTGTTTTTCCACATTCTATTAGACAAGCAAACAATCTCCAATTTCAGTTAAAAAATGTCAAATTAAATCTTAATGAGTGATTTAAGTCTAGGAACAAACCTCGCATCATTTGGAGTTCTGATTTAGGAGTTATGGCCAAAACCGTGAGACTACTCAAAACTGTCAAGTTTTAGACACATTACGATTTTTGCTATTTTTGAGGGTCTTAGAGTCATAATTGGCTTTGATCTATTTCTGACAAAAATGTCCAGAACTGCAAAATCTAGCAACCTATCTATTTTAATGCATTTTCACTTACATCTACTAGGTAAAAAATGCTTCGTTCTACAAAGTCAGTAATCTGCCAGAAACCTATTTCATTTTTCCAATTTTTTTCCCAGATTTAGACACCTCACGATGTTTGACCATTTTGGAGGCCTTAGAATCAAAATTTTCCTTGGTTTATTTCTACAAAAAATGCTCAGAATTGGAAAAACTAGTAACCTACCAATTTTCATACATTTTTATCAAGGTTTACTAAGCTAAATGTACCTCGTACTACAAGATCAAAAAACTACCAGCAACACGTTATTACCTATCTTCAAGTTCTAGCCAAAAATCTAGCCATGCATGGTCATATAAGCTCATATACACACATATGCAACAACTACAAAGGTAAATATAGTCATATGAAGGCATGCATGTGATTTTTGAAAGCTTTTAAAAGAGTTTAACTCTTAGCTCTTTGAAGACTTAGCCAATGTGCACAAAATCCTTGTTTTGAGCTTTGTGTGTGACTTTGAGCTATCCTTGCTTGATTACCTTGCTATGGCCAATTCTTGGAGTGTCCTAGAGAGTGAGCTTGAGGTCATGGAAGCTCAAGAGAAGCCATGGTCGAAAATGAGAGAGAAGGAGAGCTTGAGAGGAAAAAAATGTAGTTGAAGATGCTCTTTGAATGTTTGTGGGTGTGTGTGTCGGCACTTGCTAAATTTTTGTGTGTCAAATGCCTTTTAAAGTTGCTGAATATTGTGTCTAGGAAATGTAGTGTGTAAGGAATAAGTGCATGAGCATGTTGGAGGCTTTGGAGTTAACAAAAAGGGCATAGGACTTGGGAAAAGTTATGACAACTTGGAAGACTTTGTCTAGCATGTGTGAAGCATAAAATTTGAATTAAAATCTGATTATTTGGCCTTGTATGGTCGGCCAAGGCTAGCTTAGGTGGCTTAGGCTTTGTATTTTATGTGCATTGTGTTTGGAAAAGGGAATAAAGAATGATTTAGGTGTTTGTGTAGAAAGAATTGTTTATTGTTAGTGGATTTTGTAGAGAATTTGAATTAGGAATTTAATAATGGTTAGTGGATTGTGTAGGATTATTTAATAGTTTAGTGCTTTTTGTAGCATTCTTTGTTGATTAGCGTGCGGGCATGCTTTCCTAGGTCTAGGGCACGCACTACGAGATAATGCACGCACTACGAGACAAGTACAAAAATTAATGCGGGATACGAATCATGAGGTGGACACGAACTACGAGGTAAGGTACGTACTTCAAGATAAATGCACGGATTCCAATACAAATGCACATAACCCTAGGTGAATGCACGTAAACCAAAGCAAGGCACGTAATTCAATGTAATGCACGTAAATCGGAGTACGACTCTTAGACCTAGATTAGGGCAAGTAATTGAAGGTCAGTGCACACAAATCGAGGTATGGCACGTAAATCGAAGTCAGGGCACGTAAGTCAAGGATTAGGACACACAATTTTAGGTCAAGGCACGAATGATGATACATGCACGAAAACCAAGATAAGGCATGTAATCCAAGGTCGGTCATACAATTCTGGGTTTAAGGCACGCAAATCGAGGTAGGATACATTATTTGGGGTCGGGCCTCACATGTTGTCTCATTTTCATCTCTTATCGGAGACGACAATCATGCTACGTCTCCAAATCGTCTCCATTGAGAGACAGTTAGGAGACGAAATGACTAAATTGTCTCCAAACTGTCTCAAAATTTTCACTATTTATGTATGAAAAATTTTGTCTCATTTTAGTTATTATTTTAACGATGAAAAGAAGACAAACCGTCATTAAAAACAATTTTTCTAGTAGAAAATTTCAGCCATGTCCATTTAATAGTAATCAAGTCTCATTTACTCTTCAGAGATAAATAAAACAAATAATAATAAAATAATGTATATGATAAAGACATAAGAACTATGCACTCAAAGAATTAATACTTATCTGATTCTCAAATTGCAGCCACTCGTCATATGCGGCAAATGATATTGTTACCTTCTTGTGTGAATTTCCGAAGACCATAGCCATTGCCAGATTTTTTTTTTCTCCCCATTTTGTTTTTGTTGCAATCTCCTCCGCCTAAGAAAAGTGAACGTGTTTTCCCCTTTCTTTTTTCTTTAATCATATATTTTTTTAAAGGAAGTTACTAGCAGTTATCTCATATTTTTATTTTACTCTTTCATCCTATTGAATATTATGTATTTCTAATTTATCCTTATTTCATTATTTAAAACAGGATTATAATAATTGGCCTAATAGGTCAGTCGTTACAAGAAATATTTTAACGTAATTCAACATTTTCAGGTTAGATCATGTAATATCTTATATCGATGGAATATAATGTGATTATTTAATTTATAAGTGGGTATTGTAGATATAAGGAATAACTTGGGTTAATCATTTTAGGCTAGTAAAAAATAGGTCCAAGTAGTAATTTCTTATGCCTATAATACTATTCTCGTCTACGGGCCTGAGAGTTTTGGCTCGAGACGTGAAAGAATGGTATTTAGAGTAGGTCACTAACCGATGCGGGAGCTAAGTGCTATGCGAGACAAAGTGCTACACCTAAAAAGCTGGTGGGAGCTACCTCTTGAACCCGTAGGACCCACTTCTAAAATCTTACGCTGTCTGATTGATCCTGGATATGTGTGCCCCTGATGAGAATGTAATTGTGTAGTTTATAAGTGAATGTTGTGGGTATAAGGAATAACTTGAGTTAACCATTTTAAGTCAATAGAAAAGATGACTAAGTAGCTGTTTCTTATACTTAAAACACTAGTCGCGCATGTGGGTCCGGAAGTCTAGGTTCGGGACGTGACAGATCAGCATGATTGTTGCTTCAATCTTCGATCCTCAAAGTTTAATAGATACTCTACAATTGACGCGAAGGTGCTGAAGTGGAAGGACTTTATAATTGACGCGAAGGTGCTGAGATAGAGGGATGGGGGATGGGGGGAAAGAAAGTCTCTCTAACGTCATGAGGAGATCTAAATTTCTCTTATTCTTTGTGAATGTCAATAAATGTTAACGTTGCAGTGGTAAAAATATGTCTTAATCAATTAATAATGCATATGGGTCATGCAATATTCCAGCAAATTAACAAAGTAAAACAAGAACACAAATAGCAAGAAACAAAAAGGTGTAAAGTGGCACTTTAGTTGAGAGATAGCAGCTATTGATATACACATTATGCGGATTTACAGAATCAACCACATTCGTTTGTGTTTGTATACAATAAGTGGTGAAGTATATATAGTGCTTGAACCTATCCAATGAAAGAATTGGTTGAATAGATAGAGAGTTACCAATTGCCACACAAAACTATGATTTAGATGATAACTGACTTGCAAGGATATGATGCCTGAGCAATTCAGCTAATGTGTCATGATTCTATGGTCAGATGTGGTTCAACTAATTCATCTGGTTTCCCTTTCCTGGAGCACAGATAACAAGAGCTTCGTGCACCGAAGCTGTCTTTTTAGTGACTCTAGCTAATATTGTTCTCACAAGTATCATGTGATTGCCTCCTCTTAGGCGTCCTTTCCATGTCGTCTTCCTTGGTATCATCACATAGTGATCTGTCGATTTTCCTTCTCTTTTTATCCCTCCTTGATTGGTCTTCCTTTTCATCAATTAGAGATAAAAATGTCTGAAGACGCTTAGGACGCGTGCTGTGCGAGCCATCAGATTCAGATTCCACAGAGGCTGCTTGGCGAAACTTACGAATGATTTGCATGAAATATATGAAAAGAGCAATGAAACAGGCTATTCCACAGACAAGAAACAGGCCCCAGAAGCTCTTCAGGTGAAGGCGGTCTGATTCAATCTCAGCATTTTCTATACTGCAAGCGCTTCTTGTCAACCACTTGTCATGGATCCGCTGCAGATCCCCGTTCTCGGATAATGTTAGAATCGCAGTGGACAGATCAACAGCCAAGGGAGAATCCCGCGGAAATGCCTAGTAAAAAGCGCAAATTATAAAACTCGTTAGAGATACCCTTTTTAAGATATAAGCGGGAATTAACACCTATGAAGTTACCAAAAGGCAGAGTTTCTACGCGTGAAACCACACAAGAAACTTTTTAAGAAAGGAGAGACTCACAAAACCCCATCCACTTTTGGTGAACTCTTGACCGACAATCCTGAATTTGCACTGGCTTGATAAGAAAAGTTCTACATATGGGCGTTCATCAACAATTGCAGCAACACCTCCTTTTGATGGACCACGTTGTAGTTCTATAGCATATTGTTCAGGTGAATTAATGGCCTTGAGCCTGGATTTAGATATTCCGATTTCTTCAGTCAGATAATGCTCTGCATAGGAACCGACTTGGTATCCAATAGGTTCATCACTCTCTTTCAAGCTTTCGATTCCCTTAATGGGGGAATATAATTGTTGCACTGTGAGGATCGATGTCAAACTTGCGGTGTAACTTGAATTAATGATCAAAACAACAAACAGCCATATGATCAACACTATACGGCCAAGGCTGCTCACAGTATTCTCTCCTGCCCAAGAAAGAAAAATTCAAGCATCAAAGTGGAATGTTTGGACATGCCATACGAGTAAAAAGTAAAATCCAAAGAGATCTTTTACTTACTATGAGCAAAGAACAGCGTTGAGAGGCTAAACCTGTGAGACGAGTGAACAAGATTATCAGAATAATATGTCATTATTCTTGTCAATTAATGACAATAGACTCACAGACTGGGAAAATGATGCCTAGAAGCATAAGAACACAACAGACCTCAATTCAAATACTAGGTACACTGTGTAATGCTTGCTCAACTTTACAAGTGAACTCTAGAAATATTAAAAGCATATCCAACTTCAGTTCTTCAAACTATACCCAGAATATGCAATGCCATAACAAAATTAAGAGGAACTGCAGTATGATGTGCTGCTATGACATCAACGGAAAAGCATGATGACCCTCTTTTAATGATATTTGACCTTTTCTATTTCCTCAGTTCAGGTCATTACTAGATCAGCTTCGAGGAAGCATCATTTGCTATAGATATGTTGGCAAATAATTCCTACCATAAAACGCTCTGTTCTTCACACTCTATTCCACTTTTAGCAAATCAAAAGAATGATACTTTTTGTCGTCAGTACAATGGGCCACATAATTAACATCCAGAAACACTTTGGGGACTTCATTTCTATCCCGTATTGATAGGGCAATTTAGAATCTAAGTGTATCAAGGAAATTTTTGAAAACAGAAATGAACTACTCTTAGGTGTACATTTATACACACAGACAAACAGACACTCATGTGGACGAGTGTGCAAATGTATGATATTGTACGGGAGTATGAGTCTAGCACATATCACCATCACCAAGAATCAGCTTTGGAACTTACCATAGGATGGTTATGAGCTGCTTTTTGGGAGGTCCACGGAACTCGTCATTTATTCTGTGCTCCAAAATCCACACGACTATTCCAACAACAATAAAGAAAACAGCAGTAACACCCCACATTTGTGGAGAAAATGGTCTTAGGAAAGCCCAAGCACCCGTATTCAGCCTTTTGAATGGAGCCACCACAACAAGTCCGGATGCAGCATAAGGCTGGGTAAAATCCACGGCTTTTGTCCGATTTGTAACAATGGCAATATCACCAACAACACCATCAAAAAACTGTGGAAAAAAAACACAGGGAGAGTGGAGGTGGAAAAAGATGGATTAGCTAAACTAAACTTGCTAAGCATGTTGTTGGCCACGATTATCATAATGTCATCTGATTTCAGTATTATAACAACAATCATAATTGATGAACTCATACTTACCCCTGTTGTGATTAAACTCACAAGGGCATTATAATTGGGGTTTTCACGGCCATCTCCATAAGGGATAAATTGATAAGGAACAGCATAAGGCAATAAGTTTACAGCAGCAGTAAATACATCTATGCAGAATCCTTTAAAATTATTAGTTCCTGGCACTTGTGAAACATATTCCCGGTAGCTTACTCGGTTGGGTACCCCAATTCTCAATAATTTACCATTGTTTGGGAAAACCCAACCACGAGGCTTTCTCACTGAATCTCCAGGCCAAATAACACCATATAGTTGTTGATTAGCACTAGAACGATTAGGTGGCCTTGAGTAAAGGTCCTCGGGAGGCACTGTTGATAAACCAGAATAGTTAGACCAATAACCTATTCGGCGAAAACCAGTTCCAATTACATTTATAATATCATACGCAGGGCGGATGAGAGATCTGTCAGGGTTAAACTTCATGGGTCCTGTTAAACCAATGAAATTGCTCTGCAGAATGGTATTCAGTAGAAGCGGTCCTCCGTCAAAAATGCTCATTGCTTCAAGGTGAAGGTTACTCCCTTCTACTGATTGGAGTTTGGAATCATTAGAAAACGAGATAATCCCACCCTGGTTAAAAAATGCATCAATAGCGTGTGCAACCAGCCAAACAGTATCATAAGCATAAAATGCATATGAACTTAGTCCTAAAGAACCACCAGTCAATTTGTTCCACCTAGATGAAAATGCTCTCTTTCTTTCTGAATCTGGAGTATGTTGCCGCAAAACGAGAACACCTTGCATGGAATCCATAGTCTCTGGAGGGAGGGAAGAGGAGGAATCTAAGACGGAAGAAAGCCAATCAGTAGCAATCCAGACATAGCCATCACCCATCATCCCAAGGTAGTGTGCCACAGAGAAGACCATGAATCCAGCAGCGGGATATGCATGCAGAACTATGACTCGAGACTCCAAAAGTGCAACCTTAACAAGAATATCCATGATATCACTTCTGCCAACATCTCCTGGCGGTATCCCAGCTTTATAGGAGATTCGACACCGCCTTGCTGCTAGTGCATCATCTAAAGCCGAGACACCATTCCTTCCATAGTCATCATCAAGGAAAATCATAATCACCTCCTTCCAACCATAATAATTGATTATCTCAGCTATTGCAGTCATCTGGTAGAGATCACTCTGTGTTGTCCGAACAAAATACGGGAACTGGAGAGAAGAGAGAGTGGGATCTGTAGCTGCAAATGACAAGAGAGGAACTTGGAGTTCATTCGCAACATGTGATATGGTATGAGCAACCACGGATGATTGTGGCCCAATAATTGCAACGGCATCAGTTTCCATAAATTGTAAACCTGTAACCAAGTAACTATAATCAGTCTATCTACCAGGGCTTTAGTTCTTCCTAAATATAATGACAAATTGAAAACCAAGAAAAAAAAAAAAGTTGTACTCGACTTCAATAAAATTTAGATCAATGGCAAATAGAATTCTACTTCGACACCTTAAATGAAGCAGTGGGAGATGGTTGCAGATTAGCATAGCCTAATACAAACAAGAAATGTATAACCCCGTTGAAAGGGGAACAAATTACTGAAAAAAATAGAACTCTTATTTTAAAGTTTTTACATCATCTAAGCATCCAAATGAAGAAATTATAGTTTCCAGAAAAATAATAGACAAGAAAGTACCTCCAACCATGCCAAGGAACCCACTGCAATTGGAATTATGCATCTTGATAACTAATTTGGTGCCACGAAGGACACTCGAATTGGCATTCACATCTTTGACAGCCTCCTCTATCGCAATCTTGGCCACTCGGCCAATGGTGGAATTAAAAGTAAAAATAGCTCCAACAGTTACAACAGCTGGCCTTGACGAAACATTTCCACTCAACCCATACGAAAACACACCGAAAGACGAGAGTAACCATACCAGAACAATGCAACACCAATTCATTCGAGACATATAATGCCGCTGCATTTGCACTCCCCTATAAAAATCCTTGCAGCCAAACACCATTAACAATTCTCGCAAAATTGACTATTCATGGGGTTGCAGAATGCAACACAACTTCATTACACGAATAACACTGCTGCATTTGCATTTGCATTTGCACCCCCCTATGCTGATCTTTGCAGCAAAGACCATCAACAATTCTTGCACAATTGACTCATGGGGTTGCAGAGTTTCACCTCAAAACTCTAAAAACACAATCTTTTTGGTGAAATCACAACCTAATCACAATAAAAATGTTCAGAAATTACAAAACTATATGTATATACAACTTACTGAAACAACAGTATATATACACCCCACAAACACAATCAAATGAACATCTTAAGAGAACAAGAACAACACAAATGAGCTAGCATAGAAAAGGGAAAACAAAAGGAAAACAAAAGAAGAAGAAAGTGAAAGATTAACAGTTAACACAAACAAGAATCAGATTCTATGTTGAGCTCAGCCTAATTAAAAAAAAAAATCAAAAATAAAAGCCGGAAATTTCTCAAAAAAGTAATTATCAATAAATATATACTTGGCATGAAGCAAAAGATAACAATCACCTTTTTACTATTAATGGAATCAAGTTGAGCTGGTGTAGCAAAGAAGCAAAACCTTAATGTGCTGCTGCAAAGCAAAAAACTGTGACTTCACGACAGGCAAGACAATAAAGCACTACATAAAATTCCAGATGGTCCACAAGTGGGTCAGGTTCCATTAAGGGTCAAAACCTAATATGATACATGAAAATGGGATAAGGTACACCCTTTGTGTTCATATCTTGTTCTAGTTTATTAATACATTAATTATTAAACTCTCGTAGTTAATTAGTTTAAAATATTGGGTAAATAGCACCACAACCCCCTATGCTTTAGCAAAAGTGCACACTACCTCTTGTGGTTTAAAAAGTGCATCGGAACCCCCTATGGTTTCAAAAGTGTAGCACCCCACCCCCCTCCGTTAAAAAAACCGTTACTTTTAACGGAGAGTGCGTTACACGCGCGTTTGGTGCGATTTTTCATGTTTTTAGGCTTAAATTATTATTTAATTGGACAAAAATGCCCTTATAATTGAAATAAAAAATAAAAAATTGAAGGGCATTTTAGTCTTTTTATACAATTCAGTTAAATTTGTTGACGAAAAATTAGGAAGGGGGTGCGTGTGCACTTTTTGAAAATCATAGGGGGTTTTGGTGCACTTTTTAAACCACAGGGGGGTAATGTGTATTTTTGTTAAACCATAGAGGGTTGTGGTGCTATTTACCCTAAAATATTTACACTTTTAAGAGAATTTAAATTATTATAAATTAAATGTTTATTTTCTACACGATTAATATGAAACTGGATGTTATAATTCGGGTATCTAAGCATGACATTTGGCTCGTGTTTATTGCGTACTTTGGAAAATTGTTGTCGTCACTACAACAATTTTCCAGTCTTAAAACTGTTTAAGATTTTGTTAGCATCCGCGTACGTGTGTGATTATGACAGGTGAGTTTCTCATAATTCATACCAATTTCATGCAAGTTGCAACTTTCTTATAAACCCCACTCAACGCATGTGATTTTTCACCAAAAAACAAAACGAAAAAAAAATAAACGCATGTGATTTTGATGTGCAATGAATTTTTTTTTGCCGGCCACACTGCTCAATTTTTTTATTTTTTCTTTGTTAATGAAATACTCTTTTATCAATTCATGTGTTACGCTCCGAACTTAGAATCTCAGGCTCACATGCGAGTAAAATTGGTATTATAAACATAAGAAATAACTATTTAGACTCTCTTTTCTATTGGTTAAAAATGGTTAACCCAAGTTAGTTATTATACAATGTTACTTATAAATCACATAAACACACTACCTCTCACCGATGTGAGATGTCACACCATGAGAGAGAAAGTTCATCCTGTGTGAGAGGGTTGATATCTGTCTAGACAAATTAAATAGTAACCTCGAAGGAAAACAACATTTAATGTTCCATAGACAATTGTGTATAGGAAAATTACGAGAGCAGTCCGGACCGACATAAGTTACTCATAGATTGGTGGAATATATATACATGTAAATTTCATTAACTATGTGATAGGTTGACCTATCAATTTAGACTGATCCAATAATTTTCTGTGCTTGTAAAAAAAAGAAAGCAAAAATTGGTTTTTTCGTTTAGATAAAAGGAAAATAAGAAGGGAAATGGAAGAACAAAATTTTATGATTATATATTTGGATTAAAGAATGAAGAAAGTGATAATTTTAGATAAAATAGTTAATAAATAACAAATGTCTAGGGACATTTTAATCTTTTCATGCACCATATCTATATTTCATTTTGTTTTATCCCAATTTGAAAGGACATCAAAATCATCTTTATTAAAAATAACAAAGAGTCTTCACAATTACTCTATTTCCTTTTCCTCCCCTAAAAAGTGAATCCGAATAAGGGACCTTTAGTTTTGATCCTCTCCTTTTTTATATTCTCTTGTTTTCTAAATGTGGTGTAGCATATATAGGTATCATTTGGTACTTTTAAATCTTAACTATTTATTTTAAATATCTTTTAAAATATATATTTTTTCATAAATAATAATTATTTTATTACTCCAAATGTGATGGCTACGATTTAAAAAAATTAAATCTAATAATTTATAAATAGCATTGGTACACCTTTATTCCTATCACGCAAGAGAAAGACATCTTTAACTGACATGGATATCTTTCCATCTCAATCCACGTATTTTCATTTGAATACAATGACATTGATACATCTAATAACATCTAAATTCTAATCTCATTAAATACGTCAAGTACCTTTGCCATTTTTGACAATTTGGTAGTGTTTCACAAGTTAAACTTGCCATTTTTTTCCACTCACATTTCTTTCTATTCATTTTGCCAACCCCACTTGTTTCCCATTTCTTTCTATTATTAAATGGTACATAAAATTGTGGATGGAAGGTGACATAGAAATTACAATCATGTGAAGCTTACTAGGCAATTTGCAGACCAAACCAAAACAAACATACACTTCAAGGCAATTTGAATTTTGGAAGATGAGGGCGACCACTTTCTTGTGTATAAGCAAAGAAAAGAATAAAAGTGGTCTCCAGAATACCACACAGTCCTGATGTGACGAACTAATTGTTCATGTCGTACAGTTGGTTCGGTCATATAACCGATCATTAATATTAAAAGCAAGTGAATTTCATGTATATGTAAAGTTCACACATTTCTCTAGAGACATATAAATGTCACACAGCTGTGAGGTCAACACACTCCTTTCACGTAGAGTGAATCAGGATATTTTAATTTTTTTCTAGTATGTTTATATCTATTCTGTTTTCAAGATCAAACTCTTCTCTGTTCTTTTTCCTTCTTCTCTCTTTTTCTCTAAGTGGTAGATTAAAATATCTAATATGTGATGCCCTGTTACTGTCAAAGTGAGATATTATAGGAAAATAGTTTATAAATGAGTGTTATTGATTAAGTAGTAACTTCAATTGATTATTTCAGATGAACAGATTTAACATTTAAAATATTTTTTTAAAATTTAATTCAAAATTATTATAAACTAAACACATATTTTTTACGAATTTAATGTAGGACAACATGACTTGTATCTTAAGGACCAATTGTTTATGGGAGTAAGACTTTTCTAAGCCACAAATAGGAATATGTGCTCGAGAAGTTGGCGTGCAAACCATGCCATGATCGAGAATAATACTATCTTGACTATTGTCAATGTGGTGGTCGTCGAATGTTGGGCATCTATTTCACTTAATAAATTAAAAAAGAATGAAACAACTTCATTGGTTCGCAAAGGGCTAATTATAATCATAAAATAACCTCGAGCCATTAATTTAATGGTTAAACATTTAAATATAATCAATAAATTTATTCACATTTTGAGTTTGAATTATTGAAAAAACTATTGTCTTTAGGGCTAGTTCATGTATAAGATTTGGATCTTATAATAATGTTATTAGAGAGATCAACGATAAAAAAAACTTAAAACATTTTATCGATTCACCACCATTAATCTCTGTAATAACGTAATTATATTATTAATTAAGAGATTCAAATCTATTCCTATAAGCACTGTCTCTAATTGAATCTAACTATGTCTCTTTTAAACAAAATTATATGTTATGTGATTTAAACACAGGTATAAATCGGAAGAACTTTCTGAAAATATCTTCATCATTAAACAAAAAATCTAAAATATGCTCCTGTCCTATCCAGACCACCTAGGACCACAAATTATCCTGGGTAAACCTATAAGCCAACCAAAGGAGAAATGCATCAACTAAAAAGAGTAAAGAATTCCATGATGTAGGACCTTAGCACAAAAATGGATACAAAAAGCAAAGCACCTAATTAATTTATGTTCATGCATATGAAGGACAATTGTTAATACATAACTGACATTCCAAAGTGAACCTCGAAAGAGAATTTGAAGACGTTGAGAAGAGCTAGTTTACTAAGTCCACTATGCTAAAAGAAAAGGAAAAAAAAAATCAGAAAGGAAAGAAAATAATTTATTGAGCTCAACAACTTTTTGTTAAGGAAATATGATAAAATTGACTAGACATATTTGTGATAAGTGATTACTGGTTTTAAAAGTTTAAGTTATTTGAGTTTATTTTCTTAATTAATTAATATTTTCAATAATTTGTGCTTACATAATTTAGAGTACAAGAAATATTACAACCGACAATTATCTCACTTGGTGAGTCTTACACACAAATCTGTAGTACCCTAAGAATATACTCGTTATAACATGGCACTACATGTTATATTATTATGCTTTTGGTAGGTCCATAACTTATTTATGAAATATGGGTATCATTCATGTTACTATGATGAGTATGAAGGTTGTGTAGGAAAAATTTGTGAGTGTACTGTGGGGCATTGTTCTTTTAGTTTTACTTTTTTTTTTCATCCCACTTTTATGAGATTCGAATCTTGGTCTCCCAACTGCGAAAGGGGTAAGCTACTCTTGAATCTTGCATTTTTATTTTTTGACATTTTTGCATTCATTTTTTTTTTTTTTGCATTGCATTGAGTTTTTTTTTTTTTTTTTCATTGTTGTTGTTCATTTTTTTCTTTTTTGCATTTTTTTTCTTTTTTTCATTGCATTGTTCTTTTAGTTATTAGCTCAGATCACTCTAATAATGTTATTACGTTATAGAAAAATTTAATCCCTAAAAGAACATAGTTGTCACACCCTCAAATTTGCAAGAGTAGATCCGAGAATGCAACTATCGTGTGCTTATAGGAGGCTTAAACCCCTCAAGCATGTAAGGCACGCTTAGACTATAAAATAATAGCCAAAGCACTAAAATCAGTTATAAAATGAGTAATACACTAGACTTGCAAAAAAAGAATCCTTAAATTATATAGCCACAATCATGCCACATTCCAATAAATAAATAAATAATAAAAAAAAAATCTCACTAACAATCACAGGAGGAGGAGAAAAGAATCGCAAAACAAAGGAACACCTCACTTACTTGTTTACACGAACAATGCAATTTGAAGGTTCAAATTTGCAACTAGCAAATGCAACGCTAATTTTCCATCCCTGAATCAAAATACAACTCTAAATAATTATTCTTCTAAATCAAGAACTATTAAATCATCAGTAATATACCCATTAATATAAGAGTAACTTTGTAACAAGATTCTTACCTAGGAGCAACATACGTCAATCACCTAAATGCTCCACTACTTCAATTTCTGTGGAAGGCCATTGCCTATTAATAAGGTTGTGGTATACGATACAAAAAAAGGACAAAAAAAAAAAAAAAAAAAGCTCCAGCCCTACTATATTTATTTATTTTTCACTATTTGTCTTCTCACTCTATTATTTTTCCTTTTTCATTCTTATCCGTTTGGCAACCCACTAACTAATTAATCTGCCAGATTTTTAGACTCCGACTTTATCCTATTAGAAGTTAGTTAACCTTCAAATACTTCCACGATCTCAGTAATTTAAAAGTTGAAATTTTGAAATGGCAAAAATCAATGCCCCAATTTTGGGGTTGTTATCGTTACAATATGTTTAATGTCAGGAGATTATCCTAATGATTTTTGTCTTATAGGGCGTCAATAATAAGTGGATTCAATTTAACTTGAATCTCAAAGATTTCAACACTTTCAATAATCAAAAAGTATATAAATTTTGGAAGCAAAAAGTAAGGCAAATTGGTAATTAATAAACGCGCGACAGTTATTTGGCTTTGTTCATGAAGATTTTTATATAAATATCAGAATCTTCATGAAATTAAAAATATATAAAAGAGGACTATAACATTTTATGAAGGAAAAACTGTTGATAGTTTGATGTGTTTGTTCTACTGCGTATATCAGAGGTCCGAGTCAGTCTAACTATTTCACAACTTAATAACCCTCTTTGATTTGGTTGTTTTACACATAATAAACAAGCCGAGAGATTGAAAGAGAGAGAATAGAGGAGAAGACAACACTATGTCTTATGTTTTTAACGTCTAAATAAATTAGACATTTTTATTTTCTTTTTAATTAAGATGTGAGAAGTTATGTAACTTTTCACAACTATTTTTTTATCCATACAAAATAAGTCAGGTCACATCAACCCATATTGAACAATCCGTTTCAAAATCTAATAGCTCATTCCCTAATTTTTCTTATGACTTTAAGAATTTGGAAATAAACTTCATTTTTTTGAGAATTAATTTACGTATGAATAGACATATCGATTCGCATAAGAGTACGTGCCTATATGAGGTTTCAATACGGAGAGCTGACGCATCTCTTTCAGTCTCTTTCAGCACGATGGCTAACATTCAGCTATGGTGGTATTACAAGACAAAGTTGTGCTGTATTGATTTGACTGAAATTCACTGTGAATTACCCAGTTTCATGTAACGCTTTCTCATTGCTGTCGATGTAAATTTTTCCCTCCATATATCTCTTATAAGAAACAATTATGTCCTGAACTATAATATCTGATATACCATAAAATTTATAGTTTTAAAGTAAATCTAATATGATGCCGAGTTCATCGTCATCAAAAAAACACCTATGTCCCTAATGTCGCATGATCACAATTATTGAGTCAGCCCTTTGCTTTCATTTTAATATTGGCCATATATCACCCATCAAGGCTAGATTTGAGTCACTCATAGCTAGGGTTTTTTATTTTATCACGATGACTATCTTATAGCAAACAACTAAAGTACGCCTATTCAACTAATCTCATAAGTAGGCCTAGTGGCAATACAGATCATGTTGTTGATGTTCTTAAAAAGAGTTATACAAGCGAGGAGTGGAGTCTAAACTAGCGAACAAAAGTTTATTTTGGAATCATACTTCCTACAGCTAACATGTGTCTAGTCCAGTGGCAACGCACAACCCAAACGAACGTGAGCTGGTATACCAAATCCTCCGCTGGCTATCGAGGACCAAGTGGTAAGGCCATAATGTGCAAGGGAACTCATCACTTATTTTTCTATTAGGGACAGGTGAACGAACGTCAACTCCAAACGTCACATGTCCGCCACCTACCTACCGTTTAGGTAGCACCAGCGAGATCCAACTAAGTTAAGGAATTTAGGTTTTTAGAATTATGGAAAAATCAATTGATAAGCAAGAGTTACATTACATAAGCACGAGACGAAGCACGGGAACTGATGA
Source organism: Ehretia macrophylla (assembly GCA_037974665.1). Classification (NCBI taxonomy): domain Eukaryota; kingdom Viridiplantae; phylum Streptophyta; class Magnoliopsida; order Boraginales; family Ehretiaceae; genus Ehretia; species Ehretia macrophylla. The sequence goes on from CM075774.1 coordinate 787,180, forward strand.
TTCACCTTGTCTTTAGTTTCTTCTAGCAACCTGCCATCCGCAGAACCATGATTGTAGTCAATAACAGTTAGCCCAACAAAAATGCAATTCGACTTAGAAAAAATTCTCCCATCCAACAATATTGAATGGTGCAACACACTCGTGAGTAGTGAGGAGTGTGTAAGAGAACTCACTACCGGATAAGAGTCTTACCTTTAGCTCAGTAATCACAAAGCTGATGATGTTAGAATGTGAAGAAAGTCCAATTATGTTAAAGCCTCGCCTCACCTTCCACAAAAGATGATATATCTTTGGCATAGGCTCGAGCTTCTCTTGTTTATCTACAACAAATGAAGAGGGATAAAATGCCTCAGGAAACCACAATTAATATATGACATAGAACCTCAAGATGCTAAATAAGGATCAGATTGTTGTGAGATATTACATAGAACCTCAAGATGCTAAGATGGCACCTATGGATCGGAGAATCATATGCAAAATCAAGTTTTCCCACATCAATTTGTGAGAAATTCGTGTTTAATTTGTATCTACAAGGGTTTACTACTACTATTAACATGAATTTAAACATTTCTGACCATAAGCTGGCCTTTTGAGTTCAAGCAATGACTAAATGCCACATTGCATTTAAGCAAAAAAATATTTCCTTTTCCCCTACAATCATTTTTTGCTCAAATTTTCCCCCACAATCATTTTTTGCTCAAATTTTCCCCTACAATCATACCCTTTGTCTTTATCTATGTGCTACTCATAGTCTCTCCCATTACAGCTACAGTATGAAATTATGAGCCAAATCGTTTTGTACATTTTTTGTTCCGAGTTAGTGAGATTTGGTAAGAGATTGATGAGATTGATATTTAAATATTTTTTTAAGAATGTATCAATTTATTTCTTTTGTTTCTCAAATTTTTCAAGCCTACTAGATTAATGACGGCTAGGGCGGGGATAAGTTAATAAAGACTCTTCGAATAGGCCTCGCTTTCCAATCAAGGTTCATGGAAGGAATCAGAGCAAGCAGCCCTTATTCGATTTTCAACAGCGAGCATTGAAGGGTGAACTAAGAATTCAAATCAAACTTTGTGAGTCCATCTCCAATCAATTTCCTATTTCTCATTTTATTTTACATGTAGGGAAGTTTTAGAGATATTAGTCTCCAATAATTTCTCTATACATTTTTACATGTAGAGAATTCATACATTCAAATTTAACTATCTCTACATTTAGAGATGCAATAACAATTCTCTAAATCCATCTCTACATCTCTCCATGTGAAGTAAATAAAAATAAAGAGTTTTTAAAATAGAGAAGTTGTTGAAGTAAAAACTGAAATAGGGATCTCTCGAAATAAGAGATTTATTAAATGTAAGGACACTTTTAGAGTGAAATTAAAATATGACATCCTTAAATGTAGAGAAATGATCTAAATTCTCTACATGTAAAAAAAAATTTAAAGAAACTATTAGAATTAGTTCTATAGGTTATCACATGCATTTTCTTCAATTCTATTTGAATTCATGTTTGCATAAAGGCAGGTAGTGATCAAGTCTAAATAGCTTAAAGAAAGTTTAGTAATGCAGCTTGCAGAAGGCTACATGCGCAGTTAACATTACATGAAAAACGAAGTATAGCAATAATAATTAATGATAAAGAAAATCAAATGTTGTGAAAAGGACTTCTTGTTTGCCGTTTTCAGCTTTCTCGTTGGTGTGTTAATACTGTACTAAGTGTTCTTGTGTATTTTTGGGGTAAGACTTTTATCTGACAATGAATATCGCCCACAGAATCATGGGGGTGGTCCTCACATGCAGTGGACTTCATTCATCATGAGCGTGTCGCGATACTGTTGAATGAGAGAAATTTCCTTTTTTTTGTGGGTAAAATAGAACTTTTTTTATAACGGAACGTCTTTGAAAAATTCTTTGGAAACACCCGGGACAAATGAACTCATTTACAAGAGGTATAGTTGCGTAAGTAAGTTGTCTACTCATATCTCAAGTGTACTACCACTAAATTAACCGTTGGATAGAATAAGAGAAATACTCTATGTCATTTTGTTTTTATCACCAAATATTACTTCTTATGTGTATGCTTAGTTGTCATATTAAAAATTTTGTTATCTTAACATGTTAACTAAGCATTCATATAAGATGTGATATTTAAGTGATAAAAGTAGAATGGTAAATAGCAATACTGGTAGAATAGAACTTTGCCTTCTTGTTTTAGGAGGAAGTGTTAGATTGGAGTTTATGGTTATGATATGGAAAAAGTTCTAAACTCATTTTGAATTAGCTTTGACATTGTTGATGAATAGTTACATTAATTTGTCCTTTTGCTGTTTGTTAATTAATTATTGACATACACATGCAAGTCACGCTTAATCAATGTTATTTTTTGAATAAAACATGCTCAAAATACTAATGAGGTATCTTAAAAATTAAAAGGCGTAAAATTAAATTTTGCGAACTAACAAAATATAGGTTTGAAAAAATAAAGTTAAAAGATTGTTTATAATATTTATCCTTTTTTCAAGTGACTAAATATACAAGCTAGTTCGTGTTGATATATTATAATGAGTAAATTAAGCAAGTTTTGACTGGATTTTGGTTATATATATTAAAAGGGAATATCAAACTTTTACATTAGCAGAAAATTCTTCAAAACAACCAAAAATTGAAATTTAAAGTATTAATTTACTTATTTTACCATTGCAATTTGGGGGAAAAAAAAAACATTTATGTGCGACAAAAAGTTAGGCCGGTAATGGAGCCCTTGAGATGGGAAGCAAGGGACAGATCCATGATTTTTACTTAGTGAGCACCAAAAGTACACAATTGAACACTCATTTATAGACAATTTTTTTTCAGTGGCGGTTACATTAATTTTTTAGCCTAAAAATATTTTAAAAATACAGGTCCAACTTACTCGTTAATAGTTTTACTCTTAGAGCCTCTACTGGCCCCATATAGATCCATCCATGAAGGGGATATTTGCTAATGGCTCGAGTTTTGTATTAGTCAGGAAACTAAAATCTTACAGCCAATTCTAGTGGCGTTATATTTAATTAATTAAGACTCATCTTTTTCAAGTTGAATTATGTATTTTAAAATTTGACACACCTAGCATGAGTCTGATAAACTTTCACGAATAATTCCCGTAAAAAAATGTTATATCTAATTTACCAATAAACTGAAGAGGGCCATCATGAACCTCCCTAATATGCCTGGTTTAGAGTAATTATTCGAAATGGTCATTTATTTTTGGCCTTTGTGATATTTTCGTCCATTATCTATTAAACGTGTTTAAATTAGTCTCTTATTTTTTAATATGTGACGACGCCGTTAGTTTTTTTAACAAATTTTGTCAATTTTTTTAACGTAAATTTTATGCGCCTGATATGTGACCAATTAGTCCTTTGCCCCTCCAAAATTTGAACTTAAGTTAGTCACATGCCGGACACATATAATCTACGTTAAAAAAATTGATGGAATTTGTTAAAAAAATTAACGGTATTGCAAATTTAAAGATAAAAAATTAATTTATCATATTTAATAAATAAATTATAAAAATATTATAAAATTCAAAAATAAAGGACCATTTCACTAATTTATCCTCTGGTTTATGTATCAATGTAAGAACAAGCCAAATATTTCAAAGAACTTGGGATACAAACCAAAACTGCAGTCGCCATCTGGCACACTAAATTGGGGAGTTGTTGTCTATAGCTAAAGTAAATCAATTGTCCACTTGACCACAAGAACAAGTGAAATGGGTCCATCTCCAAGCCTTTCTAACCTAACACACTTTGCTTTCAACTGTCTAGTGCTCATTTTCTGTTATCTCCCCCTTTCACTTCCCCTCATTCTGGTGTACCATGCTACCTACACGTGGTTGCTAACTGTTCATATTAATTAGCCCATGTTGTCAATTACCTGTTGTTAACATAAAATTTTGAGGAATGAATTTACTCGTAACATTAAGAGTTAATAACAATGAACTAGTAATGTAATTATGGTAAAATAAATTTGACATTTTATTACCGTTGAATTTCGTTCATAATATTATGATGTTAACATTACGAAGGACTTCTTCACTCAAAAGTTTGCATAAGTGAATATCGTGACACCATATCCTACAACTAGTAATATATAAAGGCAATTACGTGTATAAAACTCTTATTACGATCAAAGTATAAAAAAAGATATGACCTGAAAAAAATTGAAAAATAAAAACACTCCTACAAGATCAAATCAGACAAGATTGTATCAGGTGTCAAATTCGTTAAGTTAAGCGAGAAAAGTTTTTCACCGTATAACCTTTACCAATAGGTTTGCATACCGTGAACCACCCCTTCTCCTCCCCATCTCATAAGGTAAAAATTGTCCGAAATGGTCATCAAATAATCCTTGACCTGCAAAATGAACAAATGTTAGGTTATACCAGTGAAATAAGTTCTAATACTCAAGTCAGTGAGTCATCACTTTCAGAATCCAAGCTCGATGAATATAGAGTTTGGTAAGAAGAGTATTTAGGGCTTGTAATGACTTACCTCCCTCAACAGATATACTCAAGTTTGACCGCTTTAATGTCTAATTGTGTGTCACGTTACCGCACGAATTACACATGATGGAATTGCCGGCGTGTTGCTCCATCCAAGCTTTTAATGAAGGCGGCCCTAGAGATGTGACCCCAGTCCAGCATGGCTATTGCCCGATCGGGAAAGGAGAGCGTTGAGATAGCTGTTTGGTCCTACAGAATTTGGCCTGCTCTCCTCATCTCGATCCATGTCAAGTCGGCTCATTTCCCCATCACTATCAACTATTAGTACTTTTGGAAAATAATAAGAGGGGTGTGACGATCCCACATAATATTTTGTATAATTTGGCTTGGCCTCATTTGAAAAAAAAAAAAAAAAAGTTTTTCACCATAATTTATAGAAGGAAAAAAAAACAAGAAAAACAGAGTCACTAAATAATATGCTGGTTAATGAGGACATGAAGGGGGTGAATACAGTTTACAAGCAATTTTTGAAGTTATGACCTCATTCAAAGTGATTGACAAATAGCTTATAATTAAAGAAAAAAAATTATTCTTAAAGTGCCTCTCCGCGTGCTAATATTTTTTAAATTGTAAGGTCTTTTTGTTTTCTTTTTGCTAATTATCAGGTTTTAACTCTTAAGTCTTTTTTGATACAATAAAAATTAAAATCATAGTTCGAATTAAAAAATTCTAATTACGACATGTCATTATTTAATTATTTCATTCAATTTTAAATAAACTGAACATGTATTACATTTTTATATCTATAATTCTTTTGAGTTTATAACCTTTAGAACTTATAAGCAAGGAGAAAATTTATTATTTCTCGAACCTAATACCCTCTTAATTCAAGATCCGATAGATGAGGAATATAAACAGTTAAACTCATGCATATTTACACAAAAGTATTATTATATATCATTTTGATTGATATTTTATCACCTCTTTATATGCTACAAATTAAGAAAAAAAGTAAAATTTTATATAAAAAGAGATAAAACATCACGACTGCTGTAAACAATGATTAAGCCCCGTGATAAATGCTAAATAGCAAAAACCCATAGAAAAAAGAGAACAACATATAATAATATTCTAACAAAAACAAAGGTGATCAAAAAAAAAAAAAAAAAAAAAGCCCACACACACACACACACACACACAAAAGTAGAGAAAGTAATGCTAGATGCAAAGCACTATGCTATATACCATACTATATAATATATATGGGAAAGAGGAGGTGAAGCTGATGAGGTCTGACAAGTCGCTTTTATTATCATTTGGTTGAGGAGGTCGCATTCTTGCTTTTACTCTTTTCATTTTCCTTGCTCTCTACATTACATATCGACCCAACAAAGATAAACAAGTAATATAAATTCTTTCCTTTTTTTGGTGTTCTTGAAGCTTAATTACATGTACCCATTTGGATTTTGATTGCTTAAGCTTGAAAAGATTGGATTTTTATGCAGATTACAAGTATAGAATTTTTTTTTTGGTTTTTTATTTTTTTTTTATGTTGTTGAAGCTGGATTATATGCACCCATTTGGATTTTTTTATTGTTTAAGCTTGAAAAGATTGGATTTTTATGCAGATTACCAGTATATAATTTTTTTCTTTTTTGCTTTTTTTATGTTGTTGAAGCTGGATTTTATGCACCCAGTAAGGTTTTTGATTGTTTGAGCTTGCAAATATTGGATTTTATTCAGACTACAAGTGAATTTTTTCCCTTTTTTTTCATGTTCTTGAAGCTGGGTTACATGTACCCATTTAGATGTTTGATTGTTTAAGTTTGAAAAGATTGGATTTTGATGCAGATTGGATCTCATACGATAATGGTCTTTTTCATTTTGTGAAGATTTTCATTAATCTTGATATGCGATCGATTGCAAATGATAATTTTTGGAAGCTTTTAGTTTCTTAGGTATGAGCTCTTTTGTTGAGTTTCACATGCTGTTCTTTATCGGGAAATATATATATGTGTGTGTAGATTGTGATACTGTGAATTGGGTCTGGCCTTTCTGTTTACGAGAGTTTTGGATCTGTAATTTCCTTTATTGTGCCTGGATTTTAGGTGTAGAGTGTTTTTGGTTGCCTTTTATAGGGCTCTTATGTTGTTTTATGCTCATTAAGATGCTGATTACTTTCCTTTCTGTTTTCTATGATTTATGAGGTTCTTGCTTGATTTTATTAGTTTGCTGAATTTAGAGAAGGAAATCAAGAATTGTAGGAGGTTGAAGCTTCTAAATTTTATCATCGAAAATGTGAAAGACATCATCAACTTGGATTGAATAAATGGAAACTTCTTATTGACTTTTCTTTTGGGAATTTAAATGCTCTAACTTTCTTGAATGTGTTCGTGTAGGTGGTAAGTGGTCTTGAGAATTGCAAATATATCTTCTCTATTCTATGAAAAATGAAAGAACAAAATTATGCCTGAAAGATTGATGGGAGAAGAATCTCTTTGTCGAGATTTTGAGTCTCTTAGCGTGTCAAAACAATTTGTTAGAAGTGTTAGCCAGAAGTTAAAAAGGAGAAACCACAGAAGTGAAGGTGGAGATGAGGATGACACGAGGGGGGTTTCGCTGAGATGTCTTGCTCTGTATGGCAGAGGTGGAGGTTGTAAAGTTGGAGCTGACACCGGGGAAGAGATTGGGGACCCTGGTAGTAGGAGAAGATCAAGTGTCAGTGAGGAAGGAAAAGGGTACTATTCGATATGTGGAAACGAGGAAACCTCTGTAGATTGCTTCTCCTATGGGAAGGAGAGATTATGGAGGAGAAATAACAGGAAGTTTCTAACGCATAGGGAAGCACAGCAGACCAGCAGCATGAACGTTTTTCTTCCAGATGACATTCTGGAGATGTGCTTGGTGAGGCTCCCACTGGCTAGTCTCATGAATGCTCGCCTCGTGTGCAGGAAATGGAGAAACTTGACCACAACACCTAGGTTCATGCAGATGAGAAGGGAAGGGCTGTATCACAGTCCCTGGTTATTTCTGTTCGGAGTTGTCAAAGATGGTTACTGCTCTGGAGAAATACATGCATTGGATATCTCTCTTAAAAAATGGTACAAAATAGATGCTGAGGCTCTCAAAGGAAGGTTTTTGTTTTCTGTTGCCAGTACCCGAGAAGATATTTACATTGTTGGAGGCTGTTCTAGCTTGACCAACTTTGGCAGAGTTGATAGGAGCTCATTCAAGACGCACAAAGGAGTACTGGTTTTTAGTCCCTTAACTAAATCGTTTCGTAAAGCTGCATCTATGAAATATGCAAGATCATCACCCATTCTAGGAATCGCTGAGGTCAGTTCTGATTGTTCAATAATTAAAAATATGCAGCAAAATCGATCAGACAGGCGTTCTTACAGGTCACGAATTGGTGGTGTGTCTGATGTTTATGAGGATCCTCACAGACTTTCAGTCAGACGGCAATTTAGACACTCTCTTGATGAAAGTGAGGTTTCACTGTTTCCGAATATGAAACCAAACAAATCTATCAGACAAAAAACTGAACGTCAGAACTCCAAAGATGATAGGAAGTTTGTACTGATTGCTGTGGGAGGTCTTGGATCCTGGGATGAGCCTCTAGATTCTGCAGAAATTTTTGATTCAGTATCAAACAAATGGACAGAAATTCAGAGGCTGCCTGTTGATTTTGGGATCGCTTGTTCTGGTGTCGTCTGTAATGGAATGTTCTATGTTTACTCAGAAACAGATAAGCTTATTGCATACGACATAGAAAGAGGATATTGGATTGGAATTCAAACCACTCCATTCCCTCCCCGTGTTCATGAGTACTATCCAAAACTTATATCATGTAGTGGCCGGCTTTTCTTGCTTTCTGTCTCCTGGTGTGAAGGGGACGGTCAAATAGGCAGGAGAAACAAAGCAGTTAGAAAGCTGTGGGAGCTTGATCTCCTCTGCCTTACTTGGGTTGAAGCTTCAACACATCCTGACGCCCCAATGGACTGGAACGCTACATTTGTTGCAGATGAAAACTTGATATTCGGGGTAGAAATGTTCAAGATATTTGGACAGGTGTTAGACTTCTTGACAATGTTCGATGTGTCTGCTTCAGAACCAAGTTGGAATCATATCTCAAGAAATCAAGTAGCTCATGAACTGGATGATACTTCATGCATGACAAAATCAACGGCAGTGCTACGTTTATAACCAGGTAATGTTTCCGCGTGTATGTGCTTTCTTGTAGAGTTTTTGGACATAATTCGTTACATCATTTCTGCGATATTTATTCTCATCAGGTTACTTTTCTCAGATCTGTTTGTATAATGGGGACTACCTTCGTGTACGTCGATTCATTCTTTAAGCTATGTTTGTCATTTCGATCCTCGTGTCATTCATTCTTCAGAAACATAGAGATGGAACTTTGTTGCTTCATTCTGTTAACAATCTAGAATAAGTTTCTTTCATCTTGATCTTCTGAACTCCAGAAATAGTTTCTCACTAGGAAAATTGACACAATTGTCAGAGTCCTAGCACACAAGTTTGTCTTTGGAGTATGGAGGGGTTGAAGTGTTGGAAAACTCTTAAAAACATTAGCCGGTCCGGCGCTCCCATGTAATGTTAGAGCCGAATGGTTCGGTTAATATTTTGAAAAGCAACCCTAAAGTGTCTTCAAAAAGCTACTCTCAATCAAATTGTCTTGTATACCCCACTAATCGGTGAATAAAGATCTTCTCATAGCATCACAACATCATGAGTGAAATTTAATAGTTGGAAATTGTCCATATCATTTTATTATAATTGTATCAAATGATTCACAACCGTTAGATCTAGTAAATCCATTTCCCAAATGACTAGTCACTCTTCTATGTCGTCACTGCATTTTCACCATCTAACGTAACAATGTTCATACCCTATCTCTGACCATCAACGGCAAGTAATCAAAAGTCATATTATGAGTCCCAACATTACCACAAGTATTCAAAATAGTCTCTACAGCAATGTTTCTGGACTCCCGATAGATGAGAGAAAATTGAAAATACCTTTTTTTCTCATACTACTCTCTCGATGTTAGGATTCTCATAATATAAACTAACTTGAGAGCTTGAGTAAACTATGATGACTACTATAAATTTGCCATTTTGATTCACATTATGCATCATTGTTTAAACTAACTTGTTTTGAGGAACTATTTATTTATTTATTTTCCTCAATGTGCCTAAAGCATTAAATGAACATTAAAAGAGGTAGACAAAGTAGTAACAAGGCGCAGGGGGCACAAAGTATCACCCCACTAACATAAAACGTTTTATATACACAAGTAACAAGTAAAGAAACCACGAGAGATATTCTGGATCAAATTCTGCGATAAATAAAGGGAAAAAATGGCACAAAAAGTAGTAAAACATCACCACTCACAAATTAAACAGATGCATATAACAAGAGCAAATATCAAACAGCAATTACAAAGAAATACAATACTGAATGCTCAACAATCATCTGCTACTAATCCAAAAATAATCAACACCCCCGCGCTTCCTCCCCCTCAAGGGAGGGAAAAAGAAGACGCGAAAAAAATAATAAAATAAAAGACAACGAAAAGAAAACAATCACCGTTTCAGAAGTAATATGCACTTCAGGCAAGCCAATATAAGAAAACCTTTACCACAACGATACAACAAAGGGCGTAAGAGCGAGACCCTTTCATATTTCTATTTCTATAGCGCGAGATCTTGGCCGTACGCGTACAAAATTTCCATGGTGTTGCCATGTTTATTGCCAACCATAAGATGAGCTGCTAGTCAAATATAGGATAAAGGAGAAATAGCGAGACCCTTTCATATTTCTATTTCTATAGCGCGAGATCTTGGTCAGAACCCCTTTTTGGGACTTTGGCTCTCTGATGAGACCTTGAATGGACCACTTGAACCAAATGGATCCGAATCATCAAAGGAAAAACGGCGACTATCATCGAAGCCACCGGTGCTGTTAATGGAGTCAAACCTTGTGAAGGTCTCCCGTCGAGGAGAAGAGCTCCGATCATGCGTACTAAAGGAATCATATCTTGAGAAACTGTCGAAGAAGGGATCCCCTGATCCAGCATTGTATCTTGGTGGAGAATTGCCCGCTCTTGAAAGTGGAGTCTCGGGAACAGGATCCTCAAAAGCAAATCGACTACTCTTTTCAAAGACACTCTCTGCCCTGGGGGAATCCGATCTTGTTGGACTTGCAATTGAATTATTGGAATTATTGGAATCAAAGAAGTACTTCTCACCGTACTTCTCATTATCCGGGTCCTGGATGAAAAAAGTGGGCACAGTGGCAGAAGTCAGTGCTCAGTACGTGAAAGGAAAGAACCAAACCTGTAATTAACAAGGGAATTTCGGCTTGTTCCTATACAACTAACCACCAAATCATTGAAATTTATATTACACTTTCGAGACCTAATAGCAACAGAATGATAATAACCATAAATCACAAAAGATCACGATGAATAGTTACATAAATAAACAATGAAAACAACATATTATGTTAGTAGTCGTGGACCGGAATTATAAAACTCTGGTGTTCATCAGCTTCGAGATCCACAACTCAACCCAGAAAAAAAACAAGTGGCAAGTATATGCATTGGAAAATCAACTTAGTCTAATAAGATAAGATAAGTTTTTAATGGTTTGCCTCGGTAATATTTCACAGCAAAAATACCCATTTTAACAGAGAACACTTTTTAAGCAGAAGTACAGCAAGAACTCATCATGAGTGTATATATATGTGATATGACATGATAGTCAAAGCAAGATAGAAAAATTGAACATCTTGAAGCAGGATTACCTTCGTGTTGAAGCCCCATACTGAATCTATATCATCATTATTGTCAAAAGTACCCCAGGAAGGTTCATCAAAGCTTCTGCCATGCCCCAAAAATATCATAGAAGAGATGATGGAGTCAGAGGCGCGCACAGAAAAATAAAATAGCGAAGGTAGCTCAGACAAACAGTAAGATAAATCCTTAGATAACAGATTGTGCGGTTCAATCACATACCGATGAGCTTCAGCATCTTCTTCAAAGTTATTCCTGAAGTGATTATCTGAATATTCTTGGGTTGGACTTTCAGATGTTGTGTCTCTTCTTGGACTAGCCTGTGGGCTTTTTGATTCATCTTCGCTATGTTCGTATGCTGATTCAGCCACATCAGCCCTAGTATCTTTATTAAAAGTATATTCTGACTTTCCATCAGGGTTAGACATTGAATCAGGCGAATAACTATGAGTTGGAGAGGAACCTCCTATTTGAGGAGAGCTGGACTTGGCAGTTGCAGGCAGAGCAACATCAAATGAAAACCCTAACCATAAAGGAGAAATTGAGTTAGAATATATGCAACTTACACATGTTTGTTGACTTCAAAATGTATACTGGCTGTTTAGCTAACAGCATTTCCTAGAGATGAAAATGGACACAAGGAGGTGACAATAATTTAAATAAAGAAGACGTTAAACCTTCGTCATCAAACTTGTCCCACTCTTCATCCCAAACAACTGCTATCTCTGGGATCCCAGGTTGCCAACCTTGACAAACAATAATTGCAGAAAACGTTACGCAATAGTGCCAAAACACAGTAGTGTACAATTAGAATACCACTAATTGGGCCTTTTATCATTGCTTTTCAAAAGGCAAAATCAATATTCATTTAATCAAATGTTATTACAGTTAAAAAAGGAACTATCCGATTTCTTTCCTTAGTTTATTTCAAAATCATTCAAAGAACTTTGACAAAGATAACAGCTAACATGTTGTTGAGTCCCAATCAACCGTGTAGAAAATCAAAATCAAAATTCCTAGTCATTAAGGTAAAGTACTTATAATTCCTCAAAAGAATTATTCTTATGGCATTATAACCATGAATGAATCATCTTCCACAGAGACCTTTCCATAGTCGAGCAATGGGATTCAAAGATTGAAACCGCAGCTTCAAACCTTTGAATGCAAAGCCATTATTTTGCATTCATACTATTTACTTACATTGTAACACCTGAAACTTGAAATCATCATCTAATGCTAACAGTAAGATCTCTAAATTGAGCTTGTCAACAGATGTAATCGATTATTTCCCCTCTTTTTGTAGTGAGAGAAACCAAAGTGAATTCACCGAATAAAAACAAACTAAGCAGGACCAGACAGAATCAAACAAAGACCAAGAAATTACCTCATCAAATTCATCCAATGCCTAAGCAAGTTTAAGCTAATTTGACATTAAAATTCTTGTCACTAATCTCCATGGTAATACTATGAAGAAGTGAAAGCATACAGTAGAAATAGTTAAAAGTTTGGGGGTGTTTGAAAACAATTTGCTACACTTAAGGGGTCAGAAAATTCATTAGTTAATCATAAGAGAAAACAATAACAGACATTGATACTCAAAAAAAGGAAAATTTTGCTTTTTGTTTTTTTACCCTATATATCTTGCCCGATGCATCAGAAGTGCAGCAGCAGACTCAGTAAATCACACAGTAATATATTATTCAAAGTACCAAAAAGTAGGATGGATCACTAGGAGTTACAAGGAAGAATCTAATAAAGGAAACAAGTTGTAAATACCAGGGGGAAGTTCAATTAGTGCTGTTGACTTAAGGTCTACCCCAAGTTTCTTGCAACGTTCAGCCAATGCCTTGAGTAGCTCCTCAAGATCTGACTGTATACGATCAGCACGAACCTGGAAGTGCAAAATACACATAGCTTAGTCCATCTGAAATCTGACTCTTTTACCAATTGCACCGTGTACCATAATTCAAGAGAGATGGGATGTGGCATTCACCTGAAGAATACCATCTGCACTGCCACCTTGTTCCATTTTAGTGATTGCTTGCTGCAGCTCCATCTTTCTTTCCTACAAATGCATCAAGTTTAGAATTCAGTTAGTTATCAAGTTTTCAAGGGGAACACAAAGCAGACTGCCCTAAGACCTGATGCGCTATAATGTTGTTTATGCATCTAACAGTCTGAAAATAACTCATAAAAACATGGGAAGGAAACGTCTTGAGAAGGCAACGGGCAAACCAGAACAGGTAAAGACAAAATAAGGAGAAAACAAAGAAAAAGTGTGAAAATAATGCAACGGTTGCGAATATATGAAGGTACCAAAATATGGATCAGGCTGTAGAAAGTACAAAGACAAGAACTAATAATTGCAAAATTCAGAACAAAAGAGAGTTTGTATGAAGAACGATATCACTCCACCACAACCATAGCTAATCACACTAGATTGCACCATTTATTATTACTTCTCCAATTTCTATTGAAGTAGAAGAACAATCAACTCGAGAAAGCAAATATATGAATTGACTACCTGAATCTCGCGAAATGAAGCCTCTTCAATTGTTAATTTTGAAGCAATTTCTGCAACTTGCTTATACTTCTCTTCATACTTCTTGCCGAGCATCTCGGCCTGCATAAGTGGAAATAAATTAACTTTTTTTAGGATAACATACATACAACTAATCAAGAAAAAGCAGCATAAGAACAAAAATGGCAGCCGTTGTTTTAGTTTCACAGGTACCTCACGCTTATCTGCCAGTGCTCTCTCCGTGATCTCATTAAGCCGATTATCACATCTACTTTTATACAGAACCTGAAGCAAAAACAATAAAGAACATTCAAATAATTAATAGAAAAAATAAATTTGAAATTAGAAAGAACACAATTCTAAAGTAACCACATAATAACCTCAATAAAGTGGAAAAAAGATGCATAAAACTATAAAGTGAAAACCTGAGCACAAAGGATAAACTAGATAGAGAAATTACGTACAAGGTCTTGCATTTTTGTCCGGTAGAATTCAAGCTTCTCCTTCGAATCCAAAAGCACATTCTCCTTGCTCTCAGCCTTCCATAAATCAATAGAATATCCTCAAACTTCTTTTCTTTTTATTGGATAAGTAGTATAAAATAGCTTCAGTAATAAGGTAGATTTTGTACTACACTTCACCAGATGATGCAATATTCTCAACTCAAAGAAGTCATGAAGGGAAAAGGATGCTAGAGATCAGAAAACAAATCATAAGTGCATGACCCTCATAGACACCAGGCACAAACTATATTCAGCTTCACCTGTAATTTTTCACGCTTAAAAGAAGATAGCACTTAGAAAGCTAATTCCAACATAATATCTTCAATATGATATGTTGATTCAGGAATTTTAAGAAAAAAGAAACACCTTGCTCTCTGTTTCTGGTGTCTTCTCATCCATTGACCTCTGCCCATTGCTAAGTTGGTCCGCTGGAGAACTCTCAACAGGCCCTCTTGAATTTTGCTGATTGAATTGCATTGATCCATCAGCCTGGGGGAGCATAGTCGGCATTTGTGGCCTTACATTTCCAGGTGTTAATTGCTGGCCACCAGGCAAACCTTGTTGTGGTCTCAAGCCTAGACAAAATCAAAGAGATGTCATTAATTATAGAAACATATGCCATGTGCGAAAATCACAACATTGAAAGTCCAATTCCATTCAGTACCAGGAGCAGGCACCCAGCCTACAGCTCCATAAGCAGCAGTGGGTGGACCTGCCATTGAAAATAAAGTCTCGTCCATCATGATGCTAGTCGGCAGTGTCGACGGGAGAGAGCGTCCTTCCTTGTATCGCTCCATTAAATAAAGAGCTATGCAAAATTCCCTCAAAGAAAGCATGCTATCACTGTCTTGATCAGATAAGTCCCAAACCTGCTTTAAGACCTCTGATGAAGATTAACAACAATGTTATTTAGCATGAAATGGGTTAATACAGAAAGCATAGGAGATCAATTTGGTAATTCCACAGATAATAGCAAACAGAGATGCAGACTATGGACGACCAAAAATAACAAATAGAATGTATAGAGCAAATACTGATAGCCCTATTGCTATTTATGATAATCTTGTATTGGATAGGCATCAGGTTAGCTCGCAATGAGATGACAAAGATGCAAAATCGAAAGAAGTTGCACACATATACAAACACAAATCTTGAGTCTAAAGAAATGTTTCTGAACAAAGCCTTGAAAACGAAAAGTTTAATCAAGTTATCACGGAAATATCCAAAGCCTTTTGCCATAAATGGGACCTAGACAAAGACCCATGCAGTAAAAAGTAAAACATTAATACAAATCCTCATAGCTTTTACTCAATATCAAACCCATGCTTTATTTGAAAAAGATCTTTGCAATATACTTCAGTCCTAGATACAAATTTCAATATCCCAAATGGTGACAACCTGAGATTGATTGATATCAACCATATATTAGTCATCTAAATATTGGAGTTCGGCACATAGTTGTCGAATCTTATGTAACTCATGATTCTAACGGCAAAACGTCTAAGCTGGGCATGTTTTCCATTCAAACTAATTGCCCAAAAATTGAAAACAGAAAAAGATACAGGATATCACATTCAGACGAACAGTCAAAAGGCAGTAAACACATATGGCAATAAGCTAAGCACAGTCCATAAAACCTTACCTCTTGGCAGTCTCCAACTCAAGAAAAGATTGCGTGCCTGTTCACCAGAGATTCTCCCATCTCTGTCAGTGTCTACTTCCATGAAGACTTTCACATACTTTTGAACCCCAGTGCGTGTCATTTTTGGCCATGGCGTCTGAGACTGCTCCGAGATAGAAGCCCCAACAGCAGCTGGCGTCCCAGATAATGAGAGTGATGATGTAACTTGAGCTGAAACCTGTTGATTAGGTTTAGGCAGTGATTGTGTCTGCTGCAGCTGACTTACAGGGGACTGCCTACTTAAAGTACTCTGCAGAGCCTCAAATGGATCAGGCTTAGCTGAAGATTGAGAACCTGCACTTGCAGGAACAATGGCTGAAGACGACGCTGTACCAATTCCCGAATATGAGGGCGCGGGAGAAACCTGCTTGGGTAAAGATTGGTTTGCAGAGAACATATCACCTCCGAACGTTGAGTCTAAACCAGGCCCATTTCCAGGCCCAACTAGAGCTTTAGGATCTTTAGCTGCTGTTAAGGAAGATATTGAAAGTGGATCTTGAGGCTTGACAGCAGGGGGCATTGAGAAACCAGTTCCGCTACTAGGGGTTTGCACGGCTGCACTAACAGCAGTTCCACCAGTTCTTCCACCCAGCCAATTAGTTGACATGTTTGGGCTGGCAATGCCTTGCGATGTAGTTGCTGCAGTACCAGCAGCCACAGGGACAGATGGCCACATAGACTGATTATTTTGAGAAGGAAAATTCTGTTGGCTCATACCCGTGCTTGGAGGTACTTGTCCTCTGAAGCCCATATTTTGGGAACCCACACCCGTGCTTGCAGGTACTTGTCCTCTGAAGCCCATATTTTGGGAACCCCCAGGTGCGCCCATACCCATCTGAGGTGCAGGTGCGCCCATACCCATCCGAGGAGCAGGTGCGCCCATACCCATCCGAGGAGCAGGTGCAGCCACACCCATCTGAGGTGCGGGTGCAGCCATACCCATCTGAGGTGCCAGTGCAGCACTCGATGAATTTGACTGGGGTGCGGAAATGGCTGATAGATTTATCTGTGGAGGAGGAATTTTAGCTGAAGCAGGACCATAAAGCGCTGCCTTCACAATATCCGGTGTTAATTCCCGCTTGCTCTGTGCTACAGTTACAAGTTTAAGAGCATTATTAAACTCTTCACGACCAAGGTAACCAGTACGGCTCTTATCAGCATGCATCCATATCTGCAACCAAATAGATCATATGCCAAACACTAAGTACAGAATTCAAAAGGCAAATTCTCAAGGAAATACGTCCACAGATTATGAGAGATAAAAAGATGAGTGCACGATAAGAGCCAGGGTGTGAACCACATAAAATTTTCTCTCCTATATTTTCTTCCATAAGAAAATAACTTTTCCCTTGTACTCCAAAATCAATTTTGTTACAGCATTGAGAAAAAAATGCAGTGTATAATGCTAAAGGACAACCATACATTCACAATTCATAGTCAATAATTTAACAAAATTGCCACAAAAACCGCTGCAAGCATGACATGTCAACTATTAACAACATCATATGATACAGAAAATATACGAGGTCACAATATTTTCAAACACATTTTATTCGTAAATAGCAAGAAAAACCAATTTAACAAACATATCTGCAAATATATAAACATGATTCATACTCCATAATCTCAGAGAAGCACCACATAAATCGATGCAAGCATGACATTTCAACTCTTAAACGACATCATATACATTCAGTGAATTCACAAGCTCCCAATATTTTCAAAACATTTTGTACATAATAAGTGAGAAACACCAAATCCAACGTATACATATCTGCAAATATATCACATACACACTCAAACATATCTGCAAATATCTATCTATCTATCTATCTAACTCTCTCTACTCACACACATCCATATCTGCAAAATCCTACGTATCACGCGCGCACACACAAATATATGCAATTATCTGGCAATCTATCACACACACACACACACACACACACACACACATACATACATACATATATATATGCTATTATCTGTCTATCTATCACACATACACAAAACACACAAATATATTTAATTATCTGTCTACCTATCACACACACACTAACTAACTAACAGATTACACGCACACACAAACACATATATATATGCAATTATTGATCTACCTATCACACACACACATACACTAACCAACTAGCAGATCACACACAAAGACATATATATGCTCAAATAACACACACACACACACATATATATATGCAATTATCTGTGTACCTATCACACACACTACCTAACAGATTACATACAAGCATATATATGCTCATATCTCTCTCTCTCTCACACACACACATATATATGCAATTAAATGTATATATATCACACACACACAAACACACATATATATGCTCATATGTCACGCACACACATATCGGCAAATATTTATATATCTATCACACACACACACACATATATAAATGTTAAGTATATACCTGAGCGAGAACTGGTTTAGGCAAATTGGATCCTTGAAAGAAGGCGACAGCTTCAGCACCGCTGATCTTGCCATCGTGATCCAAATCGGCTCTCCTAAAGTATGCTTCAAATTGTTCCGCCATTATTATCTCTTTTTGCTTTAGATCAATTCATCACACTATATATTATTATTATTAATCAACAAATTATCCAAAAAAAATTAATAAATTGATTAACTAAAAATTCGTGGAAAATAATGAATAAATTGAAATGAAATTCGAAATTATTAGTAATGTCCAATTGAGAAATGGAATAAAAGCAGACTGTATGAAGCTTTTTAATTTAACGGTTGGGTCTCTAGTATGTGTAGAATTATAGATTGGCCCCAAAATTTGTTCAAATGGAAAAAAAAGTCGTCTTTACATACGTCACGTCGTGTCGTGGATGGTAAGAGATTGTATTTTTTAAATTTATTCTTTGAATAAAAATATTAACTAAACTAATAAATTATCTTACTTACAACGTGATAAGACTAAAAGGTTAAATGCATATTTAAAACTAATATGTGGTAAAAAGTTAAGTAATTCTTTATAGTATTAGCCTTATGATTTTCATTGAAAAAGATAGAACTAGCCTATGATTCAATTCAATTTTGGAATAGTCAAGTTGAATTGTATTTAGTATTTCCCTTGTAAATATGACTGCAAAAATAATCTGATGTAATAGTCTTCCGGTAGGTTAGGCTGTTAAATAAATTGTATTTAATTAGTCATAATCACCCATCTCACTTAAAAATTATTAAGCAAGCATGGTGTTCATTATTCAAATCAAACTATTTTCAGGTTTAGGAGAACAAACTAGTCTTAAGATGTAAATGTCATCACGACGTAATTGTCATAATTCTTCTTTTTAAACCCAATTTTGCCATGTAAATCTCATAATTTCTTTTTTTTAAAACCAATCTTACAATATAAACCTCAGTTTAAAAAAGTAGATAAATAATTGGAAAAAGGTGTAGGAGAATAACAACTTGAGCCAAACTTCACTTGATCAAACCAATACTAGTAGTGGTTTTGATGATTTTGAGTTACAAACTTTGTATTTACACAACTTTATGGTAGCAATTTCTAATTTATTGCCTCAATCTTATATCCTTCGCCCTGAAAACTTTATTATAGATACTGTAATTAAACCATCTACCACATAAGAGATGTACAATTATAGATACTGAAAAGTTGGATAAAATGATATAATAATTAACTTGTTGTAATCAAAGATTTTGACATCGAACCACGACTTCGATCTCCTTTGTACCCAAAAATGAAATACAATAATAGGCAACCAAAAAAAACTGTTTTTTCGATTTGTGATTGGCACAGTCTTGCAATGGTTTCTAAATAGCTGTTCAAACAATTCACAACTTAATATTAACCATATATGCATGCAATAGATTTATGTAAAATTATTGTCACATAATGTTATTCAAAGTGGTAACTAATATCTTTGCAGAGTGGTGGACCTCAAAGGAGAAATTCTCAACATTTTATCAAAAATGGCACGAGTAGGTTAAGGTCCCTCAGCTGTTGATCATGCGACTTGAACTGCAATAGTTGCCTGCCCCCCTAGCTTTAATCCAAGAAAAATTACTATACTCTCGATTCAACAAAGAGAATTCGTCAGGTTGTCTCTTGCCTGCCATGGATTCAACAACAGACCGTGTCCCCCCAATCGAGCCTGCAGTTGGTAGGCCAAATCCCTTTGTGTTCTTGATCCTCCATAGAAGATTTGTATACCCTTGTGTAATTCATGTTGAAGCATATATTCAGGGGATGAGTGCAGGGCAGACAATTTTAAAGCAGACTCGAATACATCTCCTGTTCAAGATATCAAATCTATAATGGTAAAAGATTTTCTACACCTGCTCTAACTTAGCAGTCATCTTAGGCTCTGTTTGTGCACTGATGGTCTTCAAATTTGTGGCAGTCTCAGGCCTCCCGAGCATAATCTTCATCTTAGTCTCCAGAACAGCACAACTTCCAGTGTCATCTCTGGTGCCGGCTTTAGATGTCAAAACCCTTTTCTAAGTCAATCCATATACATCAAATCTCGATGGAAACAGATTGCTGAACGCCGTGAAAGAAAATAGATATACACCTCTTAAGCACCATATCTGACAGAGCAAGATTTGTTAGAGCTCTTGCCACAACATGGCATAGAAAAGTTCACATCTGTTTAGTCATCCCGTTGTAATAATAAAGCGTACTTAGTACACTACGCAATACCACGAGATTTCTCTCTTTTGCAACAGACCACAAAATCTAAGAACGTAACTATTTTATATGCAGACAAATGCGATTTGGGGTCGGGGAGAAAGGGTGGAGGGGAGAAAATGCATAATACCTGTGTTCATTAGATAGCAAGGTGGACTTGAGGAAACAAGAGTACCTCAATGGAGCTAGAATTGAGCCAGAAGAAGTTAGGTCAGTGACGGTATAACTGTGGCTATGTTACATATCCTTCAGAGGGAACCTTCATCCCTACCTCCATGAGAGACTGGACAGCATAAGAATGACCAAGAGGGCTACTCAATGGCTGTCACACGAGAGAGAGAACGAGTAAAAGAGAGTTTCGGTTGATTGGGAGAGGATTAAATAGGTAAGATAAATATATAGGGAGAAAGCGAGGGAGAGAGAGGGAGACGGAATCTCACCAACTTTTACAAACATATAAACCATTATCAGTTTTCCATCTGGTCTCCCGGCATCATGGCATCTTCTTCTCCTTCTTTTTCGTATTTTATAAAATGTCATAATATCTTCTTTGCAAGTACTCGTGCATGCACAAAATTAAATATGACAAAGTAGTTCCTCCAAAAAGCAAGTGAGATTCAAGTCACAAAGATAAGTAATGAGTAAACATTGCACGGCTAAGTTGATATATATCCTCCAAATTGCAAATACTGCACATTCACGTGAAGTTCAGCAAACATATTACCATTATTTGAGAAGTACTAACCTTTATCTTTCAATTATACTCCACTTAGAAAAATCCAAGAAATGAGGTCTTCGTATTCTTGAACCATTGTCACGGTGGCTAACTGAGCAGATATGGAGTTTTATACTCGCATAAGGCTGATATTACCATGTCAGCGATTATCACAATGTAGGTGAATTCTTAGGGATACCACTGCTTACCAAGCCCACATATTGTCATGTAAATGCATTGCGATAGTCATCTCTGATCATCATAACAGGCTCGTAAGGTGGCTTTATGTTTTTACTGAAAGCTTGCCATCAGAAGAAATTAAAACTCTTCACTTATGGTAAGTTAAACGTTACGCTTAAGCATGTCAATAGTTCATACAAATGGGACAAGTGCACTGTCTGGCTGATACATTTGCAAGCATTAGAAGTGCCAGCCTTTAGCACGACAATATCTTCGCGCATTCTCATTGCCACGAGCAACTTTTATCTTCAATAACAGCTTGTATGCCATCTCTACTTTATTTGCAGCCAGTAGTTTGTTGTTTAACTTACTACAAACAAGCTTACTGGGAAAAAATCCCTTCTTCAACGCTTCCTCCATGACTAGGACAGCATTTTCAAGTTGTCCTATATTGCAAAGGCCATTAATGATATGCTCATATACTTCCATATCAGAGGAGTAGCCACTTTCTTGCATCTCATCCCATATGTTCAGCAGCATGCCACATTTACCAAACCGAGAGAGCCGCATTAGCAGCAGCTTATAAGCACTAAGCGATATCCTACATCCAAACTTTCTGGCCTTCTTATAAACCATCAAAGCAGCATGAGGCGGTCCATTGCTACACAGAGGTTCAAGAAAGGATGTTATAGTCCCTGTAGTAGGAACAATCCCTCGAGCCAACATGTCATCAAACATTTCAAGAGCATCTGCCACTCTCCGGGCTTCGAGCAATGCAGATATTATTCTGTTATACGTATCCATATTCGGCTCACACTTATTACTCAACATCCGCTCATAGTATTTCAAGCATCCATCAATATTCCCAACGGCTATAAAATTCGAAATCATAGCATTATAAACGACAGCATCAAGCCTACCACATTCCTTCTCCTCCAAACTTTCAAAAACCTTAACCGCATCATCAACCTTACCGGCTCGCCCTAACCCTTCAAGAATGTAACTATAAGTCAAGTTATCCGGATCAAATCCATCTTCCACCATCGCTCCCAAAAACCTCTCGACTTCACAAACTCTACCCAACCTTGACCACCCACCAATAACCACATTATACGTCATAACATCAAACGCTACCTTCCCTTTCATTTTACCAACCAATGAACTCGCGGCGCCAACATGCCCTCTCCGAGATAAGCATCTTAATATCACATTCAACGTCTCCGTATCACATTCCAACCCAAACTCCTCCAAATTCCCAAAAACTTGCATAGCTTTAGAAACCTGCCTCGCCCGAACAAAACTATCTAAAATTACAAAAAGGGTCTCCGAATTAGGCTTAATCGCGCTCACCCCCCTCATTTCGCGAAACATTTCCACCATATGCTTAAAAAACTTCCTCCTCCCTAATGCCTTAAGAATCACATGATAAAGCTCAACACTTTTGGGCACACTAGGCTGCTCAACTGCCCAATTAAAAAACATAATCATATTTTCACCACTTAAATTCCCTTTATTTACGACTTTAGCCACTAAATCAACAGATAATTCAACATCAATGTTGTCTAACGCATATTTTATACAAATTTTATTTCGAATTTTTTGGAGAAAAATTCCTCGTAATTTGTCTTCTGGTGGTAAAAAACTATCGACCCCAGATGAATTTACGGAAATGGGTTTTGTTTGTTTGATTGGTAAGAGATCAGAGAGCTGATTGAGGACGTGGGATTCATCGATTCCTGAACGATTTTGTTGGGGTTGGTTGGTTTTGTAATTATCGGGAATTTGTAGGGTCGAAAATGGAAATGAAGAAGAAATTGGCGGGTGAAAGTATAAATATGCAAACCTGGTGGCTATGTGGAATGATCTTGTGAATAACGTTGGAATTGTTTGAGGTCGAAACGCCATGAAATGCTGCTTTGTCTGAACCGAAAAGGTCTCTTAAGTTTGCTAGCTGCTCCATATATTTAAGTTGCAACATGTCTAATGGGCCGGGCTAGCAGTTAACCACCCAGCCCAAAACCGACCGTTTGCCTTAGTGCGGATGTATTTAGATTGTCTAATAATATAATAACGTCATTAAAAAAATTAATAATTATAAAATAATAATATACTATTGCATTATTATGAAATTCGAATCTAAATAAAGTCGGCCACTCTAATAATATTATTACGTTAGTAAGGGATCCAATTAAAAAAATTAATAGTTATAAAATGATAATACATCCTATATTATTAAAAAATTCAAATCTAAGTAAAGTCCATTACCCTAATAACATTATTGCGTTATTAAAAAATCCAAATTTAAGTAAAATGGCTCTTGAAACAGTGTTGTATAGTGGTTAGAATCAGTTCAAAAACATGTGAGAGACAAGTATGGATCCACCAATTATACACGGATCCTTTTTGCAATATTTTGTATTTGTTGGCGTTAATATTTTCTTATAAATAGTATCGTATTCTCAAAAATAATAAACAATATTCCATCCCCTCAAAAAAAAAAGTTTTGAGCATATTCTTCTTCTTTAAGATAAAAAAGTTTTGATAGCTCAAAATAAAATAAATTCTGTCAATTTTTCTGTGTTAAACATGGATGCAATTTATTAATATGTTACAAATAGACTATTCTCCTTTTTTAGAAAGCACTTTTCAAATTCTTAATAGAGTTGAGATGAAATCCTTTAATTTTGACTTAAGAATATTGCACGATATTGCAATTAGACCAAAATTGTCTTAAAGAAATAAATTTGTTTCATCAATTGCAATGACTAGAAAACAAAAACTTGAAGAATTTGCTTGGAAACGTCACGATTCATTTTCTTAAATATAATAATATTGCCAAACCATTTGCTTGCCTTAAAATGTTACCAAGCCACTTTCATCATTATATCTTTTTTCTTCTAGTTTTAATGAGGAGAAACACCAAAATAACAGTATAAGCGGAAAGAAAAGTGTAATCGTTAATAACACTCTCAAAGATACTCTTCAAGTTCATGCAAAGATTTGCCAAATTACAAAGCACATGAAGGAGCGCGCTCTCCCTCCCTCCCTCCCTCCCTACCTAAGATACCTCTTCAACTTCACATAAAGATTTGTCATATGAACACATAACCTCGTTCAAAAAAGACAAGACAAGGTCATGGTCTCTAACTTGTCACTTTCGTCTTTAGATCTCTCTTGTCCATATACCCACGACTCCATTCACTTTCTAACAATTTGCTGACCTTTAGTACAAAATGAAGGACCAAGTAGCCTGTACTATACAACTTCCCACAGCATGCATAGATGATCGGACATGTTAAAACTTCAAAGCAACCTCATCATTAAGATCAGGTCGTGATGTGAGAAGCACCTAAACTCACAAGCACCCCTCAAATGGTAACAATAATAATAATAGCAAACAAATAAAATTCTAAATTTAACAAGAATTTTCACAAATACAACGACAATGAAGCACATTTCATTCACTATTAAAGCCAAAACATTAGCACATTGTTGATCACAGAATTAAAACTAACATTGGGTAAGGATCAATAACCTAAAGAGGCCGTTTAATGCAATACATAAGCTGGCCACTAAAGCTTCTGATGCATATAATTAAGAGTGTGCAATGCAAATATCGCAAACACTACGAGTGAGTTTTTCTTTTCTTTCACGAATGAGAGTAGTACTCGAAACAAATATCGTAAGATGCATTTTCATACTCCAGCAAGATGTGCCACTAACCAACATAACAAAAATGCAAGAACCCACACAGCTCATAACAAAATATATAACTACGGATGTTGAAATATTTAATTTCATATGTTAGAGGAAGACAATTACAATGTCAACCGTTCTATAAACTTACTAATATAGAGCAAAAGGGGAAACTACTCGTTTATCATTAGAGAGTTATCAAACACCAAAATAGCCTATCCGATAAAATCCATCTTCACAGCAATGTCTAGTCATCATCTTCCTCCTAATATACATCAGAAAGAATCAAATAATCAATATCGTGAAAATACATTACCAAATGTCAAACAAAAGAAATAAAAAACTTTAACAAACCTCTCCACTGCCCTCTTCATCATCCTCCTCCTCATTATTTACCTCGGACTTCGACTTGTCAGACTCCTCATCGTCGTCACCACCACCAGCCTAATTAATTAACACAAAAATTAACAACATTACTGAAATCCAAACAGGACAAAAGAATTAGCATAAAATGATCATAATTTTATGACAAGCAGATAATTACCAATTTCCTGTTGTAGGCTTGCATTTTTCCATCATATTCCTCCTTTCGTTTCTCTGCCTTAGCTACGAAGGGAGCCTTTTCCTATATAATAACATAACTTAAAATCTATATCATAAACTTGAAATTACCCCCCAAAAAAAAATCATTTTTATTGTAATAACAATAAATAAATTACCCCTTCAGACATATGCTTCCATTTGTCTCCAGCAGCTTTGCCGACCTGTGTTTCTCCAAAAAATTAAATTCAAGAACTTCTAAAAAACCCATAAAAACTCACAAAAAGAAAAAAAAAATATTAAGAAACGGAATAAATTATTATACATTTATTTTAAGTAAAAAACATGACTTACAGCAGCAACAGATTTGTTATTAGGATGCTTCTCTTTGTATTGCTTCCTAAACTCTTCCCTATATAATAACCAAAATTCAAACTCAAAATAAAATACAAGAAAAAAAAAGAGAACCCAGTGCACAAAGCTCCTATATGCCCATTATGCACAGGGTATGGGGTACGGGTACAAGGAAGGGTCAAACACACTCTGGAGTCCAAATTAAAAACCAAATTCATAAAAAGATATATTTTTTTAAAAATCCATGGATATCCGAGCTTTACCCGACTAATCCCACAACGTTATGAAGTTATCAGCCAGGTAAACTCAAAAAAAGATATTATACAGTAAAAAATTCAAAATAGACGCAAACAAAAATCATTAAAAAAAAGGTTTAAAAATACATACATGAAAACGAAGAAAGCACTGGGAGGTCTCTTCGGCTTGTTTGGATCCTTTGCTGGCTTGTCCTTCTTCGTCTTCCGTTTTCTCACGCCAAGACTAAATATTATTAAAAAAAATAACAAAAACCATAAATAAAATTAGCATACGTATTATCAACACATAAAACAATTGAAATACATGAGATACCCAATGCACAAAACTTTCGCTATACACGAGTCCAAGACAATGTCACGCCCACTTTGGCCCTATCAATTTGCAAGACACTATCTTTACAACTCAAACATGTGACATCCTCCCCAAGTCACACGGCAACAAATTTTACTGTTGCATCAAGGCTCTCTCCGCGAGATATATGTATTTTAATATTTTAAATAATTAATATTTACAGAAATTAATAATGTAAAATAAAAGATATTAAAAACATATATATTAAAGCGAAAAGCATACTTGCTGTCAGCATTTCTCGAAACGGCCTTCGATTTGTCGCCTTTCATGATGGTCACTGCATAAAATAAAAATAAAAACTTTGACAAATAAAAATTAATTTAAAAAAAAAAAAAAAAAACACCAGTGAGTAAAGTCGATAGAAATAACAAAAAAATCAGCTGAAAAATGGCCAAAAACGATGGGTTTTAATGGGTTTAAAGTTGCCTTAAAGGGGGGTTAGAGTGAGGGTTAGGGTTTGAGAAGAGAGAAAAGTTGTAGTTCTTTTGGGGGAAAAAAAGAGGGTTTGATGTACCCTATTTTATATGATGACGTAATTAAGGAGAATGTTGAAAATGGAATGAATACATAAAGGAAACGAAAATCCCGGGCTTTTGGGGTTTAGGCGCGACGTCAAATTTCACGCCACCTCATGTATCCTCGTGCTCCCATCCTTTTCGTTTCTGCGTCGGTTAATTTAGGTTTGGTTGTCAAACCGCTCGGTCGGGAACAAGAACGGAGTCAAAAAATTTTATTAGTGAAAATTAAAATTTATAATTTTTAAATTACATAAGTATTTTTTTTAGTAAAGGTTAATTAATTTTTTTAATTAAAAATACATAGAAATTTAATTTTTTTTTTAAATACATAGAAATTTTAAATTTTTATGGGTCAATAGGGGCTAAAATTTATAATTTTTAAACTATACAAGTAATTTTATTTTTTAGTGGGGCTAATTAATTTTTTTAATTAAAAATACATAAATATCTAATTTTAAAAATATATATATATAAATTTTAATATTTTTATGAGTTAATAGAAGTTATAATTTCCACTAATTCTTACATGCCTCCGCCAAGTGTTTGGAAACTTTTGTTTCCAAGTGTCAATGCGATGCCTATGTTATACCCAATTATTACTAGTCATCTTGTTTATTTTGTGTCTTTTGCGTATTAAAGGCTAAAGTATGTTTAATTACTCTCCTATGAATTGTGCAATTTTGTACAAAAACCTCATACAATAAGAGATTTGGAAGTCTCCAAACAACCGTCGAATCTCAATTTACCATATACATCAAATTTTCTTGTCAACGAAAGGCAACGTGACTTCTTTGAGTTGATAGATTAATTTCTTCATCGTCAACCATCGATCTCTGTTAAAGTAAACCTCATTGGCTGGATTGAACAATTAGTCCAGATGGATGAATGCGTAGACCTACAAGAGGGAAAGGGGCTCAATCGTGTCATAGGATATACTTTTTTTTTTTTTTTTTGTTAAAGAGGAGATAAAATCAATTACGCACGAACTATTCTTTGGGATTTATCACCCAATCTATCCTTTTCAAGTAAGGGATGAAGAGCATCCGGTGGCTGATCGAACATGCGAGGACTCAGGGGTTGTTGAAGACTAAAATTAGCCAGTCAATCAGCGCATCTATTAGCTTCGCGAAAAACATGAATGATCCGGTACTCTTCATGCCTACTGATGATCTCCATGCACTTCTCCACAATGATCTTGAACGGACTGTTATAGGATGACCCTTTCTTCAATAACTTACAAATAAAAAGTGAATCAGTCACAATGGTAAGGTGGTGTAAACCGAGATTCTCCGCCATACAAAGCCCCTCTTCCAAAGCAAAAAGTTCGGCTCTATTACTACTCGTAATACCCAAATTGATTCCAAAACCCTGAATCCATCTCCCATCTGTTCCTTGAAAAAGACCACCTGCTTTGTCAACTCCGAAATTCCCCTTTGAACAGCTATCGATATTCAATTTATAGCCCATACTCGGTTTGTCCCATCCAATTTGATCTTCTCTCCTGCTATAAAAACTTGTTATCTCATGGGATCTCCAAGCTTCCTTGTACTCGTTTGCACTTTTAATGATCTGCTCCACGATAACACCAAGGGGTTTTCTTAAGGCCCCTTTAAAGATCATGTCATTGCGAAGTCTCCAAATTTCCCAGATAGTCGTTGCGAACAAACTGCTCCAATTAACCCCAAAGCAACAGACATTCGTTCTAATATTTTTGTTGAACCACTCATGCCAATCCAAGTCAAAGAAGTCATTATGAAGCGAAACTGGGATGATACACTCCCAGACTTTGCTTGCTGCCGGGCATAAACGCATAATATGGTCAGTGTCCTCCCCTAAAGCGTTACAGTAGCTACAATTGGTTCTGATCATCATACATCTTCTACTCAACTCATAACTTGAAGCTATCCGTTGATGTGCAGCCTGCCACATGAAAGTAATAACTCTTTGGGGACAAGGCAGCTTCCAAATAGCCTCCCATTTGAAGCTATCCGTTGATGTGCAGCCTGCCACATGAAAGTAATAACTATTTGACACTCAAGTTAAATCACTTAAACTTGGAAAAATAAGAGAACGGTTCCGTTTGTTTGTCGTAAAATAACTTACTTGTGAAAAATATTTTTCGTAAAAAATATTTTCCTGAAAAATAAAATATTTTATAGAGCTCCGTTTGTTTGTCGTAAAATAACTTGTTGGGGAAAAATATTTTTCTAAAAAATATAATATTATCAAATATTTTCTGGTTTTTAGATGTACCGTGAGTTCCGTAAAATATTTTCATCTCCCAAAGGAAATGAAACATTTTCTAAAATTTTGTACTAGCCGTAATTGTTGATCAGAAAATATTTTACAGTACCAAACAACTTAAAATCTAACAAATATTTTATGAGAAAATATTTTATGGCAAACACACGGGGCCTTAAGAAAAAAAGAGTAATGAGGAGATATTTATACCAATTAGGTTGCTTATCCGGAATATCCGAGTTTGATAGTGAGCAATGAATCTTTGGTATTGGGTTGAGAATAGCATGGTTATTAGAGTCTCCGGTCTCGTGAGGGATCGGGGCGTTACAGGTGGTATCAGAGCTTAGTGAGCTCTAAGCCGGGATAGGGTCCTCGGCCTGTTGGGTAGTAACCTTGCGTGTATGCTTGTTAAGTGTGTGTCTTGAAAGTGTATGTCTGCATGTGTGTCTTGTATTGAATGTGTGCACCTATGTGATATAATTATGTGTTACGTGCTAAATGTGTGCTAAGTGAAATAAAGTGGCTGGTTATGCATCAGATTGACCTCGTGAATTGTTAATTGCTTGAACTGTTGCTTGTAATGTGGGTATTTGAATGTCTTTAATCAAGTTGTGTTATGATTGACTTGATTGTCGTGCTTGAATGACTTTGATGATTACACTGTTTCATAAACTCTTATATAAACATGTTTGCATAATAGTTTAAAACATATATGTGTAAATGTGATATCTTGGCATTCATACATGTCATGTTGAAATGGTAAGAAAGACTTATTCCTCCCCCTGAAGGGAAGTGATTAGCAACAAGCCCTCCAAGTTGTGTGGATTAGCGGGAATGAGAGTGTTATAGGCGGAGCTCAGTTATTGGGATTTTTTCCAAGGTATTCTTCTACGCTCAGCAGTCATAAATTAATGGCTTCCTTTAGGATTTCTATATGACTGTTCTCTTGGTTTTCTTATTGAGTATTCGTCTAGTATTTTCTTGCTGGTATTGCTCAGGAGACTTAGTTTGGGATTCTAATCAGCCTTATTATATGGAATTATCTTCGGTATTTGTACTCCAAATCCTTATTGATATTTTATCGCCGCTTTTAGTTGGGATTTTATTATTCTATGGTATTCATGGCCAACGAGATTCTTATTCGGATTTCTAGATAGTATCTTCATTTGAGCCTTTATTTGGCCTTATTACTTGGAAATTCTTAGGCAGTACTAATGGTATTCCTATTTGGGTTTTCCTTTGGGCGTTCTCATTCAGTGTCTTGCTCAACAATCGATGAAGAATATCATAATTAGATTTCAGTTGATGCTGAGTTCTCTTGGAAGAAGAATTGCGTGGACGCAATTTGTTTAAGGGGGAGAGGATGTGACGCCCGAGATTCTACCGTACACATTTTTAACTGTTGCATCCATTAATTGCGCATTTAATTATGTGCTTTACTTGTTGTCTTTTTTAGTTACTATTCATTCCATGTTTCAACTGCATTATATTAATGAATTAACATTTTTATTAAATCATATTAATTATTTTAGGAGTGAGAAAAATATGCATTTGATTTAGGAGCGATAGGAACCTTCGTTTAAAAAATAGTTTAGTGAACTAATGAATAGTGTTACGTATGAACAATATGTTTTAGTTAGCTAGCACAAAATTGCAATCATAGACTCATTTTTAAGTTAACTAGACTCATTTTGTTAGACCATACACTCACCCAAATAGGCCACACCCTAATATATAATCAACCAAACACAAACAAGTCATAACTAAGCCAAAAAAAAAGAAAAAGAGAAAATGCAGAAATTACTGTAGCAAATCCGAGAATCAACATAAGAGAAGAATGAGAGGATTTTGCTCATCAAATCTTCAAGCCAAACCAAGCCAAGCAAGGAGTAAGTAGTTTAAGGTGTTTGCTAGCCTCTCGAGAGTTCCTACGCGCATTGGTGAGAGTTTTTCATACTTATTTGTGCTTTTTAGAAATGTTGCTATTTTCTTGATTTGTTAAAAATGTTGTCTAATGCTATTGCAATGTTCAAATAAGCTTATATATGTTGTATACGTGTAGTAGATACTACATTTATGTTATTGTTTCATATTTTAAACGGTAAAAATCATGATTTTTAAGAGTGAATAGCGACAAAATTTCTAAAATTTTGTGTAATTGTGCACCTTACATGTATTTTCTCTAACAAGGTAGCATTTCCAATATATAGCTACACCCATCTTGGGAAGTCCCACCTTTTTTTTTAGTACATTTTTCCTGCCAAGCTAAGCTCTGGTTGGGCAACCAAGGTATGTATGTGCCCAAATCTTATTGACCGGCTATTTCACCCGTATCAATCTTAACATTCAAAATCATAAGATGTCTTCTAAAATTACATAAACGTCGTGACAAATTATTTAGGAGCGAATCTATAAACTATTTTCAATGGAGAGTTAAAATATATATTTTTAATTATATGAGTACATTCTTTTTCTAATGAAGTTAATTATTTTTTTTAACCAAAAATACATACAAATTTAATTTTTCTAAAAATAAATAAATAAAATTTTTAATATTCTTTTAAATTAGTGGATACTATAATTCCGCTCTCTCTCATTTACATCTGCCGAGCAACCATTCGACTTCCGGACTGAATAATACCTTTCACCAAAATTTCTAACAACTCCATTCCTATTCGTGGAGAATCCTTTCCGGTCAGTTAAAGTATTTGCTTCTCAAGGCAAAAGAAACCAACCTTTCACTATGACTATGAAGAATAAGGTAACTTTCCGACCTGTTTAAGATAAGAGTCTAGAATTTGGTTTGTGGCCCGCATAATCCCAAGGCCTTGTCCCATCATAACGAATATACCATTAAAGATTTCTTCAAGCAACTCAAACCTTCGACAAAAAAGCAAGTCAAACCAAACCAATCTAAATGAAGTTGAATAGGTATGGTTCAACGATAGTAAAATAAAATTATTTTTACAATATCGTATATTTGACATTCTCTATTACTTTAGTTTTTGTCTTTAACTGACTTATTATACGTGTAGAGACGTACTATTGCACGAGAGTTTACTAATTAATAGTCGAGCGTCGCCGAATAATCCAGTAGTTGGATTGGGTTCTTAGGTCATCCCAAAAAAAAAAAACCAACCTAAATGAAATCAACCAATCCTTATACCATTAGTTGAATTTAGTTATATGGAATTGACAATACTATTCATTGTCATGATGTCTTAAATTCATATAAAGAAATCCGACAAGGTTTTACGTTGAGAATGGATTCAGAATTTTTGTCTAGTAAGGATTGAAACACACAATTTAATATTCAAATATGAATAAATAATTTTAGTAGTGACTAAATTAAATTTTCAGTCTAAAAATACCTTAAAAATACACTAATTTTTTAAAAATACAATTAATTCACTCTTTAATAACTACGCTCTGGAGTTTTAAATATGCATTCTTTGTACACACACACTAATATGAGACAAGTGCGTTGATGAGTATTTTAATGTCTAAACCTTGGATTGAAAACAGTAATCTAATGTTACGAAGTACCAATGAGCCCACGATTTTGATGATATGCAAGAGCATAATTTTGGCTATCATCCCTTAAATTCAATTTTTGATTGGTGAAGCTTTACCAATTTCATTTTCTAATAAGATAAACCAGATAATAAATGTTACTTTCTATTAAAGGCAAACTTAATTTGACATCCAAACTCTTTTAAATCCAAATTTATTGTATGAGAGTTAGCACCCATAATTTGCATTTAATGGTAAAAAAATATTTATATTTTCCGTTTTAGTCTACTTCCATTCAAATTCATTGATTTTTGTGAGCGACAATAGTATTTTGGAATAAATTCATAACATGCGTGCCCCGTATAAAAAATAAATTCAATGTGTAGCAAAATTTTCAACTAAATGTGTAGTTAAGTTAGTATTTGGATTTTAAGTAAAATATCAAAGTAACTTTAAATGGCAAAGTAAGATGTATCCTTTTTTTTTTTTTTGGTGGAAAGTAAGATGTAGCCTTCATTTGATAGAAACATGTGATACGGGAGTTGTAATGCGTTTAAGGCACTATTCGATATAGTTTTTAGATGTTTAAATATATTTTTTGTAACTTTAAAAGTTGGAGTTAATTTATTTGGTCGATTTCTCAAAAAAAGTTGAAAATAAGAAATTTTATATTGGAACTTTTCAAATAAAACTTTGTAAAATTATTTTTATATAATATATGAAGTTATTTTTTTTCTTAAATATACATCTCTATAGTTTTGAAAGCTCGATAATTGTTTTAAAATTTTTTAAAAGCCCAACGTTGTTTGATATAAGGCAAATAATTAATGGCTTTTGTTCAACGGCACTTCTAACATAAACTCTACTATTTGAATCTCAAAAATAAAACTTTCACAATTAAATTAAACAAAACCTAAGTGATAATCCAAGTTAATCATTTTGATTTAGCTGATATGAGACCTAAGACAATTACTTTTAATATTATAACACAAATTTTACTTGCAAACTTGGAGTGCTAAGCCTGAGGCATAACATAATGATATCAAAATGGACAAGAAACCAACGTAGAAACTAAGCCCCTGTTTGGGTTGCAAGAGGGAAAGTAAAGTGAAGGAAGAAAAATAAAGGAAAGGAAAGGAAAGGAAATGAATTACATTGTTTGAATTATAAAAAAATAATAATGAAAAAGAAGGGAAATAATTTTATAATTTTTTGTTTGGATTGAAGAAGGAAGAGAAATGAAAGGTTAATTTTAAATAAAAATTACTTAAGTACCTTTTTTTATTTTTTTAACAATAAGATATGTAGGGACAAAAATAGACTTTTGATAATTTCACTTTACTTTCCCTCCAAAAAACCCCAAATTGAAAGGATTGTAAAATCTTTCTCATTAAAAGAAATGGAGGGGATTTGGAACCCCTCCATAACCTTTCATTCCTCTAAAATTGCAATTCAAATAAGGGAAATGATTGAAAAATCTCTCTCTAACCTTTCCTTTCCTTTAATATTGCCAATCCAAACAAGCTGTAAGTGTTTTGTGAAGTGCTACAATAACGGAAGGTAGTAAGAGGTACAACTTGATGTGTATGAGTTATTTTTAGAATCCTCTACAGTCTAATTGCCCTGGCATACAAATTGTATTTGTTAATTAGTCTTAAACGTTTGCTTATTTTGATATTTCGGTCTCAAATATTTTAAATTGGACATTTTAGTCTTAAACATTTTACATAAGAGACATCATTAGTCTATTAGTTCATTTTTGTTAAATTTATTCCGTTAAGGTCACGTGATTCGTACGCTGTGCATTACAAAAAAAACATACAAGATTTAGGAATTACAACGGTTCGAATAACTGTGAAAAATGACAAAACCGTAACCAAAACTGTTTAGCTAACCAATAACCATAACCGTAACAAAAACTTAACGGTTTTCAAAACTAATAACTATAACCGTTACCTTTAAGAATTTAAAAAATCACGGTTAACCATAATCGTAACCGTTTAACTAAAAAATAATTAGTTTAAATAAAAAAATCTAAAAAAATGTAAGAAAAATTAGTTTAAATGTAAAGAAATAAAAAATAAAAGAATTCAAACTAATGATAAAACTTGAAATAAATTGCATAATATTTTTATGAGCAAAAATTAGAATCAATAAGTTATGCAAAGAGAAATTAATTCCCAAGCATCAAGCGAGAAATGTCTTTTATTTCGTTTCGTCAAGTAAAGTATATAAGTATTGATTTAATAGGCTTAACTCATCTCTTTTAATTAAGCTTAGTTCATTTTTTTTAATTGAGTTTAGTTCAAATTTTTATCATTTTATTTACTAATTTTAGTTAATCTTTTATTATTTTAAGTATATATATATGGTAAATTTTTTATTAAATTAATAATCAGGTTTTGGGTTTTTTTTTTTTTTAACGTTAAAAACTAAATCCTATCAGTTTACCTATCGATTTCCCTTTATAAAACTCAAATCTAAACGGATTCTTTATCAATTTTTATTATCAATTTTTTATCGAGTAGTTATTCGTCGGTTCGGATAAAACTGGTATTCATTGTCATCTCTAATAAGGTTAAATTAAGAAGAATTGAAAATATAGTAATGTTTTGTAAGAATGAGTTATAAATTAACATTTAAAACCAAAATATTAAAATATACAAATATTTAAAACTAATTGTATTATTTTGTTTATAAATTATAACATTAATCTCGATCACAAGCTTAATCTCCTAGAACTTAAACAAGGTTCCTAAAAAAAAAAAAAGAGTGAAAGAATCAAGTGGTGGGTGCCGGCAAAAGAAGCGAGTGCAAAACCCCAGACCAATACCGCGCGTGACCACCCACCTCACCTATACCCTCAACAACCAAAACGAAAAAAGTATTAAACACAAAAACGACAGCGTAAAAGCAACAACTCACTCACGCGTCCCTTCCCTTCTCTCTTCTCAACACAAAAACCAATAAAATAGTAGCCTATACTTGCACATATACACATACATACACATATATATATATATATATCACCAAAAAAATTAAAAAAAATAAATATTAAGTAACCCCAAAAAAAGAGCTTATTAAATAAGCCATAAGCCCAACGCGAAATGGTTAAAGCATCATCATCATCAACAGCTTCAGCTTCAACAACGGAGATGAAGCGTAAGAAGAAGAAAGGCCGTCCATCTTTAACAGATCTTCAAAATCATCAAATTAATAATAATAAAAATAAGGATTTTAATAATAATAATGATAAGAATAATAAGAAAAAACCCCTAACTTCTTCTGTTGGAAATTACGATTTTGCCCCTGCACGTCGATCCACGCGGCGGAACCCTAATTCGTTGAATTCTCCGGAGTTTGAGGACGGCGGTGAAGATGATGATTATGATGATGATGATGAGAGGAAAGAGAAGAAGGTTAAGCTTGTTGTTCGTTTGCCTCAGGCGAATTTGAACCAACAACGGCAGGAAGATGGTTCGGGTACGGATGATGAGGATGAGGACTTGGACCTTGGAGGTGAGGGACACGTGTCGTCGTCTCCTAAGAAGAGCAAGATCAATGCCGTTGATCGCAGATCTGACGACGCCGTTTCCGAACAGGTTCGCTTCTTTTTGTTTTTTGCATTTCATTTCTCATTTTTCTGGAAAATGTTTTTATAAAATTTTGTAAATTTTTTCGAATTTTGCGTGTACAATTTTTCTGTTTTCTGGAAAATTGGGGAAACTCTGTGTGTGTGTGTGTGTGTGTTAATTTCTATTATTTTTTGGCAAAATTTGTGAAATTTGAAACTTTGCGAGTACAGCACTTAAATTTTTGGACAATTGGGGACTTTTATGTATCTATGCTTGTGAGTTTCTAACTGTTTGCGAAATTTAAAATTTTGCGAGTACTTAAAACTTTGCGACTACAGCTCATCAATTTTTTGGAAAATTGGGGACTTTTTGTGTGTGGGAGTGAATTTCTAATTTTTTTGGCAAAATTTGAAATTTTGCGGGTACAGCTCTTCAATTTTTGGAAAACTGGTGACTTTTTGTGTGAATTTTTTGTTTTCCGGAAATATTAAGGTTGCTGTGTACAGATTTCTTTTGTCGGATTTCGCGCGCTAATTTTAAGGTTTCTTTTCTAATTTTCGTAACTTCCCAAGATTTTGACTAATAAGTCAAGCCGCCCACCCCCTCTTCCCCCTTCCCCCCCTCCCTCCCTCCCTTCCTCCCTCTTTTCTACACACCCGCACTAGTATATACATAGTATATACTAGTGCGTGTGTGTGTGTGTACTTATTTATGTATGCTAAAGATAATAAATTTATTTCTTATTTTAGTGCTTTTGGAAAATATCTTTCTTTATAAGTTTTTCTTAACTCTTGAATGGTTAGTAACCAATTCGTCTTATTTTATTTTGTAAAAAAGTTGGGATATTTTTTTTTGTCTTTTTCTTTGATTAGCTTCTTCATTTTTGACTTTTTTTTTCCTTTCTACTTATTTTTAAATTCTCATGGCTGCTGAATAATTTGGAAGCTCACTGAAATTAAGAGTATAGTAATTGTTCTAACAGATGGGGTTTGTGATTAATTGTTGCAGGCCGAAACAGTTCCGAAAGCGACGGAGACTAGACATGGTATAAATCAAAACCATTTATGGTTTAACAGAAGTGAACTAAAATGTTGTTTTAGATTTTGAGTAGTTAATTTTGATTTCATATAAGAATACGATAAGGCTTGGTTTGGTTTTGAATGATTAGTTTATATGAATATTGATATTTATTTGTGGACAGGGTTGCAGTTGGAGTCTGGACCCACGACACCTTTGCCAGAGAAAAAGTTGTTGCTGTTCATTCTTGACAGGCTTCAAAAGTGTGTAATTTTGTTTTGGTTTTAGATTCTAAGATCATCTCTTCTCTCTTACGGTTGGGTATTGGATTGTGATGGTAATGTTACTGTTTGTATTTTTGAATGTAAATGCAGGAAGGACACTTACGGGGTATTCTCGGAGCCTGTTGACCCTGAAGAGGTAATCTTTGTTCAGAAACGATGCTTATGTAGCTGATGATGCTTGATGTTTATATCTTGAGCTGATAGTGGAATGGTTTCTATGCAGTTACCTGATTATCATGAGATTATAGAGCATCCAATGGATTTTGGGACCGTGAGGAAGAAACTTGACGGAGGACTTTATTCAAATTTGGAAGAATTGGAGGTTAGTTTTTGGATTGCATGAACTAAACATTTAGAGATTAGTTACTATATGGTTATTGAGTAGGAAGTTGTCAAGAGCTTCATCCTGTTCTTGAGAGTCTCTCTCTTTCTTTTCATCATTATTATTCTCTTATGTGTACTCGATGGTTGATAGAATTCTTGCTGTTCTAGACGAATAGCAAAATTGATTGATGACCACTTGCCATTTATCGTGACATATGCAGGCTGATGTGCTCTTGATTTGTTCAAACGCAATGCAATATAATGCACCGGATACCGTTTACTTCCGGCAGGTCTGCTTGGGACTACTTTCACCCAACCCCTTTTCTTAATTTGTTTTTGCCTTATTTTCAATGTTGGGATTTTTAGGCCCGGACTATTCAAGAGCTTGCGAAAAGGGATTTTTCAAATTTGAGGAATGAAGGTGATGATGGTGAACCTCAACCCAAGGTTGTGAGGAGAGGCAGACCTCCGAGCAAAAACCAGAAAAAATCTCTTGAAGAGTCACCTGTTGATCGTATAGGTCCAGAGCTTTCCTCAGGTGCAACTCTTGCTAGTGGAGAAGATAAAGCTGTTGGCTCTAATTCGTACAGTCTACGAAAGGGACCTATGCTACATAGGTTTCGGTCGTCTGATGCATTTGTGACTCCACATCGTTCACGCAATGGTGAAACCAACTCTGATTGGTCAATTGATTGGAACAGTGAATTCCCAGGTCTAGATACGCTAATGTTGTGATTATCTGCTGTAGAATGTACATATTAATCTTCTATTGCAATGTGAAGTCATTGTTTTCTTCTGGTTTGCAGCTTCCATTTTGAGGGCCGATATGAAGTACGGAAAGAAAAATTTCATAGTGGATGAGAACAAACGGGATACCTATAACGAGTACCATCCGTCAAGTTTTGACAATGAGCTCTCAACGTTATTCAACATTGATGGAGATATGAAGCGGCTGATGGCGGTACGTATTTCAAGAAATGTAGCCATTGGATTCTATAAAATTTAGCTAAATTTATTGCTAGATGCTTGATTTTCTGAATTTGATGCCCCAAAAAACTTTGGTCTAGCACCTGGAGTTTTTCTTTACCCATCTGATATGGAAAAGAGCACGTAAAAATTTTGTATGAACATTTTGTCATCTGCTCCTATCATGTCTACTTGCCCTTTTGTGTGCAATTAAGATCTATTTTTGGAGTGCACTTAGCAGAATACATTGACTATTCTTGCAGGTAGGTCTTCAATTTGAGCGGCATGCTTATGCCAGAAGTTTAGCCACATTTGCTGCAAATCTTGGACCAGTTGCCTGGAAAATTGCTTCCAGGAAGATAGAGTCCGTTTTGCCTGCTGGAGTTAAGTTTGGCCCTGGATGGGTGGGAGAAAACGAGGGGCACCACCCAGAACCGTCATCCTTTTCAACTGAGAAGCAGAAATCACCGAGTAATTTGAGCAGGCCAGTGACGCCATCTGCTCCTGGTGTGATTTCTTCTGTCCAGTCCAGGTCTTCTGAAGAAATGGTTGCAGCCGTGAAGAGATTAAATGGTCAGAATGAGTTGGCCGTGCAGGGCAGTATTTCTCCTTGGGGAATGCAAGGTTCCTTTCATGCTCAGCAAAAATCCGGGTTGCATCCTAACAGGAATGGCTTCAATGGTATGTTTGGTTATAATCCATCATCGCAAATGGGGATGATCAGACCATCCATGCCATCTGGACAATCTAGTGTGGAAGAAGGCTCGATGCCTTATCAAATGCTCGGTAGGGTCTCCAGAAATGATACTTCCTCCGTCTATCCAATGTCTTCAAGCCGTCCTGGTTCAGAAGAACCTAAAATTTTAGAAAGTTGGTGCATGCCTCATTCTGGGAATTCATTTCTCAAAGGAAAAGCTCATGATCCAGTTATAGATTCTGAACCGGGTGTCTCTGGTAAAGCATCTTACCCAGAATTGTCAGTCCAACACAGACAATCTCTTCCAATTCCACCGGACCTGAATGTCAGGGTCCCGGGGCCAGGTTCACCTAGTTCCAGCTTACACATTGGCTCACCCCAGCAGCCGGATTTAGCCTTACAACTATGAGTAAAGAATTAGTGATTGTTGATTTGTCGCGACTCGCTATTTGCAGAATGCATCTGCAGGGGCATTTGCTTGCTCTATGATTGTGACTTCATTTGGTGGTTCAGGTGATTAGGGAGGGCGTAATGTAGGAAAAATAGCTTGTACAGGTCATGTAACCAAAACAGATGGAATAGGGAATTGCTATGTAACATTTGAAATCCTATGATTTTATTGGAATTAAAAATACTAATTGATCAGCTTATCAATAACAAGCAAACATGTTGATCTCTTATGTATCCTAATTATTCAGTCATCCCGTGAGGGTGAGCTAATCTCAAAAACCCGTTAAAAACCTGTTCTTAGTTCGGATTGCAGGCTATTACTTGTCTTTATAAAGTTGGAATTGCTAGTAATCGTCATTAAGCCATACGGCGATAAATTCGTTTCCTCTCCTTGAGTTGTCGTTTTCTCAACTTTGTTTCAAGTGCTAGTGAGCTTAGCATTGTGATTGACAAGTTTAGATGACACCATAGATAAGTTGGTCAACTCTTTATATATATATATTCGAGAAAGTCAGTTGAATTAGGACTAAATTAGATTTGCGCAAAGAATGTAAATCCTTTGGTGTAACGGGAACTCAAATTTTTTGGTTAATAAATTAATACTTTTATGGTTTATTCTTAATCTTAAAATACAAATGAGTCGGTCCACGTGTTATTCATAGTATTAGCATTAGTTGACTTGTGTACATAGTTTGCCTTTTATTTGGCTGGACTTTCAAAAGTCTAACCATCCTTCTCTTCATTGCAGTGTTGAAATCAAGACTCATATCATCATTTGATTTTTCAACTATTGTTGATCAACATACCAAAAGCCACTAGGTATTAACCCTTAATTATCATATTAACCTTCCACAAATTCAATTCCACATGTCAGAGGAGATTAACCCCATAGTTTAGTCAATAATCATCCTATAATTTCCGATTTTCATTTTTTATGGTCTTCACAAAAATATAATAGAACCGAAACCACAAGTTACATAACAAAATTAGTAAAAAATCCCAACTAAATTATTATCGTTAACACCAAAAATCTTAAACAACTAGACTAACTTTAACTTCATATTATGTGTGAACTAGAAAAGAAAATTGACTAAATTATGAACAAGTCAGACGTGTCTAATCATATTTTTTTAACATTAATTTCAGACATACTATTCATAATGCAACAATATAGCTGACTGGATTACTAAAACTCTTCTTAGATATAATTTCTTGATCAGATTGCTAACATCCCTCAAGAATCGTAATATACCCTCTTTGGACTATTTAAGTTCTCGTAAAACTTAAACAATGCAGTTAACTTACTTATGATCCAAGTCATAAATAAATTTCTACCTCTTAATTAAGTTACAAACTCACCTTTTGAATTACAAAATTTACTCTATATGGACAGTTGTAACTCCATCCCGTTATTTAGGATCAGTTAATATTAATATTAGGTTTTCGTTTGATAAAAAAAAAAAAAAATCTCGTAATGCACATCATATATCTTTACCTTTTTTAAAAGAGGGAAAAAGAAAAACCTCATCCTATTCACTTCTTCAGTTGTGAGATTAGTAAGAATACTAAAAACATAAGGATAAAAAGGAAATCTCACACCACCATCCTCAACCAAACCTTTAAATACTAAGTGTGAGCTGATAGCAGCACTCTGCAACAATCATAGAAGCCTTTAAATCTCTCTCTCTCTCACACACACACACAACACACATTTTACATAATGATTTGAGTCTGAATACTAGCTTGTTAACATGTTGAGACTAAATTAACTGATCCACAATATTCGAGACCGTGTTGACAGTAATGTTCAACGTATTCATTATAAATTAACATACAATTTTTTTACAAAATTATCGTGACACGGGATGTTATCTATACGAAATTAAAGGAAGGAGTGAATTCGATAGAGGGAAAGAGAGATTTGGCGCAAAGGGTGGCGCTAAAACAGGAGCTAAAGAAAGAAAGCTTTGTTTTTTTGCAGCCACTCAATGGTCATCTTTGACCCCAATAATTTGAAGGACTAATTTTTCTATTTTTTTTTTTTATTCGCTTTACCATTTTCATCTGTAGTAATGTATGAAAATAGTAAATTATAAATAAATTTTTTGTACACATGCTTATTTATTTATGTATGAAAAATAATAATCTTGGTTCAACATTTGTGTGAACATAATTGAATTGAGTAAATGGTTGTACTTTTCTGAGCTTTCTTTTGTTATTGTCCATTGTTTACACCTAGAATACATCTGTGTATTATAAAGATTTGATCTTTTCTTCAGCAAAGGAGGGAGAGAATGTATTCTCTTCTCTCTCCTTAACAAGAAGGCTTCTGCCTCTTTGTAAAGATATATTCTTTTTATTTTTTGGGTGGTGTTTTTTTGATCATTATGTAGTTGAATTTTATTTTATTGAGGTGAGATTTTTGTGGGTTGTGTTCATATTGTGGAGATTTTGTGCCTTTTTAAAGGGTGTCTGAAGATTTTTTCTTTTGGTGCAAAAATTTATAAATATGAAGTGCTTTTCTTGTATGAGCCGTCGATACGTTGAGGACTATGATGATGTTATGGCCCCAAAATCTATTGTTTCTTCAGGTTTGTGCTTGATTCTCTTTTCCATCCTCTCTACGTTGTTATTGTTTTCAGTATGATTCCATCGGTTTCGTTATATGTATCTCATTTGGTGAACAATGTGCTAGAATTGGATAATGGTCTCTTTGGGTGTTTAATTAATTAAAGTTTGTAATTTTGCAGCTTTGGTAAGGCAAAAGTTATTTGTTGATGGAATTGGTAAGAATATGTAATTGAATTTGTGTTTGGAAAATGTGAAACTTTGATGAATTGTTGTTGGGGTAACTGAATTGTGTTGAATTATGCATCTGTTTGTGTAGAAATTCCGAGAGACACTGCCAGGGAAAGCAGTTCCAAAAAGGGGAATATGGCACATAGTTTCATGTACAAGGAACTTGCAACAGCCACCCGAAATTTTAGAGAGGGGAATTTGATAGGTGAAGGTGGATTTGGAAGAGTATACAAAGGCCAGCTAGAATCGAACATGGCAAGTTTTCGCTTTCTGATATGTAATACCAGTATATATGAAAGTGAATAATTTTTTTTTTAAAACAGATTATACCCGTTTTCCTTCCCAAAAAGAAGTGCTATCTATTATATTTTTTGGCTTATTTCTTCAAATGATGCCCGTTGGTTTTAGGAGCAGACTGTTGCTATCAAACAACTGAATCACGAAGGCCTTCAGGGGAACCAGGAGTTTATGGTTGAGGTTCTGATGTTGAGTTTGTTGCATCATCCCAACCTTGTCAACTTGATAGGATACTGTACTG
This sequence comes from Ehretia macrophylla, assembly GCA_037974665.1. Lineage (NCBI taxonomy): Eukaryota > Viridiplantae > Streptophyta > Magnoliopsida > Boraginales > Ehretiaceae > Ehretia > Ehretia macrophylla. The sequence continues at coordinate 830,903 of CM075774.1, forward strand.
ACGGGGATCATAGACTTCTGGTTTATGAGTACATGCCAATGGGTAGCTTGGAGAATCATCTCTTTGGTAATTCTTGAAATCAAAACGCAACACTTATATTTAATTTCATTTTAAGATATTTATATGTTGTTTGCTTTGTTCTACGTTGCCCTTTGAGTATTCTCTGGCTGGTTCCTTTTGCCTAATTTAATACTCGTTGAACACGATGATACAACTATAGATTGTTAGTGCTTACATTTACATAATTTCTTTACTACTTCTTCCCTCTTTTCTCTATTTAAAGAACTCTCTAGTCGTGTTTGCAAGATTTTGCGTACTAGCAGCATGTGTGCCAATTATATTATGATTTTGGCTTTTTTGAACTTCAAACTTCCGGACATTAGGAGAAAACACACTCCATGTGTTTCCTGCTTTACATCAGTTACATGAATGCAGAGAGTACCTAAATAATGAAAATAGATGTAGTGCTTAAAGACACATTAGGTTGACATCTGAAAATGTTGAGCAGTGTTCAATTATAACAAATGATTATGTTGAATTTACAAGTTACAGAGTCTTATCTAACCCACCTTTCCCTTCTTTCAAATAGAAAGAAGTATCCTTTCTTGCATACGAGTAACTTTGTAGCAGAATAATTGCTGTTTATCTGATGCGGATTGGTGTGGCTAGTCAATGGGACTGAGAGTATATTTAGCTTTCGGCTGAAGTTGTTAGAACATCTGAATTCCTGTGCAAGTTTTAGATATGATTTCCTGGTTCCACCTTGTATGTCTCTTGGGACTCTTAGGTTTCCCTTTTGCCCGCTTTTATCTTTTTAGATGCTCGTAATTTTTAATTTTTTTTTTTGGATCTGGATGCTCGTATTTTGTTATTGAAATTGAATCCTACTCCAGTTTTTGTGTATTACAGTCATATGGGAGTAAATGATCACTTATTGCCAAAAATATGCTTGTGAAATTCTGCCATTTAACATGTTGAGCCGTCTATGTATTAGTTTTGCAACTATATGCTTTATTTAGATTATACCTGTGTTTTTTTTGTACAAGTCGGGGTTCTGTTTTGATATCTAAAACTGTTGGATTTTTTTTTATTTTAATTTTTGGTCTGAAAACTGTTAGATTGTATTATCAGATTTAGATCCGGGTCAGGAGCCATTGAGTTGGAGCACAAGACTAAAGATTGCTGCCGGTGCAGCTCATGGACTTCAGTATCTTCACTGCTCAGCAAAACCACCTGTCATCTACCGCGATTTAAAATCTTCTAATATATTATTGGACAATGATTTTAATCCAAAGCTGTCCGATTTTGGACTTGCTAAACTGGGACCGGTTGGTGACAAAAGTCATGTTTCAACAAGAGTGATGGGAACCTACGGATATTGTGCCCCAGAGTATGCCATGAGTGGGAGACTGACTTTGAAATCTGACATCTATAGCTTTGGCGTGGTTCTTTTAGAACTGATTACAGGACGCAAGGCTTTTGACTGCACTAAGAAGCTCGGAGAGCAGAACCTGGTTGCGTGGGTGAGTGATAATTCTTGAACTGCTTGTATATAGTAGTATTTGCTAAGAGTAGCATCAAAACTGTTTTACGTCTTCATATGGCTCTAATTATCTATCCTACCCTTGCTAATTGAGTTATTAACGAGTGAATTGAATTTAGTTTTGGCATTTCTTATCCTTCTGTTACCTGATTTCCCCTTGACACGCGCAAACTATTGTGTTATGCCATTGTATCTTAAAGAGGATGTGGTCTATAATTACATAAAGAACCATCTTCAATCTCACAAGCCTCGTCCTGTCTTTCGTTTCATTTGCATTGCTTCCTACACTGAAATAATTCTCCTTTCTGTATCTCAGTCTCGTCCATTCTTGAGAGACAGAAAGAGGTACGTTGAAATGCTTGATCCAGCACTGGAAGGCCGCTGTCACGTCCGGTCTTTGCAGCATGCTGTTGCAATTGCTGCAATGTGTCTCCAAGAGCAAGCAAACTTCCGCCCCCACATTAAGGACGTCGTTCCCGCCCTTGACTATCTGGTCTCTCAGGCGGAAAGCTCTGCTTCCGGCAAAGGTACTGAATCCGGCACTCATACGCCGTATATGTCCCCGAGACGAGATCTTAAGCTTGATCCTATGATACAAGAGAGGGGAGGCTATTATGTTTCTGTCTGAAGGTTGATAGCCTTAGGCTTCTTGATGCTGTATGCATACTTTTTCCGGACTTCATTTTGAAAAGGCTTGTTACCTTGACTATGAATCAAACCGAACCAAACCAAATTGAACCTTATCTCATTAGGTGAGGTCGACTAACCTGCTACATTGACCATAATCAGACCATTAATAGTCTTGTCTCCTTTTTGTGGAAGCTTGAGATAAGAGGATGATCTGTTGCATATATTAAGTGTACAGATCGTGTATTAATCTACTATTAACTATAGGATTCTCTCCTATCATGGACTATTGTATTTATTCTAGTGATCCACAATCGATGAAAATTTCTCTTTTGCCTACCCCTATGCCGATAAGCCAAAGGTAAAGCTAGTTTTTTCTGTTGCTTGCATCAAAAGAATTGCTAACACGTTCATCTTAGGACCTGCTTATAAGATTCTCGGCTCAATGTTACATTCATTTTTGTTTCACAGAATTGATATCTCTATATTCTTTTCATTTATCGAAAACAACATTCATAAAGCTGTTTTAATTTTTCCATAACAGAATATTGTAGTTAAATTAGAGTCGCGGAAACATCCTCTTGTAAAATACAAGGTAAGATTATGTACAATAAATCTCAAGTGATCCCGACGCTTTCCTGGACATGTTCAAAGTGTGAGTTTTGTTCCCCAGATTGCTCTTTTAGAGTATTGCAATTAGAAGTATTAGATACCACAATGATGCATTCTCCTCGTTGAAGTCTCGTTCTAAATTAATTTTTTTTACATGTGCAAGCATCATTTTGATTTATTTGTAATATCTTTAGATGTCTCATGCGCGAATTATGAGATTTTTCTTGCATAAAATAGCCTCTTTTTATTTATCTATTCTCTTTTCTTTTTTATAAGTTGATATAAAGTCTAGAATAACTCTAAAATTTGTTGATTACAACCAACAGATTTATTTAATCATCTACAAGACTTTTGTTAAGTTTCTTTCTTACAAGATATGTTATATATATATATATATATATTATATATCAAATATCTCAAGCCTCTGATCTATAGAAGGTTCTATAGCTTTGGCATCTTTGAATAAATTTTAAATAATAGTGGATATGGTTAAAATTGCATGTTCTCTTTTTAAATAATAGCGGATATAGTTAATGTGAAAAATCATTGTGCGAGCTTGCTTTTGTTTGCCATCCACATTGAGATTTCACAATCTGATTTAATTTTGCACTGATTATTGAGTCATTGTTAGATCTTCATTTTGGACTAATTTTAAAAAAAACATAGATTTCATAGTATAGTATTTGATAATTTGTTGTGGGGAAATTTGCGCAAATAGCTCGTATTGTTTTCTTAAAATTTTAAATTCATCCCTATTATTTAAAACTAGCCAATTTATTCCTTGTTATTTTTCAAAAAATTTAAATTCTTTCATATTGTTCAAAATTATTCAATTTAGTCTCTATTATTTTTTAAAAAAGGGTCCTGTTATTTTTCAAAAATGTCAAATTCGTTCCTATTATTCAAAATTAGTCAATTTAGTCCCTATTATTTTGTAATTTAATTTAGTCCCTACCTGGATTAGCTAAATTGATTTTTTTAATAAAAATAATAGGGACTATATTAAAAAAAAAAATAGAAACAATAGAGACTAAATTAGTTAATTTGAATAATAGAGATGAAATTGATTTTTTTTATAAAAATAATAAGGATTAAATTGATAAATTTTGAATAATAAGAACAAATTTGAAATTTTAGAGAAATAATAAGAATTGTTTGTGTAATTTTCACAGGAAGCCTATCATACTTTTTTTTTTAAAAACAATTGCAATACTCTCCTTATTCTATTCTATTGTCAGCTAATGTAAGTTTCGCGGTTGGAAGACCTAAAGACGAATTGTTATTGGCTAATTAGAGTAATTAAATTAAATTGGATTTATTGACCAAATCATTGTTCTCAATGCCTTCCCCTTTTTCCATTTTCCAAGTTACATCAAAGTCTTGACAAATTAAAAAGTAAAAAGTTACATCAAAGTCATGATCTACTTAAAAAGAAGATCAGATTAGGCTCTTATTATCTTTGGCACTATTTTTATTTACTTGAAGTTTTTTCTATCTATATATATGTAATGAATTACATATTAAAGAATCATTCTTACAAACACTTAAAAAAGACAAGTGAGACCTACAAAAAATATGTGAACTATAACAAAAATGATATATGTTACTATCGTGTTTAATCAAGGCCATCGTTTTGAAATAATTTTCAATACTTAATTGTTGGGATAATTACCATTGAAGAAAGAGGAGGTGGGGTAGAAGTAGGTTCTAAGTAAATAAACATTTTTTTGACACATTCTTTTGCCCCAGAATTTCATACAAGGTCAACATTCCTGTTAAACAAAAAAAGAGATCGACAAGCGAAAGGTTTCAAGTGTTATCGTGTGTAATATCTTAAATAATATAAAATGCATTAGGCTCACTTGAATCCAAAAACAAAAAAACAAAAAAAAAAATTAAAGGGAAAAACCTAGTTCTCCATTTTTATTTGAAAGGATTTCGGGAAAAAAGATTTTGTTTTTACCAAACTAAAACAATATGTTGATATCTCTTGTAAATCAAACGCATCGTACGTTTAATAGAAAAGCTGTTTTACTTCAATTTCTAACAATATGTTGATATCTATTTTTCTTCAATTTCTTAGGATGCATGCACGTACAACTTTATACAATCATCTTCTAATTAATGTCTTATTCTAACATTGTATTTTAATTATTTACTGTAACTTAAATTATAATGTTAGAATGTTTGAATAAAATATTAGTTAGAAGAGAATCGCGATGAAGTTTAAATTATTCGACAGAAAAAAAAAAGTCCCTAATTATAGCTTAATACATAACTCTTTGCGTCATGTCGCTAAGTATTGGTAGCGAATAATTGCAACGAGTAAGAGATTTCACGTCCAAGATGCGACTCCACGAGACAAAATCTTGTATGTCAATATATGAAATATGGTCAAGAAGATGGAAAAGACACTTTTTGTCAATACATTGCTCATTCCTTTAAGAAATTTTTTTGGGTCAATCTATACTACTTATTAGTTTCTCACATTATACGTGGGAGTCATATTTATAAATTTCATCAATACGTACAACTAATTCTAATCTAAACTAATCGAAGAATTTCACTTCGTTCAAAGCGTAATTTTAGAACTTACAAGTACTTCTTAGTTTGGTTGAAAAACTTCTTTACAATTTTTTTTTTTTTTTCCATTTCAAAGCTCCATCCTTTTGTAATTATGTCCTTTTCTTCTTGTCTCATAACCTTTTTATCTTCTCCCTGTTTTTCTTTCTCCGTTTCTTTTTTTCTCTTCTGGCAAATAAGTTTAGGAAAACGATTAACATTAGAAGAGAAATGAATAGTGATATATATAATTCAATACCTACAAAACCTACTTTCACTCTATACCTTATCTATTAAAGTAAGATATCTTTCATAATATTATGATTTTATAAAATCGTTATAACATAATAAGAAGATTCATTTTTTAGCATTGGAATAGAACTCAAAAAACTTTAGACCCTCGTACCATTTGTAAAAGAAGATTGTAGGTGTGAAGATGACTGAGTTTTCAACTTAAAATCAATTAGTGCCAAGTAGAATAGTCTAGGATCTTATTAAATGGTTTAAGAGTTTATGATTTTTCTATGTGGGACAAGTGTATATTCTAACACTCCCCCTCACCTGATTTGAGAGGGGTCATACGTGGAAGTTTGAATACGCGTAGACCTTATTTTGAGATAGTCACACTTGGAAGATAGAATACATGTGGATCGATTTTTTTTTTTTTTTTTGAGATGGATCACACATGGAAGATTGAACACACATGTGAAAGATTGAAAGTGAGTGGACTATGCGCACGCGAAAGATTGAAGACTAGTAGACCTGATTTGAGATGGGTCGCACGAAGAAAATGAATGAGACTATACTATATGCCTAACTCTGATACCATGTGAAGAAACCTGAGGTTCCAACTTAAAATCAATTGGTGTCAAGTAGAATAGTCTAAGATCTTATTAAGTGGTCTAAGAGTTTATGATTTTTCTATGTGGGACAAGTGTATATTCTAACAGTAGGCATGTACGGATTTAAAAGTTTATTTTAATAGGAGTTATATATATATAACTTGACGACACAAGAATAATATTTTTTCAATGGTCCGGATACTAATTAATTCTTCAAAATAAATTATCTATATATTTAAATTTTTATGAGGTTTTATCCGTTTCTCGATCACAACCCTATGTATAAATGAAAACACATACAAATTTAGGCCTTAAACGCGTCCAAGATTAAAGAAAAAAAACTATAACATATCTTACATCTCAAGGGAGTCAAAAGGGTGAAATAGAATATAATTTAATCTGTTGAAAATTGCTAACTAATTAATTCTTTTGCTTACTCCTTTCATTTTGTCCACTTCAACGCGCAGACATCAATGGTGATATACTTGCTAGTGGAACGAGTCAAAAGACTCAAAGACATGGTGAGATGTTACTGCGTGCACTGTTTACCAGAAAACGAGGTCCATAGAATGAGTCTAACTAGATTAAAATATGTGATATGGTTGACCAAGTGGTTGTGGTTTCATTTTCTAGTCAATATGTGCTTCCTTAACAAAGCAATGAATCACATAGTTAACGTCAAAAAGGAAAAAAATAATTTAAATAAATAACACAGTATGAATCTCAAAGGGTTAATCCAATGGTAAAATTAATGGTTAGAGCGTGGACGTGAGATTTGTTTGAGAAATGCAAAAGAAATTTTATGTTACAACCAATACCGTCAAAAGATTTATACATAGTGACGCGAGGCCATTGACTTTCTTGTTATTTGCTGCAACTTTTGGAAAAAAACTTAAAAAGGGTATTGACGAGGGGGATTCCGAGTTGAGATAAGATGTCCACACTGAGTTGAGGCGGGCTAATACGAGCCAAGCTGAGTATATTTACCTAATGCCCAACCTGGATGTTGATCCGACCCCAGGAAAATCTCGACCTCGGTGCCAACTGTTCTGATGGGACATAAAGCTACATCGCATTAAATGCTGTCAGGTCCGAATTTAGTATAAATAGAGCTCCACCCCTTCATTTCAAAGGTAACTGATCATTCATGCTTTCAGCTACTTTGCCAGCTCGGACAAACTAATCATTCGCACGCCCGAGGGGAAAATCCGGGTCATCACCCCTCATTTTCCTTCATTTTCCTTGTGCAGGTTCAGTGGCCGACCTAAAAATTCAACTCGGAGGCCAACCTGAAAGTTCACATCGGAGGCCAACCTGAAAGTTCAGCTCGGAGGCCAACCTAAAAGTTCAGCTTGGCAAAGCGTAGCCGTCCAACCTCAGTTGTGAGGATTTATGACCTAGACATTTTGGCTCCGTCTGTGGGAACGAGTTCTTTCTATCACTCTTCTCACCACTCATTGAGAAACCATCATGGTACAAACTAGAAGCCACAACGCACCGGTAGAGGACTCACCCAACCTGGACGAGGACCTCGAAACCACGCAGGTGCCTAGCCAAGATCCAACCCAAGTCGACGTTAGAATAAGCCAACGTATACACTTAGCCTCAGAAACCAACCCCTCTACAGATGGAGACCTCAACTCTAGCTTGACGCCGGAGATGAGGATGATGCTTAAGATGTTCCAGGAGCTAAAGGTGCAGGTAGCCCGGCTAGCTACGGAACCCCCAGTTCCATAAGCAGCTACACCGCGGCCCATGCGCCCACAGTTCCGCATTCCGACCCCGAGGCAAACCCGAGCATAAGACGGAGAAAGATTCTTGGAGCTGGAGGCGAGACCCGTGGAGGCGAGAGGCAAAAAGGCGGCCCATGCCGACCCTGAGCAGGCCAAGACCGCGGCTGCCATCGCCAAGGTCATTAACCAGCTCGGCGTAAGCCCACTCTCGCCCGAGGTACCGGCAACCGGATGCCCAACCTGGCAATCTATAATGGGGACGGAGACCCAGCCAGCCACCTGCTCAACTTCGATCACCATATGACTCTGCATGATATGACCGACCTCATGAAGAGGAAAATATTCCCGACCACCCTGGTTGGCAATGCCTTGGACTGGTTCCAAAAACTTCATCCCGGCTCTATTGCAAGTTTTCATCAGATGGCTAAGGCTTTCTTGTCCCGCTTCGTTGGAAGCTGACGTGAAACGTGTCACACCTCGTCATTGTTGTCGGTGAAGCAGCACAAAGGAGAGAGTTTGAGGGCTTATACCGCCCGATTTAATGAAGAGACCCTCAGGATCCCCAACCTGGAGGATTCCATGGCACTAATAGCTTACCAAAGTAGGCTCAGGTCGGGACCCCTTACCTCTTCCTTGGCCATCGACCCCGTGGATACCGTAACCGAGCTGATGGTACGGGCAGAAGGGTACATACACTCGGAAGAAATCCATCAAGCCAAGAGGGATGATGACAAGGAGAAGGAAGTCGAAAAAAAGGGAGAAACCTCCTGAGCCCAACCTGGGAGTAAGATCCAAAATGACCAAGGCAAGCAGCCTCAGCAGCCCAAGCAGAACCCCCGGTTCACTATGTTTACTCCACTTAACACCTTAAGGGAACAAATCTTAATGGAGATCCAGCACCAGAACCACCTACCTCTAACGCCGAGAATGAAATGCTGAAATGAAAAGCGCAATAGAACCAAGTATTGCCGCTACCATATGGATTACGACCATACCACCGAGGAGTGCAAAGACTTGAAACAGAAAATTGAAGCACTAATAGCCCGAGGTCACCTCCGAAGGTACATAGATCATCAACTGACCTGGAGTCAAGATCAGAGGGACAGGGAGAGAAGTCCACCCAGACGCCAAGCCGGGGGCGGATGTCTAGCTGTGATTGAGACCATCGTCGGAGGATTGACGTAAGGTGGAGAGACCTCGGTTGGCAGGAAGGGTTATGTTCGAGCCGGAATAGAGTATGGGCCGGCGCGGGGTCCGGTCCCAGAGTTGGAGGAGCTCATTTTCTCCTCAGAAGATTTGGAGGGTGTGATATTTTCCCATGACGATCCACTGGTGATCAGCACCGAAATAGCCAACTTCACCGCGAAGAAGTTGATGGTGGACACCGGGAGCTCGGCAGAAGTCCTATTCTTGAAGGCATTTGAACAAATGGGGTTGGACAGAAACCGGCTTAGACCATTGAGGGGCACCTTGGCCGGATTCACCGGGCATGCCCACCGAGCTGAAAGGGTCATCAACCTCCCATTAAAGTTGGAAGACGGAGACAAGCGGGTTTCGATGCAAGCCAACTTCATTGTGATGGATTGCAACTCCACTTACAATGGAATCTTAGGTCGGGTAGCGCTCAACCACTTCAGGGCTGTACCTTCAACTTATCACCAGGCCTTGAAATTTTTAACCTCGGACGGCACAACCACCATCTGCGGAGCCCAGCTCTCAGCTCGGGAATGTTATGAAAATTCTATCCGACCTAAATATCAGGTTGGCTAGGGACCAGATTTGCCCGAGGAGAAGAGGGATGCTAAGAGAGGAAGCCCGGCTGAAGACCTTCAAGAGGTGGAGCTTTCCGATGAAACAAAGAAAGCAAAGATCGGAAGTTAACTCTCTGATAACCTCAAGAAAGGTATAAGCCAATTCCTTTTGAAAAATGAACACATGTTTGCATGGTCTACTTCTGACATGACAGGTATTGACCCGGCTGTGATTGAGCATCACCTCAATGCCGACTCGAATCACTATCCGGTAAAGCAGAAGCGCAAGCACTTCCATTATGATAAACAACAGATCATAACAGAAGAGGTTGACAAGTTGGTAGACGCCGACCACATAAGGGAAATCCAATACCCGACCTGGTTATCCAACGTGGTACTAGTGGCCAAGTCCTCAGGCGGATGGAGATTGTGCATCGACTTCACCGACCTCAACAAGGCTTGCCCCAAAGACTGTTTTCCCCTACCTCAGATTGATCAGATGGTGGATGCCACCCCCAGGTTCGAGCTACTCTATTTCATGGACACTTTCAAAGGCTATAACCAGATTAAGATGGCTCCCGGAGACAAAGAAAATACTGCTTTCACCACCGATAAAGGTCTCTACTACTATAAGGTCATGCCTTTTGGCCTCAAGAATGCTGGAGCTACTTACACTCGGATGGTGAACAAGGCTTTCAAAAATTAGATTGGCCGAAATATGGAGATCTATGTAGATGACATGTTGGTCAAGAGCAGAAGGGCGGAAGACCATGAAGCTGACCTGGCTGAATTCTTCGTCGTAATGAAGCACTTTGGGATAAAGCTGAACCCGAAAAAGTGCGCATTCAGCGTCAAGGCGGGAAAGTTTTTGGGCTTCATGGTCACAGCCCGCGGAATAGAAACCAACCCGGAAAAGGTTCAGGCGATACTGGACCTTGCGCCGCCGACCTGCGTGAAGGACGTCCAGGTGCTCGCGGGCAAGGTCGCGGCGCTGAGCAGATTCATGTCCAGGTCGGCCGACAAGTGTGCTCATCTGTTCAAAATATTGAGGAATCCTAAGAACTTCGAATGGACTAGAGGATGCCAGGACGTCTTCCAGGAGCTGAAAACGTACTTAGCTTCGCCACCCCTGCTATCCCGACCTGAGGTGGAGGAGGAGTTAGTACTATACTTGGCCTGCTCAGGCACAACAGTGGTGGCAGCACTGGTCCGTGAAGAAGGGAAGGAGAAGAAGCCGGTCTATTATGTCAGCAAAACATTGCAGGGGGCTGAGGAGAGGTACTCCTCCTTGGAAAAACTCGCCATCGCATTTGTCACAGCGGCAAGAAAGCTAAAGCCATACTTTGATACTCATCCAATCAAGGTCATGACGGATGCTCCGCTCAAGTCCATCATGCACAAGTCGGAGGCTTCGGGTAGGCTACTGAAATGGGCAGTTGAGCTAAGTCAATTTGACATCACCTACCAACCCAGAACAACTATCAAAGCCCATGCCATCGCGGACTTTGTGGTGGAATATACTGGCCGAGCTGAGCATGACCCGGAGGATGTGTGTGATGAGAACCAGCCTTGAGCGTCCATATTCAATGAACCAATTGAGCGTCCACATTCAATGAACCAATTGAAGCGTCCACATTCAATGAACCAACTAGGCGTCCACATTCATTGAACCATTTGGGTGAATTTTCCAGCAAAGATTCAAGTCAAGATTTTATTTTCAAGATTCAAGAACTTCAATATTCTTCAAGAAGTTTCAAGAAGATTCGAAGATTTAGTCAAGATTTGATTTCTTTGTAATTTTATCCTAGTTTTAGTTTCAGTTTTAGTTTAATTCCTTATGGACGAATTTAGGTGTTCACACTAGCAAAAAGACTTTCTTGGGCTGCAAGATTGGGTGTTCACACTAGAAATGAGCTTTTCTTGGGCTGTAAGTTTGCTTCCTTTTTAGTTACTATTTACATCACTATTCACGTGAATAGTTAATAAGAGTCTTTTCTTGGTCTCCAAGTTTGTTTGCTTTGACCTAGTTACTATTCACATTTTTCTATTTCAGCTAGGGTTTAGGAGTCTTTTCTAATTAGAAAACTTATTTGTTCTTTGCCTATATAAGGCTGATTTGCAAGAAATAAAAGTTAGACAACTTTAATATTAAATTTGTGAGATTATTCTCCTTAAGTTCTCAAGAACTTTTTCGAACTTATCAATATTATTCTTGTGGCGTTCAACTCTGACTTATCAAACGAGATCTCCATCCTCGTTTGTGGCGTCCTCAACTATACCAAGGTTCTAGCTTTGCTAAGCATAGGGTCGCGGTTCCATCCATTCCTGAAGGGTCTTGGGTCGTTTTCCATATTTGGTGTTGGGTCGCGTCACATGTTGACGTGGTTCATATCAGTTGGTATCAGAGCTTAGGTTAATCAGGTTTGCCTATCATTTCTTGTTTTATTGGTCAACTTCGTGTGTTTAGGTTTAGGGTTTAAGTTTCTTTCTTCGTTCTTGATTGAGTCTTGTTTTTATTCCTTTTCTTGATTCCTCGTTCTTGCTAGTTTTTCAATTCCGTGTCTTTCTAGTTTTCAATTCCGTTTTCTTGCTGTCAATTTCGTTTCTTGTTTAGCTTTCAATTGGCCAAACCCTATAATCTTGAATTAGGGTTTCTTGTGCTTCTAAATTTGAATTCTTGTGACTTGCTCATTGTGTTTCGTTTCTGGAAAAGAAAAAAAACAGAAAAAAAGTCAAGAAAAGAAAGAAAAACAAACAAAAACAAAACAAAAAAAAAGATAGCAAAAGGTTTGAAAAACATATGTTGTTGAATCAGCCTTCAAGACCAAACTTTTCTGAAGGAAAACGGCATTCTGAGTAGAACCCATATCTTAGCTATGGGTACCACCCTCTTGCGGTCAAATTCCATCGTCTACTAGGAGTTTTAGGCCTTTTTTGTGTTTTTGCATAGGTTTTCTTTAACTATTCTTATTACTTTAGGTTTCTTTTTCTAGATTTGTCTTAGTTTTCTTGTTCTAATATTTTTTCCACGTCTTAGAGGTCTGTTTACAAAAAAAAAAGAAAAAAGAAAAAAGAAAAAAAAAGAAAAAGAAAAATCAGAATCCGTGACAGAATTGTTTTCACAGCTTGGTTCTTCTTGAACTAGTTGATTAGTTTCAAACGAACTAAAGGGAGAATACGAGAGGAAAAAGGCAGAGTGTGTGAGATTATTAGAGGGTAAAAACCAAGTGAGTTGAGTGAAACACGTGAGGGAGTGAAATTCAATCATGGCTCAAAATCAAGTGGACAACACCAACGAAGGAGGTCAACAAGCTGCTATTCCAAATTTACAGATGCAAGCTTTGTTGGGAGAGATGAGACGGATGATGAGAGCAGAATTTGAACAAATATATAAGGTCATGCCCGATTCCAAACAATCCACCAATGACACAACCTCCCAAGGTAAATCAGCTTCTACTATGACTCGATCTAGTGAGATTAGATGTTTTAAATGTCAGGGATGGGGACACATAGGAAGCCAATGCCCAAACAAGCAAGCATTAGTAGTCTTGGAGAGTGGTGAGATTGAGTCCGAAGACGAAATCCATTTTGATGTCATGCCCATACTAGAGGACATCACAGAGGGAGAAGAGGAGTTTGGGGCAGATTATGGAGAGATGCTTGGACTAGTGGCATGACAAGCCTTAAGTTTGCATGCTAAAGAAGATGAAGAAGTAGTGTAACGTGAAAATATCTTTCATACTCGCTGCCACGTGAAAGATAAGGTATGTAGTGTTATTATTGATGGTGGTAGTTGTACTAACGTTGCTAGTGCTTCAATGGTTGATAAGCTAGGGCTCATAACAATTAAGCATCCACGTCCATACAAGCTGCAATGGTTGAATGATTGTGGTGAAGTAAGAGTTACAAAACAGGTTGTGGTGTCGTTTCGCATTGGAAAATATGAGGATGAAGTATTGTGCGATGTGGTACCTATGCATGCTGGACATCTTCTTTTGGGAAGGCCATGGCAATTTGATCGATGTGTGCAGCATGATGGCTTCACCAACAAATACTCATTCATGTTCAATCAACGGACAATCACTCTAGTTCCAATGACACCAAAACAAGTTTATGAGGATCAAGTGAGGTTACAAAAATTGAGTGATCAAAATAACTTGAGTGATGAAAAGAATTTGAGTGATCAAAAGAATTTGAGTGAGCAAAAGATGGAGAGTGAAAAGAAAAAGAACAAGGCCGAATCTGGAAAGGTAGTGAGGAGAGAATAGAATTGGGCCAAGGAGGTAAAAACAAAGGGGAAAATAAGAAATTTATATGAAAAATCAAGTGAGGTTAAGAGAGCTTTGATCTCAAAACAGCCAATAATTGTACTCAAGTACAAGGAGACTCTTTTAATCACTAACCAACTTGACTCTGCAATGCCCAGTGTTATTATTTCTCTTTTACAGGATTTTGAGGAAGTGTTTCCCGAGGACATACCAGATGGTCTACCCCCTAGGCTGGTCTTTGAACCTGGAGGATTTGAGGACAAATCCTTCTCAAGAGGGGGGGAATGATGAGAACCAGCCTTGAGCGTCCACATTCAATGAACCAATTGAGCGTCCACATTCAATGAACCAATTGAAGCGTTCACATTCAATGAACCAACTAGGCGTCCACATTCATTGAACCATTTGGGTGAATTTTCCAGCAAAGATTCAAGTCAATATTCTATTTTCAAGATTCAAGAACTTCAATATTCTTCAAGAAGTTTCAAGAAGATTTGAAGATTTAGTCAAGATTTGATTTCTTTATAATTCTATCCTAGTTTTAGTTTAATTCCTTATGGACGAATTTAGGTGTTCACACTAGGAAAAAGACTTTCTTGGGCTGCAAGATTAGGTGTTCATACTAGACATGAGCTTTTCTTGGGCTGCAAGTGTCACGACCCCATTTTCTTAATTATTGAAACGGTCTCTGATACCACAATAATGATAGGGAATTAAAATTTAAGCTTACAAATCCTCAAGTGTTTTGGGATCGTGATGCCACGGGCTTAAGAAGATCACTCCGCCTAAGTCCGTTAAGGCACAATACAATTGCCCGAGCACTATTAACCATAAAATAAAACATCAAACCATATATTACATAACACCCATTATACAAACTTCATCACTAATAAATAATAATACAACCACCAAGTTTAAACTACAAGACCTGGATTCACTATGTTACTTCACACAGGTCTAACTACTACAACTAGGCCTCAAAAGAGTAATGTATAGAATTAGTTACATAATTAAGTGTCCAAGAGATTAATACATTACATCAAATAAATCACATGCCTAGCCCATTCTATTACAACAAGAGGTTGACCAAAATGAACAACTATTCTCAAGTTAAGCTCCAGCTCCGGACAACCTGTAATGGTGGAAAAGAGGGTGAGCTAGATCCTCGCGTATAGCTCAGTGAAGAGGCGAACAAGGTAAGGTTTTCGTAAAGGTTTTATCTTTTTTTGTAATTAGTTTGATAAAACATGTCATGCACACAAGGGTCAACAAACGAGAATACAACATATACAATTAAGATTCAATAGCAGTTAAAATAATCTATCTCTCCCAAGATATCATTGGGTCCCGACCCGTAGGAGGATCAATGAGTCTTGGTAAGAGCATTCGAAACAATTAAACAACCTAGCTCTTCCAAGATATCATTGGGTCCCGACCCGTAGGAGGATCAATGAGTCTTGAAAGAGAAGGGATAAACAGTTTGGTAGACGAGATATACCAGCAAGCCCTACCTTTGACTGGAGGTCTCGCTACTACCTCGGTAGGCGAGATATACCGGTAAGCCCGTTACTGCCCGGAGGTCTCGTTACTATCGCATTCATTAATGGTCGCAACCGACACGCGCATTTACGATTCATATACATATACATTTACATAAGCAAGAAAGTTTAGTCAATCATATAACATATTCAAGTACATTATATATTTTGCATTATATAAACGTGTCAAACATTATCATATACTCGTATGGGCACGTAAGCTTTCTTAGTACCAATACGTAATATCAAGAAATAGCAAGAATTTGCAAACTAATACTTAACAACAACCTACCAATAACATATACTAGATTTACAAGCAAATCCTATGCTCTTACATTGGCCTATCTTAGGAGGTAAATTTTCCTACTTTCCCAAACTGAAAATAACTATATTTTGCAATATAATCGAAGCTTATCGAAAGTAGATAACTTTAGAATCAAACGGAATACAATTCGGAGTTGAAACGAATGAGATACGGCTCCTGGAAAATCACTGCACAGAGCTGTCAAACATCCGGGCGCTGAGGCCCTAATCCGGGCGCCCGGAAAAAGCAAGTAATGCCCGGATCGAAGCTTTCTGCAGGGCGTTGAGAACTCTATCCGGGCGACCGGATAGGGGCTGTAACGCCCGGATAGCTGGACGGGAAAGACCCAATTTTCTCCAAAATCAACCTAACAATCCATACCACCTCATACCATCAATCAAACATGTTCAATGAGACTTCTAAGCATCATACAAGAGCTCAAACTCCACCCAAATCACCTCTCCTCAACAAACCACAACACCCAACATACATTTTCAATTCTTAGATCTACAACACATATACACAAATTTTCATCATCCAAGCTTAGATAAGCAAGCTAAAGCAATTTAAACACCAATGAACATTAATAAACTTGAATGCATCATTTTGAAACCATTTATGAAAAATTCCCTCACCTTTGATCTTGACATAGAAAGCAAGAAAAGCAAGATAATGGCTGAAATTAGCTAGCAAATGCAAAGGAAATGGCTTAGAATTCTTCTTCCTCTTCTTCTTCTCCTTCCTTATTCTCTTTTCTCTCTTCTTTCTTCTCTCCCTTCTTTTGATCGTGTGTTGTGTGTGTTTATGCTGTGTGTGTGTGTGTGTAGTGCAAGATAATGGCTGAAATTAGCTAGCAAATGCAAAGGAAATGGCTTAGAATTCTTCTTCCTCTTCTCCTTCTCCTTCCTTCTTCTCTTTTCTCTCTTCTTTCTTCTCTCCCTTCTTTTGATCGTGTGTTGTGTGTGTTTCTGCTGTGTGTGTATGTGTGTAGTGTTTTTGTATATGTAAAGTGTGTTTGTATGTGTTTTGAGTTATGTAGGAAATATCTCATAAGCCCAATACCCAGATTGCCCTCTAACTAATTAATTATTTCAAGTTTGCCATTCTAGTTTTGTTTCAACTAATTAGTTAGCTAGTGTAGTGTAGTATAATTTATTTAATTCCTACGATATCTAAATCATACAAATGCATGTTTAAACACTATAAATGCACGTAAAACGGTACAAACATACGTTAAATGATACAAATGCATCTCCAATGCTGTGAAGGTATAGTATTATCATGTAGTTCTGATTTTAATTATTTTGGTTAGTTAATTTAATTTAGTAAAGTTTAATTATCATCCACAACCTCTAAGATTCTCGAATGCATGCTATTGCACTCATTTACACGTTAAACAAGATAGATGCACGTTAACTAAGGTAAATGCACATTAATTTATATAAATGCACATTAAATGATGCAAAAATATATGAAATGTTATAAAATGCACATGATGCTCGTGCGTAGTTTCACACTTGGGTTGCAAGTTTGCTTCCTTTTTAGTTACTATTCATATCACTATTTACGTGAATAGTTAATAGGAGTCTTTTCTTAGTCTCCAAGTTTGTTTGCTTTGACCTAGTTACTATTCACGTTTTTCTATTTCAGCTAGGGTTTAGTAGTATTTTCTAATTAGGAAACTTATTTATTCTTTGCCTATATAAGGCTGATTTGCAAGAAATAAAAGTTAGACAACTTTGATATTAAATTTGTGAGATTATTCTCCTTAAGTTCTCAAGAACTTTTTCGAATTTATCAAGATTATTCTTGTGGCGTTCAACTCTGACTTATCAAACGAGATCTCCATCCTCATTTGTGGTGTCCTCAACTATACCAAAGTTCTAGCATTGCTAAGCATAAGGTCGCGGTTCCATCAATTCCTGAAGGGTCTTTGGTTGTTTGCCATATTTGGTGTTGGGTCGCGTCACATGTTGGCGTGATTCGTATTAATGTGGAAGGTCCATGTGGATGGGGCATCAGGCAAGTCTGGAAGCGGAGCTGGGGTGATCATTCTCGACCCGACCCGGCACGAGCACCAATACTCCCTCAAGTTCTCCTTCCCGGTGTCCAACAATGAGGTTGAGTATGAAGCGGTGATCGCGGGGCTGAAAATTGCGGCTCAGCTCGGGGCACAAACAGTCGACCTGAGCACCGACTCTCAATTGGTTGCCAGTCAGATATCAGGAGAATTCGAAGCCAAGGACAATGCCATGTTGGCCTACCTCAACAGAGTCAAGGATTTGACCTCAGGGCTTAAGAGGTTCACGATACAGCAAATTCCGAGGGAGAAGAATATGAAGGCTAATGCCCTGTCCAGGTTGGCCTTGGGCGAGAGCCAACCTGCACTGGTCCATGTGGAGGAAGTCTCTGAACCTAGTATCCATTTGGGGATGCCAGCCGTATCCGAGCTCAATTTAAGCCCAGATTGGACCACACCCATCATAGACTACTTGGAGGGGGTATGACCCCGAAGGATGAAAAAGCAGCTCGAAAGCTCATGAAACAGGCCTCAAGGTTTGTCATAATAGTCGGAAAACTCTAGATTAAAGTGTGTTGGGTTCGAAGAAGGAAACTATGTACTCCGAGAGATCCACGAGGGGGTATGTGAAAACCGCTTGGGAGACAAGGCTCTGGCTCGGAGGGCATTGAGGCAAGACTATTTTTGGCCAACCTTAGAACAAGACGCCAAAGAGTATGTAAAAAAGTGTGACACCTGCCAAAGGTTCGCTAATATACAAAGAAAGCCAGTGGTAGACCTCACGGTGATGATAAGCCCGTGGCCATTCTATCAGTGGGGTCTAGATATCATCGGCCCATTACCAACCAGTATTGGCCAAAAGAAGCACGCCTTTGTAGCTGTAGACTACTTCACCAAATGGCCCGAGGCTAAAGGTGTTACTAGAATAACAGAAAATGCAGCTTGGGATTTCGTATGGAAAAACATCATTTGCTGATTTGGGTGCCAAATGTCATCATCACTGACCACGGCAAACAATTCGACAGTGCATACTTTCGAGGCAAATGTGCTGAGATTGGGATCGACCTCAGATTCTCATCTATTGCCCACCCTCAAAGTAATGGCCAAGTTGAAAGGACTAACCAAATCATTTTGCAGGGCCTGAAAACCAAGCTGGAGGAAGCGGAAGGCCAGTGGGCATCGATTCTTCCCGAGGTGTTGTGGGCTCAGCGGACCACCACTAACTTGGCAACGGGAGAATCGCCCTTCGAGCTGACCTTCAGTACTCAAGCGGTGTTGCCAGTGGAGATCAGGTCTCCGACCAGTAGACCGCTCCACCATGATTTAGAAATAAACGAAGCACGGATCCGTGAAGAACTCGACCTCGCTGAAGAGCTCCGAGTTAAAGCTCAAATTAGAACGCTGGCTAGCAAAGCTGTCATGCAAAGAGCCTTTGCCAAACAAATCAAGCCTAAGCCTATTAAGGTTGGCAACCTCGTACTCAGAAAGGCCATTTTTTTGCCGCGCTCGGGTAACAAGCTCTCCCCGACCTGGGAGGGACCGTATGAAGTCGAGAAAGAAGTCCGACCTGGGACCTTCTACCTCCGCGACAAGAACGGGAAACTATTAAAGAATGCATGGTACTCAGAACACCTGAAGCGGTATTTTGTCTAAAGGCCCCAAGCCGAAATCTTTTGTAACGGCCCCGAGCCGAAATCGTTTGTAACAGCTCCCGAGCTGAAATATTTTGTTAAGGCCCCGAGCCAAAACATTGCTTGTAATCGGCTCCCGAGCCCAAGTACTTCATGTACAAATTCAATACAATGCATTTTGTAAACCAGTGCAATACCCGACCCGGGCCCAAGTGCCTCAGCTACAAAGCTACTACCGACTCGGATTAACGCGGTGGTCACGCTTAATCACGAGCTAATGATCAAGTAAACCAGCTCGAACTATATTCCAGCTCGGGTATAATCAATAACAATTTGATTAGCTTTTCCAGTTCGGATTAAGGTCCAACTCGATGTGATCCGGCTTCAGGTCGGTATATTAGTTTGGATCTAAACTCGAACTCAACATTCGTCAATATTAGTTTGACCAATTTTAAATCGGACTGACGAGTCCAGGTCGGCGACAATTATATAGTTGTCCAGTTAACCAGCTCGGATTAGAATGATAATTCATTAATCGCGTCCAGCTCGGTTCTTTCTACTTAAGTTTGAAAGGTCCATTATATTGGCCCGACCCCACTTACTTAAGAAAAATTTACGAAGGGAAAGGTACACAAGTACGAACTCGAATAAAACGCAAAATATTAATTTCATTAGAATTGAAAAACAATTACAGAAGCCCGACCTGGGCAAAATTACAAAGAGCCCAACTTGGGCAAAACTACAAAAGCCCGATCTGGGTCGATTTACAAAAATCTATTTTGGAGGAGCGGCGTTGGTTGCATCAGCCTCGTCCCCGACCTGGTCCATACCTTCTTGGAAAAATTTGATCACCTCTTTAGCTTAGGACGTCAGGTCAGCCGGAAGCTCAAGAATCTCCCAGAACTCCAGCGGCGGAGCCTCCAAGATTTCAATACAGTCATTCTTGGTGGCAGGGAAAAAGGTTTTTTGCTCTCTCCCGAGCTGCGACTTGACCCCGGAAGTAGAACTCCAGCTTAACATACTTGGCCATGGCCCCACCTTCCGTGGCCAACAAGTCCACTGCCGCATCACTGGATTTGAAGGCTTCCACTGCCTTCTCTCCTTCAGGGCCGACCCGGTCCACCAGATCCCGGAGCTTCGTCTCGGCTTCACGCCTCTCCAGCTTGTAGCGCTCGACGTCCTTGGCCGCGGCTTCGTGTTGGGACTTCTCCTCTTCAAGCTCCTTCTTCAAACGGTCGATTTCCGTCGCGTCCGCCTTGCGCCTTTGGGTGGCCTCCTCCCTCAGAGTCTCAAGCTCAGCTCGGGCATCTATGTATCGCTGCTCGAGATCGACGCAATTAGCCTGAGCCCTATCCAGAAATCTTGAAGTTGAAAGGATGTGGGACTCGGCCTGCGCAAAAGATGGCAAAATGATCAGCCGAGCTGAAAAACATAACCATAACAGCGCGGTCAAAAATGTCTCACCGTAACTATAGCCGTCCTCAGGTCGAGCGAAAGCTGCTCCGCCGGGACCGTAGCCAGCTTCGGATAGCGAGCGAGCTTGGTCGCTTCCATGAAGTCTTTGCTGGGAGGGCTTACCTCCGTGGCCTTGCCTTTCCCGGAGTTCTCGGTCCGAGCCCACTTCTTACTCTCAGGACGGGACGCTGAACGCTCCGGGATTGCCACTCCTGAGCTCTATCTCTTAGGCAGGGAGACCCCGACGTCCCCTTGGAAGAGACCTTGGCGCCGACCTCCCGCATTTGGCCGCTGGGCCGGTGCCTCTGACCCTGAGTGGCGGATCCCAAGCCAGACCGAGCTGAAACTTTGCCACTGGCCTCATTCTTATTTTTCACCTGGGCATACGCAAGTTTTCTCGTATCTGCTATACTGCAAAAAAGTAGAGGAAAGAAGTGAAAAAGAGTCGAAGGCCAACCTAAAAAGACTGGCAGACAGGATAATTGGGAGGTCGGGCGCTAATCTTGCGAACTGACCCTCTTCTGAGTTGGACCCCATGTCCACTTCGAGCTCGGGAAGTAGGTTGGGATGATCCTTCGAGAGGTCGGGTTCCCTACCAAATAGCTTGGACTCCCAGATCTGCTCCCATTTGAGCACACTGTCAATGTTTATCAACATCCCCGAAGCGGGCCGCAGCACCGCGACTTCCTCGAGTTCCTCATCTGAAAGCTTGGGATCATCATTGACATTCTTCTTCAAGCTCGGAGTCCAGTCCGACTTGCATCCCGAGTTCACAGCCGGCTCCACCCAATAATAGTCATTGTGCCAACCCTTTTTGAAGGAATGCCACTTTGTGAATATGGAATTGCCAACCCGAGCTACGAAGTGGAACCACCCTGGCTGTTTCGGGTTGGGCTTGCACACAAAGAAATATCTAAAATGGTGCAGGGTCGGCTCTACTTTCTTCTCGAGGCAGAACACATAAAACACCACCACCATGGCCCAACTATTCGGCGACATCTGACCTGGGCTAAGCTCGAAGTAGTTCAAGATATTGGTAACGAAGCTGGGAAGCGGGAGCTGAATAACATCGAATGCAAGGTCGCAGATGGTAAAATGGTCGGGCAGAGGACAACAAGCCGATTCGTGCCGACCTAGAACCTTCAGCTTGTGATGTCGGTCCACCGACTAGTTCCTCAGCCTGGCGTTGGCCATTTGCATCGTGGAATGACACTCACGCTTGCAACAGACGAACAGCTGCTCGATCCTCTTTCCCCGAGCTGAAGAAGCACTGGCTGTGGTCGAGCTTTGAGGTCGAACAGCCCTAACTAGGACTGCTTCGATCGGCTCGGCCGCAGAAGCCCCAGCTAGGAATTCCTGTGGCATCTTGACCCCCTCCAATTGATTTAACGGCTCATCATCTTCTCTATCTTCCAAGTATCCCAAGTCGGCCAAAGGATCCGCCTCAGCTTCCTCTTGCGCCAGTCTGACCCCAATAACTTGGCAATCATCATAATTCTCCCTTAGCTCGGATTGCCGAGCTGAACCTCGAGACTCATTGGTGCTGTCGCCACCTTGACCTCTATCCGAGGTAGACTCCGAGCTCGACGGACTCTCGTCCCCACCATAGGACCTCACCTCCATCGCTTGGGAATCTTCCGACTCCGACCTCCCCATCCTATCTACAAATTGAAAATATATGTACAGGAATAACTAAAGGGAGTCGGGACATACCTATGGCTCTAGCTGTGGAAGGTGACCCGACCTAAATTGGCTCCGAGCTAATTGATCCCAAGCTGAATACCCCGAGAAGCTTTTTGCCGAGTTAAAAGTGTCCAACCACTCTTGTATCCGACCTGAAAGCTCCGAAGTTCGTAAGCAAAAGTGTGAAATGAATCTCGGATAACAAGACCCTATTTATAGGCAACTCTTGCAACCACCTCGGGAATCTTAAACGTTGCATCTTGTCATAACCGCCAGGTGATGTGTCAGCCATCTGAAGGGCATACACCGCTAACGTGGCCATCCCCAGCTCGGGAATAACTCCCAAATCCAAATCTCACCCTCTCGATCTCGACTTGGGGGGGGGGAGGGATTGACGAGGGGGATCCCGAGTTGAGGTAAGATGCCCACACCGAGCTGAGGCGGGCTAATCCGAGCCAAGCCGAGTATATTCAGCTAATGCCCAACCTGGATGCTGATTCGACCCCAGAAAAACCCCGACCTCGGTGCCAGCTGTTCTGATGGGACATAAAGCCTTGATGGGACATAAAGTTGCACCGCATTAAATGCTGTCAGGTCCGAGTTTAGTATAAATATAGCTCCACCCCTTCATTTCAAAGGTAACTGATCATTCATGCTTTCAGCTACTTTGGCAGCTCGGGCAAGCTAATCATTCGCACGCCCGATGGGAAAATCCGGGTCATCACCCCGCCTTTTCCTTCCTTTTCCTTGTGCAGGTTCAGTGGCCGACCTAAAAATTCAACTCGGAGGCCAACCTAAAAGTTCACATTGGAGGCCAACCTGAAAGTTCAACTTGGCAAGGCGTAGCCGTCCAACCTCAGCTGCGAGGATTTCCGACCTCAACAGGTATAATAATTTGAGATTACATGTAAGAATAGCGTGTGAATCGGGTACCTCTCAGTTTCTATTAACATTTTTGCCAAGTCTATATATATAAACTGAAAGTGCAGAAGAAGATATCGATCAAAGTAGATATTGTTTTTTTTTTTTCTCTCCTCTGTGTGTGTCAATTTTTATTTTTTTTCTTTTGGTGTTCGGGTAGGAGGGAGTATTATTGTTAAGAATGATAAATTTCATCCTAAAACTAATTGTTCTTAATCAGAGTGGCCTAAGATTTTATAAAATGTGCAGTACCATGTAAAAAATACTATGAAAACTCTTCCTCATTTGTGACCTGAATTGAACCAGCAACCTTGGTTACTAACAACTTATGAGAGCCTAGCTAGGGATATGTACATAAAGTATACTAATTTAAAATCCAACAGTAATAGAATGTTAACAATTATGTGGTTTTATTTTGAAACCAATTAGTTCTAAGCAAAATGTCCCACGATATTATAAATGGTTTTAAAAATCATAATTTATTTATACGGGATAAAACTATAAAAACGTACAATAAAGACTAAATTATCAATTTCGACCTGTAACATGCTTTGGGCAGTGCTACCATATCAGTCCTTTCAATGCACTCCTTGTCTTGTTATTAAAGAAAAATAAGAACAGTGAAATATCTCTTAAAATAACTTTAAAATAGTCAAACATTTTTACTTTTTGTTATATTTGTAATCGAAATTGGTTATGTCCTCTTTTTAGGGAAAAAAAAAGAAAAAAAGAAAAAAAGAAAAAAAGAAAAAGAAAAAGGGGTTAAAGAAATGATGCAACTGCAGAGAAAAAGTCCACGGGTCAATAGACAAACCATTTGTAACCATAGCTGAATAAATTACAAAACTCTTAAGTGTATTTATTTCTTTTTCTTAATTCTTAATCACTATATATATAACTATAGAGTCTCCTCTTACTTTCCTTTTTATACCACACTTGCCATAGTCTTTCATCTCCCCTTCCTGGAAAACTTGAACAACTTTGACTAAAGGGAATAGTATCTGAAAACAGTCATCAATCTGAAAAGAGTTGAGAGGAAGGGAGGAAGAAGTAAAGTGTGTGTGTGTGTGTGTGTGTAACATGGGAAACTGCTGTGAAAGGCCTTCAGTGGATATTCTTCCAACCTCCATTAAACCTTCAAGTACTCCAGGTAAAAACAGGAGTCACAATCGTTACCGTTGGTGGTGATTCCTAATTTCTTCAATATATATCGAGATTTTCGAGCATCGTCTATTCTCTTTTCTTTTTGTTAATCCTAACACATATTTTTCTTCAGTTTACGATGTTCCAGGGGATGTCCAGAAGATCGAAAACAAAGAAAACAGCGTTCAGGCCACGAAAGATAGAGGTGGAACCGTGCAGGCAGTGCCACCCGGTGGAAAAATAATCACACCAAACCTGAAAATGTTTACGTTTGCAGAATTGAAGAGTGCTACGAAGAATTTCAGACCTGATACAGTGTTGGGTGGAGGTGGATTTGGAACAGTCTTCAAAGGTTGGATCGATGAGAAAACGTATGCACCATCTAAGGTTGGTGTTGGAATGGCTGTGGCTGTCAAGAAGTCTAATCCTGATAGTGAACAAGGTCTAAAAGAATGGCAGGTAAGTTTTAACGAATATTGCTAAATATCACCCATTTTCTATTCAATTATAAGTATCTCACTTTCCTCCTCCTTTCAGTGAAAGGGACGAAGCTTAATCGAATTTTGTTTTTTTCACTATTGGCGCTTCTCCTTCTTTTAACTTTTTACTATATACATGAAAAATGTATCAGTTCATATATGAATTTTTACCATACAAAAAAAGACAGGTGTATTACTCTTGTTATATCTTATTGCTTAATTTGCTGGAAACTTTCATCTCATTATTCATATGTCATGTTTTGGGTAGGCTATATCAATCCATTTATTTATTTATTTATTATTCTATATAAATTTGCATCACTTCCTTGATACTCATAAATCATGCATAGTCGCACACACGCTAACAATACAATTAGTCGGGGGATTTAGACAAACGTGTGTGTAAATTGACGAGTAAATTATTACCTAAATCAATCTCTAAGAAACTCTACAATGAAACTAATTTCAACTGTATTATTTAAGTTTTTAGAAAATGATAAAAGGAACGAGATATTTTTAACTCATTAGACCATACCCTTTCTGTCCAGCCACTTGACTTTGCCTCCGTATAGGAAAATAAAAATGAATGCCTTTTTCATTTAAAAGTCAAGTCTTGTACAAGCTTCGTTTTTGTAAGTTTCTAGATGGGAATAAAGCCGTATAAATACACGTAATATTTGTTATATTATTAAGCAACTTAATTATTAGGTAATTATTTTAATCCTCTTGTTTGTTTTTGCTAGCTATAATGTGACTATATTATATATAAATATTTAATATCAAAACAAGCTAGCTGACCAAATGACACGGTTGACTTCTTCAAAGCACAGCCTGGCTTCTCCGTTGAATGAGTGTTTGAAGAAATCATTGAAATTATCACTCATAAAATATTATCTGATGTTGTCCACTGTTTGTTTTAAATATTGTTATTTGTCGGGAGATGGTTAAAGTCAACTTTGACATATAGGGCGATGTCAATATTGGCTTGATTTTTTTTTAAATGTCACGCCCAAGTTCAGAACCCAACATCCGTAAATATACTTATTATTTGAATTGATTCTGCTTTGAGTTTCAAATGATTGTGTGAGTATTTTTTTTCTATTTCTCCTTTGTTTCAAGGCTAAGGTGTCATGCCACAAGTTCAAAACCCTACACCCACAAAAAATACTATTGTTGTAGGCTTAATAATAACTACTTAGATTTCAAATTTAATGGCCCTAAATAATCAACCCAAGTTATGACTTAAATTAACAATACTTGTTTATAAACCACATATTCAAAAATTCTGCCACCGATGTAGGACATTACATAAGGTCCTTAGCGCGCTCAATTATTTCAATTTATGATCTTTCTGCTTTTAATTTTCAAGTTTTTGCACTATTTTAATTGGTTATGATTTTAAAAATGCAGGCAGAGGTAAAATTCTTGGGAAAATTTAGTCATCCCAATCTTGTTAAGCTTATTGGCTACTGTTGGGAGGATAAACAATTTCTTCTTGTTTATGAGTACATGCAAAAGGGAAGCTTAGAGAGCCATCTCTTCAGAAGTAAGTTTAGTTTGAAATCATAATGTAGTTAAAAAGAGAAATTTGGTTTACAAAACTCTCCTTATATGCAGTGTCTGAAAAGGGTCAGTCCTCGACACCTAATATTTGATATCTTATCGTGCTTGTCCAGAGTGTGCAGAACCACTTTCCTGGGATACACGGATAAAGATAGCAACAGAGGCAGCTCAGGGTCTTGCTTTCTTGCATACAACTGAGAAACAAGTAATATACCGTGATTTCAAGGCTGCTAACATATTGCTGGATGGGGTAAATGAGCTCTTTAATTCTTGTAACGTTTTATTTTTAATGACGAGAAACACTCTTAAAAAGCCCTTCATAATCACATCTTGATTTTCTCTCCGTTGTCTGATTTTTAGTTTAATGATATCAAAATCTTCTTTCTTTCCAGGACTTGAATGCGAAGCTTTCAGATTTTGGCTTGGCCAAGTTAGGTCCAGTCAATGGAAACTCACATGTAACAACAGGTGTTGTTGGCACCTATGGCTATGCAGCTCCAGAGTACATGGCCACAGGTAATTAGCTAGTCACATAAATATGGATGTATGATTGGTCATGTTATTTCCTCTTGATTTATGTCATGCGGCTAGAGTCGGGATTCAATAGTAATAGATTGGGAATGGAGTGAAAGTGGATTGTTTGAATAGAAGATCAGTAGTTTAAATCACTTCATTATATCACACAATCACCATCAATGGTTTTCTCTCATAACGTGATTCTAATACTAGGTCAAATACATGCAACTCCTGAAAGGTTATAATATGAAAATAATTTGTGTCCCATATGATATGAACCTATACCTATTATTTCACGGAATAACACTCGTATATATTGAGCGTTCGGCTTCTTGCTCTAAAAATTCAGAAAGATCAGTATATATTTTAACCAAGTCTCTTGAATTTGCAGGTCACTTGTATGTAAAAAGTGATGTATATGGCTTTGGAGTGGTGTTACTCGAACTCATCACGGGCCTACGAGTTCTTGACCTGAATAGACCCAATGGTGAACACAATCTGGTAGATTGGGCCAGGCCTGCATTACCTGATAAAAGAAAGCTAAGGAGATTCATGGATCCTAGTCTAGAGGGCCAGTATCCATCAAAAGCTGCAATTCAAACAGCAGAGCTTATTCTGAAGTGTCTTGAACATGATCCTAAAAGCAGGCCATCAATGGAAGAAGTCTTGGAAACTTTGGAACAAATCAGAGAGATCAAGATGAAGACTAACGAGTCAAGAAGCAATCGTAGACCACAGCATCAGTCGGACCGTTATATATCACCTCTTCATCCTAAACAAGGTGGTAGTAGCGATCCCATTAGAGCTAGAGCGCCTCAACAGTCGAACACCGCCAAGTCTTATTAGTGGCCCTGGAGCTGCGAAATCCAAGGATTGGGCTTGTTCTTTGACGCGATATATATTCGTGCAATGTATTGACTAAAATTTGTCCAATAGATCCAAATTGAGTAGCCCAATTAGGGAGTGATGATAGGCCTGTTTTGGACATGTATAATATAGACTCTAATACGGTTGTTGGGTTATATACATATGGAGTTGTTTCTTCTCAAAACATATAATAATCATTAAAAAAAAAAAAAAAAAAAAATTGTGCATCAATTGAATGTGGAGAAGTTTAATATCTTTTCCACCATCTTCTACTTTTTCCTTTTCTTCTTTTTCTTTTTTGGTTTTTGGGCCAAAAAAACTCAAACAAGAAATAGGGTTGAAAGAAGATACTTCAAGCAGGTCATATGCTTCTCCAACTTTTTCAAAATCCGTGTATAGTGAAAGTTTTGTTTACTGGAGTGCCTTTTGAATTTTTCTTTATTCGACACCCCCCACCCCCCCCCCCCGGCTCTGTTGCTGCTTTCGTGACTGAGATGATTATATTGGCTATAACATGAATTACAGAAGAACTAAATAGTTGATAGGAGTATCTGCAACATGATGGGAAATAGAAGTGTAAAAAATCAATCCTTAAATTTATATGGTTCAATCAACTTACTTCAACTGTCAACAGAGATACAATGCTAAAATTCTGATGTCTAAAAGCGAATATAAAGGAATCTACAAACTTCTACATAACAATAATCACTTCTTTCTTGTTTTTGCACCCCTTTGGTGCTACATTTTCCTCGACAAAAAATGAGGAGATTTTTGTTTCATAACCATTAATGCAGCAGATCAATTTTTACTTGCCACAAAGAATAATCACACGTAACGAAAAAGTACAGCAATCTTGCAGGTTCTAAAGGTACATGAAACAGATTTGAAGCTTTATACCTCCAGGCTTTCATATATTAAACTGCAGCCGTCAGATGCATTTCCAGCAAGAGAAGCAAGAGGTACTAATATGCCGTTAGTGCTCTACACGTGCATGCAATGCCAGGACAACTTAAATTATCCTTACCAGAAGCCATCGTGTATGATCATCCTCGCAGCATGGGACAACCAGCAGAAAACAAATTGACTTCAAGGAAACGCGACTCTCAACCAATGAAATATGATCACTACCCTTAAAAGGCCGTTCATTCATGAGAGCAATCATATTCTTCTAGCCTTTGCAAACAATGAAAACCACCAACACAACTTTATCACAATTCGAACTTTTAATTCTGAACTCTTTACAGGACGAAGATCCTACTTTTCTTATCGCGAGAACTGCAATGTTCTTGAAGCTAGTTAATGTTCCACAATCACAATATACTGTTGCTACCAAAAGAGCTTCCCATATGCTGCTCATTATCACGAAGCAAAGACAGCTTGATTGTTTGGCTTTGAGAAGATCGGCATACATCAATACACTCCTCCAGATCAGCATCACACGTTAATAATACCCATTCAGAATCATCGTCCAAGTATTTGAGATGAAATCCCCGGGTGTCATCTATACCAAATCGCCTCGCAATCTCTTGAAGTAAATCATTGTATCTCCAATTATTCTGCATACGGAACCTAATCTTTTCTTCCCCATAAGTGACTTTTACTCTCTGATTATCTCCTTCTTGGATTTTCCGAGGGCTGTCTTTCAATGCGGAGTGAAAATTTTCTGATCTAGGATGCTCAGTGAGAGATATATGACTCTGGGATCTTGGCAGGAGTTTTGGTCCATCATTTGACAAAAGCAGCTTCGCTTCACTTCTTACCCTCTTTAGCTCACAGTTACCAAAATCTTCCCCAGCCCCGGCACCATCATGGCCTGCAACACTCGATTTATAAGGATGGGGCTGTGTCCCTGTTGAGCAACATTGACTTGAACTGGAATTCTGACTGCAGGACGACGGGGGTGACTTAGATGCATCAGCTTCGGGGCTCAATATGGCACACTCAGGCTGCCTGTACGAAGGCTTTGCATGATCGCTCGGGTTCAAATTTGAAAATGGATTCGTTTTTGATAAATTTGGAGAAGCCAGTTCTGGAAAGTTTGAGTAGAAAGATTCAATCTGTAAAGTTCCCGAGGCACCTTGGACTGAATCAATCACACGCTGAATTTTTTGTAAGGAGTGACCAACCTTCTTGATCTTTCTAGAAGGCCAACGCTTGATTCCGTGCAGCCTGCATATCCTCTTTAAAGTGGTAGGGCAAACTGAAATTGAAGAGGGAAAAGGAGAAAGAGAAAAAGAATGAAAAATATAAGAAAATTCAAGACTTGTATAGATAGAATAGGCTTAGATGCAATCAAAATAACACTGCAATATACACTGCATTATATACAAGCTCTTTTATTATAAATCTCCCATTCTGGTCTGCAAAGGAAATGAAAATGAAGAAAAGGACTTCGCAGATTGGCTCCTAAGTCTCTTGGAAGTCATTGCAGAGAGTCATGAGTCATGAAGCATGGTTTGGCAAGGGCAAACACACCCTTTTTTACTCAAGAAGTCGAATGTGATTAAAAGAATGAAGTACATATTTGATCAAAAACTTTTGGAGATAAAAGGGGAAAAGATAAAGAAAAAGATAGGAAGTTTTGTATATGCTTACCACCAAGGCTCTTTGCAGCATCTTTTAGGCTACCCGCAAAATATTGCCTTAGTACTTGCAAGGTGATTGTTTTCTCTGCTTTACGTCTCTTTTCTCCAGCTTTACCCACACTCAATAATCTACCCTCACCAGAAGCAGAATAGCTCTGACCAAAGGCAACACCCATCTTTGAAGTAGAATCAAGTTGATGTTGCATAAACTCCGAAGATTGAGTCAGCATTCCTCTTGGTTTTCCATTCTGGAATGCTGAAATACCACTGGCATTCTCCTGGACCTCGACTTGATTAGACAATATTTCTTGGTAGGGCCTTGTGGAATCTATACATTCCACTTTTGGCGTTTCTTTACTGATTCTTGTTATTGAAGGAATTGCCACTTCATCAACAGGCAAAGCAGTTTCTTCCTGTAACTCTTGTTCTGTAACAACGCGTAAATTGCGGCAAACTTTTTGGATAATATTGGACAAGGAATGGAGCATTCTCTTCTGTTCTTCAGTGTCTCTGCAATCCTTCGGTAAAAAGAACTCCAGAACAAAATCAGCAGAACCAGTGTAAGTGCACCGCAGACGAATCGCTACAGCAGCACATAATCCAAACATCCTTGCATGGTGAGAAAGAGGGTACTCTGTCTTGGTGTAAGAGGTTACATCATGTGAGAAACACGGTTGGTTAGTAGTGAATGCTTTCCCAGCAACACCCTGACCTTTAAACAGGTGATGCTCGGAACAAGCTTCATGAAATTCCTGGATATGGAGATCAGCTACATAACATGCAGAATCCACTGTTGACACACACTGAACAAGGTTCTCATCAGAATGTCGACTCCCCCCTTTACCTTGTTGAATGCATGGGACCCAAGTCTGAGCTAGTGGCAATCCATGAGTAACGCAGGCAGATTTCAGAACCTCCAGAATCTCTGGTAATGCAGCTTGATAGGATAAATCACGTGCCTGCAAGAAAAATTACATACATCATACCAAGAAAATATGCTTCTACCTTTTCCCGGGAATGTGTTCATTAGCAGGTTACATTCAGTTACCTCTGTATTCAGAGAGCTTGACACTTTGCTACTCCTGAGATCAACAGCCTACAAGCAAGCACGTTGAATCAGAAGATGGTGGGGAAATCCCAAAAAGGAAAAATAAAGAATAAAGAAAAATCTATAAACTCTACTAGAAAAATTGAGGCGACGTATAAACAGGAATTAGACTAATAACGGTAAAAAGAATAGAAGCAGCTAAAAAATAACTATAGAAATCAATGTAGCTTATAGAGAATATTATGAGAATGAAGCTTATAGAGAATATTATGAGAATCACATCTACTATTAGAAATTTGCATGCTGAACAAGTCTGAGCTTTTTTTTTTTTTTTTTACAGTTTTCAATAGTTTCCCAAGAACACCAAAACATTTTGGATGTCTGGCAACTATAGAACTGGGAACGTTATTAAATCCATCGCCACCTGACTTCTCAACTGTTTTCATCATTTAGTATATACATTTTTCCATTCCGACAATTCATGTTCATTTATGAACAAGAACCATCATAGATCATTTGACCAAAAGTTTCACGGAGAATGTGTTTTTTTCCTTCCGTATGTATAAAGATGCTCATTATGGATGCTTTTCTGGATGAGGACTGGCGAAGTTGTTGAAGTTTTGGCGTGAGTCAAGAGTTTGGCTACTTCGGTTATAGTCAAAGTTCAATTGGCAAATTAAAGTTCTTTTAGACAGAATCATCCATCAACAACATATAGGATCACAAAAGTGAACTTATGCACAGATTAGATATCAAGATGCTAGACTATGATTTATGCATTGACATCGATCACTTGAAACGTACTCCCCAACTAGCATATGTCCAGGCTAGCTTCATATAAATCAAGTTTGATTTAAGTTTCAAACCAACCAAAAGACTGAAGGGGAAAAAGAAAAGATATCTGAGATGTAGGAAAAGTGAAATAGAGCTTATATAATATGAAAAGCATCCAACCTCAAGAGCTATGCGGACACTTTCAATTTCTGGGCTGTAATTGATCTTCTGGGTGGTCAACACGACTTCAATAACACCCAAGCAATTGCGGCTGCCTTGTTCAAAAACAGGCACCGCGAGGGTTCCGCGGACATCATACTCCTGTGCATGATTAACTCGAGGATACTCTTCCTTCTTGAAAAACCTGACATCAGGAGTCCACTCAGGAACTTTACCCGTAAACACCCTTCCAGGCAACCCCACAATCTCCTTAGAATCCTCTTCAGCTGGGAATTCATAGTTCTTAGATATGTCTCTGTAGAGGGCAAGTCTTGGGCAGTTATTGTCGAGGGAGAACGGTTGTTCATTTGTAATCAGCACACGCTTGCCACCCCTGTTTACAGGTACCCATATCTGAATGAGGATATTCTTATCTCTTGAAAAATCTTTGATGTACTCAAGTGCACGAAATAATCGATCCATCACAGGGGATGAAGCCCTTGGTGGAATCCACCACCTCCTGGTCAGCTCAGAACCCTCAGCTGAATAATTTTCTGATTGACTCAAAACATTAACAGCATTACCATTGTTCTCAGTAAGAGAAAGGCCTGCTGTGGAATTTTGTCCTTCAGAACGACTAACGGATAGATTCTCGGGGAAAGATGACCTTTGCCTCTCTTCTTGAGTCTGTTTCGATGGGCTCCCACTGAATTCATAGTTGTTCTCTAAAGCAGGCCACATAAATGAAGGGTCAAAAAGAGCATTAGAAGTGGAGGGACCCTGCTGTAAGAATTCAGATCCATCAGTAGTCTCCAACCAGCATCCTTCTAACAACAGTTCATCCATATAATCAAAATCCATAAAGGTATCACTCGGCGCAGGCAACATCATATCAGGAGGAAAAACACCTTCCTCCATTACTCAACCTTTCCTCAAGATCTCAACAAGCAATCACACCTCCCCCTTGATCCGAATCCAAGAACAACTAGTACTTTCAGAGTCTGATACGAAGATTTATATATCCTAATCGCCAAAAACACCCTGTACCAAAAACTCTTTAAGAATGAATACGTTCCTCCATTCCTCAACCTTTCCTCAAGATCTCAACAAGCAACCGCACCTCCCCCTTGATCTGAATCCAAGAACTAGTACTTTCAGAGTCTGATTCAAAGATTTATATCCTCGGACCACCAATACAACTCCTAATCGCCAAAAACACCCTGTACCGAAAACTCTTTAAGAATGAATAGAAACAAACAACCAATTCTAACACAAACCACCAACTAAAGAACCTAGAAAAGAGAAGTTCTACTGATAATTTGGCAAAGAAAGTTGAAAGAACCAACTTCACAATAGTATATTCCAATTCCACCAAGTGGGCTTACTCTTTTGTGCTATACAAATCTGATAAAATTAGTCAAAGATGAAAAATAAACAAACAAATAACTGATATTACTACTTTAATAAAACCAAACACCTAATCTATAAAAGTACCTGAAACTATTCAAAGTCCAATCAATCACAAGAATATAATCACATAAACAGTAGTGTTTCAAGTGGATTCTTTCTCAACATGGTCAGAAGACCTTAAAAAGTCAAGAACCATTTACAACCTCACATCATATAAAGATTTTTATTTTTCGACTTCGACCTCCATTGTTAAAAAAAAAAAAAAAGTGAGAAAAAACATAAGAAATAACTAATTACAAAAGGGAAAAGACAATATCAGACATAGAAACCACAGAATCAAAGTCAAGCTTAAGACAAAAGAATTTTAAGGTAGAGAAGAAGAGCAACTCACAATGAAAAAAGATTCTTGGATATTCCAAGTATGCAAAAAATATTTATATGTTGTTTTTGTTAATTACTCCAAAAAAAACTTTCTTGTGTGTGGCTGCTGTCTGAGCTCGAGGAACAAAACAAAACAAACAAACATGTACATCAGTACATGTATTATGGTAGGGACTATTTATTTCTCTTTTTTCTCTCTCTCTGTGCCTTAGCTATTATCTGTCTTCACAAAGACTCTTATGATTCTCCTTCAAGCCTATTGTGTGTACTGTGTGTTTTGTTGTTAGAGAAGATTCTCTCTTACCAAGCATAGGCCCCACCATAACCCCTCTTGGGATTCTCGCTGTAAAGTCAACTTGCATCAGCATGAGCGTGTGAGAAAGACCATGAGATCAAAATGAAGTGACACACAGCACACACACTGGCTGACTTTTTTTAAGGTTGCTAGATTTACTGCAAGTACATAACACAGCAGTAGTAATAACAACCCATGTTGTTGTCAGTGACTTTTGAACTTACCATGTTCATAAAAATCTAGTGTATCTTACAAAAATTGCATTTGACATCAAATTTAAATTGTTTAGGGCATCCTCAATAGAGTCTTTAAATACAAAATTTTTCTAATTTAAGTATTTTTAGAGATTTCAGTCTCTAAAAACAACACTATTCATAGCAAAAGTACGTGGGGTCCACTATTTTTGGCTTAAAAGATGCCAAAATAGAGACCCAGTCTCTATTTTCTTTCACAAATTTGTTGAAAAAAATAGAGACTGGGTCTCTATATTGGCATCTTTTAAGCCAAAAGTAGTGGACCCCACGTACTTTTGTCATGAATAGTATTGCTTTTAGATACTGGAGTCTCTAAAAATACCCAAATTAAGAAAATTTTGCATTTTAGAGACTCCATTGAAGATAGCCTTATTAACAACTTTTAAAGGGGTCATTTTACATGATGCCACCATTTTTTGCTTTAAATAAGAGGTCTAAATTGCCGTCATCTTACTTTGTATGTATATTGTTCAATGATTCTACTATGCCCTTGTTTATAAGGGACGGTGAATCTAATAAGGATAAAATAGATATTCAATAATTAAAAGAATTAAATATATTTTAACGAATTTAAGAGGAATCTTGAGAATAATTGCTTCTTGGCTACATTTGACATCTCGAGATGAATAGGGCCCTCGAGATAAGAAGGGATGTTTGAGGAACCAATAAACCCCCTTAAAGGAAACTACATGTGACAATAGGTCTTGTATGCAGAGCTAGTATATATACACACTCTATTCCCAAAAAAAGGAACTTCAACTTTACATACTCAAATTTTAACTAATTAAATCATTTTAAATCCAACCATACTAATTTAAGTATCGAATCTATCTCACAGGAGAAATCCCACGTCTCATCTTCTTCTTCTCCCCTGTAGGAAAACATTCATTCGAATGAAATACAGGTGGGTCTGAGGTCTAAATTGCCGTCATCTTACTTTGTATGTATATTGTTCAATTATTCTACGATGACCTTGTTGATAAGGGAGGATGAATCTAATGAGGATAAAATAGACATTCAATAGTTAAAGGAATTAAATATATTTTAACGAATTTAAGAGGAATCCCGAGAAGGATTGCTCCTTGGCTACGTTTGACAGTTCGAGATGAATAGGGTCCTCGAGATAAAAAGGGATGCTTGAGGATAAAAAGTTCATTTGAGGAACCAATAAACCCCCTTAAAGGAAACTACATGTGGCAACAAGTCCTGTACGCAGAGCTAGTATATATACACACTCTATTCCCAAAAAAAGGAACTTCTACTTTACATACTCACTCAAATTTTAACTAATTAAATCCTTTTAAATCCAACCATATTGGCTTAAGTATCAAATCTATCTCCTGGGAGAAATCTCACGTCTCATCTTCTTCTTCTCCCCTGTAGGAAAACAGTCATTCGATTGAAATATAAATGGGCCTCATATTCACTACGATCTCTATAATCTTCTATAAGAAAGTATTATGTGGTAGCCCAATCGATGGGTTGCTTCACCGGTTCGAATTTCAAGAGTAAAGGCCAAGAGGGGTGGGGTGAAGTTTTTTTTTAAAAAAAATTAATCTTTTATAAGAAATTCTTCCTAGCGACAAAACTTTCTTCCATTTGAAATAAAAGTGGGCTCTATTTATGTATTAGTGGTTCAGATGATCGTTTTACACAGGTGAGTCAAATGACTGTTTGTCAAGAAAAATCACAACTTATTTTTTACTAATAAAAAATATACATAGACAATCGTTCAAAACGCCATTCGTTTTGAAAAAAAATTACCATTTAGAGTGGTAAAAAAAATTAAAAAAAAGTTCGTGGTGTACGAAAATTTGGGTGGGTGGAGTGTGCACCGAACTTTTACTATATTTAGATGCTATAATATTAAAGTTTCCACAAAACATCAACTTTCATTAATAAAAATATTGTCAATCATGTACTTAATAGTAAAGTGTGACACCTTCCTAGACAATGCGCGTGCATGGACATGGTCGTGGCACATAACATTTGTTGACATTGAAATTGCAAAAGGACAGCCTTTGATTGGCTAGTGAATTTCACGAGGTAATGCTCTCATGTGTAGAGAGAGATGTGATTAATTAAAGAAAGAAGAATCCAAAATGGTAATGAAGAGTGAATTTTAATGACCACATTGTTTTGTTTAATGTTTTAAAAGTATGAAGATTTAACGAGGACCATTGTTTGTTTATGCATTTTTTTTAATTAAAAGCTTGATTTGATTAATTATTTCTTTTAACTTTTTTCTTGTCGATCTAGGGTGGTTGGCAAATGGCAACTTGTCCATTCTTTTTCTTCAGTCAAAAGAAAATGATACAATATTTACACACCACTTTAAGTGAAAGTTGGTTTTGGTTCATGTAATGTCCCCATTTTAAGTGAAAATTGTAGATTTAAGTAACACTTTGAATTAATCATTTTGTGTTAGTGGATTTAATTCCTATGATATTAAATTAAATATTATCTTTAATGGTAAAAGATGCTCTTACCTTACCCTCGGAGATTAGTTTAGTGGTATAATATGAGTTGAAAATTTATTCACTTTTTGAGTTCAAATGAACTAAAAAATTAATCCCAATAAATCTTCTCTATCTAATTAAAACAAATAATGTTTCTTTCGAATCGGATTATATGTCCAAGAATTTAGACCAGCCCTAGTATGCATTGAAGTGCTTCCTATGAGTGTACTTCATCATTCCTAAAAAAAAAAAAATAGTCTCACCCATCGGGAAAAAAACAAAAGAAGAAAAAAACCGCTATAAAGTGTCAATTTTGGGCAAGTGCATAATCTTGCACATTCCATCTACCTTTGCCAAAAAGGTTTCCTAAAATGTGTTGGGTGTCAGAAACTTAACTTCCTAATTTCAGAAGTGAATTTTGGGAAAAGGAAAAAAAGAAACAAGAGAAAACAAAACCTTTTTGATGCACTTTTTAGAATACTTTTCCTAAAAGAACAAGAGAACGACAATTAACTGTTTCATGACATGCCATTGATAGAAAATGAGAAATTTATAGCTTGTCTAAAAGCAGTAAAGAGCATGAAATGATTAGTGTTGAAGAAAGATAAGCGGATAAAACATTCTCGAGATGATTATTTAAATTATCGATTTTATTTTCTCCGTACCAAAAAAAAAAAAAATAATAAATAAAACATTCAAAAAATCTACTTAGATTAGATGGCATAATTCCTTGTGCTATTAACACAATAAATAATTATAACTACAAATTAAACAATATGTTACAACTTTCTTGATTACTGCCTTCTAAAGTGTCAATTTTGGCCAAGTGCATAATCTTACACATTCCATCCTAATGGTTGAAAGAGTTTTCCTTTTGAGTTTTAACATATTCGTGTATACAATCTATCTATTAGTTAGAATATAGTAGAAATAAAAATTAAATTATTTAACTTGGAACATGCCTACTCTGGGAGAGGGGGTTATGGGCTCAGGGTGGATGTTGACATGAGTTATAAAGAACTTTTCAAGAATGTTTCCAGTCATTAAAAAAAGTCTAAATTATTATATTACACCTTGATTAAGACAGATGAAAAAAAAAAAAAAGGAATTTATTTTTCTTTTTTGAGTTTCTAATGGAGTCTCAGTACTCTTCTAATGCTTAAGTCTGACCACATCTAGCATGTACATCAAGGATAAAAACTGTATTAATCAATCAAGTAGCTTTGAGAAGTTCTAAATTATGCGTTTAATTGGAAGATAAAAAAAATTATATCATCACTTTAGTATTATAATCTTTCATAATATTATAACGTTTTCAAATAATCTAGATCTGTCGTCATTCTTCAAAAAGAAAATGAAGGCATGCCATTCTCTCTCATCCATTATTACTTAATAAGGAAATCTGTACCAGAAACTTCTTGTGGTACCTATAATGACAATGACAACATGGATATAAATTGAATAGCAATTAAACTTCTTCAGAATAACCTATTAATTAGACAATTCAATGTGGATATATTCTTCGTTTTATGTTTCAATCTTTAAAGGTCCATTGAAGTATAATCGCAGAATATAAGTATAATGGAAAGGGAAATACTAACTAAATGTGTCCAAATAGCTCTGGGGATACCTTTTCGAAAACAAGAGATTATTAAAATTGTACGTTAGACTATATGGTACCATAATAATTAAATAACTCCTTATTATTCATAAAAAATGTTGTTCATTGTTCCTTCTATCCAATAATAGCGAGAGAAGTTTATCACATTAATTTTAAGAAGTTATTAGATTATTACAACATATAGGTTTAACGTGTAATTATGTGAACATGAGGTGAGGTTTTCATAGTTTAGCCTAGAGCAAATAATTTTAACCTCAAGGGATTAGCCTAGCAACAAGACATTTAGGGTGTGGGTAGGAGATTTGCTCATGTCTCGTTCAAATTATTTAAGAAGTTATTTATCTCTGAATTACATGAGAGATCATGTGTCTTAAAATTTGAATTTTAGGATAAATTTGAAAGATTTTTCAATAATATTTTATGTCATTAAAGAAAAACGAAAAAAGTAATATTGATCAAATTTACCCACAAAAGGATAAAAACGTTATGAAACAAGACGAGAATATATTAAACTTGCTGTTCTTGAAGTATGGCAATAGTCCATCTGACGAGTGTGTGAGTTGTAAGACTTCCATGTTTATCTGTTATTCCCAGCAATAGCGATATATAAATAAATAAGTTTGCTCGTAACGATATGATATTATGACTTCCATCACGTTCCTATAGATTAACTCTTATTTGGAGAGTCTGATTAGTCCCTCACGTGACATGGATCGTGCTTGGGACAATGTCTGAGGAGCGTGAGAGGTGAAGGAAACGAATGAGAATCTCTCCAGTTTAATCTGCCCAATAATGGAATCCATTTAAACAAAAACAATTATTCGCAGCTCGATGAGAGCAATGAGTAAACACCACGTTGTTTCCTGTTCATCATCCAATAGGATCAACTGGTCAAACAAGATCAGCCCTAGCTTGTTACGAATCTGCTTTGTTGCCACCATACAAGGATGTAAGACCTTTTCTTTTTTCTCAATTTGAATTCTCTTAATAACATTATGAATAAAAAATTAATCTATAACAATAAAGTGATGACGTCGTTAGGTAATTTTTACATTTGATAGTGTAAATCATTTCATTATTGATATGGGTAAGATACTGAACTAAGAAAAATATTTTGACCTATATCGAGAAAATAACTCCCGCAGTTCTTTTGTTCTTTTGTAGGTCCCGAGCTTAAGGTCGGACCAATCAAGTTTTACACCTTAACAATTATAATTATATTATCATTTTATCATTATTAATAGCTTTCATAACGGTATTGTATTATTAGAAATCCAAATCCCTTATTTTTTGGCTTACAATCTGGTAATGGAATCATATTAAGACCAGCCAAGATTCCTTGTCAAGGATTAGGTAAAGCTACCTAACCCATAAAGACAAGTTTAAAGTACGAGCAAATGTTTCTTTTTTTTTTTATTAATTTTTTAATTTTAAGTACGAGCAATGTTGGAGATGTGATCCTGACAAAAAATGTTGGAGATATGATGGTTAATACAAGTGTGGTAAATAAATTAATGTTATGAGTTTAAGTGATAATTTAAGTTAATTATTTTAAATTTGTATATACTCTAAATAGTTATTCATAGCCTAAAACATGGGTTTGAAGGATCGAGATTTTGAACATGAGGTGTCTCGCTTGTGAGTTTAGAATTCTAGGCAGCAAGCGTGATTTGAGAATAATTACATTCATAGATATATACCAACAGGCATTTGGTCTAGTACGGTGCAAGAGATTATGAGATTAATTTTCATGAGTGACATCTTTTTATATGTATTATATGGTTTAAACCTAATTTATTGAGTAAAGAAAACAAAGTTTTGTATATACCAATTAATAGAAAAATTAACAGATAATTTTAGTATCACCCACAATTTAAATTCACCTTTACGTAACAATTTGTTATTCAATATTGAAGCAATTAATTTTTGCATGGTTTACTAATGTGCAATTCCTTAGCAAGTTATCATGATAAAATGATCTCGAGGGGTTAGTCTAGTAATGTAACTCTTAGGGTGTGGTTTGAAAATTTATTTATATATCAGATTCAAATAAGTCAGAAAGTTAATTTGTTTAGGGACGTTCTGAGCAAGTACAAACATGATTAATCTAGACTATTCTTTTTTTGAACAAGATTATATATATTGAAATTTAATATTCTGAATATGAATTCGAAAGCCTTCCCAAAGAGTCAACTAATTTTTTTTTTTATTATGTGAGAACTCAATTGGCGAAACCCGATCACCCTTAATAAAGTTTACCTAGTTTGCACTTTCGGCACGCTGACTTTTCGAATTAAGTAACAATAAGCAGCAAATCCATGTAAAGTTGTGATTTGATGTGGCAATTCTATGGATAATTTTTTCCGTTCAACCCAAACTTAATTGTTTGATTATTTCATAATGCATCTAAAAGCTTAATAAAGATTGGTACGTCATCCACAACTGCATCTTTTGGCTCCCCACCTAATGTTCTTACTGCCTTTTTCCTTTCTTCATGTGGAAAGAGAACATGGCATTGAGTTTATAAGGTATCGTATTTTGTTAAAATTACACGTCAGATTATATTGTATTTTATTTTATAGTTTATAAGAATTTGGTAAAAACCTTCAAGTAGTTATGAAACATATGAAGAAAGTGAAATACATTCTTATAAATTACAAAGAATTCTTAAATTATTATGATACCACAAGATCTAATATTTGTAAACCCTTAAATTTATAATTAATATCATGTGGGTCTTTCCTCTATAATTCTTTTCTTGGTAGGTACTAACAACATATTAATAGAGTTGGGTGAGGAGGCGATATTACCAAGAAAAAATAGATAGTCAGAGGAGCTTAGAGGCCATTGATGGATCTAATGTTTGTAAATCCTTAAGAAATGCAATGTTGGAGGCAAGCGATATATTTATTTCACTAGGGTTTTTCTAGTAAGGCCTATGGAGGGGCAACTTATGGGATTCACTAATTTGGGCTCAAGTTGCGTGTTGTTACGTGACTCCAAGTTAATTTAAATTCAATCCCCTATTTAAAAATAAAACTTAAAACTAAGCCAAATTTAATACATAATAACGTTCAAATTTCGTACAAAAAGTATCCAAAGGTTTTATTGTTTTTAAGACATTGACTATATGCAGAACAGGTTGAGAAGCAAATTGAGTAATTGTTACAAAATGAAAAAAAAAAAAAAAAAAAACACCAACAAGCATTAAGTTTTGTGGAAAAATCTTGGATCAACACAAGTGACGCATTATAAACTAATTTGTCTTAATCTCATCCACGTGGCCCACTTGCACACACTTTTCTTTAAATTTTTGTGATTCAATAGTTGCACACATTGAAAGAATAAAAAGATAGAATCATGGACCACAACACTTTGAATTTGTAATCAAAATTTTTTATAGTAAACAACATAAAATTTAAACATTAGCTTAACTTAACCAAACACGTTACTAAAGCTGCAAATCGCATCATTATCGAGTTAAATACTAGATTAATGGAGTACTTAATTATGTGTGCGTGCTAACGTAATCATCTAAAAAAATGGCTCTTACTGATTCAACAAAACAAAAACATAAATATCTAAAAAGTTGAATTGCTTAAGTCACCCCCCAAATGAGTCGTTGATTGAATTTTCTAATCTTGTTATCATGCACTGTGATTTGAAATGTATTTGACTAAAATGGATCCGTAAATACCAATTAAAAAACAAATAAAGTTTTAACATTCGAGATAATGTGGTGGAACAATTATATTTTTCAATGATTTATTAAAGGGTAAATAACATATTACTTACCTGTATTTTATTCAAAATGCACAATACTCCTCTCTTTTTTAAAAATTAGCTGATTACTCCCCTATATTTTACTAAAAGTGTACAATACCCTCTCGTGTTTTAAAAATTAGCTGATTACCCTCCTGTATTTTATAAAAGTAGCTAATTATCCCCCTGTACTTTTTAAAAATTAGCGCTTTTGTTAAAAAATATAAGGGGACAATCAGCAACTTTTATAAAATACAAAGGGGTAATCAATTACTTTTAACAAAACACAGGGGAGAATCAGCTAATTTTTAAAACACATGGAAGTATTGTGCACTTTTAACAAAACATAGGAAAGTAATCAGTTAATTTTTAAAATACAAGGAGGCATTGTGCATTTTTAATAAAACACAGGGGGTAATACGCAATTTACCCTTTATTAAAACTCAAGCATCCAAAGTTGTATGCTTAAGAGTATGTTTGGCCTAACTTTTTGATACTCAAAAGTGCTTCCTGTGAGTTTAGAAACTAATATTACATGTTTGACCCATTTCTAAAAGTGTTTTTAGATAAAAGGTGAAGCTGAAAAAAACTGAAAAACAAAAAGCTCTAAATTGGAGCTTTTCAAAATAGGCTTTTGCGAAACTGTTTTTATATAATGCGGAAAGCTATTTTTTTTTTCTTTTCAGATATACCTCTTCATATTTTTTAAAATAAAATATTGCTTTCAAATTTTTTAAAAGCTCAATATTGCCCAATATAGGCCAAATAGTTCACGACTTTTGTTCAATAACACTTTTAACCAAAGCTCTACTGCAAAAATTCTATAGCTCAAAAATTAAAATTTGATAGTTAGGTCAAACAGAGCCTAAGTCACCCAAATAGCTTTCTAAAGTAGTTGGTTGAATTTCCTAATCTTGTTATCACGCACAAAAATGAATCCAAACCCGTCTCTTAAAGAAATAATTGACATAATATGGTGAGATAATTATATTCTTTAACATTTTCTTTTATGTATAACCAATATTGAAACTTAAAGCATCTAAAAGTTGTATGCTTAAGTCACCCAAATGGCTTCTACCATAGTTGACTGAATAATTTTCTAAGATGGGCATCACGCAATTTGATTTAAAAAATTAATTAAAGAACGAATAAAGTGTTAACACTAGAGATAATGTCGTAAGATACTTATATTTTTTAACATTCTTTTTTACGTGTAATTTGATTAGAATCACAAGTATCTAAAATTGTATACGTAAGTCACCCAAATTGATTCTTGCAATCACGCACTATTATTTGAAAGGCATTTGAGTAAAATGGATCCAACCCCATCTCTTTAACACAAAATTAAAGCAAAAAAAATAATGTTTTAACAACCAATAAACACACAATTTGGACCAATCAACATGAATATATAAGGATGCTTTCAGTGTTTGGCCAGGTGGCAATTCCCTATCCGAAGCCAGGCCCATGTTTATCACCACCTCTCAAGATATGATCGTGAAACGTCGTCATCTGCATTCCTAGTTTTGAACAATAAAGGAACAAGCCAAACTAGATATA
This sequence comes from Ehretia macrophylla, assembly GCA_037974665.1. Lineage (NCBI taxonomy): Eukaryota > Viridiplantae > Streptophyta > Magnoliopsida > Boraginales > Ehretiaceae > Ehretia > Ehretia macrophylla. The sequence goes on from CM075774.1 coordinate 875,269, forward strand.
CATGACTTGTTTACTTTTATATCGAGCAACTCGTACTGTATGGGGCATTTCAGATTATGACTGGAAAACCTCTTTCATAGTTCACAATGTTTAACAAATTTTGTCTTTTTCATCGTGGTAACTTAGGTTTTTTATGCAATTAGGATAGGTCAGTCTCCTCTTTCCCAATATTGTTTTTGCACTACAATCAGATGCAAAGGCATCTGGAATAGGATGACATCCTTGTAAAGTTTGTTTTCAATATGTATAATACCGACAAAAAAAAAAAAACTCATCCTATGTAGAACGGTAGTGAATTTTTATATTTCGAAAATATAGAGGCAAATAAATTTCGTGATCGGGATGGAATAAACCCGCTAATATGCCCATTATCCCTGGGTGAATCAGCAACAACAAAGCTTATTATAAGAATAACAGAGGATCAATGACTAATTCTTACCTTGAAAAATTTGTGTATCGAGAGAGTAGTATGAGATAATAACGAATTTTTGATTTCGGGTGCAGGTGCCTGTTTGATCATAGTCTTATTTCAATGTTATAAATCTTCAACATAGCGACATATATTTATGCATATTTCAGATCAATCAATAATCAACTAATATCTTTAAATTTTTTAATCAAAATGAATCGTTGTTCAACTCCAACCAGCTAACTCTTAGGGCCGAGACGTACAAGATTTGATAACTTCAGGAACATATTCTTTTTAACATATCGTGATCATGCTTGAAGTTGAGGAATCTGTGTACTTGCAGATATCATTTTCTATTTGCAAACTTTTCAATTTATAAGAAAAAAAAAAAAAAAGAGATATGGTAGGCGGATGAAGATATGTAGTGAGGTTGTCTAAGCCGAAATGGAGAAGTTTCCAATGAAACTTAAAATCAACACGCTTTTGTTTCCAAGTTTCTTTATCTATTTTTATTTTTTCTGAAAATATAACTTTATTTATATACACATTAATCAATGTCGCAGATTCAAAATCTTCTGTACAAGAAAAAAATTATTCAAAAAAAAAGATTACAAGTTCATTGTAAAGGAAGAGAACCTATCAGAATTGCTCTAATAACCTAATCTGTCACCTAATTAGCACACATACTAACGTGATGAAATAAATAACCGTGATTGAAAGATGAAAAATAACATGAATTCTGAATAATAATGAAAAGCCTTTAATCTAATTCTTGATTCACCTAAAAAACCTGAATTACAGATAAAGCATCCAAGTTTCTTTATCTAATTGGTCACCCTTTGATCCTAATAAGTTAGACTCCAATTTTTATTTTTTTAATATCTTAAATGGCTTCAAGCAACTGAATATACATGTTACAAGATTCTTGAGAGAGAGATTGTCGTGTCCCAAATTAAGGGACTCTTCAATAGTATCTTCAAATCTCCAATTTTTATTTTTTCTAAATAGAGTAAAAAAATTGATCTCAAATCACTACAACAGTTTCTATATCTCATTCTCTAAAAAATAGAGAATCCTCAAACTAAGATTCAGCTTCTCTCAATCACCTAAACTCCCAACAGATGTGACCAAGAAAAGAAAATAGAAAAATGACGTTGGAGTGAAATTAAAATATGAACTTTTTAAAAAAGAAAATTGATTAAAAATAGGAATTATCATTGAAGTTGGCCTAATAACCCTGAACCCACTAACACAATAATGTTATGAACTTACGAATAATTATTTTTTGCTTCAAATTCCTTCACTCATTAACTCATATAGTTTCTTAAATAAACAAAACCATCTTCTTACAAACTACTCTTGTATTATGTCTCACACTAATGAGTGTCATTACATGTATTCTTGATTTGATTACTAATTATTTCATTCTTGAGGTGACTTTATATATCCATAGAGCAACTTATATCTTCTCTGCATCTCTTTTACCATGCACACACGAACACATTCAGTAGGTGATCATCTTCACATTGTTGGCCTGACAGTGAGACGAGAAGCGAGACATGTCAGCCTGCAGTTCAAGTGCAAGAACAAAAATTCAATAAAAATTTCATATTTTCGTATGTGAAAAATAGTAGTAATATGAATCTCCAAAATGGATCTAATTACATGCTCCACATAACTCGGGGATATAGCTCAATTGGCAGAGTTCCGCTCTTGCAATTAGTGCTAGTACATTTGAGAATTCTTAATTAACTTGAAACAAAGTGTTTTTTCTCTTGACTATCTTCTATAGGAGATCCATATTTGATCTTATTTTCTACTAGAATGACATTTCCAACTCTTTCAATTGCTATGGACAAACACTTCCAAATTAGGTATGTGAAGCGAAGTTTATTTTAGCTATTTATTAACTTATATCATGTAAATCTATACAATATAAAAACTTGGGCGAAATAAATAAATTCAACCAAAAAAAAAAAAAAACCCATGAGAACAAGAACACCCATTTTTTATGTCTTATTCATATATAAATCCAATAATTATTATATTACACTCGAGCAATTTTCCAATATTAATCCTGTAAATTCATATCAAGTCACTTTTGACATATTGCATGCTTCTAAACTAACAATTTAGAGCCCAGAAGCAAGAACAATGTCAAAAGTTTATGAATATTGTCTTGGACCCTAAATCTCTTGGCCCAGATTGATTAACTCGAGCAAGTAATTAAACTTGCACACTAACTTGTATACCACTCTCGTATTATATTTCACACCGGCCCAACGAAAATGATCAGAAAGGAAATTCAAGGAAAGCACCAAATATATATAATACGGGCGAGGGCGAGCATTGCACAAAGAAGCTGCAAAAGCAAGAAGGTTTACTGAGATGGAGTTTCAAAGAGTACAACATTATTAGAACCAGGTGATTGCAACAGCCGAAACACATGGAACCTTCGATACATAAATCAAAGACGGCAAACAGATACATAAAAAGATGCAGAAAACAAATGACTTATTGATTAGAATATATATATGTGTTAACACCAGAACCGTCCATATGTGTGTAATCTTGTGGAACACCCAAATCATCAAACAGGAATGTGAACATATGCAGACTCTCCGGGTGGTGGGAGAAGAAGTCAAGGATTCTCCAGTTCTCCTGGATGTGGTACTTTGGATTGGGTTTTAGAGAATGGACCATGTCTGGGAATTTCATACCAAATAAAAATTACCCTGAGTCGACATGAACAAGCTAACAACATCAATAAAACACGTGACTGGAGAAACCTTTGGCCATATTAGTAGAGATTGCTGATCCATGGTGCATTAACGCTTCTAAGAAATGGAAAACATTAAGAGGTCAATGTTCGAGCGAAACAAAAGAAAAACTAACAGAACACAAGAAGAATACTACTACCTCACCCCCGGGCCGCGTTCTTTCTATGCTTGGTATAAAGAGGAATACAAATGATAGGTGGAAGAACGTAACAAGCACTCTTGCCCTTTCACATTCTTCCAGATTCCTTTTGGCATTTGTTTTTTAATTTTGTAAAATAACTCTGACCAAAGGCAACACCCGTCTTTGAAGTAGAATCAAGTTGATGTTGCATAAACACCGAAGATTGAGCCAGCATTCCTCTTGGTTTTACATTCTGGAATGCTGAAATACCACTGGCATTCTCCTGGACCTCGACTTGATTAGACAATATTTCTTGGTAGGGCCTTGTGGAATCTATACATTCCACTTTTGGCGTTTATTTACTGATTCTTGTTATTGAAGGAATTGCCACTTCATCAACAGGCATAGCAATTTCTTCCTGTAACTCTTTTTCTGTAACAACACGTAAATTGCGGCAAACTTTTTGGATAATATTGGACAAGGAATGGAGCATTCTCTTCTGTTCTTCAGTGTCTCTGCAATCCTTCGGTAAAAAGAACTCCAGAACAAAATAAGCAGAACCATTGTAAGTGCACCGCAGACGAATTGCTACAGCAGCACATAATCCAAACATCCTTGCATGGTGAGAAAGGGGGTACTCTGTCTTGGTGTAAGAGGTTACATCATGTGAGAAACACGGTTGGTTAGTAGTGAAAGCTTTCCCAGCAACACCCTGACCTTTAAACAGGTGATGCTCAGAACAAGCTTCATGAAATTCCTGGATATGGAGATCAGCTACATAACATGCAGAATCCACTGTTGACACACACTGAACAAGGTTCTCATCAGAATGTCGACTACCCCCTTTACCTTGTTGAATGCATGGGACCCAAGTCTGAGCTAGTGGCAGTCCATGTGTAACGCAGGCAGATTTCAGAACCTCCAGAATCTCTGGTAATGCAGCTTGATAGGATAAATCACGTGCCTGCAAGAAAAATTACATACATCATACCAAGAACATATGCTTCTACCTTTTCCAGGGAATGTGTTCATTAGCAGGTTACATTCAGTTACCTCTGTATTCGGAGAGCTCGACACTTTGCTACTCCTGAGATCAACAGCCTACAAGCAAGCATGTTGAATCAGAAGATGGTGGGGAAATCCCAAAAAGGAAAAATAAAGAATAAAGAAAAATCTATAAACTCTACTAGAAAAATTGAGGCGACGTATAAACAGGAATTAGACTAATAATGGTAAAAAGAATGGAAGCAGCTAAAAATAACTATAGAAATCAATGAAGATTATAGAGAATATTATGAGAATCACATCTACTATTAGAAATTTGCATGCTGAACAAGTCTGAGCTTTTTTTTTTTTACAGTTTTCAATAGTTTCCCAAGAACACCAAAACTTTCTGGATGTCTGGCAACTATAGAACTGGGAACGTTATAAAATCCATCGCCACATGACTTCTCAACTGTTTTCATCATTTAGTATATATATTTTTCCATTCCGACAATTCATGTTCATTTATGAACAAGAACCATCATAGATCATTTGACTGAAAGTTTCATGGAGAATGTTTTTTTTTTCCTTCCGGTTGTATAAAGATGCTCATTATGGATGCTTTTCTGGATGAGGACTGGCGAAGTTATAGAAGTTTCGACGTGAGTCCAGAGTTTGGCTACTTCGGTTATGGTCAAAGTTAAAAAGGCAAATTAAAGTTTCTTTTAGACAGAATCATCCATCAACAACATATAGGATCACAAAAGTGAACTTATGCACAGATTAGCTATCAAGATGCTAGACTATGATTTATGCATTGACATTGATCACTCGAAACGTACTCCCTAACTAGCATATGTCCAGGCTAACTTCATATAAATCAAGTTTGATTTTAAGTTTCAAACCAACCAAAAGACTGAAGGGGAAAAAGAAAATTGGCAAAAACGAAAGATATCTGAGATGTAGGAAAAGTGAAATAGAGCTTATATAATATGAAAATCATCCAACCTCAAGAGCTTTGCGGACACTTTCAATTTCTTGGCTGAAATTGATCTTCTGGGTGGTCAACGCAACTTCAATAACACCCAAGCAATTGCAGCAGCCTTGTTCAAAAACAGGCACCGCGAGGGTTCCACGGACATCATACTCCTGTGCATGATTAACTCGAGGAAACTCTTCCTTCTTGAAAAACCTGACATCAGGAGTCCACTCAGGAACTTTACCCGTAAATACCCTTCCAGGCAACCCCACAATCTCCTTAGAATCCTCTTCAGCTGGGAATTGATAGTTCTTAGATATATCTCTGTAGAGGGCAAGTCTTGGGCAGTTATTGTCGAGGGAGAACGGTTGTTCATTTGTAATCAGCACACGCTTGCCACCCCTGTTTACAGGTACCCATATCTGAATGAGGATATTCTTATCTCTTGAAAAATCTTTGATGTACTCAAGTGCACGAAATAATCGATCCATCACAGGGGATGAAGCCCTTGGTGGAATCCACCACCTCCCGGTCAGATCAGAACCTTCTTCCATTACTCAACCTTTCCTCAAGATTCTCAACAAGCAATCACACCTCCCCCTCGATCCGAATCCAAGAACAACTAGTACTTTCAGAGTCTGATACGAAGATTTATATCCTCGGAGCACAAACACAACTCCTAATCGCCAAAAACACCCTGTATCGAAAACTCTTTAAGAATGAATAGAAACAAACAACCAATTCAAACACAAACCACCACCTAAAGAACCTAGAAAAGAGAAGTTCTACTGATAATTTGGCAAAGAAAGTTGAAAGAACCAACTTCACAATAGTATATTCCAATTCCACCAAGTGGGCTTACTCTTTTGTGCTATACAAATCTGATAAAATTAGTCAAAGATGAAAAACAAACAAACAAATAACTGATATTACTACTTCAATAAAACCAAACACCTAATCTATAAAAGTACCTGAAACTATTCAAAGTCCAATCGATCACAAGAACATAATCACATAAACAGTAGTGTTTCAAGTGGATTCTCTCTCAACATGGTCAGAAGACCTTAAACAGTCAAGAATCATTTAGGTTAATTCTAACAGTTTTTTTACTTTTTTTTTACTATATGTAACAGATTGGGAGCACTATCTATTGAGGAAAAAACTCTAATCCTATTCAAGTTATCCCTTATTTTAGTTTCACTCTAACAATTTTTTTATATTTAATCAATCTATTAGTTTGGAAACCCCTATTTTAATTTTACTCTAACAATTTTTCTATTGTAGTGACTCCCTAATTTTATTTTATTCAAATATTTTCTCTTTTTATTTCAATTAAACATATCATTAACTTTTATTTATTTATATATATATTTTAGAGACCTTCTATTTTTAATTACCAACATAAATTTTTATTTTTAAATATTATTTTTATTGTTTAATTTAAAACTTTTCCAATAACTTTTAATTTTTTAATTATATTTGTTCATGATATTCTGTTATTTATATTTATTATATTATTTTTTATTAAACTAATTTAGCAAAAAAAAAGAACTAAACTATAATTGAAGCCCTAATCTATATCTATATACATATGTGAATAAACAATCACCAATCCCAGATACAATGCCTCACTTTCCACAATCCTCACCCCCCACACACATTCAATTGTCACTCCCTTCCCTATTGTCATACCACCATTCTTCGTCCCAAAAAACAAAAAAAATAACAACCCAGACCATAAATTACCTTTGTGTTGCACATAGGTTTGGTTTTCTTTTTTTTTTTCTTGCCTTGCTTTTAAATTATTATTATTTGTTTGATTTCTTCTTCGTTTGCTTTGTTTTTGGTGTAGTTTGAAGAATCATGGTCTGTGTACTTTTTCTCCAACGATAAAAATCATACCATTGGAGAGTTTAATTTTTAAAGTTTTGCTTTTATTTATTTTTAAATATTTTTCTGACAGTGAACAGTGTCTAAGGGATGATAATTTTTTTCTTTCATGTAGAGAAGATAAAAATAAGTATAGGGATCCCCTACAGTTTAAGAGATAGGGTAGGGGATCTGTTGAAGTATAATTGCTCTAATCCCCTCCCTACATGTAGGGTAGGGAATCTTTTGGAGTTGGCCTTACAACCTCACATCATATAAAGATTTTTATTTTTTGACTTCGACCTCCATTGTAAAAAAAAATGAGAAAAAGCATCAGAAATAACTAATTACAAAAGGGAAAAGACAGTATCAGACATAGAAACCACAGAATCATAGTGAACTTAAGACAAAAGAATTTTAAGGTAAAGAAGAAGAGCAACTCACAATGGAAAAAGATTCTTGGATATTCCAAGTATGCAAAAAATATTTATATGTTGTTTTTGTTAATTACTCCAAAAAAAACTTTCTTGTGTGTGGCTGCTGTCTGAGCTCCAAGAACAAAACAAAACAAACATGTAAATTAGTATATGTATTATGGTAGGGACTATTTATTTCTCTCTCTCTCTTTTCTCTTTCTCTTTTTGTCTTAGTTATTATCTGTCTTCACAAAGACTCTTATGATTCTCCTTCAAGCCTATTGTGTGTACTGTGTTTTGTTGTTAGAGAAGATTCTCTCTTACCAAGCATAGGCCCCACCATAACCCTTCTTGGGATTCTCGCTGTAAAGTCAACTTGCATCAGCATAAGCGTGTGAGAAAGACCATGAGATCAAAATGAAGTGACACACAACATACACACTAGCTGACTTTTTTAAGGTTGCTAGATTTACTGCAAGTACAGGGTTGGTCTTTGGTACATCTGCGGCTTTTCAGCGGCAGATGATCTGGTCCGTTCATTTGTTGTGATGAATCTTAAGCGTTGATGTGCGCGAATAGAAAAAAAAACAAGTTATTATACGTAATGACCATTTTACCCTTTTTTTACTTAAATATATATGGGACTCCAATTAAATACATGCAGACCCACTCAACATATATTTTTTAGTCTTCTTTTACTTATTGGGTTTGCAATTACTATAATACCCTTATCATTATTATGTATCGAATTACGATTATAACCCTGACCAATATTAACAAAAGTAAAAAACATTACTCTTTATACAGTACTTAACCTTTATTTGTTCCCTTCCCGCTTTAGCTCCGCGAAGACGACAACTGTAGCTTAAGATAACAACGGTTCACAATTGCTCTGGCGACGCTTCTTCTCCGGCGAAGAGTTGGTATTATTCGAAACGGAGTAGAATAATTCCTCCGCCGAAGACTTGTGTTGGGTTTTTGAACCTGAGCCATCATCGAATCCGAGGGCCGATCAAATCTTCATAACTGTTCAATATTTCAGTTCCCAACGACAGTGACACATTTTTTATATGAATTTATTATTTAATGCATTTTATTTTGCTATGTATTTGGGTATTTTAAGTATTTGTTGTTTTAGTTGGTATTTACATGAGCTTTGAAATTATTGTTTATATTCAAAGCTTTTTATTTTTGTATTTTTAATTTTTTTGTGTTTATCTGGTCGTTCTTTGTTGGGTAGTTGGTAACTGTATCCTTAAGCCAACTATTTTGTGCATCCGATGTGAAATTTTTTTTGCCAGTTTCAGTATGCCGTTATTGTATATGTTTGTTGTTATGTAATAAGTGGGTTTGACAGTATTATCTTTTTGTTCGACTATCCGATGAATCATGAATGACTTTTCTTTTATCGACCTATGCGAGTTTATTTCCGTCTTGGTCTATTAATTACAATAGTTGGCTGTGTATATGTGCGAGCATATGGTTGTGTTTTGTGATTCCATATGTATATGTTGGTATTAAAATTTTTTTGACACAAGTTGTTTAGCTCATTATTCGAAAATGCAATGTTATGGTACTATAAGAATAAGGACCCACACAATGTGAGTCAAAGATTTAGGTGAAGATACACGAAGAGAAAACAGTAGCAACAAAAGGAAAAGATCAGCATTAACGCATTTGACGAGGGCCACCTCAGCCTATACATATTTTGTGTGAGTTGAGCATGTTGTGTTTTATGTATTCCATAGTTGTTAATACTGATAATTTATGTATATTGGACAGTTGTTTTACATTTATTTTTCACAATTGAAGGAATTGGAGAATTGAGCAGTTTAAATTAGCTAATCCAGAGGAAAAAGTGACTAAAGAAGTAAGAGAAGGGTTTCACAGAGAATGGAGAAGCCTCCCAAGGGATCAAAGAGAAGTGTTTACGAATAAGGCATAAAAAAGCTCTAATTCTTACAACATTAAAAAGAAAAAGTTGGAAAAGATGAATGGAGAAAAGGTAACAACATAATTGAAGTCTTATAGTTCGCGCTTTACCAATTATTTTTCTTTTTATGATCATATGTTGTCGTTATTCCTTGAAGCAATAAGGACTTCATTAAATATAACACATTATTGCAGAAGACCATTCAAACCTGACTCTCTTTGACTAAGATAGTCGAGTTGAATGAAAAGCTAACACTAGAACAAAGAGTCGATGTAGAGAGCATTGGATTTGGTGGTATTCTTCACCTTCGTTGCACTACATTGAAGCACCAACTTTGCCGATGGATTATTGATAATTTTGATCCGGTGTTGATGACATTAAATGTGCATGGCAAGAAGATTGAGGTGACAGCAGCTGATGTCAAACACGTACTAGGCCTTCCTAATAGAGGACTGAACGTACCAACAGATGGTATCCACAGTGAGATTGAAAATATTGAGAAGTTATTCATAGTGGAGGATAATGCAATTCCTTTGAAAGAACTATCTGCTGAAATGGAGAAATGCAAATGTCATAGGCTGGAGTTCAAAGCCATCTACTGCATATATGTCATTGGATATTTATTGTGTCCTATAGTAAATCATGCGGTTAAACTGGAAATGTTACACGTAGTGAAGAATACTGATGCAATTGGAGGTTATAACCAGGCTGAATTCGTTTTGTATTTATTACGAAATGGAGTCCATCATTGGAAGCACAAGGGGAGGAAATACGTGAGCGGATGTTTGTTTTCTATTTATTTATGGTAAGCCAAGTTTTCTAATTGCATATCATTTGGATTGTCGCGACAAGTCCGATTAATCAATAGTTGACCGACATAATGTTTGTCTGTGTAGATTTTCTTTTTTGAGCACGTGTACCCACGTGAGTAGTTGTACCCTCCTCACGATGATAGGCCTTGCATCAAGTATTGGACGGAAGATCATGTGAGCGAAAGAATGAATAGGTACCAAGTAAATGGAGGATACACAGACCCCAATGCTTGCGTTGTGTTTGAGAATACAACGCAACCAAAGAAGCGGACATCAAATGGGGCTACGAAACTTTGGAAAGATGTGGAGGAAATCAAAAGTTGTATGAGTAACCTAGAGAGGAAATATGAGGAGATGAAGTATGAAGTTATGGATCTTAAGGATGCTATAAGGGGAAATACGTGTGGTATCAATGAGTTAAAGACGTTGTTTAAGCAGCTACTAGTGATATTAGGCGAAAGTAATACGGACAGGAATGAAGAGGGTGCATACGATGCGGGGAGGAACGATAATGGTGGATACAGTGTGGGGAGAAATTCAAAGGATGAGGATGAAGTTGTAAAAGAAGAAAACAAGAGTGAAGATAGATGTATAGTCGGCGAGGGTAAAGAGATTATTATTTGGAGAGACGGAGGACATATAAATCATGAGAGTCAAGATTATGTACATAAGAATGAACAATATGTTGTGTGTTCTGATGAAAAGCGCTATAATAAGAGGCGAGACAAGAAGAAAAACAAGAAGAAGGGCAATAAAAAGCAGAAGAAATGTGCATAAGAATTGGTAGATGATATCTCTAGCGGGGTGTAGGCCCAAACATTGGTGTAATTATTTCTAGACAACTCGCGAGCACACTGGTGACTTCTGATGATCTATTGGCCAATTATTTGTTTTCTACATATGCAGATGTTGAGTAAGTTAGCTTTTTACCCTTTTGGTCTTAATAAAAAAAAAAGTGATTGATGTTGTGTTAATTTTGTTTGATTACTTGTGTTGTAGTGAATTAGTAGTATCCACTGAGCTCTACGATCTAACAAGGCATGACATGCACGAACTACTAGTAGATCGGCAAATTTTAGCTTCTGTGAGTGTCATATAAGTAATCGTGTTGAGTATGTTTTGTGATGTATACTAATGAAAAATCTAATCTTTGACATTTGGGTATATGACTGAAGATAATTGACACTTTCGCTTGGCAATTGACTTTGGGTGCGAGGGCAATGGATCCCAAAATGCCCAGATGGTATATGCCGACTCTTTTTTCGGTAAGTATAATACTAATTACGTTAGTATGTATACATATAATTCACGTACCTCACAATATTAAATTTCTTGGCATTTTAATTACTTGCAACAACAATTACTTATGAGGGAGGAATTTTTGGGGTCCAAATAGATTCACTAGAAATCTAGCCGATTGTAAAGAGGTAGATCTGTTGTAGTTATGTACCCATTTATTCAGTATTTACGTTGCTTATTTGTGTATTAAAGCTTTGCATGTCATATTGCAGATATTCGTGCCTCTTAATTTCGAAAATAAACATTGGTTGTTATGCATAGTTGACTTTAGTAGTTGTTCAGTTAAAATCTGTGACACGACAAACAAAGCCAAGTCAATGAGACGCATAACAAGTCGAGTAAAAGAGCTGGTACAGTCTAATAGTTTGGTTCATTTTGTCCATGCATTCCTTGGTTTTAACAGATCCATGCATTTTATTTTACTTGGCTTATGACCCGGTAAACTGACATTTGTCTATAATTTTAGATTCGGTTCCTGGATGAGTTTTTAAATGAAGCTGAAACTGTAACACATAGAACCATGAGGAGTGTGCAAGCTTTCAAATATTACAGTCCTAGATGGGTTCCGACACAACATAATAGTACTGATTGTGGTTTGTGTAACACTCCGACCCGTGCATATAATTATTTTATTGATGTGCATATATTTAGATGTCTACTTTAATTATTTACGTATATTCGTTTGCATAAAATATCATATTTTTGAGTTACGTGCATCTATTTCGTTTACCGTGTATTTATGTGCGTTCACGAACATTTAGGTGATTTAGGAATTGTAGTAAATAAATAAATGTATTGATAAACAATAGAGTAACTAAATTAGTTAGAATTAAACTAGAATGACAAACTAGTTAATAGCATTTAGTTGAAGGGCATGTTGGTCATTTGAGCCTTTTATCTTTTATTATTTACACCTACTAATATACTACAACACACACAAGCACACAAAACATACACAAAAATCAGATTCTACACACACATACACGATTAAAACACACCAACATACACACAAAAATCAGACACATACACACACACCAAACACGTCTAAACACACACACAAGAAAGAAGAAGGAGAAAGGAAGGAGAAAGAATGAGGAAAAGAGAAGTTTAAACCTTGCTCTAGCCAAAAATAGGTGAGTGATCGCGTCGTTTTGCGCTAAAAAATGGTAAGGTTAAATGATTAGAAATATTGCTTACCTTGAATTACCTCTAGGTGTGGCGAGTAGAGGGTCGATCCACGGAAATTGGGTTATCAAATTATGTTAAGTCCTTAATTTAGAATTGTTTGACTATCTCCCGTCACGGATAAGTTTGATTAAGTCCAAAAGTCCAAAAGTACAGAAAATGTCCAAAGATACGGTAGTAACAAGATCCAAAAGTGAACTAGACAAAGGTATTAAACTGAAAAATCACAACACTCAACAATGAAAGTCCAAATGGTTAATGATTCATGGTGGTTATAGCTCGGTATACACAAGTATAAAGTTATTGATTCAGATTTAAAGTTAAGTCCTTCAGAAATAGCGTTACAAGCTCCCACTACTGAAATGAGCCTTTAATTACATAAGTGAGAAGATTAACTAATTAGCAAGACTGGATGTGTTGGTATAACCTAACGATATTTAATCTCTCAATTAATTTTTCACTTATGTAATCTGGAGGTATCGGTACAACCAAACTAGAATCCATCCGTGGTAGACTCGTATTGCCACTGGTTTACAAAACCGGGCGTATATGTACTTTCAATTAAATATAACATAACTACAAGTATATGTATAATTAATCAAAGAATACTTAGAAATAAAAATATGAGACTTTAATAAATCTGAATCAAAACATATGTATAAGAATAACCTTACACATACCACCTCAAATCTTGGGTCTAGTGTGCCATAATAAACTTTAAAATACACAAATTCATAATGAAAACCAAAATCAAAGAATACTTATCGTGTTTGAACGGATTTTGGTAGACCGGTATAACTTTGATATACTGATAGCTCACTAGACCCTTCTCTCGTGATTATAACTTTGCACACAACTAACTACTAACAAAAACACTTAAAGAAATCACACAAACATTCACAAGAACAACAAAAAATAAGCTAAGGAAAATCTGCTCCGTCTTGCTGCTGAAAATTGTGACTTTTATAGGCAAAAATGTAGGGGGGCAATCGAGCACCCTTCTGCACTTTTGAATTTTTTATTTTTATGTCATTTTTGGTTTGCACTCTGCCGCTCAATTGTCGACCTTTTTCAAAAAGTGGCGCTCGAGCACGAAAAAGGGGCGCTCGAGCGCCTTTCTAGCTATGGTAGGTGAACTTTGACTCCGGACTTTGGCTTTGACCAGCTCGGTTGACTTTGACCATTGACCGTTGACCAAAAAGTTGACCGGGTCTATTCCAAGATTTTTTAGCATCCTGAATCCATTTCCGTACTCGGTTTGGCCAAATTCAATCTCGAATTGCTCGTTTTGAAGTTGTTCTACCATTTTCCTTTAGTGTTGCGCCGAATATTCGCTTCAAAAATTAGTTTTTATGGCCCTTTTTGCTCTTTCTTTTTGAAAACCTATATTGCACTAAGTTTGTGTAAAATATACAATTAAGATTGAAATAATAATGCAATATACATGATTTAATGGGTTAAAGTTACTAAAAATACGAATTTATCAACCTCCTTAAACCCATTCTTTGCTTGTCATCAAGTAAAGGCATCAATTACTTCATATATTCTTAAATATTAAATCTAAGTAGTCAATGTATTCATACAAATTTTATAAAATTACAAGATTAACAGTAAATTTGCCTTCCAAACAATTCCACCCCAAGAAATCGTTTTGTATCTAGAATAAATGAAACCAACTTAATTACAAAAAATCATTTGAGCCTTTTTAAGCACTTGTAACTCAATTAAGAGGTAAATAAATTAATCACGCAAAATTTGTAAAATCAAAAATATTTTCTATGGATAGTCATGAAATGTTAAAACTCAACTACCTTCCAAATCATGTAATACTCCCTTAGATTTTTTATATTTTTATATATATATTTTTTATAAATAGATGACTCGAATAGTAGATGTTGGTTGATTCAAAGACTTTTTTGAAGTATTGTATTTCTTCGGTTGAATTGTGTTTGGTGAAATAAGGCTTGTCTGACAGGATTTGTATTGATAGCTTTTTCATAAAAAATGCTCTAAAATGGTTAGAAGAAAGCATTTGTTATGGATTTCTTTTCTGCCTCTTTTTGTTGAATCAACACTTTTGATATTTGAATGATATTGAGCGAGTCATCTAAATCATACTATTTTATTGATAAAGTTTATATGTATTATTTTACTTGCTATCTTGAATCTTTTCGTGTTATTTGTAATTAACTGCGAGGACGGCCTACTTTGTCGTCCCTCTTATGTGATATTTGATATTATTGACTCTCGTGATCTTGACTCGGGGTTGCACAACTTTTTCGGACATGGTAGCGTCGAGAAACATAGGAGGTATCGAGCTGGTCGTGCTCCCTCGACTACCATGGTGCCTATTCATTTTCTCTCGCTGAGTATACTCCACTACCCCAGAGGCATGGTTCACCTGCTGGGCATATAGACCTACCTCAGGAGAAAGAGTCGTAGGATTGGGGTACATCCGGAGTACCCCATTTTTGGAGGAATAAGAGTTTTGCCGGCACTTACTTGAAGATCTTGACTCGTGACTCGTGATTGAAGACAAACGTGGAACCGTATCCTTTTTATACGTGGTTAAATACTTGTCTAAATAGCTTTGTTATTTTGTGTTGTATATGTTTTTATCCTTGTTGTATCTCATGAAAACATTCCTCAGTATGTTGCATCACCTCCCTCACTGAGTATACATGTTGTATACTCACCCTTATTTCTAACACCTTTCAGGATCAGTGCTATCAGCGGTAGAAAATAAGGCTTGAGAGTTTCGTGTTGATTATGCTGGCTTACGTGGATTGTCATTGAATTCAATTTTGTAATTGTAAAGTTAAGTTTAGAATGTATTGATAATTATGAATGGCTTGTAATGCTATAATAACTTGTAATCTTTACTTTGTTGTCTAGTTGGCTTGCATGCTTGTAAGGATGAAATAATTGAAGTTGTGGATTATAGTCTTGTGGTTGTATGTTGAAATTTGCAGGTTTCTAGATAGTCCTATATATAGGGGAAACTCCGTCCGTTTTCTCCTAAATTTCATGCCTGGGGTTTGGAATTGGGTTGAGAATAACAAGATTAATAGTAGTTCCGGTTCTGTGAGGGATCGAGGCATTACAGTTTGTACGTGTGCTTGATAATGGAAAATCAGGAAAACGTTGGTTGGTTGAATGATGCAAGATCCGAGAATGAACATACACAACTCGAGTTAAAGTTATGGCGTCATGCATGCAACAGGCGAAATCATCTAAATTCCAATTGTAGTTAACTACACAGTTGTTGTTATTTCATTTGTTGATTGTCTATTATTGCTAATTAGTTTTTGAAAAGGGTAGCATCTGTTGTTGTGACATTGCCTTTGTGCTAACTTATAACCTTAACTTTTGGTTTTTTATGCTGGGCATATGGTTATCGTTTGAAGCAGCTAGGAAGCATTGTTTTTTTTTTTTTGCCAACACTGGTATTTCTCTAAGTAGACGCACTACGTATTTAATTTGACGGACATTCGAAATATTTTATTCTTGTAATTGTGCAGGGTAGAGCTTTGCATTGTTCCAGTAGTTTACCACAATTTTGTGATAACCTGTGTACTCAATTTAGTGGTATTATTATATATGTATTTGTGCTGTCTAGGATTATGTAAGTAATGCTTAACCATTTTTTGCTAACTTCGAGGGATCTTTTACTACTATTTTTTACATTTTGAGTTATGTTTCTTGAAATATTAATTTGTGTTTTACTAGAGTCATGCTGCGAAGTAGTTTGAAAGCATTTCGTCATAACTTCGGGTGTTCTTTTAGTACAAGTCCCAATAAATCTAGTTGTCATTGTTAACTCGTTATGTGTAAGATTCAATTGCTTTCATGTAATAAATGTATAAAGTTATTGTCCAAATTACTAAGTCTAAGTATGTATGCATTAATTTAATGTGTCTTTATCCCTTCAAAGTCTGGTACAATTATGTAACATGTTTGTCCAATCTAACTCTAGTTCAATAAACATGTTAAAATACTATAAGTAATAACAACGACAATGCAAGCAAATTAGACATGCGAAATATTAAATTATAAGCGTAAAATGAAAATACATATTTACATGTAGCCTTAAAAGGTTGCATGTGCCGTTGGCAAAATTAAAAACCACAATTCCTTATTATGTTATCATGTTCATCACACACATAAATGGTAAAACACATAGTTCATATCAAAAGATCACAAACATTGTATCCCAAAAGCATAACAAAATTACAATTGTTAATATTATACTCAAATAATAAATTAAACTTTTTAACCAGCCTGGAAGTATACAATGCAATACGTTGTTTACACAAATCTTTCTTTAAGCTACTGCCAATAACATGCAACAAAAAAATAATGTGCACTACTACAATAGGACATTTCTAATTATAAAATTATAAAAACACATGCACTAACCTGAAGTTGATCTTCTCTTTTTTTCCTTTTTTTTTGCTTCTTTACAAATCCCATGCAACACGATTAAATAAACACGTATGTTAAATAAGGCTAAAGCTTCATCCCCATTAATTTTGTTCATTCAAGACGATTGTCTTCAGTATTGGGCTGGTTAGGTTTGGTGAGATGAGATTCAGATTGATTGGATTTTTGTAATCATTAACAATGTTTTTAAGATGATTTGACAATTGTAGATTTTGTAGATTTCACAACTTCAAATTTTGAATTTTACAATGTAATTTTGGATATGACGATAAATTTTATTCCTCATAATACGATATGAATAATGTTATATGTCAATCTATTTTCATCACCCATTTCACCTTATGACTGCATTTACGAAATACCAACTCTCGATTACAATACGAAATATTTTAATTACAGTTTTTCATTTTCCTTTGTTTATCTTTACTCAGCGTAACCATATCCATAACTACGGTTTTTTGACACTCAATTACTAAATATACTCTCCCGATTATAAAAGGTTCGTTCAATTTATTTGTTAACTTGGTGAAGAGGTATGCGTACATGCAAATGTTCAATCTCTTTTCAAGTGGCAGTTACACTCAACTACTCAAGAGTTGTGTCCATTCGGGTTAAAAGACATAACTCTTCACAAATTTATTAAAAGACATAACTCTTTGCAAATTTATTCGCCTATAAATACGCCAAGAATCCATTGGCCCTTCAGTCTCTAGTACCCTACCATTTGGAGAAGGACGAATTCAACACAAGAACGGGAGTGAAATTACAAAGGTACGCTTCCGCATTTCATTGCATATTTAACCATGTTCGAACTTACAGTATATAGGGACTTCACTACTAAAAAACCATTTTCAATTACCAAAAACCACACTCTAACTACTACATTCATGACTGGAACTGTTAGCATATACATTATTAAATATGTATGTAGGATTACCAAAAGACACAGCCTAACTACTACATTCAAGGCTTTAATTATTTCCCCTTTATGATTACCAATTACCAATTACTTTCAGCATCGCCTCTTCACTTCTCCAACAATCCATCACCTCGTGCTCACTTTAAATAATTATCTTAGCCTCGTAAGTGTTTACTGAAAAAAATACGTGCATTATTATTCTCTCACACTGCAATTTTTTTTCAATATACAGTGCTTAGTACCTACGTGTTTGGAATAAAAATATGGGTTCATACTTTAAGGGCTTACCTAAACACATAATATAAATTATTCTTGCCTATGTCGCTTCATCTTTGGCAACTGATCTTGCTAATGCGAAATGAAGGTAAACTTTTTAAATAAATTAGTTTTTTTTAATCTTTTATCTTTACACAACTCGAAATTTGTTATTGTAGTTTAGAAGTTTTTCTAATGTTGATACCTAAATTTACAGTTGCAAGTTACTTCTAAATATCGGTAAATCAAACTACGTATACAAACATATCAACATTCATAGAATTACGCCTGACCCGTGGTCATGGAATATCTATAACGAAAAGGATATTCTCAGACAAAGGTGTCAGGAAAGTGGAAATGAATATTATTTAGTCCAAATCGGAGTTGTAAGTTTTACAAAACCGCTATTACGTATTTTTTTTCCTATTACAAAAATTAACCCACCTTTGTAATAAAGATAATTTTATAAATGCTTGTTTTGCAGTATGAGTATTTCTTTAAATACGGGGACTAGACTTTTGGATATCAATGTTTGACCAGAGTGGCAAATTCTGGTCATCTTGGTGCGCAATATGCGTTGTTAGTCATGAATCTATTTACCGGTAATCCATCAATGGATCAAGCGATAACGAATCTAGGAGCATTTATAAGGGGTCCGAGCATTAAGGCAAAAGAGTGTCTTAACAGTTTGTGCAATATTTCGCATAAAATTTGGGGTTATCGTCACCCTATCATCCGTAAAATTTAATGTTGTCCACTTCATCAAATACTGAAGAAGTTAATGACAAGTTGGTTTCTGATTGCGGCCTATGAGCCAATATACAAAGACTGCAATGTCTGCCTATGTGACGTACAACTTATCAGAATGTTTCCTTTGTATTATCTTTAAAACATCTAATTAAATGTAACAAATTTTATACATTTTGTTTTATAATATGTCAAATTTTAAATTTATACTTTTTTCCCTATATTTTGTGAATTGTAACATTAAGAAGAAAGCACCAAGACTGTAGTTCATGCTAGTAACATTGTTAAGCAAATATATTATAAACTTCTTACGTTCAACAATTTTTTATTTAACAATTAGGCTAATATGTATTCCAAATTCGCTCTTCTTGCATCTCCACATGTGGAGATAGTGATATTTGAATATAGGGATTCCCTACATGTAGAGATACGTGTAAAAAAGCTATTAGAGAGCAAAATCTCTAATAGTTTCTCTACATGTACATAATTTGCTAGTTCAGAGCACTATTGTACATGGCTTTAAGGAGGTTCATTTTAATTTTCAGTGTTACTTTTATCAAAATATAATATTTCAAGCACTATATGTCCACAAGGAAAAACAAATACACAAAACAACACAACTATTAAAACGGGCCTAACATTGTCACCAAACAACGCTAAGCCCAACCAAAAAACAGTAAAAAATGAAAATACATAAGGCCCTACCCCAAATTTCACAACAGATCAAAAAAGAACAAATTCGTCACAAGCCCAAGCCCAACGTCAGCAAATGACGATACATGCTATTTGGGTCATAATATGACCCGAATCCCAAATACAAAGTATAAATGACGGTACATGTTATATACAACAAGCCCAAATCCTACATTGACTTCATGAACATGTACGTATACATGCCACTTTTACAAATGTTGCGTCTCTTTTCAAATGACGGTTATACTCAAGAGTTGTGTCCATTCAAGTGAAAAGACATAGTTGTTTACAAATTTCTTCTCCTACAAATACACCAAGGATCCATTGCCCCTTCGCACTCTACTAGCCTATCATTTGGAGAAGGACGAATTGAACACAAGAACAAGAGTGGAATTGTAAAGGTACGCTTTCGCATTTCATTGCCTATTTAACCATGTTCGAAGTTACGGTATATAGAGACTAAACTATTGAAACAAATAATTCCAATTACAAATTATTTTTTTCTCTACTTCATTTTTTAACTAACATACTTTATCCGTGCTACGTTTATCAAAATATGATATGAGAAAAAATTTACGTGTCAACCTATCTTCGTTGCCTATTGACCGAATATAGAGACTCGACATCAAGATTCTAATCTTGAATTATATCCGCCAACCATTACCTACTTAGAATACACATTATAAAATATGTCTCAAGGATTACCAAAAGACACAGCCTAACTACTACATTCATGTCTTTAATTATATTCCCTTTTATGATTACCAATTACCAATTACTTTCAGCTTTGCCTCTTCATTTCTCCAACAATCCAACACCATGTGCTTACTTTAAATCGTCTTTGCCTCTTAAGTGTTTACGTACATCAATTGTATCTCATACTGCAAATTCTCTTCATTATACAGTGTTCAGTACACTTTCTATCCCACCTATTTGGAAAAAAAAGATGGGTTCATACTTTGAGGGCTTACCTAAAGAAATAATACAAACTATTCTTGCACATGTCGCTTCATCTTCAGCTTCTGATCTTGCTAATGCAAAAATTAGGTACAAAATTTTTTTACATTGGTTTTTTGGTAATCTATTATCTTTCCACATCTAGAAATTTGTTAATGTGGTTTACATGTTTCCTAATGTTAACACAACTTCTTCCAGTTGAAAGTTACTTCAAAATATCGATGAGTCAGACTACGTATACAAACATATCAACATTCAGGAAATTACGCTCTGGCCATGGTACTGGAATATCTATAACGAAATGGATATTCTCGGACAAAGGTGTCGAGAAAGTGGAAATGTGAGTATTTATTCCAAATGGGAGTGGTAAGTTTTACAAAACAACTACTATAAGTTTATTTTATATTAAAAAAATTAACCCATTTTGCAAAAAGATAATATTATATTTCCATAAATGCTTGTTTTGCAGTGTAATTTTTTTTATGAATATAGCGACTGTACATTTGGATATCAATATTTGACCAGAGCGGCAAATTCTGGTCATCTTGGTGCGCATTATGCATTGCTAGTCATGCAGGTATTTTATGCTAATCCATCCATGGACAAGCGATAACCAACCTAGGAGCGTTTATAAAGAATCTGAACACTAAGGCACAAGACTATCTTCAAAGTTTGTACAAACTTTTGCATTGCACATCGGGATATCATCCTATCATCTGTAGAACTCTATGTTGTCCACTCCATGACGCACCTAAGATGAAAATGATGACTTGGATTCGGATTGAGAAATATGAGCCAAACCACAAAGAATGCAATGGATGTCTATGTGACGTACACATTATGAAATTATTTTCTCTTTATTATCTTTTAATCGTCTAATTAAATGTAACAAATATTAAATATTGTTGGGTCGGGGAGGCCAACGATCACTCTTAGGGATTCGCTATCGCGGGAAACAGTATCGGTACTTGACAGCCCAGCCTGCCCGGGTTCTGCGCTGGCATAATAAGGAAATAAAGTTGCACCTTGGCTAAAAGTTATAGCTTTTGGCACAGTGGCAAGCGCTTGATCCTGAAAACTGGTATCAGAGCAAGGTCGCAGGTTCAAATCCCCCAAGTATCACTGGGGGGGAGATTGTTGGGCCAGGGAGACCAGCAATCACCCTTAGGGATTCGTTATCGTGGGGAGCGATATTGGTGCTTGACAGCCCAGCCTGCCCGGGTTCTGCGCTGCCATAATAAGGAAATAAAGTTGCACCTTGGCTAACAGCTATAGCTTTTGGTGCAGTGGCAAGCGCTTAATCCTGAAAACTTAGCCTACAAGGTTTTTAAAACTTGGTTTTGATGATTACAAACCATAAATGTGTTTAATGAGTTTGTTAAGTGTGCAAAAGCAAATATGAATCAAGTTTGACTTCGACTCCAAGATTATCGAGCTAAAGAAGGAATAATAATATCCATCAACTTAAGGAGAAGATTCGAAGAATGAAAATGGAGTTATAAGGATGAAGACGAAAGTCATAAGGGGTACCGGTTGGGACTTGACTGGGGTTTTGGGGCTTGCAAATAGTATATGTTTAATAGTAATTCTCAAACAACATTTTTGAAATGTGTGTTTTATACCTTACAAAACTTGTTCAAAAGAATCATTTAAAAAAAAATCCAACCCTGATAGTCTTGGTTTTACCAGACGACCCCTCGGCGACCGGTCGATCGGTATCCAGAGGGTCGTCCGCCCGAGACCTGTCTACCGGACGAGGGTCTCTCGACCGGTCGGACCAAAAATGCTTATTCAAAATATAGCCATTTGTGAACGTTGAAAGCATTAATTATACCATTTTTTTAGCTCTATTAAGAGCTCTCAACTGCAAAATTTGAATGCATTAATTCGAAGCATTTACTCTTGAGTTCTTTCATCATCTTAATCTTTGAATCATCATTAAGCTATACGTGAGCAAGAAATTATGAGCAATATTGTGAAAAAACATTCATTGTATTCATCTACCTTAAAAAAAAGGGCTTTTATTGTGATTTTCAAACACTTATCAAAAGAGAGAGTTAAACACTTTGAAATGAATGATTTCCTTGTCAAAGGTGTTAGAGTGAAAGCTTTGTATTGAGAAGAGTTGTTTTTCTATTATAAAGCTTAAACTACCATTGTAGTTGGTTTGTGGACTCACCAACATTTGAAGAACCACCATAGTGAAGATTGTTGAAATCCTAAGCGGGGAGCTTAGGTTGTGGACTTAGACAAGGGCCGAACCACGCTAAATCGCGATTTGCAATCTCTTTCTCTCAACTCTCTATTTACATTATCTTCTGCACACCAAGTGTTTGAAAAATTGTCTCACTCACATTTTATATTGCTAGAATACACATCTATTTAAGATTGTTATTGATTAATCATTGCTTATATATTGCCTAATCGAAAAAAGTAGTATTATTGCCTATATAACCTAATTCACCCCCCTCCCCCCTCTCCCCTTCCCCCTCCCTCCTCTTAGGTTTAATTAAGGGACAACAAGTGGTATCAAGAGCTAGGACTTTGCATATAGCTTAACCTCTAGCAAAGAAAAGATAAATGACAAACAATACTACTTCTCCTTATTTTGAAGGTTACTCTACTAATAGGCCTCCATTGTTTATAGGTACAAATTTCAATTATTGAAAAAATAAGATGGAAACATACATACAATCCGTTGACTATGCTCTATGGTCATTGGTAGAAGATGACCCTTATGTTCCAATGAAGGAGGTAACCATCAAAGAAGCTTCAAGTGCAAGTGGAGTCGAGAAAGTCAAAACTGTTCAAGTGCCCAAAGAAAGGGGAGAGTTCAATGATCAAGACATCATCATGATGACCAAGAACTCAAGAGCCAAGAATATACTCTATTGTGCTCTAAACAAAACTGAGTATAGTCGTGTAAGTCAATGTGAAACCGCTCACGAAATTTGAAAATTGTTACATATGTCATATCAAGGAACGTCTCAAGTGAAGAATACAAGATTGATCTTCACATTCATGAGTATGAGTTGTTTCGTATGAAGTCCGGAGAATCACTAAATAAAATGCATCAAAGATTTTCCAAAATCGTAAACAACTTGAGTGCTCTCGGAAAGAAGTATCCAAATGAAGAACTCAACCGAAAGATTCTTATGGCTCTTCCAAAAGAATACAAACCAAAGGTGACATCAATTAGAGAATCAACCGACCTCTCCAAGATTATGGTGCATGAGCTCATTTGCAACCTTGAAACGGAGGAACTTGTATTGAATCAAGAAAAAAATACGAGATGAAGAAGAAAAGAAAACAAGAAAATCACTTGCTCTCATTGCTCAATCCCAATCGAGTGATGAAGACAAAAATGATAGCAATCATGATGAGCTTGCACTTCTTGCAAAGAATTTTGAGAAGTTCTTAAAGTATAAAAAGATGAAGAGAGAGGAGCCCATCAACAACAAAGTCAAGAGAAGATTCAAAGAAAGATTAGAAAAGACTAAAGAAGAAATAAAATGCTTCAATTGTGACAAACCGGGATACATCAAAGCAAAATGTCCAAAATTGATTAAAGGAAAGCAAAAGGCAATGAAGGCGTGTGTTGAGGATGATGTATCAACCGGTGATGAAAATGGAAGCAAAACTGAAGTGGCCAACTTTGTATGCTTCATGGCTAGAGATGATGAGGTAACTTCTTCGTCTTGTGATGAATCTTCTTCTTCCTCTTCTAATGATGATGAATGTACATTCGAGGAACTAACAAATGAATTTTCAAAACTACATATAGTTTTCTTCTTGCACATTCAAAAGTAAAGAATCTTCAAAAAGAAAATGATGAACTTCAAAAGGAAATTAAGGAACTTAGAGATGAAAATGATACTCTTACCAAAGAAATATGTGAATACTATTATTTAAAGTCCAAAAATAAATTGGAAATCAAAGATTTTGAAAAACAAGTTTTTGGCCTACAAAATGATCTTGCTAGATTTTCAAAAGGAACAAAGGCCTTGGATGAAATTCTTGGTTCTCAAAAATCACCACTCGACAAAGGTGGAATTAGCTATGAGCCATTTTTTAAACCAAAGTCTTCAAAAACTATATTTGTAAAAGCTTCTCAATCCTCAATTGTCCATCCACTATTAAAAGAATCACAAAAAGTACAATTTGACAAAAAGGGAATTGGCTATAAGCCATATCAAAATGGGTTGCAAAATTATTTTGTCAAAGCATCATCGTCTTGGAATGTAGCCTCAACATCAAGAGGATTGTTTAAAAGATGCACTTATTGTGAGAAGATTGGTCACAATGCATCACGATGTAGATTTAGAAATATGGTAGGAAGAGATTCTCATATTCCTTTATGGCTTAGACCCAAATGGGTTGTTAGATGTGTTAGGACTTCGTACTAACACAAAAGGACCCAATAGAACCTTGGGGACCAAAATGAACTTGATTTGTTTCTATGAATTATAGGTTGCCCTAAAGGTGAAGTATGAAGATACTTGGGTTATTGATAGTGGGTGCTCAAGGCACATGACGGGAGATGTATCTTTCTTTTATGAGATTGACAGAAACTTAAAAGGTAAAGTTAGCTATGGAGGAAATGAATGAGCAAAGTCATTGGTAAGGGTAGCATATGAGATAAAAACTCTCTTTATATTCATGATGTCTTGTATGTTAAAGGTCTTAAACATAATTTACTAAGTGTAAGTCAATTTTGTGATAATAGATTTAGAGTTGAATTTCTATCTACTTGTTGTAAGGTGTATGATAAAGATGATAAAGTAATATTTGTTGGAGATAGATGTGATGATGTATATGTAATCAATCTTCATGAATTAAAGTGCCAAAATGTGACATGCTTAGTTACCATTAATGAAGATTCATGGTTATGGCATAGAAGACTTGGTCATGCTAATATGGATTTACTTGCTAAGCTTTCGAAAAAAGAACTTGTCATAGGTCTTCCTAAGACTAGATTTCAAAAAGACCATCTATGTAATGCATGTCAATTTGGAAAACAACATAAAACATCTGTCAAAACAATTAGCAAGGTAACCATATCAAGAGCTTTACAAAAATTACATATGGATCTATTTGGTCCAATGGATGTGGCAAGTCTAGGTGGATCTAGATATGTCTATGTTATTATAGATGATTACACTAGATTCACATGGGTAAGACCTCTTGCACATAAAAATGATGCCTTCAATGAATTTGTGAAACTTTGTAACAAGGTGCAAAATGAGAAAGGCTATTACATAAATTTCATTCATAGTGACCAAGGCTCCGAATTTATAAATGCATCTTTTATGGATTATTGTGAAGAACGTGACATTGAACATAATTTTTCAGCTCCTAGAACTCCTCAACAAAATAGGTAGTAGAAAGGAAGAATCAAACACTACAAGAAATGGCAAGAACAATGTTGAAAGAAAACAACTTGCCAACATACTTTTGGGGTGAAGCCATAAATACTGCATGTTATGTGTTAAATCGTGTGCTAATTAAACATTTTCTAAAGAAAACACCCTATGAATTATGGAAAGGTAGAGCACCAAATGTATCTCATTTTAAAGTGTTTGGTTGTAAGTGTTTCATCCTTAATACAAAAGAACATCTTGGCAAATTTGATTCGAAATCGGATGAAGGACTTTTTATGGGTTACTGTTTGATAAATCCATATTTTTAGTAATTTTAACCCATTGAATCATGTATATTGCATTATTATTTCAAGCTTAATTGTATATTTTACACAAATTTAGTGCAATATAGGTTCTGAAGAAGAAATAACAGAAATGGCCACAAAAGCCAACACTTGAATGAGAAGTTCAGCACAATACTAAAGGAGGAAGGTCAAGCGACTTTGACATGAGCAAATTGAGATTGAATTTGGCCAAACGGAGTGCGGAAACGAATTCAGGACGCTGAAAAACCTTGAAGAAGCTTTGGTCAACTTTTGGTCAACGCATGAATAGTAAAAGTCAACGGTCAATGCATGAATAGTAAAAGTCAACGTGTGAGCAGAGGCCGATTGAGCATGAATAGTAAAAGTCAACGCATGAATAGTAAAAGTCAACGGTCAACGGATGAATAGTAAAATCAGCGCGTGAATAGTAAATTTCGATGACGTCATGCTGACACAATGATGATCTAGGCGCTGACATCATGGTTTGAATAGTACCGTGAATAGTGCCCGTGAATAGTGCCGAAATTGTCCTATAAATACACCTTCCTCATTTCATTTTTTCTTGTACCATTTTTCTCTTATTAGCATAGATTGTGCTATTCTAGTATTTGTGGAGTGAGTTTTGAGTGTTTTAATTATTATTCTTAGTTTTGTGCAAAGTTTTAATCCCGAGGGGAGGGTCTAGTGAGCTATCAACATACCGACATCATAACAGTCTACCGAAATCCGTACAACACGATAAGTATTCTTTTATTTCGGTTTACGTTATGATTTCTTGTATTTTAATGTTTATCATGACACACTAAACCCGAGATTCGGGGTGGTATGTGTGAGGTTATTCTTGTACATATGTTTTGATTCAGATTTATTAAAGTCTCGTATTTTTATTTTTAAGTATTCTTTGATTAATTATACGTATACTTGTAGTTATGTTATATTTAATTGAAAGTACATATACGCCCAGTTTTGTAAACCAGTGGCAATACGAGACTACCTCGGATGGATTATAGTCTGGTTGTACCGACACCTCCAGGTTACATAAGTGAAAGATTAATTGAGAGATTGGATATCGTTAGGTTGTACCAACACCTCCAATCTTGCTAATTAATTAATCTTCTCACTTATGTAATTAAAGGCTCATTTCAGTAGTGGGAGCTTGTAGCCCTATTTCTGAAGGACTTAACTTTAAATCTGATTCAATAACTTTGTACTTGCATATACCGAGCTATAACCACCCTGAATCATTAACCCTTTGGATTTTTAGTGTTGAGTGTTGTGATTCTTTAATTTAGTACTTTTGATTAATTCACTTTTGGACCTTGTTACTACCGTATCTTTTGACATTTTGTGGACATCTCTTGGACTTAATTTTCCGTACTTCCGTACTTCTATACTTTTGGACTTTTGGACTTAATCAAACTTATCCGTGACGGGAGATAGTCAAACAATTCTAAATTAAGGACTTAACTTAACTTGAAAACCCAATCTCCGTGGATCGACCCTCTACTTGCCACAGCTAGAGGTAATTCAAGGTAAGCAATATTTTCAATCATTTAACCTTACTATTTTTGAGCGCAAAACGACGCGATCAAAATTTGGCGCCGTTGCCGGGGACTGGTGTTCATCAAATAAGGTAAGTTTTTGATTTATGTATATAAGTGTTAATATTTATATATTTAGATTTTAGTTTTTATTTTTATTTAAGTCAATTTTGCTATTTTGTATAGACTTTATTTCATTTTTTTTCTTGTTTCTTTTTCATGTTTTAATTTTGTATGCATGGTCGGAGATCTTTAAAGCCACCCATCTTTGTTTTTGATACAGAAATTGAGAAAACTTTTAAATTCAGAAACAAAGCACATAAATTTCTAATCATGGCTGATCAAAATCTGAATCAAAACCAAAATCAGGATCAAGTGGAAGGTAGAGAAGTAGGAAATGTGAGGAGAAGCATAAAAGATTTTTCCACACCACAAGATTATGTTCCTCCACGAGCTATCGCCTTACCTGAAACTGATGATGGTTTTAAAATAAAGTCTCACATGATTTCAATGCTTCCCTTGTTCCACGGTCTTTCCAATGAAAACCCGTATGATCACATTAATACTTTTGTTCATACATGCAGATCGATCAATACTAGAACTGCCTCGGAAGAGGTTGTTAAGTTGAGATTGTTTCCTTACTCTTTAATGGGTCAAGCACAAAATTGGCTTTACAGATTACGTTCTGGTTCTATCACTTCTTGGGGACAATTGCAAAGAGAATTTCTTGAAAGATTTTACTCTTCTTCAAAAACCAATGAATGTAGGAATCAATTAAATAATTTTTCTCAATTACCTGGAGAGGCACTTCATGAGAGTTGGGACAGATTTGAAGCCTTAATTTATGAATGTCCACACCATAGTATTCCAAATTGGCAATTAGCTCAGAATTTCTATCAAGGGTTAAATGAGCATAATCAAAGTTTGCTCGATTCAGCTTGTAATGGTTCACTTCTTGAAAAATCTCCAGAAGAAGCCACAGAATTGTTCATAAAACTGAGCAAGAATTCACGAAAGCGTGCATCTTCATCTAGAGAAAGGAGAGAAAGTGTAGGTTCAAATGATTACAATTCTTTGACATCAAAGATTGAAAACCTAACTCTTGCTTTGGAAAAAATGGTTAAAAGGAAAGAATCATTGCATGTAGTTGATTCCGGTGAAGGTGTTCTTGCATCAAATACCAATTCAATTTCAGAACAAGCTTGTGCTGCTTATAGATATCCCCGCAATTATGATCCATTCTCTAACACTTATAATCCAGGTACACGAGATCATCCAAATTTCCGGTGGGATCAGAATCGGGAAGATGTTCAACAACAAAGACCAAGAGGTTATCCTCCAGGATTTTATTCAGTTCCACAAGGACAGGTACCTACGAGCTCTAATTCAGGTTCCAATTCTTATGGGACTACTTTTGAAGAACAGGTTTTGAAAAAGCTTCACAGTTGGGAACCAACTATGCAACTGGTAAGTACACATACAAAGGCAATTGCCAACTTGGAAAGACAAATTGGGCAATTAGCTAACACAATTCAGAAAAGGGAAGAAGGAACACTCCCTGCCCAATCAGATGGAAACCCAAAAGGTAAGGCCCATGTAGCATCCACAAGTCAAATAGTGGAGGATCTTCAAGCTATCACTACATTGCGAAGTGGTAAGAAAGTTGATAACAAGGTAAGTGTCGAAGCTTACGAAAATGCAAGACTTGCAAAGCAAAAAGCCAAGTCTCAAGTTACTGTTGATTCATCAAAAGAAACTGCAAATGAACCTGAAACTTTAATTTCACATGAAAATATTCCATTGACACTAAGTCCCAAAGCACCCTTTCCACAGGCATTAGGTAATCCACCTAATAAAGATTCAAAGAGGGAAGAAATGCTTGAAACCTTTAAGCAAGTGAAAATCAATTTACCTCTGTTAGAAATTATCAGGCAAATTCCTGCTTATGCAAAGTTTCTTAAGGATTTGTGTACTCAGAAAAGGAGGAATTCAGCTTTGATATCAAACAAAGTAAGGTTGACCGAAAAGGTAAGCAGCATTCTTACTTCTCATGTTCCACCAAAATTGAAAGATCCAGGTGCATTTACCATTCCTTGTTATATTGGTAATCATTGTGTAGATCGTGCCCTTCTTGATTTAGGAGCTAGTGTGAATCTTCTTCCCTTTAATCTTTTTGAGCAGTTAGATATAGGAGAATTGAAACTTACTCCTGTCACCCTTCAACTGGCTGATAGATCACTTAGAATTCCTAGGGGTATGATTGAAGATGTGTTGATAAAGGTTGATGAATTTTATTTTCCTGTGGATTTTGTTGTGCTAGATATGGAACCAGGAGAAATTCAAAAGTTCCAAACTCCAGTTATACTAGGGAGACCATTTTTAGCAACAGCTAATGCAAAAATTCACTGTGCAACTGGAGAATTGGAGTTTACATTTGGAGATATTAAGGTAAAGTTGAATGTTGCTAATGCTGCTAGGTTTGCAGATGGAGATGATGGTCTTGAATGTTTTATTCTTGATAAGATTGATCCATTAATTGAAGAGTCTTTCCTTAGTCTTATGCAAAAAGATTTTTTGGAGAATGCTTTGAATAATGATGAAGTAGTGTTGAGTAGGTTTGAGGAGGAATCCGATGAATCTTTAGAAAGCAATTTAAGATTTGATGAAAAATTTCAGATTTGTGCAATAGAACCATCCTTGACTCTTTCTAAAGAACCCATGCTTCCTTCTATACAATCTCCTCCTGAGTTGGAACTTAAGCAACTTCCTAGTCATCTCAAGTATGTTTTTCTAGGGGCAGATCAAACACTTCCAGTTATTATAGCTTCTAACCTTTCTTTGGAGAAGGAAGCTAAGCTTGTAGATGTGTTGTCTAAGAATAAGGAAGCATTAGGCTGGACTGTTGCAGACCTTAAAGGAATAGATCCCTCTTTTTGCATGCATAAGATTAATTTGGAAGATGGAGCCAAGACATCTAGAGAGATGCAACGTAAGCTGAACCCGAACATGAGGGAAGTTGTAAAGAAGGAAATAGCGAAGTTGTTAGATGCAGGTATCATTTATCCTATTTCGGATAGTAAATGGGTTAGTCCTATACAGGTTGTACCTAAGAAATCAGGAATCACTGTGGTGACAAGTGATAAAGGTGAATTGGTACCTACCCGCACCACAACTGGATGGCGTGTGTGTATTGATTATAGGAAACTCAATGCTGCAACAAGAAAGGATCATTTTCCTTTACCATTCATTGATCAAATTTTGGACAGGTTGGCAGGACAAGGTTATTACTGTTTTCTTGACGGGTACTCGGGATACAATCAAATCCCTGTGGACCCTGAAGATCAGGAAAAGACAACTTTTACATGTCCTTTTGGCACGTTTGCTTATAGAAGAATGCCTTTTGGCCTTTGTAATGCACCAGCCACTTTCCAACGCTGCATGATGTCTATTTTCACTGATATGATGGATGAATTTGTTGAGGTCTTTATGGATGATTTTTCTATCTTTGGCTCTTCATTTGACACTTGTTTGAATAATCTCTCTTTGGTGTTGAAAAGATGTCAGGAATCTAATCTCATACTTAGCTGGGAGAAAAGTCATTTTATGGTTCAAGAAGGAATTGTTCTCGGACACATTATATCCAAAGAAGGAGTTCGGGTTGATAAAGCTAAGGTTGATATTATTTCTGATTTGCCCCCTCCAACAACTGTTAAACAGGTGAGATCGTTCCTTGGACATGCTAGTTTCTACCGACGATTTATAAAGGATTTTAGTAAAATTGCTAGACCTTTATCAAATTTGTTGGCACATGATACTCCATTTCAGTTTGATGAAAAATGTGTTACTGCTTTTGAAACACTGAAAAATGCACTTTCCACTGCTCCAGTGATTCAACCACCAGACTACTCTCTTCCTTTTGAAATTATGTGTGATGCTTCAGATTATGCCATAGGAGCAGTATTAGGTCAACGCAAGGATCGTGTTCCTTGTGTGATCTATTACGCCAGCCGAACTTTGGATGATGCCCAGAAAAACTATACCACCACAGAGAAAGAATTGCTTGCTGTAGTTTTTGCATTAGAAAAGTTTCGGTCTTATGTGTTAGGGTCAAAAATAATCATTTATTCTGACCACTCAGCATTGAGATACCTATTGGAAAAGAAAGATGCTAAACCTAGGCTTATTCGATGGTTGTTATTAATTCAAGAATTTGATTTAACAATCAAAGATAAGAAAGGTCGAGAAAATGTTGTTGCTGATCACTTGTCAAGGATTGTAACTCAGGAAACAGAAAATGAATTACCCTTGAGAGATACATTTCCCGATGAACAGTTGCTGTTAATTTATGCTCCTAAACTTCCTTGGTATGCTCATATTGTGAATTATCTTGCAGTTGGTAAAATACCCAAGGAGTGGAACAAGGCTGAGAGAGACCGATTTTTCTCAATTGCAAAGCATTATTTCTGGGAGGATCCTCATTTGTTCCGCATTTGTTCTGATCAAATTATTCGTAGATGTGTACCCGAGTCTGAACAGCTAAGCATCATGTCATTTTGTCATTCGCAGGAATGTGGGGGACACTTTGGAGGACGACGGACAGCTATCAAAGTGCTGCAAAGTGGGTTTTATTGGCCCACATTAATCAAGGATGCTCATGAGTTTTGCAAAGCATGTGAAAGATGCCAAAAGGCATGTAACATGGGAAAAAGGGATATGATGCCCTTAAATCCCATCGTGGTTTGTGAACTTTTTGATGTTTGGGGTATTGATTTCATGGGTCCTTTCCCCACCTCCTTTGGTTTTCAATACATTTTGGTTGGTGTTGATTATGTGTCTAAATGGATTGAAGCAATTGCAACTCGGACTAATGATCACACTGTCGTGATGAAATTCATAAAAGAAAATATTTTCTGTCGGTTTGGAATTCCACGAGCCATCATTAGTGACGGTGGAAGTCATTTCATTCACCGAACTTTTGAAAAATTGTTGAAGAAATACTCAGTCATTCATAAGGTTGCAACTCCATATCACCCACAAACTAGTGGACAGGTTGAGGTTTCTAATAGGGAAATTAAATCAATCCTTGAAAAGACAGTTAGACCTGATAGGAAGGATTGGTCCACTCGATTGAATGATGCACTTTGGGCATATAGAACTGCATATAAAACTCCCATAGGAATGTCACCTTTTCGTTTAGTTTTTGGAAAAGCATGTCATTTACCTGTTGAGTTACAACATAAGGCTTACTGGGCAATTAGAACTGTGAATTTTGACTTGCAGAAAGCTGGTGAAAATAGGTTGTTCCATCTAAATGAACTTGAAGAGATGCGTTTAGAAGCATACGAGAATGCCAAGATTTACAGTGAGAAAATGAAGAGAACGCATGATAAAATGATTATTCGGAAGTCATTTATTCCTGGAGAAGATGTGTGGTTATTTAATTCTAAGTTACGATTGTTTCCAGGAAAATTGAGGTCCAGATGGGATGGACCATTTAAGATTGAACAAGTTTTTCCGTCTGGGGTTGTCAAGATAAAAGATAAAACAAATGGGAAAACTATGTTTGTAAATGGACAAAGACTTAAACCAGCGATCCAGCTAAAAAATTGGGGTGAAGAGTCAATTGAACTTAGGAATCCAATCCCTACAGAGTAGCAATTTCAAAGTAATTTTGTCTGGCTGAAGACGTTAAACTTAGCGCTCCTAGGAGGCAACCTAGGATTTATTTTTATTTTTATTTTTCTTTCGTACCAAATGAGTCTTTCTCCAGCTTAATGTAGTTTGGGTCTAAACCCTGAGAAGCACTCATTCAGGTATTTTTGTCATGATACTAGTGATCACTGTACGTTTCTGTGTGCGGTTGACTGATCAGTGCAACTCTGTCTAACAGTACTTGCCACTCCACCAGCTTAATGTAGTTTAGGGTCTGTTTGGGCATTACTTGATAAGGTAGTTAGGAGTGAGAGCATTCACTAGACGGTATTGTCTGTAACGTAAAACCCCACTGTCTTGCTCTTGACCCTGTGGAACTGGCTGTGGCCCCATGTGAGTGCCGAAGGAAAGTACTGGATGGCGTGAATACAGAAACCTCTGGAAGAGCTAGTCTGTTAGTTTTTTTTTAAAAAAAAAATAAAAAATAAAAAATAAAAAAAATAAAAAAATTGCCCGAAGGCGTTAAACTACGGCACTTAATTGTGTGTGGATGTCTTGCTGGCTGACATTAAATGGTTCTAGTGCCCATTCCCGGTTATAAGGAAAAACTCTGACAATTTGTGTGACGCGCTCATCTTAAATGGGTGGGAGGATGGGTACACAGTGGCAACATTCGGTAGTGACTGTCTGAGGATAAAACAGGGTGTTGTTTGTACTAGGGTGTGTGCCTCACATGAACCCAAGTGATCTTTGGGTAATCTA
The DNA here is from genome assembly GCA_037974665.1 of Ehretia macrophylla. Classification (NCBI taxonomy): domain Eukaryota; kingdom Viridiplantae; phylum Streptophyta; class Magnoliopsida; order Boraginales; family Ehretiaceae; genus Ehretia; species Ehretia macrophylla. The sequence goes on from CM075774.1 coordinate 909,711, forward strand.
GGATCTCGTGGCGGTAACATTCCAAGGTTCATCTTAGATGTTGTCGTTTGGTTACCAATTAGCTTTAAATTGGCGTTAACTTCAACGTTAGGAGGTCTTTTTCCACCGTTATGGAAATAGTGGCTCTCATGGTATTTGAGAGAAAGATAACTAATACCATTCTGAGGGGCATGTGATACGTGATTCATCACCTCTGCTTCGGCCAGTTCTTACGCTATGGCGGGTAGATTTACTATCCAGATTTTAATGCCATTTATTTGGTGTTCGGATGTGGTTTACTTTGCTGCATAGGTATGAAACTGAAATAGGGTTAAGATCCTATTTTTGCATTTCCCGGGCTTCTTTTTTGTGTGAGACCATCTTAAGGGTGAATTCTAATATGTTTGCATTTTCTTGTCATTATGTGTACTTGTTTTAATTTACATCTATTTATAAAAATAAAAAATCAAAATCAAAAAAAATAAAAATCAAAAAAAATATGTGTTTAAAAAAAATAATAAAAAAAGAGGGGGGTCGGTAAAAAGGGTTTTTACCCTAATCCTTCTTTCCCTCATTCTTTTTTCTCTCCACCGCCGACACCTCAATCTCTCTCACACAACAATCACAATTTTCTCTCAATCTCCCAAACTTGTTTCATCAACTCAAAATGACCGACCAAGTTTTGCTTCTTATTGTGGCCATTTTTGCCTTATTCTTCTTCTTGTACATCTTCCTCATCTATCTTGTGATTAGGATGGGACGAATCCACGAAGGAAAAAAAGATTTTTAGTTTTTAGGCTTATGTAATAAGTTGTGTTGTTTTTTTTTTGTTTGTTTTGTTGAAAAAAAAAAAAAAGAAAAAATGGGCGGCTGAACGGTTTTAAAAACCCTAACCCTACCATTTTTTTATCTCCTCCTTGCCGCCGCCATCTCCTACCTTTCTCCCCACAAAACTTCTCTGTCTTCAGTTTTTTTTGTTAAAATTTCCACGAAGATGGTGTTGTTTAAAAGTCTCACGGCAGAGGAGTCGTTGCTTGTGATCCTTGGTGTCATTATTGTGATTCTTCTTTATTTGGCTTGGGTAGTTCATCATGAACTGCCCAGTTCCTGGGAAAAGAGAAAGAAGTAGGCTTATAATATAAGTAGTTGTTTTGTTGTTGTATTTGTTAAGTTAATGTACCGTTTCCATTTCCATGAATAAAATTTGTGAGTTTTATTTTTATGTTTTTTTTTGTACGGTAATCTGATTTTTATTGTGGTTATTTACTTAGTATATACACTAATTTTGTTTTGATGTTGAATCTGGTATATATAAAAAAAACAAGCCGAAGGGATAAAAAAATGGAGTGTGGATGTTTGATAATGATTTGTTGAAACTGGGGATGTAGATCTAGCCAATGTCCGAACTCCCTCACATGCGGGCCTAAAAAAAAAAACCTATTTGGATTTAGTTCTTCTGAATATTTGATCTGGGGGTTGAATTTTTGATATGTCACGAGAATGTCTTTAGTTAATCTTGTCACTAAGGTCTTCTAACGATTTTTAGTAATCTGGTGTGGCTTCAACCCTCTCTGCATAAGTTTCAGCAACTGTTATGGCTATACATTCATTAGTGTATATATTCTGAGTCTCCTCCAATGCATTTGTTAGCAAACCGTTAAAGGAGATTTACTGTGTATATTTTAATTTGGTTTGTTAAATTTTAAAAAAAAAAAAAAAAAAAACTTTGAAAAAAAATGGTGTTTGCTTAATTTTGTGTGATTTAGATTGTGTTTAACTAAAATTTTCATTTAAAAAAAAAAAAAAAAAAAAAACCATAAAAAAATTTTCGTCCTTTCGGAACCACATTGTATATATCACTCAGTTTAAATTTCATTTTGGATCACTTTTGTTTTTATCCTCATAGCTAACGTTGGTGTTTGGAGCTTTTAATGACAAATCTTTTTTCAGAACCATTTGAGGAACAATGCTTGAAATTTTTATCAGGTTGTATCTATCTTTTTAATTTGCAATGCATTGCATCACTTTCTTACATTGAGGGCAATGTAAGGTTCGGGTTTGAGGAGGAACAAATAGTTGATACCACCTGCTAAAAAAATTTTCCAAAATTTTAATATTTTCAATTTTCATTTTTCGTGCTTCATTTATTCAAGATAATTAAAGTTGAGTAGTCAAGTGTTGAAATATGGTTGGATTTTGATAAAATATTTGAATTAACTGTGAAGTTTGGAATGGAAAAATGATTAACCACTAGAGTTGAGTTTGTATCTAGATTTTTTTGAAACCTTGTTAACTATTATTACATCCCAACAGCGTCACATGATTTAATTAGAGGTTTTTGATTAATTATCAAAAAAGGAGTAAATTGAGGCGTTTTCAATGTGAGATGTTATGTTTTATTAAAATTTGACTTATTTTTCTAGATCGGTATACTCCTTTGAAAAAAACAAAAAAAAGAAAAGAAAAAAAACAAAAATGTGAAGATGACTCGCTCAACATCATTCAAATATCAAAATTGTTGATTCAACAAAAAGAGGCAGAAAAGAAGTCCATAACAAATGCTTTCTTCTAACCATTTTTGAGCATTGTTGTTATGAAAAAGCTATCAATACAAATCCTGCCAGACAAGCCTTCTTTCACCAAATACAATTCAACCAAAGAAAGGCAATACTTCAAGAAAGTCTTTGAATCAACCAACATCTACCACTCGAGTCATCTATTCATTAAAAAAAATAATAATAAAAAAAAAACAAAAAAAAACAAAAAACAAAAAAACAAAAAATATATATATATATATAAAAAAATCTAAGGGAGTATTACATGATTTGGGAGGTAGTTGAGTTTTAATATTTTATGACTATCCGTAGAAGATATTTTCGATTTTACAAATTTTGCGTGATTAATTTTCTTACCTCTTAATTGAGTTACAAGTGCTTAAAAAGGCTCAAAGGATTTTTTGTAGTTAAGTTGGTTTCTTTTCTTTTAGATACAAAATAATTTCTTGGGGTAAAAATTGTTTGGAAGACAAATTCATAGTTAACCTGGTGTTTTATAAAATCTAATTGCATGAATACATTGACTGCTTGGATTTATTATATTTGAATCTATGAAGTACTTAATGCTTTTGCTTGAGGACAAGCAAAGAATGGGTTTGAGGAGGTTGATAAATCCATATTTTTAGTAATTTTAACCCATTGAATCATGTATATTGCATTATTATTTCAAGCTTAATTGTATATTTTACACAAATTTAGTGCAATATAGGTTCTGAAGAAGAAATAACAGAAATGGCCACAAAAGCCAACACTTGAATGAGAAGTTCAGCACAATACTAAAGGAGGAAGGTCAAGCGACTTTGACATGAGCAAATTGAGATTGAATTTGGCCAAACGGAGTGCGGAAACGAATTCAGGACGCTGAAAAACCTTGAAGAAGCTTTGGTCAACTTTTGGTCAACGCATGAATAGTAAAAGTCAACGGTCAATGCATGAATAGTAAAAGTCAACATGTGAGCAGAGGCCGATTGAGCATGAATAGTAAAAGTCAATGCATGAATAGTAAAAGTCAACGGTCAACGGATGAATAGTAAAATCAGCGCGTGAATAGTAAATTTCGATGACGTCATGCTGACACAATGATGATCTAGGCGCTGACATCATGGTTTGAATAGTACCGTGAATAGTGCCCGTGAATAGTGCCGAAATTGTCCTATAAATACACCTTCCTCATTTCATTTTTTCTTGTACCATTTTTCTCTTATTAGCATAGATTGTGCTATTCTAGTATTTGTGGAGTGAGTTTTGAGTGTTTTAATTATTATTCTTAGTTTTGTGCAAAGTTTTAATCCCGAGGGGAGGGTCTAGTGAGCTATCAACATACCGACATCATAACAGTCTACCGAAATCCGTACAACACGATAAGTATTCTTTTATTTCGGTTTACGTTATGATTTCTTGTATTTTAATGTTTATCATGACACACTAGACCCGAGATTCGGGGTGGTATGTGTGAGGTTATTCTTGTACATATGTTTTGATTCAGATTTATTAAAGTCTCGTATTTTTATTTTTAAGTATTCTTTGATTAATTATACGTATACTTGTAGTTATGTTATATTTAATTGAAAGTACATATACGCCCGGTTTTGTAAACCAGTGGCAATACGAGACTACCTCGGATGGATTATAGTCTGGTTGTACCGACACCTCCAGGTTACATAAGTGAAAGATTAATTGAGAGATTGGATATCGTTAGGTTGTACCAACACCTCCAGTCTTGCTAATTAATTAATCTTCTCACTTATGTAATTAAAGGCTCATTTCAGTAGTGGGAGCTTGTAGCCCTATTTCTGAAGGACTTAACTTTAAATCTGAATCAATAACTTTGTACTTGCATATACCGAGCTATAACCACCCTGAATCATTAACCCTTTGGATTTTTAGTGTTGAGTGTTGTGATTCTTTAATTTAGTACTTTTGATTAATTCACTTTTGGACCTTGTTACTACCGTATCTTTTGACATTTTGTGGACATCTCTTGGACTTAATTTTCCGTACTTCCGTACTTCTATACTTTTGGACTTTTGGACTTAATCAAACTTATCCGTGACGGGAGATAGTCAAACAATTCTAAATTAAGGACTTAACTTAACTTGAAAACCCAATCTCCGTGGATCGACCCTCTACTTGCCACAGCTAGAGGTAATTCAAGGTAAGCAATATTTTCAATCATTTAACCTTACTATTTTTGAGCGCAAAACGACGCGATCAAAATTCAAGAAGTAAAGCTTATAGAGTCTTTAACAAAAGAAATATGCTTATCGAAGAATCTATGCATGTGGATTTTGATGAAACTAATCATTTTGCTCCGAGAAAAAATGATAATGATGTAGGTGTTTTCGAAGTTGACACTCAAATCTTACCTACAACCATAGGCAACGAGGGAATCTCAAGAGATCCAAAGGAGACAAATGTTGAAGAGTGTCAAACCTCAAAGGATGGTGAAACTGTAGAAAAGCCACAAGAAAATGTACAACCAATGTAAAATGACCAAGAAGTGACAACAAATGATGATCTACCAAAATGTTGGAAGTTTGTAAGAGATCACCCAAATGACCAAATTTTGGTGATCCTTCAAAGGGAGTAAGAACTTGCTCTAATCTAAATGCATATTGTGAACATGTTGCTTTTCTTTCTCAAGTAGAGCCTAAAAATGTTAAAGAAGCTTTAGATCATGAAGATTGGATAGTTGCCATGCAAGAAGAATTAAATCAATTTGAAAGAAGTAAAGTGTGATATCTAGTTGAAAAGCCTAAGGATTATCCTTTAATTGGTACAAAATGGGTTTTTAGAAATTAGTTAGATGAATATGGGGTTGTAACTAGGAACAAAGCTAGACTAGTGGCTCAAGGGTATAATCAAGAAGAAGTGATAGATTATGATGAGACTTTTGCTCCAGTGGCTAGACTTGAATCTATTCGTATGCTTCTTGCTTTTGCATGTTTTATGAACTTTAAATTATATCAAATGGATGTAAAAGGTGTCTTTCTAAATGGCTATCTTAAGGAAGAAGTATATGTGAAACAACCACTCGGATTTGAAGATTCCAACTTGCCAAATCATGTATATAAACTAGATAAAGCATTATATGGCCTTAAACAAGCACCTAGAGCATGGTATGATAGACTTAGCAATTATTTGCTTGAAAAAGGGTTTACTAGAGGAAAATTGGATTCAACCCTTTTTGTCAAAACAAAAAAATAAAGATATATTGCTCGTGCAAATTTATGTTGATAATATAATTTTTGGTGCTACTGATGAATCCCTTTGTGAGTATTTCTCTCAGTGTATGCACAAGGAATTCGAGATGAGTATGATGGAAGAATTGAATTTCTTTCTTGAACTCCAAATCAAACAAACACAAGAAGGTACTTTCATCAATCAAGCCAAGTACACTAGAGAACTTATCAAAAAGTTTGGACTTGAGTCAGCAAAAGAAATGAGTACACCAATGTCAACATCAATCAAGCTTGACAAAGATGAAAAATGTAACAAGGTAGATGAAAAACAATATCGAGATATGATCAGAAGTCTTCTTTATTTAACTGCTTCTAGACCAGATATTGTATTTGCGTGTGTTTATGTGCTCGTTTTCAATCTTGTCCTAAAGAGTCTCACTTAAATGCTATAAAAAGAATCATTAGATATCTTAAGGGGACGATAGATTTAGGATTGTGGTATCCAAAAGGTACATCATTTGAACTTATAGGGTATTCGATGCGAATTATGTTGGAGATCGAGTGGATAGGAAGAGTACTAATGGATGTTGTCAATTTTTAAGATATTCATTGATCTCTTGGTCTAGTAGAAAATAAAATAGTGTAGCCTTCTCTACGATCGAAGCTGAATATGTATCTTTCGAAAATTGTGTTGCTCAAATTCTTTGAATAAAACAAAATTTACTAGACTATGGCCTTGTGTACGATAGTGTGCCTATTAAATGTGATAATACAAGTCCTATTAATCTCACTAAAAATCTCATTCAACACTCCAAAACAAAACATATTGAAATTATGCATCATTTCATTCGTGATCATGTTCAAAAAAGGGATGTTGTGCTTAACTTCGTTGACTTCATGTATCAATTAGCTGATATTTTTACCAACCCTTTGCATGAGAATCAATTTTGCGTGATTATAAGAGAGCTAGGCATGCTCAAAATATGAGTACACATGCATTTCATGAAGTTTCATAAGCACAGAACTACTTCCTGGCAGAATATGCCCAACCGGAGAAGGGTGTGCCCACAGGTCGACTGGTGGAGTTCCCCTTGTCCGGTGGACGTGTCTCGAGCGGAAGAGGGTCTGGCACCATTGACCGGCGCTTGCACCCTCGTCCGATCATGGCACTGACGGGCAAAAGGTTTAAAACTTTGAATTTCATCTTCAAACCACAATTCCTCTTCATTCACAACTCTTCAAATTCTCTCCCACTTCAATTCCACTACTTTGCATTGTCTTCTATTATCTTCAAAATCTCATCCTTACATTGCAAACAAAAAGGGCAAGCTCCCAAGTTTCACAACTCATCCAATTTTCTTTTAAATCCTTTCCAAAACTCTTTAGCAATCTTTGTGCACTCAAGGTGCTGGGCAAAATTCCCAAACCAAAATTTTTCTGCCTTTTCTTACAAATTTTCTTATCTATCAATGACATCATCATCTAGACAAGCATCCAAGAGACAAAGGATTGCATTTAGGCCTCAAACCATTGATCCTTGGGATCCCATGCATGTCATCGCACTGGGAGATTTCTCACAAAAGGAAATAATATGGGTAAGCGTATTGATCATTCACACTTTTTGGACAACACTCGTCCACATAAACTTATTAGATATCAAATGTGACTTCCTCTTTTAGGACTAGAGGACATAAATTGTGATATGTGGGTTCGGAAATTCTATGCATATTTGGTAGAAGGAGAAGATAGAGGTGTGCGTGGGCTAAAGAGTAGGGTAAATGGTGTTAACATATTTGTGGGCGAACGAGATTTGGCTGATTTGCTTGGAACACCAAATAGTGGCTTAAAAATCTATTTTGCCGTTAACTTACCAAGCGGACTACACGACACTGCCCCAACGGAGATGTTTACTACCTTGTGGGAAAACTCGGGAAGATCGGAATAGTTTATGCCAAAGAGAGATCAACTCTGTGCCGAGAAACGTTTGCTCCTCTACATTCTAGATCACTCCATCATGCCTCGCATTGTAAGAGACGGGACAATTCCATCCTTCACAGGTTATGTGATGCACCTCATGTACACAAAGGTAAAAATCAACCTTCCCTACATCATGCTCAGTCACCTGTTGGCTTTTAAAAAGAAATCCTTGCCCTATGGGATGCTCTTGTGTCACTTCTTCCGTCTTAAGGGTATTCATCGTGTTGGTCAGTTTGCACCCTTGAATGATGCCACATACCTCTTTGACCAATATTGCCTAGATCGACAATACATGGCTCATGAAAATAACAACATTATCTACATTACGCAACGTAAATTCAGCAAGGTACAAACTGAGGTAGCTGATGATCTAGAGAACTATGACCTTAAGGAAGAATGTGATAAAAGTAATGCTGCAAGCGAGAGTGATGAAGGCGATCACGAAGGCAGAGATCCTGGACCTTCACGGGTTGATATTGGAGGGGCTAGTTCGTTTACAACGAGAAGACCTTGCCCAGTTACTCTTGACGAAGTAGATGCCAAAGTTGATAATTTGACTTTGAAAGTTGATCAGTTATCGTTGACTGTTGGAGAAGTCAACTTTGAGATGCAGGGAATGAAGACGATGCTCGAGAAGCTTTATGAGAAATTTATGAAGGATTAAGTCCGTTGCCTTGCGATGCATAGGATGATCCCCTTTCCCCTTTCGCTTTACACTTTGCAATTTCCTTTTCACACAATCATGTTTTACTTTGTCATGCACTCTCTTCCATGGTTTAGATACTTTGTTTATTTGATATTTCAACTCCATTGCTTTGGTAATTTTCCTTACTATGACTTGTTTTACTTTGTGATTTTGTGTCAAGTGTTTGGTGTTCAAATCTCGACATGTTTTTTTTTTGTTTGCTAATGTTACCTAGGAAGCTTATATTGTTGTGTGAATGTTCTTCATGTTTTGCTAATTACAAAAAGGGGGAGAAAAATTGTCATAGAAGCATATCTAAAAAGAACTCATACATTAAGGGGGAGTTGTTATATATGCACCCATTTAGGGGGAGTCTTTTGAACAAACTTATATCTTAGGTTCAAACAAACTCACAATGCACAAAATGCTAAATACAAACTTATTTATGCTTATATATACTTTCTCAAACTTATTTATGCTTACATTGTTATTATTTGAGATAAGTTTTGTCATCATCAAAAAGGGATAGATTATTAGCCTATAGGGTTTTTAAATCTTGGTTTTGATGATTACAAACTATAAATGCGTTTAATGAGTTTGTTAAGTGTGCAAAAGCAAAGACGAATCAAGTTTGACTCCGACTCCAAGATTATTGAGCTAAAGAAGGAAGAAGAACATCCATCAACTTAAGGAGAAGATTCGAATAATGAAGATGGTCGTCCGCCCAAGACCTGTCCACCGGACGAGGGTCTCTCGACCGGTCGACCGGCGAACAGGGGTTGACCGATTGGGCCAAAAATATTGATTCAAAATATAGCCGTTTGTAAACGTTGGGAGCATTAATTACACCATTTTTTCAGCTCTATTAAGAGCTTTCAACTGCAAAATTTGAATGCATTGATTCAAAGCATTTACTCTTGAGTTCTTTCATCATCTTAATCTTTGAATCATCATTGAGCTATACGTGAGCAAGAAATTGTGAGCAATATTGTGAGAAAACATTCATTGTATTCATCTACCCTAAAAAGAGGGCTTTTATTATGATTCTCAAACACTTATCAAAAAAGAGAGTTAAACACTTTGAAATGAAGGATTTCCTTGTCAAAGGTGTTAGAGTGAAAACTTTGTATTGAGAAGAGTTATTTTTTCTATTGTAAAGCTTGAACTACCATTGTAGTTGGTTTGTGGACTCACCAACATTTGAAGAGTCACCATAGTGAAGATTGTTAAAATCCTAAGCGGGAAGCTTAGGTCGTGGACTTAGACGGGGGTCGAACCACGCTAAATCGCGATTTGCAATCTCTTTCTCTCAACTCTCTATTTACATTATCTTCTGCACACCAAGTGTTTGAAAAATTGTCTCTCTCACATTTTATATTGCTAGAGTACACATCTATTTAAGATTGTTATTGATTAATCATTGCTTATATATTGTCTAATCAAAAAAGTAGTATTATTGCCTATATAACCTAATTCACCCCTCCTCTTAGGTTTAATTAAGGGACAACAAATATGTTATTTTATAATATATCAAATTTTAAATTTATACTTTTTTTGTAATTGAGGCACATATATTGTTACGTTAAGAAGATAGCACAAACACACACAATTCGAAACTCATTTAAGTAATTTTTCATACCTAAAGACTACTTTCGTCTTTTCTCACAAACTCTAATTTTTTTAAAAATAAATAGCACAAGCTGATTGTTTATCGTTGAAGGGTATTTTGGACTTTTGTAATGATATTATTTTTTCGTTCTGGGGTGCATTGGTCATTTACAATGCCACTTTTGTCTTACTAATACAAGGATATAATGGTCATTCAGTTATTTAACATTATTAACACACACAATTCGCTGCCATGTGTCGCGCATCTGGTTGTCTGGTAGTTTTGTCTCACGCAGCATAATAGAAGTAGATGGACCGAAGATTTTTCCGTAAGTACATAACATAGCAGTAGTAATAACAACCCATGTTGTTGTCAGTGACTTTTGAACTTACCATGTTCATAAAAATCTAGTGAATCCTACAAAAATTGCATGTGACATCATATTTAAATTGTTTACTAACAACTTTTAAAGGGGTCATTTTACATGATGCCACCATTTTTTGCTTTAAATAAGAGGTCTAAATTGCCGTCATCTTACTTTTTGGGTATATTGTTCAATTATTCTACTATGCCCTTGTTGATAAGGGACGATGAATCTAATAAGGATAAAATAGATATTCAATAATTAAAGGAATTAAATATATTTTAACGAATTTAAGAGGAATCCTGAGAAGGATTGCTTTTTGGCTACATTTGACATCTCAAGATGAATAGGGCCCTCGAGATAAGAAGGGATGTTTAAGGAACCAATAAATTCCCTTAAAGGAAACTACATGTGGCAGCAGGTCTTGTATGCAGAGCTAGTATATATACGCTCTATTCCTAAAAAAGGGAACTTCAACTTTACATACTCAAATTTTAACTAATTAAATCCTTTTAAATCCAACCATACTGGTTTCAGTATCAAATCTATCTCACGAGAAAAATCCCACGTCTCATCTTCTTCTTCTCCCTTGTAGGAAAACAGTTATTCGACTGAAATACAGGTGGGTCTCATATTCACTACGATCTCTATAATCTTTTATAAGAAAGGATTCTAAGGTAGCCCAATCGATGGGTTGCTTCACCGGTTCGAATTTCAAGAGTAAAGGCCAAGAGGGGTAGGGTATTTTTTTTTTTAAATAATCTTTTATAAGAAATTCTTCCTATGGACAAAACTTTAGAAATTCTTCCTATGGACAAAACTTTCTTCCATTTAAAATAAAAGTGGACTCTATTTATATATTAGTGGTTCAGATAATCATTTTACACAGGTGGGTCGGATGACTGTTTGCCAAGGAAAATCACAACCTATCTTTTACTAATAAAAAATATACATAGATAGTTGTTCAAAACGCCATTCGTGTCGAAAAAATATTTCCATTTAAAATGGTAAAAAAAGATTTAAAAAAAGTTCGTGGTGTACGAAAATTTTGGTGGGTGGAGTGTGTAGCCAACTTTTTACTATATTTAGATGCTATAATATTAAAGTTTTCACAAAACATCAACTTGCATTAATAAAATATTGGCATCATGTACTAGATAGTAAAGTTTGACACCTTCCTAGACAATGCGCGTGCATGGACATGGTCGTGGTCCATAATATTTCTTGACATTGACAATTGCAAAAAGACAACCTTTGATTGGCTAGTGAATTTCACGAGGTTATGCTCTCATGTGTAGAATTAAAGAAAGAAGAATCCAAAATGGTAATGAAGAATGAATTTTAATGACCACATTGTTTTGTTTAATGTTTTAAAAGTATGAAGTATTAACGAGGACCATTGCTTGTTTAAACAATTTTTTTAATTAAAAGCTTGGTTTGATTAATTATTTCTTGAACTTTTTTTCTTGTCGATCTAGGGTGGTTGGCAACTTGTCCATTCTTTTTCTTCAGTCAAAAGGAAATGATACAATATTTACACACCACTCTAAGTGAAAATTATAGATTTAAGTAACATTTCGAGTTAATCGTTTTGTGTTAGTGGATTTCATTTCTATGATAATAAATTAAGTATTATTTTTAATGGTAAAAGATGTTCTTACCCTACCCTCAAAGATTAGCTTAGTAGTAGAATATGAGTTGAAAATTTATTCACTTTTTAAGTTCAAATCAATTAAAAAACTAATCTCAATAAATCTTCTCTATCTAATTAAAACAAATAATGTTTCTTCCGAATTGGATTATATGTCCAAGGATTTAGACCAGTCCTAGTATGCACTGAAGTGCTTTCTATAAGTGTACTCCGTCATTCCTATAAAAATAAAATAAAAAAACTTACCCATTGGGGAAAAAAAAGAAGAAAAAAACCGCAATAAAGTGTCAATTTTGGGCAAGTGCATAATCTTGCACATTCCATTTTCCTTTGCCAAAAAGGTTTCCTAAAATGTGTTGGGTGTCAGAAACTTAACATCGTAATTTCAGAAGTGAATTTTGGGAAAAGGAAAAAAGAAACAAGAGAAAACAAAACCTTTTTTATACACTTTTTAGAATCCTTTTGCTAAAAGAACAAGAGAACGACAATTAACTGTTTCATGACATGCCATTGATAGAAAATGAGATGATTAGTAAAGAGCATGAAATGATTAGTTTTGAAGAACGACAAGCCGATAAAACATTCTTGAAATGATTATTTAAATTATCGATTTTATCTTCTATGTACCAATAAATAAATAAATAAAATATTCAAAAAATCTACTTAGATTAGATGGCATAATTCCTTGTGCTATTAACACAAGAAATAATTATAACTACAAATTAAACAATATGTTACAACTTTCTTGATTACTGCCTTCTAAAGTGTCAATTTTGGCCAAGTGCATAATCTTGCACACTCCATCCTAATGGTTGAAAGAGTTTTCCTTTTGGGTTTTAGCATATTCGTGTCTACGATCTCCATATTAGTTAGAATATAGTAGAAATAAAAATTAGAATATAGTAGAACATGCATATTCTGGGAGAGGGAGTTATGGGTTCAGGGTAAATATTGGCGTGAGTTTGAAGAACTTTTCAATAATGTTTTTGGTTATTAACAAAAGTCTAAATTATTATATTACTCCTTGATTAAAACATGTGAAAAAAAAGGAATTTATTTTTCTTGTTTGAGTTTCTAATGGAGTCTCAGTACTCTTCTAGTACTTAAGTCTGACCACATATTGCATGTACATCAAGGATAAAAATTGTATTAATCAATCAAGTAACTTTGACAAGTTTTAAATTATGCGTTTAATTGAAAGATAAAAAAAATCATATCATCATTTTACTAATATAATTTTTTATAATATTATAATGTTCTCAAATAATCTAGATCTGTCGTTAAGGCACATGCCATTATCTCTCTTCCATTATTACGTAATAAGGAATCTGTACCAGAAACTTCTTGTGGTACCTATAATGACAATGACAACATGGATATAAATTGAATAGCAATTAAACTTCTTAACCTATTAATTAGACAATTCAATGTGGATATATTCTTCGTTTTATGTTTCAATCTTTAAAGGTCCATTGAAGTATAATCGCAGAATATAAGTATAATGGAAAGGGAAATACTAACTAAATGTGTCCAAATAGCACTGGGGATACCTTTTCGAAAACAAGAGATTATTAAAGTTATACGTTATAATATATGATACTATAATAATTAAATAACTCCTTATTATTCATAGAAATGTTGTTCATTGTTCCTTCTATCCAATAATAGTGAGAGAAGTTTATCACATTAATTTTAAGAAGTTATTAGATTATTACAACATATAGGTTTAACGTGTAATTATGTGAACATGAGGTGAGGTTTTCATAGTTTAGCCTAGAGCAAATAATTTTAACCTCAAGGGATTAGCCTAGCAACAAGATATTTAGGGTGTGGGTAGGAGATTTGCTCATGTCTCGTTCAAATTATTTAAGAAGTTATTTATCTCTGAATTACATGAGAGATCATGTGTCTTAAAATTTGAATTTTAGGATAAATTTGAAAGATTTTTCAATAATATTTTATGTCATTAAAGAAAAACGAAAAAAGTAATATTGATCAAATTTACCCACAAAAGGATAAAAAAGTTATGAAACAAGACGAGAATATATTAAACTTGCTGTTCTTGAAGTATGGCAATAGTCCATCTGACGAGTGTGCTGAGTTGTAAGACTTCCATGTTTATCTGTTATTCCTAGCAATAGCGATATATAAATAAAGGGTTAAAACCATATTAGTCCTTGAAGTTTGTACTAAAGACTAAATTAGTCTTTGAGGTATGTAAAAAATTCAATTCAATCCCTGTTGTTAGTTTTCTATTAACGGTCAACCTATTGATCGTGTAAAATGATGCTCATGCCCTTATTTTTTAAATTTTTACTAATGTGTTAAAAAAAAAAAAAAAAAAAAAAACATGATAGTCGTTGGGTTTTAGCCGTTGGAATATAGCGTCCATGAGATTGCTTTTTTTTTTTTGGTTGGCCATGCATTACAGGCATGGCAGGAAGAACAACATAAAATAGTCGTTGGATTTTCAACGGCTATCATGTTTTTATTTATTTATTTAACACATTAGTAAAAATTTAAAAGACAAAGGCACGAGCGTCATTTTATACGGTCAATAGGTTGACCGTTAATAAAAAAATTAACAGCAGGGACTGAATTGGACTTTTTGCATATCTCAATAATCAATTTGGTCTTTAGTGTAAATCTCAGGGACTAAAATAATTTTAACCCTATAAATAAATAAATTTACTCGTAACGATATGATATTATGACTTCTATCACGTTCCTATAGATTAACTCTTATTTGGAGAGTCTGATTAGTCCCTCACGTGACATGGATCGTACTTGGGACAATGTCTGAGGAGCGTGAGAGGTGAAGGAAACGAATGAGAATCTCTCCAGTTTAATCTGCCCAATAATGGAATCCATTTAAACAAAAACAATTATTCGCAGCTCGATGAGAGCAATGAGTAAACACCACGTTGTTTCCTGTTCATCATCCAATAGGATCAACTGGTCAAACAAGATCAGCCCTAGCTTGTTACGAATCTGCTTTGTTGCCACCATACAAGGATGTAAGACCTTTTTTTTTCTTCTATTTGAATCTTTTAATAACGTAATAATATTATAAATAAAGAATTAATTTATAATAATAAGTGATGACGTCGTTATGTAATCTTTACACTTGATAGTGTAAATCATTTCATTATTGATATGGGTAAGATACCAAATTGAGAAAAATATTCTGACCCATATCGAGAAAAATAACTCTCGTAATTTTTTTATTCTTCTGCAGGTCGAAAGCTCAGGGTTGGACCAGTCAAATTTTACACCTTAACAATTATAATTGTATTATCGTTTAATCAATATTAATAGCTTTCATAACGATATTGTGTTATTAGAAATCCAAATCCCTTATTTTTTGGCTTACAATCTGGTAATGGAATCATATTAAGACCAGCCAAGATTCCTTGTCAAGGATTAGGTAAAGCTACCTAACCCATAAAGACAAGTTTAAAGTACGAGCAAATGTTTCTTTTTTTTTTATTAATTTTTTAATTTTAAGTACGAGCAATGTTGGAGATGTGATCCTGACAAAAAATGTTGGAGATATGATGGTTAATACAAGTGTGGTACATAAATTAATGTTATAGATTTAAGTGATAATTTAAGTTAATTATTTTAAATTTGTATATACTCTAAACAGTTATTCATAGCCTAAAACATGGGTTTGAGGGATCGAGATTTTGAACATGAGGTGTCTTGCTTGTGAGTTTAAAATTCTAGACAGCAAGCGTGATTTGAGAATAATTACATTCATAAATATATACCAACAGGCCTTTGGTCTAGTACGGTGCAAGAAATTATGAGGTTAATTTTCATGAGTGATATCTTTTTATATGTATTGTACGGTTTAAACTTAATTTATTGAGTAAAGAAAAAAAAGTTTCATATATACCAATTAATAGAAAAATTAACAGACAATTTCAGTATCACCCACAATTTAAATTCACCTTTTCGTAACAATTTGTTATTCAATATTGAAGCAATTAATTTTTGCATGGTTTACTAATGTACAATTCGTTAGCAAGTTATCATGATAAAATGATCCCGAGGGGTTAGTCTAGTAATGTAACTCTTAGGGTGTGGTTTGAAAATTTATTTATATATCAGATTCAAATCAGTCAAAAAGTTAATTTGTTTAGGGACGTTTTGAGCAAGTACAAACATGATTAATCTAGACTATTCTTTTTTTGAACAAGATTATATATCTTGAAATTTAATATTCTTAATATGAATTCAAAGGCCTTCCAAAAGAGTCAATTAATTTTTTTTTTTTTATAACGTGAGAACTTAATTAGTGGAACCTGACCACCTTTAATAAAGTTTACCTAGTTTGCACTTTCGGCACGCTGACTTTTCGAATTAAGTAACAATAAGCAGCAAATCCATGTAAAGTTGTGATTTGATGTGGCAATTCTATGGATAATTTTTTCCGTTCAACCCAAACTTAATTGTTTGATTATTTCATAATGCATCTAGAAGCTTAATAAAGATTGTTACGTCATCCACAACTGCATCTTTTGGCTCCCCACCTAATATTCTTACTGCCTTTTTCCTTTCTTCATGTGGACTTAGCGTTGAAAGAGAACATGGCATTGAGTTTATAAGGTATCGTATTTTGTTAAAATTACACGTTAGATTATATTGTATTTTATTTTATAGTTTATAAGAATTTGGTAGAAACTTTCAAGTAGTTATGAAACATATGAAGAAAGTGAAGTACATTCTTATAAATTACAAAGAGTTCTTAAATTATTATAATATTAAAGATCTAATGTTTGTAAACCCTTAAATTTATAATTAATATCATATGGGTCTTTTCTCCGTAATTCTTTTCTTGGTAGGTACTAACAACATATTAATAGAGTTGGGTGAGCATGCGATATTATCAAGAAAAAATAGATAGTCAGAGGAGCTTAGAGGCCATTGATGGATCTAATGTTTGTAAGCCCTTAAGAAATGCAATGTTGGAGGCAAGCGATATATTTATTTCATTAGGGTTTTTCTAGTAAGGCCAATAGAGGGGCAACTTATGGAATTCACTAATTTGGGCTCAAGTTGCGTGTATTGTCACGTGAATCTAAGTTAATTCAAACTCAATCCCCTATTTAAAATAAAACTTAAAACTAAGCCAAATTTTATCCATAACAACGTTCAAATTCAATGAACACAAGAGAAACTTGTGCACTTCGTACAAAAAGTATCCAAAGGTTTTATTGTTTTTAAGACATTGACTATATGCAGAACAGGTTCAGAAGCAAATTGAGTAATTGTTACAAAATGAAAAAAAAAAAAAAAAAAAACACCAACAAGCATTAAGTTTTGTGGAAAAATCTTGGATCAACACAAGTGACGCATTATAAACTAATTTGTCTTAATCTCATCCATGTGGCCCACTTGCACACACTTTTCTTTAAATTTTTGTGATTCAATAGTTGCACACATTGAAAGAATAAAAAGATAGAATCATGGACCACAACACTTTGAATTTGTAATCAAAATTTTTTATAGTAAACAACATAAAATTTAAACATTAGCTTAACTTTTTTTTTTTTTTTTTTTTTTTTTGGTGAAATGCAAAATTCATTCATTCTCATGAATACAAGAAACAAACAAAGTTTTTATCCCACCCCCGTGGGGCTCAAGTCTGCATCAAGCAGTGCCTTAAGGTTAGGAGGGAAATTAACGAACCAGTCAACAGCTAAACTATCTCGAGCTTTACATTTTGCAACCCAGTCTGCCACTTTGTTTGCAGTCCTTCTTGAGTTCTGAAATCGAATATGGTTGATCTCAGCTGCAATTGTATTGATATCTTCCACAATAGGTTTAACTCTCCAACAGATAGCATTCCTTTGTGAAACAATTGCATTATAGACCGCACAAGCATCATTTTCAAAAATGATGTGATCAAGAGCCAAGCTCCTAGCAAACAAGCAAGCTTGTCTAACAGCAAGAGCTTCGGCCAGAAAAACAGAGTTACATGAAATCTTACTCGCTATTCCATGTAGAATGGACCCTTGGGAATTCCGACAGACTGCTGCAATAGCAAATTTTCCTGTGCTTGCAACTGCTGCATCAACGTTAAATTTGATCCATCCAGGTGGGGGAGGGGACCAAGAGACAGTAGTATCAAATAAGATAGTGTTTGACTGATTGTAAGCAGTGACCTCAAAAGCTTCTGAAGAATCAGCAATTGAACAATTGGCTCTAAGAAGTGCTTTGTCAACATTGATTGCAGAATTTTCAAACAAAAAGGCACATCTTTCCTTCCACACTTGCCAACAGTAAATAGCAAGTTTTGCTTCAGCTTCTCCGACCCTGTAGCCGGCTGCAATAAAATCTTTAGACATTCTGATAAGCCAAGAGTCAAATCTTGCAATAGATCTGGGGTCGATACACAGTTGAAGTGCACTTCCACACCAGAATCGTTGAGTCCACGGGCAAGAAAGGAACAAGTGTTCCGTCGTCTCAACTTCTTTAAAACAAATTTTACAGATAGGATTTCCAATGCACTTTTTCTTGAAAAGGTTGCCATGAGTTGGGAGGGCATTTGAGCAGATCCTCCACAAGAAATTTTTAATTTTTGGCATAACTTTAATGCTCCAAATCAGTTTCCAAAGATCAGATGGCACAATAAAAGAGCTTCCTGCTTTGACATTTTGGTGTCGTTGATCCGAATGATTTTTAGCCGAGTGATACCCTGTTCTCACACTATAATTACCATCCATAGTGAGGGGCCAAATAATGGAATCCGGAGTAGCCTGACAGGGGATAAAGTAGCAGTAATTTCTTCTACTTGATTTCTGTTAAAGATGGTGTTGATTAGAGCCATATTCCAGCCTCCAGATTGATTGAAAATATCCTCAACTTTGTTAATATTCATTGCCAGATCTGGTCTATCCATGCTTTTGTAACTCGGCAGCCAAGGGTCATTCCAAATGTTAATAGTCTTACCATTTCCAAGGACCCAAACAACTTCAGTCTTCAACATATCTCTGCCACAAATAATACTTTGCCAGCACCACGACGATCCTTTACCTTTTCTTGCATTCCAGAAATCACCATTTTTGAAATAGATCCCTTTGAGGACAGAAGAAACCAAGGAAGAAGGGTTTTTAAGGATCCTCCAGGCTTGTTTTGCAACCATCGCAACATTCATCAGATGAATGTCTTTGAAACCAAGACCTCCAACTTTCTTTGCAGCAGAAATTTGATTCCAACTAACCCAATGAATACCTTTTTCTTTGGTTTTTTTCCACCAAAATTTTGCAATCTCTGAGCAAATACCTTTGCACACCTTTTTGGGGAAAATACAAATAGACATGGGATAAGTTGGAACAGCTTGCACAACAGCTTTAATAAGGACTTCTTTACCAGCTTCGGAGAGATAAGCATTTTTCCAATTTCCCAGCTTTGCAATGATTCTGGTTTTTATCCATTGAAGAGCTTGGGTCTTAGAGCGACCCCATTCCGTAGGCAGACCAAGGTAATTACCAAGGTTTTGGACTTGTTTGATTCTCAGAATATCAGCAAAGTTTTTTTGAATAAACTCTGGGGCTCTAGAGCTGAACATGATCCCTGATTTGGCCAAATTGATGCTTTGGCCAGAGACAAAACAATATTGGTGTAACAGGTCTTGGAAGACAAGAGCTTCCTGTGGGGTGGCTTCAAGAAAAAACAGGGAATCATCAGCATAAAGAAGATGGGTAAGTGTGGGACAATTTCTAGTGATTTTAAGGCCATGAAGGAGACCTTTTTCCTGATAGGCTGAAATAAGGGCTGTGAGGGCTTGAGTAAGGATAGCAAAGAGGTAGGGCGAAAGAGGGTCACCCTGCCTCAGGCCTCTTTGAGGGATAAAGGATTCAGATGGGACACCATTGATGAGGACATTGTAAGAAACAGATGAAACACAGTTCATGATCCACTTGATCCAAGTAGGGTGAAAATTCATTTTAGAAAGCAATTTTTCGAGGAATTTCCACTCTACTTGATCATACGCTTTATGCATGTCAAGTTTGACAGCAGCATACCACTTTTTAGAATGCCTTTTCTTTTTTTTGAGAAAATGGAGCACTTCTTGGCCAATAAGAATATTGTCTTGAATTGCTCTACCGGGAATAAAGGCACTTTGAAAAGGGTCAATGATAGAATCCAAATGAGGTTTTAATCGACTGACCAGGATTTTAGATATTATTTTGTATAGAAAATTTGTACAACTAATAGGTCTAAAATCCCCAACCGACTCAGGAAATTTAATCTTAGGAACAAGAGCAATATTAGTAAAGTTAATACCTGACAGATTGCTGGACCCTTGAAGAAAACCACATATGGCATTGAAAATATCAGATTCCAAAATGTCCCAATGTTGAAGGTAGAAAGAACCAGGAAATCCATCTGGACCAGGGGCTTTATTGGCCCCCAAGCTCCTGGCAGCAGCTTTCACTTCATCCAGAGATAAAGGTTTAATGAGTTCCTCATTCATGCAATCAGTGATAACTGGTTTGACACAATCCAGAACAACACTACAGTTTTTTGGGCCACCACTTCTGAACAGTTTTTAAAAGTAATCAACAATCAATTTGTTGATTTCTTTTGGCTTTTCGGTCCAATTTCCAAGATCATCTTTCAATCTCAATATTCGGTTCCTAGATCTCCGTTGTTTAGTGGAAGCATGAAAGAAGGCAGTGTTTTGATCCCCAGCTTGAATCCATTTCAGTCTAGCCCTATTTGCCCAAAATTTTTCATCAGTCGACCAAATAACATCCAGTTCAGCTGCAATTGAGTCAAATTCATCCAAAACAAACTCTTCAGGTGGGAGGTGCATCAAGTTCGAGAGTCTTCTTTTAAGATCATCAACCTTCTTTTTCTTACCCTTGAACTTCAGACAGCTCCAACTAGAAAGTTTCCTTTTGCACTTCTTAAGTTTCTTTTTGACAACACGAATCTTATCCCCAGGGACAGGAGGGAGCCAGCAGTTTTGAACAATTCTACCACACTCTGGATCTTCAGCCCAAAAATTTTCATAATGGAATCTATGAGCTCTCTTCTTTGGGATCTCATTTGAAAGAGAAAGAATGATTGGGCAGTGGTCAGATCCTAGAAAAGGAAGGACCGCAACCCAAGCATCCGGAAAAGAATTGAACCACAACTCATTTGAGAAAGCTCTGTCCAGCTTCTGTTGGATGAGGTGACCACCTTCTCTTTTGTTTGACCAAGTGAAACGACACCCTTTACTTTCAATTTCCACAAGACCAGATTCAGAAATGAAGTCATTAAACTCTTTCAACTCAGAATAACTTTTTAATTTGCCACCAAATTTCTCAGTGTTGCATGTAATCATATTAAAATCTCCAATCACAAGATGCGGGCCAACAGATGAGTGCAACATATTTTTCATCAGTTCCAAAAATTTTCTCCTTTCTAACTTCGAGGGATAACAGTAAATGAATGAAACAAACCAACAGTTACTAGGATTCTCAGAAACAGAAGAATGTATAAAAGATTGACCACATTCTAAAACTATAACTTCCAGATCATCTAAGCAGAAAAGTGCAAGCCCACCAGATGTACCAGAGGGTTCAACCACAGCGACCAACTTATACTTAATTTTCCTGCTAATCCTGGTAATTTTATTCTTTTGCATCTTGGTTTCAGAAAGACCAATGATGCTAGGCTTATTTTGAAGGATACAGTCCTTCAGGTTGTTCACTGTCAGGGACTGCCCAAGACCCTGACAGTTCCATGCCATGATTTTCATAAGGATTCGGGGTCCTGAGAACGGCCAGGACCCGTAGCCTCAGAGGTTTCATGAGGGTTATCAACAGAGCTATCAACAGAACTCTTAGTATTCCTTCTAGCTTTCTTAGCAATTCTATTCCCAGACAAGTGACAAGGAAGATTACCTTGAAATCCAACACAGTTAGAGATAGGGATATCAACCAAGGCTTGAATCTCGAAGGGGTAGTCATACTTGTTTTCATCTTCAGCTCCCTTAGAATCTTTCTCAGAGATATCAGGCAGATTTTCATCAAGTTTTCTCTTCAGTGACTCTCTGGTAGACTTATCAGATGCATCCGAACTGTTTGTGTTATTTTGGTGAATGGGTTTTCTGTTTGAGCTGGTAAAAACATGGTTTGCTTCTTTGGGGAGAGAGTGGGCTAAGATAGTGTTAATAGGGTTGTGGGTTAAAATGCTGGTTGGTAAAGTTGGGCTTGGGTTGACAGTATTGGATGAAAAAATGATCTGTTCATTATTGAAAGGTGGGTCAGCAGTTGATTTGGGCTTTTGGGATGGACTTTTGGACCATATGGATTCTTCTAGGTTTAAGTTTGGGATTTTGGCTTGTTTTGTCTTAGTATGCTGGTTGTTGTGTAGGTTGAGCTCCTGAGAAGATTCAGATGCCACTGATTACGATACAACAGCTGTTAGACACACTTCAGTAGGAACTTCTTTTGATTTTTCAGACGCATGCTGGACATCCTGAAAAGCAGATTCTTGTTGTTCCTTTGTACCTTTTGCAGTACCTGCTTGATTGCGCGTGGACTCACGCTCTTCCAGCCCTACCGAGAATCCAGCTTTGCTATGAATTTTCACTGCAATTCCTATGTTCTTGCGTCCAGGCAATGCTCTATTCCAGTGACCAAGTTTTGAAAGGATGACTTGATCCTGAGCTAGTAACTCAGTTTTTGGGTCAACTTTGCACCCATCGATACAATGGTCAATTTTTCCACAGTTGACACAGAAATCTGCCAATTTCTCAAACTTGAAGTGAATCCAGATATTTGGTAGATTTTTCCTTGCGATATGAAAGCCTGGGGTGATAGGCTTTTTGATATCCCATTTGATTCGCAATCTCATACAGCTAGCAATTTCAGAATTGTTGCGGTCTCCAAGATCAAATCCTTCAAGCTCTCCGAGCCTATCACCAATCTTCTGTGCATTAACAGGAGTAATGAAGCTAACAGGGAGTCCATGGACCTGAACCCAGAAAACCGTTTGGTCCAGCTCCAATTCCTCAACAGTAAAATTATCCTCCCATGGCTGGAGAAGCAGGTGTTGTCCCTGGATTGACCAGGGACGGAAGTCCCAGGCTCTATGTTTGTCTCTCATGGATTTGAAAGTTATTTTGAAAGTATTTTTGTCAAGACTACTCAGCTCTGCTGGTTGGAGCAGTCCCCAGCTTTTGTTCACAGTGGCTTTAACCATGCCAATGGGAATCAGTTTTTCAGTGACTATCTTTCCTGCCAGAGAGAGTTTTGCTTTGTGTAACTCAGATGCATCACTGGAGGGTTCAAGAAAAAGAGGAGGCTCCATTGAAAAAAGAGGAGGGGAAGAAAACAGGAGCAAACAATTGAGCGGATGGTGATTATGAAGTGAAAAAATAACAGAGAACAGATGAGCCTCCTATTTTCAGTCTTGAAAACAGAGAGAGTTTTGCTTTGCTAAAGCTGCAAATCGCATCATTATCGAGTTAAATACTAGATTAATGGAGTACTTAATTATGTGTGCGTGCTAACGTAATCATCTAAAAAAATGGCTCTTACTGATTCAACAAAACAAAAACATAAATATCTAAAAAGTTGAATTGCTTAAGTCACCCCCCAAATGAGTCGTTGATTGAATTTTCTAATCTTGTTATCATGCACTGTGATTTGAAATGTATTTGACTAAAATGGATCCGTAAATACCAATTAAAAAACAAAGGGTAAATGACTATTTTTTGTAAAGGCATTATCATCTTTTGGGGGCAAAATTGTCTTTTTGCAAGCTATTGACTACATAATACTAAAATCCCCAATTCTATTATCAAACCCGATAACCCTAACATTGCTCCAAAAACTTCAACTTATTGTTGCAACTCTTCTTCTCGCTGCAAAATCGATAAAGTGGCTACAACTCTACACGCCAGCGAAATCGTCTTCTTGCTGCATATCTTCTTCTCGGTGCAAAATCGTGATGGTAACAAGTAAGTGGCTGCAACTTTACTTCGTTCACATTGGCTGCAAAAACTTCAACTTTTCTTCAATTTTAGGGCACTAGCAAATGAAATTAATGAAAAATGCATAGACTTAGGGTTTCAATTTGGCTGCAAATGAATTAAAAATTGGGTTTCAATGACCTAGGGTTTCGGCAATCTAATTGGCAGTGTATAATAGCTTAGGTTTTCGTCAGTTTCAATCATATCAATAATGTGACTTCTATGAATTAAAAGTGCTATATTACTTTATATGTAAGCATGTTGTGTTTCGGTAGTGAGTGTTATTTGACTAAAAAGAAGCATTTGTCCACCACTAGTCCAACAGAGAGTTGTGTATTTTTCATTTTAATGAACAACATGAGAACAAATGCATCTCTTTATCAAAGAGATATACCCATTTAATGTGGTTGTTAATTATTTGTTTGAAATATTTTTTGGGTTTCGGATTTTTATTATTGTGTATATATGTTGTATGTTTTTGTAGATATTTTTTGGTTGAAGGTTCATTTTGGCTGTGATTTTAAGGATGTTAGTGGAACTAAGTTGTATGTCGGAGGTAACATTAAATTTGTTGATTCACGTAACTACGATAGTATGTCATTGATTGTATTGGATAGTATTGCTAGGGAATTGGGATATGAGAGTCATTCAGGATTTTGTTATAGGAAACCTGGTATGAATTTAGACAATGGCTTGCAGTTGTTGATGACAGAGAAAGATGTGTTGGATATGAAGGCACTAGCAACTTCAATTGATGAAAAATGCATAGACTTGTTTGTAATTGGGGATTATAATGTATTACAGTTGACATTACCCAGTCAAGTTGAGTCATGTGTTGGTGGAAATGTTAATGCTGGAGATGCTGTTGGTTGTTTGAAGGAACCTGAGGAACTATATCTTAGTTTTGTACCCTTGGGTTGTCCGGATAACCCTACAGCAAGTACACAAAGTACACCAAGTAAACGGAGCAAATCAGAAGTTAAGAGAATTGGACCAGTTAGGGATAAAGGCACAAGAAAAGTGAGTGTGGTTGATGAGATTGTTAACAGTGATGGACATGACAGTGATGCATCTGACAATGATAGTAGTAGGTCTAGTTTTCATGATAGTGATAATGACTTAAATGACGATGACGATGACAAGTTGTTTGATGAAAATATATCCTGAAGTTGAATAGGCTGGTGTTTTCAAACTGTATGAAAAACTGGATGATTCAGTTCCAGTTGAACGTTCTGGTAATATACCACTGGAGGAAGGTTCTTCTGAGGACTTAAGTGATAACAGCTTACATAGTTGTCATTCAGATGGTGATGTGGATGCATATGGGAAAAAGCGTGAGAGGTTTGAAAGATTTAGAAGACAAGTGGCTATGGAAGATCCTCAATTTGTAGACCAGTTATTGGTCTAGATGGTTGTCATCTTAAAGGACCTCATCCTGGGATTTTATTATGCGCAATTGGCACAGATGCCAACAATTGCATCTATCCTGTGGCATATGCTATTGTAGAAACTGAAGATAAGAGCAGTTGGAGTTGGTTTATTGGGTTGTTGGTACAAGATTTGGAAATGACTGATCAAGAGAATTGGGTTATTATCACGGATAAGCAAAAGGTATATTCTATCATAACCTTTCTTTTCATTCTGTATGCAATATGTTTGTAAATGACAATGTTTGTATACTTTCTTGTAGGGACTTGGACCTGCTATTGCAGAGATACTACCCGATGTTGAACACAGGCATTGCGTGAGGCATTTGTATAACAACTTCAAAAAGTTGCATAAGGGGCTTAAATTGAAGGATTTAATGTGGAATGCTGCAAGAACAACATTAGTCCAACAGTTTAATGCAGTTATGACAGAGGTGAAGGATACAGATGACAAGGCATTTCAATAGTTGTCAAATGAATGTCCCAGATTTTGGACTAGGTCTCATTTTCGTACAAGTAGTAAATGTGATATGTTGTTGAACAATATGTGTGAAAGTTTCAATGCTGCCATTATGCCTACTAGGGATAAACCTATTCTGATAATGTTAGAGAAGATCAGGTTCTATTTGATGATGAAAATACAAGTTAAAAGAGATCGGATGATGAGATATAGTAAGAAGATTTGTCCAAAGACAAGCAAGCTTATCCATAAAAGAAGGCTTCATAGTGGACCTTGGAATGCAACCTTCTGCGGGGACAAAAAATTTCAGATTAGGTCCCTTGGGATAGACCAATATACTGTTGATCTTGATCTCAAAGTTTGTACTTGTAGAAAGTGGGAACTAACTGGAATTCCTTGTGTACATGCAATCAGTGCAATGCTACACGCTGGATGTGACCCTGAAGATTTTGTGCATGAATGCTATAGTAAGGAAGCTTACATGAAAGCTTATGAGCCCGTCATTTACCCAATAAATGGTCCTGATTTGTGGCCAGTTTCAGAACATCCTCCAATTCATCCACCAAACAGAATTAAGCTACCTGGGAGACCAAGAAAAAGTAGAAGGAAGGAGCCAGATGAAAACCAATCAAGTACATCAACAAGGAGACCTCAAACAAGAGCAAGTTCAAAAACTGGAACACTTGGCAGAAATGGATTGCTAGGTCGATGTTCATCATGTGGTGAAGAGGGTCATAACAAGAGGAAATGCTCAAGAATGCAAGAGAATCAAGTTCAATCAACTGACATTAGTGGTGATATTAACTCTACTAATGCTAGCAGTGTGTAGGTCAATGTCACTAGTAGAGAGGTTCAAGTGGTAGCAAAATCCAGCCAAGTCAATGTGGCATCAGTATGCAGCGATGTGGGGATCACAGCAGAGACAAACAGCAATGTCAATGTCACTACTAATAATATTGATGTGCATATAGATGCTGATAGTAGTCAAGTAAATGTGGATGCATTGAATACAGACAGTAGAAGTGTTGTGACTAATCCTCGCATGCCAAGAAAAGTAAGGTGTAGCGTATGCTTGAAACAAGGCCACGATGTAAGAAAGTGTCCTTCAAAGGTTGCAAATAGTGTAAGAAAGAGGAAAGCAAGTACCTTTGGACTTCCCTAGTCCACCTCTACACATTCAAAGTCCAAAGAAAAGGTATTAACACAATTGTATTAACACTATCCTTCAAATTCCACTCTTGACACTTACATTGTTTTTTTGTAGGTTACTGAAGCACCCAAAAAACCACCATTCATACCAGTGGGAGCAAGTTTGCATGTCAAGGCACCATTACCAAATACTTGTGAGAAATCGGTGAAAATTGGATCATCTATGATCAAGCCAAGTGCAAGTACATGGAAAGGGAATACATGTGTGAGCCTCATGTCCTTGCTTGCTGAAAGTTCTAGTGCTACTAACAAACCTGTTACAACTTCAACTTAGACCAAGAAAACAAAAACCAGCAAAGGACCAAGTTCGGACTCCATTGACAAGAAAAATGGATGAGTAGAAGTTATGTTTAGGTGTATTGGCAAACAATTTATGTGTATCTTAATTTACTTTGTGTTGTAGTACTTTGGCTATGTGAATTGGCTTGTGTTGTACTACTTTGTGTTCTAATACTTTGTCTATGTGATGGCTTTCATTTTGGGTTGCCGAACAATTTACATTTTGAGTTTGCGATAGAAATGACTGTGTACTTTATATTAATCTAATCCTTTTGATTTGGATTGTGATTCTTGTTTTTGGTAGTATATATAAGTTTGTGTTTGCCATAACAGGTTGTTTAACTATTAAATAAGCATAGGACTATTTTTGCAGATTTTTAAATGTGAAGTGGAATCTTTAACATGTTGTTTAACCATTGAATGTGAACATGACTATTTTTAAGACAAAACATTACAGATTGGAGGATCAAGCCAAGCATAGATGTAATACTCTTTAGCATACATATTGAATACACATTACATAATAAAGCACCAAAATGCATGTTATAATTCACAAAATTTGATGATTTTTTCGACTCAACAACTGCATTGGTGCATACAGATTAAGCTACTGTTATACAACAACACATCTAAACCTACTAAATAAACCTACTCTTCATCAGCATTAATCAACATCTACACCTACTAAATAACATCTTTATCAGCATTGCAATGAAACAAACGCACAAGATCAGCCACCAGAAGCACTTCTTCAATCTCTTTCTCTCAACTTCATGTTGTTCATGCAATTCTTGCAATTCGGCATCTTTCCTATTCATCGCCCTTAACAAACCGGGAATAATTTGTTTACTCTTTCACAAACTGGAGGATCAACCCAATCAAAATAACCACAGCCTTTACCATCAAGGTAACCTTCGCAATGTACAAACCTTCTCCCGGGATTGAAGTCAGTCCAAGAGGTGATGACTTTGCCTTGTTTTCCATAATAACACTGATATGCCATGGTGACTAGCTTGGACTCGTGGTTGAAAGTCGATCTAGCATTATTAAAAAACTATATGGTTATGGTATATTGACTAAAATAATACACTGATATGCCATGGTGACTAACTTGGAGACACGACCAATGTGTGTGAAGCTAACATATAGATCAGTATGGTATATACACTGAAATGAATATATAATCAACTTAATATCAAAATAACTTAGTGTGGTCAACATTATGCTTGTAGAGAACACTATTCATGCGGCGAGTTATATTTTGCATATGGCAACAATTGTACAATACCTCGGTGACGACGAGAATGTCGAGTCGTCGACGACGGGAATGGCGAATCAACGGGAATGCAACAGCAATAAACGACCAAATGTGGAGATGAAGGAGTTGGGGATTTAGGGATTTGGGGGATTTGGGTTTTAGGGATTGAAGAATTTGGTTTTAGGGATTTGGGGTTAAAATCGGGTTCATACTAATATAGAAGGAAAATATGCTGATTACCCCCAAAAGACGATAATGCCCTTGCAAAAAATGGTCATGTGCCGTGCATGTGACTAAACCATTAGTTTTTTTACGGAAGGACTGACAGTGGCACAAGTTGAAAAGATGAAGGACTGACATATAGTCGTTTGAAAGATGAAGGACTAACTAGACAATAGCGAAAAAGATAAGGGACCTAATAGGTCATTTACCCAAAAACAAATAAAGTTTTAACATTCGAGATAATGTGGTGGAACAATTGTATTTTTTAATGATTTATTAAAGGGTTAATAGCATATTACCCACCTGTATTTTGCTAAAAATGCACAATACCCCTCTCTGTTTTAAAAATTAGCTAATTACTCTCCTGTGTTTTACTAAAAGTACACAATATCCCCCTGTGTTTTAAAAATTAGCTGATTACCCCCTTGTACTTTATAAAAGTAACTAATTACTCCCCTGTACTTTTTAAAAATTAACGCTTTTGTTAAAAAATATAAGGGGCAATCAGCTACTTTTATAAAACACAATGGGTAATAAACTACTTTTAGCAAAACAAAGGGAAGAATCAGCTAATTTTTAAAACACAGGGAGGTATTGTGCACTTTTAACAAAACATAGGGGGATAATCAACTAATTTTTAAAATACAAAGGGGTATTGTGTATTTTTAACAAAACACATGAGGTAATACGCTATTTACCCTTTATTAAAACTCAAGCATCCAAAGTTGTATGCTTAAGTCACCCAAATGGCTTTCTAAAGTAGTTGGTTGAATTTCCTAATCTTGTTATCGCACACTATGATTTGAAAGGTATTTAACAAAAATGGATCCGAACCCGTCTCTTAAAGAAATAATTGACACATTATAGTGAGATAATTGGATTCTTTAACATTTTCTTTTATGTATAACCAATATTGAAACTTAAAGCATCTAAAAGTTGTATGCTTAAGTCACCCAAATGGCTTCTACCATAGTTGACTGAATAATTTTCTAAGATGGGCATCACGCAATTTGATTTAAAAAATTAATTAAAGAACGAATAAAGTGTTAACACTAGAGATAATGTCGTAAGATACTTATATTTTTTAACATTCTTTTTTACGTGTAATTTGATTAGAATCACAAGTATCTAAAATTGTATACGTAAGTCACCCAAATTGATTCTTGCAATCACGCACTATTATTTGAAAGGCATTTGAGTAAAATGGATCCAACCCCATCTCTTTAACACAAAATTAAAGCAAAAAAAATAATGTTTTAACAACCAATAAACACACAATTTGGACCAATCAACATGAATATATAAGGATGCTTTCAGTGTTTGGCCAGGTGGCAATTCCCTATCCGAAGCCAGGCCCATGTTTATCACCACCTCTCAAGATATGATCGTGAAACGTCGTCATCTGCATTCCTAGTTTTGAACAATAAAGGAACAAGCCAAACTAGATATACATGACTTGTTTACTTTTATATCGAGCAACTCGTACTGTATGGGGCATTTCAGATTATGACTGGAAAACCTCTTTCATAGTTCACAATGTTTAACAAATTTTGTCTTTTTCATCGTGGTAACTTAGGTTTTTTATGCAATTAGGATAGGTCAGTCTCCTCTTTCCCAATATTGTTTTTGCACTACAATCAGATGCAAAGGCATCTGGAATAGGATGACATCCTTGTAAAGTTTGTTTTCAATATGTATAATACCGACAAAAAAAAAAAAACTCATCCTATGTAGAACGGTAGTGAATTTTTATATTTCGAAAATATAGAGGCAAATAAATTTCGTGATCGGGATGGAATAAACCCGCTAATATGCCCATTATCCCTGGGTGAATCAGCAACAACAAAGCTTATTATAAGAATAACAGAGGATCAATGACTAATTCTTACCTTGAAAAATTTGTGTATCGAGAGAGTAGTATGAGATAATAACGAATTTTTGATTTCGGGTGCAGGTGCCTGTTTGATCATAGTCTTATTTCAATGTTATAAATCTTCAACATAGCGACATATATTTATGCATATTTCAGATCAATCAATAATCAACTAATATCTTTAAATTTTTTAATCAAAATGAATCGTTGTTCAACTCCAACCAGCTAACTCTTAGGGCCGAGACGTACAAGATTTGATAACTTCAGGAACATATTCTTTTTAACATATCGTGATCATGCTTGAAGTTGAGGAATCTGTGTACTTGCAGATATCATTTTCTATTTGCAAACTTTTCAATTTATAAGAAAAAAAAAAAAAAAGAGATATGGTAGGCGGATGAAGATATGTAGTGAGGTTGTCTAAGCCGAAATGGAGAAGTTTCCAATGAAACTTAAAATCAACACGCTTTTGTTTCCAAGTTTCTTTATCTATTTTTATTTTTTCTGAAAATATAACTTTATTTATATACACATTAATCAATGTCGCAGATTCAAAATCTTCTGTACAAGAAAAAAATTATTCAAAAAAAAAGATTACAAGTTCATTGTAAAAGAAGAGAACCTATCAGAATTGCTCTAGTAACCTAATCTGTCACTTAATTAGCACACATACTAACGTAATGAAATAAATAACCGTGATTGAAAGATGAAAAATAACATGAATTCTGAATAATAATGAAAAGCCTCTAATCTAATTCTTGATTCACCTAAAAAACCTGAATTACAGATAAAGCATCCAAGTTTCTTTATCTAATTGGTCACCCTTTGATCCTAATAAGTTAGACTCCAATTTTTATTTTTTTTAATATCTTAAATGGCTTCAAGCAACTGAATATACATGTTACAAGATTCTTGAGAGACAGATTGTCGTGCCCCAAATTAAGGGACTCTTCAATAGTATCTCCAAATCTCCAATTTTTATTTTTTCTAGATAAAGGAAAAAAATTGATCTCAAATCACTACAACAGTTTCTATATCTCATTCTTTAAAAAATAGAGAATCCTCAAACTAAGATTCAGCTTCTTTCAATCACCTAAACTCCCAACAGATGTGACCAAAAAAAGAAAATAGAGAAATGATGTTAGAGTGAAACTAAAATAGGAACTTTTTAAAAAAGAAAATTGATTAAAAATAGGAATTATCATTGAAGTTGGCCTAATAACCCAAACCCACTAACACAATAATGTTATGAACTTACGAATAATTATTTTTTGCTTCAAATTCCTTCACTCATTAACTCAAATAGTTTCTTAAATAAACAAAACTATCTTCTTACAAACTACTATTGTATTATGTCTCACACCAATGAGTGTCGTTACACGTATTCTTGATTTGATTACTAATTATTTCATTCTCGAGGTGACTTTATATATCCATAGAGCAACTTATATCTTCTCTGCATCTCTTTTACCATGCACACACAACACATTCAGTAGGTGATCATCTTCACATTGTTGGCCTGACATTGAGACGAGAAGCGAGACATGTCAGCCAGCAGTTCAAGTGCAAGAACAAAAATTCAATAAAAATTTCATATTTTCATATGTGAAAAATAGTAGTAATATGAATCTCCAAAATGGATCTAATTACATGCTCCACATAAGTCGGGGGATATAGCTCAATTGGCAGCGTTCCGCTCTTGCAATTAGTGCTAGTACATTTGAGAATTCTTAATTAACTTGAAACAAAGTGTTTTTTCTCTTGACTATCTTCTATAGGAGATCGATATTTGATCTTATTTTCTACTAGAAAGACACTTCCAACTCCTTCAATTGCCATGGACAAACACTTCCAAATTAGGTATATGCAGCCCCTTTTTATTTTTTACTTTCAATAGAGGTGTATTTTTAGGATATTTTTTAGTCGGAAAAATTAATTCGTCTTGCTAGGGAAAAAAATTGTATATGAATGCTAAATTATGTTTTTTTTTTTTTTTTTTTTGCTAGGTAAGCAAAAATTCATCTTATTAAGCTCAACAAAAGACGAATCAACAAGAGTACAAAAAATGGCCTATCTAAGGATACCATCCAGGTTCCAATTTCTACATATAAGCCTATTTGTATCCAAATCCAAAAATTTTTTACAAGTAAGAATTTTGAATCTAATTGACTGAAAGATACAAGCAACAAGACTTTCATCCGAGGCAAAGCTACTTCTAAAGAACCTACGATTTCTCTCCTTCTAAATACCATACACAATCCCACCCACTAACAATCTGGCCAACGTAGCTTGGAAGCTCTCACCACGGCAATACCACCTACCCCAATTCTCAATCTCATCCCATCTATCAACATCCTCATCAATAAGTAAGGCAGTGAGGCCTCTAGCCTAAATTCGACGACTCAAGCCATATGAAAAGAACAGATGTCACGATCTTCAGTTGCAATTCCACAAATCGTACATACGCTATCGCCACAAACACCCCCAAGCAAGCAGCGTATCTCTCGTAGAGAGACGATTCAGCAACGCAAGCCACACCAAAAAAACTATGCTTAGGGATCCGACACTTATTCCAAATAAGGAAGTGCCATCGGACCTCTTCGAACTTGATCCTCACAATATTCCACGCAGAGGCCGTAGTAAACAAGCCATTAGGATTAGGCAACCATTTCCACTGATCATTACGTTGGGGATAAGGCTTGAACAAGATATGATTCCCAATATTCCTAAACACAGCAAGATCAGGCCATCTCCAAGTACCATGATTGATTACCTCATTAACACGACCAAGCTTACTAACCAAGGACAAGCAGCTGTTATTCATCTCCACATGGTCCGACAAGCAGCCCCAAGGGTGCCACAGATCATACCAAAAAAAGGTCTTGGTTCCATCCCCAACCACCATCTTGCAATGCTGCTTCATAACAGGTATAATCTTTAACAATTTACGCCAATGCCAAGAAACATTTGTGCCCGGCAAAAACTCCCAAATACTTCTACCTTTGAGGTAGTAGTTATTCACCCATTTCGGCCAAATAGATTCAGGCTTGCAAAGGATCGTCCAAAGCTGCTTCATTAAACTCGCCTCATTTGAATTCACAAGCCGTCGGAGACCAAGACCCCCTTTCTTAATGGGCCGAGAAACACAGTCCCAAGAAACTTTGGCACCTCCTGGACCTTCATTTTTACCCTTCCATAGAAACCTAGCCATTCTCTGCTCCAAGCTCTTCACCACCCCCTTCGGCAGCACTAAAATGGAAGACCAATATGCATGTATGTTGGAAAGGACTGACCTCACAAGGGTCAGCCTCCCCGCAAACGACAGAAACCGAGAGGTCCAATGGTCAATCCTTTTACTCATTCTCTCAATCAGCGGGTTGAATGAGTTAATACTCAATCTGCTCGTAGAAAGAGGCACACCAAGATAGGAAAAAGAAGGACTCCCCTCACTAAACTCAAGGATTTGGATCAAAGACTGTTTAAGATTGTCGTTGCATCCACCAAAGTAGACCATGCTCTTCTCATCATTGACCTTCAGTCCTGACAACTTGCCAAAAAGGGTGAAGACTTTTTTCACATTTGCTGCTAAATTATGGGTTATAACTCTTACTGAAAAAAAAAAAAAAAAAAAAAACTTAAATCCGCCCACATTTAGAATAATGGTATCTTAAACACTAGAAGAATCAAATACTCCTTTCACCAAATTGCAAAAATTGGAAAAAAAAAAAAAAAATCGTTGCAGCAAATTGGAAAAAAATAATTATATAAGATATTAAACTTGATAAATAAATAAAATAAGTCGTTCCCACTATCAAGTTCAAGCACACAAGTTTTTTTCTTATTGAGACTTGTAAATAGAAATATTCTTTTAAACTGGTTAGTTGTAGCGAACTCAAACCTCAGTGAGTCTTAGATTTCAAACTGAGCTCTTGGACTGAACCCACCACCCAAATAAATTAGTTGGTATTAGAAATGTTAGAAAAAGTGAACAAAAAAGAGTAAAAAAAAATCACAAAAAAGCTCGTCATAAGAAATTTTGAAAAGTCTCGATTTCAAGAAATAAAAAGAGGGTCAAACGTACCTTTGATACCATATAAGTTGATAATTCGTCTATGTAAAGCGAAGTTTATTTTAGCTATTTATTAACTTATATCATGTAAATCTATACAATATAAAAACTTGGGCGAAATAAATAAATTCAACCAAAAAAAAAACATGAGAACAAGAACACCCATTTTTTATGTCTTATTCATATATAAATCCAATATTTATTATATTACACTCGAGCAATTTTCCAATATTAATCCTGTAAATTCATATCAAGTCACTTTTGACATATTGCATGCTTCTAAACTAACAATTTAGAGCCCAGAAGCAAGAACAATGTCAAAAGTTTATGAATATTGTCTTGGACCCTAAATCTCTTGGCCCAGATTGATTAACTCGAGCAAGTAATTAAACTTGCACACTAA
Organism: Ehretia macrophylla; assembly: GCA_037974665.1. NCBI lineage: Eukaryota > Viridiplantae > Streptophyta > Magnoliopsida > Boraginales > Ehretiaceae > Ehretia > Ehretia macrophylla. The sequence goes on from CM075774.1 coordinate 944,896, forward strand.
CTTGTATACCACTCTCGTATTATATTTCACACCGGCCCAACGAAAATGATCAGAAAGGTAATTCAAGGAAAGCACCAAATATATATAATACAGGCGAGGGCGAGCATTGCACAAAGAAGCTGCAAAAGCAAGAAGGTTTACTCAGATGGAGTTTCAAAGAGTACAACATTATTAGAACCAGGTGATCACAACAGCCGAAACACATCGAACCTTCGATACATAAATCAAAGACAGTAAACAGATACATAAAAAGATGCAGAAAACAAAGGACTTGTGGGCAGTTTATATTCTTCTCTGCATCTCTTTACCATGCACACACAACACATTCAGTAGGTGATGATCATCCTCACATTGTTGGTCTGACATTGAGACGAGAAGCCAGCTTCTGACCAAGAGACTTGTCAGCCTGCAGGGCGAGTACAACAAGAAGAGTTCAATACAAATTTATTTTCGGCAAAAATAACACTGCAAGTCCATTGATTGACATAGACACTTTAAAATCAGGCGCGGATGTATGTATTTTTTTGTAATGGAATGTTAAATTATATGATATAGCGCCACTAAAAAAACAATCATGTATCTGGCCGTGTTTGAAATAATGGTCTCTTACCTTAGTCCAGTATGAAATCCAAATACTGTGGATCTCATGGGTTACTCGTGGATCAGATAAAGCGTCAATCCAGCGGTTAATGAATCTCTCTTGCCTAAAATGATGACACTGTTATAGTAACCAGGGAATTTTGTTGATAAAATTGTACAAGTAACCAAAGAGATAACAAATACCTTTCTGGATCCCAGGATCGGTATCTCTCTCCAGGCTGCTTGAAGTTGTTTTCCTTCTCAATGATAACCTGCACACAGCAAAAAAGTACCATGAGCACGAACTTCTTTCAGAATATAATGCATTTCTCTGATCAAAGTAAGAAGGGAATGAAATCGCACCCTTTCGCGCCTTCCTGTCAAGACTCGAGGAGGAATGGGATGCCTCTCAGCATGACGAACAGGATCATATCTCGAAGGGAAATAATTAACCTGGAAGAACATAGACTCATTCAGTCAAAACATAATCTCAACAGAGTAAAACAAGAAAAAGAAATGTGCACACCATATAAAAGGACTTCAAATAATTTGAATTATGAAAAAGAGTACGGGAGGCTATATTTAAATCAGAGTGATCTAGACACATCTAACTGAAAAGAAAACAGTTGAATAAGAATTTTGATAACCAAATATCATTCCTTCAAAGGAGTATAGACAAAGAAAGTAGAGTACCTCCTCATCCCGGTGCATGAAATTCATGAAACCGTCATGGTGATTGTTGTGACGAGCACATTTGGGAGCATTAGCTGGTAGCTGCAGATAATTTGGCCCAAGACGGTGGCGCTGTGTATCAGCATAAGAGAATATGCGAGCTTGGAGCAGCTTATCATCTGAGTAGTGAATTCCAGGCACAATGATGGCAGGGCAAAATGCAAGCTGCTCATTTTCTGCAAAGAAGTTATCAATATTCTTATTCAATACCAAGCGACCTACTGGTTGCAGGGGGATTATGTCCTCGGGCCAGGTTTTGGTAACGTCAAGTGGGTCAAAATCAAATCTATCTTCATGATCAGGATCCATTATTTGGATGAAAAGTTTCCACTCTGGATAGTTGCCAGCTGCAATTGCATCATAGAGATCTTGGGTGGCATGACTGTGATTCGATCCTCCAACCTTAATAGCTTCTTCTTCCAACAGACACTTTACTCCGCAAGTTGGCCTCCAATGGAACTTTACATAATGAGCTTTTCCTTCTTTATTGATTAGAATATATGTGTTAACACCAGAACCGTCCATATGTCTGTAATCTTGTGGAACACCCAAATCATCAAACAGGAATGTGAACATATGCAGACTCTCCGGGTGGTGGGAGAAAAAGTCAAGGATTCTCCAGTTCTCCTGGATGTGGGACTTTGGATTGGGTTTTAGAGAATGGACCATGTCTGGGAATTTCATACCATCGCGAATGAAGAAGACCGGGAAGTTGTTTCCCACCAAATCAAAATTACCCTGAGTCGACATGAACAAGCTAACAACATCAATAAAACATGCGACTGGAAAAAACTTTGGCCATATTAGTAGAGATTGCTGATCCATAGTGAATTAACGCTTCTAAGAAATGGAAAACATTAAGAGGTCAATGTTCGAGGGAAACATTAAGAGGTCAATGGTCACATTATGCACTTGAATATGAAGGGTGCCGTAACATTTAGCTTGGAGAATCCCATAGCTCAGTAGATATCTGTTTTCTACGTCCTAAAATACCAAAAATGTTGGAAGCAAGGGCGTCAGAAAAGTTCTTCATGTTGGCATCTTTAGATCTAAATAGGTCCAACACTACTAAGTCTTATATATCACCCCCTTCATTCAAAACCTCAAAAATGTTAAAGTCGTCCTCGGATTTAATAACAGATCATAAAGATTAACAGAAACACATTCAGCACCTATATTGACTCTTAAAACAGATGCTAACGTTAGGAATTTGGCCACGTCAGTAAAACAAAGCAGCATCAAAATTCTTTACACAATGTAAGGTTTAACCAAGGATGGAAAGAAGGAATCAATTCTAACCTCTCTGGTGTAAAATTTCACTGCAAAACCTCGGGGGTCCCTGATGGTTTCTGGGCTTCCGCGCTCATGGATAACAGTGGAGAAACGAACAATAACAGGAGTCTGCACACCAGGAGCTCGAAGGAAATCAGCACATGTAAGATAAGAAATATCATGAGTGACCTCAAAGAATCCCTTGGCACTAGCACCCCTAGCATGAACAACACGTTCTGGGATACGTTCCCTATCAAAATTGGCAAGTTTCTCAACCAAATGGTAATCCTCGAGGAGGATTGGACCTGTCAATTTAAGAGGGTCTTGAATCAGTGAACAAGTACTTTAATCGACTATCTAAGCATCAGGAAATCGACTCAAAAATTTTCCACATTGAGTATAACCATGCTGATTGGCTAAGACGTAGATTCAACTTTAATTACGCTAAGGCTACTAGTATTTTTGTAACGGCACAATTACAAGGCATTTATCGAACCAACTATTACAGAAAAAATATCAAATTAGAAAAGATAGAATGTTTGCAATATTTAAGTAAATATTTTTAAAACAATATTTTTAAGGTGCGTTAGTTACAAGACCTGAATTCAAGACCTTTCGTGTAAGAGGACTTTGACACCATGATAATTAATCACCTAAAAGCTAAACTGTTGTAGACGGATCCATTTTATTTATTTATCGTCTTCAATAAAATTCAAAGAAACAGATCAGGTTTTCGATACAAGATTAAATAAATCAGACTTCACGAATCACTCCAAACAATATACCCCAAAAAAATGAAAAAACAAACGGAAAATTAGCGAAAAAATAACGAAATACCTCTTGTTCCAACAGTCAAGGCGGAGTTATTGTTCCATACAGGAGCACCTGAATTGGTTGTCCAGTAAGGTGCATTGAAAGCACTAGATGGCCGGTACTACACCAGATTAAACCCCAAATCAATAAATAAATAAATATATAAATATATATATTGCACTAATTGAAAAAAAAAATGAAAATTTCAAAACAAAGTCGATAAATAAATAAAATAAACCTCCTTTATATCGGGTTTTTTTTTTTTTTCTCATCGAGACTTGCAACTAGAAATATTTGTATTAATTATGCCTAAGCACTACAAGAATCAATATTCCTTTGATTTTTTTTTTTTTGAAAAAGCATTACAGATAAATGAAAATTACATAAGAAATTAAACTCGATAAATAAATAAAATAAACCGCTATAAAGGGTTTTTTCTTGTCGAAATCTTCAAAAAAAAGAGAAATGTAAATATATATATATATATATGTTCTTTTAATCTGGTGGGTTAGTGAGCTCAAAAAATAAGCTCTAATACCATGTAAATAAACACCCCATCTAAAATTTAAACCGAAGTTTAATTTATTTATTTATCAACTTACACCATGTAAATTTGATACATGATCAAAAAAATTTGAGCATGATTTATTTTTATTTATTTATTGCATTCAACTAACCGAGACCGAAAGTCTTTAAGATGGAATTGATTGAAATGCTAAACGAAACACGATGAAACGATTAAAGTTGATTTTTTAAAGGATTTAGCAAATACCTTGTACGGATCCATGTCGATCGCGAGAGAGAGAGAGAGAGAAATTATCGCGAGAGAGAAAGAGATTATTTTGGTGGTAGCTGTGTTATTAAGATGACGTGTGGCGATGAGCTGCTTAAGAGTAGTTATTTATAGATTGAGTGGGGTCAATTATTTGGCACACACTTCTACGATTTTTTCAGTTGGATATTTATCCATAATTTAGCCTCGAAGAGATAGGGGTGCGAGAAAAAAGATTTGGATTCTAGGCATTTCCGAATAAGTAAAGACACCACCGTTTTTACTCTCTTATCCATATATGGACACTGTAATAATGTTATTACAGGAGAGTATTTTTATAATATTAATCTCATAAATTATATAACATTACTTTTGATATATTATCACGCTCTAGTCTAAGAATTGTAATACTAACTTATTTACCCCAATAGAAAGGACCGGAATGGAATTTCGAGGAAAGCACCAACATTAATACAGGCAGGGATTGAATAAAAATGCGTAGAAATGAAAAGGTTTATTAACAAAGAAGTCCAAAGATTACAACATTATTAGAACCAGTGATCGCAACAACCGAAGCACATGGAACCTTAATGGATACGAAATCAAATACAGTACACAGATAGTAGTAAACAGAGGACTTGTGGGCAGTTTGTATTCCCATATACAACTCTGCATCTCTTTGCATGCCTTGCACACATAACACATTCAGTAGGTGATGATCATCTTCACATTGTTGGCCTGACATTGAGACGAGAAGCCAGCTTCTGTCCAAGACTCTTGTCAGCCTGCAGCGAGATTACAACGACAAGAAATTCAATACAAGTTTATTTTCCGCGAAAATTTACTGCCAGGCCTTTAGTTCTCGGGAGAGGCTTCCAAACAATCAAGGGACACGGCCCTCCTGATCATTTGGAACGATTATCATTCCCTAGATAAACACTTGGAGACAATGGCGTCTTACCTGAGACCAGTATGAAATCCAGATACTGCGGATCTCATGGGTGAGTTTTGGATCAGACAGAGCCTCAACCCACCGGCGCACGTATCTCTCTTGCCTAAAAATGACGGCTTTCTGTTATAGAAACCGGAGAATTTCTTGATCAAATTTACAAAGTAAAGCGAAAGGGACAACGAATACCTTTCCGGATCCCAGGATCGGTATCTGTCTCCGGGCTGCTTGAAGTTGTTCTCCTTCTCAATGACAGCCTGCAGAAAGCAAAATACTACCATGAGTACAAACTTTTTTTCTGCATGTAATGCATTTTCCTGATTCCTAAGATCAACTTTATTCACAAGTTCAACTGGAAACTCCATTTTATAACTATAACAAAAGCAAGAATCCAGAAATACGTTACAGAGATGGTTGACAATCATGTACATTTCAGGGAAGCTCACGACAGACAGTAGCTTGTATTAAGAGTATAAATGAAAACATAATTTCAACTATTTAGGAATGAAATTGCACCTTTTCGCGCCTTCCTGTCAAGACTCGAGTAGGAATGGGGTGCCTCTCAGCATGACGAACAGGATCATACCTCGAAGGGAAATAATCAACCTGGAAGAAAATTGAACCGTTTCAGTCAAAACATAATCTCAACATAGTAAAAACAGAAAAAGACAATAGACTAAGAAAGTATTAGTGTACCTCCTCATCCCTGTGCATGAAATTCATGGGACCATCATGGTGATTGTTGTGATGAGGACATTTGGGAGCATTAACTGGTAGCATCAAATAGTTTGGCCCAAGACGGTACCGCTGTGTATCAGAATAAGCAAATACACGACACTGGAGCATCTTCTCATCTGAATAGTAAATTCCAGGAGGAACAAGGGCCGGGTTAAACGCGAGCTGCTCATTCTCCGCAAAGAAGTTATCGATATTCTTGTTCAACACCAAGCGACCAACTGGCTGCAGGGGAATTAGTTCCTCGGGCCAGATTTTGGTAGTATCAAGCGGATCAAAATCAAATTTATCTTCGTCAGCAGGATCCATTGTCTGGATAAAAAGTTTCCATTCGGGGTAGTTTCCAGCTTCGATTGAATCGTAGAGATCCTTGGTGGCGTGGCTGTGATTAGATCCACCAATCCTAATGGCTTCTTCTTCCAACAAACTCTTCACGCCGCAAGTTGGCTTCCAATGGAACTTTACATAGAGAACTTTCCCTTCCTTGTTAATTAGAGTGAAAGTGTGAACACCAAATCCCTCCATGTGTCTGTAATCTTGTGGAATACCGACATCATCATAAAACCAGGCGAACGTAGACAGACTCTCCGGGTGGAACGACAAGAAGTCGAGGAATCTCCAGTTCTCCTGGATGTGGGACTTTGGATTGGGTTTAAAGGCGTGGACCACGTCTGGAAACTTCATTCCATCACGAATGAAGAAGACAGGGAAGTTGTTTCCCACCAGATCAAAATTACCCTGATTCGACATGAAAAAAGCAGCTAACATCATCAATACAACGCGTACTAATCACAGAGTATGACTCCAAATCTATAGCGAATTAACCAAGTATGGAAAGCAGGAATCAAATCTGACCTCTCTGGTGTAAAATTTCACTGCAAAACCTCGGGGGTCCCTGATGGTTTCCGGGCTTCCACGCTCGTGGATGACCGTGGAGAAACGAACAATAACAGGAGTCTGCACTCCTGGAGCTCGAAGGAAATCAGCACATGTAAGATGAGAGATATCATGAGTGACTTCAAAGAATCCCTTGGCACTTGCACCCCTAGCATGAACAACACGTTCTGGGATTCGCTCCCTGTGAAAATTGGCGATCTTCTCGACCAAATGGTAATCCTCCAGGAGGATTGGACCTGGAAATTATCAGGTCTCAAATCACTGAACAAGTACTTAAATCCACATTGAGCTTCGTCCAAAACAGCAAATTATTTAGCTACACAGAGTATCTAAGCATATCAAGAAATTGGCTCGTAAACGCTTTCCACATTCTTTCAACAGCATTGCTATATAACACTTCTTTACCCTTTTACCCTTCTCTACATAGGCTCCGTTTGTTTGTCGTAAAATATTGTTTTAGAAAAAAATTTCTTAATTTTTTGGTCTTTGATAATATGGAAAATTTGGTTAAACGAAAAATATTTTCCAGTCAAAAAAAAAATTTAGTTAAAAAGAATAGAAAATATTTTCATTTCCTTTAAGAGGAAAAAATATTTTTTACTCACTCCACCCCATCTTCACCCACTCCCGTCATAGTTTCAATTAATTACTATAAAATATTTGACATTCAACACATTAATGTTGCTCAAAGCACGGATGGTTAAAATCTCGAGGAATTCTGATTAGCAACGATGTAGATAAAACATTGATTAACTTTAGAACTTCTAGTATTGTTAATAATTCTTTTTTTTTTTTGGAAGTATATTTATCATTCGGCACACATCCTATTACAAGGCATTTATAGAAGCTACCAAAATTTAGAAAAATGAGATAAGATTGAATTTTTGCAATGCTTACGCAAAAAATTAAGACTCGACAACACAGGACCCTTGTGCATTTTAGAGACTACACAATATTTTTGTGGTACAAAAACTAACAAACACTTGATTTTTAAAACTAAGCATAATATATCTTCCATCAAAAAATCGTCTATTTTGAATTTTGATGGAGAGTATATTAGATTTGTATTTCATGCAACTGTTCATTTTTTTTTTGTATAAATAGATTATTATTTGGACAAGAATATCCTTATTACGGTATTTTTTTTCTTTAAAAATCTCACCAGTTTTACCAAAGAAATTTAGAAAAATAAACAAAAAAAAAAGCCATCGCCCCCGACTCCCCCAACCTGTCAACCCTACTACCCCACCTATACATATATAAATAAATATATGTAAGGTCTGATGTGATGCATATATATACATATATATATTCTTTTATTTTTTATTTTTTTTGTTGATGTATATATATATATATGTATATATATATTTTTTGGTCTGAAGATACATTTATATAAAACAAAAAGGAAAAAGTGAAAAGAGAAAAAAAAAAAAATAAAAACAAATGGTCTTTTAACAAAGCTTAGTTATAACAGAATGGTAGGATTGGGACACGTGTGGTGCATTTATAAAATCACAGAGATCGTGTTTGGTAATTTTTATACCACGCAGAACATTTATAAATTCGCCTCCTTTATACAACTTCGAAAAGAATGTAGACTTAGGCTCCGTTTGTTTACTGTAAAATAATTTGCTTATGGAAAACATTTCCAGTAAAAAAAATATTTTTTTGAAAAATTAAATATTTTTCTGGACTCCGTTTGTTTGCAGTAAAATAACTTGTTGGGAAAAATATTTTCCTGAAAAATAGAATACTAGAAAATATTTTCTGATATTCGAGTTTCGGAAAATATTTTCTTCTCTCAAAAGGTATAAAAATATTTTCTCAAACTTTGTACTAGCCATAATATTTGACCAGAAAGTATTTTCTAATTAACCAATTTTTCAATGTTATCAAACACCAAAAAATTAAAAAAGTATGTTTCAAAAAAATATTTTGCGGCAAACAAACGGAGCCTTAACCTCTAATTGAGTTGGTTTTTTTAAGCTTCAATTAAATTCTGACTAATGTTTTTCTAGTCTTGATTCAACTTTTTCATGATTTTTTGGATTTCTTAATCCAAAAACTAAACATGTCAATAATCTTATTAATACTTTCACTAATTTCCTGAAGATTGTTACCATATTTTTGTTCTATACAGCATACATGGTCGTAAATTTTAGGGTAAATAGCATCTCGGCCCCCTGTGGTTTACCATAAGTGTAAGTCGAGTTCCTGTGATTTCATAATTGGCTTATAACCCCCTGTGCTTTTGAAAATTGAAGCACACGTGCCCCTTTGGTCCAAGTCCGTTTAAAATTTTAACGGCAATATCAAAATGACACAAATGCCCCCGAAGTAATGTCAGTGTATCAAATATCTTTAAAAACACAAGGGGCCATTGCGCACCATCATTAAAAACACAGGGAGTCATTGCGCACCATCATTAAAAACACAGGGGGCTATTGCGTACCATCATTAAAAACACAGGGGACTATTGCGTACCATCATTAAAACACAAGGGGCCATTGCGCACCTCATACATATTGGTCAATCGTGTAAAAAACACAAACAGTTGCGTTACTAGCACGTGCATAACAAATTCTGTTAAAATTGACAGATTGTTTGACGAAGGGAATGCATGCTTTAATTTTGAAAAGCACAGGAGGTTATAAGCTAATTATGAAACCACAGGGACCCGACTTACACTTATAATAAACCACAAGGGGTTGAGACGCTATTTACCCTAAATTTTATCTTCTCCCACAATACTACCAACACACACATCGTATAGCAGTTTAGGGTAGTAACATGTTTAGTTTCTAGACCAAGAAAACCTAAAAAAAATAATGAAAATTTTGAATCTAGACTAGCAAACATTAGTTAAAATTTTGCACAAGCTAAACAGTGGATACTAAAAGATATAGGCAAATGGGTCTGATAACAAGCTTAGTTATCTACGTTGATAGAAAGGATATAAAGGTAGGATTAGAGTACGTGTGATGCGTTTATAAAATTACATACGAAGTGTTTGATAATTTTTATACCACAAAATTCTGTGCTGTTCGCCCAAAAATTAAGGTGAACTTCTGATAAGCACAATGATCAAACATGATATCAACTAAACAAGGATATTCGTATAATCATTAAGAATAAAGTATCATAAAAATATGAATCAAGGGAGGAAGATTGACATATAACGCTTAAGGCTCTGTTTGTTTGGCGTAAAATATTTTTCCAAAAAATATTTTTCAGATTTTATGGTGTTTGATAACACCAGAAAATTAGTCAACCGTAAAATATTTTTCGGTCAAAAATTACGGCTATTTTTTCTTAATTTAAAGGTATTTGGTAACATCGTAAAATTAGTCAATCGTAAAATATTTTTCGGTCAACAATTACAGCTAGTACAAAATTTTATAAAATATTTTACGGGACTTTGGGAGAATAAAATATTTTACGAAACTCACGATACATCCAAACACCCGAAAATATTTTACAGTAATTTATTTTCCTGAAAAATATTTTCCTCCAACAAGTTATTTTACGACAAACAAACAGAACCCTGTAAAATATTTTATTTTTCAAGAAAATATTTTTTACAAAAAATATTTTACATAAGCAAATTATTTTACGACAAACAAACAGAGCCTAAGTGTTAAAAATGAACACAGGAAGAGCAAAGAAAATATAATATTTGTCACGTCCCAGTATTAGAACCGCAAACTGTAGGTTTTAGAATAACAAACTTCGGTTAAATATTAACTAAAATTAAAATGATTAATCCAAGTAATTATTTAGATCTCCAGACACTAATTTATAGATCACATCTCATTACGATATTACACTTAACACAGTACTTAACATTTGCATAAAGCAGACTTTACTGATCACAACTAAAAATAAACAAAACTTAAAAACCCAAAAAAAAAAAAAAAAAAAAGTAGCAAAGAAAACAAAGGAAATACCTCTTGTTCCAACAGTCAAGGCAGAGTTGTTGTTCCAGACAGGAGCACCTGCATTGGTTGTCCAGTAAGGGGTGTCGAACGTGCTTGATGGTCGATACTGCACCAGATCAAACCACAAGAAGTAAACATATGCATGAACTTTATGTATATGTATGTGTTTAATCCTCGGGACTTTTGCAAGTAGACATATTCTTTTGGAACAAGGGAGTTTGCATCTGTACTAAAATTTTGATACTATATTAAGTGATACCTCATTTACAACTTAAAAGATATTTATTTTATGTAAATCATCAATCATCATCCAAACTTAAACGGGATTTATTTTCTTTTTTTGTGTGACTGTGTCATGCTTAAACGAGATTTGCAAGTAGACATTCTTTTAAACGAGTGAGTTACAGTAACACCTCGTTTTAATAAATCTTAAGTGACTATTTTTTTTATTTTATCTTATTTATTAACTTTAATCAAAGTTATCAAAATGTATGATAAATTGAAATATTATTTTCTCAAATTTTGAATAATAAAGATCCAGTCGCATGTTAGAAATGGACTCAAAATTGCATCGTTGCATGAGACTTAAAGCTATTCCTCTATATATAGGTTACCCATGAACCATGATATACTATACGGACAAAATAACCCGTTAATATATATCACGTTTTGGCTTATTTCCACCATCAGTTGTTTTTTATTATATATGGTTTAAACAATTTCTTTCAGAGAAAAAAAAAAATAATTAAATCAAAAAATAACAAATGTGACCCCACGTACATTTTGACATAAAATGAATCACACTAAATCGTCGAAACGTATTGAATCATAAGATTCACGTTGATTCAACTCTAATTTATGCATATTTTTTATTCACTCGTGAGGCGAATTGAATCCTACTATTTTGATAACATGTCTATAGAAAACTTTTTAACATGGAATAGATTGAAATGCTAAATAAAAAACACGATGAAACGAATGTAGTTGATTTTGGAGAGTAGTAGGATCTAGCAAAGTACCTTGTATGGATCCATGATGTGAGAGAGAGTGATATGTTTTCTAGTGAGAAGCGAAAATAGAGAGTAATGGTGGTCGTGTGGCAATCAGAAGCATCCCAATTTAAAGGAGAGATATTGTGTGCCAGTCTTTGTCTTTGGATCACAAAATTGCCCTTGGATATTTTTTCAGACAATGTTGTACTGTGATTTGTGGTATGAGTCATGGTCTTGCATGTGACATTGATTTTTGGATCATACCAAGGTAGTGGTATTGCTCTTATCTTGACTTCTAACTCTATTATTGCAATTTTTAGAGACATAGTCTAAGCCCCTGTTTGGATTGCAAGAGGGAAAACAAAGGAAAGTAAAGTAAAGGAAGAAAAATAAAAGAAAGAAAATGAAATAAATTATCTTGTTTGGATTGTAAAAAAATAATAATGGAAAAGAAGGAAAATGATTTTATGATTTTTTTGTTTGGATTAGAGAAGGAAAAGAAATGAAATGTTAATTTTAAATGAAAAATTACTTAAATACTTTTTAAATTTTTTTTAATAATGAAATATATAGGGACAAAAGACACTTTTTATAACTTTACTTTCCTTTCCCTTTAAAAAACTCCAAATTAGAAGGATTGTAAAATCCTTCTCATTAAAGGAAATGAAGGAGATTTAGAACCCCTCCATAATATTTCCTTCCTCTAAAATTGCAATCCAAATAAGGAAAATGATTGAAAAATCCCTTCCTAACCTTTCATTTCCTTTAATATTGCCAATCCAAATAGTAATAGAGTTAAAATTGTTCGTATAAAATCGTAAGTTTGTCATTTTTTATTATTTTAGAATTTTAATTTTGATTAACCTAGTAAATATGTAAAAATGTATTGTTATATTTAAAAATTTATCAGTTAATAGTTAAACTCTATCAATTAAATTTTTACATTATTCAAAAAGACTTTATTATTGCAATTTGATTTTTCATCACAACTTACACATGCATTGTCTATTATTTGCCAAGTTGATGATATATATCGACAATTTTGGACCATGTTTGTGGGGTTATAGTTTCTGTGTTGTCCCCTTTTTTATTGGTACAAGTGTGTCTTGTTGGCTTTTCATTTCTTGGTAATAAGTCTTTGTCTTGGCTCCTACCTCTATTATTTTGCGATTGATTTTTTTGACAACAAAGGTAATTACTCCAGAAGTCCCTAATATATGTTCATTTTAAAATTAGGCTATCTTTATTTGAAGACGAACGTTGTTAATCCATTTTCATATATACGTCCGAAATGTAGGCAAGTCTTTGATACTTGTCGCATTTGACTATAGATTCCCGCGTGATACCGTTATTCCTTTTTCATATTCCCATCCAAAAAGGTAATGTCAAAGTCACGTGCATAGCACGTTTGACCTAAGACCCACAATCTTTAAGGACAATTTCGTCAAGTCTTCTTCTCTTCTCTTTTTTTTCTTATTTTTTATTTAAGAAAGATCTTCTACAAAAATTAATCTCGTAATATTTGACAATCACAGCAAGTAACATACACTTAGACTAAAGGCCTAAAAGTGTTCTCTTCTTTTTTTTTTTTAAAGAAAAATATTAAAATATTTAATAAAATTTAAACTTACAATCTCTTACAAACGCGCTAAACTTTTCTTTTCATCTTTGCCATTTACGATCGCTTTCCTCCACCACCAGTCACTTTCGCTTGTATACATCAAATCGCCAAATTCACAATCTTTCCAAACCACGTGCCTCGACTTTTCTTGTACCTCAATTATTTGCCGTCGATATTTATCCACAAGTTACTCTATGTTCGCGGGGTCAGCCTTTTGTCTCTGCTCCCACCTCTTATTTTTGCTGTTGATATTTATCTTCTTTTTTTTTATTAATTTAAAAAAATATCTCTACTTAATCAATTCATAATATATAAATTAAATTAAATTCATCGAACATTCTAATTGAATTAATATAATGACTCAACTCAAAATACATTTATCTACTTACACGTACACTTCTATTATTCTTTGTTGAGATTTATCGACAATTTACACTATCTTCATGGGGTCCGTCTTGGACCAAGATGTCCTAATAATGCTTCTTTTGTGATAACGTTATTAGGGAATACCTTGGCCGTTAAATTAACAAAGATGGGAAAGCATTGATTCAAAATCCAACCCACAATCTCTTTATCCCATTTCAACCCAAAACAACAAAAGAAAAAATTACTTTCACTACTTTCTCTCTCTCTCCACTTTCTCAAGCTTTAAACAAAGATAGTAGTATTAAACTAACAATACACAAAGTGTTTTATTTTAATAATTTTTTTTTTTGGATCGTTTTATTTAAATACAATTTGGTAAAACATCAACATTATAAGTACATACGATGTTCCCTGAAGGTTGCTTTCTTATTAAATTACAGTTAAGGCTCCGTTTATTTGTCGTAAAATATTTTTTAAATTTTATAATATTTGATAATATTAAAAAATTAATTAATTGTAAAATATTTTTTAATAAAAAATTACAGCTACTTTTACTTAATTTATTAGTATATGGTAACACTGAAAAATTAATTAACTGTAAAATATTTTCCGGTCAATAATTGCGGTTAGTACAAAATTCTATAAAGTGTTTTCATTTCTTTTGAGAGAATAAAATATTTTCTATAAATAAGTTATTTTACGGCAAACAAACGGAACCTAACATGCATAAAGTGTTTCAAATGCTTTCTTATTAAATTACAGCTAAGATCCTCCTCTCATAATGTTACTTCGGAATTAATCCCTTGGGATCAAAGTTGCACTTCTATAATTTGTAAATTTTTTTGGATGACGTAAAAACTTAACTGATAGAATTCGATTATCGAATTATTCGGCGTAGTCTAATCACCAATTAGTAAACTTTTGAGTGCAAAAGTGTGTCCCTATCCCCCTACATATACACCAACTCAATTAAAGGAAGAACTAAAAAATAGTGAAAAATATCGAACCAATAACTTTATCTAAATAATTTTACTCTGTTATTACTGGACCATACTCCCGGGGACTTCAATGATTTGCAATGGTATTTATCCACAATTTATACTATGTCTCGATTCATGGTGAAAAGGAAACGAATGAAAGTTTAGAGGAAAAAGAATCTAAAGAATGTACTCTCATTTTGATAAAGGGATGGAAGTTAGAGGAAAAAGAATATAAAGAATATTCTCTCATTAGAAAATATAAGAAAGAAAAGGAAAATCATATTGTACTGAAAAAAGAAATTAATCCTAAAAAGAGAAAGGTATTTCATATCCTTTCCTTATCCTTTTCAATCCAATCATAGTGCGAGGGCAAAAAAAGTAGGATAGACATTCTTAAAAGAAACGATGAGCTGGCACTTTTCAAGTGGGTCGCATATTCACGTGGCTCTTTTTATTGTTTATGTTTTTTTCTGTCTTTTTCTGAAAGAAAGCAATTATGTCAATGTTTTTTTTTTCTTTTTTTAAAATGTTAATTTTAAAAATTAATCTGAAAATCTTTTACATTTAAAACGAAAAATATAACACATAACTTTTTTTTTTTTTATATCATATACCACTAAACCGAATGCCGAGTAATTATGTCACTGTTTCAATAGTGACTGGCCATGGCTTTGAAACATCGACGTCATTTTAACGTCACTTTCCTGATTAATTGTAAATTTATTTTTTTCTCTTTTTTTAACAAAATTACTGTTCTATAATTTAAGTAATAATTTATTGGAAAAATATGATATATATATATATATATATATATATGTGTGTGTGTCATAAAAATAATATGCCAAGGGTTGGAAATCTGAGAATTAAAACAGAAACGTATTTAAACATAAAAGGACATAATTTATAGAATAAATTTGTAGGTAGTAAAAAGTAAATTTGAGATTTAAGAATATTTAAAATATCATAACCATAAGAATTACATTTTACTTTTTTCTTTCTGTAAGATTCTATAATTTATTTGAAAAATATGCTATAGATGTCTCATAAAAAATAATATGCTAAATGTTGGGAATCTGAGAATTAAAACAGAAACACATTTAAACATAAAAAGGACATAATTTATGAAATTAATTTGTAGTTCTTAAAAGTAAATTAAAGATGTAGGAATATTTAAAATATCATAATCATACAATCTGCGTGTATTTATATCATAAATAAAATGTCTCAATCATCTAAGTATTTTTTATTCAATTCATTTTAAATTTTTCGCTATCATTTTTATGAGATACTATCTCTATATATTCACACATTTTAACGAATGTCTTTTTAAATCTGTCTCCTAATATGTCCATATATCTTACACGATTCTCCTTTAATTTATTTTCAATCGGGATAACCTCTTTCTTAATCTTATATTTCTCGTTCTATCATACATTCATCTCAAAAATTTCATGTAAAGGTACTCCACTGTCGGCATTCCGAATCATAAAACAAAAAGATTACTACAAATAAGAGAAAGGATTTTCTAATCCTATCCTTATCCTTTTCGGTCCAATCATATTGCAAGAGTAAAATCGTAGCTTAGAAAAGACCATTAATCTTTTTTAAAAAGATGTCACTGCTCACCGACACAGTGAATGTCACTGTTCACATGAACAAAGCTTTATTTATTGTTTATGTTTTTTAGTTTGTTCTTTTTAATAAAACATAATGTCACTGTTTCAAGTTTCTAACAGTGACCAACCATGGCTCACTGTTGAAACAATGAGAAACGTAAATTAAGGGGACGGCTTTAAATACGTCTCTTATCTTTATTTCTTTAGCGCGTGTAGAATCTATACCCCACACTCATAATAATGGCGGACGTTTTCATTTTGCTAAACTAAGGGTAGGAATATATATATATATTTTTGTTGGAACTAAGGGTAGGAATATGAGAAACCACAATTCAAGAGATACTATAAGTGTTGGAATATGAGAAAAAAATAATTAAGGGATAAATTTGAGATTTAAAACATAAACATATCGAAATATAAAAGAAGATGATTTATATAACAAATTTA
Source organism: Ehretia macrophylla (assembly GCA_037974665.1). Lineage (NCBI taxonomy): Eukaryota > Viridiplantae > Streptophyta > Magnoliopsida > Boraginales > Ehretiaceae > Ehretia > Ehretia macrophylla. The sequence continues at coordinate 961,605 of CM075774.1, forward strand.
GAGCTCTTAAAATAATTTAGTATTTAAGAATATTTAAAATATCATAATCTTATTTGAAAGAACATAATTTATAGAATAAATTTATAATGCTTAAAAAGTGAAATTTAAGATTTAAGAATATTTTAAAATATCATAATCATAAGACTTACATGTATTATTGCAACCACTTGTGATAGTGGTGACTTGGACCGCTTATGTTAGGAGGATTGCTCAAACATGTGTGTGGGCTCCACGGGAGAGCAGAGTTCACGTGTTAAAAATAATGACTTAATTATTTTGAAGGATTACGTTATTTTAAAGAATTTTCTAATTTAAAAAACGTTAAATGGATGTCCTTGAAATTTGTAGTTTAGACTCTTATTTAGTGAATTTTGTTAGGTTTTCTTTTTTTTGATATAAAATGGTCCAAAAACTAAGGTTTTTTTTTTTTTTTTTTAGGCGAAAGCCAAAAACTAAGTTTGCTTTTTGCTACTAGACAAATTACGGGTCCACCATCTGTCTTTAGTGTTTGTAAGAGGATAAATTATTTTAGTGGTGGATATCAGTCTCATTTTAACCATTAAATTATTTTTGGACATTTTTGATTTAGACTCTTTCGATATTTATAAGAGGAGACTTAAAGTCCATACTTTTTATTAAATGAGACATACACCTGGATCTGTCAATTTTAAAAGATGATTTTAGTGTGTGGTTTCATGTGCCCTGTTTACCACGTTTCTGAGATTGTTTTGTGTGTTTTTGTCCTCAATTATAAACTTCATTAAAATTTTGTAATTTAGACTCTTTATACGTAGAGTGAACGTAATGAATTTGTTGACAAAAAAAAAAAAACGTAATGAATTTGAAAATCAGCTCTCATGATAAGATTAGAAGGAGCCCGAAACCAAAAGTAATGTGTGCTACTAGACAAATTATGGGCTCCACCATCAGACTTTAGTGTTTTCAAGAAAAGATAATTATTTTCGATTTTATTAAATTATTCCATTATTTTATTTATTTTTACTGTTAAACTATCTTTAGTCTTAAAAGACCGTTAGTTGAATGATTGTTATCATTCTAAGTCATTCTATTAAATTTTCTGTTGAAACAGATTAACGGTGCATTGGCACATAAAATATTTCAAATGACCACCGAAAAATAATAATTAGAATTTTGCTCCTACTCTTTCAAACCCTCTTTCTTCAGCTATGGAAAAAAAAAAAAAATTGTCATTGTCAAGGGTTGAGCCCAAAATGGTTCGTTGGTTCTCTTTAATATATGGTTTAAGGAAAATAAGCTAATAATTAACTGGAAGAACAAAAAAAGATTACAACTTAAGTCAATCATTAATAAGCTCAAAATCATTTTGTTTTAAAAATTAAAATGTTTCAAACTGTAAAACCTATAAATTAGAAAAAAGTATAGATCTTAATACTACAACATACATCCAATATGTTATAAATATATGTGTATGGGGGTTGGGGTGTGTGTGTGTGTACAAATTTTATAAATTGAGACAATTAATATATATATATATATATATATATATATATATATATATATATATATATGTAGATAGATATGGATAACATATCTAGTATTATATACATAATGGGATCACAAAAAAAGGTATGGGCATTTAATATATATTGCTTAACCATAAGCCTAAAGAGTAAAGCCAATCAACTCATTGTAGTATATGTGTATGTGTATGTGTGGGTGTGGGTGTGGGTGTGGTGGTGTATACAAATTTTATAAATTGAGATACATAAGAAATAAATATACAAATATATAGTGGTGAGAACTCTCACCTATCATCAGTGGCGGAGCTAGCTACCTGAAGTTAGGGTGTGCATTTATTAAAAAAAAAAATTTTGGTCAAGAAGAAAATAAAAAGAACGTCAAAGACATACCTCTGAACAATGTAGTCTAATCACTCATTGAACCATTGCAATTAATGTAATAACTTAAGACAAAAAATCAATTATATTATTGCAACAACTTGAATTTTTTTTGTTATATAATATTATCAAGTTGAATTAACACGTTAGAGACAGTCATTCCAGAAAAAAGAAGTGTTGAACAACTATTCAGAATTTAACGAGAAAACAATTTCAATATGCCTTAAATGCAAAACTTATTTATTATCTTGTTCACATTAACACACAAAAGGAAAGGCGAAACGAGTTGGCTAATCTTTGTATAACATTCAAGCTGAGCTTCTCTCAAGATTTGCCTAACCCCCTCTAAGTTCTTAAGCCGAAAGTTAAGATATAAGCATGATCCATTAAACCATTATAACATATGCAAATAGAACATAATGCTCCTGCTAAAATAGAAATAGGATTAAATTAGAAATACTTATCAACATATTTTCTCCAGTGGATAGATGTGAAGCCAGGGTGTGCATTGGCACACCTAGTTTTAGGTGTGCCTCCGCCCCTGCCTATCATGTGACCGAATTGGATTTGATTCTCGTCAATAGTATTTTCTTCCATAACTAAGAATTGTGGGATTTTAAGGGGTGGGTTTACAATTCATAAATATTTTATACAATTCATCTAGAAGGTATCTACATTATTTATTATAGTGCGCAACTAGATTATAAACATCCATTCGTTGACCCAAAAAAAAAGGAAAAAAAACACATCCATTCAATGTCACCCTAAATCAAAATGATTATGTCCAAAACTTTCTCCAAAGACATGATTTCAACCACAAACAGAGTCACAACTTTCAGAATAACCCGATGTGCTAATATGATGAAAGGATCAACGAGTGTATTTATATATATATACAAGAGAGAGGTGTAATATAATATAATATAATTTTTTAAAAATTAATATTGATAAATTCATAATTTTTTTTAAATAATAAAAATATTCAGTCTCTACTTGGAACTAGTGTAAAAAAATAATAATTTTAATAAAATTATAAAATAATATATTTAAAATATATTTTTTTATATTTTTTCGACTCAAATATTTCATAAATTAATATTTAGTTAAAAAGTAATAATACATTGACTCTGAAGTTTTCTCAAAGTATGAATTAAGAGTAGTTTGTTTTTGTTAAATTTCAAATCTAACTGAATATCATTTTTAATTGTGCGCAATATGCCTAAAAGTTCTGAGGTTACTTTCAAAAAATACGAGTCACTTTATAAAAAAGATACTATGAATATAATATGTACTATTAAGTCAAAAAAACTAAAGCATCTCGATAAAGTAATAATTATTAATTTATTAATAAATTAATATTTTGTTAAATTAATAAAATTTAATAATCTTAACATTATTAATTTTAAAAAATTATATTATAATTATTTCTTTTTAATTATTTTTTTATATACCCTCAAAACCGAGTGATTCCGCTATAAATTTTATTGTTCTAGTGGATAACTATTAGATTGTTGCCATCAACTTGGCTAAAAGGACAATATAACATGCTTAGCAAGAAAGGAAAATCTACAAACGTGCTACAAATTTCATTGTTCTAGTGGAAAACTAACAGATTGTTGTCATCAACTGTGTTACCTTATACGGAATTAGTGAACGGCTAAAGGGGCAATATTACGTGCTTATCAACAAAGAAAAATCTACAAAATGCCAAAGCGATCGTAGTTGATAGCGATACGTGACCGTGACACATGATTTTTCATAACAATTTTGACCATTCCAAAAGCAGGAGACGTAATTGTCAAAGGAATATGACCAACCAATTTTGACCCTTGATCAAATGGATAAACATCAGCTGTTGACACTCATCTCTTTTGTTTAAATATTAAATAAAAGTATAAAAGAATTTACTAAATTACCCTTTTTTTTAGTATTTTCAGCTAAAATCCCCTAATACCATTTTGTATATTTGTCCTCAATCCTCTAATTTGTGCACCAGATTTTGCAATAATTTTAAAATGTGAAGTGAAATTTCCTTGATAGTTATCCTCATAGTTTTTGGAATGTTTGTTATGGTATGTGATTTTGTGGATATTTTAGATATACTTTTATATGTAGATATTATTTGATTCTATTTTTCATTTGAGTATAATTTTTTTTTAATTTTTTTTAATCTTTGATGAGAGTGTGCTTTTTTTTAAAAAAAAAAACATAATAAAACCAGGAGAATCAAGGGTGGTGAAATAAATATGCAGTTATTTAATTTTCATACTTAATGGTTTAGATTATTTCATTATAACTATATTGTCACTTTTTTTTTTTTTGGGTCTGAAAAAGATTTCATTTAAATCAAATGGTTGCAAATAGGGAGGGCGGACTAACCCAGCCCGAAAAATAATAGAAGATTACAAACAGTGAGGGCGGACTAACCCGGCCCGAAAAATAACAGAGCAAAAGCCACCAAGGAAATTCAAACTGACAAAATAGAGAAGAAAGAATAGTTTTGCACAGATCTGTCAACAGGGAGCCCCCTCTAACGTCGTTGGAACCACTACAATAACGGCGACACCATCTAAACCCGCAAACGCCATTGAACTGGCGAGAATCTTGAACGTAACAAGTTGAAAAGTGCGCAATAAGGGACGCACAAACCCTTGAGATAACCCAAGCTGGAGAAGTTCTATACCCACAAATCCCGCGAAGGATGAGCAGGGTCCCAAGCCGACGAGGGTGGTAATCAAAGCCACCGGGAAACCTCCATGAAAAAACTCCACCATAAAAGGTGGTTCGAGAAGCAGACAGACGGGCCGACAAAGTTGTTGGTTTGCAACACGGGAGAGTAAGACTATTCATTTCAGATCTAATCACGAAAGCAAAATATTTCTTCTAAGAAACAAGAAAGCACACATCCTTTGTGAAATAAAAGAACAGATCTGTCACTAAAGGTAAGTCGTCGTCATACTTGAATCTGGGAGAAAGAGGAACAAGGTGGTGGGAGAGGCCATGGCCAACTCAAAGAGAAGGGTTGGTGATTTTCTGTTGGGTTTTCTGTTGGGAAACTTCACACTGGGTTAGAGGCCATATGCTTCCATGAGACTCTTGTAGTTGTTTATTGTTGTAGTGGAGATGTTGATGTTGGTGTTGACGTTTTTGTTCAAGATTGAGCTGCCATTCTCAGAATTCTCACTTCACCAACATTTGTTGTAGTGGAAACTATATTGTCACTTCACCATTACTAAATTCTCTAGTAGCATTTGTACGTTATTAAAGAATTTAAATCTATTTATATATGTAGATTCTTTGTAATACCTTTATAGTCATTTGATTGTGGCTGCACAATAGATTTAAGCACTGAACTTGTGTTTGTCACAATCTTAAGTACTAATTTTACGGGAATTATTTTGGCTATAATCAAATGTTACATCTTGATAATTACTAGGGCCATCTTTCCATGTCGTTGCTGGTGTAAGAAATAAAAATAAGAAAGAAGATCGTGTTTAACCCAATAAAAATAAGCGAAAAGTCTTGCTAAGACTTGACATATTGCAAATTCTTTCGAAAGATATAAGTGTTCTTGAGGTGGACGAAAGTGATGCATAGTTAGCATCAACTCATGCTTTAAAGTGTTGGGCTAGATCTCGCAACGAGTATAACTCTTGTATTTAGTTATTATTGTTTAATTTAGAACCGTAAACAGATCATTGATGATAAGCTGAAAAAAAGAAAAATTGTGTGATATCAAGGTTCATCACTTTGTAGTTTGAAATTGATGACTCGAAGCATCAAGCTGTCAGGATGTCCGAGTGGTCTAAGACGCTAGGCTCAAGTTCTGGTCCTCGTGAGAGGGCGTGGTTTCAAATCCCACTTCTGACAATATATGATGTAAAGCCATCCCCTTTTAAGTTGGTGAATGTCTCCACATGGAGAGACCTTTTTTCTTAAATTGAATTTTATCACTTGGGTTCCGTTTGGTTATCTAGTGATTGGTAATATCATAAAATAAGTTGATTAAAACTATTTTTTATTCAATGTAAAAAGTATAAAATATTTTCATATGTTTGAAGTCCACTCTATACCCACCCCAGACACCTCGCCTCCGTTCATCTCCAACCCCCACCTATCACACCCATAAATACATGCATGTGCGTTTCTGTGTTAATATATATGTGTGTGCCTTTGTGAGTGTATGTAAAAATCTCTCATCGCAAAATATTTTCTACTATGGCAGCTAAACATGAAAAAATATTTTTTAATATGATAATTAAATATCATAAAATATTGTATTTTCTAGATAAATATTTTTCCTTACAAATATTTTCTCTTATCAAATTATTTTCCTCCAGACGAACAGAGATTTTGGTTAAAAAGCCAAAGTTAGACAAAAAGTTCAGTATCTGTATTTTTTTGGTACACCTAGAGAGTGTTTTTCTTCTTTTTCTTAGATTACAAAACAAGATAACCTGAGAAGAGTGTTTTCGTGCTTCATATTGTTTACCTTTGTCATTGATCGTACAAACATCACTAAATTGAACATCATCATTTTCTTAATTGATAGGCGACGTTACTGGGGCAGAGCGGGTCCATCAGCACCTATTTTTGTTGCTTGCTTTTAGTAAAATAACACTTAATTTAATTTGATTTGATTTGATTTAATTTATGTGCTTTTCATTTTTATCAAATTTGTCGTTTTTAAACATTCATGAAAAGGTGATGTATTTCTCCATATGAGCGTGTGACCCACACAAGACAGTCAAACAGTTAGACAGTCCTCGGATCTTTCTTAGATGAATACTCGTTTTGTAATATGCTTAACTCGTAGTATGAAAGAAATTTGCAGAGAATTATGTCTCATATTCTTTCATTTCGATAGACATAACTCTTAAACAAGATCTGTGTAAAACTTGTAGTTATGACTACTGTTGTTTGTTGTATGTCCTAATCTTATTTGGTCATGCCATCAAATTATGAGCATGCGAAGCTTATAGTTAAAAACCATAGGGAGTGAAATCTTCCTCTGGTGAGAAGATACTAATCCAATTTAATTAAGATGAATATATTTTTGCATGTTAATTAGGATGAATACTTAGTTAAGCCAATCTTCTTATAATGTTGTCATTCTGATAAGATACTACTCTAGATTCAAATTTTAGTGTTGAATATAAATCACAAAGAGAGACTACAAAATATTAAACTTTTTAGACGTCTCTCTCACGACGTAAGATCCATTGAGATCCACCCGCTCGCGTTAAAAGCTATCTTGGGATTGTGACCAAGATTACTCTAATAACGATTAATAGTCTAACAGTATCTTAAGGAACTGGGTGCTAAGAGAAATTGCTAGTGGCCAGTGGCCCCAAAGTTAGCTATTTCAACACTTCTCCAAATCAGCCATTGTAGCGCTGGCAAATTTGTTAAAAAAAAAAACTTTTCCATGTCAATTGCATTGTAAAAAGGGAGATGGGTCTCCTATTTGTATAAAACCCATCTCATATTAGTGTTACACATTTAACTGAAGATTCACCCTTCAAAACAAAATAAAAATTAAGATAGTGTACCTCAGTTTAAGGATGAAATAATCGAGACATAAACATAAGATTAGTTCCAGTTTTAAATTTAAATTAGTTACAAGACTATTTTTTTTAGTCCAATTTCAATAAAATTTGTGTCTAAATAAGTCGGACCATTTCTTTTAAATAAATTTATGTATCTCAAAATTTAAATACTGATGTGAGTTTAAAAAAAATTTTAAAAGCGTTTCCTGTCGTCAAGAAAAATTGAAGGCAGTAACTACTCCTTTTCTTGATCAGTAGCCAGTGAATAGACTGTGACTGTATATGTAAACAAATGAGTAGGAATTATCTCTGAGCTTCGATTAAAAATATCACCAGATTACATGGCTAAACCAATACTAAAGAACATCATTATATAGGGTCCATCCACATAATGCACTATGCTTCGATTGGAGGGTTTTTGACTGTTTATCAGTGGCCGTTGCAACCTTTTCAAATCTCCTCATCAGTACTACACATGGCCAAAAAAAACCAATTATCAACACTACATTTTTTAAGCCCTTGGGGGCATAAAGTAACAGTATTGAGGTGAAATTATTTTTATAAAGTTGTGAATTTAATATTTTTTATTGTTGTAAAGTTTTGACCTTAACTCACTTAATTTATGTATAAGGTGTGTCACTATACTCAAGAATTTATTAAGTGGTAACTGGATTTCTATGCACGTCATCAAAAAGAACACTACATTCTTTAAATACATTTTATTTATATTGGTAGGGCAGATGCAGTTTAGGGTTAGTGAGTGTTGAGTTCCACTGTCCCTATAATATGTTGTAAATGTTTATATGTTTTTTGTCCAAAAAATTAACTAGTTTTTATTTGAAATATATATTTATATGTTTATTTAATTACATCCTATAATTTTTAATCTACCCTTGTACATTCATAAGTAAGTATGTAGCATCAGGTTTATAGGGTGAGGTTTATAGGGTGCACAATTTGTGTCAATTAAACAAATTATTGAAATGTTCAAAGACTCCTGAAAGGGTGTATATTTTTTGTGTTGATCAAATATGAGTACAATATCAAGTAACCTATTGGTTTTTTATTTTTTTAATTTTTATTTGGTCAAAGTAACCTATTGGTTTGAAATATGTGCGAGTACTCAAATTGGGTAGTTTATTTTTCCAGCTAGCTATGTAACTTTATCTTTTATGCAATGAAGAAGCCTTTTGACCCAAAATATAATAATAATAATAATAATAATAATAATAATAATAATAGGGCCTTTGTTTTTATTTGGAGGGTTCTATTAACTAAATTCTTCAATACCAGAATGTAATTAGACAATTTATTTCCTCGACCATCTTGTCTAACATGTCAAGAATTCAAATGTAAAATTTGTGAAATGATATGTTTAACATGTCAGCAATTCAAATGTAGAATTTGTGAAACGATAAAACTAATAACAATTCATGCTCGATTAAATTCACTAGTAAAAAACCGTAAAATTCTAATTTTAAATTCTCAATATAAAACTAAACATAATTAATTATGATTTATCCAAGTTGACTCACGACACACTTTTTTTTTATTTTTTTTTTCATCTCAAGAGAGGCCAAAGTCGGGATCTAACTGATGATGGTTCTGAAGGTGGATTCGCCAACTCTATCTTTCTCCATAAGAACCAAAAGCTAATGTGAGAGATGGTCCAAGAAATGACTACTCAGAGTTTGAGTAATTCTATAATTGGCGAATCAATCGGCGCACTTGTTTACTTCACGATAAACAACTCATAACACATTTGACAAACAAAAGTGACACCTTTACTAATTTTCAATCCACCCAACCTCTCATCAGCCAAAGAGATATGGAGTGAGTCACACATGATGTGAGACCCACCTATGTGTGAATGGGTGATTTGGGAGGTTGGGTGGACTAGAAAAGTTCCCACAAGTACATTCAACCTTAAAGATGCAACGTATGCTACATATCTTTGCTAGCAAATTATCAGGGGCGGATCTAAATACCCAAATTAGGGTATGTAATCATGCTGCGAGTCAGTGAAATCATCCAATATAATAGTTTTAAAAAAAAAAAATCAAAAAAAAAAAAAAAAATATATATATATATATATATATATATATATATATTTTTTTTTTTTTTTTTTTTTTTCAAATTGAGGGTGTGCTCACACCCTCATGTAGTAATAGATCCCCTACTGACCATTAAAATGACTTTGCCTCCTTTTTTGGGTGATGTAAGAACTCAGTTGATGAAACTCGACTACTGAATTATCTGACGGAGCTCGATCACTAACTAGTAAACCTTCAAGTACAACGGTGTACCCTCACACATGCGTTAGGTTAGTTAAGAACAAAACTCTAAAGTAATAGTGAGTGTCGAATTTGTTACCTCACATGAACAATTTCACTCTCACTTCTATTAGATGATGCGCATGGAGGCCAACTTTGGCTCCTTTGTAATAATAAAAGACAAACATATGCTACAGCACCACTTAAACAAAAACATAAACATTGTGAAGAATTAAGGAAAGAGTATTATTATCAAAATTGTCTCTCAAATGGTATGGGCATAAATGTAAAAATCTTGAAAAGAAAAAAGCTCGTGGAGTGGGCCACCAACAAGGTTTAACTCCAAACGAAGAATCATCGCGACTTTTCATCCAACGGCAATGATTCACTAGCCGTTGGTTTCAAAAATATGAAAAAGAAAAAATGAAGCATGTGTTGCAGACATAAATCCGCTGTTACATCTTCATTGACCAACAAAATTACAACCTTAATGCTACTCAGTCGAGAGAGAGAGAGAGAGAGAGAGAGTTTCAAGATCAATAACTCCATTGATTTTCACTTGATGGGGTTATTTATTTAGTCTCTCTCTTTGTTGGATTCGTTTGTTTTTTCACTTGGATTTGATTAAATCAGTTCAGATATTTTCTGGGATTTTTTTTATTTTTTATTTTTTAAATATAAGGTTTGTGATTTATGATGTTTAATGACTATTTTGTAATTTTGATTGATTCTTGATGTGTTGTTTAGTCCAAAATGTCTCTTGTGAAAATGTAAGGTAAGGCCGTCAAAATAGGTCGAAAATGGTCTGACACTTCACTGACTTGTGTCAAAGCACGAGCTCTATGCACCGGGCTGGCCTTTTCTTGATCTGTTCTTTGATTGGCTTTATGTCAATTTTAATTGGTTGTTTGAATTCTTTAATGGGTTTGTGATTTTGATCTTCTGAATTATCTTGTTGTAGCTGTTGAAAATGGTTGGATCAGATGAGAACTATCATGCTGTGATCAGGCCTTCAACTGTTCAAGGTCTCTTCAATTTTGAATTAATTCCTTTTAAGGATTCTCTAGTGATTTTACTGTATCTAGAGGTGCAAAAAGTTTGATTCTTTAGTATTTCTAGAACTGCATATAGGTCTGACCCTTTCCCGAACACTACACATAGCGGGAGCTTCATGCACCGGACTGCTCTTTTATATTTGAAAATTTGCATAGGCCACATATGATAAAACCCTGATTTGATTAAATTTAATTTTAGTGAATCTTTGGTTAATAGGGGGTGTAAGGGCTGTAGGAGAGAAGTTCAATGTGGGTGTTGGGCAAACTAGGAGAGCTTTGAGTACAATTAACAAGAACATTATTGGATCTCCACCATTTCCAACTGCAGTTCACAAGAGAGGCGTTTTGACAGAGTAATGAACCCTCTTACACCCTTAGCTATGAATTGTTTCGATTAAAGAAGTGTGCTTTGAATTTTAGGATTTAATTTTTGATTTTCTTCAATGCCTTGTACTTTTCAGAAAGAATGCAGTTGCTAACAAGAACCCTCCTGTTCCGGTTCATCGACCGATCACTAGGTTGGTAAATTTTGGTTTCTGATTGCTGATTTTGTGGTTCTTGTGTTTTAGTATGTGAATCGATTATCTGTAGCTAACAAGAACTCTTGTGTTCCATTTCATCGACTGATCACTGGGTTGGTAAATCTTGGCTTCTGATTATTGATTGTGTGGTTCTTTTGATTAAGTGTAGTTAGCAAAGAGGAAATATAATTTTTTTATTTCACTACAATAAGTTCTGTTCATATCTTTTTGAAATTTTGCTACCATTTACCAGGAAATTTGCAGCGCAGATGGCTAGCAAGCAACAGCAGCCAGTGGTTGAGGTATATATTCCTTTCTTGATAAGTTATTTACTGGAAAAATATGTTCTCTCTGTGGTTAAGGGAATAGAGAAGAATTTGATCTTTTCTAGTTAGTTGAGTGTGATCGAGATCTCGATTGATCTAATTATTATACCATAGGAGACGAAGCCGCTGCCAGTCCAATCAATTCCTAGTAAATGGGATTCAGAAGACTGTATCATTATTGATGCGGATGACTTCAAGTCCACTGATGACGAACCTCTACCAATGTTTGTACAGCACACAGAAGCTATGCTGGAAGAAATAGATCGAATGGTATTTGTTTCAGTCCAAAGTTCATTACTGCTTTTCTCAATGGATAGGCGTATTGATTTTGGTATATGTCACAGGACGCGGAGGTTGAAATGGAAGATGTAACTGAGGACCCTGTGATGGACATAGACAGTGCTGATAAGAAGAATCCACTCGCTGTTGTGGAGTATATTGATGATTTATACGCCTACTACAAAAAAGTTGAGGTGATGTATTTTTCAATTATACATCAATAAGTAACGAAACACTTGCATGCATACTTGGGTGATTTACTGAATATATCCCTTCGCTTTCTGAATTTCATTTTTCTTATTGCAGAATTCTAGCTGTGTCCCACCAGACTATATGCCACAGCAAGTTGACATCAATGAAAGGATGAGAGCTATTCTTATTGACTGGCTTATTGAGGTATATCGGTTATCCCATTATCCTGAATTTTGTGAAGTAACTAGACAAATTTATTTTGCCAAATCGAACAACTGACAATAGTTTCAATTGGTAGGTGCACTACAAATTTGAATTGATGGAAGAGACCTTATATTTAACAGTCAATCTCATCGATAGATTCTTAGCGATTCAAACAGTAGTGAGAAAGAGGCTCCAGCTTGTTGGAGTGACCGCTATGCTTCTAGCCTGCAAGTATGAAGAAGTTTCTGTTCCTGTTGTGGAGGATCTCATCTTGATATCTGACAAGGCTTACACCAGAAAAGAAGTGCTTGATATGGTACACATAGTTCATACATGGTTGAATACGATCTTCTCTGTTTTCTATTCTCTCATGATATAACTGAATTCGAACATGTATGTTCTGCAGGAGAGACTAATGATCAATACATTACACTTCAATCTGTCAGTGCCGACTCCATATGTGTTCATGAGACGGTTTCTTAAAGCTGCTCAATCTGATAAAAAGGTCAGTCGATATATAGTGTTATATGAATGCATCTGCAAGTGTATTCTTTGATTTATTTCTGATAGTGATCATTTTGTGACTTTGAACTAGTTGGAGCTTCTGTCCTTCTTCATAATCGAGCTATGCCTCGTGGAGTATGAAATGCTTCAGTTCCCACCTTCTTTGTTAGCAGCAGCTGCAATTTTTACAGCACAATGTACTCTCAGTGGGATCAAGAACTGGAGTAAGACATGTGAAAAGCATACGAGTTACACTCAAGATCAGCTACTGTACGTAGCATAGCATCCGTTTTTTTCTGTTAAAAACCAATAACCTGTTAAATAATCGATCAATAAACGTGCAAGCAGAGACTAATCAGTGTTTCTTTCCTTTTTGTTGTAACAGCGAATGCTCGAAATTGATGGTTACTTTCCATCAGAAGGCAGGCACCGGGAAGCTGACCGGGGTGTATCGTAAATATAGCACCTCGAAGTATGGCTATGCTGCTAAATCAGAACCTGCTCACTTTCTCTCGGAGTGACAACAGATTTTAGCAAGACGAAAACGAGTTGTTTCATTTTCATGAAGCTGTATGTAACTACTAAACTTCAAATGACAAAGCTTAGATGGGGTTGGGGTTGAATGAGAGCCAACACATAAGTTGCCCCTGGGTACTAGTTCTTGAAGCATTTGACTTTGCTGACTTGTTTTTGTTTTTGGTACATAGAGTCCTTTGTATAGGTTGGGTTGCTCGATATGGGAACCTCGTAGTAAGCAGGACCGACATATCCAGTCGAGAGAAGGCGGTCTTTAGAAACAATTATGTTAGAGAATGCCCTGCCTTTTCTTATCATATTATGACTGTTTGCGGGCGTTATATATATTCTCATCCATGTTTTGGAATGATGATGAGTTTGGTAAAACCACCCTACATGATGAAACAGCTGTACTTTTTACATATCTTTGTATGTTTCTTTGTTGGGTCGGGGTTTTTGCCTTGTTATCAAAAAGAGAGTTGAGTTGGGTAAAGCAAACTCCCTCCTTGTTGGAGCATGGACTTAGTCAAGTAGAATCAAGTTGCGCTACTTGATGCTCCGTCAAATCAGTAAGGCCAAGTCGGGTACCACAAGATATGCGTTAGAAAGGTCAATCCCTCTCCTATAGTGCCAAAAAGAATTGGGCCGGACTTTAAACAACCCACTCATTTCCATAAAATAATATCGTGACAACGTATATACGAAGCCCAAATTATGCCTCTTCGAGGCGGAGCCCGGAGCCTTATGTTCCAAGACTTGAACTTTGATGTGAGTTCAAAGTGACTTTTCAGAGTATTCCGCGTCATTACTTATACATCTACATTAATCTTCATTGATACCCTTAAATGGAGCTCTTGATTTTACGCCTCGACTTTAATTATGCAGTCGAAATTTGTTAAAGTAAATTATTATGATGCAACGAGTTGTTCCATTTGCATCTTGGAGTTCTATGGCTACTCATGCTAGTTAAGATGTGTTAAAAAATTATGAATCCACCTCTACTCGTATATTATTTGTATATGATATTTAAATTACTTTTAATTTTTATTGGGTAAAAAATCTAAATCGACCTTGAAAATGGATCATATAAAAAAAAGGTGGTCTAGCTAATCATAGCACACCCTTCTCTTTTAAAAGTAAAAACCATATAATAAGAAATTTTCAACTATTTTATCAAAGAATATGCAAAACCAAAGTAAAGAGAAGAAAAAAAATATTAATTTCCTTGTCCTTTATATTTTTACTCTCTTGTCAAGCATACCAATCCTCAATTTTTCGTTGCTTTATTGTGTTGTCCTCGTATTTAAGATATTCTCAAGCGTTAAATCAACTAATTATCGTACTTATTTTAATTATAAGAATGATTTAAACTGATGAAAAAGTATATACTTGTCTTCAGAATCTCTCATTCACAAGGTATTCAAGATGAAGAAATATTTAATTCGAAAGGTTAATATTAATAAAGTGGATACACTAGACGAATTTTTTAAATCAAATATTATTTAAAATTACTTTTATATTAATTAATTTACTCTGAGAGGTCTGAATAATTTCTCATTGCTAAGTATTGAGTTGACTATTAATCACTATTTATGGTATAGGATCTACGGTTTTGGTTGGCCTATGGTTTTGATTTGGGAGATGATTATATTTATCTCATTATTAATATACATTTTTCCACCCAAACAACCTCAAACCATTTTAATAAATAAGAAAAACCATAACCAAAAAAGATCTTATGAAAAGCTATCTTAGTAAGCCTTATTTCCAAATAACTCGAATTATGCCAATTATGGGTGAGACCATGAATTTCGAAATTTGGACCTTAGACTCCGATTGTTTGCAGAAAAATAACTTGGTGTGGAAAAATATCTACATGAAAAAATATTTGTTTGGAAAATTAAATATTTTATGGTGTTTAGTGTCACACTAAAAAATAATTTTTAATGTTTAGCTATTATAGTGAAAAATATTTTTTCACATGAGAGATTTTTATAAACACACAAACACACATTCACTTATGTATGAGGGTGGGGGTGAGAAGGGTTGGGGTAGATGGTGGAGTCATAAATATTTTATAGATCTAAAACACATGAAAATATTTTACACTCTTTGTAACTTAATTTTTTTTTTTTTATATTGGCTAAAAATACTTATCAATTATTTTACATATTAATTTTTAGTTAACTTATTTTACGTGTTACCAAATACGGAAATCCAATAAAATATTTTCCAAAAAAAACAATGACAAACAGTCGAAATCTCAATATGAACTCAAAGAATGAAGGCACCGTACGTACTGGATTGACTATCATGTGCCAACTATTTTACTTTCTTATTTTATGTTTTTTCACCTCTCCTTATTGGTGCACTCTTTCCCCAATTCACCGATAGAGAAGAAAAAGATAAGCAATGATTGGACTAAACCAATAAAAGCGGATCAAAATTTTTATTCGTTAGTCAAGTACGCTTATTACAGAAGTGAAAACAATACACCCTATTACCAAACCGAAAAACATCCTTATAAAATAATGAATGGGAAGGAAACTTTTAACTTCACGTACTTCGCTATTTTTATATTTGAATATCGTCTCTAAACTTCCCTTTTAGTGTCTGTTAATAATTGTTTTCTCTCAAAATTAAATAAAAATTTCATTTTTTAAATATCAGATAATGTCTTTCATTGAATCCCCATAATTCATTCATTACCGTCGTCAAAATAAAAATAAACTCTTCTGAATTATTTTTCATTTTTCAATTCTTAATTTTTCAACGGTGCAATACTCTTCACGTGGCAATATAAAGCGAATATGCCTTGCTTCCTAGTCTCAATCATTCAACATCATTCAATCACTCAACATCATCATAGTAAGGAAATAAAGGTTTAAGATTATCTTCTAATATTATATCAATCATAAAGGTTAAGAATAAATTAACGGTTGAAAATTATTCATATTATTATAATTATATTAATCATTAATAACTATTAAATTATATAAATTTATTTCAAAAAAAAAAATTTATGTGATACATTTAAATTTTTTTATAATATTATAATAATTATAAACATTATAAATAAATTTAATAATTAAAAATTATTCATATTATTTTACCTTAATTATATTAAAACTTATAGCTATGAATGTTACGAAAAAATCTATTCTCAAATCCATTCTCGAAAAGAAAACCTTGTACATGACTTGTGTCACGTAATGGGTCCCAAGAACAACATTAAGCACCTCTATATTAGCCTTTGGCTTCCATTGTTAAGCTGTAAGCAAAACACAGTGTGCTATAAACTTGCAAGACTTGAGGGAGAATGTATAGTTGTTCAAATGTGGTTGCAGCAACACCTTCTGCTCTTGTTGGGTCCTCACCACCCTTTTTACCTAAAGCCTTCTCAAGAGTAATAATCTTAACACTGTTATTATTAATTTTTGTTTATTTATTTTCTTGTTTTATCTATTGTTTTTCCTGAAAGTTTTTTGGTAAAAAGGGGCAAAAATATTGATTATGAAAACACCTGTGTTTAGTTTATAATGTCTTGAATTCTTTATGATTCATGCGTTGTAACATCTCGTTCAAAATATATACGTTCAGTTTATAATGACTTGAATTATTTAGTATATTTTGGGCAAGGTAATTAGGCTTTGCATATTGGTTAGCTAGTAGTTGGACCTTGGTCATAAAACTGAGTTTTTGCCCTTCACTCTGAATTTTATGGTATTCGTGAAATTGAGTTTGCTTAATGATATCTCCACTACTCGGCATGATCATTATGTGTGCAAGATTTTTCCTTTTCTTTTCTGGGGAGTTGATCATCACTAGATAAATTTTTCTTTGCTAATAGTTTCTTCAAGTATAAAAACATCCTGCCTAAGGTGGGGGTGCACTATTGCGCACAAGTTCATAACTTTGGGCAGATCCAATGTGGTCCTGCCTAAGTCGAGTTATCGTCGTTACAAAAAACAGAAAAAAAAAAAAAAAAAAATCCTTTTGTGGAGGGTGGGGAGAGGATTTCTAGTTGTCTGATTATTCATGTCTGCTTATGAGAAAAATGGGCTCTTTGGGTGAACTAGTTTTGTGGAACGGTGAGTGTCTTTAATTTTCTTAAATGCTATGATGATGCCAATTTATTGCCTGCACTATGAGATAAGTAGATAATCAAAGTCCCAAATGAAGGAAAAAAGAGAACTTGATTAGTGAAATTGTTTGTTCTACATGTAATTTCGTAGTATCTGATGTTACAATGCTTTTTTATATTGCAGAGGATTGTCCTTTGCGACTTTGTAATAGAGCTTAGTAATTTGTTTCCTGCTTGCCTTTCGATAGTAAATATAACAACTTTGCAGATTTGTAACAAGAAATATGTAATTTCGGAATTATTGTAATTGGGATAAGAAAATATGTAAATAGATAGAGCCCTTTGGTAGGTGCTAACTTTAGAGTAGTATACCGACTCGGGTTGTTACTAGTACTAATAAACATATTCTCATATGAAACTCAAGTTCATTATCTAGATTGTAGCCAACTATTGAACCTGATTTTGAAGTTCTTTTGGCAGGCCTTAACCAATGACAGGTGTCTTCCCGCAAAACATCCTACTGCAGTCATCTTTGGGTCACAGAAATTTGTAGGGAGTACCATATTTTTCCCTCATTCAAGTACTAAATTTTATGAAAGGGTATGTTTCAGTTTTGATATTTCTGATATGGTCTGAAGGGACAGAACAAGGAGTTCCTTAGAGCATTATACTGATCATAGCTAAGGCCTCGCTCATTAAGTATATATATATGTAAAACCCTCTGGTGCATGTCCTATAGATTTATTAATTGGTCCAGCATTGGTGTCTGTACATGTATAATGCAGCCATGAATTGACCAATTCTCTTTTCTTTTTTTGATAATCTTTCATCAGATAGTATCAAATTATATGCAAAAAGGAGTCCAGAGCGTGCTTCTGAATGTGTTCTAATGATAAATTAACTTCATAATCTGAAATTTGTTGGAAAGATTAGTGAAAAGTAATACTAATAGATTGCTTCCGCTTTCCCCCTCTTTATATTTACCCAAGCTAATATATGTTATCCAGGTGAGAATGGCTTTGTATTTTCATCACATACCAATAAGCATGGAGGGTCCTATCTATATACATGATTAATATTGAGTATTTACTTCTAATTTTAACGTTCAAAAAAATATATATATATATTGAGTATTTACTTGGTGCATGATACTCTTAGATGCAGAAATGTTCAGCCATCTCAGCCGTCTTAACAAATGAGAGTTCGACAATGGAAGGCAGTGAAGAAGATATTGAAAATCTTGGCCTCTTCAGCGTCGACCCAGGGTTAGAACCATATAAAGATCACTTCAGATACAGAATGAAGAGGTACTTAGAACAGAAAAGGCTCATTGAACAATATGAAGGGAGCCTTGAGGAATTTGCACAAGGTAATGAGGAAATAAAATTATTGCATTCAGTTCTTTGCTTTTTCTTTTTTGGATTATATTAGTGATATAACGGGTTTTACTCACTCAAGGTTGCATTCTCACTTTTCTTGGACTATAGCTCATCTATGGTACAAATATTTCGAACTGAATTGAAACTTTCAGTTGCTATGAGACCAATCATTTGCTTTGCTTCATGAAATCTCAAATAATTTACCTTTTTCTGGATGCTTCTTGAAATTGGACTCTGTTGATCTGCTGGGCTTCAAAATGCATGTTCATGTGCAAATGGTTCCTCCCATTCCCTCTCAAATGTGCAGGTTATCTGAAATTTGGATTTAACAGGGAAGAAGGTTGTATAGTATACCGTGAATGGGCCCCTGCTGCTCAGTAAGTACAAGTTTTTTCATCTTCCTCTTGCTTTTCTGTTTGAGGATTAGGCAGTACAAGTTTAGCTAAAAACAAAGTCCAAGAATATTTTCACCTGACTCCTCTAAAAATACAGGGAAGCCGAAGTTATTGGTGATTTTAATGGATGGAATGGATCAAACCACAAGATGGAGAAAAATCAGTTTGGCGTGTGGAGTATCAAGATTCTTGATTCTGGCGGGAGTCCAGCCATTCCACACAATTCAAGAGTCAAGTTCCGATTTAAGCATGGTGACGGAGTTTGGGTTGATAGAATACCTGCTTGGATAAAGTATGCTACTGTGGACACGACAACATTTGCAGCACCCTATGATGGTGTTTACTGGGACCCACCATCTTCAGAAAGGTATGAACTTTTCATCTTTCTTAACTTGATCTGAGTCCAAACATCCACCTTCCATTTGAGATGACTATAATCTGGTAGCTCATCAAAGATAGCATAATATGTAAAATACTACTAGTATATGGCATTGGTTATAAATGGCGGCATCCTCAAACTTAGTTGAAAAATATCTGAGGTTGACAAATCCTCTTTTCATCAATATAAATGCAGGTACGAGTTTATTTACCCTCACCCTCCCAAACCCAAGGCTCCACGTATATATGAAGCACATGTTGGAATGAGTGGTTTGGAACCCCGTGTACATTCATATCGGGAGTTTGCTGATGATGTCTTGCCTCGTATTCGGGCAAATAACTATAACACAGTCCAGTTGATGGCTGTAATGGAGCATTCATACTATGCCTCATTTGGATATCATGTTACCAATTTTTTTGCTGTGAGCAGTCGATCTGGGACCCCTGAAGACCTTAAGTATTTAATAGATAAAGCCCATAGTTTAGGTTTACGCGTCCTGATGGATGTTGTTCACAGCCATGTAAGTAACAACGTCACTGATGGCCTAAATGGATTCGATGTTGGGCAAACCTCACAGGAATCTTACTTTCACACAGAAGATCGAGGGTACCATAAGCTGTGGGACAGCAGGCTTTTTAACTATGCCAATTGGGAAGTTCTCCGCTTTCTTCTATCTAATTTGAGGTGGTGGCTGGATGAGTTCAAGTTTGATGGATTTCGATTTGATGGGGTGACCTCTATGTTGTATCTTCACCATGGAATCAACATGACATTCACAGGGAACTATAATGAGTACTTCTGTGAGGCCACAGATGATGATGCTGTGATCTACTTGATGCTGGGAAATGATCTGATTCACAAAATCTTTCCTGATGTGACTGCGGTCGCCGAAGATGTTTCTGGAATGCCTGGACTCGGCCAACCTGTCTCTGAAGGAGGAATTGGTTTTGACTACCGCCTAGCAATGGCAATTCCTGACAAGTGGATTGATTTCTTGAAGAATAAGACTGATGAGGATTGGTCAATGAAGGAAATAACATGGAGTTTGACCAACAGGAGATACACTGAGAAGTGCATAGCTTATGCAGAGAGCCACGACCAGGTAAAAGAGACTGATTCTCATGTCGAATTGTCGTCTTCTTATGACTTGCTCAAAATTACGTCAACGGAAAATGTTGGTCGTTCTCTGTCAGTAGTATTGACGTCAACTGTAGATGCCTTCTTTGCATCTTGAAGAGAGGGGCATGCAATACAATACTTTTTCCTCATAATCTTCATTTCCTCTTTTTTTGTGCTGGAAGTAGGCTATTGTAGGTGACAAGACAATTGCTTTTCTCCTGATGGACAAGGAGATATATTCTGGAATGTCATGTTTGATGGATGCTTCTCCTGTTATTGAGCGAGGCATTGCACTTCATAAGGTTTGTTTTCTTCATATGCATAATATATATTTGGAAACTGTAGCACCTATACAGGCAGCACCTTAATAAAAATTTAACTTCCGTTGTTGCAAAGTTTAAGAATTTAGTGTCAGGTTGAATCCTCATGTTGTGTTTCTGTTATAAATTCTTTTCTCCTTTTCTAGTTATTTCTGGATGTCAGTGTTTTGATTTTCTTCTCTATCTTTTTCTTTTAAGAATCTCCTCTTCAAACATTATAGTATTTTGTAATTTGTGCTATTCATTTTCTTTATGATACTGATTGTTGAAACTGTCTTTGCAGATGATCCATTTTATAACCATGGCATTAGGTGGGGAGGGCTACCTTAATTTTATGGGAAATGAGGTAAGCAACCAAGTCCTGGATATGGCAGAAATCAAGTAATGATAGTACTTTAGTACGGAATGACATTTCGATTCGTATTAGAGAGAAATCTATTATTTAAAGAGAGTACAAACTTTGGCACAAAAAGTTGTTCCAGCCTTTAACAACAAAACCGTGCTAATTAGCATTATATAAGCATGTTGTAATGAGATAGAAAGCAGACAGCATCCAAAAGAGATGCAACTATTTTATTGCATTTCTTTTGTTGCCTTCTTCTTTGTGGCGGGTTATAAATCTGGTCGGTACGAGCTGTAATGGTTGAATATAGAGGGCCACCCAAGGACCCTTAAAAAGCTTAGTTAGTTTAGGGACAGAGCATGAGGGTTGTAAAGCAAAGATTCCCCCTTGGTTAAGCATCTTTTCTCTGCTTTTACATAACTCCATCGTGAGGAAACTATAAATCAATCACCTTATCTAAAAGCTTAAGTTGTTCATAGGTGTTTATTTAATTTATCTAATGTCTTCAACATACACCCTCACGTGCACACAGGGTTCTTTTTTAAAATTGCTGCAAGACTTGAGCCCAAGACCTTTTTAATAACTGACTCTACCATATAAATTGACCAACTCATCTTTTAAGTTTTTAGAGAGGGGTTTATTTTATTTATTTATTGTCTTCAACAGAAACCTCGTCTCAGAAAAGGCTAAAATATAAGTTAAAAGGCAACCTAGAACTGCTATTATAATGGTGAAGTTGAAACTTCAGTTTGTCAATGGTTTCTGCAGTTTGGTCATCCTGACTGGATCGACTTCCCAAGAGAAGGCAATAATTGGAGTTATGACAAGTGCAGACGCCAATGGGACCTTATTGATACAGATCACCTGAGATACAAGGTTAGAATCTCATCTTCCTTGATATGTAGTACTTTTTTGAGTTGACTTAGTTCAGAACATAGGCAGCTGGCTTTGTGGGTCTGACATACCCCTATTATGATGCTAGGTGATGATCTCAAGGTGTTTAACCATCTGACTTACTTGATATCTGAAGTTTGGTTACATATTGGCTTAGTATAGTAAGCTACTGTATAGGCTTTGACATCATGTGATGTCTTAGGCTTAGTACAACCGTTAGGAACGTATTTGGCGAATACGATACCTGTAAGAAACAAATATACTGAAAATTTATTCTACTTTCCGTATGCTATATGTTGGTTTCATTTTCATTTTACATCCGGTAACTGATTTTTTGTCGTAAATTCTACTTTGTGCACGAGGTGTAGTTCATGAATGCCTTTGACAGAGCTATGAACTTGCTTGATGAGCAATACTCATTCCTTGCATCGGAAAAGCAGATAGTGAGCAGCATGAATGAAGACGACAAGGTACAGATGTGCCCCACAAAATGAAATATTGATTATAAGAAAATAAGGTGAACTTTGATGTCTCGGATAAGGATTGGTTTATGTACAGAGTAACTTTGCATGGTTGGGCGCATACATAACTGAAGAAGAATCTTCTGCTATTGAGTTGCTCTTCCTTCCCATATTTTCTAATTGTTTGGAAAATGTGGTGTTATATAGTGGAATAAAAAGCACGCAGCTTTGCTTGTATCTGACTTCTCAAGTCCTAAACAGTATTTATGCCTCTGAATTGTGGCTGATATTACATGATTGCTTGTTTCAATTTGCAGGTCATTGTCTTTGAACGTGGAGATCTGGTTTTCATCTTTAACTTCCATCCAACAAATACATACGAGGGGTATATATTTCCGTCATGAAGCAATAATTTCCTTACATGGCTCACCATTTGCTGAAATGGCATAATCAATATTGCTGGCTTTCGTAAAGTGTCTTATTTAATCTATAATTGAATAATACAGGTACAAAGTTGGGTGTGACTTGCCAGGCAAATACAAGGTTGCACTGGATAGTGATGCTAGGGAATTTGGTGGGCATGGAAGAGTAAGCAACATACCCACAATGAGTATTGTATCTTCTTATTCAAGTGCATTCGCATCTTTACTAAGAAGCAGTTAACAACAGTTTGCGTCCTTTGTGAGCACAATTTCTTTAGTGTAGGGACTGATGTGAACTCCTCATAGAAGTTCCTCAGCTATCTCCGAGGACCAACAGATTAAAGATTTCTTTCATGAACACAGATGCCAAGCTTTCCTTGAATATCAAACTTGCTTCCTAGTTATGCTGGAGCCCACAACGAGAGTTGTTTGGTCTCCACGCTGAATATACCTATATAATACTCCAGTAATGTCCAATATGCTGTTTGGCATGCAGCTGTGCTCTTTCCTCTTCCTCCTCTCCAAGCCTCAACACGCCCCCCCTCCTCCCCCCAAAACAAAAGAAAAAAAAATAGAAAAAAAAGAAGAAAAAGGATTGAGAGAGGGATCTTAAAAATTGCTGTCATATCTGCGTTATGTGTTGCTTTTTTTGCATTAATCAAAGGCCTAAAGCCAGGTTCTTTAAATGCACATCGCATATAAGATGCATATGCACTCTTAACAAGAAATCATGTTCCTCCTGTACATGCTGGATGCTGAACCTTTTCTGACTATCTGAAATATATGTCACACTCATTTGACTATGTCTAGGTTGACTTTGGACATTTCTCAAATTATTCTGCCAATGACTGAAGTGTCGGATATTCAACATGTGAACAAATGTTCAAGTTATACACGAGTTTCTCAGATCTTATATTTGTAATATCTTTCTTTTACTGGTGAAAAGTACAATACATGAAGATACTGAAAGACATAGAGAGCAAGAGAGATATTAAAAATTTCCTAAAATGGCCTTTGAAAAAGGGCGCTAAGTTGTCATTGTGCTCAGATATTTGTATACACATGTAAATATAGAGATGCACACAAATGCAATTCACTGTTACGGACATTCTTTGGGACATAAATGCATATTTTTGCATCTTATTAAAAGAACATTCAAATGTGAATATATCTTCTGACTCGACAAAAGCAAATAGATGATATGTTATTTGAGGAGATTGTCATTTCCCTTAAAACATAGTCAGTCATTCATCTGATTTACTTTCTCTTTTGAAAGTTTTGACGCGATGCGTGATGCCCAGGTAGACACGCAGTCATTTATCTGATTTACTATCCACTACTTCATCATAATGTGTTGATGTTGTTGATTACAGGTGGGCCATGATGTGGAGCATTTTACCTCTCCTGAAGGGGTACCTGGAGTCCCTGAAACAAATTTCAATAATCGACCCAATTCCTTCAAAGTACTCTCTCCGGCTCGGACATGTGTGGTATGATTCCTGCTGGACTCTTTAGTTGTAAATTGATGCTCCGAATGCATAGTGATATTGTTATGTAAACTTTTCAACTGTTTTTTGAGGTGATTATTTCCTAGCAGATGAAAACGGGGCGTCTTATTTAAACAACATAATGTTAATCGCGTAGTCCTTTCTCTTGTTTGCTATATATATGCATCCACTTCAGAGTATCAATATTTGAAACGATGACTGTTTCTATTGATATATTTTCGAAGCAATCTGTTTCCCCTGAAAGTAGTATCTTCCTCTTCTTTCTCCCTACAATGATCATAATTAATCAAGAGGAAACAACATAGAGTTTCTTTATTTTTTTTTTTTTTTAATAACTGGTTATACCATTTTACAATAAAACTGTGGCAACGTATCAATATAATTGATTCAATATCAGAACTTCATAAATATGCAATTGAGTTGTTTCAAGAATTATAGTTATCTGCAGGTCAGTCGGGCGAGCATTACTGTTTCAAGAATAGGTATAAAAAGTAAATAACTGAATTAATTTTTTTGCTGCCATTTTAAAGGTCTATTACAGAGTTGACGATAGCTTAGAAGAAAGCAGCAACAGCAAGTTAGCAGCCGTTATCACTGAAACAGGTGCAGCCAAAATGGTGGAGAATGACAAGAACCTCGGAGAATCGACTTTTACCGATAAATCTGGCGTTATCACTGAAACAGGTGCAGCCAAAATGGTGGAGAATGACAAGAACCTCAGAGAATCGACTTCTACCGATAAATCTGGCGTTATCACTGAAACAGGTGCAGCCAAAATGGTGGAGAATGACAAGAACCTCGGAGGATCAACTTCTACCGATAAATCTGGTGTTGATCCAAGTCAGATTTGAGGTTTAGCAATTGAAGCCGCAGACGAAAGCCAGTCGGACAACTAGTATCTTTTCCCCTGATGAGGACAATAACTCAATGCTTATGCATTGGCTTCTTATGAAACTTCCTTTTGTTTGTCTAGTTCTCAAGATTGTACATGCTCTGTACATATCTGGAATGCATCATCTATATCACCAGGTTGTAGAGAAACATTCCTCTCCTGATTATTGACAAATGCATTTTTGTAGATAGTGGTAGTCGTCTAATTTGCATGGTGTAGACCTAAGTGGCATCTGCAAATTCATAAAATCGAGCTCTCCTAGTGGGATAAGGTTAATCAGCCAAAAAACATACGATACAAACATAGACACACGCACAAAACACATAGCAGAAAGTGAGAGCTAGTTATCAAAGTTGTCAGTGACCGTGGATCATCACAAGAAAGACCACATTTCAAGCTATACTGAAGTCCCATTGCCTCATTTTTCCCAAGGGTAGGTCTTGGTCAAATATCTGTCACTCACATTGATGTGGGGCCAAAAACGAGGATAAACTAAGCATGTTTACAATGAAAGTATGATCTGAATTGCTGCGAAATCTGATTCAAAAACTCAGATTCTCCTAACCTTTTTTGCTGCAGTCTTCCTCTGTTCAATCCCAGTAGATGGTGTTGCAAGAGGAGGCTTTTTGTTCTCCTTGCTAGTAATGCTCCTGAGCAAATACCTTGAACTTGAAGCAGCAGCCTCTCTCCTTCCAGTCATCGGCGTAGAAGGGACCATTTTCGAGCTCTGAAACTTCTTAGCTTCACCTCTCCTCTTCACAGACTCAACTCTCACACCAAGATCATAAACTGGCTTCTTCTCTTCCCCGGTTTCGTGCTTCTTTCTCTTCAGCCTCTCGTTTCTTCTGGCAGTATACTCTTCATAGAACCTGCCTCTCTCAAACAATGGACTCCTGTTAGCATCAAGAGTACTAGCAAAACTAACATCATCCGCATTGTTGTTTCCAAATTCTTGTTGCACCATTTTTGCCAGATCCTTCAGTTCACAAGAAATGGTTCGATACTCTGGACGCAGATCGGATTCTTCATTGTCCATACCACGTTTTGGCTTCTGGGATTTTGTTAAAGAACCTGTTTAAAAGAATGTTCATAAATGTTCGAAAAAATAGAACAGCAAGGTGGCCAAAGCCAACCTCCCTAACTAAAAAGGTCGCGACTTCAAATCCCCTACTCTCCTTTATTCACAATAGGTCAAGAAAAACAAATCTGAAAAAAAATAATTCTGATAGACATTCGGTGATAAAAATCAACCTCTCCAACTAAAAAGATTGTAGTTTGAAATCTCCCTACCTCCTCCCCTCCTAATATTGGGCCAAAAAAAAAAAAAAAAGCGAAAAAAGTAATGTCGTGTCACTTTCTAGTGCTAGTGCCGATTCAAGTGAAAGTTTTACAGCAAGTCTCAAGTGCCTTCCTGTTCTAGTTCCTTCTTTACTTCACTGCTTCATTCTACCCGGGACTAGAATCAAGTGGATAATTCGGTGAAAAAAGTCAAAATATCTTACCAACAAAGATCGTGATTTCGAATCCCCCTACCTCCTTGCCTCCTAAGATTGGCCCCAAGATAAAAAAAAAAAAGAAAAATAAGAAAGAACTAATATCAGCCCGTGACAAAAGTCAACCTCGCAAACTAAAAAAAATCGTAGTTTCAAGTCCCGCTTACCTCCTCCCCTCACCCGGGAAAACTAACCTCAACAAGACAGGAGGAAAAAAGATCGTGGTTTCAAATCCCCCTACCAGATCCTAAGATCGGCCGGAAATAGAAAAGACAGAAAAAGCCAAAAGAACTAATGTCAACCTCGCCAACAAAAAAAGATCATAATTTCAAGTCTCGCTACCTCCTTCCCTCTATCCGAAAAAACTAACGTCAACAAGACAGGAACTTCCCCAACTAAAAAGATCATGGTTTCAAATCTCTACCTCCACTCGTGACGATTGGCCAAAAAGCAAATAGGAAAAAAAACCAATGTCTAATATGATAAAAATGAAATGAACAAGGGTTAAAGAAAAGGCATTAAAATGTCAAATCATCAACATATATTACCTGGTGGGGTCTTCTGAGTGCAGATCGAAGAGGGTTGAAGAACACGGCGAGAGCGAAGGCGGATTGGGGATCGAGCAAGCGGAGGTTTGCAATTTGATCTCTTCATCATCTTCGACATGGTTTTCAGTCAGTTGATGATCATACAACTTGGTGAAGTGATTAAATGAACAGAAGAGTGAACACTATATATGAAAAATGTTGGGTATTTGAAGAAGAATGAGTCTAATGGAAGCCTTTGAAGACTCAAGATTTTGTTGGTTATGACTTTTTGAGTTTGTGAATGGTTCTTGGAATAGTTTATGTTTTAGTCTTGTTTTTGGGGTTTATGTAAAGTTTGAATTTTGTGAGGGGGAGGGTCTCCAACGGTCATGAACTTTGTCTCACAATATGGAATCCTTTTACGGACGGAAAAATTTTTAAAACATCTCGAACATTTTAGAGTTTAACATTCAAACAAAAGTATGAAATTCATAAATATTTTTAAAACTGTCCCTTCACAAAAAAAATAATGTGTGTCAAATTATATATAACATCATAATATTATAAAATAAAATTCAATCATCTCTAAATGTGGGACAATAATCTCCTTTTTGAAAAAGTCGTGGTCCACTGACTCAAGTGCAAAGTCTACCAGAATTGATTAAAATAGAATAATACTAGAACTAATTTAAACCTAAGATATTATATCTCATCCATACACGTTTAAAAGAACACTCCGTTATTAGACCCTTTCTCGAATAACCACCCTTTTAAGTATAGTTCAGCTAAATTGGTTTTCCACTTACAGTTAAAAAAAAAACTTGTCATATGTGGGCTCTCCAAAGTATTTTATTGTGAAGTATAGACATATTTTACTTTTTTCAATCAATTTGTTTATTCAACAAGTAAATTACAGCTGTTTTTTGGTCAAAGAATAAATTATATAGTTCAATGTGTCGATATGTATGGATTCATGGTAAAAGTTATTAACAATATATTTTATTACAAGTTCTTCTGTATATATCCGCTTGTAATTTATATTTGTATGCAGAGAGGAGGGGCATAAAGAGGTGTCATTCAAAAGTAATGATTATGTATCAAACACAATCTTTTTAGGTCTACATCTAACAAAGGGAACACTCACAATATTCTTGATAATCACAATTATTAAATCTATCCATCTCATAACCACTATCAATTCACAAACACTAAATCTACTTCACATTATCAGAGATCCACAAACCTATTAAATCTGCCTCAACATTCATTATTAATGTTACAAGGGAGATTCTACCAACTATTCTATTACATTTCCAAAGTACAAATTACAAAGGACTATATCAAGACCATAGCTTGATGTTAGAACTTCTCCATTTTCATGTATCTTGGCAGAAAAACCCAAAGGCTATCCTTCTTTCTCGTTCATTGAATTCTCTGCAAGAATAAGAACCGCCTAATACCTTGCCCCTCTTTTCTTTCCGGGCTTGAGACCGACTCAGGTTACACAGGCAGAGTTACAAGGGTCACCTAAAGCTACAAAAAGAAAACAAGAAACGATAGAAAATCTACAACGAGAAAAAAAAAAAAAAAAAAAAAAAAAAAGCTGTAGAACTACAGAACGCACGAAAATATACCAAAAATGGGCTTAAGAGTGAAAACCAAAAGAAGTCCAATAAATCTTAACATTAGAAAGAGAGATGGAAGACTATAAGGATGCATAATACACGGCATGTATGGTTGTTAATAAAATTGGATAGCTTTACATTATACTGTATTACTTTTTCTGCTACTTTCTTCCCTAAACCCTGACACGACGACCACCTAGAGTTTCTCAGACCCTAATAACAGATGATCAATGATGATTGCTACTATATTAAAAATATGAGGAACGAAGAAAATAGAAATGGTCATGATATAGAAAACCTGAGAAAACATACTAGAGAAAATTGCAACCAGAGAACAAAAGAAAACCAACAGAGGACAGAAAATTCCATGGACCAAAAGCAAGATTTTTGATTTTCTATTCACTCATGATCTGGCCTGGTTGACCAGATCATGATATTGAGGAAAACTCTGTAGTCATATCTAGTTCTAGACAATAAAACAAGAGAAGAATATGGACAGCCATGGAATGAAGCAGGGGCATCTACTTAGCTGAAACTAGTGTCCCCATCATCTAGAAATAGGACTGCAGATAAATAAGGAAAAAGCGAAAAGACCAGAGACATTTGAATAGCAAAAGCATCCAAAATGAGGAGTCATGAAGCCAAGGCAGACTAGAGCTCCAAAAACAACTATCAGAAGGATGCCGGGAAGACACAGTCCAAGCACGCCCGGCCAGGGCCAGCAGAGATAAACTGCCAACGTCAACCAGAACACACTGACCTAGAACAAATAAAAGCCCTATTCATACCAATAGATACGAAAGAACTTAAAAATATGGAATTATAACAGAGAGAGAGAGAGAGAATAAAACCGCCATCAAGCTTGATGATGTACCCATCACATGTGCAATTGCCAGACAATAGAACAAGAGGGCAGTAGAGACCAAGGCATAATCTTGCATCTATTCCACAAGTTCCTCCTCTCCAGTACCATATGATAATGACTGCATATCACGCAAAAAGACCCAAGGACCAGAAGCTAGTAGATAAAGTAAATCCCAATAACATTCGGGTAATGAAGTCAAACCAGACCCAATTCAAGGATGCAAAACTTCTGATTCCGCAAAATAACCAACCGCGGCTTGTAATAAGTTGAGAGTACTGCAAAGTGTGAAGAACCACAAGCACGAAGAAGAAGAAAAGGAGGAGGATCTACAGGTACGGCAGGCCTGAATGGGCATAATTGGCATCCAACTCTGCACAATTGTTAACAAGTAGACAAGAAGGCCAGCAGCAATATTCTCAAAAGACCAATTTTTTATACATCAAGACCAAACAAGGACAGCAAAACCTCAAATCAATTGACGAGATACCCCTGATTCCCCAAAAGCTAGCCCACCAAAACTCACTGACAAGAACTTGAGAAAACTGCAGAGAGGAAAAAAACCACGAGCACACAGCAGCAGTAGGAAAAGAGGGCAGCTAATGAGCAAGTAAACGGAATCCATGCCAAACCAAAACAATGTTTATCGTGCTAATTGGTCTCCTCTATATGAATTTGACAACCCACTCGTTCTTATCTTCCATTAGCTAATTGGCATCCAACTAGGCTATATGAATTTGACAACGCACTTGTTCCTGTCTTCCATTAGCTAATTAGCATCCAATCTAGGTAGGCTCAACAATATGAATTTGAATACGGTCACTACTGTCCATCAACCATTTGGCATATTTGCACAAGTGCTACAGATATCAATTGATTCTGATGAATTTTCTTCTAGTGTTCAATCATTACCTAAAAAATAACTTTTAGCAGATCATGTGTGCTCCAAACGCCCAAAAATTCCATTAAGACTGTAGGTCAAAATTGAAAGCATGTTTCCAGTTACAGATGAGATACAATTCCCTACCAAATAAAGGAGAACAAATAAAATCCATATTCATGCCAAAGATAACTAGGAACTTAAAAAAGTAAACCGCCGTCGAGCTTGATACTACCCATTTGCATATGCAACACATAGACAATAGAACTGATAGTAGTAAAGAGTAGCTAATACCTCATACTATCTACACAACTAACAAAGGCTATCCCAAGTTTAGTGAGACCAATTGTTGTCCTCCTCCTCCAGTTGCTATTGTCCATCTACATATCCCCAATATCTCAATTTGCACCGTGCATAACACCGCAAAGACCAAGGAGCACCGGCTACCATAGAAACAGAAGAAACCAATTCCTCCAGATCGCTAACAAGGGCCTTAAAATACCAAAAACAGAAAGCCGAGTACCAGCGGAACCATATAAATTTAAAATACACTTTGTATCATAAAATAAGAACACGACTGATCAACCTGCCAAAACTGCTCGGAGAAAACTTGCCTGCAAATATGATTACATACGCCTATCAACCACAAATGCACTAAAGATGAGAACCACCTACCTATAATATATACCATGAAAAGTACCCAAAGTAAATTGTCCACATAAAGTGACCTCCGAAAACAGACAACGGATAGGCCTGGAGAGTTTAGACCATTTATAGCTGACACAAAAGACACATGTATATCATGTGTATTCACCAAACTTCCACACTACAAATGGTCATTTTTCATTATTATCAATAAACCTTCACATTATATACCAAAATTTTCCATCCACCATCAATACCAAAACCTAAATTAAAATGAAACCGAACCGTTCCACCAGGAAAGTGCATGCAGCTCTGTTGCAACATGTGACATTAACCATTGAGTTAGTCTAGCCAATTAAATGTGGACAGGAAGGAGACAAACCTAACCATTTACACATGAATGAACCACAGCTTGTAGTGCAAGGCAGTGAAGGCAGCGACTGAAAGAAAAAAAATAGACGCCCATAATCTGGTAGAGACCCGAAGGAGGAACAAATTCACATAAAGGATAACAACAAAGTGAAGGAGAAGGAATTACGAAAAAGCCTGAAAGTCCAACTCTTCCTACACAAGTACTGCAATCCACGAAATAGACAAGGGCGGCAGCAAATTTTCTCAAACTATACCAATTTCTTATAGATCAAGGCTAAAAAAATAGATAAACCAAACCAGTAATGTCACTTGCATCCCTTCTCCCTCTGGCTGCTCGTCCATCCCAACATACCACAATAGGCACTGGATATCAGCGAAAAGTCAAAAAAGCCAGCATACAGAGAAATGCGAGAATAACGACGTGGAAGAAATACACCCAAAACAAAACCAAAACCAAATTACTAGAATGTATAGAAACCAAAAAGTCACGTAGAAATGCAAGAATAACATATGTAGAAGCAATAAACCAAAACCAAATTACTAGCATGTATAGAAACAACAAAATCACCAATTTTGAGAGCACCCACTTCTCCTAGAAGGCACCAAGAAAATTCTATTCTCCAAAAACCGAGGGACCGAAGGAAAAAAAACTCTGAAGCGCAAAAACTATCAAATATATAACAATACCTCTTCACGGCGAGTAAACAGAAAAATGTTAATTGGTTCTTATGGATTGTATTTCCAATTTAAAGTTTGACAACTAACAAGAATTAATTTAGATTAACCTGCTCATGCTACAAAATATATTTGCGAAGAAAACAACAAAACGTTAATTGGTTCTTATGACTTGTATTTCCAATTTTCAAAAGAAAAATCTAAAGGGCAAAAGCTATCAAATATCTAACAATACAGAACAACAATCCAGTGTGAACTGTAAAGTTGATTATGACGGATTAATTTAGATTTGCCTGCTCATGCTACATAATATATTCGCAAAGAAAACAGCAAAACGTTAACTGATTCTTATGAATTGTATTTCCATTTTTCCTGTATCAAACCCTTTCCAATCTATGACCGAATATTTGAGACAGAAATGACCAACGTCGATCACTTGCACAGGGATGAACAATCTTATATCAAATCTAAACAAAACATATTCAACCAAGAATCTAAAACATCTGACCAGAAAGAATCAAAGCATTATAAAAGTGAGAAACTCAAACCAGACCTTCTAATATACAGACAATAGCACCATCGAACAAAAAAAAAAAAAAAAAAGGTCAAAATGTAAAAAATGCAGCGTTTTTGGATCATGACTCAGATGAATGAGAGAATATAATCCACAAAAGAAAACTCCTGAGGACCCTCCAAAAGTTTTTAATTTTACAAAACCTATATAATTCACTACCTCAGATCTTTTGTGTACGCACCATCCAACCTTAAAACCTCATTTAGAACCCTCACCAAAAATCAGGACAACTAAGAACGTTTTCTTGTTAAAAGATAAATATCCAACTGAAAGGATTATTACATGAAAGGATTAATAGAAAGGATCAATAGATTGATCTCACATGGTGACTGTAAATTTTTTTAGTTTCAATTAATGGACACACTTGCTTATAATTAGCCCAAAAACAAAAAAAAACCAACTGCACACCATGCAAACAGAAATGTATCTGCAGAGTTTACATGATAATAAAATTGAAAGGGAACCATCAATACTATGTTGAAAATTTGCAGACCAAAACAGATAACCTGAGACATCTCTGAATAAATTCAGTCCTTGGACGATCAACAGATATGAAAAAGTAAGCAAGAAGGAAAAAAAAAAAAGAATATTTGCGGAGAAAAAGTTATTAATTGTATTTGCAAAACAGAAACCATATTTGAGAAAATTAAAACCTAAAAACAATACAAGAAAAGCCAAAAAGATAGCGAAAAGACCAAAGGCGAGAGAAAACCTCACATAAAGAGCCCCAGCAGGAGAAGATCTACCAAAGGCAAGAAGAGATCTCAATGGTTCGACAAATTGGAATCTGTCAAGTGCCTGTGTGGACACGTTTCTAGCATACAAGTATAGCAACATAAATCACAACAGCTCACACCCTGCACTGAAACTACCCAATAGGACCAAGCCCAAGGCATAATCTTGCAGCTTTCCCACCAGTTCCCCCTCTCCAGTACACAATACTCACTGCATACCACAGAAAAAAGACCGACCAAAAGGTACTAGACAACGTAAAGCCCAATAACAAAGGTGTAATGAAGTCAAACCAGACCAACTCAAGGATGAAAAACCACCAATTCCGCAAAATTGATGATCGTCAATCTCAGATGCTAAGAAGTTGAGTACTGCAAAAAGAAAAAACCCACAAGTGCGAAGAGAAAGAAGATATGAAGTGGAAGAGGAGGAGGATTATTTACGATTAATGCAAGGCCTGAATTAATAATTGCTATCCAGCTTTGCACACCAACTGTAGCAATCAACAGAGTAGACAAAGTAGACTAGCAGCAAATATTTTCACAAGACCAATTTTTATAAACAAAGCCACAGCAAAACCTCAAACAATTGATGAGCAACTGCAAATTCTTCAAATTAGCCAACCAGGAAAGAATCACCGCTTGTTGAGTACTGCACAGAGGGAAAAAAGAATTGCAAAGAAGAAGACAAGGAGGATTATGATTCACAGGTAAAGAACGGGGATAATCAGCATCCAACTTTGCGCCATAACTGCAACAATCAACAAAGTAGACAAGGCAGACCAGCAACAGATTCTCAAAAGACCAATTTTTTTATACACCATAACTAAGCAAAGGCATAGCAAAACCTCAATCAGTTGATGAAACACCATAGAATCCTCAAGAGTAGCCAACCACCACCCACGAATCACTGCTTGCAAGAACTCAAGTACTTCAAAAGACAAAAGAAAAAATTCTACAAGCGCAAAGAAGAAAAGGAGGATTTCTAGCTAAAGAAAGCAGAAGGGGTAATCAGCATCAAAACCAAACCAAAACAATCCTTATCGTGCTAGGTGAGCTCAGCTACGTAGATTTCCACCAAGTTCTTCGTCAACTCCGCACAATTGCTGCAATCAACAAGTAGAAAAGGCAGGCCAGCAGGAAAATATTCTCGAAAGACCAATTTTTTATAAACCCAAGACTAAACAAACGGCAAAACCTCAAGAATTGAGTAGAGACCCAGGATTCCTCAAGATATCCACGAATGAATTACTGCTCGCGACAACTTGAGTACTGAAAAAATAATCCAAAACTCACAACAAAGAAGAGGATTTGCAGCTAATTGGTAATTGACATCCAAACCAAACCAAAACAATCCTTATGGCTCACTGAGCTCGGATATATATATTGGAGCTAGTGTATTGGAGCAGATCCATTACTCCATTAATCAATTGCCATCCATCTCTGCACAATTACTGCAGCAATCAACGGAGCACACAGAGCGATCCAGCATAAACAATTAACGGAATTAAGCAGAAAAACAGGATTTGCAGCTAAAAAAAGGCAAACGGGTAACCAAACCAAACAAAAACAACCCTTATCGTGCTAGGTAAGCTCGACTATATGTATTTGACGACACTATTCTCCGTTAGTTAATTAGCACCATCTCTGCACAAATACTGCAGCGGCATAAGAAATTAACGGAGTGTAAAAAAAAAATATTGATTTAAAAACCCTAATCTAACAAATTTTCTTTCGGTTTCAATTATTACCTCAAAAATCTCTTTTTTAGCAAATCATCTACGCTCAAAACTTTAAATTAACCCCAAAAGATTCCCTAAAGATCACATAATTGCAAGCATAGCAGCCTACATAAGGATATTATATATATGTTTCGACAAAATAAATAAATAATTTAAAGGTGGTCAACAAGGGAAACAGAAAAAAGAATTGTTAATGTAACCTATGGAAAACATGTTGAAATATGAAGTAGAATCAAGTATAGTACAAGAGTTTGAAGACTCAAAATTTTTGTTGGTTAATTACATCTGTTTTGGCCTTTGAATTTGTCAATGGGCCTTCAAGGTGTGCTTCATGGTTTATTGTAGCTTTATTCATTTGACCTACCGAAAGACTCGAAACAAACTCAATAGTGTGAAACTTTTCAATGAATGATTTTATCAAAAATTAGACAATCAACAGATATGAGAAAGTAAACAAAAAAAGAAAATATTTTCTGAGAAAAAAGAGCTATTAATTGTATTTGCAAAACAGAAATCCAATTTGAGAAAATTAAATCCTAACAACAGTAGAAAAAAATGCCAAAGTATAGCAAAAAGACCAAAGGCGAGAGAAAAACTCATATAAAGAGCCCAGTACCAGAAGATCTACCAAATTGGAATCTGTCAAGTGCCTATGTGGACGCATTTCTAGCATAAAAGAATAGCAGAAAATAACATAATTCACAACAGCTCACCCCACACAGAAACTAACCAATAGGACCAAGACCAAGGCATAATCTTGCATCATTTCCACCAGTTCCCCTCTCGTACGGATGATGATCACTGCATATCACCGAAAAAGGACCAACGACCAGAAGGTACTAGATAACGTAAAGCCCAATAATAAAGGATTAATGAAGTCAGACCAGACCAACTCAAGGATGAAATACCGCCAATTCTGCAATCGTTAGTTTCCGATGCAAAGAAGTTTACTGCAAAAAGAAAAAACCCACGAGCACAAATAGAAAGAAGATATGAAGTGGAAGAGGAGGATTATTTACTATTAATGAAGGCCTGAATTAATAATTGCCCACAAGACCAATTTTTATAAACAAGGCACAACAAAACCACAATCAATTGATGAGCAACTGCAAATTCCTCAAATTAGCCAACCAGTAAAGAATAGCTGCTTGTTGAGTACTGCACACGAGGAAAAAACCGACAAATGCAAAGAAGACGACAAGAAGGATTATGATTTACGGGTAGAGAATGGGGATAATCAGCACCCAACTTTGCGCAATAACTGCAACAATCATCAAAGTAGACAAGGAAGACCAATAACAGATTCTCAAAAGACCAATTTTTTACACCATAACTAAGCAAAGGCAAAGCAAAACCTCAATCAATTGATGAAACACCGTTGATTCCTCAAGAGTTTCAAGCCATCCACCACTCACGAATCACTGCTTGCAAGAACTCGAGTACTTTAAAATAAAAAATAAAAAATAAAAAATCCACAAGCGCAAAGAAGGAAAGAAGGATTTCAAACTAAAGAAAGAAAAAGGGTAACCGGTATCAAAACCAAACCAAAACAATCCTTTTCGCACTCAGTGAGCTCAGCTAACACCGTTGATTCCTCAAGAGTAGCTAGCCAACCACGACCCACGAATCACTGCTTGCAAGAACTCGAGTACTTTAAAATAAAAAACAAAAAATCCAGAGGCACACAAAGAAGGAAAGAAGGATTTCAAGCTCAAAAAAGAAAAAGGGTAACCCGCATCAAAACCAAACCAAATCAATCCTTATCGTGCTGCGTGAGCTCAGCTATGTAGATTTGACACCACCATGTTCTCTGTTAACTCGGCACAATTGCTGCAATCAACAAGTAGAAAAGGCAGGCCAGCAGAAAAATATTCTTGAAAGACCAATTTTTTAAACCCAAGACTAAACAAAGGCAGAGCAAAACATCAACAATTGAGTAGAACCCAGGATTCAGGATTCCTCAAGATATCCAACCACGAATGAATCACTGCTCGCAACTTGAGTACTGAAAAAAATCCAAAGTCACAAGACCTCGATCAATTGATGAAACACCGTTGATTCCTCAAGAGTAGCCAAGCACACCCCACCAATCACTCCTTGCAAGACCCCACGTACTTCAAAGAACAAAAATAAAAAATCCACAAGCGCAAAGAGAAAAAGGAGGATTTGTAGCTAAATAATGCAATCGGCATCAAAATCAAACCAAAACAATCCTTATCGCGCTGGGTGAGCTCAGCTATGTAGATTTGACACCACCATGTTAGTTAATTAGCATCCAAACTCTGCATAGTTGCTGCAATCAACAAGTAGAAAAGACAGGCCAGCAGAAAAATATTCTTAAAAGACCAATTTTTGATAAACCCAAAAGGCACAACAAAACCTCTTAACAATTGATAAGGCACCCTGGATTCCACAAGATTAGCCAACCACAAATGAATCACTGCTCGCGACAACTTGAGTACTGAGGAAAAAAAATTCCACTAGTCTCAAAGAAGAAGATAGTTTGCAGCTAACGAGTAATAACATCCAAACCAAACCAAACCAAACCAAACCAAACCAAAACAACAATCCTTATCACGCTAAGTAAGCTCGCCTATATGTATTTGAGACCCCCTGCTCTCCCCATTAGTTAATTGTCATCCTCTCTGCACAATTACTGCAGCAATCAACGGAGCAACACAGATATCCAGCATAAACAATTAACGGAGTTAAGCAAAAGAAACAAGATTTCCAGCCAAAGAAGTCGAATGAGTAACCAAACCAAAAAACCCTTATCGCACTAGGTAACCTCGGCAATATAGATCTCACAACACCCCTGTTCTCCGATGGTTATAATTGGCAACATCCATCTTCGCACAATTACTGCAGCAAATCAACGGAGTACATGGAGCATATCCAGCATAAGCAATTAACGGAATTAAAAATACTGATTAAAAACCCTAATCTCATGAATTTTCTTCCAGCTCAATAATTACCTCACACCAAAACAACCGTTATCGCGCTAGGTAACCTCCGGCTATATAGATCTGACAACACCGGTTCTCCGATAGTCAATTGGCACCCATCTCTGCACAATTACTGCAGCAAATCACCGAAGTACACAGAGCGATCCAACATAAACAATTAACGGAGTTAAAATACTAATTAAAGAAACCCTAATCTGATTAATTTTCTTCCAGTTCCGAATTATTACCTCAAAAAACTCTTTTAGCAAATCATCTGCGCTCAAAACTTGTAATTGAAACCCTAAAAGATTCCCTAAAGAAAACTTGTAATTGAAACCCTAAAAGATTCCCTAAAGATCACATAATTGCAAGAATCTATATATACACACATACATAATTGCAAGAATCTATCTACACACTCACATATTCTAATAAATTAATATATATATATATATATATATATACATATACATATATATATATATATACATATACGTATATGGAGAAGAAAACAAAAATTGTTGGAGAGATTGTGTGGACAGACGTAAAAAGGGATTGGGGGGGTATATATAGGGCTTGGGGATAGGAATGGATGGCTAGGATTAAGCGGTGGAGATTGAGATCTGACGGTCAAAAGGCTAAACGCGTTTGTGGATCAAATGCGATTCCTTTTATTTTTTGGTGGTCTTATTTTGACCGCATGAATTGTAAGGCGGTTTTGATCGAATAAAAAATAAATAAATAATATCAAGGCGGTCAAGACAAATAAAAAAGAGAAAAGAATTGTTAATGAGACCTAAGGAAACTTGTTATGCTGGTTTTATTTAAAATTTTAAATTTGTCTCTATTATTTAAAATTAATTAAGTTAATTTATATTATTTTTTAAAAAAATAATTTAGTTTGTGTTTAAATTGATTAAATTAAATTTTTTTAAAAAAAATAAGAATTAAATTAAATTTTTTAAAAAATAATAAGAATGAAATTAACTAATTTTCAATAATAAAGATAATTTTAATTTTTTTTAAATAATATAATTAAATTAATTAATTTTAAATAATATGAATAAATTTAAATTTCAAGAAAAATAATAGGGACGGTTTGTGCAATTTTCTCTAAAGAGGAATTAAGTATAGTTGTAGTTTTTTTTTTTTTGGTCGAAATTAAGAGTTAGAAGACACATAACTTTTGTTGGTTAATTACATTTGTGTTTTGGCAAATTCAAATTCATGAATCTGATAAATATAAAACTGCTTTTACTGTTCTAATTGGATATTATGAATGGAATGTTATGCCTTTTGGTTTGAAGAATGCCTCTTCAGAATTTCAACATATTATGAATGATATTTTTATTCCTTATAGTGAATTTATCATTGTTTATATTGGTGATATTTTGGTATTCTCCAAAAATATAGAACAATATTTTAAACATTTACATATTTTTAAAAGTATAATTATGCAAAGTGGTTTGGTCATATCTAGACCCAAAATGGTTCTTTGTCAAACAAATATAAGATTTTTAGGTCATAATATTGAACAATGAAAAATTATTCCTATAAATAGAAGTATTGAATTTGCTTCTAAATTTCCTAGTGAAATTCTTGATACTCTACCTTATTATCAAAATCTTGTTTTTGATACTGCTATCTTATATGATAGATTGAAAAAATCTCTCTCTGCTTGGACAGAAGCTCATACTAAAGTTGTTAAGACGATAAAGTCTAAAGTTGCTAGATTGTCATGTCTTTCTTTAGCAAATCCCACATGGGATAAAATCATTGTAACTGATACATCTGATATTGGTTTTGGTGGAATTTTAAAACAAATACATCCTCAGACAAAACAAGAATTACTTGTTAAATTTCATTCTAAAAAATGGGGAAATAGTCAGAAGAATTATGCTACTGTTGCAAAAGAAATTATTGCAATTGTTAAATGTGTTTTATAATTTCAAGATGATTTATATAATCAAAAATTTATGAAAGCTCGTGGTAAGGTCATGCATTACATGTGTATGAGTTGCTTACTTTATAGTGTCAATGGAGTTTACTTGATACAGTGACAGAGCCACAGTTAACGACTTACAAATCCACAAAAGCCATCACACGGCATGAGAAGGGCATAACAGCGCGACTCGAGGGATGTCAAAATACAAACCATGACATAGAGTAAATAAACCATACATAAGTAATTAATGCTTTATCATAAATTATTATACCTTAGGTCAAAAATTATATTTAAGCATCTCCTATATTAGAATAGTGGTTATCAAACAGTAACAAATTAGCCTCTTATTAGGCTAAAAGTAAAAGACTGAAAAAAATAAAAGAGAAATACCTGAAGAAAAACTTCTTCGGTTGCCAAAGTAGTAAATTTTACAAAATATAAAATTGAAAGAAAAGAAAGTAGCTTGTTCGAGCTCTGCCTAATAATACGCAAATGGGCCTACTTATACAAATTTGCGGACTTGAAAACAAAATTCAAAAGAACATAATCCGGATTTGAAATGAATGGAGTCCGGGATCACTATACACTCACGTAAAAAAAACAAATAATTGTTTTTACTTTACATAAAGTAAACAGTAGACTTTGTCTGCTGAAAGGGATATGTCACCAGCTGAAAGTGAGATTCCACTTGTATTGATCCGCGAATATCGGCTTTTTATATCAGTCCAAAAATCATTTAAGCATCATCAGACTTTATCTCTATATTTTCATAAATTTGTCCAAGAACATAATTATTGCTCTTGGGCAGGTGCTTTCCCCTTTTGTTTGGCTAGGGGAGCTTTCTCGATCATGACATCCTTTAAACTATCATAAACATCTTCTGCCAGCACATTTGGATTATGTGCTTCTCCTGCTAAAACATTATATGGATTAGAACGCATAGACGCATCTTCTGATGTAGAATCATCATCATTTTCACTATCAACTTCCTTTCCGAAATTTTTCAAAAAGTCTTGCTTGATTGCATCAAGGTAAGAGGCCATGATGTCTCCCTTGGAGCTAATTTGTTGTCGCATCTGGATCTTGCGTAAAAAATGTGAAAAATGAGATTCTTCTTCTTGAGTTGATTCTTCCACTTTGTCCTTGTAAATTTGAACAGTCTGAGCAATTTCATCCACCATATTTTGTCTATAATGTTTCTTTGTTTCTAGATCAATTTTCAGAAATTTTGGCCAAAATTTTGAAAGAAATTTTCTTTTTAAACAAAATATTTTTTGTTTATTCATTTCAGCAATAGGTATCCACTTCCAAATCCATGGTATGATAACCCGAACCCGGCATGCATTTAATAGCATTTGACTGTATTTAATTAAATATTTAATTAGTTAAATCAACCAATTTGCACTATTTTAATATTTCTCTTGGAAGCATTTAGTAATTTTATATTGATTAATTAAAAGATTATTATCTATTTCTATTAATTATAGTAATTGAATTTATTCTCTTGTATTTAATTAAGTGTCATCTTAAATGTTAATATTTAATTGCACTTGATTACATGTTTATATTTACTTGTTCATTCTTATTTTGGTATTAACTTCATAATTCTTTAAAATATTATAGAAATAGTTAAATTAATTATTTTTAAATGAATATTGATTATTTTAATTGTTTTGATTATTTTAATAATCGGTTTTAATAGTCTTGCATTAAAATCACTCGGTTTTCAAATAAATGAGAAAAGTAACTCCGAGTCGGAGTGAATTTTAAACTATTCTACTACTTTACTTTTCAAAAAAATTAAAGTTTTATATTATTGCTCATCACTTTATTAGCGATCGTTTATTAACCGTTCGATCGTAGCATTTCGAAAATGAAAGTTAGAGAAATATTTTTTCGAATTTCGTGAATAATATTTTTAGTTTAATTTAGCTAGTTTTAGTTGGTTTTTATTAAAATTGCATTGTTTTAACTTGAATTAGATTAAATGGCATCAAAATAATCTTATTTGACCAATTTTCACTTAAGTTTGACTTTGCAAAATGACCATTTTGCCCTTGAGCTTTGTCAATTTTTTTAAATAGCCAAAAATCAACAAAATGATCAAAAAAAACAAACTTCAAAATGCCCTATAAGTCCTTGCCATGGCCGAAACTCCAAGGAGGAAAAAAAAAAGATTTTTCTTGCAGTTTCTTCTACAATCGTGCGTGGAATTGCTCGGGGGTCGTGCCTCGGGTCCTTGCAGGTCTTGGTCTTCAATCTCTGTGAGGGTTTTCACGCTTTTGTGCATATTATATGAAATTTGATTTTTGATTCAAATTTTTAGATTTGATATTTAATGCGTTATAATGCTTGAAATTGATTGGAAATGCTTCTTTAGGGTTCGTAGAGCATTACTTGTTAGTTATTTAGCGATTTTTACAGTTAGAAATGCAAATTGAATTTAGGCAAGAATGTGAATAGTAAAAATAAATAGTAAAACCCTAGAATTTCGGATTTTTTATCCGAATTGCGATTTCTTGATTTGGATAGGTGGCATTAATGATAGAAAGATAAAATGTGCAATAAAAACGGATCGGCCTTTGTTAAAATTAGAAATTAGACAAAAAAACGTAAAGGGGCCGTTTGACCAAAAGTTGACCGTGTTCGAATTGGGTTGGGGGTTTTGCTATTGAGGGCATGGAAGCACTTTTGGCGCTGTTGTGGCGTTGATTGAGCGACCGGTTAGTATAGTTGTAGTTCAAACGCAGTAGGTGGACTTTCGGGCTTCAGTTGGAAAAGTAAGGTTTAGAGACATAGAAACGTGCCTTGTAGTGCCTAAGTGAATGTAGTGAAATCG
Source organism: Ehretia macrophylla (assembly GCA_037974665.1). Classification (NCBI taxonomy): domain Eukaryota; kingdom Viridiplantae; phylum Streptophyta; class Magnoliopsida; order Boraginales; family Ehretiaceae; genus Ehretia; species Ehretia macrophylla. The sequence goes on from CM075774.1 coordinate 1,004,955, forward strand.
GTTTCCTAATCCCGTAGCTCGTTTGCTCGTAATTGCCTTTGGAAGTTAGAGATTGAATAGTGATATTTGTCGTTTTCGTGTTTGAACTGTTGTTACTTGTTTAATTGGTGTTATTGTTGCTATTAATGATAGTTATGCTTGAAAAGTTAGTTGAATGCTAGTATTAATTGTAAATGCTTGATATCTCGTTTATCGCCTCTAATCTGTATTGTTGTGCTATCGCTCGTTTATCGCCTTGTATCGTGTCTTGCATTGCATAGTGTCAGGTGCGTGAGTGATGGGCCTCTCTGGGTAGTCTCGGGCTGCCAATGTTGGTTGTTCTAGCTCCGTATCCTATTCCCTTTCTCGCTTGGGTTGCCTCCCAGGGAGATTTGGGTCGTAGAATTGATTGGATACTTCCGAGATATTCCAAACTGAAGTTATAAGGTGGTTGCGTGCTTATTGTCATCGTTGTCAACATCAAGCTCGAGATTGATGTAATGCTCGTGGAATCGAATCGAATGGTACATTGCTCGTATGAATGAACCATAGCCTTCAGAGTGTGGTATAGTTTTGAATGGTTGTGTTAATGCTTTCACTAATTGCTTATTGTATTGATTGTTTGTCTTGATTGCTTACTTACCAGTTATATTGCTTAACTGTTTTATTTGCATTGCACGACTTTCTTTCTCTCCACCACGATATCTGTCTCGCCCTCGCTGAGTATACGTGTTGTGTATACTCATTCCTCACCACCACATTTCAGGAAATGCCATGTTAGCTGGAAAGTTCGTGGTTACGTGAAAGTTCGTGCTTGAAGAGTTATCATGCGTGCTATGTGGCTTGAGTTGTCAAAGATGCAAAGATGTGTGTTCATGTGTTGTTTGTATTTAATGTTAAAAAGGAATCTAATATAAGTTTTATTAGGTTATTGAAGTGGTATGATAGGTTAGTTCATGTATTTAGTTAGTATAGCTGAACTTTAATGCATGTTGTATTGTTTAAAGAAAGAGTTAGAATAGTCTGGTACTTGGAAATATATATATACTTGTTGTGTTTATTTGTTGAGAAACAAGGCTCGGATGGCCTTGAGGTGTTTGTATGGTTGGACACGGTGCTGGTCCACTTATATGCTATAGCAGGTATTTGCATTTTGCCTAGAAACAGGGGAGACTCCGTCCGTTTTTCCCTAAAATTTTGTCCGGTTTGGAATTTGGGTTGTGATTAGATTGATTGATAGAACTCCCGGTCTCGAGAGAGATCGGGGTGTTACACATGGGACACCAAATTCCATGAAGAAAAATAAAGAACTTGATCCTTCAATATAAAGATCAGGGTTATTCCCTATATAAGGGCATGAAGCTAACCATTCTGTAAAAAGTCGTTTATAAGGTTCATGTAAAATTTTTATAGAAGGTCCATATTGTGGCCACCAAGTATGGATCCATGCAGGGAATTTCCGTTGTTGAAAAATTTGGGGGTTAAATTTAATAAACCAAGAATGTTTTTTCTGGGGATTTTCATATAAGAAAACTTTTGAAAATGCTTCAACATAATCCCAATAATTAAATTGGTAAACATTTTTGTTATCACGAGGATAAGTAAACTGTCTTTCAGCCATTGTGCTGATTCCCCATTCAGAAGGTGAAATTTTTTTCTTAATTTAAATTTTACTATAAGTATAAACATGAATAGAATTATTCATTTTGAAATGTTCAAAGTCACAACTATCAGTTGCTTGCAAGATAGACTCATAAAAGACTCTTGACTTATGGCGATGCACCGGGAAAAAGAAATTATTAAGATATCAGTCCATGAGATACCATGGATCACTGATCCATTGTTTATCCGAAATTTCAAAAATAAGAATAGTTTCATCATGAGAATGTGACTCATAAGAGTCAACCTCATCATCATGCTCCACAATATTAGCATAGGATGATGCATGTGGAGCAGAAGTATCTGCATCAAGCAATTTCTTGATTTGTGCATAATTCGAATGAGATGGGTCGATAGCAACACCACCACTAGTTAGATTAACTAGTTGTTTTCTTGCAATGATCCTATTAGAATCATTTTTTCCACGTCCTCTTCCTCTTCTCTTATTAGGGTTAGAGTAGTTACCCCTAGCGGGGAGCATCCTGCAAAAATTCACGAGTCAAGACGTCCGATAGAGAATTATTATCTCCTTTACTATGATTAATCTCACAATCAAAAGGAGCAAGATGAGCTTGCCACCGAGCAAACATTTGTTTGGAAACGTCATGTTTAAAATCTTTCTGAAACATAAATTTTGCAGCACTACAATCAGTACGTATAAGAAATTTTTGATTATATAAATCATCTTGAAATTTTAAAACACATTTAACAATTGCAAGAATTTATTTTGCAACAGTACCATCATTCTTCTGACTATTTCCCCATTTTTTAGAATGAAATCTAACAAGTAATTCTTGTTTTGTCTGAGGATGTATTTGTTTTAAAATTCCACCAAAACCAATATCAGATGCATCAGTTTCAATGATTTCATCCCATGTGGGATTTGCTAAAGAAAGACATGACAATCTAGCAACATTAAACTTTATCATCCTAACAACTTTAGTATGAGCTTCTGTCCAAACAGAGGAAGATTTTTTCAATTTATCATATAAGATAGCAGTATCAAAAGTAAGATTTTGATAATAAGGTAGAATATAATTTAAACTACCTAAAAATCTCTGTAATTGAGTTTTATCAAGAATTTCATCAGGAAATTTAGAAGCAAATTCAATACTTCTATTTATAGGAATAATTTTCCCTTGTTCAATATTATGACCTAAAAATCTTATCTTTGTTTGACAAAGAACCATTTTAGGTCTAGATATAACCAAACCACTTTGCATAATTATACTTTTAAAAATATGTAAATGCTTAAAATGTTGTTCTATATTTTTGAAGAATACCAAAATATCATCAATATAAACAATAATAAATTCACTATAAGGAATAAAAATATCATTCATGATATGTTGAAATTCTGAAGGGGCATTCTTCAGACCAAAAGGCATAACATTCCATTTATAATGTCCAATTGGAACAGTAAAAGCAGTTTTATATCTATTAGATTCATGAATTTGAATCTGCCAGTATCCTGATTTTAAATCAAACTTTGAAAATATCAAAGCATCATGCAAACGATCTAATAAATCTTTTTTATTAGCGATAGGATACCTAATCCATTTAATAACTTTATTAAGAGGTTTATAATTAATAACAAGTCTAGGAACACCTTTTTCTTGTTCCGCATGTTTATTAACATAAAAAGCAGTACAACTCCATGGAGAGTGAGAAACTCTAATCAATTTCTTTTCAATTAAAGAATTAATTTCTTTTTTACATAATTCTAAATATTCAAAATTCATTTGACAAGGTCTTGCCTTTGTTGGAATATTTTTCTGAATTAAATATTCTTCATATGGAATAGTAACAATATATATTTTTTTCTATTCCAAAAAGCATTTGGATGATCATTACAAATATCAATTGAAAATTGATTTTGTATCATTTTAATCTTTTCTTGTATCTTTGAATTCTTGAGTCTTTCCTTAATATTATAAAAAGAAATTTCTTTTTGTATAAAATTTAATTGAGAATTTTTTGCAATAAGCAAATCCTGAATTTGATTTAAAATTTTTATTTTTGGATCAGTTATAAACTGAAAATTCAAATTCATTCCTTGAAAAGAAGCTTTTATGCCATTAGCATCAATATGAGTAAGAGGCATAATTTCCTGAATAAAAGGAGTACCAAATATAACATGGTTAGTTAAATTCTTAACTAATAAAAAAGTAGCAGGTATACAAACTTTATTATGACAAATATAAGTGTCAGTCAATTTATACTGAACATGTAAATTTTGTTCAGTTGCAGCAGAAATAGTATGAATAGTTTTCTCAAAATATTTTGTAGAAATTAATCATTCCTGTATGCAATTTATATCTGCTCCAGTATTAATTAAAGCAATTAAATCACGTTTAATATAATCTTTTTCTATTAAAAGATTTATTTTAACATGCCACTTTTGTGAAGTAACTAACTTTAAATTAGCTAGTAAAACATGTTGATTTTCAATATTTAACGCAGAAGAAGAAGAAGTTTCTTCTTTCATTTTTCATTTTTCTAATAAAGAAAGACGATGATCTATTAAATTATTATCTTGTTTCAAAGTTTTAATTTCTTCTTTCAAAGCGGGTGAGTCCTTATGAACTCAGCGAGGAGGAATGAGAGATAACGTTTTTAAAAACTCTTTTCCAATTAATCTTATGAAAAACCCTTTTGAAAACATGTCATATGAAATAAGCAAGTTCATAACATAACATAAATATAAATGAACATATTTACCCGTCTTTCCTCTCCAAGGTCCTCTAGGAACCAAGCGAGAGTACTTAAACACATAGTGAAAAGGATACGTTGAGCTTTCGCTCTCAAGATCAATCGGTGAGCATTTGCTCTCAAGATCATTTTCGATAACAATTGTTGCGGCCGACTTCAATCATTCACTTATCACTCCAAATGGGTGTACTCCGGATGTACCCCGAAATCTTACGACCCAACTCTCCGATGGTGGAATGCCAAGCGAGAGAGGGAATTGGACCATGGTAATCACGGGAACACCGACAAGCCCTGTGCCGCCCGGCGTTCGTGAAACACTACCATGCCACAATGAAAGGTTGCAACCTTGTATACAATGCACATTTATGTCATTTAACATTTCACATTTGGAGGTCAACAAAGTAGGTTGCCTTTGAGCAAGTATATGATCACATTTTTGACATATTGGCACATAAGGCATTGTAAGAACATATAATTATTTCATATATCAATTTGAAAGCGATTAAACTTTCACGGGCAGCCAAGTAATCATGTTCAAAATAAGCCAATGAATGACTTTTAACAATTCACATTAGGAGGTCAACAAAGTAGGTTGCCTTCGGATACACATATAATCACATATCGACAAGTAAACATACGAGGCATGCTTTGACGTGTAAATTCACTTTGTAAAACACTTAGGAGCATATGAACATTTAACGGACAGCCAAGTAACATCTTGCTAACAAGTCATTTTACCCAATTTAGTTCACATACCAAGTATTAGGATCACACGAGTATGCTACGACAATTTACCCAAGACCGGGTGCAAGAATAGTTAACTTATCAACATGCAAACATCGGGGATCATGTTTAGAGTTATAAATACAATTCCGGGCAGTCTATTAACAATCTAAACATCCATTATAACTCACACAAGAATGGTTTAAGACTTGGGAGCCTACGGGGCCATTAGGGCTTACAAGGTCGTGCTCGGGCATTAGTTTTATTGCTAAGCACCACAAGTGATACTTAAACCATTTCAATCATACTTAGCATTTATTGGGCAGCCTACTAACCAATCAATTAAACACATTTAACCATAGGATTATCACTTAGCAAGCATTCATGAGCAATAGGGCCTCAATTTCGTGCTACACATGCGATTAAGCAACAATGCATCATGTAATTAAACCCAAGCCATGCATCAATCCGTTAAGCATCCTCAACCAACCAAAACAGCCCACACAACTTCTAATTTCCACAATTTCCAAGCATTTAATACCACAAGTAAAGTTACAACATGATTCAAAGCATATTACTAAGCGAAAACCCTACTGCAATGGTCTATTTTTCCACATTCAATTAACCAAGCAAATAATCTCCAATTTCAGTGAAGCAAATGTCACATTTAAGCTTAATGAGTGCTTTAAATCTAGGAACAAACCTTGATGCATTTGGAGTTCGGACATAGGAGTTATGGCCAAAACCGTGAGACTACGCAAAACTGTCCAATTTTAGACACATTACGATTTTTGCCATTTTTGAGGGTCTTAGAGTCAGATTTAGCTTTGGCCTATTTCTGACAAAATGTCCAAAATTGCAAAATCTAGCAAGATACCAATTTTCATGCATTTTTATCAATATTTACTAGGTCAAAAATACTTTGTTCTACAAAGTCAGTAATCTGTCAGAAACCTATTTCATTTTTCTATTTTTTTTTTCAGATTTAGACACCTTTCGATATTTTTCCATTTTGGGGGTCTTAGAGTCAAAATTGGCCTTGGCCTATTTGTACAAAAATGTTCATAACTGACAAAACTAGTGACTTACCAATTTTCACACATTTTTATCAAGGTTTACTAAGCCAAATGCACTTCGTACTACAAGGTCAGAAAACTGCCAACAAAAACGTTTTTACCTATCTTCAAGTTCAAGCCATTATCATGCCATGCATGAGTAGAGAAGCTCATATACACACATATACAACAACTACAGAGGTAAATATAGCCACATCAGAGCATGCATGTGAGTTTTGAAGGCTTTCAAAAGAGTTTAACACTCACCTTAGCAACTTGATGGATGAAAATGCACAAATGCTATTGAAATCGCACAAATAGACCTTTTTCATTGCTTTGGCCGAGAGGTATGTTGATTTCCTTTGGTTTAGCGGTTGGTTTGGGAGACGGACCTATGTCCGTCTCCAAAAAAAAAGGAGACAGACCAATGGTCCGTGTAAAAAAAAAAAAGGCGGTTGGTTTGGGAGATCTCCAAAAAAAAAGGAGACGGACCAATGGTCCATCTCCAAAAAAAAAGGGGCGGTTGGTTCAAGTGGCTGACAGCCACTTGAACCAATTCAAAAACTTTTAGGGGGAAATACAAAAAAAAAAAAAAAAAAATTGTGCCAAGTCCTTTAAAAGGACTTGGCACGGTTCAAGTGGTTGGAAAATCCAGCCACTTGAACCATGTTTTCATTTTCTCTCAAATGAATTTTGGGGGAAAATTAAAAAATAAAATAAAATTTGAGCATAACCCCCCCTCCCCCCCCCCCCCCCCCCCCCCCGCCCCTCTTCCCTTTCTCTTAACTCATATTTTCAATTGTGAACTAATTATTAGTTTACCTTATTTTAAGGTAATTCCTTTATTTAATTTTATTTTAAATTTCGAATTTATTTTGGTTTAGTTCATTATATATATGTTTCTCTTAACTCATATTTGGATTATATATGTACTATGTATATATGTCATATATATGTATGTATAACTAATAGATTTATGTAAATACATTTAGTTCTGGTAGTTTTTTCATGATTTTAAGATTTTTTTTTTAATTTCAGCTTTATTTAGTGTTTTTTTTCCTTTCATATATACATATATATGTGTGTGTGTGTGTGTAAGTGATAGATTTAGGTAAATATATGATTTTTTTGTAGTTTTATCATGAGTTTAGGGTTTTTTAAAAAAAATCAGATTTCTTTTTGTTTTTCTTTCATTTTTGTATATAGGTGTATAAGTGATAGATTTAGGTATATATATATATATATATATATATATATATATATATATATATATATATATATATATATATATATCTAATTAGTATAATTTTTATGGTAAAAAATTTCAAATTTTTATAGTAATTTTGACATAATCCGAATTTATTAATTTTTTTTTAAAAGAAATTTAAAAAATGTGACGGAAATGAGACAAAATGTGAGAGAGACGGAACGGAGATGAAATGTGAACGGAGACGGAAATGAGACGAAATTATAGGGAGACGAAAATAAGACGAAATGTAAGAGAGACGGAAAAGTGACGAAATGCGAGGGAGACGAAAAAGTGACAAAATGTGAGCGAGACAGAAAAGTGACGAAATATTTTTTCATCTCTATTTGAGACGAAACGGAAACAAAATGAAAAAAAGGAGACGGGCCGAAAGGTGACGCCCGATTTTCGTCTCCGTTCCGTCTCCTTTTCAGATTGGAGGCGGAACGGAGACGAAAATGTACTGTCTCCAAACGCAAAATTTCTTGTAGTGTCTTAAAATAGATGGATTTAAACTAGAACCTTCTACTTCTAAATTAGAAAAGGTTCTGGATGATGCTTTAAAAGGATTAAAGTTTAGTATGATTAATGATCAATTTGAACCCAATCTTACTCAAGATGAGAAGATAGCTCATGCTAGATATTTGCAATTAACTTTTGATGTAAATAAGCTAAAAAATTATAAGAATAAATATCAGGATGTTCCTACCCAAATGAAATATTACTATCCTCGTCCTAACCCGCAGGATGTTCTTTTTGAAGAACCTTTGATGACTGAAACCATTACATTTAGTGGTAGACAAATCTATGAATGAACTATAGATGGTCAAACTGAGTTGCAGATTTATAATACAGCTCATAGAATGCTGATGTATTCTACTATTTGTAAACAAAATGATAATTCGGATAAGCGTATAGCTATGATGATTACAACAGGATTTGCTGGTCAATTAAAAGGTTGGCGGGATAATTATTTAAACCAGAACCAACGTGATAAAATCTTAAATACTACTAAAATAGTAGATGAACAAGTTCAAGAAAATGCTATTTATACTCTTTGTTTATCTATATGTGAACATTTCACAGGAAGATATTTACATCAATATGATAATTCTAGGACTTGTTGCAGAATTTAAGATGTCCTACTTTAATCTCTTTTAGATGGTATAAGGATGTTTTCTTATCCATGGTAATGAATTTACCTTATGCCAATAGTAATCATTGGAAATCTAAATTTGTGGATGGATTACCTTCTGTTTTTGCAGAAAGAATTAGGAAAGGTCTTAGAAAAAGATCAGACAACAATAATATTCCATGGGATACTTTTAATTATGACACTCTTATTACATTATGTGTAGAAGAGGGATAATCTCTCTATAATGATATTCGTATGAATTATCAATTGAAGAAACAAAAACTAACTGAAAGAAATCAGTTAGGTGAATTTTGTGAACAATTTGCTATGGACATACCTAGCACATCTAGAAATAAACCTTGAAAACATCATAAAGAAAGACCCCGTAAAATGGAATATTATAATAAATATAAATCTAATGCTTATAAAACGAAGGCAACAAAGAAACGTGAATGGCGTGAAAAAAAAGGTTGTGTACCTTAGAAAAAAATAACTACATGTTATACATGTGGTAAAAAAGGCCATTATGCTAATAAATGTAGAACGAAGAAAAAGATAAATAGGCTCTGATACCATTTGAGGCTCAGGGGATAACAGCTCGTGGTAAGGTCATGCATTACATGTGTATGAGTTGCTTACTCTATAGTGTCAATGGAGTTTACTTGATACAGTGATAGAGCTACAATCAACAACTTACAAGCTCACAAAAGCCATCACACGACATGAGAATGGCATAACAGCGCGACTCGAGGGACGTCAAAATACAAACCTTGACATAGAGTAAATAAACCATACATAAGTAATTAATACTTTATCATAAATTATTATACCTTGGGTCAAAAATTATATTTAAGCATCTCCTATATTAGAATAGTGTCATTTGAGGCCCAGGGGATAACAGCTCGTGGTAAGGTCATGCATTACATGTGTATGAGGTGCTTACTCTATAGTGTCAATGGAGTTTACTTGATACAGTGACAGAGCCACAGTCAACGACTTACAAGCCCACAAAAGCCATCACACGGCATGAGAAGGGTATAATAGCGCTACTCGAGGGATGTCAAAATACAAACCATGACATAGAGTAAATAAACCATACATAAGTAATTAATGCTTTATCATAAATTATTATACCTTGGGTCAAAAATTATATTTAAACATCTCCTATATTAGAATAGTGGTTACCAAACAGTAACAGATTAGCCTCTCATTAGGCTAAAAGTAAAAGACTGAAAAATAAAAGAGAAATACCTGAAGAAAAACTTCTTCGATTGCCAAAGCAGTAAAATTTACAAAATATAAAATTGAAAGAAAAGAAAGTAGCTTGTTCGAGCTCTGCCTAATAATAAGCAAATGTCGCCTACGTATACAAATTTGTGGACTTGAAAACAAAATTCAAAAGAACCTAATCTGAATTCGAAATGAATGGAGTCCGAGATCACTATACACTCACACGAAAAAAGCAAATAATTGCTTTTAGTTTACATAAAGTAAACAGTAGACTTTGTCTGCTGAAAGGGACATGTCACCAGCTGAAAGTGAGATTCCACTTGTATTGATCCGCGAATATCGGCTTTTTATATCAGTCCAAAAATCCTTTAAGCATCATCAGACTTTATCTCTATCTTTTCATAAATTTGTCCAAGAACATAATTATTGCTCTTGGGCAGGTGCTTTCCCATTTTGTTTGGCTAGGAGAGCTTTCTCGATCAGGACATCCTTTAAACTATCCCAAACATCTTTTGCCAATACATTTGGATTATGTGCTTCTCCTGCTAAAACATGATATAGATTAGAACGCATAGACGCATCTTCTGATGTAGAATCATCATCATTTTTACCATCAACTTCATTTCCGAAATTTTTCAAAAAGTCTTCCTTGATTGCATCAAGGTAAGAGGCCATGATGTCTCCCTTGGAGCTAATTTGTTGTCGCATCTGGATCTTGCATAAAAAATGTGAAAAAAGATATTCTTCTTCTTGAGTTGATTCTTCCACTTTGTCCTTGTAAATTTGAACAGTCTGAGTAATTTCATCCACCATATTTTGTCCATAAGGTTTCTTTGTTTCTGGATCAATTTTCAGAAGTTTTGGCCAAAATTTTAAAATAAATTTTCTTTTTAAACAAAATATTTTTTGTTTATTCATTTTAGCAATAGGTATCCACTTCCAAATCCATGGGACACCAAATTCCATGAAGAAAAATAAAGAACTTGATCCTTCAATATAAAGATCAGGGCTATTCCTTATATGAGGGCATGAAGCCAACCATTCTGTAAAAAGTCCTTTATAAGGTTCAGGTAAAATTTTTATAGGAGGTCCATATTGTGGCCACCAAATATGGATCCATGCAGGGAATTTCCATTGTTGAAAAATTTGGGGGTTAAATTTAATAAACCAAAAATATTTTTTTTAGGATTTTCATATAAGAAAACTTTTGAAAATGCTTCAACATAATCCCAATAATTAAATTGGTAAACATTTTTGTTATCATGAGGATAAGTAAATTGTCTTTCAGCCATTGTGCTGATTCCCCATTCAGAAGGTAAAAGAATTTTCTTAATATAAATTTTATTATAAGTATATACAGGAATAGAATTATTCCTTTTGAAATGTTCAAAGTCACAACTATCAGATGCTTGCAAGATAGACTCATAAAAGACTCTCGACTTTTGGTGATGCACTGGGAAAAATTATTAAGATATCGGTCCATGAGATGCCATGGATCACTGATCCATTGTTTATCCGAAATTTCAAGAATAAGAATAGTTTCATCATGAGAATGTCACTCATAAGAGTCAACCTCATCATCATGTTCCACAATATTAGTATAGGATGATGCCTGTGAAGCAGAAGTATCTGCATCAAGCAATTTCTTGATTTGTGCATAATTCGGATGAGATGGGTCGATAGCAACCCCACCACTAGTTAGATTAACTAGTTGTTTTCCTGCAATGATCCTATTAGAATCATTTTTTCCACGTCCTCTTCATCTTCCCCTATTAGGGTTAGAGTAGTTACCCCTAGCGGGGAGTATCCTGCAAAAATTCACGAGTCAGGAAGTCCGTTAGAGAATTATTATCTCCTTTAATATGATTAATCTCACAATCAAAAGGAGCAAGATGAGCTTGCCACCAAGCAAACATTTGTTTGAAAACATCATGTTTAAAATCTTTTTGAAACATAAATTTTGCAGCACTACAATCAGTACGTATAAGAAATTTTTGATTATATAAATCATCTTGAAATTTTAAAACACATTTAACAATTGCAAGAATTTCTTTTGCAAAAGTAGCATAATTCTTCTGACTATTTCCCTATTTTTTAGAATGAAATCTAACAAGTAATTCTTGTTTTGTCTGAGGATGTATTTGTTTTGAAATTCCACCAAAACCAATATCAGATGCATCAGTTTCAATGATTTTATCCCATGTGGGATTTGCAAAAGAAAGACATGACAATCTAGCAATTTAGACTTTATCGTCTTAACAACTTTAGTATAAGCTTCTATCCAAACAGAGGAAGATTTTTTCAATCTATCATATAAGATAGCAGTATCAAAAGTAAGATTTTGATAATAAAGTAGAATACAATTTAAACTACTTAAAAATCTCTATAATTGAGTTTTATCAAGAATTTCATCAGGAAATTTAGAAGCAAATTCAATACTTCTATTTATAGGAATAATTTTCCCTTGTTCAATATTATGACCTAAAAATCTTATCTTTGTTTGACAAAGAATCATTTTGGGTCTAGATATAACCAAACCACTTTGCATAATTATACTTTTAAAAATATGTAAATGTTTAAAATGTTGTTCTATATTTTTGGAAAATACAAAAATATCATCAATATAAACAATGATAAATTCACTATAAGGAATAAAAATATTATTCATGATATGTTAAAATTCTAAAGGGGCATTCTTCAGACCAAAATGCATAACATTTCATTCATAATGTCCAATTAGAACAGTAAAAACAGTTTTATATCTATCAAATTCATGAATTTGAATATGCCAATATCCTGATTTTAAATCAAACTTTGAAAATATTAAAGCATCATGCAAACGATCTAATAAATATTTTTTATTAGAAATAAGATACCTAAGCCATTTAATAACTTTATTAAGAAGTTTATAATTGATAACAAATTTAAGAACACCTCTTTCTTATTTCGCATGTTTATTAACATAAAAAGCAATATAACTCCATAGAGAGTGAGAAACTCTAATCAATTTCTTTTTAATTAAAGAATTAATTTCTTTTTTACATAATTCTAAATATTCAAAATTCATTTGACAAGGTCTTGCCTTTGTCGGAATATTTTTCTGAATAAAATCTTCTTCATGAATTTTCTTCCAGCTCAATAATTACCTCACACCAAAACAACCCTTATCGCGCTAGGTAACCTCTGGCTATATAAATCTGACAACACCGGTTCTCCGATAGTTAATTGGCACCCATCTTTGCACAATTACTGCAGCAAATCACCGGAATACACAGAGCGATCCAACATAAACAATTAACGGAGTTGAAATACTAATTAAAAAACCCCTAATCTGATGAATTTTCTTCCAGTTCTCAATTATTACCTCAAAAAACTCTTTTAGCAAATCATGTGCGCTCAAAACTTGTAATTGAAACCCTAAAAGATTCCCTAAAGATCACATAATTGCAAGAATCTATACATACACACATATACATAATTGCAAGAATCTATATATACACTCACATATTCTAAATAGATAAATATATATATATATATATATATATATATATTTATGGAAAAGCAAACAAAAATTGTTGAGAGATTGTCTGGACAGACGTAAAGAGAGATGGGGTATATATAGGGCTTAGGGATAGGAATGGATGGCTAGGATTAAGCGGTGGAGATTGAGATCTGACGGTCAAAAGGCAAAATGCGTTTGTGGATCAAATGCGATTCCTTTTATTTTTTGGTGGTCTTATTTTGACCGCATGAATTGTAAGGCAGTTTTGATCGAATAAAAAAAAATAATATAAAGGCGGTCAAGACAAGGAAAAAAGAATTGTTAATGGGACGGACCTAAGGAAAACTTGTTAAGCTGGTCTTACTTAAAATTTTAAATTCGTCTCTATTATTTAAAATTAATTAATTAAATTTATATTATTTTTATAAAAAATAATTTAATCTGTGTTTAAATTAATTAAATTGAAATTTTTTAAAAATAATAAAGATTAAATTAATTTTTTTTTAAATAATAAGAATTAAATTAAATTTTTAAAAAAATAAAAAAAATTAAATTAGTTAATTTTCAATAATAGAGATAATTTTAATTTTTTTTAAAAATAATATAATTAAAATAATTATTTTTAAATAATATGAAAAAATTTAAATTTCAAAAAAAATAATAGGGACGGTTTGTGCATTTTTCTCTAAGGAGGAATTAAGTATAGTTGTAGTTTTTTTTTTTTTTGGTCGAAATTAAGAGATAGAAGACACATAACTTTTGTTGGTTAATTACATTTGTGTTTTGGCTTTTGAATTTGTCTATGGCTCTTAAAGGTATGCTTCACGGTCTATTGTTGCTTTTTTTCCTTTTTGGATTTATATGGAAGTCAAAGGCAGAAAATTAAAAACAAACTATTCATTTGACATCTTTTCTGACAACACTATTAAAGAAATCAGAACATAGCCAATGGTGAAAATTTTTAAGGAATGGCTATGAAATTAAACAATTAATCCGAACATATACAAGCATCTGGTAGGTATGCGATATGTTTGTGTAATAGCTATTTATTGTCTTGTTTGTGAGCTTGGGTTCTTATCTTGTAAGAGTATAATGCTTGTTAGTTCGATTTTACAGCAAGCAGAATCTTGACATAAGTAGGGTGACTTGTCATTTTTGCATATTTTCTAATATATTTTAAAAATATATTAAAATTTAAATCTTTCTTCATGATCTCATCCCATATGAGTAGATTAGTCTGATAAAAAAACTTACTAAAATTAATCTCATAATAGTATCTTGACTAATTTAATTTTTAGATTTGAACGATCTCCTAATTATGTCCAAAGGGCTCCAATATTAGACTATGTTGAGACTTTAAGATGTATATTTTTTATATGAAATAAAGCAAAATTCTTATAAAACGAATTATTATGTTGAATTATTTTATTTATTTATTTATTTTTGTGTTCTCAAAGGGAGATTTAACTGAAAAGGAACACCAACAGATATAAGAGATAGCCTAGTAAGCTATCCAATCTGTAACCCGATTGGCGATAAAATCATTGTCATTAGTTATCTACCCAATCTTCAACCTACTTTGATGATCTTCTACTCCACTTAAAACTAACGGAAGTTAAGGTGGATTAGCATCTCAATCTTTACCAAACCATTCAGAAGACTTGATCTATTAAAAAAAAAAAAAAAAAACTTAGATCAACTCAAAGGTGTCATAGTGACTAATTTACTAAACATTCAGAAGACATTTACAGTAAATACGGCTTGGATAAATAGGAATTCTGCTTCTCTTGTACACAAAGAAACCAAAACGCCACAATTCGAATTCAAAATTCTTTGATCACAACATATCACTTCCTTACCACTCTACCCCACTCTTGGGTGTCATAGGAATCCAGTTTTACTAAAACATTCAGAAGCCAAAGCAATTATCAGTTTCTTGATACTGCAAATGATGAGAGTACGGTCTGATCTCTCTTGAATTCTCTCAATTCTCTAGCTGCTGCACTTCTTCATGGGATGGGGCCAGTGCTGCCTCTTTGTGGACGGTTCCAATGCTTCAGTGCTATTTGATGGTGTCTTACTTGCACTGTCGCAGCACAAGAGGAAGCTTTGCCGGTCAGATCATACATCACTGTTGCAATCCTTTGCAACATTACATTAAAACAATCAACTGAAGAAAATTCGTCATAGAGTACAAAGCACAATCTAACGGTCCAAGAATTCACCTAAAACATCAACTGAGAGACAAAAATTCTCGAACTCGCCTAAAACATCGTCGACTGAAAGACATTCATCACGAGGTAAAAGCAAAAAAGAAGACATTCATCATCAAGTACAAGCAAAAAGACTAAAAGAAGCCTCTGATAGTTGAGCAAAATGTTAAATTTATGAATTATGACTATTAACATACATATGATCGAAACTAATGAATAGTCAAATTTTCTGGAGAATTTACCTATAATTGAGACTGAAGCACTCTATTTCATCTGTTGTCAATCAGGCCAGTAAAACGATCAGTAAGATGTATAGTGTTGAGCCAGATTACACATTCTAAACATCCTTTTCTTTGTACATAAGAGCTCCTCCGTCGGGCAGATCAGAAAATCCTCCTGCTGCTTCAGTAAAATCATGAGACAATTGCTTAGACCCTTGCCCTCCTCCTTTTCCCGTGCTTGGAACCGGCTGTATTTTCACAGGCAGAGTTACAAAGGTCACCTAAAGCACAAAGGAAGAACAGCAAGTGGCGGGAAAATGTATTCACACCAACTCCTACAACAACAACAAAGATGCAGAACGACAAAATGGGATATCAGCTCACCTTCAACATACAATTTTGATTCATGAGCGAAAATGGACATACAAAAGCTAGCATGAGATAACATGGGCATTGAAGCAAGATACGAAAAAAGGATGCAAGGAAGCTAGCAAGAGATGACATGGGGGGATAAGCAAAGCAAACACCAATAACGGCAAAAGATGAACCACCAAAAGGAGCATATTAGTAGGTTTGTACATGTATTATATAAAAGTAGATAAAATAGGAAAGAACATCTATTGTAGCACATTAATTTTGATCCTATTCATAACATCTAACAGCTTTAAACTGTAGTGCATCAATTTTGATGCTATTTATAGGGATTTCCTTGTGTATCCTAGTATGTTTTGAATCCGAGGGAAGTGACCCCTATCTTTTCCTGTCCACTTTCCGAACTTTTCACTTCCTCCATGTTGCATCGCATCTCTTTTCATGTTAAGAGACTAGGCTCCTATTGAGAGAAAGAGAGAGAGAGAGAGAGAAGAGAGTCGATCTAGAAAAACTTGAACATGTGCTTATATTTGTCTATGTAAACCAACAAAAGAAGCAAGCCACAGATAAAAGCACTGCACAAACTTAATTTCTTAGCATATAATGATGAACCCAGAGAGCATCTTGTCCAATCATTGCATCCATATAAAGACAATCATTAGTACGACATATGAGAAAAACGTAGATCCAACTGCTAAGATACGGAGAAACCACAAAAGATGAGCAGCACCTCCAAAACCAGATCTGGTGCAACTGAGGATGATCTGTTTCTGAAATATGATGTGCATGCCTTGCTCTTTGCCGGGAGTAGATGCTATGAAAGCAAAACCACGACAACAACAAACAAATGTAATGCATTATAATGTTCTGTTGACAGATAATAGAGAACCGTGAAAGCTTAATGAACCACCCATCTGCTAGCTTGGCCGTTATCAAGCACTGTAAACAAAAGACTGCATAATTGCCAGTAGAGACCCTAAGGACTAACGAATCCAACTTCAGATCCCCACATCACCACAGCAAATGCTATGGGATGGTGCAGGGCTCGCTTTCCTCTTTTAAGTTAAGACATTCAACTTTTTACACATATATTTTTTCCGAGTATAATATACATTGATTTGAATTTTGTTTGGAGCAGCATATTGTTGATCCGAGGACATTGTAATCTTCTATTCATTTTCGTATAATTTTTAAACACTTCTCTTAATAACAAGAATACTTTATCCAAACTTATATTAAAGTCAAAATTCTTAATACACATCCCTCTCTAAAAAGGACGTAGTTTAGGTTACATATGAAGTTCATTGCAAGTTCAGAAGGACGTTAATCATCCAATCTATAGGCATTGAATCCATTGTAACCCAATTAACTACCAGGTGTGTAACCGGCATTGAATCCATTGTAACCCAATTAACTACCCGGTGTGTAACCTGATTTAATAATCTTCTACCCCACTTAAAACTAAAAGAACTGAAATTGAACAAGAACAAGAGCTAATAAAAAGTCTTATAACAAAAAATAGGAAAAAGCCAATGTCGTACAATACAATAGTGTGTCTTATAACATCCAGGAGGTAAAGCAATATTGCAGATTATCAGATTCTTGATGATGCAAATGACAAGTGTGATCCGCTCTCTCTGAGTTACACTTCAGCCACAACATCAAGCCCCAAAGTTGTTAGTTTATTTTGAAGAAACCCTCTGCTTCAATTGGTATATTTTCACGAATTCAGGCACAACATCAAGCCTCAAAGAAGTTGTTCATCTGTCAACAGCTTCAATGCTTCATTGATAAAGATGGTGTTTTACTTCCAATGTGGCAGCATTGGATGGGACTAATCCACTAGAAGGTAAGGTAAGGTCAGTCCACTAATAAGCCCGATCCTTCATGGGACAAACACCCTCCAGCTTAGACCCTTGCCCTCATCTTTTTCCCGGGCTTGGGACCGGCTGCGTATATATATACACAGGCAGAGTTACAAGGGTCACCTAAAGCAACAAAGGGAGAACAATTAAGTGGTGGACAAAAAAGGTACACTAACTCCTACAACAACAGAGATGCACGAGAAGATATATAACTCATCTTCTATAGCAACTGATATAAAAATGCATATGGCAAGCGAAAATGGATGTGCGAAAGCTAGCAAGATATGGATGACATGGGGATGATGAAACAAACGAACACCATAAGCACCACAGGAGCATAATAGCTGGAACGAATGTGTACACAAAAGCAGATCTATATAGGAAAGATTACCTATTAGCTTAGACATGCAATTATACGACCATCAGTATGACATATGTGCAAAACTATATGTATACTTAAATTCAGATAAACTAGAAGGGAAAAAAATGAAAAAAAAAAAAAAAAGCAACACGACTAAAGCAAACCCATCAAGATCTACGGAGCTGATCTGAACGCATCCCCATTTGCCAGAACAGGACGGTATGAAAGCAAAACCATGAGAACAATGCACAAATCCCAAGTACTACTGTGACAGATATGTGATGAAGAACTCGTCATCCCCTAGCTTGGCTGCATCCAGCACTGCAAGAAAAACGAGAGCACAAGTGCAAACACTGATAATACATTCTAGTAAATGGGTTCCGCCAAACCAAATAGAGCAAACTTGCTTTATCGTCCCTCTGCTACTGCACATCCCCATCATATAAGTGTAGGAAATGCACTGAGAACCCAAGAACCAAGCCCCTTCTAATGCAAGAATCAAATTTAATGAGGAATAGAACCAAAATAGAGGAAAGGTGAACTGAACCAAAGCAAAACCAGAACATGGTTAACACAATTTAGAAAAGTACCCATCATGAAGCCAATCCAAAAGTCATTATCCCTTCGTGACAAGTGAACTACAAGAGGAAAGAAAAAGACTCATCAACGGAACATAAGTTTTGCATGAGATAGACATCTGTAGCACCTGGAACCCGTCCTAACCACAAGAACGGCACCAACGGCTTACAAGGACCAGAGGACACCAAGCTTGCTAACAATGCAGCTATAGATCATCAAAACAGAAAATTTCAACTGCCTCGCTCGAATACTAAACCAGCAAGCCTGACAAGACATCAAATCTATGGACAGCTTTTCCAGTTAATCAGTCAGAACCAAACAAAATGAAAACGCAATCACGACAGCTCCTGGAGACAATTTACAAGAATCTATCACTTTGAAAACTCGATGGCCACAAGAAGAGGTTTGAGTATGAAAGTATAAAAGATGCTTCAGCATGTGAGGGGTATGAAAGAATAAGTTAATACCATACAACAATCAACCACAAGTTTGGGAACAACAGCTTTGAAATCAAGAACACAACACATGCTTCCCCCTACAATTATGACATAGCTAAATACAAATGGAAAAAAAAAAATTGACTGCCTCTTGTAAATCTCCATTCAACTACTAATTATGCTAGGTCGGACTAAGTACCTCAATTATTTTCACAGTTTATCCATCTTAAAGCCTTAATCAAAGCCCTCGGATATCCAGCAAGTCAAACAATTCGTCTTGAAAGATAACTGTCACACAAAATTACCTTGAAAGAATTAACTGTACTCACCGAATTCCACCGTATATAAAAATATTTTAATTATCTTAATCACACATTCCCAATCAATATTTTACATTATATTGCACTCTTTACACCCTTCCATTGTCTAGCCAAAACCTATAAAGTAAAAAGACACTTCTCACTTGCGAAGTGCATGCAAAAAGCCCTAAGCCAAAAAAACACCATTGTGACAATCACAACTGCATGATAAAGGTTTAACCACCTAACCAAAGTTGAAAATTTTGAGCTTCTGAAATTACCCTCAAGAGAGAACAAAATTACTTTTGAAAAATGAACTGATAGGTTAAAAAATCCTAACACGACAGTGTTGAAGTTTCTCAACCTTACAACAGAAGATCAGCGATACAAATATCATTTCTACACACCCACTAAAGTAAAAATATGAGGGGAAATCCTGTCAAGAAAGTACTACAGTTATCAAGCAGTAAAAGTACTACCATGAAAGTATAGCCAAGAACACCAGGAACCCTATTTTTCCCTTAACAAAATCCTATCCTGCATATGATTCCTATTTTTTGTATAAACTTGCAACTGCAGATAAAAGAAACTAACAACATAGGACAAGAATATTCAACGGAAATATTCAATGGAAACAGCGAGATAAGACTGACTATTCAATGGAAACAGAGAGGAAACCTCCTTAAAAAAAAAAAAATCCTATCCTGCATATGACAATTTTTGGTATAAACTTGCACTGGAGATAAAAGAAAACTAACAACATAGGACAGAATATTCAATGGAAACATTCGATGGAAACAGCGAGGAAACCTCCAACATATGTGCATGGATGCATATCTAATTCTATGACAAAGGACCCCAACAGGAAAACTTTAGGCAGGCCTGGAATGAAGTACGAGCATCGACTCTGCAGGAAACCAGAATCGACATCTTGCATCTTCTCCTCTAGATCGTCATCCCTAAGATATTGAATCGATGGCAGCACTTTGTGGCAGCAGATGATGGACACACTAGCATACAAAAGTCCTTATCTTGCATCTTCTGCCTCTTCTCCTACACCCAAATGATGGCCTCAAATAACAAGAAAAGACAAGGACCAGAATCTACTAAAGAGATGAGTGATAGAACCAAACAAAACGCGGTTGGGACCATGGAGAACAAGAAATCTTTGATTCTTCATAATAACCGGCGTCATAAGAGGAAAGAGGGAACCGAGAAACAAAAAATAAAGGAAGTTTAAAGTTACGACCCCATCCAAATAGCTTGCTCCCCATTGCGTGCACGTACTGCAATCACCAAAAGATACAAGAGCAGCAAAGAATTCTCCCATATTATGGCAATCTAGAGAGCAACGCTAAGAAAGCAGATAAGTCAAACCAACAAGTGCATTCTTCTCCAAGGACAAGCAATCTTCAAATCTTCCAACTAGCCAACCACAACTCTGGTAATAAGGAGAAAGAAGGAAAACATAGGCACAAAGAATGAGCATTTTCATACAAAGGACAACGAGGAGGCGTTACAATGGGTACCACCATCCAAATTCGCTCACTTCCATCGCGGGCAAGTACTGCAATCAACAAAAAGTACAACAGCAGCAGTGAATTTTCCCAAAACATGCCAACCTCTTGGAGAGAGAGACTAACAAAGTAAATAAATCTGATCACCAAGTCAATTGCGTTCTTCTCTGAGGACGAGAAATCTTTGAATCTTCAAATAGCTAACCACAACTCTCTGGTAATAAGAAAAAAGTGACACTGGGAAAGAACATATTCATATGAGGTCAACAAAGGAAGTTGAGGAGTTACAATGGGTAACCACCATCGAATTCGTTGGCTTCCAATCACATGCTAGTACTGCATTTAACAAAAAATTCAAGAACAGCAGCGAATTTTCCCATATTATGCCAATTTCTTAAAGAGCAAGACTAACAATATAAATAAATTCAGACCAACAAACCAATTGCATTCTTCTCCGAGGATGAGTAGTCTTCGATTCTTCAAAATACACAACCACAACTCCGGTAAAAAGTACAACAATGAATTGAGGAGGAGGAGTTGCAATGAACTAGCTTCCAATCGCAAGCAAATACTGCAATCAACAAAAGATACAAGATGATATGCCAACTTCTTACAAAGCAAGACAAACAACGTAGATAAATCAAACCAAGTCAATTTGCACTCTAGTCCACTGGCTGCTCCTGTCCCATCCCACATACCATACATACAAGGCACTGAACATCACCAGAAACTGATTGAGGGCCAGCTTAGAAATACAAGTGTCACAGTGCAGAAGCAATAAACCAAAACCAAAAAACTGCCTTCATATAGAGGGTATTTTCCACAACTGCATCCAACATAAAGCACCAACGGAAAGAAACAACTGAAAGCGCATAAACTACCATAATGATCCAACCTAAGCAATTGATGAAGCTGCTCCAACTACGGAAATTATGATTTTCCTAAACCTCTCTACAGTCAAAACAGCAGTTTGGTTCTAATGAATTGTATCCTAGTTTCTAAATATATAAACTTGAATTATATACTAGTTAGAATGTCTAGCAGGCTATCCAACCTTAAGACCTTAATCACACCACTGCAACGTCCTGCAGACCAAAACGGGCACAAGTGCCAAAGAGTTTACATCAACAATCTAACCCGAGTTGGCTTCCAAAGGGACAAACCATGTAGTGTCACATTAAAACATGTCCAACCAAAACCCAAAAATATGACCGAAAACAAGCAAAGCAATATAAAGGAAGAAATCAAACCAGCAGCTTTAGTGGAAAGATACTTGCACCTTCCAAAACTAGACTCTGCAAATACCACCAATGACTACAAGTATACAAAGACCACAAAAGAAAACAATCAAAATGTTAACATTGCAATGATCTTGAATCATGACTGATGTAGGAGGGAATAGGACAACAGAAAACCTGAGAGAACCCTCCTAATGTTTCTCTGACCTGAGAATACAACAGTGGCACAATCAACATGTATGCATTTCAACAATTAAAAATGAGATGAAAGATAACAAAGAAGATAACAAAGAAGAAAACATTATCAGAGCAAAAACTGCCATGAATACAATAAGAATCAAGACATTTTATATTGAAAAACGTAGACACCAAGGAGGACACTAAGAAGGACTCCTGAAGTTGCAGTTATACAGAAAAACGTAATGGACGAAAATTGAGGTAAATGACAATTAATCAACAAGGAAACTGCGGGCAGGCCTGAAATGGAAGCAAAGCATCTGACTATTCTTTCTCACACCACACTAAGTACAGCAAATGTTGGATGCACTCAGATTTCTCTGCGTCATCTCCAATACCCAATACAATTAAGCAGTTCAAGATAGCAAACCACAACTCTCTGTTCAGAAGAGAGAAGACGAGACCCCCAGACACGAACAGGGATATATTTCTATAATTGATAACAAGGAAATCAAGGAGAGAGCACAAGGAAATCAAGGAGAGAGAATTACAACAATGCCAGACCAGGTAAACATCATCCAACTTGCTGTTTCCTATCACAGGCAAGTACAACAATGAACAAATATAGAAGGACAGGAGCAAAATTTCCAATACCAT
The DNA here is from genome assembly GCA_037974665.1 of Ehretia macrophylla. Lineage (NCBI taxonomy): Eukaryota > Viridiplantae > Streptophyta > Magnoliopsida > Boraginales > Ehretiaceae > Ehretia > Ehretia macrophylla. The sequence continues at coordinate 1,028,132 of CM075774.1, forward strand.
ATCAGTTTCCATTATTGAGTAACAAACTATAAAATTGACAAACCAAACCGAAAAAGTCGCCTTGCATTCTTCACCTCCAGCTGCTTTACTCCATCTCCACATACCACAATAGGCATTGGACATCATTGAAGATTCAAATAAAAACCAGCATCTACAGAAATAGAAGAATCACATGCAGAGACAATAAACCCACACCAATCACCACCATTATTGGAACTTCTCTCCAAAAATTGCATGCAGGAAAATAAAGAAAAACTGAAACACAACCTATCAGATATGAGAAGCCCACTAGCAGGAAGGAGGCGGCTGGAAGAAGAACATGTTCACATAAAGAATAACAGATGAAAGAGATGGAATTATGACAAAGGCCGAATGAATGCCCAACTTCTTGTCTTCCGCCCGTGCACAAGTACTGCAACCAACAAAATACACAAAGACAGCAGCGAATTTTCTCGTACTACCAACAAAATCTTATAAAGCAAGGCTAACAAAATAGATAGACCAAACCAGTGAGGTCAATTGCATTCCCTCTCCAACAGCTCTGCTGCATCCCCACATACCACAATAGGCAGTAGACATCACCCCAAATGTCAAAAAGGCAGCACATAGAGAAATGCGAGAACAACACACAAGTAATAAACCCAAACCAATTATCAGCATGTAGAAGAGTATCACCAGACGCGAGAACTACAAGTTCTCAGAGGTACCAAGGAACCTTTCTCCAATTACTACATGTAACATAAGCCACTAAAGGAAAGAAAAGATTGAAAGCATAAAACTACCAAATATCTAACAATACCACTCAAAAGTCCACCACAACTTGATAGAGCCGACCAAGAAAGGTTTTAATTACAACATTTAACTGATGATGCTACATAACCTACATACAATCAAAACAGCATAACCTCAGCTAATGAAAATTAGGATATTCGTTTTTTTTTTAATAAGTACACACCAGCCAATCTTCAGACCTTAGTCAGACCCCTAAAACGTGCAAATCAAACGAATAACAAATAAAGCAGACTACACTATTAATCGTATTATTAATGACAACTCACCAAACATCAGGACAACTAAGATGGTTTACTTGTTAAATAATAAAAAAGCTGAGTGAACATTCAAATAGAAATTTCTCTGCAGATTAATGATTATCAGAACAGAGCTAAGAAACCTGACAAAAAAGAAGTTGACAGATATCAAAAAGTGAAATAGAAAAAAGGAAGACCTTGGCAAAACAAAACCAGTTGAAAACAGACTTGAGGAAATTGGGCCCAACCAATTAAAAAGGATAGTTAAAAACTACCAAAATAATAATTAATAAATGATAACATGTGAAACTAAAGTAAAGAGAAGACCTCCGTACACAAACCAAAGCCAAGAGAAGACCCTGAATCATTAGACTAATCAAAATCAGACAGATGCCTACCGGAAGTATATTTTTATATATGAACGAAAATGAATTCAGCACCAAAAAGACAGATGTATGTACACAAGTAAAAGATGACGGCATAGATGCTAACAACTGCAAAAACGACCAGAATCCATTAAACAATAAAAAGAGAAGAAAGAAGAACAGAGAGCTAAAGAAGCCAAACCAGAACACAAGAAACGCACATCCGCTATGCCTCTTTGTTTGCAAGAGTTGAATTCTGCAAAATAAAATTAAGGGAAAACCCACTAACACAAAGAAGAAGAGGAAAAGGAGGACGCTTTACTTCTAATGGATCACGACACTATCACCAACTGCGTAGAAGACCAGAATTGCAAGAGATGGATACTGCAAATACGAAAGAATAGGAAAAAACCCAGAAAACAAAACCCACAATGGCAACACGATTTACGACTAAATAAGGCCGGGATGGATAATCATAACCAGCAACCAACTTCGCACAATTACTGCATCAATTAACAGAGTAAATGAGGCCAGCCGGCGGCTAATATTCTCATACTACAATTTTACGTAAACCAAGAATTGAGGAACAATGAATCAAACCAGACCACAGCTCTCTGTTTGCAATAAGGATCCAAAATAGCTGATTCCTCAAAATTGCCAACTTGGGGACTGCAAAAGGGAGAAAACCCACAATAGCAAGAAAATGAAGAAAAGGGAAATGATTTACAGCTAATTGGCCTTCAACTACTAAACAAACGCAAGCCCAAAGAATCAATCAAGATGTAACGAATCAAACCAAACCGCATCTCTCTGTTAGAGATGAATCCTCAAACTCGGCAGGCAACTACAAACGACAGGCTCGAGTACTGCAAAAAAAAGGAGAAAAACCACAATCGCGCCAAGATGAAGACGAGGATGATGATTTTTACAGTTAATTGGTGTTCAACTATTAAACAAAAGCAAACCCCAAAAAGTCAAGGTAACGAATCAAAGCAAACCACAAAGAACAAGAAACTCCGAATTCCTCAAGCCTGTCAGTACTGCAAAAAGGTAAAGAAACACAACCGCGCGAAGAAAGAAGAGGAGAATCGGCATTCAACTATTGAACAGCAAAGCCCAAAGAATCAAGACAAAACGAATCAAACCAACTCCAGAAATCACAGATTCCCCAAACTCAGCAACCAAAAGTGACGGCCTCGAATAGATACTGCAAAAAGGGAAAGAAATCCTCAACGGGGAAAGAAATCCTCAACCGCGCGAAAACAATAAGAGAACGATTTACAGCTAATTCGGCTTCCAATTATGCACAATTAATGCACCAATCAACAAATCAAACAAGGCAAAGCACCAATTCTCGACGATGATGAGCGATGATGACGATGATGACAAAGACTATCCGGCTTTGAATCAGAATTATTACCTCAAAAATATCCTTTAACAGATCATCTACGCTCGAAACTCTAATGAAAAAACCCTAAATATTCCCTGCACATCACATAATTGCAAGCAAAATCCACCAATACAAAACCCTAACTTACCTCAAAAATCTCCTTTTAACAGATCATCTACGCTCAAACTTTAATCAAAAACCCTAAAAATTCCCTGCACATCACGTTACTGCAAGAAAAATCTTCCAATACAAAATCCTAACTTCAAATCAGGCAAAAGCAGACGAAGAAAGGGGCAAAACGCAGAGAAGAATTCTAAAACATTACCGAAAACTCTAGACGATACAGACAAAGAAATAAGGGGTTGGTCTGACAAATATATATATAGGGGTTTATGCTAGGAATGGACGGTTAGGATTAAGCGGTATGATTAAGATCTAGCGGCCAAAAATCGAAACCGTGTTTGTGAATAAAAGATAAGAATAGTTTGACCGCGTGAATGGTAAGGCGGTTTTAAGTCAACCTAACGTGTGGCTTGGATTGGTTTTTGCTGGTAGTAATTGGTTGGTGGCGCACATTGTAACACAAAAAATAAATAAATAAAGTTTTTTTTTGCCTTCAGTAATATTATTTATTAAAAACGGGATATATGAGGATTGATCCGACTTAAAATTAGATAAATGTTCAAGAGAAATACACTTATATTAATCAAAAAATATATTAATGGTACAAAAAAATTAATAAGTGAAAACTACTATACAAAGAGAAGGGATCTATCAAAATTATTTAAACTTTCATAAAGGTGGCTCGCATTAAAAAGAGTCAGACATAGTCAAAGAATAAAGATAAGCCTTGACAAAAATTGTAAATAAAGAGAATAAAAGTACAATCACAATTTTGAATACCCAAATAATATAAAAATAAATAAAGTTAAAAAAAAATCAAAGAGATGAGATTTTTTTATTTTATGTCGGTTAGTGGGCGGTGACATTTTATCGTTATCGTAATTATCATCACCAACCTGGCTTTATCTGGACGATTCTCAGGTGGGCCTGGTTTCTTAATTGTTAGTTGTGGGCTTTTTTTGGTATTGTTTTATGATTGAGGGATGAAGCCCAATGTATTCGATTTCATTAAAGGATTAAAGTCCAAGATTTACAAATAACCTAACCTCCAGCCTGGAGTTGGGCCACAAATAAGTCTCCTATAATGGTTTAGGGCAGTTAACAATTATTTTAAACCGTGAACTGCCTAACCTTAATCAAAAAACTCTTATATTTTAGTCAGTCGGGGGAAGTTACCGCTTCATATACAATTTTGTTTTCTCATTGGTTCTTTCTAGTGACTCGTTTCTACTTTGTTTGCTTCTCTGATGCTTGCTTGCTAGAAGGGTTTAGAGTCTTTTTCGTTAGGTCCAAAAGCTTTTAAGAATATATGATTCTATAGAAATCCAGCTTATTGAGTGTAGTGAAATGCAACTACAACTAGATGATCATATCGTGCCATAAAAAAATAAAAATAAAAAATAAATTATATGTATAGAGAGATCCTCTAAATATAATGCAGATATGATAGATATTTATGGATAGAGTGACATTCACGATTAAATATTCAACTTAAACCCATCTAGTTGTAACAGTCAGACAAAGTTCAAAAAAAATTAATCGTGACTTTCCCAAACAGTTAAATGCAAGAAAAATGGCTGAAAAACCGCCCAACAACTAATAACTTTATTTGTTGTTTTAAGAAAAAACAATGCAAATAATCATATGTTCTTCACCTTGATTACATAACATGCACGAGGAATTAATTTGGGCCCATCAGGAAAGAGCATTCTTTGTTTAATAAGTAGGCGGCCCAGCTTGTTGACCCAAGAACAAAATACGTGCTTAGGTACGTGATGCTTCATTGTCAACAAAGAAATGATAAGGAAAAGTAGATGTCACAACGATTTACTGTCGAATCGTTCGTCTAGATTGTCAAATTTATCTCTTTAATTTGATTCATTGATCTAAATATAAGTGAGAGAAAGTATATTGAAAATTTGCCAAAAAAAAAAAAAAATGTTACTATTATTTTTTTTGTCACGTAACATATTTATTAATACAATAATCCAAAAAATAAAATAAAAATACATACAAACACAAGACTGATGCAAAGTCCCAAAACTAAAATGTTAACCAAAAACTTCAGCCGGAGTCAACATAGGTAATACTCCCAATCTCCAACCACCAAACACCCACTGGTACACAAGTGGCAAGCAGCCCACCAAGGAGAGCCAATAAACAACGCATGAAAAGGAGATGTGCAACCCCAACGAAGGAAGGTTGTTGGATACTCTAAATGGTGGAACAAAAATCAAAATCTCTAGTGGTGTAAGCGTAGTTCACCTAAGCCTTTCTACTACACCCACACTGGGGTTTAACATCACAAGGGTGAGGATCATAAACAATAGCAGTAGTTGACTAAAAATAGTATAGGTATACATTGACGACAACCAAACACACATCACAACCAAACTCATAACAAACAAAAAAGACCAAAATCAACAAAAACTTCCAAAAACATATATAGAAAAATAGCAAAAACGAAAGAAATAGAAAGAAAAATAAGAAACAACGAACCAGGAAATGAATAGGAGAGTTGAGTGCTACTAACCAGAAGTATAAAACAACGAAAATTACCACACAAAAGTAATTAGATAACCTTCAAAATAGAGAAAGCTTGAGAGGATTGATGGAAAAAGATAGAAAAGAGAGGCGGTTTAGAATCATATGTGATCATTATTCAATTGATCGACGAAAATATTTTTTGAAAATTGAAATTAGACTTGGGTTAGATATTCTTTTTTTTTTCTTTCTTTTTTCGTCAATGGGTTCAGTGGCGGACTTACCTTATGATCCCCTCAACTTGAAAAAATACATTTTTTCTTTTTTTTTTTATTTGTTTTTTAAAAAATTAATTATATTAGACACTTTTATCCTATGATGATACATCCTTATTTCTCTCACGGCAATAATATACCCCCTGAGCCCAAGTGACTGGGTCCACCACTAAATGGGTTAGATATTCGATGTTCGGATTATTTGACTAAACACTTCGACCATTTATTTTTAAATTTACACGGATAATCTAAATCCTTTTAAACTTACAAAAAAAACACTAACAAGTTATAAATATATAATATATATCCCTAGGCATCATTTTCGGCTGCCGAATTAAATATTTCCGGAAATTTTCATAAAATGGATTAGACTTTGGTTTAATGGATGAATCATTCGTATAGACCCTTTAACCATTTTTGTCTTAAATTTGAACAATCGACTAATAACTTTTTTATTTTTATTTTTATTTTTTTGTCAATGGTCTTTAATACCTACATGAATGTTGTTAGATACCACTTAATTTCTATCACTTAGTTATTGACTTTTACATAGATACTTAGTTAATATGATAAAAATAATATTTTTTTTATTTATTTCTCACAACTAAGCATCAACAAAAGGAATAATAAATAAGTGATAAATATAGAATTTGGATCCCTTATAATATGTTAACGTTACAAAGTGATTAATGGCGATACAGTTAAAACTAACTGATTTAAACAATTGATTGTGAAAATTAAATAACTGCATCAATCCATCACTTGAATGGCAATGCAAGAAATGATATAATTGTAAACGTAACCATTTAGAAAATTAACAAAAATCGTAAAGAATACTCGCTGAGTTTAAAAATTACTAACGATAACCATAATCGTTAAATATCCAAAAAACTGCAAGTACTTGTACTCGTAATTGTTTACTTTGAAAAATAATATTAAAAAATATTCAAATAGAACACCAACCTAATTTGTTCTTTAAAAAAATCAATTTAAATGTCAAAAAACACCCAAAAATAAAGTAAATAAAAAACCATGCTCAATAAGACAATAAAACTTAAAACTAAATATTGCAATATCTGTCAGTTTTAAACTTCACAATATATATGAATCACTTGTATATATAGGCATATACAAATAATATATATTAATAAATCAATAATCAAATTATTGGTTACAATTTCATTGAAGATATAAAATCAAACTTATTGATTGCCCAAAAGTTATTTCTCATAAAAACTTAACCTTAACAAATACTCTGCCAATTTTGTTATCAATTACATTCTCGTTGTTTTCATCCCTATCCAGTAATCCACCACGATCCCTATACTCTACCTATTAATCTATTTAATAACGCTTATACGATAAAAATAAAATAGTATCTAATATTTTTCACACTATATCATGTCTGCCGGACCAAAATAGTTTCCATAAAAGGTGCCGTCTTGGCCGGACAATATATGTAGTCTCATCATATGTCCTCTTCACATTTATCACAACCGTTGAACGTGGAATATTCAACAACGACTCTACACGCACGCATTTTCTTCTATTTTTCCCATTTTTTTTCCACAATTAAAAAAAATTCCATTTTTCATTAAAGTTTTCAACTTTATTAGCTCACATCTCCAACCCATCTCAGATTTGTGATATAAAGCAGCTATGAAATGAAAAGAAAGCAAAAAAAAGGCTTTAATTATACATCGTGATCTCCAGATTTAAATGGGTTCAAATTTTTATTCATTTTCTTTATTATTTTTATTATTATTTGCTTATTTTTCTCTTACTAAGGGAAAAAGTAATGTTTCTGAAAGTCCAATCATACCCATCAACCGCGATCTTTACCACACCAGGTAATTTTTTAATTTCCAATTTTTAATTAATTTGTGTTAATTTTATTAAAAAATCAGTTTTTTTTTTGTATTTAGTTATTAATTGAATTGTGTTAAGATCCAATTGCGTTATCATAAACAATAATTGCTTTTTCATAAGCTGCTCATAATATGCAAGTTAATTAAAGCACTCGTTAATTTAACTGAAAGTTGCTTTTTTTAGAAATTTAATTAATTGTCTTTATTTTGGTTAATTCAGTTATCTTTGTATTTTTCAATGATTTGCTTTTGGTTGAAGTTGTGTTGTAGTTGAAATTAAATTGTAACTGCCAAAAAAAACTGTAACTTTCACTTTCTTCTTTTAGTTAATAGATCCCAAAGTGGTCTGACCCTTCTCGGGACATTTTTATTTTAGTGGCATTTTTAGTTAAATATTTTTTAGTTTATAATTTAATATGCATTTTTTGCTTTTGTGTGTGTGTGTTTGCGAATTTTGCAGTGGGGCGTTATTGGAAGAAATTGAAGCATTAGTGCATCGTCACCCGGATAAACTCTCAGTGGGTGTCCTTTCTTATTTCACCACTTTTCATTTTTTGACTCCTTGAATTGTATAGTTGTCATAGATTTGATTTGTAATGATCTGTCATAATGTATTGCAGATTGAGACGTTTTCGGGTAACAATAAGGGGTACCATGTTGATACTACTGTAGTAACATTCTGCCGAAATAGGAAAGATAGTGATGACAGGTCGAAGTTTAGGATCCTCCTCGTAAGTTTCTTGCTCAAATTCTCTGTGTTTCAAACTACATTTGTGAAAATATTGAGTAATTCTATCGTCTGGCACCTTCTTATTATATTTATAATCAGAAGAAAGGAATGTTTTAAGAAGAAAGAAATTGAAAGTGAGAATGAGAAAAGAAATGTATGACGGTTTTAAATTGAGATTATGTGTACATAGGGTTCTTAATTTGAAACGTAGTGTTTAGTGATTGGTTAATGCTGGTTTTTTGACAGATGATTGCTTGTATTCCAGACTTTTGGCCAACACGGAAGAGAGCTCATTACAACTGAGCTTGCATTAAGGATTCTTTCTATTCTTAGTGAAGAGGAGTTTCTACCCCAAACAGATCGAGCTTCACTAAATAACACCCTTGATAAGCTTATTATAAAGGTAAGATATAATTCTTGTTGTCTGTTCTCATGGATATCTAATTTATGTAATCAGATTTTATTATTTATTATCAGCGGGTATTACGTGCCAAGGCAAATTAAATTGCCTATAGTTCACAATGATTATTTATCATCTCAATTTTTTTTTATTTTCTGATGGTTTAAAGGCTTAACATTTTTCTGGTTCATCATACCGTGGTCTGCGACTGTCTTGAGTTCATTGTTGTTTCTTCTTTTACTTTGAAAGCTTTGACATGTTAATATTCCATCTTTTACTCTCATATTTTATAGAATTATTTCCAGTTTCATTTCTTTGACTTTTCTACAGCAGGATATCATTTAGTACCCAGTATGAGTCTTAATAACATGTAGTTATTGCCAAACAGCAAAAGCAACGGGTCTGAAAATGGTTACTTAGAAATTAGATTGATTTTTTATCTATGGTATGAAGATATTAAGCTTTAAGCACTAACACAATTTTGGCTGCTTCTGTAAATTGATTTGGCAGGTTGTACCAATTGAAAATCTGAATGGCCGCCACCTTGTTGAATCTGGAGAACTTTGTGAGAGAAGAAATGGTCTTGCTATATCTCTTGCTGATTTTAGATATCGTAAAATATTGCTTAGGAACATGAACAATGCTTATAGGTTTTGTTTTCTCTCAGGAAGAGGAGTCGATCTCAATAGAAACTGGAGTGTAGATTGGGGCAAAAAAGAGAAGGTGTGTTTAGATTCTGTTTTTTGTCAGAAGAAAGTTCATTATGTTGCTTTTGTGACATTTTTGAATGGTCATTTTGCTCTACTATAAAGTCCATCGCTTTGATGTTCTATGTGTGCCACATGAACTGTGAGCGTTAAGTTTTATTTAGGAAAAAAAGCAGCAGTAGTCCCCATTGTTTACTCAAAAATCAATTTAATCCTCATTGTTTTAAAATGCTCAAAAAGGTCCCCAATGTTTGTAAACATGCTCATTGTGGTCCCTACCGTTAAAAATCTAACAGAAAATTTATAAAATGACTAAACTACCCTTACTTAAAAATAAAATACCCAAAATATCTCTATCTTCTTCTTCCTCTTCCAACTCCTCAACCCACCACCACAAGCACCACCACCACGCACCACCCCCTCCCCCCCCCGGCGAACACCACCCACCCCCCCCACTGTCGCGAACCCCACCCCCCCCCCTGCGTGAACGCCGCCCCCCCCCACCCCCCCCCCCCTGCGAGAAACAACACCACCACCACCCACCACCCCCGCGCCCCCCCCCCCCCCCGGCGAACACCACCCACCCCCCCCACTGTCGCGAACCCCACCCCCCCCCCTGCGTGAACGCCGCCCCCCCCCACCCCCCCCCCCTGCGAGAAACAACACCACCACCACCCACCACCCCCGCGCCCCCCCCCCCCCCCCGGCGAACACCACCCCCTCCCCGCGCGAACACCACCCACCCACCCCCTGCGCGAACCCCACCCCCCCTCCCCTGCGCGAACAGCGCCCCCCCCCCCCCTTCCCTTCCGCGCGAACAGTGTGTGTGTGTTTGTGGGTGTGTTAATGTGTGTGTATTAGTGTGTGTTTTTTGGTGTTTTTGTGAGTGTGTGTTTGTGGGTGTGTTAGTGTGTGTTTTTTGGTGAGTGCGTGTGTTTGTAGGTGTGTTAGTGTGTGTTTTTTGGTATTTTTGTATGAAATTTTGTGATTTTTGTGATTTTTCAAATTTACCCTTGAAATACTATTCACATCAGTTAAAACTAACCAAAATTTTAACGGTAGGGACCACAATGAGCATGTTTACAAACATTGGGGACCTTTTTGAGCATTTTGAAACAATGGGGACTAAATTGACTTTTGAGTAAACAATGGGGACTACTGCTGCTTTTTACCCTTTTATTTACAAGCCTCTAAGTTTGTTGGCATACCTTAAGATGACTGTTCAGCATTATTTTGTATTACTTTTCTCTTTGTGGTCCTATTGTGAGCTCAGACTCTCTGACTCAGTCTAGCTTGTTCTTCTTAGGATTACGATCCGTATGAAGAAAATCCTGGGATTGCTCCGTTTAGTGAGCCCGAGACTCAAATAATGCGGAAACTCTCCGTTTCGTTTGAACCACATTTATGGGTTAATGTGCATTCTGGAATGGAGGTAGGTGCTGTCTCTTCATAACATCTTTTGCTGCTTATTTTCCTTTTTACTTTCGCTCGCAAAACATTTAAAAGTACATGCACATATAACAGTTATCCAATAACTCTTCAATACAAGAACATGAATTGCCATAGACAAGTTACATACAATATGTGACACTATGTATCTCTAGATAATTAAACAAAACTTGAATGAAGCAGCAGTTATTTTATTACTCATTGCTAGGCTGCTCAGCAGATTTTTCCTCTTTCATATGTTGTTAATGCAATTTGTCTTATTATCAAATGAAATATCATCAGCGATAAATATCCAAGATGATATTAGGGTTTGAATTGATGTTAGATTTCTTGTTAACGTCTCTTTAGTTTCACATGCAGCTTCTTGAAGCTTAAGAGTTTGCATAATAACTGCTATCTGCTGTTGCTTGTCGGTAGTCTTTCTCATTGATGGTTTCTTATGTAGGCTCTATTTATGCCATATGATCACAAAAATACAACTCCAGATGGATTACCCGCTCAGAGAATGAAATGGGTTCTTGAAAGATTGAATCATCTTCACTTGGGAGATCGTTGCTTAATTGGATCTGGTGGAGGCTCTGTTGGGTTTGTATTCCTTCTAATGTCTCAAAATTTTTTTTTTTTTTTAAATTTTTAAATTTTTTTTTGGGGGTTTGTATCAGCAATCTTACCTTAATCTTCCTCAAGTTCATCAGACTTGAAATGGGATTGAGGCCAACTTTAATCCTCGGCTAACAGAACCTATTTTTAGCTGGTTTTATTAGGTTTCATATATTGTTATTGAGCTTCTATGCACTATGATACGCATAAAACATTGACATTTGTGGTAGCATCTGGACATGATAACTACATGAGGCCTTGTGAATTTTAGGGCTTTTCAGGAACTGATTCATGATTAGCTTGCATTTCTATTACTTTTTCAGAACTTGATTAAAAGGAAATGAAACAGCCGTGGCATGTCCTATAGCAAAAAAAAAAAAACTTGTTCTATCACTTTTTCCCTGAACTGATTATGAATTTGGATTGTGTAATTACAGTTATCTAGCTCATGGCACAGCTACAGATTACATGTATGACGTTGCAAGGGTGCCTATGGCTTTCACCTTCGAGGTTGATGAATGCTCTTTTTACTTTAATTTGCTTATTGGCCAGTTTTTCAGCAATTACATTCTTACTCTATATGTATTGACCTGCAGATTTATGGAGATAACAATGCATCCTCAAAAGACTGTTTTAGAATGTTCAATCCCATCGACATCACCACCTATAATGTACGTTAAACTGCAATGTTTTTATCGTAGCTTTGAAATATCTTTTATGTACTTCAAAAATATGTTTCAATGCTTACCGAACTTTGTCAGAAAGAGAGAGAGGAGGGCTTGCAGTTGACGAATTTCATTTTGTCAGTTAAATGACTTCTTCTTTTTTGAATTGCAGAGAGTGCTCAACGATTGGTCTGCTGCATTCTTCACAATGTTTAATATAGGCGCGCAGCAGGTGGATGAGCTTCATCATAAACCGGACCCAACCAATTTTGACAAGTTGTTGTCTATAGACGATTATCTGAATGGTTACTTAATGGAGAGGAGTAGTAGATACGGGAAGAAGATCGAGGTGCTAGATCTTGGTATGCAGGAGATTAGGACATATTTTAGGTTGTTTTTGTTATCTTCAGTTCTGTTATTGTTTATGTTTTGTTCTAGAATCACAAAGAGCACTAGACCCTTTGTTTCTGCCATGTCCTTGTGATGATATTGTTGGTTTTGTTGTATTTAAACAAAAGATAGTTGGGGGAGGGAGGTGTAGGAGAGGTTGATAGGGGAGGTAAAAGGAGAGAAATTCTTTTTTTTTTGTTTGTTTTTTCGTCGTTTTGTCTCCACGTGTAATTTATATCGGCATTGCTATTCTTTTACAATCGAAAATTCTTCTTTTTTCCCAGACAATCGTGTAATGAGCCGTTGTAACCTGCCTTTCCCTCTTCTTTTTTTTTTTTTTTTTCCTTTTTCTTTGAAATATGTGGAGGAAAAATGAGATACATTAGCTTATTTATGTTAAATGTCCCTTGTAGGAGAATGACATAATATTGTAGGAGAAAAGTTAAGTACATAGTGCTGTCTTTTATGTTTGTGTTTCTGAAAAATATTCACTTCGGCCTCATTGGACCTTAGGTTTAGGGATGGTGTATGTCCACACTATGTGAGAGTTTAGCGTCTGGCCGAACTGAATAATTGTCCTTATGAATGATTTGTATACATTTTTAATCGTTTAGGGTTTATGGTGTTAATTTTCAGAAATAAAAGCTACATGGGTCATTTTGACTCATTCTTGACAACTATTACACTAGTTAATGTTGAAAATTAATTAACACGAGACTTATTGAATTCGTTTTCTTCAAATTTCAAATTCAAGAATGTGATTATTTATGTTCTCAAATCCATATCTCAAACCTCAAATAACCAAACAAACCAATAAAAAAAATATATATATCTCAAAATAAAATAGAATTGATAAATAACTCATTATCAACTTATTGTGTATTTGTAATATTGGTGTGTTTTACTTAAAATTCTCCAAATTTAATTTAAGAATATTAAAAATTAATTCCTATACTACTTTAATGGACAAATTGAGTTGTTTAGGGTATCTCTAATGATATGTATTATTCACAAAAATTCATTATTTTTGACAATTTTTAGAGATTCGAGTCTCTATTTTAACTCAAATCTCTAATAGGGGCCACCAATTTTTAGAGATTTACACCAAAATAGAGACCCAATTACTTTTTGGGCCTGTAAATTTAGAGCAAAAAAAGGAAATTGGGTTTCTATTTTGGTGTAAATCTCTAAAAAGTGGTGGACCCCACAGGAAATTTGAGTTAAAATAGAGTACGGGTCTTTAAAAATTGCCAAAAATAATAAGGTTTTATAAATAATATTTACCATTGGAGATACCTTTAGCAATTTTAGTTGCAAAAGAGGAAATGCAATTTATTCACAGAAAATGAAGAACAAGGTAGTAAGGGGAATTTCTTAAAGGTGGGCCGGTCCTTTGACAATCTTGAGTGCGGTGGTGGTACTTGTATAAAAATGTACAAAATTGTATAAAAGTATATAGAAGTGTACAAACTGTAGAAAACTGTACAAAAATGTATAAAAGTATACAAATATATACAAAAACTTACAAAAGTATACAAAATCATACAAAAATGTACAAAAATATACAAAATCATAGAAAAGTGTACAAACTATAAAAAAGTGTACAAACCGTATAAAAAGTGTACAAAATATCTTCTTATTCTATATTTAATGAAATTGACATCGTCTTTTTGGGCCACACAGAATTATTCTTTTTAATCGTTTGTAGAATGACCCATAAGCAAACCCAAATCCAAAACCTAAAATGGGCCAAACGATCCAAGCCAATTGATCTCAGATGTCAGCAAATTCACCTACTTCAACTGTCCTATCCATCGCCGGAATCATCCTACGACACCGTTTCATCCCTCCATCGTTACACAACCAGCAAGCAATGTTACGTCAACTGTTTCCGTTAACTTGCCGTTAATCTGAAACTCAAACCCTAGTTTTTTATCACTCTTCTCACCTATCTATCAATAATTACAAAAATTCCCCCAAAAATATGCACAAGTTTAGGTATGTATATATATTTTTGTGTGTGTGTGTGTGTGTGTGTCCAGCTAGAATTTTTACCTCATATATATATGTGTGTGTGTGTGTGTGTGTTTTCAATCCAGCTAAAATTTCTAAATTTTTTCTCTCATTTTTCAGTCACACGCATACAATACATTGTTGCGTGCGTATGTGTATAGAGTGTGTGTGTGTGGTCAAAGTTTTAAATTTTTTCTTAGAGTGTGTGTGTGTGTGTTCAATCAGCTAAAAGTTTAATTTTTTTTTTCTCATTTTTCTAAGACACGCACAAACTATATATACATACATAATTGTTTACATTTTTTTGCTGAACAGATGGAAGGTCCACTGGCAATCCGTTGCGAACTCGTATCGGAAAGTTAAGGAACTTGAATGCGTATGTTTTCTTCAAATTTTCAATCTTTTTTTAAGCTATACATGCATATATATGTATATGTATATATGTGTGTGTGTGTGTGTTATATTCTCTATCTTATTTTAGAGTTACTTAAAGAATTTGAATAACATTTTCTATAGGGGCGAAATAATGTCGCTGTCAGAGGTCGAAAGATTCGAAATTTTACCACCTCACACGGTATTATATACTACTAATGGCTCAATATGTTATCAAAATGCATTATGTTTGTAATCTTTGAATGCAGAAGAGTTACAATATCGTTATAGTTTGTATCCAAATATAGGTGTCGGAGTGGCATAAGTATGAACTGCATGATTTGCTTGTGGTTGAACTGTGATAAAAGCTATATTATTTGGGTGCTTTGGTTGTCTAGGGTGTTGGAAGGAGCCCGCTATGAGATTAGTGCAGGAGCAAATTGTCGATGCACTACGCTATGGAGAGAGAAGTAGAGCTTCCACTCTGTTGTTAGAGCTTGGTAGTGGAAACCATATATTGAGGGCCAATGACTTTGACTATATTCTTCAATATTGTGCGAGATCACCTGATGCATCTGTGAGCCACAACTTTAAATTTGCATTTTAGCCAATCGTATCTCCATTTTGCTTCAGAATTAGAAATTTATATGGAGAGATAAGCAGAAATAAACTCTAAAGTGCAGTGTGCAAACAGTTTGAATGCTGTTAAGTCATTTGAGTAAGAACCACATAGTCATCGTGTTTGGCCTTAGTACTTAGAACCATGAATGTATAGCTGCTGCTCATGTAATATTTTTTTCTGTGTCATCTAAAATATGAGGCTTCCTATTTTCTGTTTGGAACAGAGTACTACATATGCTTCTGACATATTAGTTTTTAATTGGATTAGTGAGATTTGTGAATTGCCCGCAGTTTGCAATAGAGACTTGGAAACTTATGGAGGAAAAGGAAATTGGCATCAACGGCAAGTGCTATTTTCTTGCAATTCGAGCACTGTGTAAAGGGGGTTACTTGAAGGAGGTACGACCATACTTTCTTCGTGGTACACTTCCAAATTCATGAACTTATTAAGTATAGAACCTAGTATTAGTTCTCTGTGTATGATTATGATATCAAACAAACGATTAGAGGTAGGAGTCTTTTGAATTTAAGCTTGGCACAAACTGGATACCACTTAAGCAAAGGGTTATGAAGCTTACGTTATACAGTATATTGCAATATACTAATTTTATATTCCTTCTGGTGTATGCATCCACTCAGGCATTCAATCTAATGAGGATTCAGGCAGAAACTCCTGATACGGATCCAATTTTGCCTGCTTACAACAATCTCCTGGGGGCTTCCATTCGAATGAATAGTGTAAATTACGCTGATGAATGCTTGGATTTGATGGAGCACCAGATGGTGGGCAAGAATGAAATCACATATGGTGAACTCCTTAAGGTGTGTAAGAAGCAATCCTTAACTTTTGGTGAGGGTCTTGATATAAGAGTGATAACTGTGGTTAATTTGTGCATCTGCTATGCTTCTCAAATTATCTACTAGTCTTTATTTGGACACAAAATTGTGGTTTCATATTGTATATGAACAGAGCATGGTGCTTATGTACATATCATTGAAACTTGCATATGTATCAGATGAACCAAATGACGATTAGAGAGAAGATTATATGACTTTTGGACAATATAAGCATCAAAACAGTTTTCTTCGATGAGTGAAAAGGGAATATCAGAACAGCAATATAAGCAGTACAGTATGTGACTAAATAGTCTAATCATTTTAATATGCTATTTAATACTCCCTCTATCCTAAACTGATTGGGACATTTGACTTTTCACATAGATAAAGAAAATTAATGAGAGCAAGCAACTACCTCATTTTTATATGTGTTTCAGATTTACCCCTCATTATTTTCATCTTAAACGCTAGCTTGTATTACAAATCAAAGTGCTAGCTATTATAGGGTGTATAATTAAGTGTAGAATAAGTCATTAAGAGAATATTCCACTTTTAGGAGTCAAAGTGAGCACTATTTTGGCACAAACATAATAAAAGCCTGTACTCTTATCTTTCAGGGATGAGGGAGTATGGATGCTCTAGAAGCGCCTTGATTATGCCTATCTCATACCATACCTTTTTTGACTCTCTCTCTTTCTCATATCATACTATTTGCTAGGTCTGACTATGACCTTTCTTTGGTATCTAAGTCTCTCCAGTATTGACTAACAACTTCTTTGTACATGTGGATGTCAATTGCATTTGCTGTGAAGCATATATTTGGTTTCATTGGAAGTTATAGTGGCAGTAATCTCTGATTTTTCTTGCCAACTTCTTTGTACATATGGATGTCAATTGAATTTGCTGTGAAGCATATATTTGGTTTCATTGGAAGTTATAGTGGCAGTAATCTCTGATTTTTCTTGCTCGTGACATGTACATTGTCTTTGGTTGTAACCAATTAATAAATTTTATTATAACTGTTGTCCACTTGCGTTGATTGTTTACACCGAGCCAGTAGCTAGATGTCTAGTTTTTCCAAATAATTTGTGTTCTAAATTTATTCTTTCAGCTTGCAGTTTTGCAGCAAAACCTGTCTGCGGTTCATGAAATCTGGAAAGAGTGTATCAGATACTATAGTTTGAGCATTATTTCTCTTAGAAAATTTATATGGTCCTTCTCAAGGTTGAAGGATCTGGAAGCTGCATATGCAACATTACAGCACATGGTAGCGTTAGCTTTCAGGGAGAACTTTATCATCTCTAAGACTGCTGAAGGAAAGTTTTATAATTTGAGATTGGACATTCCACTGCCCTCCAATGTTTACTTGAGTCTGCCCAGTACTAGCATGAATAATGAAGTATTTGTAGCGTCTCCCCTAGAATGCAATAAGGAAATAGATACATATGCGACAAGAGGTGTCTATGGTGCTGCTTTAGTCTTGGAAAGGAAAGAAGCCAGTGGTGTTGGAATAAGTAATGCAAAGAAACATCTAAGTATGCCTGTTATGAAGATATTGAGGTGGTCTTTTACTGATGTTATACATGCTTGTGCAAACACGAGGAATTATATGTTGGCAGAGCGACTACTGTCACAGGTATATGACTATTTGTTAGCACTTTTTATTATTCTTTTGTGGTAGTAGTGCTGCTTTAGTAATTCACAGAAAATAGTTGATATTGATAGCTAATTGACTTTACACTTGGCTGACTGAGTACATAAAATGTCAGTACTTTATAACTCTTTTCTCGACAAAATTTATGTTGTTTGTACCTCTTGGGTGGATGAAGGATCACTATTTCAAGTCAAAGACATAAGACTCCTCCAGCTTCTTACTGACTTCAAATGCTTTTTATGGTATAGATGCAAAATCTTGGCCTGGAACCATCAGCGAACACCTATGATGGCTTCATAAGAGCGGTCCTTTCTGCAAAGGGTTTCCATTATGGCATGGAAATGGTAAGATATGTTAAATTTGTGGTTAAAAGATGTAAATGTAGATGAAGAAATTCTTGACACACACATGCACTCTCTCTCCAACCTGCCTGACCTCCTTCCTATGCTTCCACCTTCTGGGACACATGTGCATACTCTAGCCTGTTGCGGAAGTGCCATTTCCTTGCATGAAACTTGTGTGAAGTACTATTTTATGTCTGGGTCATTACTTGAAACTTTGAGTTCTGAGAGGGATCTTAATGATTTCACTTCTCTCTCTGCAGCTAAAGGTTATGCAAGAGAAAAATATGAAGCCTTTTGATTCAACTCTTGCGGCCCTATCAGTCAGTTGTAGTAGAAGTTTGGAACTGGATTTGGCTGAGGCCTTCCTCAACCAAATATCCAAAAGTCCAAGCCCTTATCCTTATAATGCTTTTCTTGAAGCATGTGATTCCCTGGTAAGTACGCACGTGACATTACACCTGTGGAACTAAAATTGCTATAGTTCTTTCTATCCTTTTTTTTTTTTGTTTCTTGGCTATGTGTCCTCCAAAATTGAGTTCTCAACTTTCAGATAGGTACTCTTAAGAGGATAGGAGTTGTGTATGAAAATATAACTTAAGTAGTAAATGCAGAATATCATCTTCGATCTTGTCTATCAATCTTTCTGCACATAAATTACTCCTCAATCTGGATGCCTCATCTCATTTGGCTCCAGTAGCAGATTTAAACGAATAGCTGAACAATTTGAAATTTTATGAACATACAGATGGACTTTTATCACCCAATGAAAAACATTGATTTCCTCCATTTGGTTTGCTATTTACTCTATTAGTTCCTCTACAATTAGGATTTTCCCTCTACTGATAAGATAAAACCAAACCAAACTAAACTAAGCTTTATCTCACCAAGTGGGGTCGGCTAAAATTTCTCTCTAGTGATGATTTCATCAAATTCATTATGCAGGATCGACCTGAACGTGCTGTTCGGATATTGGCTAAAATGAAGGAGTTACGTGTCCAGCCAGATATCAGAACATATGAACTACTGTTTTCATTGTTTGGCAATGTGAATGCGCCTTATGAGAAGGGCAACATGTTGTCACAGGTGGATGCTGCCAGAAGGATAAATGCTATCGAAGTGGATATGATGAATAATGGCATTCAACACAGTTATCTATCAATGAAGAATTTGGTAAGTGCTCCCTCATCTACTATTCCCTTATTGAGAAGCAGTCAGTTTGTTGTTGGCGGGGGGGGGGGTTGCACGACATTTTACTGTATCATTTCTTCAAATAGCATACTGACAACTAATTATTCCTGTGAATTATATGCATATTTGGAGCCTTCCTGTCATTTACCGCATTTAGATGGGCCTCACTATTGAATTGCTTTGTTCTTTTGTTTAGATCGTTTAGTGCAATGGAGAAGGAAAAATAGAGAAAGAACAAAGAAAAACAAGAATAATTGTTTGTTCTCATGAATCAAACAGTGTTTCCTTTTCCTTCTTCTTAGATTATTTGTAGTGGTATCATGTCATCATCTAGTGATGCAATTCAGACTGAAATGTATTTACCAATCCATTAGGACCAACAGTATAATCTTGTCCTAATTATGTTTTATGAGAAAATAGTATATGCAAAACTAAGTGCAGCAGTGACCTATATTGGCTTTGTTTGGAAAAAGTCAATGTGCCTTGAACTGAAATACATGAAAACTTCCATTAAGGATTCATGCCTGTAAAAATTATCCGGTAGTGCTGAAGATTAATTGTCACGTCAGCATATCTTCACCTGATTAGTGTAATTTAAGGGAGGTATACTCATTGATCGCTTGTTGGTCTAGATGTTTATAGTTTTACACACTGGCTTTATGACCATAGTTTGCTTTTGTAGGTCTGAATCTTGCCAACGCATGGTCCCACATATAACTGACAGCATCCCATGACAACCATTATTTATGTTTTTGAGAAGTTACAGCCATTATTTATAGAAGTGCTTCACCATGAAGAGTTGATTAGCTCTTCTAGCTTTCGTTGTTGCATTAGATGCTGCTGGCTTTTTGGAGTCTCACAAGTCATATCTAATTTGTGTGTGGGTTTAATATCTAATCTGTATGCGGGTTTAAACTTATGGCTTTTGTTGATAATTGCATGCCACTAGCAGCGATCATGTTACATCAAGATGCTATATGTGTCTTGATCATATTAGAACTAGCATGAAGGAAACTGCGGATTATCCTAGTAAGAGCACAAATCATTACCTTATGCAATTTGGGATATACTTTATTTTGCGTGATTTCTAAAGGGCATAAATTCTCTCGCTAATTACTTTAAAGATTGTTAAAACTTCGTCTTTGAAATCAATTTCCTGCCGTGATATCAATTGGTTCTTTGCAGCTAAAAGCGCTTGGAGCAGAGGGGATGATAAGGGAGCTGATTCAGTACTTGCAAGTTGCAGAGAACCAATTCTATTTTAGTAATGATCTCCGAGGGCCACCGCTCTATAATACAGTCTTGCATTCACTTGTTGAAGCTAAAGAGGTAAGTAGCGGCATACCTACTTAAAACAACTGGTAGTATGCCTTGCATATTTCATCCGAGTACTAATAGCGTTCTTCTTCTTTTCAGTGTCATATGGCAATAGAAATATTCAGGAGTATGAGATTATTTGGAATTCCTTCAGATGCATTTACGTACAATGTCATGATTGATTGCTGCAGCGTTATACAGTGTTTCAGATCTGCTTGTGCTCTAGTGTCATTGATGATTCGTGATGGTTTCAATTTAGAAGCAGTAACTTACACTGGTCTTATAAAGGTACTTCCATAGCATCATCATGCTACTTACACCAACTTTCTCTATATCCTGAAATCAAGTTCTCTGATACCATTAACTTTTATCTGCTTTCTGCTGCTAATTATTAAATTTAAATTGCACTGGATGTAGATCATCCATATGTACAATTACTAATATAATATGACAACTCATCACATCTAATTGATGTAACTGCTAAATCTAATATTTCACATCTTCGCTATCATTGGTATTTCTATTGTTGCATGATTCCAAATGTGTATCATCATTTGTCTAATTTCACTGAGATGTATTTGTCTCTGGTGCGAACGAGGCAATAGAAGTTATTGATTATTTAACTGTGACTTCATTTGCATACTCAGATTTTGTTGGGATTTGAAGACTTCGATGAGGCACTGAAACTACTTGATCAAGGAAGGATTGAAGGGATGCAGCCTGATGTATTGTTATATAACACTTTTCTCCGGGTAGCAAGTGATAAGGTAATCAACCATCTCTATCTGTGTGTTACCCAAGTGATTATTTTTCCAGTGTTATATTCCAATAGCGTAAAACCCCAGGAAACTGCATCCACTGGTTCAAAGCAGACGGTATTTAGTGGTTAAAATCCACAAGCTTCCCACGGCCAGGGTTGTTTAGTGGTAGGCAAGAGCGTGGCTTAAGGATCATGGATATTCGTGCACCCCCTTTTTTCGTTTGGAAATTTTTATTTTTCCGTTAATAAAATTGAACCTACTAAACCGACTTAAGACAAATTAGTCTCCAGACTCTGGGCAAATCTACTCAATGCACGTGGATGCGATCGTGTATATAAATTGTATTAGAAGCATTGGATAGTTTGCAGGATATCTAAGCTCATTGCTAACTAGTGATCCTTATTTGCAAGATTAATGAGAAAAGAAGAAGAGACAGGCCTTGTTTCCTTTAGTCTGACATATTTCGTGTCTGAAAACGATTGGTTTGGTTTTGTTGTTACTAGCAAGTCACTCCATGAATTCATTCTTCCAGGGAAGAATTGATGTGATCGAGTTTATTGTCGAGCTGATGCACCAAGAGAAAATTCAGCCTGATCCAAACACCTGCAGTTTTGTTTTCTCGGCATATGTGGACCATGGTCACTACAGCACTGCGATGGAAGCATTGCAGGTCTTAAGTATGCGCATGATTTCTGAGGACAGTAACACCCTTGAAGAGAAAAGGACCGAGTTTGAACATTTAACCCTTTCAGAAGAGACGGAAGCCGAGTCAAAGATAATAAAGCTCTTCAAAGATTACCAGGAGGACCTTGCTTCCGCTCTACTAAATCTAAGATGGTGTGCTACTGTTGGATATTCACCATCTTGGCTACCCAATAAAAATCCGTGGGCTAAGAGACTTTCGAGTAATTATGCTTCTAGACAACATCCTTAATGATAAAATAGCTCACTGATATTTTTGCATCATTACTGGTTATTGCTTGATCCTGCAACAACTTCTTGGGAGGCTGCATCAGACCGTTGCTTCTCTTTTTGAGGCAGAGTATGACAACTTTTCATTCCACATCCAAAAATCGCCTCACAAGGTAACAATGTGTCTCGTTAGTGTAGTTATAGCTTGATCCCGCAACAATTTCCAGGTAGGCTGCATCAAACCATTGCTTCTCCCTTCGAGCCGGAGTTTACAACTTCTCGTTCCACATCTCAAAATCTCCTTGTGTCACAGTTGCTGATTCCTGGATGTCTTTAAAGTTTCTAGGTAAACAATTGACCAATTATTTATGGCGCAAATTATACTGATTTATACGCAAAAAGAAGATGAATCGGCAAGCAGATTATTACGGCTTTTCCTACCAAAGATCAAGATTTTTGTTTCTTTTGTGAGTGCTTCACATAATTTATTCTTATAGGTGATGTTGTAATTATTTAGGAATCCAGCTCTTGTGAATGGAATTTTTTGTTTACTCAGAACCTATGTATGTGAATTTCGCACGTTGTTTACGCGTGTTTCTTAGTTCAGTAAAAAACAAGACTTTCATAGATCCGATAGAGGCCAAGGGTCTTGTCTCCTAGGATAATGGTTAAGGTTTGCTTCTCCTGATGGAAACTGAGATCAACAGAATAAATAAAATTTCCACTTCTCTGTTCATCGTTCTTGTGAATTCTAAGAATCCTCCGTTGTTCTTTCTGATAGTTGTCTCATATAAAGTTTTAGTAGCGGTAACTATTAAATATCACTTCATCTAAAAGTTTATAGTATTAGGGAGAAGTCATTTATTGTCTTCAATACGTTCTTTATGTGCAGGCGAGTTATTTTTTGATTGAGCTGCACTTAAACATACTCTTTTTGTGAATCCCGTGCAAGTGAGGGTTTTTTGTTTCTTTAATAAAGCTGCACTACGACATTCTTTTTTAAACGGGAGGTGACAAGACTTGAACACAGTACCTTTGTTATTTAGTTCCAGTACTATATCAAATAACTATTTTATCTAAAAGTTTAATTTGTCAAAAAGAAGTTATTCATCATCTTCAACATTAACATTTGCTAAGCGAACCAGTAAATGATGAAGTACGTCTACTTTTTGAGAGAACTGCAAAAAATCACGTTGTATCTGCATCTGTTGGGTGCTGTTCAAGAGCCATTTTACTTCTCTTCCATGCTCAAAAGATGATAAAAGAGTTAACAAATTTGAAGGTAACAACTTGTGACGAAAAGTTTCAGTTTGAAGCCTTTGACTGATTTGGTGTATTCATTGGGATCGGTCGCTGCACCACAGAATTTATAACTTTGGGGTGAATATAACATGATCTTGCTTAAGGTGAATTTCTCATTATCACAAAAATAAACGATCTTCTAGTACTCGGATCACAAACAACAAACGCAAATTTGAGAACCAGGACTGATCAATCCAAAACTAATCGAGTTGCAATCAGTTATGTAAAACAATTTCAAACGGATGCACTGTTTCCCATCTATAAACTACAATGCTGATTACAAGAAAAAAATAGCACGCCTCAACCACGTTTATCGACTCCACAAGCGTAAAAGGGGGAGGGGGTAAATGATGACGCGCTTTTCCTTCTGCAAACGACCTTTGCCAGCGTCAACTAATATGCTGTAAGAGGAAGTATATGTCCCAACCAAACCATCAAAATGAAACCCCCCGTGATATGATGAGACGTATTAGTTCTTTAATCTGCAGGATCACAACTTACAGGATAGTGCTAAATATTCTCCCCTGGAGGGAGCTCTGCAAGCTTTGGTGGAGTACCAAGTACTCGTTCCATGTCAAAGCGAACCTCTATGTTCCGAATACTATAACCAACCACCATAAGCCAATAAAGCAGCTTCGCAAGTTCTGGAGCACTTGTTTCCGTCACACTAGTCTGTATTCACAAACAAGGAGATTGAAAATTATCAGCAAATTGCCAAAACTCTCATTCAGAGATACTGCTTACAATTACGAGACAAGCATAGCACTATGATCCAGTAAAAGGAAAACGTTACAATCAAATTTTCCCGGACCTTGATTCGTCCTCTCAATGACACAAGTAAATCGATAAAGAGAAGTGCAGCCTAGATAGTTATGGAACCAATTGTACATGTCATGGTGAGAAGTCATAGATATAAACAGGTGTATGCCATTTACAAATTAATGTTGGCATGGAAGCTGTTTTATCCTCTTTCTTTTTCCAATAAGCGATCGAATCAGCAGTCTTATTTCTTTTACTGCAAATATCAAGCCAAAGTTACATATAACATCAGTTTCTACTCGTCTAATTGGAGGAAACCTTAAGGTCTTTTTACAAGCCTCCGGCACCTGCCTGGTGGCCCATCCATTTTTTTCTTATGTTTAGTTTAGAAGAAGGCAGAGTAGCCCCGCAAGAGGGTTGCCTTAGCCAATTGCAGATCCAGAAATAGTCAATTGAAAAAATTATATGATCCAACAAAATGCAAAAAAAAGCTGTTGGGAAGCCATGACAATTTTATACTTTAATAACAGCAGAAGTAACAGCAGATCAATATTACGTCACACACACAAGTAGATGCAACGACAGAATCCTATAAAGGTATACCTTCATTTGATTAGGATCTGAAACAGCCAATAGGCGTTTTATGAATGTGTTCATTGCCAGGATAACATCTTCTCCAGCAGTAGTTGTTAGCTCCTGGATAATGACATTTCCACAAGAAAATGAAAGGCTTGACAAAGCAAAATATAGTCGTGGATGTTTAGCACGGTAGAAGAAATTCTTGATTAATGAAAAATATATACATATTTGTGTATATATAAGCTGTATAACTTTGCAGATGAAACTATACAAAGCATTTTCAAGGTCAATGTTATCACCCTACAACTTCTGATGAACGAAAAGAAAGCACCTATGAGGTGAGAACAATACAATATCAAAGGTCAAGAACATTGAATTCATGAATTTTTTCGGAGGTGGAGGTCATGGCAAGAGCTCCCAAATTTTAGAACACACACAAATTAAACTGGCTAAAATCTCTTACCTTAATATTTTGGGGCTCCAAAGTCTTCAGGTATTCCAATAGTTCATTCTGTCCATTAGCAGATTTCCTATCTATCTGACGATTAAGTTCATCTATTTCTGCCTCAAGCAACTCAATGTATTTTACGGCATCTATTTTTTCAGGACCAGAAATATTGTTCCACCTGATAACGTCACCTGTCACCTTTTTCTGTGTACCCGGTGCGTAATCCGGCTTCTCCTGTACAATCATAAAAGAATGTTAACTAGCTTATAGGAAATCAAAAAATCTGTGGTTATAAGTCTAATATATAAGCTCAAACTACACTTCAGGGAAACCAGCTTAGGGATGAAAGATCAGTATGTAGAGTATAGATAATGTGGAGAGGATGGAATTTCATGGAGCAGTCAAAAGAATTGAAGAAACTCTGAATGGAAGAGGATCGACCAACAAAAAAAGGAGGATGCAAAAGGAACAATCAGATTCCAAATGGCAGGAAGATAGTGCATTTGGGATTGCAATTGCGTATCAGAAGGTGGATAGATAGTTAAAAAGCATAACCACAAGCTGCAATTATAAACCACAGCCATTTCAGCTTCTTGATGGAATCATAGTCTAGCAACATTTTAGCAGTCTCCTAAGGTTCTTTTGGGCAGTTCCAGGTGATTGTAAACTCAAAATTCAAAGAAGCTTTTAACAATCAAGAATCATCAGGAAAGAAAAGATGCTAGCAAATAACATGAACTGAAAGCTAGAAGGCCCCACAGATAGTGGCCGAGTCAAACGCAGAGGAAGACTACTAGCAAGAGTAAAGATCACAGCTTTCCATTGAGCTTTCCTTGATTGCTTGACCGTTTCTATTTCTTGGTTTGTGAAGTATAGTACCCAATAAATTTTTACAGATTTCAAGAGCTTTGCCTGTAGTTGATTCTAATGTTTATTTGGGTGTTCCGCCTCCCTTTAGGACACATCTGTAATCAGCATACTTTGATCTGCTTATTTCATAAGAGTGCCTGCAATACAAGAGTCCCATATTTTCCTCTAACTTATATCACGTGCGTGATGAGTAGGGAAAACATAAAAGTCATTCTTCCCATCAGAGATATTCTGTTGACAATCACAAGTCTATATACTCTGCTCTATAACAACCAGCTAAATTATTGCAACAGATAGCTCATCATATCATTCCTTGAGGATCAACGAGGATCTTAAGAGGCAAGAAAGGCAGGTTTAATTATTCTCTTGAGATTAACAAAATCAATAACCGGAGTTAACTTTTTTGTGTACCATAGTGATGTAGCCAACCAGAACTATTTGTAAGGGAAAAAAATGGGACGAAAAAAAATGGATAACCGAAAATGTACAACCAACCTTTTCCTCTTGAGGTTCAGGAAGAGCAACCTGTTCCAAACTTTGCTGCAATTCCAACCGGTATTGCGCATTTCTAAACATATAGCCAGTCATTATTACACTATACATGAGCTGTGCAAGATTTTCAGCAACCTGAGCAGGTTCCAAGAAAATCCCCAAGTCATTATTGACACACAGGCTTCTACTAAACCAAGTAGAAAATTAACTAAAACATGAATCAGCTCAAATCAGCTCATAGCTCCACTCAAATCAGCTCAAAGCTGTAAACTTGGGACACACGTAGATACTTACAGTTGTTACCGTCACTGCAAAAAATTGAGGGGGCAATGTTCCGATCATATTTGTCACTGTTTGGCGCATAGCATCCACTACCTAAATAAGTCTCCATTAGAGAACGAACATAGATATTAACAACTTTTAACAACTTTTGACATTAAGCTAAGTTGCATTTGACAGTATTATTATGTTCACTATATTTTCATACTCTTAAACTTGGCGCATATTTCCAATCCACAATGAAAAATCGACAAACTTATGCAATTTTATCAATTAATACCTGCGGCGGCGCTCTTTTCACGAACAATTCCATGATTTCTGGCTTTACATTTTGCACATATTCCAGGAGAATCTCCCTCCTATTCTTTGGCTGTTCGTTTCAAAAAAGAATATCAGAAATTCAAATTCGCCTCCCAAGTAACCTCATTATCCTTAAAAAAATCAGAAATTTTCACTTCCAACTATACATTTCACCATCTAATCATCGCTAAACAAAACAACTCTACATTTCACCATTCCGTTAATCCCCTAACTGCTTAAAGAATGAAAAAAAAAAAAAAACAAAAAAACAAAAATTAGTTTCTTTTTTTCATTTCTAGATTTCATCACATTATCTACCATTAACTAACACAACCACCAATAGTCAAACCTTAATCACATCACCAAAAGTACATTAAAAACTTTGAACTTTACAATTTACATACATAAATAAACGAATGCACACAAACATACATAAACACACACATACACATTACACACAAACACATCCCACACGCATGCGTGAATATGTTATATACATATGTGTGTGTATGTGTGCATTTCCATATATTCAAAAACAACATTAAATTGAATCTCAACTATACATAATATATATAAATAAATGAATGCACGTACATTTCTATATATCAACAAAATATATAAAATAATTTCAACTCTACATACACCCATAAATAAATGAATACATATATATACACACAGACACAACACATACACATATGTGTGCGTGTGTGCGTGCCTGTGTTTTTCTATATATTAACACAACTACATAATCAAATTTCAACTATACATACATACACACACACATATACACACAGATACATACACATATACACATACATATATAGCATTTTTAAGTAAAATAAGCTTTGGAAAGTGAAGAGAGCGTACACACAGATATATATACATATACATATACATGTGTGTGTGTGTGTGCATTTCTATATATTAACAAAATACATTAAAAATTTCAACTTTACATACATCATAATTAAATGAATACATAAAATATACACACAGAATACATACAAACATGTACCTGTGTGTGCGCGAGCATGTCTATATATTAACAAAAATACATTAAAAAAAAAAAAATTAACTTCGCATACACACACACACCACCACCACACACACACACACATATATATAAGTTGAGCGCACCATAGTGCCGTTGGGAGGTTTTGAATCTGCGGCATTATCGGAGCTTTTGCTATTATTATTATTATTATCACTATTATTTTTTTCTGGAGATGAAAAATCGAAAGATTGAGCTCGCAAACAGAGCCTTCCGCTTCTGAACGACGTCGTTTTTCTGCTGCGGAAGCTAATGGAAGTATTTTGCAGCCCACTTGTACGGCACGATACCAAAACTAATGATGATTTTGGTAATAGTGATGCTCTAAATGTTAACGATGACATTTTTAAAAAAAAAAATTGGCGTGAATTTATTTTATTGGTAATTAAAACCCTATAAATATCTCCTCCATTAACGATAACATGGCAAAAGCCGAAGCTTTTCTGGTAAGGCTGTCTTTACTGATGTGGATTTGGGCTTTGGGCTTCCTCCTTTTGCTTCGTTTAAGGAATCTTGGCCCATTTTAGGAATTGTGCGGTGAGACTTGTACGTGTGTATTATGTCAATATATGAAAAACTAATATCTTGACTGACAAATAGTTTTCTTTTTCTTTGATGGTTTGATTGTTCAGTCAATAATAGTGGAAACTGAAGTTGTATTCAAATTCAAAACTTTTGATTATAGTAAATCACTATCTAATTATTTCTTTCAACTCTTTAGTAATAGTTAACATTTTTTTTTCAGTCATAAGGTCATATACTTTAAATCTCAAGTGTTGATTTAAATATTAAAAACTATAAAAATAGCCTAATTGCACGGTTCGACTACTGGATTGAAATTAAGTTAATGATTGCTCTTTCTTTATAGTTTTTATTTTTATTTATTGTTCTGAGAACACTAAAAGTCTATCTTAAGCAACCTATACTAAAATCCAACCACATAATTACCTCAGAGTGTGGTTTTGAAACGTCGTTGGTTCTCAAGATTTGTTCTTACTACTTGAGTTATTATTGAAGCTTTTTCATTTTTTTTTCATGATTGTCGGATAGTAATTTATTTATCAATAAGTTGGAGCTAGCGTTTATAGCTAATGTATGTAAATACGAAGATAATTTTATGTTAATCCTTTTGATCTTAACCTTGATTTTGATAATTAAATGTAAATAACTATTTGCCTCAACCATATTTTTCTTTTTCGTCTATAAAATATTTTCCCAAATTTGATATTTGGATTTCATGAAGTGAAGAATACTCCACAAGCCCAAATACGAATATGATTTGGGCCATATTATTTGCTTCTTATTGGTATGCTCAAGGAGAGTTTTTTTCTCTCTTTCTTTTCAACACAGCCTAATGTCACGGGCTTAGAGATTGGGTTTGAAAATCTCGTTGCCGTGCGGCCTTAGCCAAGCACTGAGGGCTGACTAAGTACGCCTGCGTTATCAGAGTAATGCGCAGCGGAACACAAGTGTTAGAGGTTGAGACCCCAACACTTAGCCAATTACACGACACAGCTTGCAAAGGGTGCGTGGGTACAGTGGCTGACCCTTGTGCAAGACGAGCACACCAGTAGGCAACACTGGTAGGAGTTTGAGAGAATGCTAAGTTAGAGGGCTGGAAAATGGCACACGAAAATGGCAAGGTGAATGGCTTGCTTTTCATTGCACTTTAACTCTTATTTATACATGTACAAGGCCTAAACCATGGCCCTTGATCAATGCCAAGTGGCTACTATCCTAGCCCTACAAATGTCTATGTACAAGTGTAGTTTCTAGACATTTTCTAGAGTTATCTACACATTTGAATTCAATTTTGGGTGGAAGTTCCAGATTGCTCCACTGCTGGGCGCTATTCTGCACCATTCTGGAAGCTTCCTGCACTGACTGGGACGGACTGGGCAGCTACCCTGGGCAGACTGGGCAGATTCCATGCCTTAGCCATTTTTCTGGAACCTTCCAGGTCCTCTTCTGCCTGCTTGCCTCCAAACCGCGCCAAACTGCTTCCTGAGGCTTCTCCACTGCCCCAGAAGCTTCCACACACGCTGGGAAGGGTCGTTATGTGCCTGGGGCCGATCCCCGCACCTGAACCGTCGGCACTGTTCATGGCACGTTTTCGCTAAGCCGTGGGCATCCATGTGACCTAAACGCGCGTACCGTCTCACCCTCCCCCACCAAACTTGTCGTCGCCCTCGACGACGCTGCACACACGAACAAGTGGACTGACCTGCACCTGCTCGCTGCACCACACTAGAACTGGTGGCCTTGGCTGCGCCAGTTCGTTGTCTCCCATGGTCCTCAGGCTGTTTCCCCACACAATGGCCCTTCCGTCGGGCTGGCTGCTCAGACCGCAAGTGCACGCTTGGGCTGCCGAGGCTCTGTCTCCTTGCCGCCTGAGTGACTGCACACGAGTACACTGGCTGTACTCCATACACACGCACTGACTGCGCTGCACACGGGCACACTGGCTGTGCCTCGCCTGAGCACACCGACTGTGCTGCACGACCTTGCCTGCACGATGGGCGACTGCCTCCCTTAGTCGGCCCGTTTCCCTGCTGGTGTCCCTTGACCAACTGCACGGCACACAATGCCTGGGTGCCTGCCTGCACCTCTCGAGTCATAGGGATGGCACACCGGGGGTTGGTTCCTGTCACCACAATAGAACTCTCAGATGGGACGATGATTGCCCGCACATCGTCAAGCCATTCCATACCGAGCACCACATCATAGTCGTCAAGCCGAACGACTCTGAAATCCACAAGTCCTTGCCACGGTCCAATCGTTGTCCTCACTGCCTGAGCAACACCGACGATTGGAATTGCTTTAGTGTTTGCTGCCTTGATCATGCCTTCCATCGGTTTGACTGGCACGCCGAGTCGTTTAGCAACACTCTCACCAATGAGATTGGTGGTAGCACCTGTGTCCACCAAAGCCTTCAAGTCACGACCCCTAACTGTCATAGGGACGTACAACGAACCCTTCGGTACTTCGATTTCGACTGGCTCGAGCAACCGAAGCGAACCCATGAGCACCTCCTCCTTGGATTGCCCGTTGTCTTCCTGTCGGAAAAGAGATGCTAGCTTGCCCTGCTGTGGGCATTTTGCTACCCAATGTTCCTTGCTCCCGCACAAGAAATAGTTCCCGTCTTTAGGCCGTTGCTCACAGGCCTTACCGTTCCAACGTCCTTGCGACCTGCACCTGTCGTGCGTGGGACGCCTGCACCTGTCGTGCGAGGGACGCGTTCTGTCCTTCCTCGGTCTGGGTGAATGTGCGCCTTCACCGTTGCGGGACAGAGGTGTGACCCTGTCCTTTCTCCCTTCTCTGTGGCGAGAAGTAGTACCCTTGTCCTGAGCGACTGCCATGCCTACCCCTTGGCTGATGGCAGCAACATCGGCCTTGACCTTGTCAACTTCGGCCTTGAGCTCTCCCAAGCTCGTCGTGAATGACTCACGAACCCTGTCAATGCTTTGCCTGATCTCGTCGGCAAATGAGTTGAGGGTGCCAAGCAGCTGACCCTTCAAACTCTCCCCACATGCTTCCAATTCAGCAACACGTTCGGCCAAGTTTGCACCACTCTCGGCCTCAAGTTCCTGAAGACGATTCACCACATCGTATAGCACCAAAGTGTTCTCAAGTGTGGCTTGAGAAACACGCTCCAACCGTGCCTCAATCGAGCTGAGCTTTTCCACCGAGCTAGCCCGAGAGCATGGAGTTCTGTCCTTGTCCCTCCTGGACTTTCTCTCTACCGGCTTCACCACTGCGGCAGGAGTGGCAGCAACAACACCTTCTCCCTCGTTTCCAGCCATGCTTTGCACCAACGAAGTCCTCTGATCAGTACGCAGCAACACACGATTGAGCCAAGCCGACCTTGGCTCTGATACCACCTGTCACGGGCTTAGAGATTGGGTTTGAAAATCTCGTCGCCGTGCGGCCTTAGCCAAGCACTGAGGGCTGACTAAGTACGCCTACGTTATCAGAGTAATGCGCAGCGGAACACAAGTGTTAGAGATTGAGACCCCAACACTTAGCCAATTACACGACACAGCTTGCAAAGGGTGCGTGGGTACAGTGGCTGACCCTTGTGCAAGACGAGCACACCAGTAGGCAACACTGGTAGGAGTTTGAGAGAATGCTAAGTTAGAGGGCTGGAAAATGGCACACGAAAATGGCAAGGTGAATGGCTTGCTTTTCATTGCACTTTAACTCTTATTTATACATGTACAAGGCCTAAACCATGGCCCTTGATCAATGCCAAGTGGCTACTATCCTAGTCGTACAAATGTCTATGTACAAGTGTAGTTTCTAGACATTTTCTAGAGTTATCTACACATTTGAATTCAATTTTGGGTGGAAGTTCCAGATTGCTCCACTGCTGGGCGCTATTCTGCACCATTCTGGAAGCTTCCTGCACTGACTGGGACGGACTGGGCAGCTACCCTGGGCAGACTGGGCAGATTCCATGCCTTAGCCATTTTTCTGGAACCTTCCAGGTCCTCTTCTGCCTGCTTGCCTCCAAACCGTGCCAAACTGCTTCCTGAGGCTTCTCCACTGCCCCAGAAGCTTCCACACACGCTGGGAAGGGTCGTTATGTGCCTGGGGCCGATCCCCGCACCCGAACCGTTGGCACTGTTCATGGCACGTTTTCGGTAAGCCGTGGGCATCCGTGTGACCAAAACGCGCGTACCGTCTCACCCTCCCCCACCAAACTTGTCGTCGCCCTCGACGACGCTGCACACATGAACAAGTGGACTGACCTGCACCTGCTCGCTGCACCACACTCGAACTGGTGGCCTTGGCTGCGCCAGTTCGTTGTCTCCCATGGTCCTCAGGCTGTTTCCTCACACAATGGCCCTTCCGTCGGGCTGGCTGCTCGGACCGCAAGTGCACGCTTGGGCTGCCGAGGCTCTGTCTCCTTGCCGCCTGAGTGACTGCACACGAGTACACTGGCTGTACTCCACACACACGCACTGATAGCGCTGCACACGGGCACACTGGCTGTGCCTCGCCTGAGCACACCGACTGTGCTGCACGACCTTGCCTGCACGATGGGCGACTGCCTCCCTTAGTCGGCCCGTTTCCCTGCTGGTGTCCCTTGACCAACTGCACGGCACACAATGCCTGGGTGCCTGCCTGCACCTCTCGAGTCATAGGGATGGCACACCGGGGGTTGGTTCCTGTCACCACAATAGAACTCTCAGATGGGACGATGATTGCCCGCACATCGTCAAGCCATTCCATACCGAGCACCACATCATAGTCGTCAAGCCGAACGACTCTGAAATCCACAAGTCCTTGCCACGGTCCAATCGTTGTCCTCACTGCCTGAGCAACACCGACGATTGGAATTGCCTTGGTGTTTGCTGCCTTGATCATGCCTTCCATCGGTTTGACTCGCACGCCGAGTCGTTTGGCAACACTCTCGCCAATGAGGTTGGTGGTAGCACCTGTGTCCACCAAAGCCTTCAAATCACGACCCCTAACTGTCATAGGGACGTATAATGAACCCTTCGGCACTTCGGTTTCGACTGGCTCGAGCAACCGAAGCGAACCCATGTACATCTCCTCCTTGGACTGCCCGTTGTCTTCCTGTCGGAAAAGAGATGCTAGCTTGCCCTGCTGTGGGCATTTTGCTACCCAATGTTCCTTGCTCCCGCACAAGAAACAATTCCCGTCTTTGGGCCGTTGCACACCGGCCTTACCGTTCCAACGTCCTTGCGACCTGCACCTGTTGTGCGAGGAACGCCTTCACCTGTCGTGCGAGGGACGCGTTCTGTCCTTCCTCGGTCTGGGTGAATGTGCGCCTTCACCGTTGCGGGACAGAGGTGTGCCCCTGTCCTTTCTCCCTTCTCTGTGGCGAGAAGTAGTACCCTTGTCCTGAGCGACTGCCATGCCTACCCCTTGGCTGATGGCAGCAACATCGGCCTTGACCTTGTCAACTTCGGCCTTGAGCTCTCCCAAGCTCGTCGTGAATGACTCACGAACCCTGTCGATGCTTTGCCTGATCTCGTCGGCAAATGAGTTGAGGGTGCCAAGCAGCTGACCCTTCAAACTCTCCCCACATGCTTCCAATTCAGCAACACGTTCGGCCAAGTTTGCACCACTCTCGGCCTCAAGTTCCTGAAGACGATTCACCACATCGTATAGCACCAAAGTGTTCTCAAGTGTGGCTTGAGAAACACGCTCCAACCGTGCCTCAATCGAGCTGAGCTTTTCCACCGAGCTAGCCCGAGAGCATGGAGTTCTGTCCTTGTCCCTCCTGGACTTTCTCTCTACCGGCTTCACCACTGCGGCAGGAGTGGCAGCAACAACACCTTCTCCCTCGTTTCCAGCCATGCTTTGCACCAACGAAGTCCTCTGATCAGTACGCAGCAACACACGATTGAGCCAAGCCGACCTTGGCTCTGATACCACCTGTCACGGGCTTAGAGATTGGGTTTGAAAATCTCGTCGCCGTGCGGCCTTAGCCAAGCACTGAGGGCTGACTAAGTACGCCTACGTTATCAGAGTAATGCGCAGCGGAACACAAGTGTTAGAGATTGAGACCCCAACACTTAGCCAATTACACGACACAGCTTGCAAAGGGTGCGTGGGTACAGTGGCTGACCCTTGTGCAAGACGAGCACACCAGTAGGCAACACTGGTAGGAGTTTGAGAGAATGCTAAGTTAGAGGGCTGGAAAATGGCACACGAAAATGGCAAGGTGAATGGCTTGCTTTTCATTGCACTTTAACTCCTATTTATACATGTACAAGGCCTAAACCATGGCCCTTGATCAATGCCAAGTGGCTACTATCCTAGCCGTACAAATGTCTATGTACAAGTGTAGTTTCTAGACATTTTCTAGAGTTATCTACACATTTGAATTCAATTTTGGGTGGAAGTTCCAGATTGCTCCACTGCTGGGCGCCATTCTGCACCATTCTAGAAGCTTCCTGCACTGACTGGGGCGGACTGGGCAGCTACCCTGGGCAGACTGGGCAGATTCCATGCCTTAGCCATTTTTCTGGAACCTTCCAGGTCCTCTTCTGCCTGCTTGCCTCCAAACCGCGCCAAACTGCTTCCTGAGGCTTCTCCACTGCCCCAGAAGCTTCTACATACGCTGGGAAAGGTCGTTATGTGCCTGGGGCCGATCCCCGCACCTGAACCGTCGGCACTGTTCATGGCACGTTTTCGCTAAGCCGTGGGCATCCGTGTGACCTAAATGCGCGTACCGTCTCACTAAGGAAACTTACTGATATCAGTCTTTTATATATATATCAGAAAAGAAAAACTTTTCAGTACAGATGTCAGTCTTTTACATATTAATAAGACTTATGCATGTAAATCTTATTAGTGATGAGAGAGATTGGTGAGTCAATTTAGACTAATTCAATATTTTTTCATAAGAGAAAGCAAATAGAATACTTAAGATTGTAGCAACATCAAAAAAGGTGGTATGTAGTTGAATAATTGTTGGATATGCCTTAGTACAAATAATGCTTATTGTTGTTCAACACATAGTGAAGAAGTGAGACACAAGTGAATATGTAATTAAATAAGTATGCTTTGTTTTGAAAAATGATGCTGAATTACAAGTATTTGATTTCCATTTTGTAGCTCAAAAGAAATATTGAAATCATTTTGCTGTTTGTGCACTTATTAGCCTTTCTACATACATAACTCAAGTTGAATCCGATGTGTTCACATAAAATGTTCTTACATGCTCGAATCAACAGTCCTGCAAGACTCTGAGTGGGCATATTGATAACTAAAATATATTTGATCCCAACATGTTTTTAATATTAAAAGAAATACAAAGATCAATAAACATACATGCAAAAATTAAAGGAATTGAAAGCGTACCTCCGGCTATTACTAACGTAATCGACTATGAATTTCTCACTTAGTTTTAGCACTTTTAAGTTCTCAAAACACTCTAGAGTGATAGTATATATTTAAAAAATGAGTGATTGAGCTTAGGGACCAAAACCCACTATATTTAGACATTCTCCTATCAAGAATGTGAAGAGTTATCACTCTTTAGACAATTAATGAACTAATGAGTTCAATTAATGACAAGAATATGAAGATGAAGAGTTTGGACCACAATAAATGAACTTTTATCATAAATATATTAATTGCCAACTAATAAATTTAATTAATGGTAACTAATGAGATTAACTAATAATAAGAATATGAAGAGGAAGAGTTTGGACCATTAATAAACTCTTACCTTAACCCAATTAATCATAACTTGGGAATTCATTTGGACATGCAACATATCTATTGGCTCAAGTTTGCTCTCAAGTGCTCTGGTATTAATATTTACATACAAATAATTTTTTTTAATAAGAGTTAATTAATTTTTTAAACTAAATTATATTAAAGATACTTTATATTTTATAAAAAATTATGGTAACTGAAAACTACAATTCTTACTCATTTCAATACACATTGGTCCTCGTATATGGGACCATTACTAAACAAAAACATAATTTGCATGTGAATTGCCAAATAAACGAGTTTAGCATAGTCCACTAATATGGTAATGGTCCAATGTGCGACGTGCATCGCATACTTGATTATTAATTGACAAAAAAAGCAAATAGTGAGTAATGGCAAGCTTGAAAGGAAAAGGATGGTTGACCTTCTACGTGTTAACCAAGAATATTGCAAAGGTGGAAATTTTAATCGAAATTTATCAAAGTCTAAAGGTATTTTATTTTTATTTTTTTTAGCTAAGTCAACAAAGAAACTATTAATATGAATCATAGAAAAAAAAAATTGTACAATTAGCTAGGGAACCTCGTTTACAATTCGTTCATGTACATTCCAAACTATGCAAATCACAAAAGAGTATTTTTGATCTTTTTAATCATGCATATTTGTGTTTCACATCATAACTAAAGACATTCTTCTCTTTGTCAGAAAATGAAATCTCCAATATTTCCAAGCCATGTGTATTTATACCTTGATTGTTGGCAGTGAATGAGTGAAGAACCAAGGCTCTGTTTGTTTGCGGTAAAAAATTTTTAGTGTTTGATAATATTGTAAAATAAATCAATTAAAAAATGATTTTAATAAATATAAGAAAACTAGTTATAAGGAATTTAAAATATGTTTATGTTCTTTAGATCCGTAAAACAGTTTACATTCTACACTCTAACCCAACCCCCTCATCCCCATCCCCATCCACGCTCCCTCCCTTGATCACCCTTACCCAACCCACCAATTCATCCTCACACGCATAAATACATGTATTTATGTTTATATGTATGTGTGCGTGTGTGCTTGTATTTATGTTTATTTATAAAAATTTCTCATTGAAAAGTATCTTCTCTTGTAGTACATAGCCAAACTCCGTAAAATATTTATTAGTGTGACAATCAAATACCAAATTATATTATATTTTTTAAATAAATATTTTTTCATATCAAGTTATTTTCCTTCAAACAAACATAGCCCATATGACAAATTGACAATGGACGGATGATAGTAATTAGATTGACGGGATTTTGGGACCCCTTTCCAATTCAATTTGTCCAATGACTTATCGAAATTGAAAAATTGGACCGAAATAATGAGAAAAAGAAGAAAAAGACCGAGATGAAAAGAAAATGAAAGAAACAAAAATGGACAAGAACGAAGAAAATTAGAGATGAAAATAGTTGAGTTGCTTACGTGATCGAGAATAAATATTTTAGGAGTACATATTTTAATTTTGCCTAATGAGAGTTATTCTTTTCTTTTGTCAAGTAACAAATTTATTAATTAAACAAGGTAAATGTAAAAAAAAATTAGGCTCAAACTATACAAGAACTTAGAGAACAAAACAAAAGTAAAAGATTCAAATACAAGCCATATACAAAGGCTCAAAACCAAAAGGTCAGTCAAAAAGTTCAAACGGAACCAACATGAGTTATGTTATCAGCCAACAACTAACTACTAACATGCTCTCAGCCTACAACTAACTACTAAAGATGTTTATTTGTTTGATTAACAAATATTTTATTTAATTAAGCTACCAACAAAAGTAAGTCATTTTGATAAGTATAAAAGATAATAACTACAAAGATTGCATTCATACATGGTTGTCTTTAAGAAAAAGTTTGGTGAATATCTGTCTCTTTTTTTTGGGTCATAGTATCTATCTCAATCACAAATAGATAAAAGATAACTACAAAATGCATAAAGCATGAGACGAATCTTGTTTGTGGCAATCTTTATTTATGTTGTAAAACTTTTACAAGAATTGTTGTGAGACTTAGGATATAAATAAAACATTGAATTGAATAATAAGTATTTTTGTATTTGACCATGGATTTGGAAATTCCCGTATGTAAATAGCAATGTTGGTATGATAACCTTACAAGAAAGGCTATGCTGCTAGGACAATGGCAGATATACGTCGTCTTTACTATATTAAGCCTTCTTATACACTTTATATTTGTATTCTACTAAAAAATCAGTAAAAACATGGCATACTTTTTTTTTTTTGGTCATAACATTGTATTGTATATAAGAGTTTTTTTTTTTTTTTTGTCGGAAACTTCCAATGTATATATATATTGACACCAAGCAAAAAATTTACATTAGTCAATCCCTGCGGGATCAAATTCATCGTACAAGAAAGCAAAGCTCTAGGGTAAGGCATAAAGTCAATTAAAAAGTAAATGACTTATCCTAACTGCATAAGTAACAATCCGAACATTCAATTTACGTATCGATAGATCCAACATATAAAATAGTCGAAAACCAATAATAAGAATGATTATGAGTTGTGAATAATAAATGAGTTACTCCAATTACACAAAATTGAATCCCTAACGACATTGACAACTGGTTTAACATCAGATTTAATAATCATATCCGAAACATTGTTGTAAGTTGAGAAACATTATTATAAATTAATAAGAGAATACACATTGTTTGACCAGTAAGAGCCTCAATCTGTGTTGGGCCCCTGCAACGAACCATGGAATGCTGTACCATCTGTCACACCACCCCGGAATCAACCGACCCTGGTTGATTCAAAAACATGGCATACGATGACTTCTCAATTGTATTATTTTGATTTTTAATAAATTATTTGAAAGGGTATTATTATTAAATTCATTACTCACTAAGGGTATTTTTAATGGTGAGAATTATTCATAAAAATTTATTATTTTTGACTATTTTAGAGACTCGTCTTTTTAAATTTAGAGTCAAAATAGATGGAGTCTACCATTTTTATTAACTTTTTAATCAAAATAGAGACTCAATCACTTTTTAGATCTTAAAATTTAGAGAAAAAAAGTAAATTGAGTCTCTATTTTAACTAAAATTTCTAAAATTGTGTGTGCTTCATGCATTTTAACTCTAAATTTAGAAAACTAATCTCTAAAAATTATTAAAAATGATAAATTTTTATAAATAATATCTCTTATTAGAAATACCCTGAGACACACAAAAAAAAAGACCATAGCAGATAGTCACGTGCAACGCACGTGATTCAACGACAAAAAGAAGGGGTTAAAGGTTGGAATGCTTGGCCTCGGCCTCCCCCGGTAATCAAAAAGAAGAAAAGGTTAGAACACTGTAAGCGGAAACTCAAAAGAGAATCTTTTATATAAATCCCACAACCAAAACCACTGCAAAATCAGTGATAATAACATATATAAATACATATTTATTATATTTAAATGACAATTTGAAATGAATTGAAATGAATAATAATAATTATACGCTGAAAAGCCACATCACAGGGGCGTGGAATCCTTTGTCGTTATCACGACAGCTCCGTCACTTATAAAGTGGAGACGGCCAATACAAAGAAGGTTTTTTCATTCGTCACCGTCGTCGCTTGATGGCTATCCCTCGGCGGCGCCACCACTACTCCAACCGCGCTCGCTGTCTCGTCCCCGCCATCTCCGCTGCCTCCGCCGCTCTTCTCCTTTTGTTTCTATTGCTGTCCTTCCTCGCCCCCTCCCCTGTCGATAACAACAATCGCCGCCCTCACATCCGCCGCTTTTCTTCGGTACTTTACACCTCTCACCTCTCTCTCTCTCTATTCTACACACACTCACACACACACACACACATATATATGTATATGTGTGTAAATTATCTCATTATTGCTTCTGATTCATATTTACATTTCTTAAGAACGTGTTACATTGACTTATATATATGTGTGTGTGTGTGTGTGTGTGTGTGTGTATTTATATGAATATATAATCTAATTTATGCGTCCTATTGAGTCTGATACACATTTACAGATCTTACTAGCAAAATTATATTGAGGTGCACACACACATGTATGTATGTATGTATGTGTGTGTGTGTGTGTGTGTTGAGTTGGTAATTTTGCTAACTTAGATTGACAATGTCGATGGAGATTCAATTGTAGTGCCGGTGTTTTGTGTTCTCGCTAGGGATTTATATATGATTTCAATTTCAATTGAGGCTGTGAGCTGTCTGGATTGGATCTGTTTTGAAAATGTAATTTCATTATTGCATCCGGTACATATATACGTGACTTACATGTATATATGATAACTTGGATAACTTAGATAACAATGACAATGGAGATGCAATTAGTGCTCTGGTGTTTTGTGTTCCGGAGAGGGTTTTATAGATGATTTGCTTTTTCGTTTGAGATTGTGAGCTGTTTGGATTGGATCTTATTTGAAAATGTAATCTCATTATTGCAAGATATGCATAGCTTACAAGCGTATTGTATCGACATTCGTGACTTACATTACGTGTACATGTTTATATGCACATTATTGAATTGGTGTTTTTGCGTACTCAGATTAATACTGACGATGGAGATGCAACTGGAGTGCCCGTGTTTCGTGTTCCGGTTAGGGTTTTATATATAATTTTCTTTTCCATTTGAGATTGTGAGTTGTTTAGATTGGATCTGATTTGAAATTTGATGCATTGGTACTTGAGATCTAGAACGATGGAGGAGTATACGATCGTCATCTATGGAGTTCAAGAAATGCTCAGTTTTATTATGGTTGCTGTGAGGCCAGTAGTAAATTTCCAAGTGCGTAAGCTCTATCTACTACCTTTTTTAATTCTTAGATATAGATCTCCCCGTAAAGTGGTATTTGTTGTATGCCTTGCTATTTTAATAATCTAGAAGTCGTGTTTGATCTATTTGACTTTTAAGCTTGTACATTCTTGAGTTTTCTTATTGGTTTTCTATTCATTTGTCTCGAAGTGGTGTTTGATCATATTCAACCACTAAGTTTGTACATTCGAGAGTTTTCTTAATTGTTCTCTATTTATCTATGTGGTCTTTTGCCTTATGTTATCTTGTTGACATTGCAGAAGCTGATGTGATCACAAGATCAAACCGATACTTGTTAATTGCAACCAGTGGAGGTTTGAACCAACAAAGAACTGGGGTAATCTTCTAAAAATTCCTGTCTCTTTCTTTTTGCTGCAAAAATAATATGATAGAGTTTCATTATGAATACACAATCTAGGAGAGGGTGGGGATAGAGTTTTTTATCTTTTGAAGTAAGTTACCTTACATCATTTAATTTAATCATTATTTGACAATTGTCCTAGCTGGAGTTTCAACTCCAAATTAGTGCTAGGTGAGAATCATGTTCCCTTTTGGCTGGATGTGTGATTCTTACAAATTATTCAGGATTGGGCAGTGTAAAATGCTTAACTAATGAGGAAATGAGGTGATGCTTGAGAGTTCAGGTTCAAACGAGGAAATAATTCTCTGATACATAGTTTGCCACTTTTTCTTTACTTCTATAATATTTTGTATCTTTTAACGAGGAAATGACACATACCAGACAAAGGAACTGTTGTAATACTTGGATACTGCATGGCTTGGTCCTTGTACCATGCCAAGGAAATAGATGAATAGGGTTTTCCATGTTTTGTTTGTATACGTCTTCAGCAATTGTCAGTTTTTACCTTGCCGGGCAAAGCTTTGGACATGCACTCATCTTTTAAGATGCTTTAGATGGATTCTTTGCTGTAAATATTGGTCAAGAGCTATCTGTAACTTAGTCATCTCTGGGCATTTAGCTGCAATTCCATAGCAATATTATATCTGATGGTTTGGTATTATTCACTATTTGGAAAGGTATTCAAGAGTAACATAGTGGTTTCTAAGCTTACTGCATCTCTTCTTTGTCAGATCACTGATGCTGTTGTTGCTGCTCGAGTTTTGAATGCAACTCTTGTTGTTCCAAAGCTTGATAAGAAGTCTTTCTGGAAAGATTCTAGGTTTGTCTTCTTGTTGTATGCATTGGTATGCAACATACACATACAGAAAGTTTCTCTCTCACGAACACATAGATGTTGAGAAAGAATGAGCTTTTTGTTTCCTGCCTGTGACGATCATGGTACTGGATGGTTGACATTGTTCATTTTCTTCCGCAGTAACTTCTCCGAGATTTTCAATGTTGACTGGTTTATATCT
This sequence comes from Ehretia macrophylla, assembly GCA_037974665.1. NCBI lineage: Eukaryota > Viridiplantae > Streptophyta > Magnoliopsida > Boraginales > Ehretiaceae > Ehretia > Ehretia macrophylla. The sequence goes on from CM075774.1 coordinate 1,071,121, forward strand.
CATCTGGCCAAAGATGTCAAAATTATAAAAGAACTCCCACTAAGGAGAGGGCAGATATGGAGTCCATACACTATGCGTGTTCCAAGAAAGTGCAATGAGAAATGCTACATAAATCGTGTATTGCCTAACCTTTTGAAAAAGCGCGTGAGTTATCAGGCTGCTTATACTTTTCTGTTACAAGAATAGTTTACTTGATATCTATGCTTATTCAGCTAAATATATGTAGAGTATATGTACATCTTATATCGAACAGATAGAGCTGTAGTTGTTTTGTAAAACAAATATATTGAAGGGTACTTGACATTTCTAGGCAGATAATACAAATGTCTGTATGATGTTTCCACTCAAATCGTATGGATTTTAAAAAGTCCTCAATGAATATGCTCGCAAAATATTCTGCACTTTATACATTTTGTATTCTAGGATTTACTCCATTGTTTGTGGACAATGCTTTGTACTTGTTAGAAGCAGCAAAATATGCTCTTCTCGAGTGCACCTCAGCAACTACTTGAAGGGTGTTTTGCCATTTGGAGTATAAACGTTAAGTTCATGAAAATAGAGATCTTGTTGGTGAGGTAGTTTTGACTGCTTAAATTAGTTCTAAGCCAACTCTCAGTTACCTTATTGTCAGTAACACAAGGCTCTTCTGCGTCGCGTTATAATTCCGTGGTCTCTAATTTCATCTGTATTCTGCCTGTTATTACAATTCTAAGAGTGTACTAAACTATTCCATTTCTTTTGACAGGCTGTTCAGCTTACCAAGTTCGACTACAGACTTGCAAATAAGTTGGAAACGGATCTGCAAAAGCTTAGATGCAGAGTTAATTACCATGCTTTGAAGTTCACGGATCCTATTCTTGAAATGGGTCAGAAATTGGTTCAGAGAATGAGGATGATGAGCAAGCACTATATTGCCCTTCATCTAAGGTAGATTATCTCTTTTACTACCGTGTTACTCTGCCCTTTAATTCAATCTCTTTCTTATTGTAATCTATCCTTGACTGAGCACATCTTGTCGGTCAAAAACTACTCTGTTGTCTAGTGGATTTCTGGTTTAACGTACTTGCTGCACATATCTTGTCAACCTTTTCAACTGTTGAGTTATTGAGGCACTTGTGTAACAAGATTTATCTAAATGTGAATGTTAGAGGTGTTGACATGGATGAAAAAGTTTAATCGGCGAAGAAAATCATGATATTTATGGACAAGATATTATTAGCTGTTCAACTGAATTTGTTCATCTCTAAAAGCCTATGACTGTGAGTTTGATAAGTCTGATGTCTAATCATTATAATTAGCTCTATTTTTTATAATTCTTTTTCCTATTGCTGCCGTCTTTTTGTTTTTCAAGTGTGTTTAAGATATTTCTTTTAGTGCTTTCAAGCATGCACAATCGAACTGTAGTAGTTAGAATATTGAAGTATCCTGACATGATGACAAGTTTATTTTTCCAGGTTTGAACCTGATATGCTTGCATTCTCAGGATGTTACTATGGCGGGGGAGATAAGGAGAGAAGGGAACTGGGCAAAATCCGGAAGAGGTGGAAAACTTTACACGTAAGACTCCAGTTTGCTTGTTTGGTTTGGCTGCTCCGAAACCTATAGATATCTTTTAACTGTTGGAGAATTTATCATTACTTATCTCCTGCTTGCAGCTGTAAATTGTGATGTCATGTTTTTATCAAATTTATTTCTGTATATATTCTTGTGCATCATGAAAGGGACAACTCCATAAAACAAAAAATCTAGTTTCAGATGAATGAATTAATTCAGAATTTGGTGTGGGATCTGAAAATACTCGATGGGAACTCCACGATTAGGTCAACTCATATTTAAAAACATCATTGAGAACTTTTTCTTTTCCAATTCTGAGCATGTGTTTCTGATGGCTTTTAAGAAAGGAATTGTTGTCCCATTGACTTGCAGACTAGCAACCCGGATAAGATGAGAAGGCAAGGAAGATGTCCTCTAACGCCAGAAGAAGTAGGCTTGATGTTGAGAGCACTTGGCTATGGCAGAGACGTTCATATTTATGTGGCATCTGGTGAAGTATATGGAGGGGAAGAGACGTTGGCCTCTCTGAAGGCCTTGTTCCCAAACTTCCATTCAAAAGACACCATAGCCAGCAAAGAAGAATTAGCACCATTTTCAGCATTTTCGTCTCGTATGGCTGCATTGGATTTCATAGTTTGTGATGAGAGTGATGTATTTGTTACAAACAACAATGGTAATATGGCAAAAATTTTAGCTGGTCGAAGGTACGTTGAATTTGTACTGGTTTTGCATTTAATGGAACAAAAGTTGCTACAAAGAGCTGGTTAATATTATCTATTTTCATGATGGCAGGAGGTACTTTGGGCACAAACCCACAATTCGTCCAAATGCTAAAAAATTGTACCGGCTATTTTTGAATCGATATAACATGACTTGGGAAGAATTTGCTTCTAGAGTTCGCACAATTCAAAGAGGTTTCATGGGAGAGCCCAAGGAGGTGAGGCCAGGCAGGGGTGAGTTTCATGAAAACCCAGCTGCTTGCATATGTGAAGACTCGGAGGCCAAAGCAAAGCTGGAATCAGGTACACAATATCTCGGCAAGGGAAATAGTCCACCAAAGAAAGACGTGGATGTATCTAGTGATGATCAAAATGTAGATGATGAACCAGAATGGTCTGATCCTGAAGATGAAGAGGATATAAGTAACCCTGAAGGAAAACTTTTGTTTAACGAAACAAGTCTGGATTACGATACTTTCTCTTCTGAGGACCCTGAGTTGGACGAGGTCCTGTCCGACTAGTCAAGGATCACCTGGCCCTTGCCAAACTTTGGTTGTCGTTACTTTCTCTCCTGGTACAGTATACAAGCTGTCTTGTTCATCACTTCAATGATCCGTTTCAGGAGTATTTCCAGGCATGATGCAGAATCTCTAGCTGTGTGCTGAAGCCTTCGCAACACTGCTGTACAGAATATATAATGATGGTGCGCTTTCTTCCAGTTTCAACTTTTAGAGCTAGTAATCGACATTTTGTTTAGGGAAGTTGACTCATCATTGGCTCTTCATTGGAGTTCAGAGAAATTTAATGAAGCAAAGAGTGGGGGAACAAGTCGGTACATAGGAAAACGTGCCACCCAATTTTGAGGAAAGCATTAGAATGAAAATAGTTTGTCGAATGCTGCATCGAATAGATGAGCATTCTGAGTTTTGACGCTCGATATCTTCATCTGTAGCCAGGTGATATTGTATGATATCTTATGAAGGTGATGGCAATAGTGTATCCTGTGCTCAGAGCACAAAAGAGCAAGTCATAGTGATTCATTGTAGTAGCTTGTTAGAAATAATATGCAAAATGTAGTAATTTACTAAATGGTAAAAAGTTTTAGCGTGATTTGCAAAATAGTCCCTAAACTATTTAACGAGTCCTAGTTGGTCCGTAAAGTTTTGTTTATTCCATTACTGTCCTTAAAACTTATTATATTTGCAGAAAGTTGATCTGCTAAGTGACGAAACTGTTATATTGGTATGGATTGGGCCCCTTTTTTGTCAGATTGGGTCGATTTTTTTTTTTTCCAGAGATTGGGCTCATTTAATGGGCTGAAATATCAATCAAGTTCTGGCGTATGCGACTGCAACAATAATGGTGCGGTTATGAAATTTGATATTTCGGCCCATTAAATCAAGTTCTCTAATAACGTTATAAATAAACTTTGATAAGGTGCTGAAGATTGAGTTAATTTATACTTGTTAATCGTAACTTGTTCATTCCATCGATGATCTAAATCTTTCTATAACGATATGAGAAAATAAGTGTTATGACATAATTTAAATCGGAGATCAACTATCAATTCTCCAAAAGCATGTGTTAGTATACGGTTAGTTTTGAATTCGGCTACCGGACCTATTTCACTCTTTCAAGTTGGGACTAGGCACAAGTGAGTTCCTTCATGTACAGTCTGTTAGGTTTGATAATCGGACTCAAATATTTTCTGATACATAGATATTTAAAATTGGACTCACACTTCGTCCAAAAAGCGTCAAACTCGCCTTAAGACCTATCGTGCCACATGTACCTCTGATGGACATAAATTGTTTGCAGAGTGCAAGGCTAACAATGTTATTTTCTACAAGTCTGATTATTTTCTACAAGAAGTATGACAAAATATGGTTATATTGTTTCTTTTGGATAACGTGAAAATTTAATTAGTATAATTTGATTATTAATTAATAAATTTTCAGATGTAACAATATATTTTTATGTATTAAGATTAAGTTAGTCAAAAATAAAATTTTAAAACAGTAATCGTATTAAAATTAAATCGATGAAGATAAAACTTTAAAACAGTAATTGAATTCGTGATTTGACAGTAGTCGGTGCTCTGTTGTTGATTTTTGAGTTGTTTTGCTACTAAAGGTACTTGAAGCCTATCCAAATGAACAGTGAAAATGTGACAAAAGTGGTCGTGTTTCCTCGTTCCATGGCAGGAATTACACGTGGTACGCTCTTTCACCACGACAGCCTCGTCAGCTTTGCATTGACTTGTCAGTGATTGTATATTTTGATCTTTATCCACTAATGTTTGAATTTCCAGCGTCAGCATATGCCTTTGCCATGTCATCGGAACATATATTGCTGACACGTGGAATGCTATAGTAACATATATTGTTGACACGTGGAATACTATAGTGGGTTGTTGTGTGTTTTTCTTTTAATGAGAACGAAACTCTACAGAACATTCAAACTCGAGTGTTAAATTTATAGATATATAATCTCGTTTTAAGAAGTCATTGTTCAAGATAGTTAAACATAAAATTTACTTAAATTAATTAAAAAAAACTCAAGGCATAAATAAATTTTTTATTCGTGCTTTAAGCTCTTAACAGTTTTTCTTCTTTTTTTGTTGTTGCTAATTTAGCAAGAACTTCATTAAATAAAAAATTTAAAAAACTATACAAATTTGTAATTACAAGGGGTGGTCAAACACCCTAACATTTAGATCATATTCTGTTCATCTAATTAATAAGCTAAGCAAATAACTCTATTAATAGGACTATTTATAAACTTAGAGCTATGTACACTTTATATTTTGCATCAGGTTAAATCCTCTCGAAAACTTGCTCCTATATCAGAGTGCATTTGTTGTGGATTTCAATGTCCCTTTCTATTCAAACATGGTAAATAATTGCACCTAAGGGCAATTTTAGAATATAGTTATGAATAAATGATTTCTTACACATTAAGAAGAATCATGTCAGAACAATTTTTCACTTTATGAATTTAGAAGGGTTGTTATAGAGTAAAAATCTTCTTATAATATTATAAAATTTATAAATGAGTTTAAAAAATTATAAACTATTTTATATTAATTTATTACAACTATATTAATAATTTACGAGCTCTTAATATTATGTCCAAATCCATTTTCGATACATGATTGGGATAAGGTAATTCGATAGAGAATCTAAATCTGAAACCAAATTGAAAGAGACCCTTTTCGGGTGTTGTCAAGTGGCTTATCAGCTTCAGCTGCCTCGCCAGCATAAACTCCGCCAAAAGATCAAGGACCACAAGTAAGCTTTGTGCAAATATGGCTATGCAATCTCCAATCATTCTAATGGTCTGCCTTTTACTTTGCACAAGCTCTCAATCTAAACCAAAGCACAAAATATTTTTGAGGAAACAGGGACCCGCTTGGATACTTTTTGTCAAGATTCTGTTTTTCAAATGACGTGAAATTTGAAATTTAATTATTGAATTATTTAATAAATTTTGATTATTAATTGTTAAATTTTTAGGTACTGTGACACTCTTTTACACATGTTATAGGCCATCGAATTATTTGGTGAAATTCGATTACCAACTAGTAAATTTTTAAGTGTAGCAATGCGTCATCATGTGTATTAGATCAATTAATGACGAAATTCTAAAACAATAAAAAATGACAAACCTGTTACCTTATAAAAACGATTTTACTCTACTATCACTATCTTGACAAATTATATTAATTTAATTTTTATTTAAACAATTACACTTTTATTAAACAAGAAAAATTACGAAGAGTTGGGTACCGAGCCAACAGTTTAAGACTATTGGATTTTATTTTTATTTTTATTTTTTAAACGAGCTGACTCTTCTACGTTGAAGTGCTTTCTAATGGTAAGTCACAAATGCTGGAGAAGTGTTTGTTTATGCTACTTTCTCCACGAAAATTCTATCACGTCTTTAGATTCTCATATATTGTTGTTAAGCTAATAGCTTAAATATACACAAATCTTTTCCAATTTTCATCATTGAAAAATGAAGGAGAAAAATAAAAGACAAAAAGACAAAAAGACAGAAAGACAAATTAACATTTAGTAATAATTTTACGAAACAAAAAGAAATTCTTTGAGTAATTTTTTTTTTTGTTGGGAATTCTGTGAGTAATTGATTCGCCTAAAAATTATAAAAAATCTCGTAATGCAGCTACGTAATTCAACACATACTCCAACTAAATCAAAACTAGACAATATTTTTGAACGTACAGTCAAAATTAAACAACCCGATACCTTCACCTAAATTTTAAAAATATATTAGATCTTTTTTTTTTTTTGAGATAACGTAAGAACTTAGCTAACAGAACTCAATTATCAAATTATCGAGAAAAATTCAATCATCAATTAATAAATTCCTGAGTATGATTGTACACTCTACACATACACTAAATTAATTAAAAATAAAATTGTTAAAAAATAAAAAGTATTAAATTCGTGATATCAAAAAAATAATTTTACGTCACTACAGTTGTACCATGCTCCGAGAGCTAGATCCCCTTCTTGTCCACGTGGTTTTTTTTTTTTATATAGATCCCCCATGATCCGCAACCACTAGTCCCACACCGTATAGCACGCTACTATAAAGTTATATGCTCCATAAGCAATAATAAAAGCTATAAGCTCCCGAGATCGTCTCGTGAGAAAAATTAAATTGTTACAAAACACAAAGATTTGAAATCCTCCGAAAGCCTCTCCTCCAATGCACATTTGACATTCCTCTCCTTTCCCTCCTCTAAATTCTCCAAAACCCACTAAACCTCTCTCTCAGAACCTTCTAGAACCTAGGGTTTTTTTTTTATACTCTTCGATTAATTTCGTAATCAATGGCATTTTCGTGAATTTGGATTAAAAAATTGATCTTGATTTATGGCGGTGGCGGCGGCGACATCGGCGCCGTTGGGGTTGAAGCCGAGGAGAGCTGAGTTTTTCCGTCGGAACCTTTTCGAGCTGCCGAGGAAGAAGCGGAGGTTGTTGGTTTCGATCGGCGGTGGCGGTGGCGGTGGCGGAGCTGTGGTTAAGTGTTGCTGTCCGGACTCGGTCGTGCCGAAGAATGTCGACAAGTGCGAGGAATGGCGGTTTGATTCGAAGAAGAGTCCGAACCGTCGCGTCCGAATCTCAGCAATGCCTTTCGCATCTCCTCAGTAACTACTACACTCTGTATTCTATTTGTGTTTATATATGCGTGAATTTGTGTATTAGTGTGTGTGTGTGTATATAAAATCCACATTTTGTGATTTTTTCTGTAATCCACTTTTTTTGAGAAGTTATTATTATTTTTCCCTGTAATCCACATTTGCGATTGAAAGAAAAATTAGGGGAAAGTAATAGAAAAAAAATGAAGCTTTAGGTTGTTGTGAGATGGTATAAGTGAGATGATGCGTTATAAGAAAAGAATTATGGTGGAAATTATACAATTTTTCTTTTATGCTTCGGAATCTGTTCTGATTGTTTTATTATTTTTTTCTTTTTAGTCAATGCAATTCTAACTGATCCTAATGGTCAGTGAATCCCCTTTGTTACATAAAATAAAAAGTAATCGAAGACCTCGGATTCAAATCTTTTTTGTCTGTGTGTTATTTTCTGTATGAGGAGACTGAATAATAATATGAAAATAGTGCCAAAGTATGCTACCCAGGACAGAAAAAACTACACTTGTTAACGACGTTCACTGTTTCACCAAGTTAAAAAGAAAACGAGTGATTCTATTAATTAGCCATAATTGGCTGTTTAAGTTAGAAATGAATAGAAATTTTAAGCTTGGTTAGCTCTTAATCTTCAAGGTTTTTTAATTTTACTTGTACAAGTTGAATTTATGATTAAAAATTTTGGTGGACTATAAAAGAACAATTGAAAAGTTGAATTACAGACTTAAGAGCCTGGCGAAAGCAGCATCTTGATTGCTTTTCGGGATGGTAGTTTCTCTTGCTTATTCTGCCCATTGTCCGTTGTCCCAACATACGATGTGTAAGCAGCTGAGGGCTTGGCATGCCTCATTGCTTTGACTTGCTGAGATAAGTTTTCAAAAATAAGAAGTCATAGTTGGTTCTGTTTGTTAGATTTAAAGTTACTTTCTCTTTCCGTTTTATGTCGTAATCAAAGTAGAAGAACAACAAGATATACCGTTCATATGACTTCTGTAACTGTACATATCTTTATAGGACAATTAGTAAGAAGAAGACTACATAATCAGATACTTTGTTGATAAAATAACAATATATCTTGCTGAAGCAAGGCATTTATTGACTCTCTAATGCAACAGAGTTTCGACTCCTGTTTTTTTTTCAATGTTCGCAGAAAGAATTTGTGCGCTTTAAGTTGTTGATCTTTCTCGTATTTTCATTGCCACAGATCGCGATTTACTTCAAAACAGGAAAAATTCTTCCCCCGGTGCACCCCAAGAAATTCTGGTCCCCAGTCCCGTGACTCTCCGCCTAAACGAGGTGATCTGCAGAACCTTGCTCATGGACTTCAAATTTGCTTTATTCTCTTTTGATACTTAGAAATTTTCTGCACGTATCATAAGAATTTTTGCTGTTGTAGTTGCTCAATCATGGTATATATTCAGACTTCATAACGTGCCTGATGATGCTTATCTTGCTTACTGCTTTCTCACTGTAGACACTGGTATTGCCAATGAGAAAGATTGGGGCATTGATCTATTAAATGAACATGTCAATGAAACTGGCACTAATGAAGATGGCAGTACTTGGTACCGGGACAGTGGAGAGGATCTTGGAGAGAATGGTTATCGATGTAGATGGACAAGAATGGGTGGTCAGAGCCATGATGGCACTTTGGAATGGAAAGAGATGGTATCAATTTTCTCATATGGTGTTTCCATATGACTTTTCTGAACATGTGTGTTGCAAATAATTTTGAAGACATGTTATTTAGTTAATCATAAAAAGGACTTACGTAATATTTCAACTTCACACTAGTCAAAGGCAAGGATACATTTCTTTATGGATGTATACAGCTAAACTTTACTTCAAGTTTCAAACTGCTCATCTTAAAGATCCTTCAGGAAAGATGAATATACTGGAACAATTATCCTGACTGCTGATCTGAAATCAGTGTCCACGCTTTCATCCCTCACTTTAGCCGACTCATATTTAAAGAAATTCAAGAGGTTTTTACTTTAGCAATAGGCTTCAACATGTGATGTTCAATGCAAACTTGACCCTACTTCTCTGAAACACTGAAATCTATTACGTCAAAAAATTTATAAGCAGAGAGGGATCTCAAAAATTTGTGTTCTATTTCAAAATCAATTTACCACTGATTGTTGTACTTCAGTGAAATGAAATCTCTTGTAAAATTTCAAAAATTTGTGCTCCCTCCCTCTCTCTCTCTCTCTCTCTCTCTCTCTCTCCCTCCTCATTTGCACACAGAAAACACATGTAGTCACTCACAACGGAGAATGAAATCTTGATTTATGGCATCCTTCTTCTGATGGAGTAAAGAGAGGTTTTATGTTTGAGGATAGTGGAGGGTAAAGTTTCTGGGTTTATTTGATCAATATGAATATCAAGCTTGGATCCGTTTAAAAATTCTGTAAGAAGAGAAACAAAAGTTAGAAACAAAGGCAATTATTAATAGTTCAGGCATTGAATAATGAGGGAGAGGGGTTGTGGGGAGATGATATGATGTCAGCTAAATTCGGGGGCCATATATGAACAACTCGTCATTTGGAGTTATTTTTCTGAATAATGGCTCTGATGGAAAAGCACATTCCTTTTTGTAATGCTAATCCATATATTCCGGAGCATGACGCTGTGAATAAAACCTTGATATCGAGTCTGGATAAAAAAGTTACTTGATTCTATTCTTCGGCTGTTTTAGAAAAGTAGATATATCCAAATAATTATTGTATATTGATCTTCTTTCTAATAAAAATCATCCCAGGTGGATGCATTTAATTGGATTTCTTGATCTCCTTGACAGTGGTGGGAGAAAAGTGATTGGACTGGATACAAAGAGCTCGGTATTATCTTTTAAACATTAAAAGTTTTCCAGAGCTTAATCACTTGGGATATCATTCAGAACTCAGAAGTGTTCATTTTGTACTGATCTGATATTTAATAGGTGTGGAGAAGTCTGGAAGAAATGCTGAAGGGGATTCGTGGTGGGAAACATGGCGAGAAGTTCTTCACCAAGACGAATGGAGGTATTGCCTTTAACGTCATCTATGCGTTGTTATATTGAGCAATTCAATCTCCATTCCAATGACACGATATGAAATTGCAGTAATCTAGCTCGAATTGAGAGAAGTGCACAGAAACAAGCAAAGTCGGGCACAGAAAATGCTGGATGGTATGAGAATTGGTAAGAAATGTTACCGAGGCTTGACATTTGAACTTTATTATCTTTAGGTAAACATTAGCTTCAACAGAGTCTGATGAATTATGTTTACAGGTGGGAAAAGTATGACGCCAAAGGCTGGACGGAGAAGGGTGCACATAAATATGGTAGATTGAATGAACAGTCTTGGTGGGAGAAGTGGGGAGAGCATTATGATGGAAGAGGATCAGTCCTAAAATGGTAATTCTCTTCTTTTTCTTTTGGTTCACATTGGAGGGAGGGGAAGCCCAACTTCTCTGCCCCCACTATGCACAGGTTTCAGTCCTGCTTGGTATTGCTTTATAGAGAGTTTCAAGTTAGTCTGCAGGCACCGTCACAGTGATATTATCTTTAAAATCTTAATTTTTGAAACATTTGCTCCTTCCTTTATCCACTATGGATGCTAACGTGCTACAAGGTTAAGTGATGTTAGTATGCCAAGCTTAGGTTTATGCATATAGCTATTTTTTTGAGATGAAGAAAACTCAAAATATATACTTTATCCGCACTGGGATATGCTGATGATCTTGTTGCCTAAATGTTTTTGGCCTTTGACACCTGGGATGCACCTTTGCATCGAAATCCACCGACAGAAGTTGTATGAAGTATAAGCTGATAGAATATATCTGTGAGATAGGCTGCAAGATATTGATAAATTTAACTCTTGAAGTTTCTATTTTGCTACTTCAATTTTTTTTTCTCAACATGGAGTGACAGAATTGAAAGCATTCTGTAGTTTACTAAAGTTTCATTTCTCATTTTCTCAGGACAGACAAATGGGCCGAGACTGAACTGGGAACCAAATGGGGAGACAAGTGGGAAGAGAAATTTTTTGCTGGTATTGGTTCGCGTCAAGGGGAGACATGGCATGTATCACCTAGTAATGAACGTAAGTCTCTCTACTCTTCAATGCTAACAGATGGTTGTAGGTTTCGGACGGTGTAACTGCTAAAAAGCACTCCGTCTCTGAATCATTTATGCCTGGGGAACAATGAAAAAACAGCTAATCCTTATTATTTCAAAATAAAATTTGAGGTCATTGCTTTTGCCTTGTATTAAATAATTGTGCAGTCAGAAAGCTAACACTTACATAGGCATATGAATAATCAGAACATGCGAAGGAGGAGCACGTGTGTGTGTGTTTTCAGTCCCTTCAGAAACTTCAGTATGATACATTTATTTGGGCATGTTAGACACATTTTCCCTAGGACCTAGAGATAGAATATAGATTTATAGTGGCCTATTCATATGGACAAATAATTAGGTGAATTAATAGTTAGCAGTATATTTTATCCCTCTGTTTGGGGGCTTGGAACAAGCGGTTAACATCCTTCGATTATGGAGCTCGATTTCTGGCTATTACACATTCTAATATTTACCAGCCAAAACTAATTAACTTCAGTACTCTTAAGTGACGAGCTTGTAAACGAAAATTGCTATTTTAATATAAACTGATTTCATAACTATGATATTCCTGTAACTGAACGACTTTCTGAAGTTTGGTGAGTATTAACCAATTTTCTCGTTTACGTTTAGGATGGTCAAGGACATGGGGAGAGGAGCACTTTGGAAATGGGTAATGCCACAAGCATCAACCTCTTACATCAATTTTATTGCCTTTTCCATATTCTTGTTTCGATTAGCTTTGCATAGGGTATATTAACCCCCTGGTAGATCAAAACCTCTCTTGTGAGACGTTAGTGTGCGTCTGTTCTAAATGCACAAATAGAGTGGCATCAAGAATAGGTTAAATGATTTACATGGGTATATGAGGACCGCCCATAAGTCCTAAAATAGTAATCTTCAAATGAAGGATACATTTGGTAGTTGAACATGTAACTGTGCTACAGAATGCTTCACTTGTTTGGGAATTCCCAGTTCTCGTGCACCAGGCTAGCGCGTTTGAATGTCAAATTAAACTGTACTACTCATTTTTGTAAAGTCATTTTGCATGTTGGAGCAGTAATCTTTCAATAGTGTGAATACTAGTCGTGCAGAACATAGCTCTTTCTACTGATATATGATATGCTTTATTTTCGCATCAGCAAAGTGCACAAATACGGCAAGAGTACAACGGGAGAAAGCTGGGATATTGTTGTGGATGAAGAAACCTATTACGAGTAAGTAGTTTATCCCTTCAAATGGCTTAATCTAATTATAGAATCAGATTTAGTGCATGTTAGACATGAAACTAGACGCAAGTACCACGTGTGACTAACATCCCGTACTATATTAATTGTGTGGAAAACGTTTGTTTTGTTTATAACAGTTTGAACTCTCTACTATTTTCATCACGACCTTAAGAAAATTATAGTGTTGGTAAACTAGTTGTTGAAACCAAGTCATTACGGATGATTGCAGGGCGGAACCTCATTACGGATGGGCGGATGTTGTGGGCGATTCAAACCAGTTACTGTCGATACAACCGCGCGAGAGACCTCCTGGGGTCTTTCCAAACCTTGATTTTGGATCTTCTCCACCCCCTGCAGATGATGAAGCACCAGAACTGCCATCACAATGAAGAGTTTTGTTTATTCTCATGCTTTCAGTGTAGTAAGGGAAATGTTCAGAATACTCATTTGTAATTGGTTAAACTCCACTTGTAACAGAACATATCCCCTCAACTCTTCATTTTTATTCATTCTTTTGATTAATTTGGATTTTCATCTTAATTGGGTATGCATAATGTTATGGCCTCGCCAGAGAGTCAGAATTACTCAGACTTAATTTCCGTTGTCGGAACTCGAGTCTATACTGAGTCTATATATGTATATTAATTATTAATTATGTATATTAATTATTAATTTTTTTAATAGACGTTGGAACTTAACTAGAACTAGATCATTTAATTATTAATAACTTATAAATTTTTAGATGCAACAATGTTATATATACATCAAGTTAATTAATGGTAAAATTCCAAAATATTGAATAGTGTCGAACTTGTGACCCTATTGTACCGATTCTATTCCACTACTGCAATTGTTCATTGCTATGATCATATTCCTATAACGTAGGACAGTTAAACTTTATTTCTTATGTAATGCACATGCTTCAGACTCAAGGCTTGAGTCTACATATGTATAGCTCATATGTATATGAATTGTCAGTTGCTGCTATCATATTGCTCTAATGTATGACAATTAACTTTCTTATAGTAATGAAAGCAATATAACGATTCACTCTTTAAAGATATAGTGATTTGATTTTTTGTCTCCTTGAAAAATATAGCGGTATTGTTGATTAGCTTTTTAAAAATAAGCAGTTGATAATTATTAGGATTAATTGTCACAAATAGTATAATAAGTAAAATCAAGAATAATAATCTAACCGGAAGATAATCAACGTAATTAGTAAGATTGTCACCAATAGTGGTAATTTACTATTTAAGGAAGCAATCTCTTAATCAAAATCTCAAATGAATTCAAATTACCTGAAAAATAAACCCCAAAAAAAAAAAAAAATTGGAAAACAAAAAAGATCAAAATCCAGTGCATGCAAATGTTTATTTGTTATCAAGAGACCTAATTGAGAACTTTCTTGGTTAGCGATCAAAACTACTAGCATAACTTGATGCAACAAAATCAAAACACATTAACATACTTTTTTTTGTTTTGATCAAAATGGAAACTAAAATTGTGATTCAAACTCACTCTCCGATTATTACATAACGTGATGCAACAAATCAAAACACATTAACATACTTTTTGCATATCAAGACTTTTATTATCATCCCACAACTCTTCGTCTACTGAATGTAAGATTGCCCGGTAATATCGATGTCGCGATCGCCGCTGGAAGGCGGAGGCTTATGCTTAGGTTGGAAGACGGCCTCAGGTTGTCCATCTGCACTCTGAGTTTCACTTGCTGGTGGCTTTGATGGTTGTTTACTTTGTTGGCCTTCTTCTTTGCCGTACATCCCACCACCATAGGCTTCTTCAGTGAGAGGCTCCATTGGTGAGATATAAGGGGGTTGGTGTTGCTTCTGGCTAGCTTCATATGTGCCTTGCTTATCACCTCTCTCCATTGCTGTTTCTTTGCAATGCAGGGGTGAATTGTATCTAGTTTAGGGTTTTTTGTATTAGCTTCAAAGTTTTGGGAATGTTTGACACATGGCTATAGTTCAAAACGTGGGAAGAGAATATCACACCACGTACTTGTTTGCATGGTGTTGTGTACCGAAAATATATAGGAGCCGATGAACTACCGATTTGAATCATCTCGTATTATTCGAAAAAAAAATTGAATATTGTAGATGTTCAAAAATGTTCACCTAATGCGATTGTAGGGTCATGTCTCACGCGTTAGAAATAGACATGGAACCCACAATAATTATTTTGAAGAGTGACTCATTATCATTATAACGTTATAAAAGATATTTAATGATAATGATATATTCATATAGATTGAGATTTAAAGGTGACGATATATCTATAAACTTATTATAAAAATAATCTACTCAATTCCTCATCATTAGATCATCTCATAATGTTATATGATAAGATAGATCCAAACCTAGATGTCTCTACACAAGTGTGGGGGTTGCAACTTTTATTGATTATGTAAGTATTTTTAGGGTATTTTCAATGAAAAATCAAATTGCTCCCATTGTTTACTGAAATAAAATTTTAGATCCGTCATGCAAGTATTTGGCTATGGATTGGATATCCCCAAATAATAGAAACTTTATTAGAATTTCCTACGACGGAATTAGGGGACAAGAAGAAGCAATTAACCATGACGTAATAAAAGATTAAGAAGAATGAATTATAAATATACGTGTGTAAATTTAAATTATTGGGTCAAATTCGAATTCTAACACATGTATTAAGATTCATTTGTTTCTATACTTCAAAGGCTTACTACAACAAAATTTTCTTGAAAGGTAATGATCTAGATGAAATCAAGGCTCGTTGCAACACAACATGATTAACTATTTTGATCATTTAGTGTCAAAGTGTAACACACTAATTACATTGTCAGTAATCTAAATTTATTGGATTGGATATATTATAAAAGAAAGGGTAAATAGCACCATACCGCCTATGATAATTAGTCAAAAGTGCACAATACTTTTCTATAGTTTTAAAAGTGCGTCGGAAACACCTGTGGTTTTAAAAATGTAGCACCACAACCCCCTCTGTTGAAAAAATTATTACTTTTAACGAGGAGTACATTGCACGCGCGCTAAGTGCAATTATTCATGGTTTTTGGCTTAAAATGTTACATAGTTGGACATAAATACCCTTATATTATATATATGCTTTTTTTCTTTTCTTTTTCTCTCAATCCAATTTTCAAAAAAAAAAAAAAACAACCGATCATCTTCCTCAGCCAGCCAACATCCCCCTTCCCCCCTCCCCCCACAGCCCTCCACCCCCACATCCCAGTCGCACCCCCTACTCCCCAGCCCCGTCCAACCCCCTCCCCCTGCCCCAACCCTGTCGGACATGATAATGCATACCTAGCTAGAAACTATTTATTTTTTTATTTTTTATTTTTGTTGAAAGATTTACACAGTACATTGAAATGCATCAGCATTGTCATCAGGGAAATCAGAAATGCTTTACGGCTCATAACTTTTTTTTTTATTTTTTTTTTCTCTGTTTTGTTTTTGTCCCACTAGAACGGGAAATAATTGATGGGGAAGTTTTAGTGTAACAGTAAAATTATTGGGCTTTGCAAGGTAAGACTCTAACTATCTTTTTAAGTGAATTTATGTATATTTTTACGGCTCATAACCTTCAGCGTACCTTGCATAAAGTAGAATTTTTATACACCTAACTATCTTTATAAGTGAATTTATGTATATTTTTAGTTGAAAAAATCATTTAATCCTCACTAGTCTACTAATTATATTGTCGTTCTCATAACCACTTAACTTTTTGGGAGTCATTGATTCGAATTGTAAAAATAATCTCATGCAAGTACAAAGTAATGTTACAACCTCCCATAGATCCCATGCATGCATAGGAGAGTCTTTTTTGCACCCGACTGTCCTTTCACTACTAGAAAAATCATAGCCTCACTAGTCTAATAATTTTTATTTTTAAAACCACTTAACTCTTCTGTAGTCTCTACTCATGAAAAATTTTAGATCCGTCTTGATTTACAAGAATGGAAGATAATTAAAATAATCAAATATAAAAGGATAACAATTTAAGGACAAAAATAAAGAACAGAAAATGTAGCTATTACTAAAATGTTGGAGCTGTTCCACCAACTGATCATATACTATTGTGATATATTCAACATTTGACACGTGACTTCATCTTCTCACGTAATTAGATATGCATATTAACTTGCAATAGTAGTTAGTTAGTTAAGATAAACTTGTATTTTGGCTAAGGGATTGGCTTGTATAGGTAAACGTTTATCCATTGTAACAATAGGCAGTCCATATCTTCATCTCGATGGCATCTCTTTGTAGTATATATATTCTGTTTTGGTTATCAACAATATTTTACATATACCCATAATTACTGGGAATTAAGTACCATTATTCGATAAAAATATTCAATATTCTCTCATAAATATAAGATTCACTTTTTATTTCATGAAAAAATAAGAGAAATTTCCATCAATACTTAATACTTTTTTGTGTTTCAATGAGAAATTCCTCCACTACAGCAATCATTCTCCAATTATTATCAGGCAACAACATGTTCTCTAACAAGTGATAATGTATTAGAGATAATGGAAACCATATGATTGCAGCCATGAAAAACAGAGAATTAATCTATATTATAACTTTATTGTTCAATTGGCTGCATTTGCGGCATTATTAAATTAAAGGTGTATAATTAACTTTTTTTTAGCTTTCATGCATGTTGATTATGGAAAACGTGAGCATCTTTTCATGTTATTTTTTGGACATACTTAACGAAAAACTTCCGATAAATTCCATGGCTGATGACTAATTGACACTGTGGATGCTTCATTATTACACCAACTCTATACAATTTTATCTCCAATGCATGTGCTACCAGCACATTCTAGAGAAGAGAAGAATGTACCTGTGAGATGTTATAATTTTGGGTAGCATTTAAAAATGTTTGATGTTCATGGTGTATGCAGACTTAAACGTTTCAACATTTTTAAGAAAAATTTATAATCTTTTTTTTATCTGAAAACGAGACAACTTCTGTCAAGCTTATCTGTCATGTTTGGTTACCTTTGCAAGCATTTCTTGATCTCCAGAATAGAGCGATCCAGATTTGAGTTATTCAAGAAATTTGGTTGATCTTCAAAGGCAGACTTCAGGCTAAGTCAAGTCTAATGTTCTGATTGCGGGACGGATTTAGGATTTTTTAAGGTGTTTAAAATCGATAAAAGTGTGTACGTAATTAAAAAATATTTAGAAATCACTCTCCTCCCTAAGAAACTCAACAAAATAGCGAAAAAGTATGCCTCCTCACAAAGCGGTTCAATGAGACTCTAATACGTACACATAGTTTAGAATTAATATTCGAATTACTTTTTTGGTGAGATTAATTAATTTTTGAAATTAAAAATACTTTTAAAATACTCATATATTTTTTAAAAAAATTTAGGTTAGTCGGTTTGTATCCGCACTTTTCCCTGCCAAAAATTGTTGAGTGTGTATTGCTAACAATGAAAAACTTAAGTCATTATAGCCCGAAAACATTTTCTAAAGACTAAATATGGGACAACGTGTTACATAGATCAATTTCTGAGTTTTTCAAGAAATTAGGTCTTCGTTTACCAAAAAAAAAAAGAAATTAGGTCTTCAAAGGCAGATTTTCAGATTAAGGCTCTGTTTGGCCTAGTTGTAAAATTTTAACTTTTGAGCTGTAGATCTTTTAAAGTAGAGCTTTTGTAAGAAATGTTATTGAACAAAAGTCGTTGACTGTTTGACCTGTGTTACACAACATTAAGCTTTTAAAAATTTTAAGGGTAATATTGGACTTTAAAAATATGGAGAGGTATATTTGAGAGAAAAAGAAAAGAAAAACAGTTTCCCGCATTATGTAAAACAGATTCGCAAAGCCTTTTGTAAAAAGTTCAAATTTGAAGCTTATAAATTTTTAGCTTTTTTTAGCTTTAGCTTTTACCTAAAAACACTTTTAAAAATGGGTCAAACAAGTTAGTTCAGTTTTTAAACTCACAGAAAGTGCTTTTGACTGTCTAAAAATTAGACCAAACAGTGCCTAACTCAAGTCTAAACGCGTGATTGTGCAGCTGTGTGATTAAACTAAAGTGGTCACGAAATTGATGAACAATTGTAAGTAGGTGTGAGAATATAATCCTAGCCGGTTTCTTTTTCCTCTTTGAGATTTTCAGCGTTAATGATCTGCCAATTTAATGTAGCTAGCCGTGTGGAGACATAACAACTAATCTCGTAGTAAATACGTAAAGTGGTCAAATTGCCTTATAAATGGAAGTAAACAATATCCACTGGCTTCAAGGGTGGGCGAAGCAACTTCCTTATCATCCCATGTTGGCTTTATAGTTAATACCATAAAAGAGTAGGAGATTTCGAAACCGATTGCTCACATGAGTTGATATTTTGTTAGACTTTTGACTGAATTGACATTGGAGTTAATCGCTTTCTTCTGGGGTTTTAGTTAAATTCAATTGTAAGGTTGCGACACATACAAGGAAATGATTGCATAATTCTACTCTAACATGATGTATGTTTGTATATTGTGAGCTGGTCATGTGAGTATGCTACTTATGATTCTCAAGAAAAAGAGAAAAAGGAGTAGGAGACATCAATGTCTTTTTTTTTTTTTTTTGGTCAAAATGATATTAATATTATTAACTAACAAACATAAAAACAAAAAATTGGATCCACCCTCAACCAACAAGACCCCAAGAGAAAAGATAAAATACAACCAAAAAGACCAATAAAAACAAACGGTAAAAGTAGAACAACAGAGAGCAACACAGCAATCACGTGAAGAGCACCATGTCAAGAAATAAGGATAAGCATGGGAGCTGGACGACAGCGAAACTTCGATGAGGACCAGGCAGCAAACGCAGGTGATAACAAATGACCTCCCAACGGCCAAAACAACGACAAGAAAACCCAACAACCAATACTCAATCCATGAATAACCCACTGAATTTGTCAAAACAGCGACTAACGAACAAACGCGTGAAGGAATGTGCGACCCAAAGCAGAGGTGGACAGTCAAAGTCTCCAACAGAGACTCGGACCTTAACGGCAAAGGCGTAGTCCACCTAAAACTTCCAATAATATTACCAATACAGGTGGTGAACAACACAGTGGGGAAGATGAGGAAGAGCATTAGGAGCTAGGAGATGGGCGACAAAAGCGACCACACCAGTAGGCTATACAACGAGGAAGAAGAAGAAAAGATGAACATTGTTAAACGTGGATATCCAAAAAATCCATCTGGTAACAAATAGAAGAAAATAACTGAAAACACACCAATACAAAAGTGGCAAATCCAAACTAACAACTAAAAGTATGACACAAAAAAGAAAAGAAGATCAAAATAGTTAGGAAGTGGGAGACATCAATGCCACTTGAAATCAATACAACCCAACAAAACCCTATTATATATTTTTCCTTTGATTTGTTTTCACCATATTAGCCCAAGATGAAACCTTAACCTTATCATTTGTTTTAATCCCAATATATTCATGCATGGAAATAAAGATAAGTCTCCATTACATAAATGGGTTTTTATGACAAAATCTTTTTTTCCTTCCTTAAGTCTATCTTTCTACGTCATTTTTAATAAGAAAACAAGTTTTATTGATAAAAATTACAAACTCTAAAATGACGATATATTTTTCATGTACATCATACAAGGGAGAAAACCAACAATAAGACAATTTGTCAATCTACAATATATTTTGTCTATGTATCAATTAAGTGATAGATCCCAGTTAAACAATTTATTAATGCCTTTTGTTGCTTAATAAGCATGATTTCATTCTTATTGATTATAAGTCAATACTTTTCATGGTTGCTTAGGAAATTGTCTGCCAAATAATTTTTTTTTTCTGGTGATGATGAGTGGCAAATTACAAGACAAAAAGAATTATTCTATCAAAATTATGTTGTATTTGCTACTAATTTAAAAGTATTATATTAGGGATTTGACCCAGTTTTTTGTGTAAACATTCTTAAAGACAAATATTTTTTGAGTATTACTATATATCACTCTATTTTTATTACTTAAATATCACATCTTACATAGATGATTAGTTGGTATGTTAAAATAATAAACTTTTTAATTACTCTTTCTTCTTTTAACATGTCAACTAAGCATACATATAAGAATAGTATTTAGGTAATAAAAATTATAAGGTGGTATTTAAATTTCTCATATTTTTTTGGGTACAAGACATATGCTTTTGTACTTCAATGTCCTATAAACATGCAAAATTGTTAAAAAATTGCCAAAAAAAAGAAAAGAAAAGGCATGTCGAAATGCAAAGCTGAAATTGAAATAGCAAGCTAATTTATTATCTGCATTATAGAACCGACCCTATAATAGAATATTTTGAATAATATTATTACTAACTATTAGTTATAATTAAGTAGGTAAGCCTCTTTTATATTCTTCAACTGACTAATAATAATTTTATCGGATTCTAATTCCACTTGTGATCAATGTATTACTTGAACTCAATATGGATCTCAACCAAAAAGGTTAGAATCTGACAAAAAAAAATGTGAACAAAGCTCTAGAAAAAATTATATAATTCTATCTCTATTTATTTGCTTATTCTTGCTCATTAAACTCATATAAACTTCATTAAAACTTACGAGCATGAAGTCAAAATTAGAGTTGTGAAAACAACAGTTGAATGAAATGATCAAGTAATGACCCGTTATAATTAGAGGTTTTGAGTTTGAACTACGTTTTCTCTAACTCTCTATTACACCCAAAAAAAATTAAGAGTCAACTAACATAAAGTTAATATTGGGAAAGCAAAATATTGCTCAAATATGAACTTCAAATTTTCTCAAGATCCCAAATTTGAATTCTTTTATAAACTCGTCATAGTGTTACAAAAAAGATTAATGAAGTGATGAAATTATTTGAACCATTATTATGCATATAGAAAGGGAGAAAACTTTCCTGCTACCAACCAATAACTAGATACAGAATGAACCACATGAAGCAAACCCCATTGGCCAACATACATTTAATGACTGTATTATACACCACATGAAGCAAATAATTTTGGAAAAGGCAGAAAAACAAATAAAAGGCGTTGGGGGAACAAGTTTTAATGATGCCAGTGTGTCACAGCACGTGATGTCTTGACACTATTCCACCAGAAAAACTGGAAACCACAAGAATCGCGCTAGTCGCCATGACAGATCACCTATAGCTAACCTCGAGTTACTAGCCTAGTAATGAAGTGTTTGAAATATTTAGAGAGAACTTATTCTGGGTATTGAATTTGAATTAATTAAGAAGGTAATTCTTTTGATATCAACTTCAATATGACTTGCATTTGATTAACATGAGTTATGCTTTTTATTTTTAAAAATGAAATTATGTGTTCAAGATTTTAACACTCGATAAGATGAGTTTGAAAAAACTCTTTAAGATAATTCTCCAAATCAAACCAAATAAAATTAAGTTTTTTTCCTCTATATATGTGCAGTTTATTATATGTATCTGTCGATATTATTCATTCCTATCAACATGCAACATAATTGTTGCTGCCAGCAATTGGATTTCTTTGCAGATCGAGTCCCAAATCACATTAAGATTTCTTTCATTAGGTGTGGTATGTTACACGGATCTGTCGATGCCATTTATTCTTGTCAATATTACGTATGATTGATGCTGCCAACAGCTGGATTTATTCGCGGATCGAGTCCCCCGTTAGGCCCTCACAAACCCCCTCGTGCGTGTCTTTACTTCTCTCACCGCGTTGTCTCCCTTTATAAGCAGCCATAGCCATCGATCCAATCCTCCATCTCAATCAATCTCGCATCAAAACATACACAATCTCTCAACCAAAAAAAAAAAAAAGAGAAAAAAAAATGGCACCAAAAATGGTGGCCAATTTCAGAAGATCACTTTCTTTTCCAAACCATCCAAGCTCAACAAAAAAACCTAAAAAAGCCTTTCATGTCAGATCAACAAGTCTTCCATGTAGGTCACATCCACTGATCTCACAGCTCAAAGATGAAATTAATGAGCTGAAAACTTTTGTCACGAAACCCAAAACCCATTCATTAACTTGGCTTTGCGAATGCTTAGGCCGGCTAAAAACCGTTCATGAGTCTCTGGATGATCTCCTCCAGCTTCCTCAAACCCGGGAATCCCTCCGTGGCCATGTTGAATTCATCGAGAAGTTTCTAGAAGATTTTCTTCGATTCGTCGACGTGTATGGAATCTTACAAACGTTAATTTTAACGTTAAAGGAAGAGCATTTGGGGGCTCAAGTGGCTGTAAGAAGAAAAGATGATTCGAAAATGGCATTGTACATAAAGGGTTTAAAGAAAATTGCAAAAGAAATGAATAAGCTTGTAGCTACAGTGCAGTGTATAGGAAAATATTCTCTGTCTTCGTCATCACAATCACCTGATAGTGATGCTGAGCTTGTTGAAGCTATTAAAGATGTTGTTGAAGTGACAAAGGCAATTTCAACCTTCTTTTTTAATGGGATTTCCATTTCTTTACCGCTGCGTCACGGCTCGTTTTTTACAGGACTGGCCCAGGGAAAGAAGGTAAATAAAGTGAAGGTACAAGAAGGGACCCAAGAATTTCACCAAGTTGGGTTTGAAAATTTGTGGGGTTTGAAAAAGAAAGGTGATCAAGATATCAAATTAGTGTCCAAGAAAATGCATGATTTGGAAGATAGTATTGTTAGTATTGAAAGTGGTAGTGAAAAAGTTTTTAGAAGTCTAATTAATGCTAGGGTTTCATTGCTCAATGTTCTCACATAGTATACAAATAAAAAAAAAAATTTATGTAAATTTTTCTTTTTACTTCTTGGTTGTTAATCATTCTGTTTATTCTCTAGTCAATATTTGTTTTCTTTTCATCCAAACAAAAATAGTAAATATATATTGTAGAAAACTATTGTACAAAAAGAGAAGTTGAATGTATAGTAATATTTCCTGTAAATTGAGTTTCAATTTTGATCTTTCTTCGCAGATAAACTAATTATAATATCCATGGTCCTGTTTTTGGATTTTGGTATTCAAACTACGAAATTTATATAGCCTAGACTAGAGTAAGCTTGCCTCGCAGGATTGGTTGGGGTGGTGGATGATGAATTGTTATGATCAAAGGTTTTAGATTTGAACTTATATTATTCCACATCACCAATATTTTTTGACTCTTGATTAACTTGAAGCTATTCAATAGCATGTGGCACTACGTCAAGCGGTTTGTAGCCTTGGAGTGGATCTGATATATAAAGTCATACATCAAGCGGTTTGTAGCCTTGCACCATTTTTTTTATTTTTTATTTTTTGCTACAAGGAAAGTCAGAGCCATGAAAATTATACTATCATCTGAGACAGTTTGTGATTCCCCTCCTATCATTCTCTAACAGAGAGAGAAACAGTAATGCGATGACATCTATATATAGTTGTGAATACAAAAAATGGATGAAGACCTCAATTACCAAGTCAATCCATACAAACATTTACCTTATGATAAATATGTCTTACTTTGAATCCTACACATGAGCTTTCAATGTAGCTTTGCAATCATCAATCAAACACTTTAGGAGGCTTTGTCTAGGCTTATCTCCCTTAAGGCCAAAAATCACTTGCGAGTCCGTTTAAATAACTAGATTTTCACCCCCAATATCCATTTTGCATGCACCCAACAATGAGAAAGCGTCTGTTCATGTCAAGGTGAAGGAGGCTTGTATTTTTATCGAGATTGACTTAGTTTTTACTTGCACAAAAATGGGACCTTTTTAGTTCACTTTAGAAAATGTAATCTTGGTATCCCAAAGCTTCCTAATTTGCGAGGAAGATCAGCTTGATGGGATTTTTCTTTTGGTTTTTGTTATTAAAGTGATGGTAGTTCTTATATAATTAGTATAAAAATGTAATGATTCTTAACATGATTGAACTTTGATCTTTAAAAAAGATAAAATAGTAGATTTCTTTTGATTTTCTTGTCATAAATTTCTATTGCCGGCAATGTTCAAACATAACATACAAAGTACTATATCCAGCTAAGATATCTTACACATATTTATATTTTTTAAGATTTTCAAGCGATATAGCTACAGGCTTTTAGATTATGAAACTGTTCCTACTCATTTAAATAATTGATCACTAAATAATTGTTGAAGACAATAAATAATATAATATCAGAGTCCAGATTATTAGAAGGTCTTAAGTTCAAGTCTCGGAGCTAAAATATAATCTCATTTCATGTGTGGAAACGTGTTGAAAACAATAAATAATAATAACTAAATAATTTTGAAATATCAATTTTTAGGAAAAGTATTATTGAGAAATAATTAAATCCATAGTTAATTAAATACAATCTAATTTTTAAGAGATGATTAACTTTATTAATTCAATTTGATGAACCAATCACAAAACCAAATTAAATCAAATTTTATTATATTCGATTACATAAATTTGTTATTGATTCTTAATAAGAAACCAAAATATAATCTATAAAGTGATTAAATAAAATCTTAGTTGGATAAGTCTTGCAGTTAGTAATCACTTTTTAATGTGCTTTCCAACAGCGATTTGATCAAAATTTTCACATGTCCAAATTTAAAAAAAGGGTCTGCGATGCACCAAGAGTCATGCTCTGGCATGAGGAAAAGAATGAACTGGATTATCTACTAAATAATTGATTGAGTTTTGCCAACTAAGTTTTTATGTTGTTAGTCCTTAATAACCTAAAAGGGGGGGTGAATTAGGTTGTTTAGGTAAGGTTAAGCAATTTAAAATTTCAATATGAAAGCAATGTCAAGTAAGGATTGAAACAACACTAGAAACTCTTGTAGGCGATTTATCAAACACTTTGTGAGCATATGAGTATTTAACACTAAATATGCAATTTGAATTTCAAGGTAGAATTTCAAATAGATATCTCAACAATTACCAAGCAATTAAGATGAGCAATGACCACGTGAAGGTAAATGACTTGAAAATAAAGAGAATAGAGTAAGAGAAATCAAACACGATAATTTTCAAGTGGTTCGCACTCCCGGAGGCCTAATCCACCACCTAAGGTCTTCTCTTCCCTTAGGATTTTAGTAACACTTCACTATGATGCTTCTTCAAATGTTGGTGAAGCAAGAACCAACTACAATTACTCTTGAGTTCACAAGAGTTACATAAGCTCCTTCAAATGTAGGTGAAGCTTAACTTACTACTCTCTCTTCCTTTGAGTCCACAAAAGATTACAATACTTTTTCTCACAATAATTCTCTCAATCTATGTGAAAGAATGTATTACAAAGATTATGTGATAGAATAAATGACAATTGCAACTCCTATTTGAGTTTGATATTACACTTTGAAAAATGGCTTTGAATGCTCAAAAGATATGATAATGATAGCTCAAGATTTTTCAATAGGAATGATATGAAAACTCTTTTGAAAATCTGAAAATTATGGCTTGGAGAGATAATTTTGAAGGTGAGAAGGCATAGCTTAAAAAGAGGGAAAGATTAGACAAAAATCGGATTTTAAGCAAAGTTTTCGGAGTTTTCCGTTAACTCATCCGGGCGCTGAGGCACTGATCCGGGCGCCCGAAAATAGCGTGTATCGCCCGGAAAGGACTTTTCTGCCGGGCGTTGCACCTTATATCTAGGCGATTGAAAAATGCCGGTAACGCCCGGATGCCATAAAAAATGCTGAAAATATATTTTTAGCCCATAAATATTTGGGCATATTGAAAAAGAGATTTCTTAGCATTTTTTAACATCCCAAAAAATTTCAAACTAGTTGAAAGGTATTTTTATAAAATGATTTCAAAAGCAAGAGTTTGAAATAGAAAATATTTTTTCTACGAAAGATTTTGAAATAAGAAAACATTTTTTTTTGAGAAATTTTGAGCGATACAAATCATACTTAGGCAAGCGACAACTTTTAAGGCTGGTACCCCTTATGTCACCACTTCTCCTTCCTTGTGACTCCCTTTTTATCTTCGAGTCAATAACTTGAATTCTTTAGGGCTTGGATATAATTTGATAGTGCTTGGTCTTTGATCCAAAAAGCTTTCTACTCTTGACTAAAACAACTTGATCCAATGTTGATGTAGACTTGCTTTGGAATGAAGGTCTCACAAAAAAAGCTAAAGCACAATTAAGATGTTTTGTTATTATCAAAATAAAGATTATAGACTTTTCAGGCCAACAATCTCCCCCTTTTTGATGATGACAAAACATTGAAGTTAACAAGTATGAAATAGTTGAAATTTAAAGAATAAAACTTGAATTGAGGTCTCCCCCTTAATTTGTGCTTGATAAAATTTAGTCTTGATCCTGTAAAGTAAAAACTCCCCCTGAATAAGTGCAATGATAGGCATATTTACTTCAATACTTTCTCCCCCTATTTGTCATCACAAAAGGGCATCCAATAGCAAATGAAGATAATAGTAGGCGACAACAAGCATAAGACAAGAGATAAGCAAGAAAAAAAATGCAACGCATTAATGACAAAAAGGCAAAAAAAAAAATATATATCCAACCAACGTTAAAAGATAAGGGAAAAAAAAACAGCTAAGGAGTGTTTGAGGAAAGATCCAACTGAAGCAAAAAAAAAAAAATTGTTTGAGGAGAGAACACAACTTAAAGCATCCACAGACTAAGAACCAATGTAGTGATCATATAAAGCCTTCAGCATCTGCTCCATTCTGTCTAAACGATCATCTTGTGCATGCAAGTGTGCACGAATTTCATCAAGGGAGGAGGAGTGAGAGGAAGATGGTCTAGCCCTTTGTCCTTGAGAAGTGCCAATACCATTGCTTTCTTGCCGTTCCATAGGATCTCTAAAAGTAGTGGGGTCAACATCAAGGGATTCAAATACAAGAGGATCATCACTCGTATCATCACCAATATTGAGAACTCGAGAGTTATGAATTTTCAGCTTTTGGCGAGTGAGGCTGGTAACATTGAGAAGATAGGATCTATCGCTAATGGCCTCAAACTCGTGATCTCGCGGAACTTCTAAAGACTCAAAAAGGTGAGTTAAGGGTACCCCATAAGCAAGTTGATTTTGAGCCTCCTTGGTATGAATGATATGGTTAATGATGTTGTGTGGAAGATTGATACGTTTAGCTTCATACATCAAATACATCAATAGTGCAGTGAATTTTGGAATTGAACCATCCTTAACTTCCCGTGGAATAATGACCTCATGAAGAATATAAAATAGCAGCTTCTTTTCTGGAGTGAGATCCTTAGTCTTAGGATATCCTAAGGAGCTTGTTCCTGTTCCTTCCCACAGAAATTCTATAACATTGGCTTCTAAGTTTTCAAAAACACCTTCTGGCATACCTCTATATGAATAAAGTTTGGTGCCTTGATTAGGAATCCCAAAGGCTCTAGCAACAATACTTGCAGTTAATTCTAGTTCCTTAGACTTAACTTGACTATTCAGTTTCATGGTGGTGAAGTCTAAGTTAACATAGTAGTAGAATTCTCTAATCCATGCAGTAATGCCTTTGTTTTCAAACCTTAACATAGGTAGCCACCCTTGAGCATCTAAAAGCCGATAAATTCTAGTACCATTAAGCAAGGTGGGAGGATCTAAAATCTTACCCCATAGGATGTTTTGTTGTGGAAAAGCATCTGGATTTACAATGATCTGAGGGCCTGAGGATGAAGATTCTCCTTGCTTGCGTTTCCTGGAGTCAACTCTTGGTAGTGCCATTGGAATTTGAAGGTTTGACGAAGCTTGTTAGAATAAAGGCTTAGTTGAGGAATTTCACCGAACACCTTGTAAACAAGGTTTTTTAAGGATTGGATGAAGAGGATTTTTTAAAGCTTTGATGATCAAAATATAAGAGTTTGATGATTTAAAGAGTGTTTTGATCCAAATAATGGTGAGTGATGGTGAAGATGTTGGTGATTAAATAGGAGAAATTGAGAGAAGAATGAGTTTATATTTGAGAAGATGTGAAAAAGTGAGGAGAGAGGAAGGAGATTTCGGTTTTTCAAACAGCCCGATCCGGACGATAGGCCCTTTTTCCGGGCGCCCGGATGAGGGCAGTAACGCCCGGCAGAGAGCGAGGTTCCGGTCATTACATACTTCTTCCGGGCGCCCGGAAGAAGGCAGTAACGCCTGGATCACTTTTTTTGCCGAAAAATGCAATATTTCGTCAGGTTAAGTGACCCAAAGCATTCCTAGTTCCCTTCTAATAGCACAAAATTGATTCTCATGCAATGGTTTTGTAAAAATATCGGCCAATTGATGCAAAGAATCAACAAAAACAAGTTCAATATCCCCTTTTTGCACATGATCTCTTAGAAAATGATGACGAATTTCAATATGCTTAGTTTTAGAATGTTGAATAGGATTCTTTGACAGACTTATAGCACTTGTATTATCACACCTGATAGGCACATGATCATATTCGAGACCAAAGTCAAGTAAAGTTTGTTTCATCCATAGAATTTATGCTGCACAATTACCTATAGCTACATACTCTGCTTCTGCTGTTGAAAGAGCTACACTATGTTGTTTCTTACTAGACCATGAGACTAAGGCATGTCCTAGAAATTGACAACTGCCGCTAGTGCTTTTTCTATCGATCTTACATCCCGCATAATCGGCATCGAAGTATCCTAGAAGTTCAAAAGATGTGCCTTTAGGATAAAAGAGTCCTAGATTGATGGTACTCTTTAGGTATCTAATAATTCTTTTTACAACATTCAAGTGTGCTTCTTTCGGAGAAGATTGAAACCGAGCACATAAGCATACAGAAAACATAATATCAGGTCTTGAGGCAGTTAAATAGAGAAGGCTTCCAATCATACCTCGATATTGCTTTTCATCAACAGATTTACCTTTTTCATCTTTGTCAAGTTTGATTGACGTTCCCATAGGAGTGCTCATTTCTTTTGCAGTTTCAAGCCCGAATCTTTTGATGAGTTCCTTAATGTACTTGGCTTGATTAATGAAGATCCCTTCTTTTGTTTGTTTGATTTGAAGTCCAATGAAGAAATTTAATTCTCCCATCATGCTCATTTTAAATTATTTGTGAATACATTCAGAAAAATACTTGCAAAGGGATTCATTAGTAGCACCAAAGATAATGTCATCAACATAAATTTGAACAAGCAAGATGTCTTTAGCTTTTCTTTTTACAAATAAAGTAGAGTCTAGTTTACCTCTAGAGAAGCTGTTGTCAAGTAGATAATTACTTAATCTATCATACCATGCCCTAGGTGCTTGTTTAAGTCCATAAAGTGCCTTTTGAAGTTTGAATACATGACTTAATAAATTTGTGTTTTCAAAACAGGGTGGTTGTTCAACATAAACTTCTTCTTGAAGATATCCATTTAAGAAAGCACTTTTAACATCCATTTGATAGAGTTTGAAGTTCATGAAACATGCATATGCTAGTAACATTCTAATGGATTCAAGTCGAGCTACTGGTGCAAAGGTTTCTTCATAGTCTATTCCTTCTTCTTGATTATATCCTTGAGCAACTAATCTAGCCTTATTTCTAGTTACATTACCGGATTCATCTAGTTTGTTTCGAAAAACCCATTTTGTACCAATAATCGGGTAATTACTAGGTCTTTCAACTAATGTCCAAACTTGATTTCTTTCAAATTGATTAAGCTCTTCTTGCATAGCAATAATCCAATCATCATCCAATAATGCTTCTTTGATATTTTTAGGTTCAATTTGAGATATAAAAGCTACATGTGCACAAAAAGTATTTAGATTGGAACGAGTTCTTACACCTTGTGATGGATCCCCAAGGATTTGATCATTTGGATGATTTTTGACAAATTTTCAACACTTTGGGAGATCTTGATTTGATGATATGATTTGGTCATTTGAAGTTGGTTGTTCTTCCTCTATTTGAGTATCAATTTGATTGCTTGTGGATGTATTGCCTTCTTCACTTGTCGGAATATGTTGACTTTGTTCTTCAACTTGTTGAAAGCTCATACTATCGTCTTCATCCTTTTTTGACATAAATGGGTTAGTTTCATCAAAGTTAATATGCATAGATTCCTCAATTACAGAGGTTCTTTTATTATAAACTCGATATGCCTTGCTTCTAGAAGAGTATCCAATAAAAATACCTTCGTCGGACTTTGAATCAAACTTACCAAGATACTCCTTATTATTTAAGATGAAACATTTACATCCAAAAACTTTAAAATGTGAGATATTTGGAGTACGTCATTTCCATAATTCATATGGAGTTTTCTTTAGAGAAGGCCTAATTAAAACTCTATTTAGAGTATAGCAAGCTGTATTGACAGCTTCTCTCCAAAAGTATGTAGGCAAGTTGTTTTCTTTCAACATTGTTCTTGTCATTTCTTGTAAAGTTCGGTTTTTCCTTTCAACAACCCCATTTTGTTGAGGAGTTCTAGGAGCCGAAAAATTATGCTCAATGCCATTTTGTTCACATAATTCCACAAAAGATGCATTTATGAATTTCGTGCCTTGATCACTGTGAATGCATGAAATATAGTATCCTTTCTCATTTTGCACTCTTTTACAGAATTTTGCAAATTCATTGAAAGTATCACTTTTGAAAGCAAGAAACATCACCCATGTGTATCTAGTATAATCATCAATAATAACAAAAACGTATCTAGATTCTCCTAGACTTATTACATCCATTGGTCCAAAAAGGTCCATATGAAGTTTTTGTAGAGCTTTTGATGTAGACACATGGCTAATGGTTTTAAAATATGCTTTATGTTGTTTTCCAAATTGACATGCATCACATAAATGATCTTTTTCAAACTTGGTCTTAGGAAGGCCTCTCACAAGATCCTTTCGAGAAAGTTTACCAAGTAGATCCATACTAATGTGTCCTAATCTTCTATGCCATAACCAAGAACGTTCATTTGTTGTGATTAAGCACTCAATGTTTTGGCATGATATACTTTCAAAGTCAATAATATAAACATTTTCATGTCTATTTGCAGTAAACAACACATTTTTCATTTTGTCAAAAATGGTGCAACATGATGATTTAAATTCAACTAGATAATCATTATCACATAGTTGGCTTACACTAAGCAAATTATGTTGCAATCCTTTCACAAGTAGTACATCATGAATGGATATTTTATTTCCAATACTACCTTTACCAATGATTTTACCTTTTTCATTATTTCCAAAGCTCACAAAACCTTTGTAATTTTTGATAGGCTCATAGAAAAGAGATGGATCACCGGTCATATGCCTTGAACATCCACTATCAATGACCCAATTCCCTTCATACTTCATCCTTAGGGTAACTTATATACAAAAACAAAATTTAGGTCCCCAAGTTCTATTGGGTCCTATATTGTTAGTATTGACTTTTAATACTTTTGATAATCCATTTTGGTTTAAGCCAAGAAGGAATTTTGGAGTCTCTACCTATCATATTTCGAAATTTACAATGTGATGTTATGTGACCTTGTCTTTCACAATAGGTGCATGTTTTTTGAAATCTTTTAGATGTTGATGCTTCATTTGTAGATGATGATGCTTTAACAAAATAGCTTTTTAGAGATTTTTGTTTTGAAGAAGGTTCATATCCTAATCCACTTTTATCAAAAGCCATTTTTTGAGAGCCAAGCATTTTATCAAGGTTTTCTTTTCCTTTTGTAAATCTTACAAGGTTTCTATTTAATCATTGATTTTCTTTTTCAAGCTTTTCAATTTTTGTTTGAAGATTATTATTTTCGAAATAAATTTTAAGTGCCTTTTCATGAGCAAAATTTCTATCCTTTTCAAGTAACTTATTTTCTTCTTTTAAGGTATTATTTTCTTTTTGAAGTTCATGTATCTTAATAATTGCAATTTCAAAACTATCATGCATTTTTGAGAATTCATTTTGTAATTTTCAAAAGAACATTCATTTTCAATTAATGAGCTAGAGGTGTAATATTCGGAGTTAAAAGAAGAACATACCTCATCATCTTCTTTTGTCATAAGACAAACAATGTTTGCCACTTCTTCATTTTCACTTTCCTCACCGGTTGATGCATCGTCGTCAACGTATGTTGCCTTCAAGGCTTGTCCTTCCTTGGTTTTGTTTAGTTTTGAAAAATTTGCTTTTATATGACCCGTCTTGTCACAATTGAAGCACCTTCCTTCTTCTTTTGATTTGTTTCTTCCTTTGTTCATAAACCTATTGTAGGGAGCTTTGCTTACCTTTTTGAATTTAAGAAATTTCTTAAAATTCCTTGTAAGAAGAGCTATCTCATCATCTTCTTTGTTTTCTTCTTCTTCATCTCTTGAGTAAGCCTTTGATGCAAGAAGCGCAAGTGACTTTTTATTATTCCTTTTTTCTTCTTCTCGATCTTTCCTTTTTAACTCATGGCTCATAAGAGATCCCATAAGTTCACTAAGAGTGAGAGTTTTGAGGTCTCTAGCTTCTTCAATAGCCGTTACTTTAGCTTCCCATGACTCGGTTAAGCTTCGGAGAGCTTTTCCTACCAATTCTTCATTAGAGTACTCTTTTCCAAGAGATTTTAAAGCATTAACAATATCTGTAAATCTAGAGAACATTTGTTCTATATTTTCATCAAAAGACATTTTGAACATTTCATATTTATGAACAAGCATGTTTATTCTAGTTTCTTTAACTTGGTTGGTGCCCTCATATGTGACTTCTAATTGATCCCAAATTTCTTTAGCACTTTTGCATCCGGAAATTTTATTGAACTCATTTGAATCTAAAGCAAGATATAGCATATTCATAGCTTTATAGTTTCTTTCACACATTTTGAAGTCATCATCATTATAATCTTTTTCCGGTTTGGGGGGTAGTGATACTTTGTTCTCCTTCCTTTTTAGTTAAAGTAGGATTGATTGGTCCATTTTTTATCACATTCCAAACTCTTATGTCATTTGCTAGAATATAGATTCTCATCCTAGTTTTCCAAAAAGAATAGTTTGTTCCATTAAACAATGGTGGTCTATAGGAAGATTGTCCTTCAACTATATTAGACATTGATGAGCTTGCCATAAGGATCATCTACTAGATGTTAAGCTATATGTAGAGTACTAGCTCTTGATACCACTTGTTGGTCCTTAATAACCTAAAAGGGGGGGGGGTGAATTAGGTTGTTTAGGCAAGGTTAAGGAATTTAAAATTTCAATATGAAAGCAATGTCAAGTAAGGATTGAAACAACACTAGAAACTCTTGTAGGCAATTTATCAAACACTTTGTGAGCATATGAGTATTTAACACTAAATATGCAATTTGAATTTCAAGGTAGAATTTCAAATAGATATCTCAACAATTACCAAGCAATTAAGATGAGCAATGACCACACGAAGGTAAATGACTTGAAAATAAAGAGAATAGAGTAAGAGAAATCAAACACGATGATTTTCAAGTGGTTCGCACTCCCGGATGCCTAGTCCACCACCTAAGGTCTTCTCTTCCCTTAGGATTTTAGTAACACTTCACTATGATGCTTCTTCAAATGTTGGTGAAGCAAGAACCAACTACAATTACTCTTGAGTCCACAAGAGTTACACAAACTCTTTCAAATGTAGGTGAAGCTTAACCTACTACTCTCTCTTCCTTTGAGTCCACAAAGGATTACAATACTTCTTCTCACAATGATTCTCTCAATCTATGTGAAAGAATGTATTACAAAGATTATGTGATAGAATAAATGACAATTGCAACTCCTATTTGAGTTTGATATTACACTTTGGAAAATGGCTTTGAATGCTCAAAAGATATGATAATGATAGCTCAAGATTTTTCAATAGGAATGATATGAAAACTCTTTTGAAAATCTGAAAATTATGGCTTGGAGAGATAATTTTGAAGGTGAGAAGGCATAGCTTAAAAAGAGGAAAATATTAGACAAAAATCGGATTTTAAGCAAGATTTTCGGATTTTCCCGTTAACTCATCCGGGCGCTGAGGCACTGATCCGAGCACCCAGAAATAGCGTGTATCGCCCGGAAAGGACTTTTCTACCGAGCGTTGCACCTTCTATCCGGGCGACCGGAAAATGCCGTTAACGCCCGAATGCCATAAAAAATACTGAAAAGGAATTTTTAGCCCAGAAATATTTGGGCATATTGAAAAAGAGATTTCTTAGCATTTTTTAACATCCCAAAAAATTTCAAACTAGTTGAAAGGTATTTTTATAAAATGATTTCAAAAGCAAGAGTTTGAAATAAAAAATATTTTTTCTACGAAAGATTTTGAAATAAGAAAATATTTTTTTGGAGAAAGTTTGAGCGATACAAATCATACTTAGGCAAGCGACAACTTTTAAGGCCGATACCCCTTATGTCACCACTTCTCCTTCCTTGTGACTCCCTCTTTATCTTCAAGTCAATAACTTGAATTCTTTAGGGCTTGGACACAATTTGATAGTGCTTGGTCTTTGATCCAAAAAGCTTTCTACTCTTGACTAAAACAACTTGATCCAATGTTGATGTAGACTTGCTTTGGAATGAAGGTCTCACAAAAAAAGCTAAAGCACAATTAAGATGTTTTGTTATTATCAAAATAAAGATTATAGACTTTTCAGGCCAACATATGTCATCTAAAAAAGAAAAGGAGTAAAGTTGTGCATAACAAACGAAGCAACATGGAGATGTTATTTTCTTGGCCTAATCTCATGAAATGAGAGAATTGTTCATGTTTCAAATTTAAATTTATTATGGTGCTATTTTCTTTAGCTTAGTCTCGATATATATTAAGTGATCATCTCATTTAAAAGTTTAAATTGTTAGAAATGAGGAGTTTATTTTATTTATTAGAATTGTCTTCAACAATTTCCCGCATGTGCAAGCGGGATTTCATTTTGGGCCTTATACGTTAACAGTTTTTAAATAAATAGTGTCATGATTTGAACAAAAGATCATTTAGTAACTTAGACTCTAATATTATATTAAGTTATTAAAAGATTAAATTATAGAGTTTATTATATTTATTTATCGTTTTTCACAATATATCTTGTGTCTGGCTAAATTTGTTTCTAAGAGAAAATTAAAAAAGAAGCAACACGCAGATGATATGTGACATATAATTCAACAATGTTTTTCAGTATACAATTATCGGATAGGTGTGGTCCTTGCCAGAAATCACATAATGAAGCAATCATTTATGATTTATTATCATGACTTTTGTCTCATGATAATACAGTCCTGTAAGGAATCAAAGATGAATTGGCTTTTGTTTCATGGTTCTACAACTTGGAATATGTTTTTGATTTCTCATAGCCATAGACAACAGTAGCGGAGCCTGGACTTAGAATTAGGGAGTGTATTATAGTAATAGAGTCAATAACAAGAATTTGGGATACTCATCTGTGCATAAACAACAAAAAAAATATTTAAATCCTTTTATCTATATATGATCCCAACAAACGAATAAGTTATTAACTAACAAAATTGACAAAAATCCAAGTAAATATAAATTCAAAAACAGAAAAAAAACTAAATCTTTATGTGAATTTTGAGGGAAAGGTTGAGGGGTCTTGTCTTCAGCGAAGTAGGGACGTGAGAATGGTGAGATTGTGGAAGGTTGAGGGGTCTTTACTTTGGAGAGAAAGAATGAATTTATGCATTGTATTTTTTTTAAAGTTAATTATTAAATTACTATTATACCCCTCTCCAATGAAGGATAAGTGAACTTACAGCAACTTTTCAGATAGATGTGGGGAGGGGGTATTTGATTTGAATATTTAGATACATCTAAAATATTTTATTAATAAAATTGAAGTACTATTTACCCTCTACATGCTTATTAGTTTTAATAATCAAATTTAGTAAGCATGTAGAGAGTAAGTATTTTTGTATATTAAAAATATTAAAGTACTTTAAAGTATTCAATGAGATCGTTGAAAATTGCAACTCACCACAATGTCTAAATTAGATATGGCAAGGACAGATTTCGGTTATATGTACTTGAAAGCCCTTGTCCAACAATGAATAAAAATACGAGGGGTCAAGGTTGGCCAGTGAGGCGATGGGGATAAGTTTCCTACGAAATTGTTAGAGCTGGTGGTTCTTTTAGAAGGGTAGAATTGGAGTATTGTGTTAAACAAGTAGGTGCAACTATTAAATTCTATGGTGAACTCAATGGATTAGTTATAGTGATTCTGCTATTATGAAAAACTATACTAAACGTGTTCAATTGGGGGAAAATGTCGAATGCAATCGTATTAGAGAAACTTCAACAGTTTCTCTATTTTTTTCCCATAATAAAGAGTCAAATTGGTGTTTCTCTATTTCAATTTTACTCCAACAACACTCTCTATTCAGACTTTCTATTTCTAAGTTCATCTACAAATAAAAATAAATTATCATAAATCCTCAACAATATGATTAAAAAGAAAAAGTTCTACAATATTCACATATTACTCCAATAATCTTTTGAGAGCAGTTTTTTTTGTATTTTTTGAGAGCAATGAAATAATGATTCAATAGTACCATTCTTTTATTTTGACCAAAAAAAAAGACAAGACAAGATGCGTACAAAAATGGGATCAAGTGGGTCATTGTATATGCATATAAACTTTGTAGCGAGTCAAAGTGGCTCGCTACTTCTAGCGAGAATAAGCAAAGAGTTTGGCGAGCTATCCAATTTAGCTAACAAGATAGCTAAATTGTTTGGGCATTTTTTTTTTTTCACTCTCTACTTTGGCTAAAAAGTCAAAGTAGTTAAATTGTTAGAGAATAATACTTGGACCAACCCCCTATGTTCTTGCAAATTCAGCTTGAGAAAAATAAATGAGGAGAAACGTCCCTTAGAGCCACTAACGACCTCTAACTAAAAAATAAACCTCCCTTCAACGAAACAAAAAAAAAATAAAAACAAAATTTTTGTTGGAGATTCCTCTTTTTTATTGTTATTATTATTTAGTTGTGGGCGTATATGATTGCTCTGATTGACCAATAATTTTCATGTCATGGGTCATTTACTGGGCTGTTATCTGTCGGCCTGGGCCAAGCCCAAACTGATGTTTTAGAAAGTTCGAACTACTTGGACTTGAGCTAACATAAAACACCAGGAAACATGGAGAATGGGTGTCACAACGGCACAACATTCTTTTAAATATTATAATATCTTCAATCTGCCATGTCATTTAGTCTCACAACTATATTCATATTTAACGTTTAAAATTTCTCTCACCTTTTCTTTTAACGAGAAAAATACTCTTAAAAGTCCTTCAAATTCATGTTAGTAGCCAAAATTTGGAACACATAATTTTGTTAAAAAAAAGTAGAGTTTAAATGAGTTATATATAAGATTTATTAAATTTGATCTTAAAAAATACGATATTTGTGATTTAAGGATTACCTTAAATAAAAAGACTAAATTAATAACCATTTGGGAAGGTTCCATCACTCTTTAGTCAGAATAACAACAAATAAAATTTAAATTTAAAATCGAAGTATATTCACTTAATAAAAATTTAATAATAAAAAATTGGTTGGTAAACCTGATATTAAGAAAATGACTATGACAAAGGTGCCTTTGTCGCGCAGATCCTCATGACATGGCTCAGCCAAGACATACACAAAAGGACAAGCTCACGTGGGGGCGCATTTTTCTTTTTGAGTCCTTTTATTACTGCCACTTTTCACTGCAGCTGTCCCAAGGTGTCTCAAACCTCGAAAAACAAATTAGAAATGAATAAACAATGCTAATTTTGCAATTTTACATGGCTATATTTTTTTTTTGTCGGTACATGGGTAGAATTTTTTTTTTTTTTGGTCAAGATACATGGGTAGAATGGTAAACATGAATTTATGCCCAACGCAACTCTGTCGGTCAGTCGATTTTGCCCATCTAACAGAAGATGAGACATTTTATCGATTTGATCGAATTTCGAAAAGTTTTATTGACTATTTAGAACGGAGCGTTTGATCAAGTTCTTCTCGCCTTCCTTTCTTGTAAAAAATTAACAACAAATCTGTTTATAATGTTAATGATATTAAGAATAAAATTCAATAATTATAAATTATTTATATAATTATAAATAAATAATGTACATAATATATAATTATTGAATTTTATTTATAACATTATAATATTATAAAATAATTCAATAATTGTGAATTATCTATACAATTTTAAGGTTTGCGTGCAGAATCAGGAACAACTTGAAATGTCAATTTCTCTAAGCCCACGAGCAGCTGGCAATTTTGTGAAAGTCTAAATCACTTGAGTTTTCTTAAAGAGAAAGATTCTACTTGCATATAAAGTGGTTTGATTGTTTAAAATTAGTTAATTTGGTCCCTATTAATTTTCAAAAAATTCAAATTAATTTTCAAATAGGGTTTTTATGTAGGGAATAAATTGATTTTTTAGAAAATAATATGGACTAAATTGAATTTTTTAGAAATAATAGGGATCAAATTAGTTAGTTTTGAATAACAGAGACCATTTTGAATCACTTTTGTAAGTATTATGGACTAATATAATTTTTTTTGAAACATTAAGGGCCAACTTAAAATAATGTATAAACAATAAGGAATATATGCATAATTTACCCTTTAAAATTTCTTAATTTAATATCTATTATTTTTTTAAAAGTTTCAATCTCGTCCCTATTGTTTTTAAAAAGTTTTAATTTTGTTCCTATTATTTTTCTAAAGTTTCAAATTTGTCATTATTATTTAAAATTAGTTAATTTAGTCTCTATTATTTTCTTAAAAAATTAAAATCCGTCCCTATTATTTCTCAAACTTTAATGTAGTTCTTGAATAATAAGGACAAATTAAAAATTTAAGAAAATAATAATGACGAAATTGAAACTTTTAGGAAAATAATAAGGATTCGACCAAAAAAAAAAAAAAAAAGGAAAATAATAAGAATGAAATTGAAACTTTTGAAAAATAATAGGAATAAACTTGAAATTTTTTAAAAAATAGTAGGAATGAAATTGAAAAATTTTAAATAAAAAAGAACAAATTGAAACTTTTTTAAAAATAATAAAAATAAAATGTATTCTTCAATCTTTTTCTTAACACGAAGGCCCATCACAGCTACTTTATCTCTATCATATAAAGAAATGTTACCTGTAATGGCCAAAATTCAGTCTGGAATTTATCGTGTTCATTTAAGATTATATAATCGATTAGACTCACGATTTTTTATTTTTATTTTGGTCAAGATTGGACTCACAATAATAGATTCAATTTAAACGCACAACGAATATTAATGCTCAAATTAATCAACTCAAAAAGAAAAAAAAAAAAATTAGACTCCGTACTTGTTGAGCCAACTAGACCTATGTTACCCAACTTGACCCTCCTCACGGTTAGGCCGCAGATTCTGAGGAGAGTATTATGCGAAAATTAATTTTATAATTAAATAAAAAATTAAATTAGTTAGTAAATATAAGAGATTTTGTACAAATATTAATATTTCTCATGGTTGGAATTTTGACGGCACCCTGTTGGGTACTTGATGTAAAGAGTGTTGGTCTTTTTGTTTGAATTTATCAAGTTTAATAGATATACTTTGATAATTAAAAAAAAAAAAAAAACTAGACCGATGGTACCCAACTTGACTTGGTCCTACTAGAAAACATATCTATTGAGCACAGGTCATATTCGACTTGAGACCGCTAGGGTTGAATTGATTCAAACTTATTCCAATTGAATCAACTCAAACCAACAAATGACTTATTTGAGATCAAGCCAACTTGTCCTGTTTGGTCATCCCTGTGAATAGGCACATGGTAACTGCCAATGACTTCCACGCCTATGAAGTACGAACACATGAATTAGATATAATATTTTATAATATTCGTTCTATAAAATTTATTAAACATGATATGATGTGATCATGATATTACTATAAAAAACCTCCTCTGATATTCAATACTTAATATATACAAACCTTTGCTTTATTCTCTATGCTCTCTTAAAACTCTCATATCCTTACCAAAACTCTAACCACACTATATTATAACTCTTACTCTACTTATCCTTTTGCCTTTCACTCAAATTTTATCATTTCAATACTTAACTTGAATGTTGAGTGTTCATTGCCAACACTACATCGATATCACAAATTTATTTGTTTCCTTTACCTTCTAATTTTATAGGTTAATAGTGGTGATAGTGATGTTTGGATCACAAAGTTCAATATCGTAATCTTGATAATAAATTTTGAGGTTTATATTATCTCAAAGTACTTTTGATAGTAGAAAAGAAAAAAGAGGTAATAAGGAAAAGGGAAAAAAGAAAAGGAGAAAGGAGAAGACTCCGAGTAGCCATTTTTTTTTTTTTTTTTGTCAAGTCCACTTTGACCTTGATACCATAACTACCCTTCAACAATTACAAATATTACAACACAATCCAATTCGCAGTTATCAAAAATCCACACACAGAAAAGAAAGCCTACTAACTTCATCTTCTTCATTTCTCATCATTAAAAAAAATTATTATAAATTTGCTCTCTAATATTAATATACACACATATATAGATATATATATATATAATTATATATTGAACTGAGTCAACTCGGCCGAGTCATGGGCTGTTGCCAGTCGTCATCATCGGTGGCGAAGGATTCCAACTCAGAGAAGAATCGCCACAGGAAGGGAGGAGAAAGCCTGCCTCGCTCTTCCACCAACGGCACCGCCGCGTCCGGCTGTGGCGGAGGTAAGGCGGCGTTCTCCGAGTTCACGCTCTCCGAGCTGAAGGCCGCCACCAATAACTTCAGCTCAGAGCTAATCGTCTCCGAAGGCGGCGAAAAAGCGCCTAATTTTGTCTACAAAGGCCGCTTACAGAATCGCCGGTTGATCGCTGTTAAGAAATTTACCAAAACAGCCTGGCCTGATCCTAAACAATTTGCGGTATTCATATAATAATTCATATATATTCATATAATAATTCATATATATATATATGCGTGTGTGTTATTTCAAATTTTTGCAATATTTTAAAGTGTAGGGTTTCATTTTATTGAAATTAGGGTTAAGTATGTTTGTTTGATTAATAGTGTGATTAATTGTTACGATTCATTTTCTAATGAAGGATGAAGCGAAAGGTGTGGGAAAGTTGAGGCATAAGCGGCTCGCGAATTTGATTGGTTACTGCTGTAATGGTGATGAGAGGTTACTTGTGGCTGAGTATATGCCCAATGATACACTCGCAAAGCATCTTTTTCACTGTATGTTTGATCCACTTAGCTTTCCTTAACTGTGTGTCTCTGGCGCGTGTTTTTCAGTGTGATACATTTGCTTTTAAATTTAAACTCGCATTCGTTAACATATGCATTGTGAAGTTTCACTTTGGTTGGTGATATAGCTAGTTCAATTGCCACTTGTGTTAGTTCTAGTTATTGGCATGAGCTTTGACTGTCAGGATTATGTTTTGTTTGATGAAATTCGTTTAAGCAATTAGGTCAGAAAATTCGTGTTCAGCTTAGGCTTTAAGTAACTTTTGGCCTTGCAATGCTGTATCTATTCATTACTTGCTATACTGAGCTTTTATGTGATGTAATGAAGATCGTGCTTCATTGGGCTGGCTTGTTGGGTTTGAGTGGGATATGGGTACGTAACTTGTTTCAATGACAATTTTGTTGATTTGATGATTACGAATATTATATGAATATAAGTAGTTTTTGGGACAATACTTGGAAATTAACCTATAGGATATCTTTGCAAAGGAATAGGTTGCTCCTCATACTGAAAGGTTTGGAGGCTTTAGCTGTGCTTGTTCAAATTAGTTGCTTAAAATTAACAATAAAGCATAGGTAATAACATAATAAAAAAATGCATCTTATCATTCAATATGTTTAGGTCATCATACTTCCATCAAAATATGTAAGTTGGTTTTATTTATTCCCAGTCAGAAGGGCAAAGACAATGTATGGAGCTTATGCTAATAACTTGTCGTATAAGGTAATAAAAATTATATACTTTTTAGCTATCGGGCAAACATAAAAGATGAGAAAGTTGAAGGCATTTTATTAGTTTTTGGGAAGGCTCAATTCTGCATAATGGTATTTCTGGTTTCTGGACTCTGTGAAGATCCACATTCTCTAGAATGCTTATTATATTGTCCCATCAGTTCTTATAAATAACACAATTTATAATATTCTCGCCTTCTGGTTCAAGCTTGTGGAGTTCTTCTTCAATGCAGCTTGTTATTATGAGTGCTCATGTTCCCATGTTACTGCAGTATATGAATAGAGTAAATTAACATTATTTTCCACTGTTCGTTGTTTTTAAGTAAGTTAATATTTCTCAATCTGTTGGCAGGGGAGAATCAAACTCTTGAGTGGGCTATGAGGTTAAGAGTAGCTTTATATATTGCTGAAGCCTTGGATTATTGTAGTACTGAAGGTCGGCCACTGTACCATGACTTAAATGCGTATAGAGTTCTCTTTGATGAGGTATTATTATTGTTTTCTTCTCTTGTAACTTCATTTTGTTGTGTGACTGGTAGTAACTCATTCATTTTTTGTGCAGAATGGTGATCCACGGCTTTCCTGTTTTGGGTTAATGAAAAATAGTAGGGATGGTAAAAGTTATAGCACGAATCTTGCATATACACCTCCAGAGTATCTAAGAAACGGTAAGGACTTATGTCTACCATTTACTTTGTTACTGGTTGTCATTGTTTCTGCTCTTTGGTCTGTAGTACTAGTGTCCACTTTTTAGAAGGATGTTCTGATGTGTTTCAAGCTCTATCTTGGCAGCGGGAGTTTTAATGGAGGCAATTGACTTAAATCTAAATTAATATTAATTGTGGAGAAGGTAGATTGAAGGAGAGGAAGGAATAAAACCCTCTCCTTTTCATCTTCTTATTAAATTCTTTGAAGTTATGGTATTTATCTAGAAATTTTTTGAATCTTTTCTTTTCAAGGAATTGTAGCCTCTTATGGAAAATATTTTGACTCACTCCTCTCATTATGTAATCTTAATTTCTTTCCTGTAAGAACTGTCTATTCATGGCTAAGTTTTTCAACTTTTAGTACTTGAATGATCAGTTGCGAAATTCACTTCCCCTTTCTTTCTAGACAAAATGCAAATTAACCCTTATGTTTCAACGGGAGAATTTTATTTTCTTATTGGCATGCCAACTATACTAAATTGAACATAAATGTCAATAGGTTCGTTTCACTAGTTATAAGATTCCAAGCTTTGCATAAGGTCCCAAAGTGGCGGAACCATTTTTACTATTTGTAACTATTCTACTTCTCAAAAAAAAAAAAAAAAAACTATTTGTAATTATTTTATCCCTCAGGGGTAGCTTAATTAGGCCTTGGGTGTACTCCCCAGAGATTGCCAATTCAAGTACACTCAAGGGCACTGGGGGTTTACTTGGCCGTTAACTTCAGGGCCCTGTGGGATTAATGGGGTAAAGCTGGGATATCTATGACTTTAAAAAAAAAAACAAAATAATACGCTTCATCCATATTTGGGTTTATCGTAAATGTGTTGGAAATACATGTGAAATATAGAATTTTCTCAAATCACTTTTAGACTTGCATGAGCAACTTGTTAATTTGCGTTTTTATCTTTTTTGCGTTCATACTTCTCCTTATTTTTGTGTTTTTTTTTGTAAATCTCTAATTGAGCTGTTTTGTCTGCTGTAGGAAGGGTCACTCCAGAAAGTGTTGTCTTTAGCTTTGGCACTGTCCTCTTAGATCTTCTCAGTGGAAAACATATACCTCCAACTCATGTAAGTAATTTACAGTGCTTTATTTTACACTTACTGCAGTTGTTACTTGTTACTTTCTGCTTGTAAAATCGTAT
Organism: Ehretia macrophylla; assembly: GCA_037974665.1. Lineage (NCBI taxonomy): Eukaryota > Viridiplantae > Streptophyta > Magnoliopsida > Boraginales > Ehretiaceae > Ehretia > Ehretia macrophylla. The sequence continues at coordinate 1,115,618 of CM075774.1, forward strand.
TCTCTGAGCCGAGCTTTATTCTTGGGATAGATCTGAAAACTAGCTCTCCACAAGGGAAGGACCTTTTAGTGATGTCCTTTTCTTTTTTATGTAATATTGCACAAATATACTTTGCTCCTGGAAATGTAGCTTAACCTAATAAATCTATTCCTGGTGATATAAGATACTGTACTGTCCCCACTTCTTGACATAACCCACTTCGTCATTCTGTACATGTGCAAAGCATTATTAGGTTGCATTTTGCCATTTGCTTGACAGTCATTTGTGGGGCTTATGGTCATGCTGATGTATCTTATAATTGCATAGCACTAGAATGATCTTATATTCTTTTGTAGTATTAGCATACTAGCATTACATTAATTTGGAGACATCAATACTATCAGGGAAAGAAATAGAGAGTTCTGATGAAAACAGGATTTTGCAATACGTGTATCAGTAGTCTGGAGATTTTAGGAGGGGTGATGTTTTGGAGAAGAGAAGGGGTTCTTTTAGATACTTGATAGAGGCTGATGTGACTTGGTCTATAAGAACATGTCATTCTCATATGTCAATTTCTAGTACGAAATGTATGGTCCAGAAGTCGGGAAACATGAGCAGCATTCTTCCAGTAGCTGGCTGGTTTATTGTCTCATGTAGTCAGGAAACATGCTCTTTGTAAATGAGGCAGCGATGTGAATCTTGTTACACAGCGCATACTCTGTATTTGGTATTGGACAAAAAACTTTTAAAAGATTCGACATAGTTTAGGAGACATTGTGTATCTTGTTTATCAGCATTAATTCATTTTTTATCTGCTATTTACTGCCTGTCAATTCTTGCTTATACTGTGTCAAAGTGGTCTTTTAAGGAGAAAGGTGATATGATGTTTCCATTGTTTCACTGTCTTAATTCAGAGAAATGCATATTATGCTTTATGCTACATTATCTAAATGTTGCTTCAGGCAAAGCACCTAGTTTCTTCAAGTCTGGTGATTTTGTCAAACTTTTTTTCCAGAATACCTTTTGAACTTAGTTGTCTATTGTGCGTGTTTCAGGCACTGGATATGATACGGGGCAAAAACATTCTTATTTTAATGGATTCACATCTGGAGGGAAATTTCTCATCAGAAGAAGCAACTGTAGTTTTTGATCTTGCTTCACGATGCTTGCAGTATGAACCTAGGGAGCGGCCAAATACTAAAGATCTTGTTGCTAAGCTTGCTCCTCTGCAAAATAAATCTGATGTTGGTTCTAATCTCTACTTTCTTCCATGGATGCTTTTGATTTTTAGTGTGAAGGCTCTATATGTTTATGTTGTTCTTATAAAATAGTAATGCTTTTGTTATACTTCTTTTATTTGTCTTGATACGAGCTTGTGAATATTAGTTGTCTGGAGTCATATCAAACTGCATGTGTGGTATTTTTGGTCGTCTATTTCTGCATAAATTGCTTTTGCTTGATGAAAGTGGTGATTATTGGAGCTATATAGTTTTCTCACTTCATTAAGATCGTACACTCGCCATGTAGGTTCCTTCCTATGTGATGTTGGGAATTCCAAAGCATGAGGAAGCACCGCCTACTCCACAGCACCCGCTTTCGCCTATGGGGGATGCCTGTTCACGGATGGACCTTACAGCTATCCATCAGATTTTGGTAATGACACATTACAAAGATGACGAAGGAACTAATGAGGTAAGCCATTTTCTATCAAGATTATGACTGATGGAATTCATTTGAGCTATATACAACTGCAAACTTCTCCTTATAACTTCTAATCTGAGATGTAAATGTATCATCCAATTATGTAGTTATCTTTTCAAGAGTGGACTCAGCAAATGAGAGATATGTTGGAGGCTAGGAAGCGTGGTGACTTGGCATTCCGTGACAAAGATTTTAAAACTGCCATAGATTGTTATTCTCAGGTATTGACATATCTGTGTACATATGTGAGCGAAGGATTGAGCACTAATAAGCTTTGTGGTGTATTATGTTGGCATATCTCATTGATTATTTCTCCTATCATGTTCCTAAAATATATTGAATTTCTTAATTTTGTCAAACCATACAAGTCCCATGCTTGCTCTTTTCTGAACACCAAATACGGTTAACATAAGAGATGTATACCCATGCTGTGGCCCATTTATTCTGTCGTGCTCTCAATTCAAAAGCTTTTAATCTAATAGACTGAATGCTCAGTTTTGATATCATACTACATTCTCCAGTTACGCATCAGAGTGAAAATAATGCATTCACTCTATGTACTTCACCTCTATCTTATTACCCGACAAAAAGAAAAGAAAAGAAAACCTCTATCTTATTCTCTCTCCCCCTCTCTCTCTCTTGCGCACACGCACACACACACACACAGACGGAGAATATGGTGAGCAAGCATAGAAATGCTGGCACCGTGATGTTGGTTGTTCATTCCTTTTTTAAAGCCTGGATCTCTTTAACTAATAGCCTTCGGTGTCCCGGTTGATGCAACCCCTTGATCTATGCTGAGGGTAAAATTCTGTATGAGATTGTATTGTTGACACTTCTTGGTATTCTAGTAACGCTGTTACCAGATGCGAATCAACCAAAATGGTGCTACTACTCTGAACTATTTATTTGGTTAGTTTAGGGAAGAAATTAGGGGTGGGGTGTGTGTGAATTAGACTGCATTGTCTGTATCTGACATATATGACACTGATTATATATGCATGCAGTTCATAGATGTCGGTACCATGGTTTCACCAACTGTTTATGCAAGACGGAGCCTTTGTCATCTTATGTGTGATCAACCAGATGCAGCCCTTCGAGACGGGATGCAAGCACAATGTGTCTACCCAGATTGGCCTACGGCATTTTACGTTCAGGCAGTTGCCCTTTCCAAGCTAAATATGAACAAGGATGCCGCTGACATGTTGAATGAAGCTTCTATGCTGGAAGAGAAGAGGCAACGGGGTGGAAAATGATCGTTAAAGTTTGCGTGTAATATTTTTTCATAGTCTTGTCCCAGCTGATTGTTGTTAAAGAGTGCGCGTTGAATTCATGTGATTGTATTTCAAAACTGTACAATAGTGAGGTATACATGCGCTCGGGCGAGGTATATACTCGAGTCTTAAAATTTTTCTTCAATGTATCAAATTGTATTTCAGTCTGTACAACTTGTGTATATTATTGTTATTATTATTATTATACAAATACAGTTTTGGGGCTGTACAAAAAAAAAAAAAAAAAAAGACTAGGCCATGTATAGCTCAGCCTTGCCATCAATGAACTCTTCTCCATCAACAGATTCTTTCTCTATTAGCGGCTGTGCAAGCTTGTTTAGAATGTCGATGTGGGTTGTGATGATGCGCTTTACTCTCACTTTTTTTTTTCTTTTTTATTTAAATGAGAAATAAGGCTGTATAATATATATTCAGATATAATCAGCAAGACTTGAGCTTGTAGCTTTTTACACTCAAAGCGAGTAACATATCATCAGATCAAAACTTTGGCGGTAGCTCACAGATATTCACTTTTGCAATTTAAGGACACTGGATATGACCATCCAGAAGCTTGAAGAACTATTAGAAATCATTTACAAGAGTTTGATCAAAGGGTATTGAGTATTTCTTCTGATATACATCACCAGAAAAATTTTCAGAACTAAGTTGCTGCTTGGGTGGCCCAGCAATTTAGAAAGGATTTACTTTCATTATATTGGGGCTCGAACATTCCTATAGATGACATTGTATTATTCTATCTGACCACCCAAGTAGGGTTATTGGTTAATTACCTTCTTCCTCTACCATACAAGTTTTCGTTGACCAAAAAAAACACCTTGTTCTTGTCTTCAATTTTTTTTTTCCCCCGAGTTTTTGCTTTCATTTTGGTTGTTTCGAGTGTATCACATTATTATTGAAGGCAATTTGCAAGTATAATAAATTCTCTTTTGGTCAGTTAATATGTTTTCAGAACCTGAATTACCAAACTATCTTGAATTCATATGACCATAGAGGTAGATTTAAGAATTCTTGTCAGTGGGGACTAAACATATGAGTACATTTTTTTATTTTTTATTTTTTCAGTAAGGGCTAATTACTTTTTTTTACCTAAATATACATAAAATTTTACCGTTTTTCTGGGCTAGTGGAGCTGCAGCCTCTGCTGGTCCAACTATACATCCGCCACTGCGTGGCCACCCATAAAACAACAGCAAAAAAAATAACTGTTTACGTATAAGGCTCATAATGAATCCGTCAGCACATGAGGAGGCGTATTGAAGATAATTTATATAAATATAATAAATCTTAACAATTTAAACTTTTAAATAATGTGATAATTTAATACTTATTACCTAGATGGCTGTGATAGACAGTGAAAACGAATTCAGTTGCATTCAAGTGTAGCTACATTAATACAGCAACCTTCCAAAATGAAGTGCCTGTTAGGAGTTTCAGAATAGTTTTCCTGATGTATATAGAAGTTAGAGACAGATTGTTTATTCGATGAGCTTGATAAATGTGTCATAGTGATGAGTAGCCAATATTTTAAATCGATTCAAAGCTGTAAGATTCCACCTGCTACAAAAATTATTAGCATCATGATATTGAGATCTGATAGATCCATATTTTCAGCTTCTTCAAGTGTTGTTCATATGAAATTCTATGTGCTGGTCGCCTTTCTGTCTGAATCGGCGGGGACAAGTCTCGGGAGTCGGGATGTATGTCAGTTTCATACGACCAGATGGAATGGCACGTGTGACAGTTACACATTCATTTCATATTATTGCCTTCACAGATGAGACATGAGAGGTGGACTATATTCTCTTTGTTCCCTTTGTTTATCTCCCTATATAATATACCTGACACCGAAGGGAAGCTTCAAGCTTCTAATTTGTTCATTTATTCTCCAGACGCTGTTCAATCAAAGAAGATGGCTCTCGATCAAACAGTTTGCCATCCAGATCTCACCCTGCCGTTGTAAACGTTGAGGATCGTTTGTGCAGATTCAAATCCGATGGTACATCATGTTCGTCAACATCTTCAATCTGCAGAAACTTAGCAGGCCTTAAAGATCTACACGAGAGCCTCCACGATCTGATTCAGCTTCCATCAGTCCAACAAGAACTATATCGCTTTTCTTGTTTATACTTCAATTGGGCCATTGTCCTAGACCGAAAGCAACGAGAGGGTCAGACTGTATCGCTTTTTAGATGCAAATGGGTGCCAATACAATATTGTCCTACACACCTTCTGTAAATTATTATAAAATTGTACAGAGATATATTTTCACTTATTAATATAGAAATACAATTATATCCAAATTTTGACTACACAATTCCAATTGTTTTACATGGCTTATTAATATTTGTCTTCAAATTTACATGAAAACAAGTTTTGTCATATTGAGAAATACAATCTTATTCAAATCTTCTATAGCTTGATCAATTTTATGTGGCTTAAGGTGCCCCTTAACTCTAAAGATTAACATGAAAACAAGTACGCTCACTTTGAATAAATCCTAAAAAGAAAAAGTCAAGGATTATTTTCTCTATATGTTGTATAGATCAAGATTGTGAGACCTAATTTTGGCTCAAATTCTTCACAGCTTAATAATTGATGATTCAAATGTATGAGATTCATTCACATCCAAAGTATATAATATTAATGTTGGAAAATGCAAATCAAAATCCCACGATTACTCTTTGATTCTCGGAATCTTGGGAAATGAAGATCAAGGTTCTAAATATTTGGCATTTTCAAAATAGATTAGTTGAAGAGACGTTTAAATATTGTGTAGTCGTGAATCTAATCATAAATCTAACCAAATGTCTTTTAGTATTTCTAGATTATTATTAATAGCTCTAGAGCATCTTACTACTAGTATAAATAGGTGTTGTTTTTGTGTTTTGGCATATATGAAGTAAGTGAAGTGAAGAAAAATATTGAGAGTGAAAAAAGGCAGCAACTTACTATTGTGAGTTTATTACTTGAGTAATATAATCATTATGTTGTGCCTCCATATTAGTCGTCCATCTTGAAATTTTGTTTCATCCTGCCTTTACATCCTGATTTAACTCTAATCTAGATCTTGTTCTTTCCCTCATTTTGCTTCTTTTGAGTCCCTTTATGGCTGTGATAGACGTAATGAAAATGAATTCAATTGTATTCTGGAATGATTTTAGATACGAATAGAATGAATTAAGGTAGTGATTGATATATTGGAATGGATTTGGACAGGAATAGAATGAGTCAAAGAATGTAATGAACTTAGAAATAAAAATGACATGTTTGGTATGCTCTAGGAATTAAGAGTAGTAATGTGAATGACTTGCATAATATGACAAACATAAATAATAAACAATAAATAATAATAATTATTATTATTATTATTTTTATTATCATTATTATATTGGTATTATTATTATTATTATTGTTTATTTTTATTTATTTGTTTATTATTATTATTATCATTTTTATTTTTATTTTTATAATAATAATAATTATGTTTATAATAATATTATTATATTTTTTATAATTATTTTTTAATCACTATTATTAATTTTTATTTTTGTTTTTATTATTTTGTTTTTATTTTTATTTTCATAATAATAATTATTATTATATTTTTTAATTATTATTATTGTAAAATAATTATTTATAAAAGTTACGTTATATAGAGGTATAGTAGTCAAGTTTATTCCTAAACACATGAGAATGAACTATTCCATGTATTTGGTTTGGAATGACTATTCCCATGTATGTAGGAATGTGATTCCTTTGGGAATGAGATTCCCAAGTCTATTCCATCATTTCAAACATGGGAATTAAAATATAATTGAGAATGTCATTTCATTCCTAACTCATTCCCACATATCAATCACTGCCTAAGTAATTGAATGACTTTTGGAATGGAATGAATTTGGGAAAGAAAATATCATATTTGCTATGCTCTAAGAATGAATGTAAGAATTGATATACTGATTCCAAACCAATGTTTGGTAGTCAGTATAACAGAGTAGTGAAAATGACTTATTTATTACTTTATATTTATATTACATATTATTATATTTTTTTTATTTTTTATATTTAATATTTATATTTGTTATTATTTATTATTCATATGAATTATTATTGTTTTTTATATTATTGATATTATTATATTTATTATTATTATAAGATTATATATTATTGTTATTATTATTATCATTATTATATTTTATATATTTATTATTATTTATCCTATTTTTATTTTATATTTATATTTTCATTACATTATTATTTTATATTATTATCATTATATTTATTTTATTATTTTATATATATATATATATTGTTTTATATTATTATTATTATTATCATATCATATAATTATTTTTTTATACTATATTCTTACTACATTTATTTTGTTACTATTATTATTGATTTTTATTTTTATTTTATTATATTATTTATAAATTATTAAATTATTATTATTATTATAAAAAAATACAACAATAATATATAAATAAAGATAATAACTATGTTAATTGTATAATTTGTAATATGTTTCTGGGTATTTTGGCCTCTTGTCCAAAGCACATGGGAATAGGCTATTTCCATGTAATTGTTAGGACTGAGTATTTTCATATTCGTGAGAATGAGATTCTCAAATTTATTCTTTTATATAGAGTGTAGGAATCAGAATAGAATTGGGAATACCATTTCATTCCCACATACTAATCGCAATCAGAATAGAACTGAGAATACTATTTCATTACCAACTCATTCCCACATGTCAATCACAATCAGAATAGGATTGGGAATACTATTTCATTCCCAACCCATTCCTACACGCCAATCGCTATCAGAATAGAATTAGGAATACCATTCCATTTCCAACTCATTCTCATATGCCAATCACTACATCACTTGTGTTCATAGACATACGCCTAAAATATGAATGGATCATACGTGAATGGATAACATAGAATCAAAGACCAGTTCCGATATCATGTTAGTTAATCTGAGGTTCCTCCTAAAATTAATTGGTACTAGAAAGAGTAACTCAAGATTTTATATACAAGTCTTAAATTTCCTGATTTATGCATATGGTAAAATTGGATTCTCCAACATTATCAAGCTACACATAATGCAGAAACTTTCCAAAAGTATAGTCTCTTCAATTTGTCTTCAGGATGCTATTGGGAACAAAAAGCTAGAGCTTCTTTTCCGGGTACAATAAAGTGTCTATTGGTTAGGAATTTCAGACATGAAAGACGTCAATTTTTTTCCATTGCAAATAGAGACAGATGAACTAATTTAATTATCCTGATGTATATGAAAAAAATTGCTTATCTGATGAGATTGATAAATGTGTAATAGTGATATATAACAAACATATTATATCAATTCAAAGTTGTAAGATTCCACCTGCTCCAAGAATTATAGACATTATTGCAATTGAGATATGCGAGATCCGTTTTTTCAGCTTCAAAGGTTGTCTTATATGAAATTCTATGTGCTGATCGCCTTTCTGTCTGAATCGATGGGGGCAAGTCTTGGGAGTCAGGATGCAATGCCAGTTTCATACGGTGGCGTGGCACACGTGAAATTAAGTTACATTCATTTCATATTTTCAGCATAACAACGCATAGTTTAAGAGGTATTAATTTGCTATTCAGTGTGCCACGACAATAAACAACGTTGTTTAATCAACTTCTAGGCTGCCATGATTCCCGTTGATTGTCGATTCAACGTTCCAGATCCATAATGTTACACTCGTGTGTAATCATGTTAATATTATTGCCTGTAGAGATGAGACATGAGAGGTGGATAATATTCTCTTTGTTCCCTTCGTTTATCTCCCTATATATATATTTGATACCGAAAGGGAAGCTTCAGCATCATTCTTCAAGGTTCTAATTTGTTCATTTATTCTTTAGAAGTTGTTCATTCGATTCAAAGAAGATGGCCAGTTTTAGTCAAGCCCGATCAAATAGTTTGCCATCCAGATCTCACCCTGCAGTTGAAAATGTTAAGGATCATTTGTGCAGATTAAAATCCGCTGATACATCATGTTCGTCAACATCTTCAATCTGCAGAAACTTAACAGGCCTTAAAGATCTACACGAGAGCCTCCACGATCTGATTCAGCTTCCATCAGTCCAACAAGAACTATCCCAAAAATGTTCGGATGAAATTCTAGATGGATCGGTAAAGTTGTTAGATGTCTGTAGTACCGCTAAAGACGTCGTGCTCCACATGAAGGAATCTGTTACAGAGCTCGAATCAGCTCTCCGCAGAAATAGAGGTGGAGAATCTAACTTAGCTCATGATATTGATGCTTATGCCACCTCCAAGAAGAAGGTGAACAAGATGATCACCAAGTGCATTAAAGACTTAAAAATCTCAGAAAAGAAGTGCTCCAAGGTCCCTGTTAATGAACAAGGCAACCTTCTGTCAACAGTGACGATGCTCGAAGAATCAGAAGTGATGAGTTTCTCGATCTTGAAATCCGTATTATTGTACCTGTCTGGAAGCAATAAAGACATGTCAAAGCAGAGAGGTTGGTCGTTGGTTAACAAATTCGTGCAATCAAAGCGAGTTCATTGTGACATAGAACAAGAACAGGAGGGCGATGTCCACGACATGATTAAGATTGATGATGCATTGTCTGCCTTGATAAGAAACAAGTCTTGCAAGGTCGTCGCGATCCAAAATGTCATGAAGCGACTAAGGACACTCGAAATGACCATCAAAGAGCTTGAAGAGTTATTAGAAACCATCTTCAGGAGTTTGATCAAAAGTAGAGTATCTCTTTTGAACATGCTAGATCACTAGCTTCTTCTGTTCATACATAATTGGGACAATCCCAAAAACAATTTTGTCCTAAACAGATCCTGTAAATTATTGTAAAAATATACAGAAATATCTTTTACTTGTTAATAGAGAAATACAAATATATCCAAATTTTGACTACATAAATTCCATCTTTTTATTTGGCTTATTAATATATAGATATATCTTCAGATTTACATGAAAATAAGTTTGGTCATATTGAGAAGTATAACTCTATGTTTTATGTTTTCTTATCTCCGATGAGTATCAATCTGAGGCTTCATACTAATCTAACTTCACAGAATTCGATCAAGGTCTGCAACATAAAGATATGTTTCTCCTCCGGTCATAGGATAAACTTATTAGCATTTTGCCAAGAAATTATTGTTATGACAATAATTCATTTCTACAACAAGATAATATCTCATTATGATTATGAAATAACAAAAAGTAATAAGCGGAGAAGTTCTCTATCTTCCATTTTTGTTTTTTGGTTTGCCTCAGCACATGGTTGACCTTTTGAGCTTATGAAGATGCCACAATGAAAGCTCTGTTGGGAATTTTGGAATAAATTCCTAAACCCGGATCGTGGTTAGCATCAACTTGTTCCTCTCGTCACTACGATTCGAATGGTACCCTTTGTGTGTTGTTTCGTGCTCAAATGAAGAAGATATGATGTCTTCTTGTTCCTTTGATCTTGAGTTACTATTTTGTGAATAGTAACTCCGGTTACGATTTCGAGAAATAGTATTTTCCAGCACCTGTGCAAGTGTTCTGACTTCTTGTGTTCGATACGGCATTTTTTCTCCCCTGGCAAATTAACATAAATAACAACAAACGGCATAATGCAACAGATTGTTCTTACTTTGTTGATTCACCTTTCCTAATAACGGGATCACAATCTCTGCCACATATCCAGTTCCTGTCAACACCATATTTATGTGTAGTACCTGACTCTGATACCACTTTGTTGGGTGGAAAGCACAAATCAAAGTAACAACAATAAATGCACAACAAAAATAACATCCTCTCACCTTGTGTACACTTGTTAGGAAGCAACAAATAGAGCCAAACACAAATATGCACAAGTCTGCCCAATTTGAAAAATCCAAGCAAATAGAGAAATGCCAAGATTTTTAATGTGTAAAACTTGCTCAATATGGAGAGTAAAAATCATAGGATCGTAGTCCACCCAAAAACTTTCACTATCAAGAAATAACAAGTACGAGAGAGTCTTCTCTAGCTACAACTAGAGACATACATAATATAATCACCAATAATAACATATTCTTACAAAGATTGTATCAACAAGAGAAATTAAACAAAAAAGTAGGAAAGAAATCACAAAAAACATAGCTACTGTTCACGTAGCAAAATTGGGTTGTAGAGAGCTCTAAATCAAATTCTGACCATATAGATTCAAGAGCCACAAATTGTGAATATGCACACAAAAATTCAGCTCGTTTGTACCACAAATCATATTCCGATCGTTCAGATGATCAAGACCGCGCAACTGAATTTGTTTTCTCCCTTCTTCACTATTTTTCACTCTTTCTCTCTATTTTTTCTCTCTCTATCATTCTCCAAATGACAAATCAGTCAACTTGACTGATCTGTCCACACGTTCTTTCTTTTTTTTTTTTGGGTTTTTTTTGGTCAAAAGAACAAACACCATTATGACCATCCACATGGATTGGTCTACATAACAATCTCTCCCACCAACTCATGTGGTTAGGTCAATCGACCTGGAAATTAAACGACATATTTTAAGCTTCTCTCATAATAATGCCTTCATCAACATATTGGAGTCATTGTTATATGTGTGAACTTTTTCAAGTTTTAACAACTTCAAATTCAAAACATCCTTGATCCAGTACCTCACATCAAGTAGAGGTGTTGATCCAGTATGATGCGAGCATGAAGAGTTCTGTGAGCTTGGTTATTTGAATAGTACAACTATTCACATATCTTGTACTATTCACTAAAGTTACTATTCTTACGACAGTATTCATCAGGGGTACTATTTATATGAATGGTACTATTCACACATTTGGAATTTGAATTTGCAGTCCATTTTGCCAAATTTCTTGTGGATTGTCGAATTTTGATGAAAAAGTATGACCCATGAAGGAAAAGTAGAACTTGGAGTGAGATAAATCCAAATGATGGTTGATGATGCATCAAACAGCAGTGGCCATGTTGAGGAGGATGCAGAAAATGCGAAAGATGTTTAAGCAGGGGGAACAAGCTGTTCGGGTAAAAGAAAACAAATCGCAAATCTTCAAGATGAAGACGGTTCAACCATGTATTCAAGTTCTGATATGGGGGAGCCAATTGAATTGCTGACTAAGTGAGTCATGATAAGCTTATGAAGCTGTAGTTCCTTCCCAAAAGGGTCTAAAGGGGGAGATATCCTTTTTGGTCAAAAAGTTGCCTCTTTTGTTGAAAAGAAAAAAAAAGGGACATCGAAAGAAAATGCTTTCGGTGCTTCTGCAACCAACTCCAACCCCTCAGCATTACAAATAGAGGGGTTGGGGTAAGAAGGAAATTATCTAAAAAAGAGAGATCAATTAGGTGTGGCAGGCCTAATGGGTATTTTGAATTAGTGAGAGAAATTCAAAATACAATGTATGGATTAGGGTAGTAATTCATTTACCCTAATCTATACACAGGGATAGGTAGACCCGAAAATCAGAATAATTGATTAATCTACTTGGGATCGAACGTGTAAGTTCGGTCCAGCCATAGCTAGATGAGAGTTGTCAGATCACTCTATATAGAAGGTGAGGGAATAGTTTATGTACTCCGGAGAGAGAGTGAGTGAATATTGATGTAATGAATATTTTGGGACTTTCTTGTACATAAAGTCATGTAAGAAGGGTTTAGACTTTATCCGTACAAAAAGCAGAAATATTGAGTAATAGTGAAATTACTCCCTCGACGTAGCCAAAAATGGGTGAATCACATTATCTTGTGTGTTGCGTATTTATGTGTACGACCCGGGATTGGGAATTTATTCTAATATTCCCAACAAGCTTAGGATAATATTCAACTTCTAGGTTGTTGAGCACGGACAGATCCAGATATTATTCTCAGTGAGAGCTAAAACATATAATTTTTCAACTATATGAGTACTTTTTTTTTTTTTTTTCTAATACTGGCTAATTAATTTTTTTAATAAAAAAGACATAAAAATTAGTTTTTTTTTAAAAAAAATAGAATTTTTAACGTTTTTCTGGGCTAGTGGGGACCCCCAGTTACATCCGCCTCTGTTGTCAAGATTCCTCTTGTTCCTAGATCGAACATATTAACTTTTCTTAGACCATTAGAGACAGATTGTGTAATATCTCACATCGGTGAGAGATTGTGTGTTTAATAAGTATTTTATAAGCGAGTATTGTGAGTATAAGGAATAATTTGGGTTAACTATTTTAAACCTATAGAAAAGAAGTTCAAGTAGTTATTTCTTATGTTTACAACACTAGTCTTACTCACAGGCTTGGAGTTCTGGACTTGGGTGTGACAGATGGCTTATTCGATGAGTTCTGATAAACGTGTCATAGTGATGAATAGCCAAAATTTCAAACCTGTAAGATTCCAACTGCTCCAACAATTAGACATCATGTAATTGAGATTTCAGAGATCCATTTTATCAGCTTCAAAATGTTGGCTCATATGAAATTGTAAGTAATGGTCGAGTTGGTGTTTGAATTCATGGGGGCATGAACTCGTGTGCAATTACATTTAGTTCATATTTTCAGCATTATCGCGCACGGTGCAGGTGGATCAATGTGCCACGATAATAAACAACGTTGTAAATCAGCTTCTAGGTTGTCATGATTCCCACTGCTTCGGGTTTCAAATTAATAATGTGATGGCATCAATATCATTTCCTGCAGTAGTCAGACATGGTGGGTGGATCCCTTTGTTTTTTTTTTTCCCTATATATACCTGGTACATATAAAAGGGATGCTTCAACATCATTCTTCAAGGTTCAAGTTGTTCATTCAATTCAAAGAAGATGGCTAGTTTCAATCATGCTCGATCAAACAGTTTGCCATCAAGATCTCATCCTGCAGCAGTCATCGTTGAGGACCATTTGTGCGGATTAAAATCCGCTGATACATCATGTTCATCTACATCTTCAATCTGCAGAAACTTAGCAGGGCTTAAAGATCTACACGAGAGCCTCCATGATCTGATTCAGCTTCCATCAGTCCAACAAGAACTATCCCAAAAATGTTCAGACGAAATTTTGAATGGATCGGTAAAGTTGTTGGATGTCTGTAGTACTGCTAAAGAGATCATGCTCCAGATGAAGGAATCTGTTAGAGAGCTCGAATCAGCTCTCCGCAGAAATAGAAGTGGAGAATCTAACTTAACTCATGATATTGATGCTTATGTGACCTCCAAGAAGAAGCTCAATAAGATGATCACCAAGTGCATTAAAAGCTTAAAAATCTCAGAAAAGAAGTGCTCCAAGGTCTCTGTGAACGAAGAAGACAACCTTCTGTCAACGGTGACGATGCTCGAAGAATCAGAAGTGATGAGTTTCTCGATCTTGAAATCCGTATTATTGTACCTGTCTGGAAGCAATAAGGACAGGTCAAAGCAGAGAGGTTGGTCGTTGGTTAACAAATTCGTGGAATCAAGACGAGTTCATTGTGACATCGAACAAGAACAGGAAGGCAATGTCCACGACATGATTAAGATTGATGATGCATTGCCTGCATTGATCAGACATAAATCCTGCAAGGAAAGCAAAGTTGTCGCGATCCAAAATGTCTTGAAGCAATTAAGGACACTGGAAATGACCATCCAAGAGCTTGAAGAACTATTAGAAACAATTTTTAGGAGTTTGATCAAAAGAAGAGTGTCTCTTTTAAACATACTCGATCATTAGCTTCTCCTCTTCATTCTTTAATTGGGTCATCATATCCCAACACAATTTTGTCCTACACACTTTTTGTAAATTATTGTAAAAACATACAGAAATATTTATTTTCCTTATTAATGGAGAAATACAATTATATCCAAATTCTTTTACTAATACATAATTCTATTTGGCTTTTCCAAATTGGATTTTACGTGGCTTACTGAAAATTCTCTTCAAATTTACATGTAACCAAGTGTTTTCAAATTGATAAAAAATGCAATCTTATTCACATGTTCGATACCTTGGATTTTCTGTGGCTTAAGGTGCTCTTAACTCATCAAAACGAAAACAAATATTTTCATTTTTCATAAATCATTCAACGTTTATACAGCCTAATTAATGATTAGATACTTCAAAGACAATGGTGAAGCCATTCAATGGCTCCAAAATTATTTGAAAAATATGTGTATCTTTAAAGTATTTTTTAGTTTAAAGAATTAATTTAACCCCGAATTTATTTATAAATGAGTGTTAAAATTCTCATTGAACAAAATTTTGGATCCACCCCGATTCAAACATATAATTTATATGCTATAAACCCAAAACCTAGAAGACAATGTAGCTAAGCCACTCGTGCATGACTAGACTATGTCATTTCCTGCCCTTACATCTTCCTCATCTAAAGGTAATCAAACCCTCTTCCATCAAAGAACTGTGCTGTCTGTGTTGCAACTAAATTAAGAAGCATAGATCTCAGTTTATGGATCTTGCATTTATTGCCACTCGTGCTTGTTGAAGATGCTCAAAAATGATTATAACTTCCTTGTCACCAGCCTAATATGCATTAGAACTGGTTTATTAATTATGTCTTAGATGATAAGTTTCAGAAGCAACATGATTGATACTTGAAAAACTAATTAAATCAAATTCCATCAAGAAATTAAGCTATTTGATGATTAATTTACCGAGAGAATACCATTTTTCCCCCATGAGATTTATATTGTGAAGACATTAAATCATTACAAAAAAGTTATACATTGAGGTAATTTATTCGAATTGGATTTGAATATATATATATATATATATATATATATATATATATATATATATATATGTGTGTGTGTGTGTGTGTGTGTGTGTGTGTATAGAAAAAGGAGATTTTAAAATGAATCTAAATTTTCCTAATCTAGCACATAACGTGATTTTGAACAATAAGTTGCTTTGCATCTTTTCCTTTTTATGTTTTTAAAAGCTTAGCTCATTATAAAAAAAAAAAAAAATTCATTGGGTTAGAAGAAAATGTGTTAGCCCAAATTATCTAGAGAGGGGAGAGGGGAAAGGGAGGATAGGGAGGCAAGTATATTACTTTTTCGGATATGATTATAACTAGTTGATTCTTTGAAGTAATTTATCAAACACAATATATGCACAAATATAAAGAGGTAAGGAGATAAGATAGAAAGAGATGACGCCGTTGATTTTTAGGTGGTTCGCTAATCTAATCCATCGCCCAAGGTCTTCCTCCCCTTAAGACTTCTACTAGCTCTACTAGTAATGCTTCTTCACAAGTTGGTGAAGCACAAACTAACACTACATGACCTCTTGACTCCACAAGAGTTTGTACAAGCCTCTTCACTTTTTTGAATCCACAAAGAAGATTTCAAACACTCCCTATACAATGATTATCTCAAAGCTATAATAGTGTTTGTCTCACAACAAGAGTGAATAAATAATTAGTACAATGAACTCTCTTTAAGAGTAAATAGATACAATTGAAAGCTCTTGAATGCTCAATAGATTTGCAAATTTAAGCTCAAGCTTGGTTTGATTTGATACAGATATGAAATTTGAAACTTAGAGATGTTAGAAATGTGTTGGAAGAGTCTTGGAGAAGTTGTTTAATGAAATGGGTTGGTTTTGAATTTGTAGGAAATGATGTAACGGCTCTTTAACGGCTAGTTTTTCAAATTCGCAGACTTCCGGTCGTGTTTAACATGATCGGTATCAAGCCCGTACATTTGCAATGCTCATTGGCGGTCTTGTACCCAGTTGTGTTTAACACGATCGCGGTCTTGATGGCAAGATTTTCAAATTTGTAAAATTTCATCCGAAATTCAATTTTTCGAAGGCAAAACATTTAGGCACAAACACTTCTTCTAAAGTATTTCCAACATTTTTGACACTTCAAAACATTTTTTAAACTCTTGTGTAAAGATTAAAATCGATTTTTGTAATCAAGAGTTTAAAAGACATTTTCACCCGAAAGTTTATTTTTTTGAAGATAAATCATTTGGACCTTTTAAGAGCACTTCTTCAAAAGATGTTCAAACCCAATTAACATTTTAAAATCTTTTCAAAACTCTTGAGAAAATATTTAAGAGCATTTTTGAAAGTATACCAAGAGCTTGAACTACAAAAATGCTCTTATGTCGCTACGTCTCCTCATATGATTCCCTCTTCATCTTCCAAGATCTTCTTGAATTGAATCTTTATATCTTGAAGCTTTAGAGATCTTGACAATGTAGTCTTGAACGTGTTGAGCTCTTTATTTGATGTTCATAATTGAATTTCTTGAGCTTGATCAACATTCATTCTTCATGTGCTTGCTTTTGAGCATCTTTCAATCTTTAACTAATCTCATAAATTGAGAACTTATATAATGCAATATTAGTGACAAGATAAGTGTATAATCAAGATTTAGTTATCATCAAAATAAGTACTTAAAGCGTTTAGGCTAACAATATGTAAATATTAAAATGAATCTAATTTTTTCCTAATTTTGTAGATAACATGAATTTTGTATAATAAGATGTCTTTTATCTCTTTATATTTTTTTATATTAAAAATTTTATAGTTTTTTATTGTGTAAAATGCACCATACCCCCCTGTATTTTCATAAAGGTGCATCATAAATCCTGTGTTTTAAAAAGTAACATCATAAACCTTGTATTATGAAAAACGTTGCACACATGCCCCTAAATAAAATTTTGTTCAACTCTGTTAATTAGTCTTGTAAAAAGATAAAACTGTCATCGTTTAAAGATAAATCAATCAGAGGGGGTTAATTGCAATCTTTTTAATATCAGACGGGAGTATTTGCTACTTTTTTAATATCAGAGGGAGGTATTTACAACATTCTTCCTTTTGTAATATCAGAACCATGTGCTAGTCTACCTCGTAAGAAGATCTACAATCTTAAACTAATGAATATCATTTAATTAAAAGAATAAAAAATGTAAAGCTTATATAACAGAATTTTGATGTTTAACTTAAAAGTATGTAAAGCTTATGCTTAAAGTTCAAGGCCCGTAAAGATATCTACAACAAAACATTGATGTCCACAATCAAAACGTTCATCAACTACAAGCTTATGCATTAGAAAAATAGATATTGCTATGTATTTTGAAATAGAACAAAAAAATAGGCCAAAAAAATCAAGAAATCAAAATTGATCTAAAGTCATATTGCAATTAAGCAATAATTGTAATTTTACTTGGAACCACATTCTTCTACAAGCATATTACACCTTTAAATCGATACAAAGTCAATTTCAAATCGAAGGAAAATCACTTTGAAAGAGTTTCCCTCTTGGGTTTTCAATTCTTTTATTTTATATTTTTGGAGGGGGCAATTTACAATCTTATTAAAAACACAAGGGGCAATTAGCAACTAATGTTAGAAAATGGGTATTTTTGTCCTTCTCCATGTGCTGTAAAGCTTGATAAATGACATACTTGCATCTTAGGCGTGTATATTACACTCACATTAAAATTGACATAAACATAGATGGCGGGGGGTTATATGCAACACTTTTCATAATACGACTTTTTAAAACACAGGGTTTATAATGTAATTTTGTAAAAATACAGGGGGTATAGTGCATTTTACTCTTTTCTATTTGATTATAGACCTTTTTATTGAAAGATTATATTAATTTATTTTTCCTATTTTTTCCTTTTTGTTTTAAAAGATAAAGATATGAAAATATATTTCACCATAAGGTTTTGTTTGGCAAAAGTTTGATGTCCTGGAGGAATATTGATAAAACTAAAACCTCATGTATATGAGAATTTGGAGTTTAGTTTAAAACTCATGGTGGAAAACGACATTCTCTCTTAATTGGTCACATCATTTAAAATTTTTAAACTGTAAAAAATAGAATTTATTATATTTATTTATTATCTCACATCACTCACGTGAAAACAAAATTAATTCATTTTTTATTAAGCCATGCATGAAGAAATAATTTTTTATTTTTTATTTGAAAATAAGTGAGGGGTAGACTCTAATACTATATTAATTAACTATCTCATCAAAACTTTAAACTAATAAAGATAAATTTACTATATTTATTTATTATTTTTAACAAGTACGTATCAAGATGAGTCTTAGTTATGCCATGGGGTCATTGGAACACCCCAATCTGCTAGTGAAAACTTCGGTATTATAAATATGTAATCATGGCAAATTAATCACACGTATTATTCACTATTTAACAACGGGAAATTAATTAATATGTGCAGAGTGTTCAAGAATCAAGATTCTTCTTGTTCCCTCCCTCACGTTGTGCTTCAATGTTTTTTTTTTTTGGTCAAGTTGTGCTTCAATGTGATAATGCTAAAAGAGTGCATGAATTTCGTTTGGAATTCATATTTCATTAGGAGCTGAAATCTCTCATCTTAAGCTTGTCTTCTGAGACCCGACAATGACTACACATGTCTGCAACAATTATATATAACTAATATGAGCAATGACAACTAAGCAAAATAAAGATGTGATTCCTTTTATTCAATTTGATCTTCAGATCTCTCGTACTCACAAAGAAAAACATACCATTAAAATAAAGGTTTAGTGGTCGTGATTCCTTTTGTTCTCATGGCCTAGTATATACTAAGCTTCAAATGAGTCAGATCTCACAATTAAATATCTCAAATCTTGTATATACAATTAAATCCTTTACTACATAATTCCATCTTGCTTTTCCAATTTACTTTTTAACATGGCTTATCAAGAATTGTCTTCAGTTTACATAAAAACAAGTCATGTGGTTTCTTGTGCAGGTCTTCGCCTGACGAATTTTCTGGTTCTCAAACACAAAGGAATTTCTCGCATTCCATATACTCCGAAACATGATTACATTATCACTAAAGATAATTCTTCAAAAGAAATTTGATTGCTTATGTGATAAAAGTGATCTATCAGTAGATAATATAATGTAAAAATACAGAGAGAACAACATTTGTTGTAAGCAAGATCAGATGAAAGGGGCAAAACACATTAATTGAGGACAATGTCAAAGAAATAATCATAAGACAAGCTTACATATCAACCAGAGATAAAAGTGTTCAAGGGAACCAAGCTGTTGACATGAGAATGGGAGTAAAGTCTATAATAGGATTCACGACTATCCACTTCAAATGTTGAATGAATTACTCCAGTTTTGACATTGTAAACTATATTTGTTGGTGCAGACGATGATACATGAAACACTACCAGCTCGCCGCTTTGCAACCAGCCAAAAGGTGAAAGCCAAGAATCGGGAGGACAATACAAGTCTTCAATAATGTGTCTTTTACCTTCTAAATCAACTAACTCATCTCAAGTCCATCATAATCTCTCGAGTCATACTGCCTTCGCATAGCTACTGAGCATGCCACACAGCTCTATTTCCACAGAACGCTATGCATATTTACTTCTTGTTATTCCACGAGCTGGGAATGGAATGGCGTTTCCAGCTTTATTTCAATTCCCATGCTTGGTATAAGGGAGTCAACTTAGGAATCCCAGATAAAAGTGTTCAAGGGAACCAAGCTGTTGACATGAGAATGGGAGTAAAGTCAACAACAGGATTCACGACTATCCACTTCAAATGTTGAATGAATTACTCCAGTTTTGACATTGTAAACTATATTTGTTGGTGCAAACGGTAATACACGAAACACCACCAGCTCGCCGCTTTGCAACTAGCCAAAAGGTGAAAGCCGAGAATTGGGAGGACAATACAAGTCTTCAATAATGTGTCTTTTACCATGTAAATCAATATCAAGCAACTTTACCCATTGTCCAGTTTCTGGATCAATAATGAATATTTCAGAGAAAGTAAATAAAAGAGAAAGGAGAGAATCTAGTAAATTTGCTAGTAAACCTAAGAATAATAGGTACTATTATCCTCGTCCTACTCCATAGGATATTTTATATGAGGAAGATACTACTAATTTTAGTAAAAATGCTAGTTTTGATCATCGTACTATTTATGAATGAAATATAGATGGTATGACTGATAAACAAATCAAAAGAGTTGTTGAACGCATGCTTATGTATGCTCAGATCTGTAAACAAGTTGGTAATCAAGAACCAGTAATATGTGAAGCTATATTATCTAGATTATCTGGTCAATTAAAAGGCTGGTTTGATAATTGTGTTACATTGGAAATGAGACAAGAAATTGCTCAAGCCACCAGAGAAGAAAATGGTATAATAATTTCTAATGCTGTTTACACATTGTGTGCTACTATTCTTGAACATTTTTGTAGTCAATTTACTACCAGTTATGATAAAACTAGGACATTATTACGTAATTTACGTTGTCCTACTCTCACATCTTTTTGATGGTATAAAGATGTTTTCCTTTCTAGAGTTTTTGAACTACTAGAAGCTAGTGATAGCCAATGGAAAGCACAATTTGTTGATGGTTTACCTGCATCATTTGCAGAAAAAATTAGAAAAGTCTTAATTAAAGATACAAACAATAATATTGTTTATAATATGTACACTTATGGTGAATTAATAGGTGTATGTGTCAAAGAAGGATTACATCTTTGTAATCAGATTAAAAATCAAGGTCTGACAGATAGACAAACATTAGGACAATTTTGTGAACAATTTGCGATGGAACTTCTATCTACTCGTAGACTTACTAAGTCTAAAGGGACTAAAAAGCCTAAGGAATATTATACATCTCCTAAATATAAGCGGAAAGCTAGGAAAAGAAGAGAGAGAAATGAAAGAAAAGGATATAAACCTAAGCCTAAGCCTATTCCCACGTGTTATAGATGTGGTAAAAAGGGTCATTATGCTAATAAATGTCGGCAATTCCGAAAGAAGATAAATGCTTTAGATCTTGATGATCACACTAAAGAACAATTGGCAAAATTATTTATGGATATAGACAATTTGTGTAGTTCTAGCTCAGATAGCTCAGATATTGAATCTTCTTCTGATGAAGTTAATAATATATCTTCTAAGGAGGATTATCCTCCATGTACGTGCAAAATTAATAATGTTGATGATGAATATTATAAGATATTATCTCAATTTGATGATTTAAAAATTAATATGATTACTGCTGATAGGTGGTTAGATGTTTTGAAGTTATTAGAAGATATTAAAGATGATTCTTTAAAATTGAAAATTTTGGAACATTACTCCAAAGAAAATTTTGTTGAAAAACCCATTGAAAATTTTCAGTTCAAAAAAAGGTTATAATATTAAGGATGTTATTAATCAAATAAATGATAAAACAGGAAGTTAATAAACTTCAAAGCCAGATCAATGATCTTAGATAAGAAAATCAAATAATTAAAGAACAAATTGATATGTTTGTTCATCAGGAACCTAGTTCTTCTAATACTTTACCAGATGCTATGGTAGATTTAAATCTTCTTAATATATTGAAGGTTATTACTACGCAAAAATGGTGGGTTAGAATTAATTTACTTATTCAACCAAATCATATGATTAAAGATATGATTGCTTTGATTGATTCTGGTGCTGATCTTAATTGCATACAGGAAGGATTAATTTCAAGTCAGTATTTTGAGAAAATTGCTCATTCTATTTCTTCTGCATCAGGAGAAAAATTAAGGGTTAAATATAAAGTACCTCAGGCATTTATATGTTATGAAAAAGTTTGTATTTCTACTAGTTTTCTTTTAATTGAAAACATGACATGTCCTATAATTCTAGGAACTCCCTTTATAAATGAAATTATGCCAATATTAGGTATAGATAATCATGGAATAACAGGAACTTATAATAAAGAACCTGTGATATTTCGTTTTATTACCGAACCTAGAGAGAAAATTATAGGGCAGATAGCTAATTTAATGAAAGCTAAGGAATCACATTTGAATTTCTTAAAGCACGAGATGAATATCAATAATATTGATAATATGATAAAAAATCCTAAATTACAGGATAAGATTAAACATCTTACTCATAATTTTTCTTTACAAATTTGTAATGATCACCCAAATGCTTTTTGGGATAGAAAGAAGCATATTGTTTCTTTACCTTATGAAATTGATTTTGATGAAAAGATGATTCCTACTAAGGTTCGTCCTTGTCAAATGAATTAGGAATATCTTGATTTATGTAAAAAAGAAATAGCTAATCTTATAGATAAGCATCTTATCAGAAAGTCTTACTCCTCATAGAGTTGTACTGCTTTTTATGTTAATAAACATGCAGAACAAGAAAGAGGTAATCCTGGACTTGTTATTAATTATAAACCACTTAATAAAGTGTTGAAATGGATTAGGTATCCTATTCCTAATAAGAAAGATCATTTGGATCGATTGCATAATGCATTAATATTTTCAAAATTTGATCTTAAATCTGGATATTGGCAGATACAGATTAGTGAAAAGGACAGATATAAAACTGCTTTTGCTATTCCAATTGGACGTTATGAATGGAATGTTATGCCCTTTGGATTAAAAAATGCTCCTTCTGAATTCCAGAATATTATGAATGAAATATTCATTCCTTTTAGCGATTTTATTATCGTCTACATTGATGATATCTTGGTCTTTTCTAAAGACATACAACAACATTTTAAACATCTTGATATATTTAAGAAAATTGTTATACAAAATGGTCTTGTTATTTCCAAACCAAAAATGCTTTTATTTCAAACCAAGGTCAGATTTCTTGGTCATAATATTGAAAAAGGAAAGATTATTCCTATTAAAAGAAGTATTGAATTTGCTTCTAAATTTCCTGATCAAATTACTGATAAAACTCAATTACAGAGATTTCTTGGTAGCTTAAATTATATTCTACCATATTATAAAAATCTTGCTAGTGATACAGCTATCTTATATGATAGACTTAAAAAGAAACCCGGACCATGGACAAATGTTCATACTGAAAAAATTAAGTTAATTAAGTCTAAGGTTAAAAATTTGCCTTGTTTAATGCTTGCTAATCCTACATGGAATAAAATTGTTGAAACAGATGCTTCAGAGATTGGTTTTGGGGGAATTTTAAAGCAAGTTCATCCAGAATATCTTGTTCGATTTCATTCAGGAAAATGGAATAATAATCAACAAAAATATGCAACTATTGCGAAAGAAATTCTTTTAATTGTAAAATGTGTGTTAAAATTTCAAGTTGATTTATATTGTCAAAAGTTTTTGATAAAAACAGATTGTCAAGCAGCAAAATATATGTTCAATAAAGATTTTAAACATGATGTTTCGAAACAAATGTTTGCGAGATGGCAAGCTAATCTTGCACCTTTTGATTTTCATATTGATTATATTAAAGGGAATAATAATTCTCTTCCTGATTTTCTTACCCGTGAATTTTTGCAGGATGATCCCTGCTAGGGGAGGATCCTCTAACCCTAATAGGGGAAGAGGAAGAGGTCGTAACCTTGATCCTAATAGGGTCATTGCAGGCAAAAAATTAGTTAATCTAGGAGGGATCACTATTAATCCATCACATCCTGATTTTGATAAAATCAAAAAGGTTATTGAAGAAAGCAGTAATACTGCTCAATCGTCATCTTATGCTCATGCAGTTGACCATGAAGAGTCTGATGACTCCTTTGAGATATCTCATCATGAGGAAATAATTTTACCTCTTGAAAATGCTGATAAGCAGTGGATTAATGATCATTGGTACCTTATGGAACGATATTTGAATAATTATATGTTTCCTGTACTTTATTACAAGTCCAGGGTATATTTTGAATCAATTCTACAAGTCACAAATTCATGTGATATTGAACATTTCAAGAAGAATAATACTCTTCTAATTTATACTTATAGTAAAATCTATATTAGAAAAAGTCTTTCTCCAAATGAATGGGGAATCAGTACCTTAAATGAAAGACAATTTATTCTTGATAAAAATACTTATCATTTTAATTATTGGGATTATGTAGAAGCATTTTCCAAAGTTTTCTTATATGAAAACCCCCAGCATAAACATTCTTGGTTTAAAAAATTTAATCCTGAAATTTTTCAGAATCGTAGGTTTCCCGCATGGATCCATCAATGGTGGAAAAGTTTTGGCCCTCCGGTCAAAATTCTCCCTGATCCTTATAAAGGACTTTTTACTGAATGGTTGGCAATTTGTCCCCATATTGGAAATGATCCTGATCTTTATATTGAAGGATCAAGCTCTTTATTTTTCTTTATGGAATTTGGTCTCCCATGGATGTGGAAATGGATCCCTGTCGCAGAGATAAATAAAGAAAAACTGTTTTGTTTGAAAAGAAAATTTCTTTAAAAATTTTGGGCAAAACTCTTGAAAAATGATCCTGAGACAAAGAAACCTTATGGTCAACCCAATATCAATGAAATTTCTTAGAATCAAGACCAAATGGAAGAAACAAAGAAAAAGACTCAAGAAAAGAAATCTCCTTTTTTCTCATATTTTAAGAAAAATCCAAATGAGGAAACAGATAAGATCCCATGAAGATGTTATGGCATCATATCTGGATGAAGTCAAGGAAGATTTCCTAAGACATTTTAAAAGTGCAGTGGACACTGATTCTACATCAGAAGACACTTCAATGAGGTCTACAAATGCTTTTGCTTGTTTACCAGGAGAATCCCAAGATCCTAATGAGGATATTCCATCCGCCCAAGATGTGTTGGCAGAAGATCTGTTCGAAAGCTTGAAGGATGAATTATTGCGTAAAGCCAAAGATAAAGGAAAATGAAAGATTGTCTGAAGGAATCTGATGATACTTCGGATGAGATAAAAAGGAAAAGCCGAACTTTGCGGGAAAGCAAACTTTTGGAAAAGCTGTCGACTACTGACAGTCGGTGGAATGTCACTGTTGTTACTTTTAGGATAATTCCTGTTTACTTTTTATAAAGTTTTTGTCTTATAGACACGAGTTGTATAGAGACCCCGGATTTCAAAGTTTCCAAATCCGGTCTGAGTTGTTTTTAATTCTCTTTTGAGTTCCACCCAGTTGTATAAATTGAGGGCTTCTAGTTTTTGTTGGCAGAGCTCTAGAGAGCAGCCTACCACTTTTCCTTCAGTTTTTATATTTTGAAAACCATTGTAAATTTTACAAATCAATCGAAGAAAACTTCTTTCTTCAGGTATATTCTTTTTAATTTTTTAGTTTTGTTCTTTTATTTTCTTTCTTTAGTGCCGCCTAATATGGCAGGCTAGTTGCCACACTGTCTGTAACCGCCATGGATCTCTAGACATGATACTCTAAATTATGAGTTAGACACAGTTGTGTTGGTATCGTTGTAATGGTAAGACAATCCTCAAGGCAGGCATTTTATCGCCATAAGTCGCACTGTTGGCCCTTTTCCATGTTTTGTGGGCTGTTTTGTGTTGACTCGGTTGACCGCTTTGCCAGAGTGATTTCTGTCTGTAAATCCAATAACTAGATCCCCATACCTAGGCCTTCTTGTGGTATCAGAGCCATGGAACCTTTTTAAGGGTACTTAGAGTAAACATGGTTGGAAGCAGACAGTGCGGCAATTTTTATCATGCTTTCTATATTTAGAAAGAAAAATAATAAAAAGAATGCAAAAAAGGAAGAATATGATCTTCCAAAACAACTAGATTTGTTAAATAAATGGACTATTCCATTTGTGCAGCCCAATACTATTTACCAATATGGTATGTTTGAAAATATGGGTCTTAAGCTTGTTGTTAAGACTGTTGAACAATCAATTCCTATGGAAGATGATGAGTTAACAATTAAATTATTGTCTAATGATGATATTTTGCGTCATGATTGAACACATAATTATTTGCATATAGGTTTAATACAAATAGCCTTTAAGCCTCTTACATTAGGAGGATTAAATGAAAGTTTTATTGTAGTTCTTAGGGATGCTTGGAACTTAGATTGGAGACAATATTTAACGGGAATAACTCAATCTAGTCTGGCTTATGGACCAGTTTATTTTAATGTTCGTCCCCATTTACAACTTTCTTTATCTGATAGAAATATACGTGAAGCTGCTACTTTATATGTAAAAACCAAAGGATATAATTATATGCCTCACTCTGAAACTATGAGTATCTGTTACTAAATTTATTATAAGGTTCTACATACTTTGAATCCTAACTATAAATTACAGGATGAAGCTGGTACAATAGTTATGATAGAGACTAATTTGTCTAAATCAAAGATTACTACTAGAAGACTGATTAAATGGGAAGAAATAGACTTTCCTGAAAATTGGAAATTAGAAAAGGTGACTCCTAGTCAACCTAGAATTCAATCAGATCTATCTGAAGTTGTTCAGACTGCTGAAGGCAATGTCTTTCTTAGATTTAAACAAGAACCTACATTAATTAGGTCTTTTTCATCAAATCACTCTTATATAAGAGTGATTTGATGAAAAAGACCTAATTAATTATATAAGAGTGATTTGATGAAAAAGACCTAATTAATGTAGGTTCTTGTTTAAATCTAAGAAAGACATCGCCTTCAGCAGTCTGAACAACTTCAGATAGATCTGATTGAATTCTAGGTTGACTAGGAGTCACTTTTTCTAATTTCCAATTTTCAGGAAAGTCTTTTTCTTCGTATTTAATCATTCTTCTAGTAGTAATCTTTGATTTAGACAAATTAGTCTCTATCATAACTGTTGTACCAGCTTCATCCTGTAATTTACAGTTAGGGTTCAAAGTATGTAGAACCTTATAATAAATTCTGTAACAGATACTCATAGTTTCAGAGTGAGGCATATAATTATATCCTTTGGTTTTTACATATAAAGTAACAGCTTCACGTATATTTCTATCAGATAAAGAAAGCTGTAAATTGGGACGAACATTAAAATAAACTGGTCCATAAGCCAGACTAGACTGAGTTATTCCCATTAAAGATTGTCTCCAATCTAAGTTCCTAGCATCCCTAAGAACTGCAATAAAACTTTCATTTAATCCTCCTAATGTAAGAGGCTTAAAGGCTATTTGTATTAAACCTATTTGCAAATAATTATGTGTAGAATCATGACGCAAAATATCATCATTAGACAATAATTTAATTGTTAACTCATCATCTTCCATAGGGATTGATTTTTCAACAGTCTTAACAACATGCTAAAGACCCATATTTTCAAACATACCATATTGATAAATAGTATTGGGCTGCACATATGGAATAGTCCATTTATTTAGCAAATCTAGTTGTTTTGGAAGATCATATTCTTCCTTTTTTGCATTCTTTATATTATTTTTCTTTCTAAATGTAGAAAGCATGATAAAAATTGCCGTACTGTCTGCTTCAAACCATGTTTACTTTAAGTAACCTTAAAAAGGTTCCATGGCTCTGATACCACAAGAAGGCCCAGGTATGGGGATCTAGTTATTGGATTTACAGACAGAAATCACTCTGGCAAAGCGGTCAATCGAGTCAACACAAAACAGCCCACAAAACATGAAAAAGGGCCAACAATGCGACTTATGGCGATAAAATGCCTACCTTGAGGATTGTCTTACCATAACAACGATACCAACCACAACTGTGTCTAACTCATAATATAGAGTATCGTGTCTAGAGATCCATGACGGTTACAGACAGTGTGGCAACTAGCCTGCCATATTAGGCAGCACTAAAAAAAGAAAATAAAAGAACAAAACTGAAAAATTAAAAAGAATATACCTGAAGAAAGAAGTTTTCTTCGATTGATTTGTAAAATTTACAATGGTTTTCAAAATATAAAAACTGAAGGAAAAGTGGTAGGCTGCTCTCTAGAGCTCTACCAACAAGGAGGCCCAGGTATGGGGATCTAGTTATTGGATTTACAGACAGAAATCACTCTTGCAAAGCGGTCAACCGAGTCAACACAAAACAGCCCACAAAACATGGAGAAGGGCCAACAGTGCGACTTATGGTGATAAAATGCCTGCCTTGAGGATTGTCTTACCATAACAACGATACCAACCACAACTGTGTCTAACTCATAATATAGAGTATCATGTCTAGAGATCCATGGCAGTTACAGACAGTGTGGCAACTAGCCTGCCATATTAGGTGGCACTAAAGAAAGAAAATAAAAGAACAAACTGAAAAATTAAAAAGAATATACCTGAAGAAAGAAGTTTTCTTCGATTGATTTGTAAAATTTACAATGGTTTTCAAAATATAAAAACTGAAGGAAAAGTGGTAGGCTGCTCTCTAGAGCTCTACCAACAAAAACTAGAAGCCCTCAATTTATACAGTTGGGCGGAACTCAAAAGAGAATTAAAAACAATTCAGACTGGATTTGAAAACTTTGAAATCCGGGGTCTCTATACAACTCGTATCTATAAGACAAAAACTTTATAAAAAGTAAACAGGAATTATCCTAAAAGTAACAACAGTGATATTCCACCGACTGTCGCTAGCAGACAGCTTTTCCAAAAGCAAGTTTGCTTTCCCGCAAAGTTTGGCTTTTCCTTTTTATCTCATCCGAAGTATCATCAGATTCCTTCAGACCATCTTTCCTTTTCCTTTATCTTTGGCTTTTCGTAATAATTCATTATTCAAGCTGTCAAACAGATCTTCTGCCAACACATCTTGGGCGGATGGGATGTCCTCATTAGGATCTTATGATTTAGAGCCATGGAACCTTTTTAAGGTTACTTAGAGTAAACATGGTTGAAAGCAGACAGTACGGCAATTTTTATCATGCTTTCTACATTTAGAAAGAAAAATAATATAAAGAATGCAAAAAAGGAAGAATATGATCTTCCAAAACAACTAGATTTGTTAAATAAATGGACCCATATGTGCAGCCCAATACTATTTACCAATATGGTATGTTTGAAAATATGGGTCTTAAGCATGTTGTTAAGACTGTTGAACAATCAATCCCTATGGAAGATGATGAGTTAACAATTAAATTATTGTCTAATGATGATATTTTGTGTCATGATTCTACACATAATTATTTGCATATAGGTTTAATACAAATAGCCTTTAAGCCTCTTACATTAGGAAGATTAAATGAAAGTTTTATTGCAGTTCTTAGGGATGCTAGGAACTTAGATTGGAGACAATCTTTAATCGGAATAACTCAGTCTAGTCTGGCTTATGGACCAGTTTATTTTAATGTTCATCCCAATTTACAGCTTTCTTTATCTGATAGAAATATACGTGAAATTGTTACTTTATATGTAAAAACCAAAGGATATAATTATATGCCTCACTCTGAAACTATGAGTATCTGTTACAGAATTTATTATAAGGTTCTACATACTTTGAACCCTAACTGTAAATTATAGGATAAAGCTAGTACAACAGTTATGATAGAGACTAATTTGTCTAAATCAAAGATTACTACTAGAAGAATGATTAAATGGGAAGAAATAGACTTTCCTGAAAATTAGAAATTAGAAAAGGTGACTCCTAGTCAACCTAGAATTCAATCAGATCTATCTGAAGTTGTTCAGACTGCTTGTGAAATCCCACTTTTCTATCTTATCTCGTTTTACGTGTTTTGTCTCGTTTTGCGTGAATTAACCTGTCTATGTGCTATGTGACTTAGAATGTGATAATTTTGGTATCAATACTCCTAGAACATGCTAAATGTGCATTCATGAAATTTTTATAAAAAACGGAGTCAGAAATTTTATCGTCGATTTTTAGTGAATAGTATTTTCAAAACACGTCCGCTAAAGTTTTGAAATTGGTCTTTTTAACCCTTCTAAACCTAGTCCACGGACTTTAATAGACCTGTGTTTGATTAAAATGGTTTTAAAATCGGCTTAGGAATTTATTAGGGTTTTTACACCGACTTTTGCGAAAATCGAGTTTTAAGCCGACTCGGGTGAAATTGTTTGATTTTAAAAATTCTTGTCACCTAAAAATAACCTACTTCAGCTATTTTAGGTGTTGCATATTTGTTTTGAACAAAGAGATAGCTAAAATGCATTTAAAAGACTAGAAAATGAATTAAAGGACTGAATAACTACTTTGACTTTGCATTTTTTTTTATTTGACTAAGCTTTTATTTGTATAATATCATCAACACACACTAAACACAACACAAAACATACTCCACACACACACAAAGGGCCGAGAGATCATAGGAGAAAAAAAGCCAAGGAGTTTCAAGGTTTTCAAAGCAAAATTTCAAAGAAAAACTTAGTTTTTGTCTATAGAATTTTGTGCTGAGTTGGATTCCACTTGTTGGGCACACATTGCACTCATTCCTAGGCTTTTATCGCATCAAAGGTGAGAGAAAAATTCTAGATCTCAAAACTCATCTTTTGTGTTTTTGCGTAGAATTGAATATCGAACCGTTAAAATGTTAATCTAATGTTAGATTATTGCTCCATGCATGCTAGGGATAATTTATATGTAATCCTACGAGATTTGAACGGTTGTAGCATAATTATTATTTTTCGGGTATTTAAAGTTGATTAATTTGCTAAATGTTGATTATTTTGAGTTGTGTTGATCGGAATCGATTGCCGTCAATTTCTAAAAGTATGTTTATTACGTGGTAGCGCCGTTGTAATGCCGAATTTTCGATTGTGATGTTCGTGCCAAAATCCAGAAATTTCAGCCATGACACATTAGGGTTTTAGGGTTATTGAGCATGATTTAGATGTGTTTTGGTTGATTTCTGAGGGGGCTAATGTAGCTGATTGATGGGTGAGTGTTTGAAACTGATTTGAAGTTGTTTGGATTAGTAGAATGTAAGATATGATTATTTGAAGTTTAGGTTGTCTTTCTTTAAAATGTTAGATTGAGCCTTAGTTGATAGGGTGTGGGTTGAGTGATTGAATTGTGAGTTGTTGATAGGTAAATTAGGGTTTGATTGTGTATTTAATGCATGTCTGGTTAAATGGCCTACTTTGTCATCTAACTTAGTTATATGTTGTTAAATTGGTTATTGATGTTATTATGATGATAATATGATTGTTGATGAATATTGACTGATGATTGATGCCGGGAGGTAGGTAGTTCTGCTAAACTGTCCTCCTGTGAATGATTGATGTTTATTATTATTGCTGAGTCTTCGGTATGTGTGTGCCACCTCTCGGGCAGCATCGGGCTGTCGGGTTGATAACTACATGACTACCAGAGACTGCCTCCAGCTCGCATGCCGGAGGTGTCATGGAGGGAGAGGTTATTGGGGTACCTCAGGTGCGTGAGTTTATGGGAGTCACAAGAAGGCTGTTATGATCGTGATGGCGTTTGGAGCTACACCAACTAGTGTATCCTTTATTGAATGGTCATATAGTTATTTGATGATGGTATTATTGATGTTATTGTGTGTTTACTTGCTCAAAGGATTATTTCCAAGGAGCTTAGTAAACCTTGCTCGAGATCTATCGGATCCTCACTGGTCTTATTTTATATAAGCTCACTCTCTATTATTGCATGCATACAGGTGTACTTTCACAGGATTACAGGTACGTGCCTCCTGAAGAGGAAAATGTGCCTTACGTGGATGAGTATTATGTTCTGGAGTCTTATCCCTGATGTTGTATTGTTTTACTATCTTGTAAATTAACTTAGTAGACTTTTATATGCTTCGTAGTTATAATGTATAAGATGTTGAAAAGATAATGAATTAGTTGATGCTGTCTTAGTAGCCTTTCTTTTGTCTATGTTAGGTTGCTAGGTTGGTATCAACATATTTTGCAATGTATATTAAGGTTTATGTATTATGTTGGAACGAAGACATATAACGAGGAATAATTATTGTATAATATGGTCATGATGTATGTTGTTATTTTATTGAGGAGTTGTTTGATGTATGATGTTCTAATGAGGTTGGTTTAGAGCCTCGTTCTGTTTATTGTCATTATACTGTCGAAATTCCGTTGTGTCCTGACTGATTATAGGAGGGGTTGAGTTGGGGCGTGACATTTAAGTGGTATCAGAGCTTATGTTAGTTGTCAGCCGGGGTATTCTCGGAATGTGGGTAATGGTCTTAGCATGAAAGTATATATGAAAAGAAAGAAAAGTGAAATATGTATTAACATGATTAAGTGATAAGTGATTATGTGATTAAAGTGCTTATGTGATTATGTGATCAATTTGTTTATGTGTTTCATATGAGTTTGTTGTTTATGTGTTAATAGTTGTTTATAACTTGTTTACGTGCTATAACCTGTGCTAACTCTTTGATTAGTAGAATGGCCGGTAGACCAAGGACCAGAGGTAGGCCCGAGATAGTAGATGGGACTCCTGGTAATGCGGTATCGGGCCGTGATAGAGGTGATGATCGATTAGGGGCAGCTATGGAGAGGATTGCTGAGTTAGTAGCTGGACAGGCTCAGTTGATAGCAGGGCAGGCTGCCCAGACTCAGGCTTGGCAGGCTCAGTTGTTGAATGTGCAGGGTGGAAACCACGGGCGTGGTACCCTGAAAGAGTTCTTAGGGTATCATCCACCTAGATTTCTGGGGGAGCCGGATGATAGGAAGGCTGAGGCGTGGTGTCACGACCCCATTTCCCTAATCTTTATAATGGTTCCTAATTCCAAAATAATGACACAGACGGGATTAAACTTAACTTATGAAGGCTTTGAAATCTAGGATCGTGATGGCACGGGCTTAAGAAGATTACTCCTCTTAGGTCCGCAAAGGCACAAGATACTAGTATGAGTTTTGATTTTCCCTTAACCAAACATTAGGTGACATTCAAGTTGCTAATCATTACTATAAAACCACCTGGTAATAATTTAATTCTAATAAACACATTATACAAACTTCATCGCTAAAAAATAAAATTACAACCATCGAATCCAAAAGAATAATTACAATACATAAAGTTGCCAAATATTAACATAGCTTAACACCCTAAACCACATTAGCAACAAGCATGATCACAGCAAGCAAAAGTCTGACTTGTCACACATGTAAATCTCGTCCTCAGTTTGAGTCCTTGGCTCGGGATCAGTCTCACCTGAAAGATTGTCATGGAAAGGGATGAGCTACACTTAGCTCAGCGAGGGTTAAAGGTCTCGGTAGGTTTTCGTAAACATTTTTCGACATTTAGAAAACCCTTTTTGAAAAGTCATGCTAGCTTGGTGCTCATAGCTAGGTTCAAGGCAATGTATTTACATGTTTAAGGTGAAGGCTAACTTTTTTGTTCAACTCCTACCCAATAATTTACCGAAGAGGGTCATGGAACAAGTTAGAAACAAAGGGACAAAGTGTGCAAAGAAAGAGGCAAGGTAGGCTAAGCAAGTGAAATGAAATAGAAGAGTTACACAAGCCCTAACTTCTACAGTTAGTTTATCTATGATCCCAACATCCAATTAACTTTATTTTGGTATATAATCGAAGCTTATCGAATGTAGATAGTTCTAGAATCAAATGGGACTCAATTCGGAGTTAAAACGAATGAGATATGGCTTTCGCAAAATCACTGCACAGGCTGTCAAACATCCGGGCGCTGAGGCCTTAATCCGGGCGCCCGGAAGAAGCCAGTAACGCCTGGATTGGAGTTTTCTGCCGGGCGTTGAGGCCTCTATCCGGGCGACCGGATAGGGGCTGTAACACTCGGATAGCTGACGGGAAACACCCAAATTCTACCCAAACCATCCAAACAACAACCAATCCTTCTACCAACATACAAACAAGTTCAATGAAGCTATTAGACATCACACAAGGGTTCTAACTCAACCAAACCCACCCAACATCAACAATCAACAAAACCCCAAAACCAAATTCAAAATCCAAAATCTACAACACAAACTACACAACTTTCTCATCAACAAAGCTATTGTATACAAGCTATAGCAAGACTAATACACATATATAATCACAATCATACTCAATATAGCTTTAGAAAACTTTTAAGAAAACAACCCCCACCTAGCTGGAGTGATGAAATGGCAAGGTTGGGGTTGAAGATGCAAACAAGGGCTAAGAGATGCAAGATGCTAGCTCAATCTCCCCTCTTCTTCCTTCCTCTTCCTCTCTTTCTCTTCTCTCTTCTCTTCTCTTCTCCTTTCTTTCTTTGGTTGAGTGGTGTAGTGTGTGTAGTGTGTGTTGTCTGATGGGTGTATGTGTGTTTGTGTGTTTGTGTGTGTGTAGGATTTTAGTGTGTGTTGAGTGGGTTGTGTGTGTTTTGAGTGGGAGAGAATAGTTTAAATTAGGTGATCAAAATATCAAATGGCCAAATGACCACCTTGCCCTCCAACTAAGTTATGTATTGCTAGTTTGCCATTTTGGTTGAATTGTAACTAATTAGTTACTACTCATGACTTATTTGAGTACTATTAATGCCTATGACACGTAAAACTCCATAATGCACGTAATTGAACATTTTGGCACGTTGAACATGAACACGTAAATGATATAAATTGCATATTAATTAATATAAATGAAATTTAAATGATGCAAAAATACATGAAATGTTATAAAATGCACATGAGCCTCGTGCGAGGTTTCACATCCTCCCCTCCTTAACAGAATTGCGTCCTCGCAATTCCTTCTTCATCCTTGGAATAACTCGAATGCCGAAGGTAGTTAACAGATACAACAAGCCAACCACCACTATTCCTGCTAAGCTAATCTTTATGCATACAAAATCCAAATGAAGGCAGCAACAGCATCTCAGCCAAAAGAATAAGAATCTGGTTCCATGTGAATAGCCAGTTAACTACGAATGCATCATTGCTTGTAAGAATTCAAACAGTCGCCGAGAGAGAATACCAATTTCCACATCTACCAAATAAGAATACCGAACTAGAATATCTCGACTAAAAATTCCCAAGCAAGAACTCCACGTAGAAGTGCCGAACAGAAGAAGCAAGTGAAAACTCCGAATAAGAATACCAATTACCGAATGTCGAAAGAAAATACCGATAGAGAATATCGAATACCAAGTAAGAATTCTCAAAATAAGAATACTGATCGAAATTACCAAATAAGAGTCTCAAACGAGAATACCGCCGAAGAATACCAAATAAGGATATTAATAATGAGTACCGAAGAAAAATCCCGACTAAGAATCCCATAGAAGAATACCAACTCCCAAGTACTGAATATCAAATACGGAATAAAAGCACTTCATACCACTCAACCACGAGTTTGATATCATACTAACTTCATTGTTATAAGATGATTTCTCAATTGATACGCCAACATGTTGCATTCAAGAAATACGATGAAAGGATGCATACACCAATAACGAATAATACTTTAGTCAACTACTTTAAATTAAAATCTACCTTTAACCACGGTTGCTGCCAAAAGTCAGTTCATGTCTCCTCTGCCATCCGGGACAATTCTTAGCTTGATGGTCCTCACCCCCGCATCTCAAACATCTGCCAGACTTCCTCCAACATTGGGCTTTAGTGTGCCCTCTTTTATTGCAGTGATCACATATAATATGCTGAGACATAGTCCTACCCCCTGATGGGCAACAAGTGGGTTGAGTGGCTGTAATACTAAGCTACAGTCTAGTAGCAACTAGTTCCTTCTGGTTTTGACTTTGACCTTGGCCTTGTGTACCTTCACTTATGGTCTGCTCTTGTGTCTTCCGCCGCTTTGGGCATTGCTTGGCTTTGTGTTGGTCACTACCGCAGCCCAAACACCTTCCCGATTTCTTCCAACATTCAACTTCCACATGACCCCTACGTTTACAATAAGTACAACATGGAGTCAGCGCAATTTTACCTCTAGATGGGCCCTGAGCTACAGAAGGAACAAAACCACTCTGGCAAATCTTCTCAGCAGGTAGTTCATCTGTTTTCTGAATTGAAATTGGTTGACTTGACTCTGCCACTTCCTCCTTCTTCCCTTTCTCTGCTATTGTTGCCGCAAAAAGGGCCTCACCATAAGTAGAGAATTGTAAAAGAGATAGATTATCTCGAATCTCTGGCCTTAACCCTTGAATGAACCTTTGGATCCTCTTTTCGGTAGTGTATACCATCCACGGGGCGTAATATGACAACTGAGTAAATCGAGCTTCATACCGTGCAACCGACAAGTCCCCTTGTATAAAAGTCATGAACTCATTCCTCCGAAGTCTTCCCATCATTGCAAGAGTTTTTCCGGCCATACTTAATTCATCAAAAGGGAGGTACCCCATCATATGATATGTATGTATGCAACTATGTTATATGAGAAGCAAATATATACACGTATAATCATATTTCACAAAAGTAGATATGAGCCTATGCATGGTTACATTATTATATAATACTACATTATCAATCAACTAATATGTACCTATACCCTAGCATAAAGAAAGCAATTGAATGATAACAAGCACTTAAAGCATATAGTGTACATGGATCCCACAAGCACGTTGATCACTTAAAACGGATCCCACAAGCATGTTGATCACTTAAAACACATGGTTCCTATTTGGCTTACTCTAGACATAATACATGTATACATCCCTCAAGAAAAATTCACATCAAAACCATTACCCAACAGTCCAATTTTATTTTATTTTTATTTTTATTTTTTTATTTTTTATTTATCTCAACTTATGAGTTTCTTAAGCTTCTATTTTCCCATGGCCTTAAGTCCATAAAAGCCGTAGATCACTTCCACCTAGTCCAATTGATCATTGCATATTGTTATAGCCATCTGTGACCTTAAAGATTAGCTACGAATCAACTCACAAATGCAAACAACGTCACCTAAAACAAAGCACATGGATTTCATAGAAATAAGAAGCATTTATGATATGATAGGCACATAAGATTCACATAAGTAAGATTCACATAAGTACCGAAAGAGAAACTGAGCCACTAGGTCAAACCTCTTGATCTGCTTCTTATCTTACATCCTCACTTTAATCCCTAAACCCAAGGCAATTCTTATGTACCTAATAACACTATGACCAAATTCTTACCCTAGGATTTTCAATCTTCAACCCAATCTTTTGACTATAATACCCTCAAAGAATCATAGCTTCCAACTTTAGCAAAGTCATCTATTGACCTTATTTACACACATCATCATAATCAATTCTACATCAAGGCTTCTACCCACCGTCCGGGGTTTCTAAACCCAGCTTACGCCTAGCTAACTAGCTAAGCTCTGATACCACCCTGTCACGACCCCATTTCATTAATCTTTATAATGGTTCCTAATTCCAAAATAATGACACAGACTAGAATAATCTTAACTTATGAAGGCTTTGAAATCTGGGATCGTGATACCACGGGCTTAAGAAGATCACTCCTTTTAGGTCCGCAAAGGCACAAGACACTAGTATGAGTTTTGATTTTTCCCCGAACCAAACATTAGGTGGCATTCAAGTTGCTAATCATTACAATTACACCACTTGTTAATAATTTAATTCTAATAAACACATTATACAAACTTCATCACTAATAAATAAAATTACAACCATCGAATCCAAAAGAATAATTACAATACATAAAGTTGCTCAATATTAACATAGCTTAACACCCTAAACCACATTAACAACAAGCATGATCACAGCAAGCAAAAGTCTGACTTGCCACCCATGTAAATCTCCTCCTCAGTTTGAGTCCTTGGCTCGGGATCAGTCTCACCTGAAAGATTGTCATGGAAAGGGATGAGCTACACTTAGCTCTGTGAGGGTTAAAGGTCTCGGTAGGTTTTCGTAAACATTTTTCGATATTTAGAAAACCCTTTTTGAAAAGTCATGCTAGCTCGGTGCTCATAGCTAGGTTCAAGGCAATGTATTTACATGTTTAAGGTGAAGGCTAACTTTTATGTTCAACTCCTACCCAATAATTTACCGAAAAGGGTCATGGAACAAGTTAGAAACAAAGGGACAAGGTGTGCAAAGAAAGAGGCAAGGTAGGCTAAGCAAGTGAAATGAAATAGAAGAGTTACACAAGCCCTAACTTATACAGTTAGTTTATCTATGATCCCAACATCCAATTAACTTTATTTTGGTATATAATCGAATCTTATCGAATGTAGATAGTTCTAGAATCAAACGGGACTCAATTCGGAGTTAAAACGAATGAGATATGGCTTTCGCAAAATCACTGCGCAGAGCTGTCAAACATCCGGGCGCTGAGGCCTTAATCCGGGCGCCCGGAAGAAGCCAGTAACGCCCGGATCGGAGTTTTCTACCGGGCGTTGAGTCCTCTATCCGGTCGACCGGAGGGGGGGTGGAACACCCGGAGAGCTGGCGAAAAACACCGAAATTCTACCCCAACCATCCAAACAACAACCAATCCTTCTACAAACATACAAACAAGTTCAATGAAGCTATTAGACATCACACAAGGGTTCTAACTCAACCAAAACCACCCCACATCCACAATCAACAAACACCCAAAACCAAATTCAAAATCCTAAATCTACAACACAAAATACACAACTTTCTCATCAACAAAGCTATTGTATACAAGCTATAGCAAGACTAATACACATATATAATCACAATCATGCTCAATATAGCTTTAGAAAACTTTTAAGAAAACAACCCTCACCTAGCTCGAGTGATGAAATGCCAAGGTTGGGGTTGAAGATGCAAACAAGGGCTAAGAGATGCAAGATGCTAGCTCAATCTCCATTCTTCTTCCTTCCTCTTCCTCTCTCTCTTCTCTCTACTCTCTTCTCTTCTCTTCTCCTTTCTTTCTTTGGTCGAGTGGTGTAGTGTGTGTAGTGTGTGTTGTCTCATGGGTGTATGTGTATTTTGTGTGTTTGTGTGTGTGCAGGATTTTAGTGTGTGTTGAGTGGGTTGTGTGTGTTTTGAGTGGGAAAGAATAGTTTAAATTAGGTGATCAAAATATCAAATGGCCAAATGACCACCTTGCGCTCCAACTAAGTTATGTATTGCTAGTTTGCCATTTTGGTTGAATTGTAACTAATTAGTTACTACTCATGACTTATTTGAGTACTATTAATGCCTATGACACGTAAAACTCCATAATGCACGTAATTGAACATTTTGGCACGTTGAACATGAACAAGTAAATGATATAAATTGCATATTAATTAATATAAATGCAATTTAAATGGTGCAAAAATACATGAAATGTTATAAAATGCACATGAGCCTCGTGCGAGGTTTTACACGTGGATTAGCAAGTTAGAGAAGATTTATGATCCTCTTGATTATAACGATGAGCAGAAAGTCTATTTTTTCGTGTACTTGTTAGATGATGAGGCAAAAGAATGGTGGCGCACGGTAAGGACTAGCTGGGCGACTCAGGGTATTCCGTATGTTTGGGGTACCTTTCTGATGGCTTTCCGGGAAAAGTATGTCCCGAGGATTGTGAGGGAAAGGAGAGAGGCAGAGTTTCTAGCCTGAAACTTAGTGCAGGGAGATGCTTCAGTGGCTCAGTATGAGGCCACCTTTACTCGATTGTCCCGTTATGCACCGGAGTATATGGCTGATGAGGAGCGGAGAACTCGTAGATTCATGTTGGGGTTGAGGCCCGAGATTCAGGATGTGATGGCTCTGAATCGGTATGATATTTTCACTGAGGCTTTTGAGGTAGCTTCTAGACTAGAGAAGAGAAAGGGGGATCAGCTTGTGTCTAGTCAGCCCAGTAAGAGGCTGTATCAACCGCAGTATCAGCAGGGTATGTATAGGCCTCCCGTACAGCAGGTTGTGTACAGGCCACCATCTCAGTAGGGTTCTTTTAGGCCACAGGGGCAGCAGAGTTATTATCGGCCTCAGTTTCAGCAAGGGTCATATCAGGTTCAGTCCCAATTTAGGCCAGCCCAGTCTCAGGGTCAATACATGCGTAGTTTGGTAAGACCTTAGCAGCAGGCTGGTTCAGCTGTTTCTTCAGCTCCTGGTTCTTCTAGGGGCAGTGTTAGTGCATTATTACCGCAGTGTACTCACTGCAACCGCACGGGGCATGTGGAGGCCGATTGCAGAGTGAAAGCAGGGACGTGTTTAGATTGCAGCAGCAATCAGCACAGGGCGAGGGATTGCCCTAGGTATGCGAGGACTGAGGGTCGGACAGCGACTCAGGGTTATCAAGGCCAACTTGCAGCCAGTGCATCCCAGCAGTAGCGGGTTCAGGCTCGGGCCTACACAGTTGACTTAGAGGAGATGCCTGAGAAAACTGTAGTTGTGGAAGGTAACTTCTTTATACTTGATCAACTTGTTAAAGTGTTGATTGATTCTGGTGCTACGCATTCTTTCATTACTCCTGCTTGTGTGCAACGTGTTAATATGCAACCTGAAAGATTGCCTTATGTGGTTGAGATTAGTACCTCTTTGACTAATAAGTATATGACTGGCCTAGTTTGTAAGGATTGTATAATACATGTTAAGGGACATAATTTTTCTTCGGACCTTATCTTATTTCCTAT
Organism: Ehretia macrophylla; assembly: GCA_037974665.1. Classification (NCBI taxonomy): domain Eukaryota; kingdom Viridiplantae; phylum Streptophyta; class Magnoliopsida; order Boraginales; family Ehretiaceae; genus Ehretia; species Ehretia macrophylla. The sequence continues at coordinate 1,156,721 of CM075774.1, forward strand.
CCGGGGGTATGATGTTATCTTGGATATGGATTGGCTTTCTAAGTATGATGCCCAATTGAACTGTAGAACCAAGGTAGTATAGTTTCGTTTGCCAGATCAGCCAGTAGTTGAGGTAGTAGGGAACTGGGGTACAAAGACGAGTTTTGTTATCTCAGTAACTAAAGCTGTTAAGTTGGTGAGTAAGGAGTGTTCGGGTTATCTAGCTTATTTGATCAACAAGCCGTCGATAAGCTACAGCTAGAGGAAGTCCCTATTATTCGGGAATATCCCAATGTATTTCCCGAGGAGTTGCCAGGGTTACCGCCAGAGAGAGATGTGGAGTTTGTGATTAATATTATTCTTGGTACTCAACCTATATCTAAATCAGCATACCGGATGGCACCAGCTGAGTTGAAGGAGTTGAAGACTCAGTTGCAGGAGTTATTGGAGAAGGGATTTATTCAGCAGTGTTCTTCACCTTGGGGAGCTCCTGTTTTATTTGTGAAGAAGAAAGATGGTACCTTGAGATTGTGTATTGATTACCGTGGTTTGAATCAAGTTACCATCAAGAATAAATATCCTTTGCCACTGATTGACGAGTTGTTTGATCAACTTCAGGGAGCCAAAGTCTACTCTAAATTTGATTTGAGCCAGGGGTATTATCAGCTTCGGATTCTTACGGAGGATGTTCCGAAGTCTGCCTTTAGGACTCGGTACGGGCATTATGAGTTTGTTGTTATGCCCTTTGGATTGACTAATGCACCGGCAGTATTCATGGATCTTATGCATCAGGTTTTCCAGCCGTATTTAGACCAGTTCGTGGTAATCTTTATTGATGATATCTTGGTCTATTCTAAATCTGAATCGGCACACGAGCAACATCTACGGCTTGTCTTACAGAAGCTGCAGGAGCATCAGTTGTTTGCCAAGTTCAGCAAATGTGAATTTTGGCTGCAACGCATATCTTTTCTTGGGCATGTGATTTCACAGAGTGGTATATCTGTCGATCCCACTAAGATTGAGGTGGTGATGTCTTGGAAACGGCCAGACAATGTTTTTGAAGTCCGTTGCTTTCTTGGCTTGGCGGGTTATTACCGTAGGTTTGTCAAGGATTTCTCAAAGATTGCTGGGCCACTTTCTAAGTTGACTCAGAAACAGACTATATTTGCTTGGTTTGAAAAGTGTGAGAGTGGGTTTCAGGAGTTGAAAAAAAGGTTGACTACTGCTCCAGTACTTGCTCTACAAGAAGGGACCGATAATATGGTTATTTACAGCGATGCATCTAAGGAGGGCTTGGGATGTGTTCTTATGCAGGATAGCCGAGTTATTGCCTATGCTTCCAGGAAGTTGAAGCCTTATGAGGTGAATTATCGGACTCATGATTTTGAGTTGGCAGCAGTTGTCTTCGCACTGAAGAAGTGGCGTCATTATCTGTGGGGTAGTAAGTTCGAGATTTTCACTGATCATAAGAGTCTGAAGTATCTATTCTCACAGAAGGAGTTGAATATGCGCCAGCGGAGGTAGATGGAGCTTCTTGGAGATTATAATTGTTCTATCAATTATCTGCCTGGCAAGGCAAATATTGTAGCAGATGCTCTCAGTCGTAAGGCGAGTATTTCTTGTTTAGCTATCAAGAAGTGGGAGGTTCTTGAGGAATTCACTTATTGAAGACCGGAGTTGACTCAGGTTGGGGTGATGTGTTCACATCTCTGTATTCAACCTTTATTATTGTCTCAGATCAGGGAAGCTCAGCAACTTGATGTTAAACTTCAGAAGATCAAAGATCAGATCACAGATGATCAGTCTGACTTTAAACTGCATGAGGATGATATTCTTCAGTTTCAGAACAGGGTTTGTGTTCCCGATGAACCGGGCTTGAGGCGAGGTATTTTGGAAGAAGCTCATAATTCTAAGTACACTATTCATCTCGGTGGAACCAAGATGTATCGGGATTTGAAGCAACATTACTGGTAGAATAATATGAAGAGGGAGGTTGCTTAGTTTGTATCTAGATGTTTGACTTGTCAGAGGGTGAAAGCCGAGCATCAACGACCTGCAGGTTTGCTTCAGCCATTGGCTATACCAGAGTGGAAATGGGAGCATATTATGATGGATTTTGTCACTGGTTTGCCTAGAACACCGAGGGGTAATGATGCAGTTTGGGTTGTCGTGGATCGTTTGACGAAAACAGCTCATTTTATTTCGATGAGGATGGGAGATGAGATTACAAAGTTGACAGATCTTTATTTGGATCAGATTGTTAGACTTCACGGGATTCCATCTAGTATTGTCTCCGATTGAGATCCTCGATTTACTTCTCGTTTGTGGGAGAAACTTCAGGAGACCTTAGGTACTCAGTTGAACTTCAGTACAACGTATCATCCATAGACCGACGGTCAGTCTGAGCGGACTATTCAGATTTTGGAAGATATGCTTAGGGCTTGTGTTCTGGACTTCGGGAAGAATTGGGAGAAACATCTACCACTTGTCGAGTTTGCCTATAACAATAGTTATCAAGCTACTATTGGGATGGCACTTTTTGCAGCTCTTTACGGTCGTAAGTGTCGTTCACTTTTATATTGGGACGAGGTAGGGGAGATGAAGACTATTGATCCGACTATCATGCCAGAGCTTCTTGAGAAGATTGAGAATGTTCAGTTGATTAGGCCGAGAATGCTTACGACGCAGAGTAGATTCAAGAGTTATGCTGATAAGCGTCGTCCGGACTTGGAGTTTGCAGTCGGAGATCGGGTTTTCTTGAGATTGTCTCCTCGTAAGGGGTTTGCTCGTTATGGTAAAGGTGGTAAGCTGAGTCCGGAATTTGTTGGGCCATTTGAGATTACCGGCAGGGTTGGTAAGTTGGCATATCGGTTGGCTTTACCGGAGAACTTCTCTAATGTCCACGATGTATTTCACGTGTCTAATTTATGGAAATATAATCCGGATACTTCTCATATTCTTGAGCCAGAGCCATTACAGCTTCATGAGAATCTGACTTATGACGAGCATCCGATTCGTATTCTTGATCAGATGGAACGAGAGTTGAGGTCGAAGAAGATTCCGATGGTTAAGGTGTTGTGGAAGCATCACGGTATTGAGGAAGCTACCTGGGAGAGACGAGATCAGATGCAACAGCAGTACCCAGATCTATTCAGTACATCAACTAAGAATTTTGAGGGAGAAATTTCTTTAAAGGGGGGAGAATGTGAAACCCCACTTTTTTATCTTATCTCGTTTTACGTGCTTTATCTCGTTTTGCGTGAATTAACCTGTCTATGTGCTATGTGAATTAGAATGTGGTAATTTTGGTATCAATACTCCTAGAACATGCTAAATGTGCATTCATGAAATTTTCATAAAAAACAGAGTCAGAAATTTTATCGTCGATTTTCAATGAATAGTATTTTTGAAACACGTCTGCTAAAATTTTGAAACTGGTCTTTTTAACCCTTCTAGACCTAGTCTACGGACTTTAATAGACTTGTGTTTGATTAAAACGGTTTTAAAATCGGCTTAGAAATTTATTAGGATTTTTACACCGACTTTAGTAAAAATCGAGTTTTAAGTCGACTCGGGTGAAATTGTTAGATTGTAAAACTTCTTGTCACCTAAAAATAACCTACTTGAGCTATTTTAGGTGTTGCATATTTGTTTTGAACAAAGAGATAGCTAAAATGCATTTAAAAGACTAGAAAATGAATTAAAGGACTAAATAACTACTTTGACTTTGCATTTTTTTTATTTGACTAAGCTTTTATTTGTATAATATCATCAACACACACTAAACACAACACAAAACACACTCCACACACACACTAAGGGCCGAGAGACCATAGGAGAAAAAAAGCCAAGGAGTTTCAAGGTTTTCAAAGCAAAATTTCAAAGAAAAACTTAGTTTTTGTCCGTAGAATTTCGTGTCGAGTTGGATTCCGCTTGTTGGGCACGCATTGCATGTATTCCTAGGCTTTTATCGCATCAAAGGTGAGAGAAAAATTCTAGATCTCAAAACTCATCTTTTGTGTTTTTGCATAGAATTGAATATCGAACCATTAAAATGTTAATCTGATGTTAGATTATTGCTCCATGCATGCTAGGGATAATTTATATGTAATCCTACGAGATTTGAACGGTTGTAGCATAATTATTATTTTTCGGGTATTTAAAGTTGATTAATATGCTAAATGTTGATTATTTTGAGTTGTGTTGATCAAAATCGATTGCCGTCAATTTCTAAAAGTATGTTAATTACGTGGTAGCGCCGTTGGAACGCCGATTTTTCGATTGTGATGTTCGTGCCAAAATCCAAAAATTTCAGCCATGACACATTAGGGTTTTAGGGTTATTGAGCATGATTTAGATGTGTTTTGGTTGGTTTCCGAGGGGGTTAATGTAGCTGATTGAATGAGTGAGTGTTTGAAACTGATTTGGAGTTGTTTGGATTACTAGAATGTAAGATATGATTATTTGAAGTTTAGGTTGTCTTTCTTTAAAATGTTAGATTGAGTCTTAGTTGATTGGGTGTGGATTGAGTGATTGAATTGTGAGTTGTTGATGGGTAAATTAGGGTTTGATTGTGTATTTAATGCATGTCCGGTTAGATAGCCTACTTTGTCATCTAACTTAGTTATATGTTGTTAAATTAGTTATTGATGTTATTATGATGATAATATGATTGTTGATGAATATTGACTGATGATTGATGCCGGGAGGTAGGCAGTTCTGCTAGACTGTCCTTTTGTGAATGATTGATGTTTATTATTATTGTTGAGTCTTTGGTATGTATATGCCACCTCTCGGGCAACATCAGGCTGTCGGGTTGATAACGGCATGACTACCAGAGACTGCCTCCAGCTCGCATGATGCAGGTGTCATGGAGGGAGAAGTTATTGGGGTACCTCGGGTACGTGAGTTTATGGGAGTCATAAGAAGGCTGTTATGATCGTGATGGCATTTGGAGCTACACCAACTAGTGTATCCTTTATTGAATGGTCATATGTGATGATGGTATTATTGATGTTATTGTGTGTTTACTTGCTCAAAGGATTATTTCCAAGGAGCATAGTAAACCTTGCTCGAGATCTATCGGATCCTCACTGGTCTTATTTTATATAAGCCTACTCTCTATTATTGCATGCATACATGTGTACTTTCACAGGATTACGGGTACGTGCCTCCCGAATAGGAAAATGTGCCTTACGTGGATGAGTCTTATGTTCCGGAGTCTTATCCATGATGTTGTATTGTTTTACTATCTTGTAAATTAACTTAGTAGACTTTTATATGCTTCGTAGTTATAATGTATAAGATGTTGAAAAGATAATGAATTAGTTGATGCTGTCTTAGTAGCCTTTCTTTTGTCTATGTTAGGTTGCTAGGTTGGTATCAACATATTTTGCAATGTATATTAAGGTTTATGTATTATGTTGGAACGGAGGCATATAACGAGGAATGATTATTGTATAATATGGTCATGATGTATGTTGTTATTTTATTGATGAGTTGTTTGATGTATGATGTTCTAATGAGGTTGGTTTAGAGCCTCGGTGTCCTGTTTATTGTCGTTATACTATCAAAATTCTTTTGCGTCATGACTGATTATAGAAGGGGTCGAGTTGGGGCGTGACAAAACTTATTTCAGATGAAGTTATATCTTCCTTATTAATTCCATGAGGAATTTGATTATGTGAAATTCTTATTGCATCTAGTTTTTTTGGTTGAACTATTTCACCTTCTTCAGATAGTGGTTTAAACCTATCTATTTCCTTATTAGGATCTTCTCTAATATAAGAAGTAGATGCTCTAGATGACTGAGGAAATTCCACAATCGGAGATATGTAAGAGTGATTTGATGAAAAAAACCTAATTAATGTAGGTTCTTGTTTAAATCTAAGAAAGACATCGCCTTCAGCAGTCTGAACAACTTCAGATAGATCTGATTGAATTATATGTTGACTAGGAGTCACCTTTTCTAATTTTCAATTTTCAGGAAAGTCTATTTCTTCCCATTTAATCATTCTTCTATTAGTAATATTTGATTTAGACAAATTAGTCTCTATCATAACTGTTGTACCAGCTTCATCCTGTAATTTACAGTTAGGGTTCAAAGTATGTAGAACCTTATAATAAATTCTATAACAGATACTCATAGTTTCAGAGTGAGGCATATAATTATATCATTTGGTTTTTACATATAAAGTAACAGCTTCACGTATATTTCTATCAGATAAAGAAAGCTGTAAATTAGGACGAACATCAAAATAAACTGGTCCATAAGCCAGACTAGACTGAGTTATTCCCATTAAAGATTGCCTCCAATCTAAGTTCCTAGCATCCCTAAGAACTGCAATAAAACTTTCATTTAATCCTCCTAATGTAAGAGGCTTAAAGGCTATTTGTATTAAACCTATATGCACATAATTATGTGTAGAATCATGACGCAAAATATCATCATTAGACAATAATTTAATTGTTAACTCATCATCTTCCATAGGGATTGATTGTTCAACAAACTTAACAACATGCTTAAGACCCATATTTTCAAACATACCATATTGGTAAATAGTATTGGGTTGCACATATGGAATAGTCCATTTATTTAACAAATCTAGTTGTTTTGGAAGATCATATTCTTCTTTTTTTGCATTCTTTATATTATTTTTCTTTCTAAATGTAGAAAGCATGATAAAAATTGCCATACTGTCTGCTTTCAACCATGTTTACTCTAAGTAACCTTAAAAAGGTTCCATGGCTCTGATACCACAAGAAGGCCCAGGTATGGGAATCTAGTTATTGGATTTACAGACAGAAATCACTATAGCAAAGCGGTCAACTGAGTCAATACAAAATAGCCCACAAAACATGGAGAAGGGCCAACAGTGCGACTTATGGCGATAAAGTGCCTGCCTTGAGGATTGTCTTACCATAACAACGATACCAACCACAACTGTGTCTAACTCATAATATAGAGTATCATGTCTAGAGATCCATTGCGGTTACAGACAGTGTGGCAACTAGCCTGCCATATTAGGCGGCACTAAAGAAAGAAGATAAAAGAACAAAATCGAAAAATTAAAAAGAATATACCTGAAGAAAGAAGTTTTCTTCGATTGATTTGTAAAATTTACAATGGTTTTCAAAATATAAAAACTGAAGGAAAAGTGGTAGGCTGCTTTCTCGAGCATTACCAACAAAAACTAGAAGCCCTCAATTTATACAGCTGGGCGGAACTCAAAAGAGAATTAAAAACAACTCAGACCGGATTTGATAACTTTAAAATCCGGGGTCTCTATACAGCTCGTGTCTATAAGACAAAAACTTTATAAAAAGTAAACAGGAATTATCCTAAAAGTAACAACAGTGACATTCCACCAGCTGTCAGTAGCCGACAGCTTTTCCAAAAGCAAGTTTGCTTTGCCGCAAAGTTCGACTTTTCCTTTTTATTTCATCCGAAGTATTATCAAATTCCTTCAGACCATCTTTCCTTTTCCTTTATCTTTGGCTTTACGTAATAATTCATCCTTCAAGCTATCAAACAGATTTTCTGCCAACACATCTTGGGCGGATGGGATATCCTCATTAGGATCTTGCGATTCTCCCAGTAAACAAGCAAAAGCATTTGTAGACCTCATCGAAGTGTCTTTTGATGTAGAATCAGTGTCTACTGCACTTTTAAAATGTCTTAGGAAATCTTTCTTGACTTAATCCATATATGATGCCATAACATCTTCATGGGAGATTATCTGTTTCCTCATTTGGATTTTTCTTAAAATATGAGAAAAATGAGATTCCTGTTCTTGAGTCTTTTTCTTTGTTTCTTCCATTTGGTCTTGATTCTGAGAAATTTCATTGATATTGGGTTGACCATAAGGTTTCTTTGTCTCAGGATCATTTTTCAAGAGTTTTGCCCAAAATTTTGAAAGAAATTTTCTTTTCAAACAAAACATTTTTTCTTTATTTATCTCCACGACAGGGATCCATTTCCATATCCATGGGAGACCAAATTCCATAAAGAAAAATAAAGAGCTTGATCCTTCAATATAAAGATCAGGATCATTTCCAATATGGGGACAAATTGCCAACCATTCAGTAAAAAGTCCTTTATAAGGATCAGGGAGAATTTTGACCGGAGGGCCAAAACTTTTCCACCATTGATGGATCCATGCAAGAAACCTGCGATTCTGAAAAATTTCAGGATTGAATTTTATAAACCAAGAATGTTTATGCTGGTGGTTTTCATATAAGAAAACTTTGGAAAATGCTTCCACATAATCCCAATAATTAAAATGATAAGTATTTTTATCAAGAATAAATTGCCTTTCATTTAAGGTACTGATTCCCCATTCATTTGGAGAAAGAATTTTTCTAATATAGATTTTACTATAAGTATAAATTGGAAGAGTATTATTCTTCTTGAAATGTTCAATATCACATGAATTTGTGACTTGTAGAATTGATTCAAAATATACCCTGGACTTGTAATAAAGTACAGGAAACATATAATTATTCAAATATCGTTCTATAAGGTATCACGGATCATTAATCCACTGCTTATCAGTATTTTCAAGAGGTAAAATTATTTCCTCATGATGAGATATTTCAAAGGAGTCATCAGACTCTTCGTGGTCAACTGTATGAGCATAAGATGATGATTGAGCATTATTACTGCTTTCTTCAATAACCTTTTTGATTTTATCAAAATCAGGATATGATGGATCAATAGTGATCCCTCCTAGATTAACTAATTTTTTTCCTGCAATGACCCTATTAGGATCGAGGTTACAACCTCTTCCTCTTCCCCTATTAGGGTTAGAGGATCCTCCCCTAGCAGGGATCATCCTGCAAAAATTCACGGGTAAGAAAATCAGGAAGAGAATTATTATTACCTTTAATATAATCAATATGAAAATCAAAAGGTGCAAGATTAGCTTCCATCTCGCAAACATTTGTTTGGAAACATTATGTTTAAAATCTTTATTGAACATATATTTTGCTGCTTGACAATCTGTTTTTATCAAAAAATTTTGACAATATAAATTATCTTGAAATTTTAACACACATTTTACAATTGAAAGAATTTCTTTCGCAACAGTTGCATATTTTTGTTGATTATTGTTCCATTTTCCTGAATGAAATCGAACAAGATATTCTTGTTTTGTTTCTGGATGAACTTGCTTTAAAATTCCTCCAAAACCAATCTCTGAAGCATCTGTTTCAACAATTTTATTCCATATAGGATTAGCAAGTATTAAACAAGGCAAAATTTTAACCTTAGACTTAATTAACTTAATTTTTTCAATATGAACATTTGTCCCTGGTCCTGGTTTCTTTTTAAGTCTATCATATAAGATAGTCGTATCACTAGTTAGATTTTTATAATATGGTAGAATATAATTTAAGCTACCAAGAAATCTCTGTAATTGAGTTTTATCAGTAATTTGATTAGGAAATTTAGATGCAAATTCAATACTTCTTTTAATAGGAATAATCTTTCCTTTTTCAATAATATGACCAAGAAATCTGACCTTGGTTTGAAATAAAAGCATTTTTGGTTTGGAAATAACAAGACCATTTTGTATAACAATTTTCTTAAATATATCAAGATGTTTAAAATGTTGTTGTATGTATTTAGAAAAGACCAAGATATCATCAATGTAGACGATAATAAAATCGCTAAAAGGAATGAATATTTCATTCATAATATTCTGGAATTCAGAAGGAGCATTTTTTAATCCAAAGGGCACAACATTTCATTCATAATGTCCAATTGGAACAACAAAAGCAATTTTATATCTATCCTTTTCACTAATCTGTATCTGCCAATATCCAGATTTAAGATCAAATTTTGAAAATATTAATGCATTATGCAATCGATCCAAAAGATCTTTCTTATTAGGAATAGGATACCTAATCCATTTCAACACTTTATTAAGTGTTTTATAATTAATAACAAGTCTAGGATTACCTATTTCTTGTTCTGCATGTTTATTAACATAAAAAGCAGTACAACTCCATGAGGAGTAAGACTTTTTGATAAGATGCTCATCTATAAGATTAGCTATTTCTTTTTTACATAAATCAAGATATTGCTGATTCATTTGACAAGGACTAGCCTTAGTAGGAATCATCTTTTCATCAAAATCAATTTCATAAGGTAAAGAAACAATATGCTTCTTTCTATCCCAAAAAGCATTTGGGTGATCATTACAAATTTGTAAAGAAAAATCATGAGTAAGATGTTTAATCTTATCCTGTAATTTAGGATTTTTTTATCATATTATCAATATTATTGATATTCATCTCGTGCTTTAAGAAATTCAAATGTGATTCCTTAGCTTTCATTAAATTAGCTATCTGCCCTAGAATTTTCTCTCTAGGTTCGGTAATAAAATGAAATATCACAGGTTCTTTATTATAAGTTCCAGTTATTCCATGATTATCTATACCTAATATTGGCATAATTTCATTTATAAAGGGAGTTCCTAGAATTATAGGACATGTCATGTTTTCAATTAAAAGAAAACTAGTAGAAATACAAACTTTTTCATAACATATAAATGCCCGAGGTAGTTTATATTTAACCCTTAATTTTTCTCCTAATGCAGAAGAAATAGAATGAGCAGTTTTCTCAAAATACTGAGTTAGAATTAATCCTTCCTGTATGCGATTAAGATTAGCACCAGAATCAATCAAAGCATTCATATCTTTAATCATATGATTTGGTTGAATAAGTAAATTAATTCTAACCAACCATTTTTGCGTAGTAATAACCTTCAATATATTAAGAAGATTTAAATCTACCATAGCATCTGGTAAAGTATTAGAAGAACTAGGTTCCTGATGAACAAACATATCAATTTGTTCTTTAATTATTTGATTTTCTTGTCTAAGATCATTGATCTGGCTTTGAAGTTTATTAACTTCCTATTTTAATTCGGAATGAGTGATAGGAATATTTTTCCCTTTTTTATCATTTATTTGATTAATAACATCCTTAATATTATAACCTTTTTTTGAACTGAAAATTTTTTCAATGGGTTTTTCAACAAAATTTTCTTTGGAGTAATGTTCCAAAATTTTCAATTTTAAAGAATCATCTTTAATATCTTCTAATAACTTCAAAACATCTAACCACTTATCAGTAGTAATCATATTAATTTTTAAATCATCAAATTGAGATAATATCTTATAATATTCATCATCAAAATTATTAACTTTGCACGTACATGGAGGAGAATCCTCCTTAGAAGATATATTATTAACTTCATCAGAAGAGGATTCAATATCTGAGCTATCTGAGCTAGAACTAAACAAATTGTCTATATCCATAAGTAATTTTGCCAATTGTTCTTTAGTGTGATCATCAAGATTTAAAGCATTTATCTTCTTTCGGAATTGTCAACATTTATTAGCATAATGACCCTTTTTACCACATCTATAACACGTGGGAATAGGCTTAGGCTTAGGTTTATATCATTTTCTTTCATTTCTCTCTCTTCTTTTCCTAGCTTTTCGCTTATATTTAGGAGATGTATAATATTCCTTAGGCTTTTTAGGCCCTTTCGACTTAGTAAGTCTACGAGTAGATGGAAGTTCCATCGTAAATTGTTCACAAAATTGTCCTAATGTCTGTCTATCTGTCAGACCTTGTTTCTTAATCTGATAGTTTAATTTAATCTGATTACAAAAATCTAATCCTTCTTTGACATATACACCTATTAATTCACCATAAGTGTACATATTATAAACAATATTATTGTTTGTATCTTTAATTAAGACTTTTCTAATTTTTTCTGCAAATGATGCAGGTAAACCATCAACAAATTGTGCTTTCCATTGGCTATCACTAGCTTCTGGAAGTTCAAAAACTCTAGAAAGGAAAACATCTTTATACCATCTAAAAGATGTGAGAGTAGGACGACGTAAATTACGTAATAATGTCCTAGTTCTATCATAACTGGTAGTAAATTGACTACAAAAATGTTCAAGAATAGTAGCACACATTGTGTAAACATCATTAGAAACTATTACAACATTTTCTTCTCTGGTGGCTTGAGCAATTTCTTGTCTCATTTCCAATGTAACACAATTATCAAACCAACCTTTTAATTGACCAGATAATCCAGATAATATAGCTTCACATATTACTGGTTCTTGATTACCAACTTGTTTACAGATCTGAGCATACATAAGCATGCGTTCAACAACTCTTTTGATTTGTTTATCAGTTATACCATCTATATTCCATTCATAAATAGTACAATGATCAAAACTAGCATTTTTACTAAAATTAGTAGTATCTTCCTCATATAAAATATCCTGTGGAATAGGACGAGGATAATAGTACCTATTATTCTTAGATTTACTAGCAAAGTTACTAGATTCTCCCTTTTCTATTTTATTACTTCATCTGAAATATTCATTATTGATGATTTATTTTGAGGAATTAATTCATCTTCTGACTAAGAACTGTCAGAACTAATTTGTGTAGATCTATCAGACCCTAGATCAGACAATAATCCACTATGTAAATGATGTAATGCCCCGAACCCAACCTCACGCTAAAGTCAGATTCGGACCCGTCACTCGGACAGAGTCTCCTCTGTACCAATGACAAATTGGTTACCTGCGAATAGTCACTCAAGACATTTGAACTATAAACAACAACTTATCTTTTAATATCTCCAAAGCCAAAACAAAATCACAAGGCCATCCGAGCCTTGGAACAACAACAATCTACTTAAGCACACAAGCATGCGAGATAAGTTGGTTTTAGTCATAAGTAGTTAAATACAATATAAATTTTAAGTTCCATAGGTAGGACAAGAAACACTCCAAGCATGCAAGAGAAAATAAAGTCTAGATTCCATTATTACAATTCAACATCTTTCTCTAACATTCAAGACTACAACTACTAACATATACACAAGACCCCAAGGTCTCAAAATACAATATTTAACATGAACTCCACGCAAGTTGCACATAAGATCCACCTTAGCACACAAAGTCACGGATTCTGATCTACGTGAACTTCTTCTTCTTCTTCTACTTCTAACAGTTGGGGATTCACCTCAGCTTCTCCTGAAACATTTCAAATGAGGAGTGAGCAACAAAGTTGCTCAGCGAGGGAGGTGATGCAACATGCCAACGTGCAATATGATGTGCAAACACAAGAAAACATATATAAGCCACGTAAATCAACAAGATAATAAGCCAAGCAATTAATCACTTTTAGAAAAGGATACGGTTCCACTTCCAAGTCTTCACTCACGAGCCACGAACCACGAGCATCACGAATATGCCAGCAAACCCCAAACACCAACAATTGGTGTAACGCCCTGATCCCTCACGAGACCGGAGGCTCTAATAGCCATGCTAATTACAACCCAATTTCAACCTGGTCATAAAATTTAGGGAAAACGGACAGAGTTTCTCCTATTTATAGGACTATTTGGAAACTTGTAAACTACAACATACAACTACAAGACTATAATCCACAACTTGAATTTGTTTCATCCCTATCAGCATGCAAGTCAACTAAACAAAAGAGTAAACAATTGAAGTTATTGCAAACCACTAGTATCTAATCATCAAACAAAACTAAAACTTTAATATTACAATCCTTGATATAACATAAATACATACATGGGCACAAAGTCTCAAATACGATACAAGCATATTATGATCACATTCTTCCATGTTTTACACACTGATAGAGCAAGCGGGTCACACATGAGGCAATCCAATCTTCAGCTTTTCCTGAAATATGTTAAAAAGAGGAATGAGTAACCAAGTTACTCAGTGAAGGAGGTGATGCAACATACTGGGCGTGCATTATGATATGCAGATACAAGAAATCGTATATATAACATAAACAACAAGATTAAATAGAAAATAGTTAACCACATTAAAAAGGATACAGTTCCACTTCAAGTCTTCAATCACGAATCACGAACTTCACAGAAATGCAGGCAAACCCCTTACTCCAACAAGTTGGGATACTCCGGATGTATCCCGATCCCACGACCCTTTCTCCTGAGGTAGGTCCATGCCCAGCAGGTGTACCACGCCTCTGGGGTAGTGGAGTATGCCTCAACGAGAAGGGAATAGGCACCATGGTAGTCGAAGGAGCACGGCAAGCCCGATGCCGCCCATGTTTCTTGACGCTACCATGTCCGAAAATGTTGCGCAACCCCATATTCGATCACAATAATTCAAGCAATGACAATATAATTCAAGAATCACATAAATGAGGGACAACAAAGTAGGTTGCCCTCGCACGTAGATTACAATAAATAAGAGATATAACAATATAAATAAAAGTCAAGTGTATATTTAGTCTATTCATATCAAAGTACATGTAATTATAAGCAATCATATTAAACTATACAATTTATGAGCAGTAAAACAAATTAAGATGCACAAAAGAATGTAACTCCCTCACCTTTTTAAAAACAAACATGTGAGAATTTAGCCAATCTCTCCAATACTCTCCGAAAGCACCAATCTCTTTAATAACCACTCAGAACAGCTACCTAACACAACAATGCTATTCAACTTAAAGACAACTCATTCACGTTAAAATAGTTAATTTGTGTGCAATAGTCACATTTTATATAATCATCAAAATATAGCTCGATTAGTATGATCTAAGAACACTAAACATGCATATTTCATGCTAAGGCTAAATGATGTGCTTACTTTAATCAAAAGTTAATTAACAAGCTTGAAGGCAACATTAACTTTCATAATTCCATTAACCATGCACTAGACTACTTTGAACTCCTAAACACGTTATTAGGACACTCCAAACCTCTTTGAATCTACTCAAATGTGCAACCCCTAGTTATTCATATAAATATAACACTTTCATTATCCATTGCAATTCTATTATCATAATTAGCTCTAATATACATATAGCCTAAATATACAACTTAACTCATAAGATAGCATGAATCACACAGCCTTCAAGTTAAACACTTAATACACGCTATTATGCTTAAATACTAAGCATTATTCAATTACTAAGCATGTTAAAAGAACTCTAATATGCCTTATCCAAAGCGAAATCATGTACAAGATTATCTATTTTTTCTAAGATCATTAAACATACACTAACTAACTTTAGATTACAAGACATGTTAAAATGACACTCTTATTAACATTAAAACACCATAAGCAACAAATTCACATTCTTTAATCAAGTTACTACTTCTTCAATTCACTTATACACACAAACTCATTTTTCACATGTAATTAAGCTAGAAAGTTCACTCTACCACCTCATTAGTTAGCATAGAAGGCATTAGAAGCATCAAAATATCATTAAGTTAAGATTATAAGCTGCAAATTTCAATTACTTTACTACAACAATCAATAATCATCTAACTAGATAAGATAACTTTATAGTTTACTTGATTAACAATCAAATGTAGCAACTATATCAATTCAAATAACTAATTATGCAATAAGACTAACTATTTGACAAGAAGTCCAATATATCTCTTTCTAAATGCTCACAAAACAAGCTCTAAACTTCACACAAGATAATGAACCTCAAATCTAACTATACTACATCTCTAATGACACTTTATGACACCATTTAAGCCCTTGAAATCTCACTTTAAAGTACAATTACCCCAAAGTCCGAATTTACCTCTTTATGCATTACACTACAAGTACTCTAATCGGAGCTCAACTAAGCAAAGCGAATACATTTCTAGCACCTCCTCACTTACTAGACACTAGCCCTAATGCCCGAACGCACCCGGATTCACTTTCAACCCGAAACCCCTTTGTCAATCTTTGCTATTAAGCTCCAAACCGAAAGGCAAGGTTCAAGATTCCCAAACGAGTTATCCTATCCTTCAAAGCACAACTTATGGCACCCCCAAGGACCCTCGAGTTCACCTGTTAAACCTCGTTTATCATTAAATCCCCGATTTCCTCTTTGTGCGTTTATACTACAAGTACCAATTCTGAAACCCAAACAAGCGAAACGAAGGCACTTCTAAGGCTTCAATACTTAATAAAGACTAGCCATAACCTCAAAACGTGCCCGGATTCGAGTTAACCCCGAAATCCCCAATTAAAGTAGCCTATTTTGATCAAAATTCTCAAATTTTTCACATGGCAAGTATGACAAATATTTTTCCCATGCTCAAGGACCTAATTAGCAACTACTAGAAGCATTGAATCAAATTAAATTGCTCAAATTTTCGGAACCCTAGAAATTATACTATTTATCATCTTCCTCAAGTGCCACTTTGCTAAAAACTCAATACCAAGCTATAATATTGTATATGGATATTCTCTAACATGTATACATACTATATAAAGTAAGAAACAAGCATGTTATAGCTCCATAATAGCAAAATCCAAAAATTTAAAAAAACTTGGCATAAACTTTAAACCATGAAAATGATGCAAATCTCTCACCAAAAATGTGCAAGGAAGCTAGGATATGGCTTGGAGAAGCTTGGAACCACTTGGAGAAGACTTGACAAAGTTTGGAAGATCAAATTGAGCAAAATTGGCAAGAAAATTACTATTCCCGTAATGGTTTTTTTTGGCTGATTTTTGGCCTTTTTTGGTTTATTTTAGTATTTTTTTTGTGTTTTTTTTGGTATATATATATATATAGGATAATTATATGGGTTGATGGGTTGGATATTGGGTTTGGGTTGTGGGTTAAAATATATTTGAGTTTAGGTGTATTATAATAAATGCAAGAAAACTTCTTTAAACCCCAAAATAATACGTAGTTTTACTATTTATATAATATCAAGATATTTTTGCAAATCACTCGTCATATATGCAATGAATATAATTTTTGTGAACATAGGCTAATTATAAGTTAAGTAATAATAGAAAAATATGAAATCCGGGAAATAAGATAATAAAAATTTTCGTTTGGGCTCTTATTATATTATATAGGTAATAGACTAAGGAAATAATGAGTTAGGTTAGTAAATGTGGTCTAATTAAACATATTTAAGGGTCTAATAAAAGTCCAAAGTCTAGTTAATTCACTAGAAGCTTAAATAAAAATCCTACAAAAAGTTACTATTCTTTCGTAATACTATTCATTCAAGACGAAAACTATTTTCTAAATGCATACTCCCAACATTAAATACACAAAATAATATTTTTCACATTCCTCCTACATGAAATGTGACAGGAGAAAAATACAGTTTCAGAAAAATTAAACAATAAATTTTCTTTATGATAGTGTCTTATGCTAAAAATTGAATAAATGTACATTTAATACTCAAATAAGACATTCAACAATTTAAAATGAATATGAAGAGGTTCTCGGTCGTCACAATTGGGATACTCCGGATGTATCCCGATCCTATGACCCTTTCTCCCGAGGTAGGTCTATGCCTAGCAGGTGAACCATGCCTCTGGGGTAGTGGAGTATGCCTCAGTGAGAAAGGGAATAGGCACCATGGTAGTCGAGGGAGCACGGCAAGCCCGACGCCGCCCGTGTTTCTCGACGCTACCATGTCCGAAAAAGGTTGCGCAACCCCGAGACAAGTCATAAGCAATCAAGATATCACATAACACGTATAAGGGACGACAAAGTAGGCCGCCCTCACATATATTCACGATATAATTCACTCAAGCACGAATATAGCATTAAGATTCCAAAAGTAGCAATCAACATAAATGATTCCCACAAATTACTCAACTAGCTTAATTAGATCTTGAATGTTCAATACAAGACAATACAATCCCACAACAAGTTCCAAATGCAATTAAAATGGCAAAAAAACCACTTTTCCCCTTTCTTTAACCGAGTTTTCTTTCTCCTATACGTGGTTCAAGATTTCCAAATCATATCCTAATCTTTCTATATTCCTAATTAAGCCCAAAGACACATTTTAGGATCATAAAAACTCATTTTAGAGACAAAAGTTCGGGAAGGCCCCAAACGGATTTGAACTATAACTATACTAACCGAACCCCATTCCACGAAACGGAAGCACCAAAGATGTTTCCTTAGCTCAAGGATACCCGAATCAATGCCCAAACTTACCCGGATTGCTTAACGAGAAATGTCTCCTTTTTAAAGTCGGCTATTTATGCAATTAAGCTCGGTTTCAAATGATTCAATCTCACGTGGCTTTTCAACTAACTTCACTAAGGTCTAGAACACCTAATTGAAGCCTCAATTCAAGCTAATTAGTAATTTTATTCAAAACCCTAAAAAACATGCACTATTTATCCCTCTTTAATCAATCTCAAATTCCAACCATAAACATTGTTATCAAACCTCAAAAGTTAACTCTATAGCATCTATTAAGCATATAATAAGCATGTATAACAAGTTTTAGAGGTATAATCAACAATTACAAGAAATTCAACAATATGCATAAACTTTAACTTTAAAAAAAAAAAGCTCCCTCACAATTTTTGAAGACAAGGATGCGAAGTAGTAGCTCCTAGATGCCAATAAACCTTCCTAGACCAAGCCAAGAGCTCAAGGTGCAAGATTGAAGAAGCAAAATCTCCTCTTTTCTCCTTAGAGGTGGTCGGCCATCTCAAGGGACATGGAGGGCATTTTCTATTTTGTTTTGATGACTAATGTGTGTTATTGTTTTTAATTTCATGAGTTGGTTATATTATATGTGGTGCATGACTAATAATCTAAGCTAATTAGTCCCAAAAACTTGATCAACTAAGGCTAAATGTGATTTCAAATGTTTTTAGGTCATTAAATTTATTTTCTAAACGCACTCTCCTAAGCCCGAAAGTTCAAAACGAAAATTTCTCGATTCCTTTTAAATGTCATATGACCTAGGAAAAATTTAAAATCAAACTTTTAAAATAGTCGAAAATATTATGAATAGTACCCTTTAATAAAAACAATTAAGCAAGAAAGATGATGCACGTAGAAATGTGCACACAGATATGCAACAGCTATAAATAAATTTATGGTAAAATTCTAGGGTGTCACAAATGAACTAAATTTTTGTTAATCAAATTGTCAATTTTTGACTCATGATCCATCTTAAATCCTTCGAATTTAGGAGCAGGTTGAAAACTTGTTTTCTTAGCTTGAGAAGAAGATGTTTCTCTTAATTTCAATTTTCCTGTATCCTGGAGTGTAACCTTTGGAGGTTTTTGTTTTAAAGAATCTAGTATTTGATTAACCTTTTTTTTTAAAAATAAGTAATCGTTCTCCTACAATTTGTAGAGTACAATTAGTATAATTTCCTTGTTGAACAAGAGAGTTCAAATCCTGTATCATAACAGAAGTATTACCATTTTCAAATAATTTTAGAAAAGCTTTAGATTCAATTTGAAAATCATCTTTTCCAATAATTAATGGTTTAGTAGGAGGAAAAAAAGATTTTTCTTTGTTTTCTTGGACATCAGTCCATTCTCTTTCTATTGTATTAATAGCAAAAGAAATATAATGATCAATAAACCAAGGAACAAATTTATAACTTTTTTTGTTCTTTTTTCATAAAATTATAATATTGATTTTTAATATTTTGCCATTGGGTTTTATCAAAAGATGAAGATATCCATTTCCAAATAGGTTGCCAGTGAGCATGTAAAAATTCATTGTTAACATAAGTTTTTTCCCAACTTCCAGGGCTAAAAGTGAGTTTGGTAGTCATTACACATGAAAACTCATTTCAGATAAAGTTATATCTTCCTTATTAATTCCATGAGGAATTTGATTGTGAAACCCCACTTTTCTGCTTTAACTCGATTTACGTGTTTTATCTCGTTTTACGTGCATTTGACCTGTTTATGTGTTATATGACCTAGAATGTTATAATTTTGATGTCAATACTCCTAATACGTGCTAAATGTGCATTCATGAAATTTTCATCAAAAACGGAGTCAGAAATTTTATCGTCGATTTTCAGTGAATAGTGTTTTCGAAACACGTCCGCTATAATTTTGAAACTGGTCTTTTTAACCCTTCTAGACTTAGTCAACGGACTTTAATAGACCTGTGTTTGATGAAAACGATTTTAAAATCGGCTTAAGAATTTATTAGGGTTTTTACACCGACTTTTGCGAAAATCGAGTTTTAAGCCGACTCGGGTAGAACTCTTTGAATGTAAAACTTCTTGTCACCTAAAAATAATCCACTTGAGATATCTTGGGGGTGGCATAATTATTTTTAACTTGGTGAGCACTAAAATGCAATTAAAGTCATTAAAAACACAAAAATACCTATTAAAACTAACTTTGACTTTGCATTTTTTTAATTGACCAAGCTTTTTATTATATAATGTCATCAACACACACTCACACAACACAAAACACACTCCACAAACACACACAAAACCGTGGCTCCTTGGAGGAGAAAGATAAGGCATTTTCAAAGCATTTTTCTCACAGATTTTGCGTTTCAAAGCCGAATTGAGTGATTCAAAGCTTGAAATTGATTGTTTGGCATCCATTCTACACATTTCTTGCATCAAAACACATCAAAGGTGAGAGAAAAATTCTAGATCTCAAAATGTCATTTTTGTGTTTTTGCGTATAAATGAAGATTGAACCGTTAGAATTGAAATCTGATGTTAGATTATTGCTCCTTGCATGCTAGGGATCATTATATACTAATACTACAAGTTTCTATCGGATATAGCATAATTTTTATTTTCCGGGTATTTAATTTTGATTAAAATGTTCAAAGTTGATTTAATTGAGTTGCGTTGCTCGAAATCGATTGCCGTCGATTTCTAAATACTTGATAATTACGTGTTAGCGCTGTTGTAATGCCGAATTTTTGATTACATTGTTCGTGTAAAAATCCGAAAAATCCAGCCATGACGTCATAGGGTTTTAGGGTTATCGGGCATGGTTTGGAGGGGTTATGATGGATTTCCTAGAGGGCTAATGTAGTAGGTTGAATGGGTGAGTGATAGGAACTGATTTGGCAATGTTTGGATTAGTAGATTGTAAGTTATGAATTTTAGAAGTTAGGTTGTCATTCTTTAATTTCTTGAACGATGCCTTAGATGGTTGGGTAGTGTTCGAGTGATGAATGGTGAGTTGTTGTTGAGTAATTTAGAGTTTAATTATGAATATTATGCATGTCCGGTTAGATGGCCTACTTTGTCATCTAACTACGTTGTTTGATGTTTAATTTAATATTGATGTTATATTGATGTTATATTGATGTTATTGATTGATTATTATTGAATGCGGGAATCGGGCACTCTTGTTGCTGATCTCCCAATTGATTGATCGATTTATGCTTGCATGATGATTGATGAAAATGGAGCCTTGGTATGTGTGTGCCACCTCTCGGGCAGCGTCGGGCTGTCGGGTTGAAACCGGCATGACTGCCATAGGCTACCCCCAGCTCGCATGACGGAGATGTCATGGAGGGAAGGGGATAGTGAGGTACCTCGGGTGCGTGAGTAATGGGGAGTTATAAGAAGAACGGTTGAGATCGTGATGGCGTTTGGAGCTACACCAAATAGAGTATCCTTACTGAATGGTCATATAGTTATGTGATGATAGCTTTATTTATGTTATTATTGTTGTTGTGTGTTTACTTGCTCAAAGGACTAAATCCAAGGAGCGTAGTGAATACTGTCGAGATCTATCGGATCCTCACTGGGCTTATGTATATAAGCTCACTCTCTATTAATGCATGCATACAGGTGTACTTTTACAGGATTACGGGTACGTGCCTCCTGAAGAGGAGAATGTGGAAAATGTGCTTTACGTGGACGAGTCATATGTTCCCGAGTCTTATCCATGATTATATGTTGTTTAATGTCATGTATATTAGCTTAATAGACTTTTATATGCTTTGTGGTTCTTATTGTAATAGATGTTGGAAGATGATGATCCAAATGGTGTTAACTTAGTGGCTTTCTTTTGTCTGTGGTTAAGTTGTAAATATGTCTCAACTTATTTTTGAAATGTATGATAAGGTTGAGGTATTGTATGTTATGTTGGAACGGAGGCGTATAACGAGGATGGTTTATTGTATAATATGATTGTGTTGTATGTTGTTGTTTGAATTAAGGAGTTGCTGGATGTATGATGTTTAATGAGGTTGGTTTGGAACCTCGGTGTCCTATTTACTGTCGTTATACTGCCGAAATTCCGTTGCGTCCTGACTGATCATAGGAGGGGTCGTGTTGGGGCGTGACAGTTTAAGTGGTATCAGAGCCAGGTTAGCTGTCAGCCGGGGTATCCTCGGAATGTGGGTAGTGGTCTAAGCATGCAAGTATGTATTAAGTGAAAGAAAAGTGAAACATATGTTAATATGTTTATGTGATTAATTTACTTATGTGTTTAACTTTCTATGTGACCAGTATGCCTTGTGTGTTAAGTGAACTAATGTGGTCAATATGTTTTATGTGATAACGTGCTATACGTACTCAATGTGTTGTAATTTCTGTGCATTATGTGATTAATGTGCATTATGTGATTAATGTGCATTATGTGATTAATGTGTATTATGTGACAATTGTGTTTTATGTGATCAAAGTGCTTTGTGTGAAGTTAGTTGTTTATGTGCTTTTAATTGTTTATAACTAGCTTATGTGAAACAACGTGCTTTAGGGGTTCAATATACTTTAAGTGACCAATGTGAGTTACGTGATCAACTTGTCTTATGTGAAGTTTGTTGCTTATGTGACTTTAATTGTTTATAACTTACTTCTATGATATAACCTGTTTATGTGATGTTGGCTTCTTATATGCTGAATTGTGTGTTATGTGATAATGTTGCATTGTATGATAATTGTGCATTACATTGTACTTGTCTTTCATATGATATGGTTGCATACATGTTTTAACTCGTGAGTGACCTTTTAATGTCTAGGGTGGTTGTAAGAGCTTTCGGAAATAGAGATAGGCCATGATTTTGAATTATTATTATTCTAGTAGTTTATCAGTGAGATTTTAATTGTTATGTTTATGGATTTTAGTTTCGGCTTAGTGGATTGATCTTGATGTTCCTTTGGCGAGAATGAAGTTGTTCGAGGAAATAGCAATGTATCTTAATGATTATAATTACTTTTGTTGCCATGTTTAACTTATTATTACTTGGAGATGGATCATAAGTTGAGGTTTCTGTGAGGTTGTGATTAGACACTTTTGGAGTCTCAACTCAGATTATACTTTCTTGAGGTTATTTTAGAATGAATTTATTTGAGGAATTAGTGATGTATATTTGTGAATGGAATGAACTGTGGTATAACATGTGAATATGTCTACTATTTGGGATTGCTATATTATTAATGGGTATTTTGGAGTTTTGATCTTTAAACCTTGGAGACAATTGGAGTGATTCCTGACTAAAGTTACTTTATTCGAAGATGTAATTGTTGGGAGATAGAATTATTTGAGGAAATAAGAATGCATTTCGATGGCTGAATATTTACTTGCCTATATCGAGCTTTAGAGTTCTAGGTGGTATGACTTTCTAAATTGTTGATTGAGGATTCGCTTGTGTTATAATGGGTTAGTATGAATCTGTATTGTGTTATAAGATTTCGGAGTCTTCATTAGTTAATCTTGTTGGGTAATCGGTGATTTATCTCGTTTAGTGATTGTTCTGGTACGGAATGTAAAATTTTGGAGTGATTTATCTTGTTTGGTGATTGTTATGACTCTTTAGGTTCTCTAGATCTCCTTAGTGTCTTGTTTTGGAGGAAGATAGTTTGTAAGATTTGACTTGTTGGTGTTTAAGTGTGTAGGTGGGACACCCTTCCTGTGCTTCATAATTCTATCGGTCTTATTATTCTTTTCTACTCTATTCTCACTTATTTGAGAGAGAGTTACATTTTTCTAGCCTATCAATTGTTTCTTGAAAGTTTTCTTACTGGATTAATGGATCCTATACTCATTTGACATTGTTTCTATTCTTAAAATTCATATTTGCTTCTTATAGCAATGTCACTTATTGGAATTAAGGTTTGAGACTTCTATATTTCATTCTATATCTCTAGCCATTCGTTTTAATATTTCATTTCATCCTATTACTACTCATTTGAAAGTAATTTTTCCTTTGGTATACCATTTTACTTATTCGATTTCACTTGTTTGATGTACTCCTTACCTAAGTACATCATTGTTATTCTTGTTGATCTTTGTTAATCATATTGTTTCATTATTAAATCCTGAGCCATTACTTTGCTAGTAATTGCTCATTTAATATACTCAGCATTGTCCTTTCTTATTCGTACTTCTTTGGTTATTGCGTGCTGAGATACTCATTATCTTGACACTCATATTTTCTATTGAATTAATCATCTCTTATTTCTTAATTTCAAATTCACCTCAAGTACAACTTACTTGTTGGTTCCTTGAACAATCATCGAGAATTGAAATATCTACTTGTTCAGGAATTTTTGTTCAACATACTTAGCACTGTTTTGACTCGTCATCATCCTTTGTTCGTACTTATTTAACTGAAAGGTGCTGAGACATTTCTTATCTTAGTTATCATGCTTCCTTATTAAACTATTAACCTCTTGATTCTCTAACCTGTTTGACCTCCTGTTCACTTGATTGTTGGCTCGAATATGATTTTTCATATTCGTATTTCCTTGTAAATTTCATAAGAGCCATATTCTGACAAATGTCACTTTTGAAATATTTCCTTGATCAATAATCATTCATGTTATCGTGAATGAGTTTTTAAACCCTCGGGGTGTTCATAGAGCTCTTTTGTGTAATAGGGGATGATTGATAATTAGTGGTGTCACGCTAGGACTTTGGAGTTGTGATTTCTTTCATATGCAATATGATATGAGGTAGGAGAGAATTATGAATTGAAGATTGTCTTGGAACTATGATCATCAACTTGCAGTCAACAGAGTTTGCTCTTTTGAGGTCTTTGGTTAGGTATTATCCTAAGAGATAAATGGGAACTAAGAGAAGTATTGTTAAGTGTAACGATTGAGGATTTAATTGTCTATCAATTCGAGAATTGCGCGGACGCAATTGTTTTAAGGAGGGGAGAATGTGAAACCCCACTTTTCTGCTTTAACTCGATTTACGTGTTTTATCTCGTTTTACGTGCATTTGACCTGTTTATGTGTTATATGACCTAGAATGTTATAATTTTGATGTCAATACTCCTAATACATGCTAAATGTGCATTCATGAAATTTTCATCAAAAACGGAGTCAGAAATTTTATCGTCGATTTTCAGTGAATAGTGTTTTCGAAACACGTCCGCTATAATTTTGAAACTGGTCTTTTTAACCCTTCTAGACTTAGTCAACGGACTTTAATAGACCTGTGTTTGATGAAAACGATTTTAAAATCGGCTTAAGAATTTATTAGGGTTTTTACACCGACTTTTGCGAAAATCGAGTTTTAAGCCGACTCGGGTAGAATTCTTTGAATGTAAAACTTCTTGTCACCTAAAAATAATCCACTTGAGATATCTTGGGGGTGGCATAATTATTTTTAACTTGGTGAGCACTAAAATGCAATTAAAGTCATTAAAAACACAAAAATACCTATTAAAACTAACTTTGACTTTGCATTTTTTTAATTGACCAAGCTTTTTATTATATAATGTCATCAACACACACTCACACAACACAAAACACACTCCACAAACACACACAAAACCGTGGCTCCTTGGAGGAGAAAGATAAGGCATTTTCAAAGCATTTTTCTCACAGATTTTGCGTTTCAAAGCCGAATTGAGTGATTCAAAGCTTGAAATTGATTGTTTGGCATCCATTCTACACATTTCTTGCATCAAAACACATCAAAGGTGAGAGAAAAATTCTAGATCTCAAAATGTCATTTTTGTGTTTTTGCGTATAAATGAAGATTGAACCGTTAGAATTGAAATCTGATGTTAGATTATTGCTCCTTGCATGCTAGGGATCATTATATACTAATACTACAAGTTTCTGTCGGATATAGCATAATTTTTATTTTCCGGGTATTTAATTTTGATTAAAATGTTCAAAGTTGATTTAATTGAGTTGCGTTGCTCGAAATCGATTGCCGTCGATTTCTAAATACTTGATAATTACGTGTTAGCGCTGTTGTAATGCCGAATTTTTGATTACATTGTTCGTGTGAAAATCCGGAAAATCCAGCCATGACGTCATAGGGTTTTAGGGTTATCGGGCATGTTGTGGAGGTGTTATGGTGGATTTCCGAGAGGGCTAATGTAGTAGGTTGAATGGGTGAGTGATAGGAACTGATTTGGAAATGTTTGGATTAGTAGATTGTAAGTTATGAATTTTAGAAGTTAGGTTGTCATTCTTTAATTTCTTGAACGATGCCTTAGATGGTTGGGTAGTGTTCGAGTGATGAATGGTGAGTTGTTGTTGAGTAATTTAGAGTTTAATTATGAATATTATGCATGTCCGGTTAGATGGCCTACTTTGTCATCTAACTACGTTGTTTGATGTTTAATTTAATATTGATGTTATATTGATGTTATATTGATGTTATTGATTGATTATTATTGAATGCGGGAATCGGGCACTCTTGTTGCTGATCTCCCAATTGATTGATCGATTTATGCTTGCATGATGATTGATGAAAATGGAGCCTTGGTATGTGTGTGCCACCTCTCGGGCAGCGTCGGGCTGTCGGGTTGAAACCGGCATGACTGCCATAGGCTACCCCCAGCTCGCATGACGGAGATGTCATGGAGGGAAGGGGATAGTGAGGTACCTCGGGTGCGTGAGTAATGGGGAGTTATAAGAAGAACGGTTGAGATCGTGATGGCGTTTGGAGCTACACCAAATAGAGTATCCTTACTGAATGGTCATATAGTTATGTGATGATAGCTTTATTTATGTTATTATTGTTGTTGTGTGTTTACTTGCTCAAAGGACTAAATCCAAGGAGCGTAGTGAATACTGTCGAGATCTATCGGATCCTCACTGGGCTTATGTATATAAGCTCACTCTCTATTAATGCATGCATACAGGTGTACTTTTACAGGATTACGGGTACGTGCCTCCTGAAGAGGAGAATGTGGAAAATGTGCTTTACGTGGACGAGTCATATGTTCCCGAGTCTTATCCATGATTATATGTTGTTTAATGTCATGTATATTAGCTTAATAGACTTTTATATGCTTTGTGGTTCTTATTGTAATAGATGTTGGAAGATGATGATCCAAATGGTGTTAACTTAGTGGCTTTCTTTTGTCTGTGGTTAAGTTGTAAATATGTCTCAACTTATTTTTGAAATGTATGATAAGGTTGAGGTATTGTATGTTATGTTGGAACGGAGGCGTATAACGAGGATGGTTTATTGTATAATATGATTGTGTTGTATGTTGTTGTTTGAATTAAGGAGTTGCTGGATGTATGATGTTTAATGAGGTTGGTTTGGAACCTCGGTGTCCTATTTACTGTCGTTATACTGCCGAAATTCCGTTGCGTCCTGACTGATCATAGGAGGGGTCGTGTTGGGGCGTGACATTGATTATGTGAAAATCTTATTGCATCTATTTTTTCTAGTTGAACTATTTCACCTTCTTCAGATGGTGGTTCAAACCTATCTATTACCTTATTAGGATCTTCTCTAATATAAGAAGTAGATGCTCTAGATGACTGAGGAAATTCCACAATCGGAGATATATAAGAGTGATTTGATGAAAAAGACCTAATTAATGTTGGTTCTTGTTTAAATCTAAGAAAGACATCGCCTTCAGCAGTCTGAACAACTTCAGATAGATCTGATTGAATTCAAGGTTGACTAGGAGTCACCTTTTCTAATTTCCAATTTTCAAGAAAGTCTATTTCTTCCCATTTAATCATTCTTCTAGTAGTAATCTTTGATTTAGACAAATTAGTCTCTATCATAAATGTTGTACTAGCTTCATCCTGTAATTTACAGTTAGGGTTCAAAGTATGTAGAACCTTATAATAAATTCTATAACAGATACTCATAGTTTCAGAGTGAGGCATATAATTATATCCTTTGATTTTTACATATAAAGTAACAGCTTCACGTATATTTCTATCAGATAAAGAAAGCTGTAAATTGGGACGAACATTAAAATAAACTGGTCCATAAGCCAGACTAGACTGAGTTATTCCCATTAAAGATTGTCTCCAATCTAAGTTCCTAGCATCCCTAAGAACTGCAATAAAACTTTCATTTAATCCTCATAATGTAAGAGGCTTAAAGGCTATTTGTATTAAACCTATATACAAATAATTATGCGTTAAATCATGACGCAAAATATCATCATTAGACAATAATTTAATTGTTAACTCATCATCTTCCATAGGGATTGATTTTTCAACAGTCTTAACAACATGCTTAAGACCCATATTTTCAAACATACCATATTGGTAAATAGTATTGGGCTACACATATGGAATACTCCATTTATTTGACAAATCTAGTCGTTTTGGAAGATCATATTCTTCCTTTTTTGCATTCTTTATATTATTTTTCTTTCTAAATGTAGAAGGCATGATCAAAATTGCCGTACTGTCTGCTTCCAACCATGTTTACTCTAAGTAACCTTAAAAAGGTTCCATGGCTCTGATACCACAAGAAGGCCCAGGTATGGGGATCTAGTTATTGGATTTATAGACAGAAATCACTCTGGCAAAGTGGTCAACCGAGTCAACACAAAACATAGAGAAGGGCCAATAGTGGGACTTATGGCGATAAAATGCCTGCCTTGAGGATTGTCTTACCATAACAACGATACCAATCACAACTGTGTCTAACTCATAATATAGAGTATCATGTCTAGAGATCTATGGCGGTTACAGACAGTGTGGCAACTAGCTTGCCATATAAGGCGACACTAAAGAAAGAAAATAAAAGAACATAACTGAAAAATTAAAAAGAATATACCTGAAGAAAGAAGTTTTCTTCGATTGATTTGTAAAATTTACAATGGTTTTCAAAATATAAAAACTGAAGTAAAAGTGGTAGGCTGCAGTCTAGAGCTCTACCAACAAAAACTAGAAGTCCTAAATTTATACAACTGGGCGGAACTCAAAACAGAATTAAAAACAACTCAGACCGGATTTGAAAACTTTGAAATCCGGGGTCTCTATACAACTCGTGTCTATAAGACAAAAACTTTATAAAAAGTAAACAGGAATTATCCTAAAAGTAACAACAGTGACATTTCACCGAATGTCGGTAGCCGACAGCTTTTCCAAAAGCAAGTTTTCTTTCTCGCAAAGTTCGGCTTTTCTTTTTTATCTCATCTGAAGTATCATCAGATTCCTTAAGACCATCTTTCCTTTTCCTTTATATTTGGCTTTACGTAATAATTCATCCTTCAAGCTGCCAAACAGATC
This sequence comes from Ehretia macrophylla, assembly GCA_037974665.1. Classification (NCBI taxonomy): domain Eukaryota; kingdom Viridiplantae; phylum Streptophyta; class Magnoliopsida; order Boraginales; family Ehretiaceae; genus Ehretia; species Ehretia macrophylla. The sequence goes on from CM075774.1 coordinate 1,185,955, forward strand.
TTCTGCCAACACATCTTGGGCAGATGGGATGTCCTCATTAGGATCTTGGGATTCTCCTGGTAAACACGCAAAAGCATTTGTAGACCTCATCGAAGTGTCTTCTAATGTAGAATCAGTGTCCACTGCACTTTTAAAATGTCTTAGGACATCTTCCTTGACTTCATCCAGATATGATACCATAACATCTTCATGGGAGCTTATCTGTTTCCTGATTTGGATTATTCTTAAAATATGAGAAAAATGAGATTCATTTTCTTGAGTCTTTTTCATTGTTTCTTCCATTTGGTCTTGATAGAGTGCTACCGTCTGAGAAATTTCATTGATATTGGGTTGACTATAAGTTTTCTTTGTCTTAAGATCATTTTTCAAGAGTTTTGCCCAAAATTTTTAAAGAAATTTTCTTTTCAAACAAAACATTTTTTCTTTATTTATCTCCACGACAGGGATCCATTTCCATATCTATGGGAGGCCAAATTCCATAAAGAAAAATAAAGAGCTTGATCCTTCAATATAAAGATCAGGATCATTTCCAATATAGGGACAAATTGCCAACCATTCTGTAAAAAGTCATTTATAAGGATCAGAGAGAATTTTGACCGGAGGGCCAAAACTTTCCACCATTGATGGATCCATGCAGAAAACCTGCGATTCTAAAAAATTTCAGGATTGAATTTTATAAACCAAGAATGTTTATGCTGAGGGTTTTCATGTAAGAAAACTTTGGAAAATGCTTCCACATAATCCCAATAATTAAAATGATAAGTATTTTTATCAATAGTAAATTGCCTTTCATTTAAGGTACTGATTCCCCATTCACTTGGAGAAAGAATTTTTCTAATATAGATTTTACCATAAGTATAAATTGGAAGAGTATTATTCTTCTTGAAATGTTCAATATCACATGAATTTGTGACTTGTAGAATTGATTCAAAATATACCCTGGACTTGTAATAAAGTACAGAAAATATATAATTATTCAAATATCGTTCCATAAGGTACAAATGATCATTAATCCACTGCTTATCAGCATTTTCAAGAGGTAAAATTATTCCCTCATGATGAGATACCTCAAAGGAGTCATCAGACTCTTCATGGTCAACTGCATGAGCATAAGATGATGATTGAGTAGTATTACTACTTTCTTTAATAACCTTTTTGATTTTATCAAAATCTGGATGTGATGGATCAATAGTGATCCCTCCTAGATTAACTATTTTTTGCCTGCAATGACCCTATTAGGATCAAGGTTACGACCTCTTCCTCTTACCCTGTTAGGATTAGAGGATCCTCCCCTAGCGGGGATCATCCTGCAAAAATTCACGGGTAAAAAAATCAGGAAGAGAATTATTATTCCCTTTAATATAATCAATATGAAAATCAAAAGGTGCAAAATTAGCTTGCCATCTCGCAAACATTTGTTTGGAAACATCATGTTTAAAATCTTTATTGAACATATATTTTGCTGCTTGACAATCTGTTTTTATCAAAAACTTTTGACGATATAAATCATCTTGAAATTTTAACACACATTTTACAATTGAAAGAATTTCTTTCGTAACAGTTGCATATTTTTGTTGATTATTATTCCATTTCCCTGAATGAAATCGAACAAGATATTCTTGTTTTGTTTCTGGATGAACTTGCTTTAAAATTCCTCCAAAACCAATCTCTGAAGCATCTGTTTCAACAATTTTATTCCATGTAGGATTAGCAAGCATTAAACAAGGCAAATTTTTAACCTTAGACTTAATTAACTTAATTTTTTCAATATGAACATTTGTACATGGTCCTGGTTTCTTTTTAAGTCTATCATGTAAGATAGCTGTATCACTAGCAAGATTTTTATAATATGGTAGAATATAATTTAAGCTACCAAGAAATCTCTGTAATTGAGTTTTATCAGTAATTTGATCAGGAAATTTAGAAGCAAATTCAATACTTCTTTTAATAGGAATAATCTTTCATTTTTCAATATTATGACCAAGAAATCTGACATTGGTTTGAAATAAAAGCATTTTTGGTTTGGAAATAACAAGACCATTTTGTATAACAATTTTCTTAAATATATCAAGATGTTTAAAATGTTGTTGTATGTCTTTAGAAAAGACCAAGATATCATCAATGTAGACGATAATAAAATCGCTAAAAGGAATGAATATTTCATTCATAATATTCTGGAATTCAGAAGGAGCATTTTTTAATCCAAAGGGCATAACATTCCATTCATAATGTCCAATTGGAATAGCAAAAGCAGTTTTATATCTGTCATTTTCACTAATCTGTATCTGCCAATATCCAGATTTAAGATCAAATTTTGAAAATATTAATGCATTATGCAATCGATCCAAAAGATCTTTCTTATTAGGAATAAGATGCTTAATCCATTTCAACACTTTATTAAGTGGTTTATAATTAATAACAAGTCTAGGATTACCTCTTTCTTGTTTTGGATGTTTATTAACATAAAAAACAGTACAACTCCATAAGGAGTAAGACTTTCTGATAAGATGCTTATATATAAGATTAGCTATTTTTTTTTTATACATAAATCAAGATATTCCTGATTCATTTGACAAGGACGAGCCTTAGTAGGAATCATCTTTTCCTCAAAATCAAATTTATAAGGTAAAGAAACAATATGCTTATTTCTATCCCAAAAAGCATTTGGGTGATCATTACAAATTTGTTAAGAAAAATCATGAGTAAGATGTTTAATCTTATCCTGTAATTTAGGATTTTTTTATCATATTATCAATATTATTGATATTCATCTCGTGCTTTAAGAAATTCAAATGTGATTCCTTAGCTTTCATTAAATTAGCTATCTGCCCTAGAATTTTCTCTCTAGGTTCGGTAATAAAACGAAATATCACAGGTTCTTTATTATAAGTTTATGTTATTCCATGATTATCTATACCTAATATTGGCATAATTTCATTTATAAAGGGAGTTCCTAGAATTATAGGACATGTCATGTTTTCAATTAAAAGAAAACTAGTAGAAATACAAACTTTTTCATAACATATAAATGCCTGAGGTAGTTTATATTTAACCTTTAATTTTTCTCCTGATGCAGAAGAAATAGAATGAGCAGGTTTCTCAAAATACTGAGTTGAATTAATCCTTCCTGTATGCAATTAAGATCAGCACCAGAATCAATCAAAGCAATCATATCTTTAATTATATGGTTTGGTTGAAAAAGTAAATTAATTCTAACCAACCATTTTTGCATAGTAATAACCTTCAATATATTAAGAAGATTTAAATCTACCTTAGCATCTGGTAAAGTATTAGAAGAACTAGGTTCCTGATGAACAAACATATCAATTTGTTCTTTAATTATTTGATTTTCTTGTCTAAGATCATTGATCTGGATTTGACGTTTATTAATTTCCTGTTTTAATTTGGAATGAGTGATAGGAATATTTTTCCCTTTTTTATCATTTATTTGATTAATAACATCCTTAATATTATAACCCTGTTTTGAACTGAAAATTTTTTCAATGGGTTTTTCAACAAAATTTTCTTTGGAGTAATGTTCCAAAATTTTCAATTTTAAAGAATCATCTTTAATATCTTCTAATAACTTCAAAACATCTAACCACCTATCAGAAGTAATCATATTAATTTTTAAATCATCAAATTGAGATAATATCTTATAATATTCATCATCAAAATTATTAACTTTGCACGTACATGGAGGAGAATCCTCCTTAGAAGATATATTATTAACTTCATCAGAAGAAGATTCAATATCTGAGCTATCTGAGCTAGAACTAGACAAATTGTCTATATCCATAAGTAATTTTGCCAATTGTTCTTTAGTGTGATCATCAAGATCTAAAGCATTTATCTTCTTTCGGAATTGCCGACATTTATTAGCATAATGACCCTTTTTACCACATCTATAACACGTGGGAATAGGCTTACGCTTATGTTTATATCTTTTTCTTTCATTTCTCTCTCTTCTTTTCCTAGCTTTTCGCTTATATTTAGGAGATGTATAATATTCCTTAGGCTTTTTAGGCCCTTTAGACTTAGTAAGTCTACAAGTAGATGGAAGTTCCATCGCAAATTGTTCACAAAATTGTCCTAATGTCTGTCTATCTGTCAGACCTTGTTTCTTAATCTGATAGTTTAATTTAATCTGATTACAAAGATCTAATCCTTATTTGACACATACACCTATTAATTCACCATAAGTGTACATATTATAAACAATATTATTGTTTGTATCTTTAATTAAGACTTTTCTAATTTTTTCTGCAAATGATGCAGGTAAACCATCAACAAATTGTGCTTTCCATTGGCTTTCACTAGCTTCTGGAAGTTCAAAAACTCTAGAAAGGAAAACATCTTTATACCATCTAAAAGATGTGAGAGTAGGACAACGTAAATTACGTAATAATGTCCTAGTTCTATCATAACTGGTAGTAAATTGACTACAAATGTTCAAGAATAGTAGCACACATTGTGTAAACAGCATTAGAAACTATTACACCATTTTTTTCTCTGGTGGCTTGAGCAATTTCTTGTCTCATTTCCAATGTAACACAATTATCAAACCAACCTTTTAATTGACCAGATAATCCAGATAATATAGCTTCACATATTACTGGTTCTTGATTACCAACTTGTTTACAGATCTGAGCATACATAAGCATGCATTCAACAACTCTTTTGATTTGTTTATCAGTCATACCATCTATATTCCATTCATAAATAGTACGATGATCAAAACTAGCATTTTTACTAAAATTAGTAGTATCTTCCTCTTATAAAATATCCTGTGGAGTAGGACGAGGATAATAGTACCTATTTTTCTTAGGTTTACTATCAAATTTACTAGATTCTCTCCTTTCTATTTTATTTACTTCCTCTGAAATATTCATTATTGATGATTTATTTTGAGGAATTAATTCATCTTCTGACTAAGAACTGTCAGAACTAATTTGTGTAAATCTATCAGACCCTAGATCAGACAATAATCCAATATGTAAATGAACTAAATTTTTGTTAATCAAATTGTCAATTTTTGACTCAGGATCCATCTTAAATCCTTCTAATTTAGGAGCAGGTTGAAAACCCATTTTCTTAGCTTGAGAAGAAGATGTTTCTCCTAATTTCAATTTTCCTATATCCTGGAGTGTGACCTTTGGAGGTTTCTGTTTTAAAGAATCTAATATTTGATTAACCTTTTTTTTCTAAACTAAGTAATCGCTCTCCTACAATTTATAGAGTACAATTAGTATAATTTCCTTGTTGAATAAGAGAGTTCAAATCCTGTATCATAACAGAAGTATTACCATTTTCAAATAATTTTAGAAAAGCTTTAGATTCAATTTGAAAATCATCTTTTCTAATAATTAATGGTTTAGTAGGAGGAAAAAAAGATTTTTCTTTGTTTCCTTGGACATCAGTCCATTCTCTTTCTATTGTATTAATAGCAAAAGAAATATAATGATCAATAAACCAAGGAACAAATTTATAAATTTTTTGTTCTTTTTTCATAAAATCATAATATTGATTTTCAATATTTTGCCATTGGGTATTATCAAAAGATGAAGATATCCATTTCCGAATAGGTTTCCAGTGAGCATGTAAAAATTCATTGTTAACATAAGTTTTTTCCCAACTTCCAGGGCTAAAAGTGAGTTTGGTCGTCATTAAACATGAAAACTCATTTCAGATGAAGTTATATCTTCCTTATTAATTCCATGAGGAATTTGATTATGTGAAATTCTTATTGCATCTATTTTTTCTGGTTGAACTATTTCACCTTCTTCAGATGGTGGTTTAAACCTATCTATTTCCTTATTAGGATCTTCTCTAATATAAGAAGTAGATGCTCTAGATGACTGAGGAAATTCCACAATTGGAGATATATAAGAGTGATTTGATGAAAAAGACCTAATTAATGTAGGTTCTTGTTTAAATCTAAGAAAGACATCGCCTTCAGCAGTCTGAACAACTTCAGATAGATCTGATTGAATTCTAGGTTGACTAGGAGTCACCTTTTCTAATTTCCAATTTTCAGGAAAGTCTATTTCTTCCAATTTAATCATTCTTCTAGTAGTAATCTTTGATTTAGACAAATTAGTCTCTATCATAACTATTGTACCAGCTTCATCCTGTAATTTACAGTTATGGTTCAAAGTATGTAGAACCTTATAATAAATTCTGTAACAGATACTCATAGTTTCAGAGTGAGGCATATAATTATATCCTTTGGTTTTTACATATAAAGTAACAGCTTCACGTATATTTCTATCAGATAAAGAAAGCTGTAAATTGGGATGAACATTAAAATAAACTGGTCCATAAGGGGGACTAGACTGAGTTTTTCCCATTAAATATAGTCTCCAATCTAAGTTCCTAGCATCCCTAAGAACTGCAATAAAACTTTCATTTAATCCTCCTAATGTAAGAGGCTTAAAGGCTATTTGTATTAAACCTATATGCAAATAATTATGTGTAGAATCATGACGCAAAATATTATCATTAGACAATAATTTAATTGTTAACTCATCATCTTCCATAGGGATTGATTGTTCAATAGTCTTAACAATATGCTTAAGACCCATATTTTCAAACATACCATATTGGTAAATAGTATTGGGCTGCACATATGGAATAGTCTATTTGTTTAACAAATCTAGTTGTTTTGGAAGATCATATTCTTCCTTTTTTTGTATTCTTTATATTATTTTTCTTTCTAAATGTAGAAAGCATGTTAAAAATTGCAGTACTGTCTGCTTCCAACCATCTGAAGAACGTGTAATAGTTCAACCAGAAAAAATAGATGCAATAAGAATTTCACATAATCAAATTCCTCATGGAATTAATAAGGAAGATATAACTTCATCTGAAATTAGATTTCATGTGTAATGACGACCAAACTCACTTTTAGCCCCTGAAGTTGGGAAAAAACTTATGTTAACAAAGAATTTTTACATGCTCACTGGCAACCTATTCGGAAATGGATATCTTCATCTTTTGATAAAACCCAATGGCAAAATATTAAAAATCAATATTATGATTTTATGAAAAAGGAACAAAAAATTTATAAATTTGTTCCTTGGTTTATTGATCATTATATTTCTTTTGCTATTAATACAATAGAAAGAGAATGGACTGATGTCCAAGGAAACAAAGAAAAATCTATTTTTTCTCCTACTAAACCATTAATTATTGGAAAAGATGATTTGGATAGTTCCTTGTTGATTAAAAAAAAATTTAGTTCATTTACATGTTGGATTATTGTCTAATCTAGGGTTTGATAGATCTACACAAATTAGTTATGACAGTTCTCAGTCAGAAGATGAATTAATTCCTCAAAATAAATCATCGATAATGAATATTTTAGAGGAAGTAAATAAAATAGAAAGGGGAGAATCTGGTAAATTTGCTAGTAAACCTAAGAATAATAGATACTATTATCCTCGTCCTACTCCACAAGATATTTTATATGAGGAAGATACTACTAATTTTAGTAAAAATGCTAGTTTTGATCATCGTACTATTTATGAATGGAATATAGATGGTATGTGTGACGCCGAGATTTCTCATCACGTTCATTCATAATTGTTGCATATCTCTTTGAGTATTTCAATATGCATTTCTTATTCTTGATTATATGTTTTATTAGTGGCTACTATTCATAAGAAAATCAACTGTCTAATTTGCTCGAATTAATATTTTTCCTAGATAGTATAACTTATAAAAGGAATCGTAAACATGTAGTTTTGGATTTTGAAGGTTGGGAACTTGCGTTTGAAAAATGATTAGTGTTTCGTTGAATAGTGTTACGTAACGTAAACATTGTTTTTAAACTAGTTAGCATTTAAATTGAGATTTAGCATAGTTTGACCAAGATTTTGTGGTAATTGACTTAAGCTAAATATAAAACACATACATATATACATCATATACCATATATGCATACAAATATTCAAAAAATAAGCCAAAAATACCCAAAAATAACCAAAAAAAAACCCTACACGGGAATAGTAATTTTTCATGCAAATTTTGTTCAACTTGATCTTCCAAGCTCTTCCAAAGGATTTCAAACCATCAAAAAGCTTCTCCCTTGCTCCTACATCTCTAATTTGGTAAGGGATTCCCTTATCTTTGTGCATTTGAATGTTTAGCTACAAGCTTTAAATTTTGAGATTTGTTATATCTTGCTTATCTATTGTTATTTATGCTTAAATTGGCCTCTATTATGATCATACAACATTCTTTTATAGCTATTTGAAAAATTTTATGGTTGAAAATGAAGTTTGGAGACATGGGGAAGAAGATGAATAGTGTTTGTAAATAGTAACCTACGAATTTTGGGGTTTTTGCGCATTTCTAATTTTTTTAATGCTTCTAATAGTTGCTATAACCCTTGAGAATGCTATATGTATCATAAAAATGGTGATAACTTGACTAGAATTGGAAGTTTAGCTTGAAATGCAAAGAGGACCTTAAAACGAAATATTGAGTTTGGCATGTTTGATGATGTAGTTGGTCTTAGAAGTGTTAGGAAGCTCTTAAAATGTAATTATGCCGCTTAATTGTTAATAGGATTAGGTAATTGTAGTTCAAATCACTAAAGAGACTTTTCGGTATTTTTGTGTTGACATGCTTAAAAATATGATTTCATGGCATTTAGTTGTATAATAAAGTGTCATTTGTGATTAGTGAAGTTAGATTTGAAGTTGGTTATCTCGTATGAAGATTAGAATCTAATTTGTAAGCATTTTGAAGGAGTTTTGTTGAAGTTTATGTGAATTAGTTGAGCTTATTGCATGATTAGCTATTTGAGGTATTATAATTGTTATATTTGTCTATTGAGTGAGTTATAAATTGTAATTTGGGTGAATAAGCTTGATAATAATTCTAGGTCATGCTTATAGTTGGATTATGTTTAAGTATTAAATGTATTTGTATAGAAAGTATATCTTTATGAGTAACATCTTATGAGTTAAGTATTTGTGAATATGTCTAAAGGAGGTACAATCTTTGCTTGCTAAGTTATTGCTAAAGAAAATCAGTCCATGCATGCAAGAAATGGAATTAAAAACATTGAGAACTTAATGTGTGTGTGTTCAATTGTGGCTGTCCAGATTTTTTAGCAAAATTGAGGCAACTTCGATCTTAAAACTGTATTAATTGGAGAAAGATTAGGGGTTGAATTATATACCATTAGAAAGCCTTACGGTCTAGTTTCTACAGCTTTTTACGGTGCATTAATCGGAGTTGTCTAGAGCAAGTTATGATAATTTTGGTGAGATGTGTCAGAAATGCCCTGTTACGCGAGAATCAGAATTTTGCTGTTATTTTGCTATAGTGATGATATAATTCAGTTCTAATTGGATTTATTCGATTAAGACCTTATTGTGTAGTGTCCTTGGATGATTAGTAACGTAATGGGGCTCCTATAGTTATGTTGTTTTCATGAATTGTAATTGAAATCTAATTGCTAGTAAAGTTAATTTAAATTGAAAGCTATTCTATTCGACTGTGAATGAGGAATGCTAGTAGAGTTGTGACACCTTTAGAGATAGGTAATGTTTCCATATATGCTAAACAATTCAATTGTTAGAATTAGTTGTTATTATCAATGGGCAACTAGTAAACACTTAGAAGAATTAAGTAAACTATGTGGAAGAATGTGTTTAATGCTTTTTGAAACTACATGTAAGGTAAGTTGTAAGTTAATAGTTGTCTATTATATGTTAAATGTAATTAACTTAAGTTGATCCTACTAGTGATATGTTAGAATCTTAGCTTGAAGTATAGTTATTTTGCTAAAATGGTATGTGAGTTATTAAATGGTTGATAATTAACTTTTCTATTAGTTAATAAATGCATTTCTTTCCCTATGAGCTAATGATGGGCTATCTTCATGGAGATATTACTAACTATTGTAAGTAAAGTAGAATATGAATTAAAAGCTCATTAAAGTAGTAAAATGTTAGATAAGTTAGGTGCATAGATCATGTATTATTTGAGCTATATTAATTATAGGTAATTATTTTGATATTCAAATGAAATTTATATAGTTAATTGATAAAGTGTTATATTTGTATGAAAAGACTAGGGTTGCACATTTGAGTTAAGTCGAGAAGGTTGGAGTTCATCTAAGCTTTACCTTGCATAATTAACCTAATCCAAGGTGAGGGAGTTTTCATCTTTTGTTTGTACATCTTAACTTATTTTATTGGTTATAGATTGTATGATTAGTAATTGAAATAGTTTATATGTACTATTTACTTGCTATCTTGTGTTTAATTGTGAGGGCGGCCTACTTTGTCGTCCCTCTTATGTGATTTTGATATTCTTGATTCTCGTAATCTTGTCTCGGGGTTGCGCAACCTTTTCGGACATGGTAACGTAGAGAAACACGGGCGGGGTCGAGTTTGCCGTGCTTCCTCGTCTACCATGGTGCCTTTTCCCTTCTTGCTGAGGCATACTCCACTACTCCAGAGGTGTGGTTCACCTGCTGTGCATGGACCTACCTCAGGAGAAAGGGTCGTAGGATCGGGATACATCCGGAGTGTCCCAACTTGTTGGATTAAGGGTTTGTCGGCACTTGAGTGATGATCGTGGTTCGTGGTTTGAGTTTGAAGACTTGCAGTGGAACCGTATCCTTTTATAAAGTGTTTAATTACTTGTTTCAATAACTTGCTTAATTGTGATATTTATGTGCTATCTTTGTGCATTTCATGAAAGCATTCATCGGTATGCTGCATCACCTCCCTCACTGAGTATACTTGTTGTATACCCACCCTCGTTTCTAACACCTTTCAGGATCAGTGCTATCAAGGATAGAAAAGAAGGCTCGAGAGTTTTGTCATTGATTATGTTGGCTTACGTGGATTTCCATTGAATTCAGTTTTGTATTTGTAAAGTTAAGTTTTGAATGTATTGATAGTTATGAATGACTTGTAATATTGTAATAACTTGTAATCTTTACTTTATTTTCTGGTAGCTGCATGTTTGCATTTTTTGACTGGTTGACGAACTTAAATTATAAAAAAGAAAACTAGATATTATTATAGTGGTATTATAAGTAAAATTATAATTATAGATGTTCAACAATTAATGAATACATGCTTGTGTGACTTCAATGTTGGATCCAAGGTTCGGATGGCCTTTATGAATTGTTGTATGAGATAGTTATGGTAGAGGGGATGAAGAAATGGAGTTAGATCATAGTTTTGTGGTTATAAATATTATTTACAGGTTTTGAATTGTCCTATATATAGGGAAAACTCCGTCCGTTTTTCCCTAAATTTCGTGCATAGGGTTTGGAATTGGGTTGTGATTAGCATGGCTATTAGAGCCTCTGGTCTCGTGTGGGATCGGGGCGTTACAGTTAGTATCAGAGCTTAGCAGCTCACAGCCGGGACAGGGTCCTCGGCCTGGATGGTAGCGACCCTCGAGTGCATGCATGCGAAGTGTGTTTTGAATAGGAACGTGCTCGTATGTAAACCTTGTGTGTGTGCTTGTACCAAAATGTGTAGGTATGTGCCTTATTGTGTTAACCTGATGAATTTGCAATACGTGCAAATGTGTGATTTTGTGTAGACCTATGTGACCTATTTGTGTAGTAATGAGAAATATGTGAGATGTGTATTATGTGATCATGAGTGCACTTATGTGGTGTATAGGTGCAATATGTGAAGGTTACGTGACATAAGCATTTGATATGATTAATTGTGTATTTATTGATTCATTAAGTGTTTACTTACTTTAGTTATTTGTAATAATGTGCATTAAGAATTTATTTTAAATAGAATCAACTACATACACGCCTTACCCTTCGAAATGGTAAGTAATTTCCTCCACCTGAAAGAGTCAACTAGTAGCGGACCTTCTAAGAGGTGGACCAACAGATGAAGAACAGTTGATCAGTAGTTTATGATGATCAATAGATAATATTCATTACTCGAGCTTGATATTTAATAATCGGCTACTGGTATCTTTCTCGGTAATTTTCTCTGGAATTCTTGTTAGAGCTCTTGTTGGCATTTTCTTTGGATTTCTTCCTCGGTAATCTTATTCGGAATTCTAAATTGGATTTCTTAATTAAAGCCTTTATTTGGCATTCATAATTGGGATTTTTTTTTGACTTCTCATTCTGGATTTCTTATCGGGTAATCTTCCAATTCTCATACGAAGATTTTGTTGGAGTTCTTATTGGCATTCCTAAGTGATGGGGTTCTAGGGAGTTCCATATGAAGGCTCTTATTGGCGTGTTCTCTTGGTACTTCTATTTGGAATTCTTTGTGATCTCGCATTTGAACTACTTGTTCAGGGTATTCAAGATACATATGTGGATTTCTCTTGAAAAGAAGAAATTGCGAGGACGCAATTTGTTTAAGGGGGAGTAAATGTGACGCCCGAGATTTCTCATCACGTTCATTCATAATTGTTGCATGTCTCTTTGAGTATTTCAATGTGCATTTCTTATTCTTGATTATATGTTTTATTAGTGGCTACTATTCATAAGAAAATCAACTGTCTAATTTGCTCGAATTAATATTTTTCCTAGATAGTATAACTTATAAAATGAATCGGGAACTTGTAGTTTTGGATTTTGAAGGTTGGGAACTTGCGTATGAAAAATGATTAGTGTTTCGTTGAATAGTATTACATAATGTAAACATTATTTTTTAAAACTAGTTAGCATTTAAATTGAGATTTAGCATAGTTTGACCAAGATTTTGTAATAATTGACTTAAGCTAAATATACAACACATACATATATACATCATATACCATATATGCATACAAATATTCAAAAAATAAGCCAAAAATGCCCCAAAATAGCCAAAAAAAATCCTATACGGGAATAGTAATTTTCATGCAAATTTTGCTCAACTTGATCTTCCAAGCTCTTCCAAAGGATTTCAAACCATCAAAGAGCTTCTCCTTTGCTCCTACATCTCTAATTTGGTAAGGGATTCCCCTATCTTTGTGCATCTGAATGTTTAGCTACAAACTTTAAATTTTGAGATTTGTTATATCTTGCTTATCTATGGTTATTTATACTTAAATTGTCCTCTATTATGATCATACAACATTCTTTTTTAGCTATTTGAAGAATTTTGTGGTTGAAAATGAAGTTTGGGGACTTGGGGAAGAAGATGAATAGTGCCTGTGAATAGTAACCTGCGAATTTTGGGGTTTTTGCATTTCTAATTGTTTTAATGCTTCTAATAGTTGCTATAACCCTTGAGAATGCTATATGTATCATAAAAATGGTGATAACTTGACTAGAATTAAAAATTTAGCTTGAAATGCAAAGAGGACCTTAAAACGAAATGTTGAGTTTGGCATGTTTGATGATGTAGTTGGTCTTAGAAGTGTTAGGAAGCTCTTAAAATGTAATTATGCCGCTTAATTGTTAATAGGATTAGGTAATTGTAGTTCAAATCACTAAAGAGAATTTTCGGTATTTTTGTGTTGACATGCTTAAAAATATGATTTCATGGCATTTAGTTGCATCATAAAGTGTCATTTGGGATTAGTAAAGTTAGATTTGAAGTTGGTTATCTCGTATGAAGATTATAATCTAATTTGTAAGCATTTTGAAGGAGTTTTGTTGGAGTTTATGTGAATTAGTTGAGCTTATTGCATGATTAGCTATTTGAGTTATTATAATTGTTATATTTGTCTATTGAGTGAGTTATAAATTGTAATTTGGGTGAATAAGCATGATAATAATTCTAGGTCATGTTTATAGTTGGATTATGTTTAAGTATTAAATGTGTTTGTATAGAAAGTATAATTTTATGAGTGAGATCTTATGAGTTAAGTATTTGTGAATATGTCTAAAGGAGGTACAATCTTTGCTTGCTAAGTTATTGCTAAAGAAAATCAGTCCATGCATGCAAGAAATGGAATTAAAAACATTGAGAACTTAATGTGTGTGTGTTCAACTGTGGCTGTCCAGATTTTTCAGCAAAATTGAGGAAACTTCGATCTTAAAACTGTATTAATTGGAGAAGGATTAGGGGTTGAATTATATACCGTTAGAAAGCCTTATGAGTCTAATTTCTACAGCTTTTTACGGTGCATTAATCGGAGTTGTCTAGAGCAAGTTATGATCATTTTGGTGAGATGTGTCATAAATGCCCTGTTACGCGAGAATCAGAATTTTGCTGTTATTTTGCTATAGTGATGATATAATTCAGTTCTAATTGGATTTATTCGATCAAGACCTTATTGTGTAATGTCCTTGGATGATTAGTAATGTAATGGGGCTCTTATAGTTATGTTGTTTTCATGAATTGTAATTGAAATCTAATTGCTAGTAAAGTTAGTTTAAATTGAAAGCTTTTCTATTCGATTGTAAATGAGGAATGCTAGTAGAGTTGTGATGGTCACCACCTTTAGAGATAGGTAATGTTTCTATATATGCTAAATAATTCAATTGTTAGAATTAGTTGTTATCAATGTGCAATTAGTGAACACTTAGAAGGGTTAAGTAAACTATGTGGGAGAATGTATTTAATGCTTTTTGAAACTACATGTAAGGTTAATTGTAAGTTGATAGTTGTCTATTATATATTAAATGTAATTAATTTAAGTTGATCCTACTAGTGATATGTTAGAATCTTAGCTTGAAGTATATTTATTTTGGTAAAAAGGTATGTTAGTTATTAAATGGTTGATAATTAACTTTTTCTATTAGTTAATAAATGCATTTCTTTCCCTATGAGCTAATGTTGGGCTATCTTCATGGAGATATTACTAACTATTGTAAGTAAAGTAGAATATGAATTAGAAGTTCATTAAAGTAGTAAAATGTTAGATAAGTTAGGTACATAGATCATGCATTATTTGAGCTATATTAATTCTAGTTAATTATTTGGATATTCAAATGGAATTTATATAGTTAATTGATAAAGTGTTATATTTGTATGAAAAGACTAGGGTTGCACATTTGAGTTAAGTCGAGAAGGTTGGAGTTCATCTAAGCTTTACCTTGCATAATTAACCTAATCCAAGGTGAGGGAGTCTTCATCTTTTGTTTGTACATCTTAACTTATTTTATTGGTTATAGATTGTATGATTAATAATTGAAATAGTTTATATGTACTATTTACTCGTTATCTTGTGTTTTCTCGTGTTATTTGTGTTTAATTGCGAGGGTGGGGTACTTTATCGTTCCTCTTATGTGTTTTTGGTATTTTTGATTCTCGTAATCTTGTCTCAGGGTTGCGCAACCTTTTCGGACATGGTAGCGTCGAGAAACACGGGCGGCGTCGGGCTTGCCGTGTTCCCTCGACTACCATGGTGTCTATTCCCTTCTCGCGCAGGCATACTCCACTACCCCAGAGGCCTGGTTCACCTGCTGGGGATGGACCTACCTCAGGAGAAAGGGTCGTAGGATCAGGATACATCCAGAGTATCCCAACTTGTTGGAGTAAGGGTTTGCTGGCACTTGAGTGATGATCGTGGTTCGTGGTTCGAGTTTAAAGACTTGCAGTGGAACCGTATCCTTTTATAAAGTGTTTAATTACTTGTTTCAATAACTTGCTTAATTGTGATATTTATGTGCTATCTTTGTGCATTTCATGAAAGCATTCCTTGGTATGCTGCATCACATCCCTCACTAAGTATACATGTTGTATACTCACCCTCGTTTCTAACACCTTTCAGGATCAGTACTATCAAGGATAGAAAAGATGGCTCGAAAGTTTTGTCATTGATTATGCTGTCTTACGTTGATTTTCATTGAATTCAGTTTTGTATTTGTAAAGTTAAGTTTTGAATGTATTGATAGTTATGAATGACTTGTAATATTGTAATAACTTGTAATCTTTACTTTATTGTCTGGTAGTTGCATGTTTGCATTTTTTGACTGGTTGACGAACTTAAATTATAAGAAAGAAAACTAGATATTATTATAGTGGTATTATAAGTGAAATTATAATTATAGATGTTCAACAGTTAATGAATACATGCTTGTGTGACTTCAATGTTGGATCCAAGGGTCGGATGGCCTTTATGAATTGTTGTATGAGATAGTTATAGTAGAGGGGATGAAGGAATGGAGTTAGATCATAGTTTTGTGGTTATAAATATTATTTACAGGTTTTGAATTGTCCTATCTATAGGGAAAACTCCGTCCGTTTTTTCCTAAATTTCGTCCATAGGGTTTGGAATTGGGTTGTGATTAGCATGGCTATTAGAGCCTCTGGTCTCGTGAGGGATCGCGGCGTTACAATATGACTGATAAACAAATCAAAAGAGTTGTTGAATGCATGCTTATGTATGCTCAGATCTGTAAACAAGTTGGTAATCAAGAACCAGTAATATGTGAAGCTATATTATCTGGATTATCTGGTCAATTAAAAGGTTGGTTTGATAATTGTGTTACATTGGAAATGAGACAAGAAATTGCTCAAGCCACCAGAGAAGAAAATGGTGTAATAGTTTCTAATGCTGTTTACACAATGTGTGCTACTATTCTTGAACATTTTTGTAGTCAATTTACTACCAGTTATGATAGAACTAGGACATTATTACGTAATTTACGTTGTCCTACTCTCACATCTTTTAGATGGTATAAAGATGTTTTCCTTTCTAGAGTTTTTGAACTTCCAGAAGCTAGTGATAGCCAATGGAAAGCACAATTTGTTGATGGTTTACCTGCATCATTTGCAGAATAAATTAGAAAAGTCTTAATTAAAGATACAAACAATAATATTGTTTATAATATGTACACTTATGGTGAATTAATAGGTGTATGTGTCAAAGAAGGATTAGATCTTTGTAATCAGATTAAATTAAACTATCAGATTAAGAAACAAGATCTGACAGATAGACAGACATTAGGACAATTTTGTGAACAATTTGCGATGGAACTTCCATCTACTCGTAGACTTACTAAGTCTAAAGGGCCTAAAAAGCCTAAGGAATATTATACATCTCCTAAATATAAGCGAAAAGCTTGGAAAAGAATAGAGAAAAATGAAAGAAAATGATATAAACCGAAGCCTAAGCCTATGCCCACGTGTTATAGATGTGGTAAAAAGGGTAATTATGCTAATAAATGTCGGCAATTCCGAAAGAAGATAAATGCTTTAGATCTTGATGATCACACTAAAGAACAATTGGCAAAATTACTTATGGATATAGACAATTTGTCTAGTTCTAGCTCAGATATTGAATCTTCTTTTGATGAAGTTAATAATATATCTTCTAAGGAGGATTCTCATCCATGTACGTGCAAAGTTAATAATTTTGATGATGAATATTATAAGATATTATCTCAATTTGATGATTTAAAAATTAATATGATTATTGCTGATAGGTGGTTGGATGTTTTGAAGTTATTAGAAGATATTAAAGATGATTCTTTAAAATTGAAAATTTTGGAACATTACTCCAAAGAAAATTTTGTTGAAAAACCCATTGAAAATTTTTTCAGTTCAAAACAGAGTTATAATATTAAGGATGTTATTAATCAAATAAATGATAAAAAAGGGAAAAATATTCCTATCACTCATTCCGAATTAAAACAGGAAGTTAATAAACTTCAAAGCCAGATCAATGATCTTAGATAAGAAAATCAAATAATTAAAGAACAAATTGATATGTTTGTTCATCAGGAACCTAGTTCTTCTAATACTTTACCAGATGCTATAGTAGATTTAAATCTTCTTAATATATTGAAGGTTATTATTACGCAAAAATGGTTGGTTAGAATTAATTTACTTATTCAACCAAATCATATGATTAAAGATATGATTGCTTCGATTGATTCTGGTGCTGATCTTAATTGCATACATGAAGGATTAATTCTAACTCAGTATTTTGAGAAAACTGCTCATTCTATTTCTTCTGCATCAGGAGAAAAATTAAGGGTGAAATATAAACTACCTCAGGCATTTATATGTTATGAAAAAGTTTGTATTTCTACTAGTTTTCTTTTAATTGAAAACATGACATGTCCTATAATTCTAGGAACTACCTTTATAAATGAAATTATGCCAATATTAGGTATAGATAATCATGGAATAACAGGAACTTATAATAAAGAACCTGTGATATTTCGTTTTATTACCGAACCTAGTGAGAAAATTCTAGGGCAGATAGCTAATTTAATGAAAGCTAAGGAATCACATTTGAATTTCTTAAAGCATGAGATGAATATCAATAATATTGATAATATGATAAAAAATCCTAAATTATAGGATAAGATTAAACATCTTACTCATGATTTTTCTTTACAAATTTGTAATGATCACCCAAATGCTTTTTGGGATAGAAAGAAGCATATTGTTTCTTTACCTTATGAAATTGATTTTGATGAAAAGATAATTCCTACTAAGGCTCGTCCTTGTCAAATGAATCAGGAATATCTTGATTTATGTAAAAAAGAAATAGCTAATCTTATAGATAAGCATCTTATCAGAAAGTCTTACTCCTCATGGAGTTGTACTGCTTTTTATGTTAATAAACATGCAGAACAAGAAAGAGGTAATCCTAGACTTGTTATTAATTATAAACCACTTAATAAAGTGTTGAAATGGATTAGGTATCCTATTCCTAATAAGAAAGATCTTTTGGATCGATTGCATAATGCATTAATATTTTCAAATTTTGATCTTAAATCTGGATATTGGCAGATACAGATTAGTGAAAAGGACATATATAAAACTGCTTTTGCTGTTCCAATTCGACATTATGAATGGAATGTTATGCCCTTTGGATTAAAAATTGCTCCTTCTGAATTCCAGAATATTATGAATGAAATATTCATTCCTTTTAGCGATTTTATTATCGTCAACATTGATGATATCATGGTCTTTTCTAAAGACATACAACAACATTTTAAACATCTTGATATATTTAAGAAAATTGTTATACAAAATGGTCTTGTTATTTCCAAACCAAAAATGCTTTTATTTCAAACCAAGGTCAGATTTCTTGGTCATAATATTGAAAAAGGAAAGATTATTCCTATTAAAAGAAGTATTGAATTTGCTTCTAAATCTTCTGATCAAATTACTGATAAAACTCAATTACAAAGATTTCTTGGTAGCTTAAATTATATTCTACCATATTATAAAAATCTTGCTAATGATATGGCTATCTTATATGATAGACTTAAAAAGAAACCAGGACCATGGATAAATGTTCATACTGAAAAAATTAAGTTAATTAAGTCTGAGGTTAAAAATTTTCCTTGTTTAATGCTTGTTAATCCTACATGGAATAAAATTGTTGAAACAGATACTTCAGAGATTGGTTTTGGAGGAATTTTAAAGCAAGTTCATCCAGGAACAAGACACGAATGTCTTGTTGGATTTCATTCAGGAAAAGGCAATAAGAAGCAAGAAAAATATGGAACTGTTGCGAAAGAAATTCTTTCAATTGTAAAATGTGTGTTAAAATTTCAAGATAATTTATATTGTCAAAAGTTTTTGATAAAAACAGATTGTCAAGCAGCAAAATATATGTTCAATAAAGATTTTAAACATAATGTTTCCAAACAAATGTTTGCGAGATGGAAGCTAATCTTGCACCTTTTGATTTTCATATTGATTATATTAAAGGGAATAATAATTATCTTCCTGATTTTCTTACCCGTAAATTTTTGCAGGATGATCCCCGCTAGGGGAGGATCCTCTAACCCTAATAGGGGAAGAGGAAGAGGTCGTAACCTTGATCCTAATAGGGTCATTGTAGGCAAAAAATTAGTTAATCTAGGAAGGATCACTATTGATCCATCACATCTTGATTTTGATAAAATCAAAAAGGTTATTGAAGAAAGCAGTAATAATGCTCAATCATCATCTTATGCTCATGCAGTTGACCATGAAGAGTCTGATGACTCCTTTGAGATATCTCATCATGAGGAAATAATTTTACCTCTTGAAAATGCTGATAAGCAGTGAATTAATGATCCTTGGTACCGTATGAAACGATATGTGAATAATTATATGTTTCCTGTACTTTATTACAAGTCCATGGTATAGTTTGAATCAATTCTACAAGTCACAAATTCATGTGATATTTAACATATCAAGAAGAATAATACTCTTCCAATTTATACTTATAGCAAAATCTATATTAAAAAAATTCTTTCTCCAAATGAATGGGGAATCAATACCTTAAATGAAAGGCAATTTATTCTTGATAAAAATACTTATCATTTTAATTATTGGGATTATGTGGAAGCATTTTCCAAAGTTTTCTTATATGAAAACCCCCAGCATAAACATTCTTGGTTTATAAAATTCAATCCTGAAATATTTCAGAAACGCAGATTTCCTGCATTGATTCATCAATGGTGGAAAAGTTTTGGACCCCCGATCAAAATTCTCCCTGATCCTTATAAAGAACTTTTTACTGAATGGTTGGCAATTTGTCCCCATATTTGAAATGATCTTGATCTTTATATTGAAGGATCAAGCTCTTTATTTTTCTTTATGGAATTTGGTCTCCTATGGATATGGAAATGGATCCCTGTTGCGGAGATAAATAAAGAAAAAATGTTTTGTTTGAAAAGAAAATTTCTTTCAAAATTTTTGGCAAAACTCTTGAAAAATAATTCTGAGACAATGAAACCTTATGGTCAACCCAATATCAATGAAATTTCTCAGACGATAGCACTCTATCAAGACCAAATGGAAGAAACAAAGAAAAAGACTCAAGAAAATGAATCTCATTTTTCTCATATTTTACGAAAAATCCAAATGAGGAAACAGATAAGCTCCCATGAAGATGTTATGGCATCATATCTAGATGAAGTCAAGGAAGATTTCCTAAGGCATTTTAAAAGTGCAGTGGACACTGACTCTACATCAGAAGACACTTCGATAAGGTCTACAAATGCTTTTGCTTGTTTACCAAGAGAATCCCAAGATCCTAATGAGGATATCCCATCCGCCCAAGATGTGTTGGCAGAAGATGTGACACCCAGACCCAGCACGTAGCGAATAGTACCTACTTGCATGTACTTATGTGTTTACTTTAAATGTTTAGTTATAATTACATATTTATGTTAATTTATTCATTTATTTACACTATTTTCATATTTCTTGAAATACGTGCAAATAATATTTAGTAAATTTAAATGAGGCAATTACCTTTGTAAAATAATTATTAGAAATTATTATACTGCATTTGGGTGCTAATTTACATTATTTTCAATTAATTGAAAAGTAGCACCTGAGCCCGGGTTAAATTTTTAAGTCTTCTATTTTTCTAAACTTTTATTTTTCTCATGTTACTTGGTATTTATTTAGTATTTGTTCACTGAAAGTATGTGCATAGAATATCTAAAACATGAGATATAAAATAGTTGTGTCCCCGAGTGAATAATATAAACTATAATGCATTTTGGGCTATTTGGTACTTGATTTCTCTAAAGCCCAAAACCTAATCTTCTATCTATATCTAAACACATAAAATAACTATTTTATTATTTTATTAATTTATTTACCAAAATTTACCTTAATAACATTTCAATTGATTTAAATCTACTATTTGAATATGAAATCCCGGACCCCGGGAATAATTATTTTTAATGTTATCACCATTTTCCTTTATTTAAAATCCATTTAATTGATCTACAAGAATTAATTAATTATTATTTGTATTTATTTTAATTATATTTATATAACTTGTTCGGGACCATTATCTTATTGTTATTTTTATTTAAATTATTTACATGCCTTTTTTAATTTATTTTACCGTTCAAACGGAAAGTCCGGGCCCGGATCTGAACGAATTAGTTTATTATTTTAATAATTATATTTATTTACGTTTCCCGGACCTGAAGGAACTGGCTTATTATTTTTAATAATTACAGTTAATTAGTTGGCCCAGAGCTGGATGAGTCATTTTATTATTTTTGATTTATTCTTAATAATTCCATTAATTCAATTTACATCCAAATGATTTACCTAAAACAAATATCTCGTTATTTTTGCTATTTGTATTTATTCTGTTTATGTATATATTTAATTAACTTATCTTCTCCGTTCGAATCATTAGTTGCACTATACTAGTCACTTAGCAAAATTGTTTGATCTTCCATGCACGCTACGTGGCATTTAGAACTTTCTCTGCATGTTGACTTTGCTTGAGTTTTAATTTCGTGGCACTTAAAAACAAAGCAATATAACTTATAACTAAATAAAAGACAAAAGGCATTAAATCATTTACACAAAAAAAAAAAACAAAGCTAAAGCACTAAAGCACTAAGCAAAAGTATTATATATATTTCGTTCTTCACCACTGCCACTGATTAGTTAAGCAAATAAAACATTTACATCATTCACCAAGCTAGGCATTGACTTTATTTTATTCTTCATTCCATTTATCACCTATCATCTATATGATATCATATTAGACCAAACCAAAAGAAAAAAAGAATGTGAACCGTCGGGTAAAGAGGGAAAAAAATGAGAAAAGAGGGAAAAATTGGGAAAAGCTTAGGGTTGATCTTTGGAGCTAATTGGAGGTGTGTTGGAGCATCCTAGAGCTTCTACAGGTATCTACGCTTTCATTTGTGAGGGATTTTCACCTATTTTTGCATTTTCTATTGTTTTTGCTTAATGGTTGAATTTCAAGATTTGCATGTATATGTCAATATTAGGCTTAATACATTTACAAAGAGTAGTATACATGTGCTAGAGACTTGTTTTGTGGTGCTTGATGCTTTGGTTATGGTTGTTTTGCAAATGGTGATGTGAGGAAGATGATGAATAGTGCTTGTTGTTAGGGTTTTAATGAATTTGCTAATTAGCTTGAATTGAGACTTCAATTAGATGCTCTAGGCCCTAGTGAAGCTAGTTGAAAAGCCACGTCAGGTTGAATCAACCAAAACCGAGCTAAATTGTGTAATTAATCGACTTTAAAAAGGAGACTTTTCTCGTCGAGCAATCCGGGCAAGTTTGGGTTTTGATTCGGGTATCTTTGAGCTAAGGAAGCACATTTGGTGCTTTCGTTTCGCAAAAATAGAGTTCGGTTAGTATAGTTGTAGTTCAAACCCATTCGGGGTATTCCCGAACTTTTGCTTCTAAAATGAGTTTTTATGATTCTAATAGGTGTCTATGGGCTTAATTAAGAATGTAGAAAGATTAGGATATGATTTGGAAACCTTGAAACACGCATAGGAGAAAGAAAACTTGGTTAAAGAAAGGGGAAAAGTAGTTTTTAGCCATTTTTGTTGCATTTGAAACTTGTTGTGGAATTTTCTTGTCTTGTATTGAATATCTAAAATATAATTAATCTATTTGAGTAACTGATTTATGTTGAGTGCTTCTTTTGGGATCTTAAAGCTATTTTCGTGCTTGTGTGAACTTGTATCGTGCTTATATGTGAGGGCGGCCTACTTTGTCGACCCTCTTACGTGTTATGAGATATCTTGATTGCTTGTGACTTGTCTCGGGGTTGCGCAACCTTATCGGACATGGTAGCGTCGAGAAACACGGGCGACATCGGGCTTGCCGTGCTCCCTCGACTACCATGGTGCATATTCCCTTCTCGCTGAGGCATATTCCACTACCCCAGAGGCGTGGTTCACCTGCTGGGCATGGACCTACCTCAGCAGAAAGGGTCGTAGGATCGGAATACATCCGAAGTATCCCAACTTGTTGCAGTAAGGGATTTGCCAGCATGGACGTGAAGTTCATGGTTCGTGGCTCGCGATTGAAGAATTGAAATGGAACCGTATCCTTTTTAATGTGGTTAATTACTTGGCTTTCTATCTTGCTGGTTTATGTTACATATATATGTTTTTTTTGTGTTTTCATATCATATTGCACGCCCGGTATATTGCATCACCTCTTCACTGAGTATACATGGTGTATACTCACCCTCGTTTCTAACACCTTTCAGGATCAGTGCTATAAGCTGGAAATAGGATTGTCTTCTATGTGGCCTGCCTGCTCTATCAGTATGAAGAACAAGGAAGAATGTGTACATTATGTGCTTGTATACTATTTGAGACCTTATGGTCATATATGTATTTGTGATATCTTAAGAAATGTAATATTAAAGTTTTAGTCTTGGGTGATAGTTGGGTGCTAGTGGTTTGTAATTACTTCAATCATTTACTCTTCGGTTTAGTTGACTTGCATGTTGATAGGGTTGAAATAGATTGAAGTTGTGGATTATGTTCTTGTGGTTGTATGTTATTGTTTGCAGGTTTCCAAATAGTACTATATATAGGAGAAACTCCGTCCGTTTTCTCCTAAATTTCATCCTCGGTGTTTGGAATTGGGTGAGAATAGCATGATAAATAGGAGTCCCGGTCTCGTGAGGGATTGGGGCATTACAGAAGTGGTATCAGAGTTTAGTTAGCTCTCAACCGGGACAGGGTCCTCGGTCTGTTGGGTAGCAACCCTCGAGTGCGTGCATGTGGAATGTGTTTTGAATAAGAATGTGCTTGCATGTAATCCTTGTGTGTGTCTTTGTGTGAAAATATGTACATTTGTGCCTCACTGTGTTAACCTGACGAATGTGCAAAATGTGCAAATGTGTAATTTCGTGTGAACCTAGGTGACTTATTCATGTAGTAATAGAAAATATGTGATATGTGTACTATGTGACTATGAGTACATTTATGTGCGCAATATGTGAAGATTATGTGGTAGGAACATTTAATTGATTCCTTAAGTATCTATTTGTTTTAGTTATTTGTAATAATGTGCATTAAGAGTTTATTTTAAATAGAATCAATTGCATAAATATATTACCCCTTTGAAAATGGTAAGTAATCACTCTCCTTATTAAGGAAGCCAGAAGCAGGTCTCTTGAAGATATGAACCAACAGAGGCAACCGTAGTTTATGTCAGTGAACAACAAGAAATACTTCTAGAAGCAAGTTTGGGATTCTCATGGGGTATTCTTCACTATTTTCTCAGTATTCAGAACTGAGATTCTTATTTGGTATTATCGTTGGTATTTTCATTTGAGACTCTCGACTGGACTTCTTATTCAATCATCATATATGGAATTCTTATATTGGTATTCGAATACATAGGAGCTTCTATTCAGACTTTTTGAGTTGGTGCTCGTAAGCAGAGCCTTATTTTTGGTGTCCCTGTTCAGAATTTATTATTTGGAATTCTCTTTGGCCACTTGCTGGGATTTCTATCTGAAAGTTCATATTGGTTTCCTTGGTACTTCTCCATGGTATTTTCTGTAATATTCGCATTCAAGGTTCTTATTCAGGGAGTTCAGAGTGCTTGTGTGGAGTTCTCTTGAAAGAAGTAATTGCGAGGATGCAATTGTTTGAAGGAGGGGAGAGTGTGACACCCAGACCCAGCACGTAGCGAATAGTACCTACTTGCATGTACTTATGTGTTTACTTTAAATGTTTAGTTATAATTACATATTTATGTTAATTTATTCATTTATTTACACTATTTTCATATTTCTTGAAATACGTGCAAATAATATTTAGTAAATTTAAATGAGGCAATTACCTTGGTAAAATAATTATTAGAAATTATTATATTGCATTTGGGTGCTACTTTACATTATTTTCAATTAATTGAAAAGTAGCACCTGAGCCCGGGTTAAATTTTTAAGTCTTCTATTTTTCTAAACTTTTGTTTTTCTCATGTTACTTGGTATTTATTTAGTATTCGTTCACTGAAAGTATGTGCATAGAATATCTAAAACATGAGATATAAAATAGTTGTGTCCCCGAGTGAATAATATAAACTATAATGCATTTTGGGCCATTTGGTACTTGATTTCTCTAAAGCCCAAAACCTAATCTTCTATCTACATCTAAACACATAAAATAACTATTTTATTATTTTATTTACCAAAATTTACCTTAATAACATTTCAATTGATTTAAATCTACTATTTGAATATGAAATCCCGGACCCCGGGAATAATTATTTTTAATGTTATCACCATTTTCCTTTATTTAAAATCTATTTAATTGATCTACGAGAATTAATTAATTATTATTTGTATTTATTTTAATTATATTTATATAACTTGTTCGGGACTATTATCTTATTATATTATTTATTTAAATTATTTTACATGCCTTTTTTAATTTATTTTACTGTTCAAACGGAAAGTCCGGGCCCGGATCTGAACGAACTAGTTTATTATTTTAATAATTATATTTATTTATGTTTCCTAGACCTGAAGGAACTGGCTTATTGTTTTTAATAATTACATTTAATTAGTTGGCCCAGAACTGAATGAGTCATTTTATTATTTTTGATTTATTCTTAATAATTCCATTAATTCAATTTACATCTAAATGAGTTAGCTAAAATAAATATCTCGTTATTTTTACTATTTGTATTTATTCTGTTTATGTATATATTTAATTAACTTATCTTCTCCGTTCGAATCATTAGTTGCACTATACTAGCCACTTAGCAAAATTGTTTGATCTTCCATGCACGCTACGTGGCATTTAGAACTTTCTCTGCATGTTGACTTTGCTTGAGTTTTAATTTCGTGGCACTTAAAAACAAAGCAATATAACTTATAACTAAATAAAAGACAAAAGGCATTAAATCATTTACATAAAAAAAAAAAAAAACAAACAAACAAACAAAGCTAAAGCACTAAGCAAAAGTATTATATATATTTCGTTCTTCACCACTGCCACTGATCAGTTAAGCAAATAAAACATTTACATCATTCACCAAGCTAGGCATTGACTTTATTTTATTCTTCATTCCATTTATCACCTATCATCTATATGATATCATATTAGACCAAACCAAAAGAAAAAAAGAATGTGAACCGTCGGGTAAAGAGGGAAAAAAATGAGAAAAGAGGGAAAAATTGGGAAAAGCTTAGGGTTGATCTTTGGAGCTAATTGGAGGTGTGTTGGAGCATCCTAGAGCTTCTACAGGTATCTACGCTTTCATTTGTGAGGGATTTTCACCTATTTTTGCATTTTCTATTGTTTTTGCTTAATGGTTGAATTTCAAGATTTGCATGTATATGTCAATATTATGCTTAATACCTTTACAAAGAGTAGTATACATGTGCTAGAGACTTGTTTTGTGGTGCTTGATGCTTTGGTTATGGTTGTTTTGCAAATGGTGATGTGAGGAAGACGATGAAAAGTGCTTATTGCTAGGGTTTTAATGAATTTGCTAATTAGCTTGAATTGAGACTTCATTTAGATGCTCTAAGCCCTAGTGAAACTAGTTGAAAAGCCACGTGAGGTTGAATTAACCAAAACCGAGCTAAATTGCGTAATTAATCGGCTTTAAAAAGGGGACTTTTCTCGTCGAGCAATCCGGGCAAGTTTGGGTTTTGATTCGGGTATCCTTGAGCTAAGGAAGCACATTTGGTGCTTTCGTTTCACGAAAATGGGGTTCGGTTAGTATAGTTGTAGTTCAAACCTGTTCGGAACCTTCTCGAACTTTTGCTTCTAAAATGAGTTTTTATGATTCTAATAAGTGTCTTTGGGCTTAATTAAGAATGTAGAAAGATTAGGATATGATTTGGAAACCTTGAAACACGCATAGGAGAAAAAAAAACTTGATTAAAGAAAGGAAAAAAGTAGTTTTTAGCCGTTTTTGTTGCATTTGGAACTTGTTATAGAATTGTCTTGTCTTGTATTGAATATCTAAGATATAATTAAGCTATTTGAGTAACTTGTGGGAAATATTTATGTTGATTGCTTCTTTTGGGATCTTAAAGCTATTTTCGTGCTTGTGTAAGCTTGTATCGTGCTTATATGTGAGGGCGGCCTACTTTGTCGACCCTCTTACGTGATATGTGATATCTTGAATGCTTGTGGCTTGTCTCGGGGTTGCGCAACCTTTTCGGACATGGTAGTGTCGAGAAACATGGGCAGCGTCGGGCTTGCCGTGCTCCCTCGACTACCATGGTGCTTATTCCTTTCTCGCTGAGGCATACTCCACTACCCCAGAGGCGTGGTTCACCTGTTGGGCATGGACCTACCTCAGGAGAAAGGGTCGTAGGATCGGGATACATCTGGAGTATCCCAACTTGTTGGAGTAAGGGGTTTGCCGGCATGTACGTGAAGTTCGTGGCTCGTGGTTCGTGATTGAAGACTTGAAGTGGAACCGTATCCTTTTTAATGTGGTTAATTACTTGGCTTTCTATCTTGCTGGTTTATGTTGCATATATATGTTTTTTTTGTGTTTGCATATCATATTGCACGCCCGGTATGTTGCATCACCTCCCTCACTGAGTATACATGGTGTATACTCACCCTCGTTTCTAACACCTTTCAGGATCAGTGCTATAAGCTGGAAATAGGATTGTCTTTTGTGTGGCCTGCCTGTTCTATCAGTATGAAAAACAAGGAAGAATGTGTACATTATGTGCATGTATACTATTTGAGACCTTATGGTCATATATGTATTTGTGATATCTTAAGAAATATAATATTAAAGTTTTAGTCTTGGGTGATAGTTGGGTGCTAGTGGTTTGTAATTACTTCAATCGTTTACTCTTTGGTTTAGTTGACTTGCATGTTGATAGGGTTGAAATAGATTGAAGTTGTGGATTATGTTATTGTGGTTGTATGTTGTTGTTTGCGGGTTTCCAAATAGTCCTATATATAGAGGAAACTCCGTCCGTTTTCTCCTAAATTTCGTGCCCGAGTTTTGGAATTGGGTTAGAATATCATGATAAATAGGAGTCCCGGTCTCGTGAGGGATCGGGGTATTACAGAAGATCTGTTTGACAGCTTGAAGGATGAATTATTACGTAAAGCCAAAGATAAAGGAAAAGGAAAGATGGTCTAAAGGAATCTGATGATATTTCGGATGAGATAAAAAGGAAAAGCCGAACTTTGCGGGAAAGCAAACTTGCTTTTGGAAAAGCTGTCGGCTACCGACAGTCAGTAGAATGTCACTGTTGTTACTTTTAGGATAATTCCTGTTTACTTTTTATAAAGTTTTTGTCTTATAGACACGAGTTGTATAGAGACCCCGGATTTCAAAGTTTTTAAATCCGGTCAATTAAGATCAGCACCAGAATCAATCAAAGCAATCATATCTTTAATCATATGATTTGGTTGAATAAGTCAATTAATTCTAACCAACCATTTTTGCGTAGTAATAACCTTCAATATATTAAGAAGATTTAAATCTACCATAGCATCTGGTAAAGTATTAGAAGAACTAGGTTCCTGATGAACAAACATATCAATTTGTTCTTTAATTATTTGATTTTCTTATCTAAGATCATTGATCTGGCTTTGAAGTTTATTAACTTCCTGTTTTAATTCGGAATGAGTGATAGGAATATTTTTCCCTTTTTTATTATTTATTTGATTAATAACATCCTTAATATTATAACCCTGTTTTGAACTGAAAATTTTTCAATGGGTTTTTCAACAAAATTTTCTTTGGAGTAATGTTCCAAAATTTTCAATTTTAACTAATCATCTTTAATATCTTCTAATAACTTCAAAACATCTAACCACCTATCAGCAGTAATCATATTAATTTTTAAATCATCAAATTGAGATAATATCTTATAATATTCATCATCAACATTATTAATTTTGCACGTACATGGAGGATAATCCTCCTTAGAAGATATATTATTAACTTCATCAGAAGAAGATTCAATATCTAAGCTATCTGAGCTAGAACTAGACAAATTGTCTATATCCATAAGTAATTTTGCCAATTGTTCTTTAGTGTGATCATCAAGATCTAAAACATTTATCTTCTTTCGGAATTGCCGACATTTATTAGCATAATAACCCTTTTTACCACATCTATAACACGTGGGAATAGGCTTAGGCTTAGGTTTATATCTTTTTCTTTCATTTCTCTCTCTTCTTTTCCTAGCTTTTTGCTTATATTTAGGGGATGTATAATATTCCTTAGGCTTTTTAGGCCCTTTAGACTTAGTAAGTCTACGAGTAGATGGAAGTTCCATCACAAATTGTTCACAAAATTGTCCTAATGTCTGTCTATCTGTCAAACCTTGTTTCTTAATCTGATAGTTTAATTTAATCTGATTACCAAGATCTAATCCTTCTTTGACACATACACCTATTAATTCACCATAAGTGTACATATTATAAACAATATTATTGTTTGTATCTTTAATTAAGACTTTTCTAATTTTTTCTGCAAATGATGCAGGTAAACCATCAACAAATTGTGCTTTCCATTGGCTATCACTAGCTTCTGGAAGTTCAAAAATCTAGAAAGGAAAACATCTTTATACCATCTAAAAGATGTGAGAGTAGGACAACGTAAATTACGTAATAATGTCCTAGTTCTATCATAACTGGTAGTAAATTGACTACAAAAATGTTCAAGAATAGTAGCACATATTGTGTAAACAACATTAGAAACTATTACACCATTTTCTTGTCTGGTGGCTTGAGCAATTTCTTGTCTCATTTCTAAAGTAACACAGTTTTCAAACCAGCCTTTTAATTGACCAGATAATCCAGATAATATAGCTTCACATATTACTGGTTTTGATTACCAACTTGTTTACAGATCTGAGCATACATAAGCATGCGTTCAACAACTCTTTTGATTTGTTTATCAGTCATACCATCTATATTCCATTCATAAATAGTACGATGATCAAAACTAGCATTTTTACTAAAATTAGTAGTATCTTCCTCATATAAAATATCTTGTGGAGTAGGACGAGGATAATAGTACCTATTATTCTTAGGTTTACTAGCAAATTTACTAGATTCTCCCATTTCTATTTTATTTACTTCCTCTAAAATATTCATTATTGATGATTTATTTTGAGGAATTAATTCATCTTCTGACTGAGAACTGTCAGAACTAATTTGTATAGATCTATCAGACCCTAGATCAGACAATAATCCAATATGTAAATGAACTAAATTTTTGTTAATCAAATTGTCAATTTTTGACTCAGGATCCATCTTAAATCTTTCTAATTTAGGAGCGGGTTGAAAACTTGTTTTCTTAGCTTGAGAAGAAGATATTTCTCCTAATTTCAATTTTCCTGTATCCTGGAGTGTGACCTTTGGAGGTTTCTGTTTCAAAGAATCTAATATTTGATTAACCTTTTTTTCTAAAATAAGTAATCGTTCTCCTACAATTTGTAGAGTACAATTAGTATAATTTCCTTGTTGAACAAGAGAGTTCAAATCCTGTATCATAACAGAAGTATTACCATTTTCAAATAATTTTAGAAAAGCTTTAGATTCAATTTGAAAATCATCTTTTCCAATAATTAATGGTTTAGTAGGAGGAAAAACATATTTTTCTTTGTTTCCTTGGACATCAGTCCATTCTCTTTCTATTGTATTAATAGCAAAAGAAATATAATGATCAATAAACCAATGAACAAATTTATAAATTTTTTGTTGTTTTTTCATAAAATCATAATATTGATTTTTAAGATTTTGCCATTGGGTTTTATCAAAAGATGAAGATATCCATTTTCGAATAGGTTGCCAGTGAGCATGTAAAAATTCATTGTTAACATAAGTTTTTTCCCAACTTCCGGGGCTAAACGTGAGTTTGGTCGCCATTACACATCCAAACTCATTTCAAATGAAGTTCTATCTTCCTTATTAATTCCATGAGGAATTTGATTATGTGAAATTCTTATTGCATCTATTTTTTCTGGTTGAACTATTTCACCTTCTTCAGATGGTGGTTTAAACCTATCTATTTCCTTATTAGGATCTTCTCTAATATAAGAAGTAGATGCTCTAGATGACTGAGGAAATTCCACAATCGGAGATATATAAGAGTGATTTGATGAAAATACCTAATTAATGTAGGTTCTTGTTTAAATCTAAGAAAGACATCACCTCCAGCAGTCTGAACAACTTCAGATAGATCTAATTGAATTCTAGGTTGACTAGGAGTCACCTTTTCTAATTTCAATTTTCAGGAAAGTCTATTTCTTCCCATTTAATCATTCTTCTAGTAGTAATCTTTGATTTAGACAAATTAGTCTCTATCATAACTGTTGTACCAGCTTCATCCTGTAATTTACAGTTAGGGTTCAAAGTATATAGAACCTTATAATAAATTTAGTAACAGATACTCATAGTTTCAGAGTGAGGCATATAATTATATCCTTTGGTTTTTACATATAAAGTAGCAGCTTCACGTATATTTCTATCAGATAAAGAAAGTTGTAAATGGGGACGAACATTAAAATAAACTAGTCCATAAGCCAGATTAGACTAAGTTATTCCCATTAAAGATTGTCTCCAACCTAAGTTCCTAGCATCCTTAAGAACTGCAATAAAACTTTCATTTAATCCTCTTAATGTAAGAGGCTTAAAGGCTATTTGTATTAAACATATATGCAAATAATTATGTGTTGAATCATGATGCAAAATATCATCATTAGACAATAATTTAATTGTTAACTCTGCATCTTCCATAGGGATTGATTGTTCAACAGTCTTAACAACATGCTTAAGACCTATATTTTCAAACATACCATATTGGTCAATAGTATTGGCCTGCACATATGGAATAGTCCATTTATTTAACAAATCTAGTTGTTTTGGAAGATCATATTCTTCCTTTTTTGCATTCTTTATATTATTTTTCTTTCTAAATGTAGAAAGCATGATAAAAATTGCCGTACTGTCTGCTTCCAATCATGTTTACTCTAAGTAACCTTAAAAAGGTTCCATGGCTCTGATACCACAAGGAGGCTCAGGTATGGGGATCTAGTTACTCGATTTACAGACAGGTTCACTCTGGTAAAGCGGTCAACCGAGTCAACACAAAGCAGCCCACAAAACATGGAGAAGGGCCAACAGTGCGACTTATGGCGACAAAATGCCTGCCTTGAGGATTGTCTTACCATAACAACGATACCAACCACAACTGTGTCTAACTCATAATATAGAGTAGCATGTCTAGAGATCCATGGCAGTTACAAACAGTGTGACAACTAGCCTGCCATATTAGGCGACTCTAAAGAAAGAAAATAAAAGAACAAAACTGAAAAATTAAAAACAATATACCTGAAGAAAGAAGTTTCATTCGATTGATTTGTAAAATTTACAATGGTTTTCAAAATATAAAAAATGAAGGAAAAGTGGTAGGCTGCTCTCTAGAGCTCTACCAACAAAAACTAAAAGCCCTCAATTTATACAGCTGGGTGGAACTCAAAACAGAATTAAAAACAACTCAGACCGGATTTGAAAACTTTGAAATCCGGGGTCTCTATACAACTCGTGTCTATAAGACAAAAACTTTATAAAAAGTAAACAGGAATAATCCTAAAAGTAACAACAGTGACATTCCACCGACTGTCGGTAGCCGATAGCTTTTCCAAAAGCAAGTTTGCTTTCCCGCAAAGTTCGGCTTTTCCTTTTTATCTCATCCGAAGTATCATCAGATTCCTTCAGACCATCTTTCCTTTTCCTTTATCTTTGGCTTTACGTAATAATTCATCATTCAAGCTGTCAAATAGATCTTCTGCCAACACATCTTGGGCAGATGGGATATCCTTATTAGGATCTTGGGATTCTCCTGGTAAACAAGCAAAAGCATTTGTAGACCTCATCGAAGTGTCTTCTGATGTAGAATCAGTGTCCACTACACTTTTAAAATGTCTTAGGAAATCTTCCTTGACTTCATCCAGATATGATGCCATAACATCTTCATGGGAGTTTATCTGTTTCCTCATTTGGATTTTTCTTAAAATATGAGAAAAATGAGATTCTTTTTCTTGAGTCTTTTTCTTTGTTTCTTCCATTTGGTCTTGATAGAGTGCTATCGTCTGAGAAATTTCATTGATATTGGGTTGACCATAAGGTTTATTTGTCTCAGGATCATTTTTCAAGAGTTTTGCCAAAATTTTTGAAAGAAATTTTCTTTTCAAACAAAACATTTTTTCTTTATTTATCTCCGCGATAGGGATCCATTTCCATATCCATAGGATACCAAATTCCACAAAGAAAAATAAAAAGCTTGATCCTTCAATATAAAGATCAGGATCATTTTCAATATGGGGACAAATTGCCAACCATTCCGTAAAAAGTTCTTTATAAGGATCAAGGAGAATTTTGACCGGAGGGCCAAAACTTTTCCACCATTGATGGATCTATGTAGGAAACCTGCTATTCTGAAAAATTTCAGGATTGAATTTTATAAACCAAGAATGTTTATGCTGGGGGTTTTCATATAAGAAAACTTTGGAAAATGCTTTCACATAATCCCAATAATTAAAATGATAAGTATTTTTATCAAGAATAAATTGCCTTTCATTTAAGGTACTGATTCCCCATTCATTTGGAGAAAGAATTTTTTTAATATAGATTTTACTATAAGTATAAATTGGAAGAGTATTATTCTTCTTGAAATGTTCAATATCACATGAATTTGTGACTTGTAGAATTGATTCAAAATATACCCTAGACTTGTAATAAAGTATAGGAAACATATAATTATTCACATATCATTCCATAAGGTACCAAGGATCATTAATCCACTGCTTATCAGTATTTTCAAGAGGTAAAATTATTTCCTCATGATGAGATATTTCAAAGGAATCATCAGACTCTTCATGGTCAACTGCATGAGCATAAGATGATGATTGAGCAGTATTACTGCTTTTTTCAATAACCTTTTTGATTTTATCAAAATCAGGATGTGATGGATTAATAGTGATCCCTCCTAGATTAACTAATTTTTTGCCTGCAACGACCCTATTAGGATCAAGGTTACGACCTTTTCCTCTTCCCATATTAGGGTTAGAGGATCCTTCCCTAGCGGGGATCATCCTGCAAAAACTCACGGGTAAGAAAATCAGGAAGAAAATTATTATTCCCTTTAATATAATCAATATGAAAATCAAAAGGTGCAAGATTAGCTTGCCATCTCGCAAGCATTTGTTTGGAAACATCATGTTTAAAATCTTTATTGAACATATATTTTGCTGCTTGACAATCTGTTTTTATCAAAAACTTTTGACAATATAAATCATCTTGAAATTTTAACACACATTTTACAATTGAAAGAATTTTTTTCGCAACAGTTGCATATTTTTGTTGATTATTATTCCATTTTCCTGAATGAAATCGAACAAGATATTCTTGTTTTGTTTCTGGATGAACTTGCTTTAAATTCCTCCAAAACCAATCTCTGAAGCATTTGTTTCAACAATTTTATTCCATGTAGGATTAGTAAGCATTAAACAAGGCACATTTTTAACCTTAGACTTAATTAACTTAATTTTTTCAGTATGAACATTTGTCCATGGTCATGGTTTCTTTTTAAGTCTATCATATAAGATAGCCGTATCACTAGCAAGATTTTTATAATATGGTAGAATATAATTTAAGCTACCAAGAAATCTCTGTAATTGAGTTTTATCTGTAATTTGATCAGGAAATTTAGAAGCAAATTCAATACTTCTTTTAATAGGAATAATCTTTCCTTTTTCAATATTATGACCAAGAAATCTGACCTTGGTTTGAAATAAAAGCAATTTTGGTTTGGAAATAACAAGACCATTTTGTATAACAATTTTCTTAAATATATTAAGATGTTTAAAATGTTGTTGTATGTCTTTAGAAAAGACCAAGATATCATCAATGTAGACGATAATAAAATCGCTAAAAGGAATGAATATTTCATTCATAATATTCTGGAATTCAGAAGGAGCATTTTTTAATCCAAAGGGCATAACATTCCATTCATAATGTCCAATTGGAATAGCAAAAGCAGTTTTATATCTGTCTTTTTCACTAATCTGTATCTGTCAATATCCAGATTTAAGATCAAAATTTGAAAATATTAATGCATTATGCAATCGATCCAAAAGATCTCTCTTACTAGGAATAGGATACCTAATCCATTTCAACACTTTATTAAGTGGTTTATAATTAATAGCAAGTCTAGGATTACTTCTTTCTTGTTCTGCATGTTTATTAACATAAAAAGCAGTACAACTCCATGAGGAGTAAGACTTTTTGATAAGATGCTTATCTATAAGATTAGTTATTTCTTTTTTACATAAATCAAGATATTCCTGATTCATTTGACAAGGACGAGCCTTAGTAGGAATCATTTTTTCATCAAAATCAATTTCATAAGGTAAAGAAACAATATGCTTCTTTCTATCCCAAAAAGCATTTGGGTGATCATTACAAATTTGTAAAGAAAAATCATGAGTAAGATGTTTAATCTTATCTTGTAATTTAGGATTTTTTTTTATCATATTATCAATATTATTGATATTCATCTCGTGCTTTAAGAAATTCAAATGTGATTCCTTAGCTTTCATTAAATTAGCTATCTGCCCTAGAATTTTCTCTCTAGGTTCGGTAATAAAACAAAATATCACAGGTTCTTTATTATAAGTTCCTGTTATTCCATGATTATCTATACCTAATATTGGCATAATTTCATTTATAAAGGGAGTTCCTAAAATTATAGGACATGTCATGTTTTCAATTAAAAGAAAACTAGTAGAAATACAAACTTTTTCATAACATATAAATGCCTGAAGTAGTTTATATTTAACCCTTAATTTTTCTCCTGATGCAGAAGAAATAGAATAAGCAGTTTTCTCAAAATACTGAGTTGGAATTAATCCTTCCTGATACCACAAGAAGGCCCAGGTATGGGGATCTAGTTATTGGATTTACAGACATAGAACTCTAGCAAAGCGGTCAACCGAGTCAACACAAAACAGCCCACAAAACATGGAGAAGGGCCAACAGTGCGATTTATGGCGACAAAATGCCTGCCTTGAGGATTGTCTTACCATAACAACGATACCAACCACAACTGTGTCTAACTCATAATATAGAGTAGCATGTCTAGAGATCCATGGCAGTTACAAACAGTGTGACAACTAGCCTGCCATATTAGGCGGCACTAAAAGAAAGAAAATAAAATAAACAAAACTGAAAAATTAAAAACAATATACCTGAAGAAAGAAGTTTTCTTCGATTGATTTGTAAAATTTACAATGGTTTTCAAAATATAAAAACTGAAGAAAAAGTGGTAGGCTGCTCTCTAGAGCTCTACCAACAAAAATTAGAAGCCCTTAATTTATACAGCTGGGCGGAACTCAAAAGAGAATTAAAAACAACTCAGACCGGATCTGAAAACTTTGAAATCCGGGGTCTCTATACAACTCGTGTCTATAAGACAAAAACTTTATAAAAAGTAAACAGGAATTATCTTAAAAGTAACAACAGTGACATTCCACCGACTGTTGGTAGCCGACAGCTTTTCCAAAAGCAAGTTTGCTTTCCCGCAAAGTTCGGCTTTTCCTTTTTATCTCATCCAAAGTATCATCAAATTCCTTCAGACCATCTTTCCTTTTCCTTTATCTTTGGCTTTACGTAATAATTCATCCTTCAAGCTGTCAAACAGATCTTCTGCCAACACATCTTGGGCGGATGGGATGTCCTCATTAGGATCTTGGGATTCTCCTGGTAAACAAGCAAAATCATTTGTAGACCTCATCGAAGTGTCTTCTGATGTAAAATCAGTGTCCACTGCACTTTTAAAATGTCTTAGGAAATATTCCTTGACTTCATCCAGATATGATGCCATAACATCTTCATGGGAGCTTATCTGTTTCCTCATTTGGATTTTTCTTAAAATATGAGAAAAATGAGATTCATTTTCTTGAGTCTTTTTCTTTGTTTCTTCCTTTTGGTCTTGATAGAGTGCTATTATCTGAGAAATTTCATTGATATTGGGTTGACCATAAGGTTTCTTTGTCTCAAGATCATTTTTCAAGAGTTTTGCCCAAAATTTTGAAAGAAATTTTCTTTTCAAACAAAACAATTTTTCTTTATTTATCTCCGCGACAGGGATCCATTTCTATATCCATGGGAGACCAAATTCCATAAAGAAAAATAAAGAGCTTGATCCTTCAATATAAAGATCAGGATCATTTCCAATATGGGGACAAATTGCCAACTATTCAGTAAAAAGTCCTTTATAAGGATCAGGAAAAATTTTGACCGGAGGGCCAAAACTTTTCCACCATTGATGGATCCATGCAGGAAACCTGAGATATTGAAAAATTTTAGGATTGAATTTTATAAACCAGGAATGTTTATGCTGGGTTTTCATATAAGAGAACTTTGGAAAATGCTTCCACATAATCCCAATAATTAAAATGATAAGTATTTTTATCAAGAATAAATTGCCTTTCATTTAAGATACTGATTCCCCATTCATTTGGAGAAAGAATTTTTCTGATATAGATTTTACTATAAGTATAAATTGGAAGAGTATTATTCTTCTTGAAATGTTCAATATCACATGAATTTGTGACTTGTAGAATTGATTCAAAATATACCCTGGACTTGTAATAAAGTACATGAAACATATAATTATTCAAATATCGTTCCATAAGGTACCAAGGATCATTAATCCACTGCTTATCAGCATTTTTAAGAGGTAAAATTATTTCCTCATGATGAGATATTTCAAAGGAATCATCAGACTCTTCATGGTCAACTGCATGAGCATAAGATGATGATTGAGCAGTATTACTGCTTTCTTCAATAACCTTTTTGATTTTATCAAAATCAGGATGTGATGGATCAATAGTGATCCCTCCTAGATTAACTAATTTTTTGCCTGCAATGACCCTATTAAGATCAAGGTTACGACCTCTTCCTCTTCCCCTATTAGGGTTAGAGGATCCTCCCCTAGCGGGAATCATCCTACAAAAACTCACGGGTAAGAAAATTAGGAAGAGAATTATTATTCCCTTTAATATAATCAATATGAAAATCAAAAGGTGCAAGATTAGCTTGCCATCTCGCAAACATTTGTTTGGAAACATCATGTTTAAAATCTTTATTGAACATATATTTTGCGGCTTGACAATCTGTTTTTATCAAAAACTTTTGACAATATAAATCATCTTGAAATTTTAACACACATTTTACAATTGAAAGAATTTCTTTCGCAACAGTTGCATATTTTTGTTGATTATTATTCCATTTTCTTGAATGAAATCGAACAAGATATCCTTGTTTTGTTTCTGGATGAACTTGCTTTAAAATTCATCCAAAACCAATCTCTGAAGCATCTGTTTCAACAATTTTATTCCATGTAGGATTAACAAGCATTAAACAAGGCAAAATTTTAACCGTAGACTTAATTAACTTAATTTTTTCAGTATGAACATTTGTCCATGGTCCTGGTTTCTTTTTAAGTCTATCAGATAAGATAGTTGTATCTGTAATGCCCCGACCCAACCCCAAGCTAAAGGTTAAGTCCGGACCCGACACACGGACAGAGTCTCCCCTGTACCGTGTGGACATTCTGAAAACTTGTAAACACTCAAATAAAGCCTCAACAAGATAAGACAAGCTTTTCATAACTAAACAACAAAGGTTCAAGGCCATCCGAGCCTTGAAGCATACAATAGTCCCAAAATACACAAGCATGCTAGTGGCTAGAGTTAAAACATTCACTCCCAAGCATGCATTGTAATTAAAGCAGAAACATAAGTTATTACAAGACATAGGCTTCCAAGTCTACATCACGACCAACTATCCTTCAACTTTGTACAACAAGCATATACTTAGCCCTTAGGCTACAAAATAGAACATAAGATAAACAATTGAGTCTTCCACATAGCAACAAGAACATAAACCACCTCAAGCTATCAGGCACAGCAACTAAGGTAAAGGATCAGTTTGAACTTCCTCCTCTTCCACTAGCATCTCAACTAGCTGAGGATCACCCTCAGCACATCCTGAAACATATATCGAGGTACAAGCAACCACTGTTGCCCAGTGAGGGATAAAGTCTCCCGGGGCGTGCAATGCAACAAGTAAAGCAATTGGACAATAAAGCAGTTAATCATTCAGAAGTAACAAGTTCTGGTAACCACACAATAAAAGGATACATTTCACTTAACCCCATACTCCATATCTTTAATCCACGAACACGATCCACGAACCACGATCACGATCACGATAAGCTGGCATAATCCCAAACACTCTAGTGGGTGTACTCCGGATGTACCCCGATAATCCTACGACCCAACACCCCCTGGCAATCTCCGGACCAGGCGAGCGAGGGAATAGGGTATGGAGTTTGAATATCCACTGGCAAGCCCTCTGCCGCCCAGCCGATATTCAACACAACCGCCCCTGAGACTATGGTTGCACAACCACTATGCAATGCATTTTAAAATGGCAAGTTAATATCAATAATATAAGAAATAACACGTAGTAGGATCAACAAAGTAGGTTGACCTCAATGCAGTTAGAATAGAAGTAGTTTATACAAGCAAATAAGCAGTTTTACAAAGGGGCATATACAAGATATAATTAGAATTACATCAAAAGATCCAAACCAACTTGAAACTACATTTAAACATTCAAGAAGTCATGCCAAGGTCTTAGAAGCGCGAGACAACCGAAATTGCACCTAAACCCCTTTGTTATTCAAGCGATTTCTCTTCCAAACCAAAGTTAATGATTCAAATTCAAAGGGAAACTCTACCAACCTTCTAACTAACCCTCAAGGAACCCTTTCAACCTTCTAACATATTCAAACGCCCGCAATAACCCCGAAAGCCCCAACTTCCCTCTTATAGCTTTACACTACACCTACCTCATCCGGGCTTCAAACAAGGGTTAGCAAAGCTTTTATAGTACCTAGGTAGTCTAAGAATACTAAAAGTGAAGCCCGAATCCACCCGGATTCGTCTTAACCCCGAAACCCCTTTGTTAAAGTCGACTATTTCACGTTTTATGCGATTTTAGAGCAATTCAAGTGCACGGGACTATTAGACTATCTTCATTAGTACCTAAAGCATCTATTAGGAGTGTTGAATCAAGCTAATACGTGCAATTACACAAAACCCTAGAAAAATATCACTATTCACCTCATAAATCAAACTAACGATTCTAACCGTTTAAAAAGAGAAATAATGGTTCAAATATGTTCTCTAGCACTCATATACAAGGTATAATAGCATAGATAATCAATACATTAGCATTTGGTCACATTTTCAACAAATTAAGAAAATAGCAACTATTTTAAAATGCGAAAATAAGCCATAAAATCCCTCACCAATGCGCGTAGGAACACATAGGAGGCTTGTACACACCCTAATCTACTTGTTCAAGGCTTGGAGAGGCTTGGATTGAAGGATTGAAGAGCAAAATCTTCTTCTTTTTCCTGTTTGTTGCTGTCGGCCTTCTGCTACTGTTTTCCAGCTTTTTTTTTTCTTTGCTATGCTATGAGTTAAATTGGAGTGGTGTGAGTTATATGTTAAATGGGGCTATGTTGGGTGCTTAAGTGGTTCACTAAAATGAGCGTTATTAACTTTAAAATGAGCCTAAGTTGTCAAACATAGGCTAGCTAATTAAATCTCTAAGGTTGTTACGTAATACTATTCATTGAACCACTAAAAGTCTTTTCTAAACAAGCTCTCCTATCGCCTCTAGCCCTACTGCACATTTTTCCCACTCCTCTAACAATTAATATGATTTAATAAAAATGCTAATTCACTAATAGAATGCAGTTCGAAAATAAAGTGAATAGTAGCTAAGTAAGACAACAAGTAAGGTACATTAGTAAATGCGCAAATAAGGGATGCAACAGTAAGTTAATGCATGGAAAAAAAATCTCGGGCGTCACATCCTCTCCCCTTTAAACTAATTGCTGTCCACGCAATTCTTACATGAATCAGCGAATAACTCTGGATATTTCTCTCGCATCTGATACTCTCTCTCTCTCAGGTAGCGTCCTCTAACCCGTGATGATCGCACAGAACTTTAACCATCGAAATGCTTTTAGTCCTCAGTT
Organism: Ehretia macrophylla; assembly: GCA_037974665.1. Lineage (NCBI taxonomy): Eukaryota > Viridiplantae > Streptophyta > Magnoliopsida > Boraginales > Ehretiaceae > Ehretia > Ehretia macrophylla. The sequence continues at coordinate 1,227,690 of CM075774.1, forward strand.
CCTAAACTTTCTGATCAACAATTCGAAGAGGTTTCTCTGTGTACGTCAAAGTCTCACTGATCTCTAAAGGCTCGGGCTCAAGAATATGAGAAGGATCTGGCTGATACTTCCGAAGTATAGAAACATGGAAGACGTCATGAATTCTGCCCAGACTAGGAGGCAAAGCTAAACGATAGGCTAATTCACCAATAATTTCAATTACTTCAAACGGTCCCACGTAACGAGGATTGAGTTTACCTCCCTTTCTATGCCGAATCAAGCCCTTACGAGGAAAAATTTTCAGAAATACTCGATCGCCAACTGCAAATTTCAGATCACGATGGCGTTTATTTGTATAACTCTTTTGCCGACTCTGTGCTGTAAGCATTCTTTTTCTGATAAGCTGAACATTATCAATCATTCTATTCATCTTTGGCAATAAGGTAGGATCAATAGATTTCAACTCTCCAACTTCTTCCCAATATAAAGGAGATATGCATTTCCGCCCATACAAAGCCTCATACGGTGCCATACCGATAGTAGCTTGATAATTGTTGTTATAAGCAAATTCTGCAAGAGGTAAGTATTTCTCCCAACTCTTACCGAAGTCCAAAATGCACGCTCGGAGCATATCCTCAAGTATTAAGATAGTTCTTTCAGATTGTCCGTCAGTTTGAGGATGATGAGAAGTACTGAAGTTCAATATCGTGCCCAAAGCTTTCTGAATCTTCTGCCAAAACTGAGATGTGAATCGGGAATCTCTGTCTGACATAATACTCTTGGGAATTCCATGAAGTCTAACAATATTCTCAACATAAATTTCAGCCAACCGATCTAGAGATTCAGTCTTCTTAGTAGCAATGAAATGAGAGATTTTGGTCAATCTATCTACAACAACCCAGACTGAATCATGACCTATTGAAGACCGCGGTAAATTTGACACGAAATCCATGGTAATGTGATCTCATTTCCAAACAGGAATAGCCAAAGGCTGCAACAACCCTGCTGGTCTCTGATGTTCAGTTTTTACTTTGTGGCATGTAAGACATTTAGCAACATAGTCCGCAATCTCTCTCTTCATGTTGTTCCACCAGTAGTTCTGTTTCAGATCTCTGTACATCTTAGTACTGCCTGGATGAATTGTATACTTAGAATTATGAGCCTCTGCAAGAATTTCTTTCTTTAACGCTGGCTCCGAAGGAATGTAAATTCTGCCCTTGAACTTTAGAAGTCCATCATCATGTAATTTGAAATCCGACTCTCCCCATTTTGACTTTTCTAAGATTTCCATCAACTGCGGGTCAGCCTGTTGTGTAATGCCCCGATCCCTCATGAGACCGGAGGCTCTAATAACCATACCATTCTCAACCCAATACTTAACCCGGTCACAAAATTTTAGGGAAAACGGACAGAGTTTTCCCTGTACCGTGGACATTCTGGAAACCTGTAAGCATTCAAATAAAACACGAAGCAAAGGAACAACATTTCTAATTGAAATCCCAACTTCAAGGCATCCGAGCCTTAAGCAACACAAGACAATATAAACACATACAAGCATGCAACGTAGCTAGAAGCAGAAGCATAAGTTATTACATGCCACAATTCTATAACACTTACTACATCCACTTAGCTTTCAAATTGCAACCACTCAAATATATATACATAAGCCCTTAGGCTCCAAAATAGAACATAAAGTAGACAAGCAAGTTCTTCTACAGTTTAGCAAGCAATCACTTCAATCTCAAGTAATAGTACCCAGCAACCAAGGCAACTCTTCCAACTGCACCACCTGAAACATGTTTAGCGAGGTATGAGCAATCAAAATTGCTTAGTGAGGGATAAGGTCTATCGGGGACGTGCAATGCAGCAACTGAACACAATTAATACAATAGATAAACAGTGAATAACAATTCTAATACCACATTTTAAAAGGATACAATTGATAACCCTTATCACTCCAAATCTTCGATCCCCGATCCACGAACCACGATCTCAATCTCGATATGCCGGCATCCCTTACACCAATGGGTACTCCGGATGTACCCGATCCTACGACCCAACATCCCCTGGCAATCTCCGGACTAGGCGAGTGAGGGAATAGCAGACGGAGCTAAGGCAACCAACACTGGCAAACTCGATGCCGCCCAACGAAGCCATCGCATCCGCCGCAACAATAAGGTTGCGCAACCATGATGCAATGCAAGAATGATAACAATGACAATATAATCAAGAAATACATTTAAGGACAAAAAGTAGGTTGTTCTCGCACCAGGTTATAATTTTAGCAACAATAAACATATATCAATTACGCGATTATACTAAACAATATACTCTTTTAGAAAGAAAATAAACTATAATGCACGTAAGGATGCAGGTCCCTTACCTCTACTGAGCTCCAAGATGTAAGTTTGAATCACATCATTTCTAGTCACCTTGAACCTATAAGCAAACATTACTTCAATTACTCTTTAACTACAACATTCATTAATTATTCAGCTAGGCTAGCTAACTTATAACTTCGCTTATTTGGCATATATACAATATCTGTTAGAATTCTATTTTTAACAAAACACCACTTTTACATATTTTAGCTAACATATATTCCATATTTTCAATAGTCTACAAGTTAACTAAGAAGATAGCTCAAAAACTTAAAGGAGAATGATTCAACCAACATGCTATAACTAGATATAAACCGAGCTAGAATTTAATTTAACTAAGATCAACACATGAGCCTGCAGTTACTCATACTATTTCTCATTTTACTTTAGTTAATAACTTGTACAAGAAACTAATTCACTCCACATTCAATAAACTAGCCATTAACTCAACTCAAAGAATTTATCCAAAGAATTTATAGATAATAAAGGCTAGGTTACTTTAATGTTCCAATGACACATTCATTCACAATGACACTACCCAGTCTTTTACTACTTTAATGAACTTCTAATTCATATTCTACTTTACTTACAAATGTTAGTAATATCTCTATGAAGATAGCCCAACATTAGCGCATAGGGAAAGAAATGCATTTATCAACTAATAGAAAAGTTAACTATCACCCATTTAATAACTACCATACTATTTTAGTAAAATAACTATACTTCAAGCTAAGATTCTAACATATCACAAGTAGTATTAACTTAAGTTAATTACATTTAACATATAATAGACAACTATCAACTTACAATTAACCTTACATGTAGTTCCAAAAAGCATTAAACACATTCTTCCACATAGTTTACTTGACCTTTCTAAGTGTTCACTAGTTGCACATTGATAACAACAACTAATTCTAACAATTGAATCGTTTAGCATATATAGAGACATTACCTATGTCTAAAGGTGGTGACCATCACAACTCTACTAGCATTTCTCATTCACAGTCGAATAGAATAACTTTCAATTTAAATTAACTTTACTAGCAATTAGATTTCAATTACAATTCATGAAAATAACATAACTATAAGAGCCCCATTACGTCACTAATCATCCAAGGACACTACACAATAAGGTCTTAGAAGCGCGAGACAACCGAAATTGCACCTAAACCCCTTTGTTATTCAAGCTATTTCTCTTCCAAACCAAAGTTAATGATTCAAATTCAAATGGAAACTCTACCAACCTTCTAATTAACCCTCAAGAAACCCTTTCAACCCTCTAACACATTCAAACGCCCGCAATAACCCCGAAAGCCCCAAATTCCCTGTTATAGCTTTACACTACACCTACCTCATCCAGGCTTCAAACAAGGGGTAGCAAAGCTTCTATAGCACCTAGGTAGCCTAAGAATACTAAAAGTGAAGCCCGAATTCACCCGGATTCGCATTAACCCCGAAACCCCATTGTTAAAGTTGGCTATTTCATGTTTTATGCGATTTTTGAGCAATTCAAGTGTACGGGGCTATTAGACTACCTTCATTAGCACCTAAAGCATCTATTAGGAGTGTTGAATCAAACTAATACGTGCAATTACACAAAACCCTAGAGAAATATCACTATTCACCTCATAAATCAAACTAACGATTCTAACCGTTTAAAAAGCGATACAATGGCTCAAATATGTTCTCTAGCACTCATATACAAGGTATAATAGCATAGATAATCAATACATTAGCATTTGGTCACATTTTTAACAAATCAAAAAAATAGCAACTATTTTAAAATACGAAAATAAGCCACGAAATCTCTCTCCAATGCACGTAGGAGCACCTAGGAAGCTTGCACACACCCTAAACTACTAGCTCTAGGCTTGGATTGGCTTGGCTTGAAGAGTTGAAGAGCAAAATCACCTTTTTCCTTCTCCTTTGGTGTTTTCGGCCCAACTACACTAATTCATGCACATTTGTTTTCTTTTGTTTTGTGTTTTGGTGCTTATAAGGTTATATAGTGAGGCTAAGTTGAGGTGGGGTCAAGTGGTTGCTTAAGTGGACTTCTAAAATGCGCGTTGCTAGCTTAAAAACAAGCCTAAGGTGTAAAACATAGGCTAGCTAATTAAAACACTAAGTTAGTTACGTAACACTATTCATTGAACTACGAAAATCATTTTCTAAACGAGCTCTCCTATTGCTTTTAGCTCAATTGCACATTTTTTCCACTCCTCTGACAATTAATGTGATTTAATAAAATGCTAATTCACTAATAGAATATAGTTTGAAAACGGGATGAATAGCAGCTAAAGAAGACAGTTAATAAAGCACAGAAGGAAATGCGCAAACAATAGATGTAACAGTAAATGAATGTACGGCTAAGATCTCGGGCGTCACATCCTCTCCCCCTTAAACAAATTGCGTCCACGCAATTCTTCTTCACAAGAGAACTCCACATCAACTGAAAACCAACTCCGATTATTCGTCATCAGTTGCTAAGCAAGAATACCATATACAAATTCTCGTGGGAGCTCATTAAGAAATCCCAGTAGTATTGTCTGCGAACCTCACTTAATAAGGCCAAATAAAGGCTCCAATAGAGATGCTACTTCGAAATCCAAATAAGAATCCCGCTTGCATGAATACCATAGAAGAATGGAATCCCAACTAAGAGCGGCAAGAAAATACCAATAAAAGTTCCGAGCAGGAGTATTGTAAATAATATCATATAATAAGGCTGAAAAGAATCCATATACCAATTTTTCCGAGAGATGCCGACAAAAGAATACCTGATAAAAAAAATACCAAGAATATGCTCCAGAGAACTGTCATATAGAAACCCCAAAAGAAGCTACTCATTTATGACCACTAAGCACTGAAGAAGACCTTAGAAGAATCCCAATAACTGAGCTCTGCCTACAACACCAACTCCCAAATAAAAGAGCTGATCAACCGCTTTATGTTCCTACTAATCCACATAACTTGAAAGGCCAGCCACTAATCACCTCTCTTCAGGGGAGGAAGAAGTTTTTCTTACCATTCGACGGGCTATGTATGAATGCCGAACTATTGCATATGTATAAACATTCTTTAAACTATTATGCAAGCATGATTATAAAAGAACATATAAAACAATGTATGCAACAAAGTCATTCAAGTGCAAATCATAACAAAAGCAATTCAATTCACAACAAAACTTATTTCAAAATGCTCAAGTACATACGTTACAATCAATAATTCAAGCAGATAACGATTCACGAGGTCAATTCGATGCAACTTCACTTCACTTAGCACACATTTAGGACATAACACATAACTATATCACATAGGTGCACACAATCAATTCAAGATACACAATCACATATTCAAGCACACACTTTCAAGACACACTTAACAAGCACATACGCAAGGATTACTACACGACAGGCCGAGGACCCTATCCCAGCTGAGAGCTAACTAAGCATTAATACCACTTATGTAATGCCCCGATCCCTTACGAGACCGGAGGCTCTAATAACCATGCTATTCTCAACCCAATACCTAACTCGGTCACAAAATTTTAAGGAAAACCGACAGAGTTTTCCCTGTACCGTGGACATTCTGGAAACCTGTAAGCATTCAAATAAAACACGAAGCAAAGGAACAACATTTCTAATTGAAATCCCAATTTCAAGGCCATCCAAGCCTTAAGCAACACAGGACAATATAAACACATACAAGCATGCAACGTAGCTAGAAGCAGAAGCATAAGTTATTACATGCCACAATTCCATAACACTTACTACATCCACTTAGCTTTTCAATTGCAACAACTCAAATATATATACATAAGCCCTTAGGCTCCAAAATAGAACATAAAGTAGAAAAGCAAGGTCTTTTACATTTTAAAAAGCAAACACTCCAATCTCAAGTAATAGTACACAGCAACCAAGGCAACTCCTCCAACTGCACCACCTGAAACATGTTTAGCGAGGTATGAGCAATCACAATTGCTCAGTGAGGGATAAGGTCTACTGGGGGCGTGCAATGCAGCAACTTATCACAACTAATACAATAGATAAATAGTGAATAACAATTCTAATACCACATTTTAAAAGGATACAATAAATAACCCTTATCACTCCAAATCTTCAATCCCCGATCCACGAACCACGATCTCAATCTCGATATGCCGGCGTCCCTTACACTAATGGGTACTCCGGATGTACCCGATCCTACGACCCAATACCCCCTGGCAATCTCCGGACCAGGCGAGTGAGGGAATAGCAGACGGAGCTAAGGCAACCAACACTGGCAAGCCCGCTGCCACTAAGCGAGGCCATCGTATCCGCCGCGACAATGAGGTTGCGCAACCACGATACAATGCAAAAATGATAACAATGACAATATAATCAGGAAACACATTTAAGGACAAAAAGTAAGTTGTTCTCGCAACAGGTTACAATTTAGCAACAATAAGCATATATCAATTACGCAATTATACTAAACAATATACTCTTTTAGAAAGAAAATAAACTATAATGCACGTAAGGATGCAGGTCCCTCACCTCTATCGAGATCCAAGATGTAAGTTTGAATCACATCATTTCCAGTCACCTTGAACCTATGAGCAAACATTACTTCAATTACTCTTTAACTACAACATTCATTAATTATTCAGCTAGGTTAGCTAACTTATAACTTCGCTTATTTAGCATATATACAATATCTATTAGAATTCTATTTTTAACAAAACACCACTTTTACATATTTTAGCTAACATATATTCCATATTTTCAATAGTCTACAAGTTAACTAAGAAGATAGCTCAAAAACTTAAAGGAGAATGATTCAACCAACATGCTATAACTAGATATAAACCGAGCTAGAATTTAATTTAACTAAGATCAACACATGAGCCTGCAGTTACTCATACTATTTCTCATTTTACTTTAGTTAATAACTTGTACAAGAAACTAATTCACTCCACATTCAATAAACTAGCCATTAACTCAACTCAAAGAATTTATCCAAAGAATTTATAGATAATAAAGGCTAGGTTACTTTAATGTTCCAATGACACATTCATTCACAATGACACTACCCAGTCTTTTACTACTTTAATGAACTTCTAATTCATATTCTACTTTACTTACAATAGTTAGTAATATCTCTATGAAGATAGCCCAACATTAGCACATAGGGGAAGAAATGCATTTATCAACTAAAAGAAAAGATAACTATCAACCATGTAATAAATAACATACTATTTTAGTAAAATAACTATACTTTAAGCTAAGATTCTAACATATCACTAGTAGTATTAACTTATGTTAATTACATTTAACATATAATAGACAACTATCAACTTACAATTAACCTTACATGTAGTTCCAAAAAGCATTAAACACATTCTTCCACATAGTTTACTTGACCTTTCTAAGTGTTCACTAGTTGCACATTGATAACAACAACTAATTCTAACAATTGAATCGTTTAGCATATATAGAAACATTACCTATGTCTAAAGGTGGTGACCATCACAACTCTACTAGCATTTCTCATTCACAGTCGAATAGAATAGCTTTCAATTTAAATTAACTTTACTAGCAATTAGATTTCAATTACAATTCATGAAAACAACATAACTATAAGAGCCCCATTACGTCACTAATCATCCAAGGACACTACACAATAAGGTCTTAGAAGCGCGAGACAACCTAAATTGCACCTAAACCCCTTTGTTATTCAAGCTATTTCTCCTCCAAACCAAAGTTAATGATTCAAATTCAAAGGAAAACTCTACCAACCTTTTAACTAACCCTCAAGGAGCCCTTTCAACCCTCTAACACATTCAAACGCCCGCAATAACCCCAAAAGCCCCAAATTCTCTCTTATAGCTTTATACTACACCTACCACATCCGGGCTTCAAACAAGGGTTAGCAAAGCTTCTATAGCACCTAGGTAGCCTAAGAATACTAAAAGTGAAGCCCAAATCTACCCGGATTTGCATTAACCCTGAAACCTCTTTGTTAAAGTCGGCTATTTCATGTTTTATGCGATTTTAGAGCAATTCAAGTGTATGGGGCTATTAGACTACCTTCATTAGCACCTAAAGCATCTATTAGGAGTGTTGAATCAAACTAATACGTGCAATTACACAAAACCCTAGAAAAAACATATCTTTTCACCTCATAAATCAAACTAACGATTCTAACTGTTTAAAAAGTGAAACAATGGCTCAAATATGTTCTTTAGTACTCATATACAAGGTATAGTAGCATAGATAATCAATACATTAACATTTGGTCACATTTTTAACAAATCAAGAAAATAGCAACTATTTTAAAATGCGAAAATAAGCCATGAAATCCATCACCAATGCGCGTAAGAGCACCTAGAAAGCTTGCACACACCCTAAACTACTAGCTCTAGGCTTGGATTGGCTTGGCTTGAAGAGTTGAAGAGCAAAATCACATTTTTCCTTCTCCTTTAGTATTTTCGGCCCTGCTACAGTAATTCCTGCACATTTGTTTTCTTTTTTTTTGTGTTTTGGTGCTTATAAGGTTATATAGTGAGGTTAAGTTGAGGTGGGTTCAAGTGGTTGCTTAAGTGGACTTCTAAAATGCGCGTTGCTAGCTTAAAAACGAGCCTAAGGTGTAAAACATAGGCTAGCTAATTAAAACACTAAGTTAGTTACGTAACACTATTCATTGAACTACGAAAATCATTTTCTAAACGAGCTCTCCTATCGCTTCTAGCTCAATTGCTCATTTTTTCCACTCCTCTAACAATTAATGTGATTTAATAAAAATGTTAATTCACTAATAGAATATAGTTTGAAAAAGGGATAAATAGTAGCTAAAGAAGACATTTAACAAAGAACAGAAGGAAATGCGTAAACAATAGATGCAACAGTAAATGAATGTACGGCTAAGATCTCAGGCGTCACATCCTCTTCCCCTTAAACAAATTGCGTCCACGCAATTCTTCTTCACAATAGAACTCCACATTAACTGAAAACCAACTCCGATTATTCGTCATCAGTTGCTAAGCAAGAATACCATGTACGAATTCTCGTGGGAGCTCATTAAGAAATCCCAGTAGTATTGTATGCGAACCTCACTTAATAAGGTCAAATAAAGGCTCCAATAGAGATGCTACTTCGAAATCCAAATAAGAATCTCGCTGGCATGAATACCATAGAAGAATGGAATCCCAACTAAGAGTGTGAGGCCTGACCCCGGTTTGCGTGCGATACCTCGTTTCGTGTGCCCTAATCTAGATTTACGTGCCTTGACCTAGGTTTAAGAATTGCATTCGTTTTGTGTGTCTTGCATTGAATTACGTGCATTCATTTAGGGTTGCGTGCATTTACTTGAAAAACGTGCGTTCGCCTCGTAGTTCGTGCCCTACCTCGTAGTGCGTGCCCTAGACCTAGGAAAACGTGCCCTCACACTAATCAAGGAAGCATCTTATACAAAGCACTAGACTATTAAACAATCCTACAAAAACCACTATCAATATTATAATCCTAATTCAACTTACTAGAAGACAAAAATTCACTAAACACTAGACATTCCTTATTCTTTGTTCCTTATTCTTTTTGCACTTTCAAGACACAATTAAAATAAAGCTCAAAGATGACAAAAATTCAGATTTGAAACTAGCTTTGGCCGACCACTATGTGGTATTTTTGCTTGGTTGCTCAATTCAAATTCATTCCTAGACAAACTATGACAAACCACTTAAAACAATGCATAAAAAATTGCTCAATTTCTCCCCAAATCTTCACCTTGCTTGACCAAACACTTCATGCCCATGCTAGCAATTTCAAAATACTCCTTGAAGACACAAAAAGATTGAAAATGGGCTGCCGAAGGCCAACCATATGCTTGAAACAATGCAAAACATCACTCTTTGTCATTCTTTGTCATATTCTCTCATTTCTTCCTCAATCTTCTCTCTCTCCCACTCATTTTCTCTCTCTCTCTCGGCCTTGGCTGAGTTCTCACCATCCCTTGCTCATCTTCATCAACTCTTGGTGCATCAAGGCAAGCAACCATCAAAGAAACTCAAGCAAACAAGCTAGGATGCGAAAATCACACTTGCATGCCCTTTGAAGTCTTCATTTTGGCCCTAGGTGAGTTTTTAAGATTCCATTTCTTTTCTTCTTGTTCTAACCTCATGCATGTACTAAGAGCTTGGTCACTAAGCTAGGAAAAATAGAGAAAATCTAGTTGGAACCTTGGCTAGGCAAAGGAGAAGAAGAAAATTGTGCTTCGACAAGTTTTTGTGCATCCTCTTGGTTGATTGCTAAGGTGAGGGCTAAAACCTTTTGAAAATCCTTCAAAAATCCACATTAATACTTATAAATGTATGTCTTTGCTTCTGTACTTGAGTTATATGTTCGTTCATAAGCTTTTGCAACCATGCATGGCAAGATCTTGGCTTGAAAGTGGTGATAGGTGAAGTCGGATTGTTGACAACTCTCTGACCAGTTTGTTTCGAGGTAACTTTAGCTAGGAAAATGATGTTTAAAATGCATGAAAATTGGTAGGTGACTATTTTTGCCAGGTTTGAACATTTTTCATAGAAATAGGCCAAGGCTAATTTTGACTCTAAGGCCCTCAAAATGGAAAATCTTTGAAATGTGTCCAAAACTGGAAATCTGGAAGAAATGAAGGAGGGTTTGGCAAATACACTGACCTTGTAGAACGAACCAGATTTTACTTAGTAAATGATGTCCAAAATGCATGAAAATTGGTGTGCTGCTATATTTTTCAGTTCTGGACAGTTTTTTCAGAAATGGACTAAGGCTAAATCTGACACTAAGGACTTCAAAAAAGTCAATTACTGAAAAGTGTGCAAATTTGGACAGTTTTGTGCTATTCCACTGTTTCGGCTATAACTAATGATCCCGAACTCCAAATGATGCAAGGTTTGTTTCTGATTTTAGTTCACTTCTTAAGATTTAATTTGAAATCTTATTCACTAGATTTGGAGATTGTTTGCTTATCCTATTGATTGTGAGAAAACAGCCTATTGCAGTAAGGGTTTCACTTAGTGTTATGCTTAGAAAAATTGTTGTGACTCCTCTTGTTGAATTAAATGCTTGGGATTGTAGCTTTGGGATGTTGTGTGGACTGTTTTGAATGTTTGAGGATGTTGAATTAAATGATGCATGGCTCGAGATTGACTTTGAGTTGGTTTGAGCCTCAAATTGCATGGATATGCACGAAATGGAAACCCTAATGACTAGGTAGTCTTGCTAAGTGTTGATCATTTGGATATTGTGTGGAATTATATGCTTAGTGGGCTGCCCGTAGATGCCTTATAACCTCAAATGTGATTTTGATCATTGCATGTTGACAAATAGGCTTTTCTTGCCCCCGAACCCATGTAGATGTTGTTGCATGTTGAATAATCTTATCACTTGATCACGTGGACTTCGTAATGAGTTATATGGCTTGATTTTCGTGTGTTACATGGCTTCCCGTTTAATGTTCATATAACTCTATATACCTTTCAAGTGAAATTACCTGTCTTATCGTGCCCTGCTTGTTTACTTGTCAATGTGCAATCTTATGACTGTCCGAAAGCAACCTACTTTGTTATCCTCCTAATGTGATATATGAAATGTCATAAATGTGCATTGCATACAAGGTTGCAACCTTTCATTTCGGCATGGTAGCGATCACGCACACCGGGCGATATCGGGCGTGCCGGTGTACCCGTGACTACCATGGTCCCATTCCCTCTCTCGCTTGGGGGCTAGACTTCCTCGGAGAGTTAGGTCGTAAGATTTCGGGGTACATCCGGAGTACACCCACCTGGCGTGTTTGGGGGATGATTTGAAGTCGGCCGCAACAACTGATTCTGGAACTGATTTGAGAGCAAAAGCTCACTATATCCTTTTTATTATGTGTATAAGTACTCTAGCTTGGTTCCTAGAGAACCTCGGGGAGGAAAGACTGGTATTTCTATTCCTTTACTTTATATTATTGTTATATTCATGCTTGCAAAAGGATTTTTATAAGTTGAACCGGAAAATGAGTTTCAAAACCTATTTCTCGTTCCCCCTCGCTGAGTTCATAAGGACTCACCCTCTTTTATCATCTCAGGTGAAGAAGATCTAGAACAGGTACCCGAGGACAGTGTGCCTAATGATGAATCCCTGGAGTGATTGCCTGTTTGTGTGCTTTGCGTGATTGTGACTACTTGTGAACTCTATGCTACCTGAAGACTATTTCTTTTATGTTGCTTGCTATTTGTAATGTAAAAGACCCTCGTTGTAATTTGGGGTCTAATTTTGGTTTGTACTGATATTGCTAGACGGACACTAGATACTACTAAGATCGTTTTGCTAGTATCTATCATAGGTTATGACGTATTAGGTAAGGACTAAGTAAATGAACCTATCCAATCTTAAACAGGTACACGCTTTAAGCTAAGATCAACCGGTACTTTTGTAAAACAAACGAGACATAGTATCATACTAGGTTAAAAATCAAACGAGACATCAAGATAACTAATAGGCAATTCAATTGATGTTAAATAGAAATCTTAGTTGAAAATGAAATTGAGATTTGGAAAAATTTGAGGCATTTAGAGAATTAGGCCAAACCAAAGAGCCTAATTACAGCCGTTATACTGCCGGTTTTCTAAAAAATTTTGGAGTTTAGATTAAAACATTAAGTGTTAAATCTTCATAAACGGTTAAGTATGTGATATGACCTGAATGTTAGATTACACCCTAATCTAACCTTATAGGCCGGGTTGGGGTATGACAAAGAGCGGCGAGAAAATACCAATAAAAATTTCGAGCAGGAGTATTGTAAATAATACCAGATAATAAGGCTGAAAAGAATCCATATACCAATTTTTCTGAGAGATGCATACAAAAGAATACCTGATAAAAAAATACCAAGAATATGCTCCAAAGAACTGTCATATAGAAACCCCAAAAGAAGCTACTCATTTATGACCGCTAAGCACTGAAGAAGGCCTTATAAGAATCCCAATAACTGAGCTCTGCCTACAACACCAACTCCCAAATAAAAGAGCTGATCAACCGCATCATGTTCCTACTAATCCACATAACTTGAAAGGCCAGCCACTAATCACCTCTCTTCAGGGGAGGAAGAAGTTTTTCTTACCATTCGACGGGCTATGTATGAATGCCGAACTATTGCATATGTATAAACATTCTTTAAACTATTATGCAAGCATGATTATAAAAGAACATATAAAACAATGTAAGCAACAAAGTCATTTAAATGCGAATCATAACAAAACCAATTCAATTCACAACAAAACTTAATTCAAAATGCTCAAGTACATACGTTACAATCAATAATTCAAGCAGATAACGATTCACGAGGTCAATTCGATGCAACTTCACTTCACTCAGCACACATTTATAACATAACACATAACTATATCACATAGGTGCACACAATCAATTCAAGACACACAATTGCACATTCAAGCACACACTTTCAAGACACACTTAACAAGCACACACGCAAGGATTACTACCCGATAGGCCGAGGACCCTATCCCGGCTGAGAGCTAACTAAGCTCTTATACCACTTCTGTAATGCCCCGATCCCTCACGAGACCGGAGGCTCTAATAACCATGCTATTCTCAACCCAATACCCAACACGGTCACAAAATTTTAGGGAAAACGGACAGAGTTTTCCCTGTACTGTGGACATTTTGGAAACCTGTAAGCATTCAAATAAAACACGAAGCAAAGGAACAACATTTCTAATTGAAATCCCAACTTCAAGGCCATCCAAGCCTTAAGCAACACAAGACAATATAAACACATACAAGCATGCAATGTAGCTAGAAGCAGAAGCATAAGTTATTACATGCCACAATTCCATAACACTTACTACATCCACTTAGCTTTTCAATTGCAACAACTCAAATATATATACATAAGCCCTTAGGCTCCAAAATAGAACATAAAGTAGACAAGCAAGGTCTTCTACAGTTTAGCAAGCAATCATTCCAATCTCAAGTAATAGTACACAGCAACCAAGGCAACTCCTGCAACTGCACCACATGAAACATGTTTAGCGAGGTATGAGCAATCACAATTGCTCAGTGAGGGATAAGGTCTACTAGGGACGTGCAATGCAGCAACTTAACACAATTAATACAATAGATAAACAGTGAATAACAATTCTAATACCACATTTTAAAAGGATACAATCAATAATCCTTATAACTCCAAATCTTCGATTCCCGATCCACGAACCACGATTTCAATCTCGATATGTCGGCATCCCTTACACCAATGGGTACTCCGGATGTACCCGATCCTATAACCCAACACCCCCTGGCAATCTCCGGACCAGGCGAGTGAGGGAATAGCAGACAGAGCTAAAGTAACCAACACTAGCAAGCCCGATGCACCCCAGTGAGGCCATCGCATCTGCTGTGACGATGAGGTTGTGCAACCATGATGCAATGCAAGAATGATAACAATGACATTATAATCAGGAAACACATTTAAGGACAAAAAGTAAGTTGTTCTCGCACCAGGTTACTATTTAGCAACAATAAGCATATATCAATTACGCAATTATACTAAACAATATACTATTTTAGAAAGAAAATAAACAATGATGCACGTAAGGATGCAGGTCCCTTACCTCTACCGAGCTCCAAGATGTAAGTTTGAATCACATCATTTCCAGTCACCTTGAACCTATGAGCAAACATTACTTCAATTACTCTTTAACTACAACATTCATTAATTATTCAGCTAGGTTAGCTAACTTATAACTTCGCTTATTTAGCATATATACAATATCTATTAGAATTCTATTTTTAACAAAACACCACTTTTACATACTTTAACCTAACATATATTCCATATTTTCAATAGTCTACAAGTTAACTAAGAAGATAGTTCAAAAACTTAAAGGAGAATGATTCAACCAGCATGCTATAACTAGATATAAACCGAGCTAGAATTTAGTTTAACTAAGATCAACACATGAGCCTGCAGTTACTGATACTATTTCTTATTTTACTTTAGTTAATAACTTGTACAAGAAACTAATTCACTCCACATACAATAAACTAGCCATTAACTCAACTCAAAGAATTTCTCCAAAGAATTTATAGATAATAAAGGTTAGGTTACTTTAATGTTCAAATGTCACATTCATTCACAATGACACTACCCAGTCTTTTACTACTTTAATGAACTTCTAATTCATATTATACTTTACTTACAATGGTTAGTAATATCTCTATGAAGATAGCCCAACATTAGCACATAGGGAAAGAAATGCATTTATCAACTAATAGAAAAGTTAACTATCAACCATTTAATAACTAACATACTATTTTAGTAAAATAACTATACTTTAAGCTAAGATTCTAACATATCACTAGTAGTATTAACTTAAGTTAATTACATTTAACATATAATAGACAACTATCAACTTACAATTAACCTTACATGTAGTTCCAAAAAGCATTAAACACATTCTTCCACATAGTTTACTTGACCTTTCTAGGTGTTCACTAGTTACACATTGATAACAACAACTAATTCTAACAATTGAATCGTTTAGCATATATAGAAACATTACCTATGTCTAAAGGTGGTGACCATCACAACTCTACTAGCATTTCTCATTCATAGTCGAATAAAATAGCTTTCAATTTAAATTAACTTTACTAGCAATTAGATTTCAATTACAATTCATGAAAACAACATAACTATAAGAGCCCCATTACGTCACTAATCATCCAAGGACACTATACAATAAGGTCTTAGAAGCGTGAGACAACCTAAATTGCACCTAAACCCCTTTGTTATTCAAGCTATTTCTCCTCAAAACCAAAGTTAATGATTCAAATTCAAAAGGAAACTCTACCAACCTTCTAACTGACCCTCAAGGAGCCCTTTCAACCCTCTAACACATTCAAACGCCCGCAATAACCCCGAAAGCCCCAAATTTTCTCTTATAGCTTTACACTACACCTATCTCATCCGGGCTTCAAACAAGGGTTAGCAAAGCTTCTATATCACCTAGGTAGCCTAAGAATACTAAAAGTGAAGCCCGAATCCACCCGGATTCGCATTAACCCCGAAACCCCTTTGTTAAAGTCGAGTATTTCATGTTTTATACGAGTTTAGAGAAATTCAAGTATACGGGGCTATTAGACTACCTTCATTAGCACCTAATGCATCTATTAGGAGTGTTGAATCAAACTAATACGTGCAATTACACAAAACCCTAGAAAAACGTCACTATTTACCTTATAAATCAAACTAACGATTCTAACTGTTTAAAAAGCAAAACAATGGCTCAAATATGTTATCTATCACTCATATACAAGGTATAATAGCATAGATAATCAATACATTAGCATTTGGTCATATTTTCAACAAATCAAGAAAATAGCAACTATTTTAAAATGCGAAAATAAGCCATGAAATCTTTCACCAATGAGCGTAGGAGCACCTAGGAAGCTTGCACACACCCTAAACTACTAGCTCTAGGCTTGGATTGGCTTGGCTTAAAGAGTTGAAGTGCAAAATCACCTTTTTTCTTCTCCTTTGGTGTACAGTAATTCGTGCACATTTGTTTTCTTTTGTTTTGTGTTTTGGTGCTTATAAGGTTATATAGTGAGGTTAAGTTGAGGTGGGGTCAAGTGGTTGCTTAAGTGGACTTCTAAAATGCGCGTTGCTAGCTTAAAAACGAGCCTAAGGTATAAAACATAGGCTAGCTAATTAAAACACTAAGTTAGTTATGTAATACTATTCATTGAACTGCGAAAATCATTTTCTAAACGAGCTCTCCTATCACTTCTAGCTCAATTGCACATTTTTTCCACTCCTCTAACAATTAATGTGATTTAATAAAAATGCTAATTCACAAATAGAATATAGTTTGAAAATGGGATGAATAGTAGCTAAAGAAGACAGTTAATAAAGCACAAAAGGAAATGCGCAAACAATAGATGCAATAGTAAATAAATGTACGGCTAAGATCTCGGGCGTCACATGTTGAGCTTCTCGAATCCTGGATAATAATAGAGATTGAATATGCAAACTTGCGAATTGAACACTAGAATCTGAAATGTTGGGCCTCCATAAACATAATTCCTCCATGAACTCCAAATTTTTGATGATTAGACTAGCAACTGTAGCCTTTCGGCTTAAGGCATCAGTAACAATATTAGCCTTTCCTGGCAAATAATTGATAGTACAATTATAATCCTCAAGCAATTCTAACCAACGCCTCTGCCTCATATTCAATTCTTTCTGAGAAAAGAGATATTTCAGACTCTTGTGATCAGTAAAGATTTCAAATTTATTACCCTACGGATAATGACGCCATTTCTTTAATGCAAAGATGATAGCTGCAAGCTCAAGATCATGCGTCGGGTAATTAAGTTCATAAGGTTTCAGTTTTCTGGAAGCATAAGCAATAACTCTCCCATTTTGCATCAATACACAACCCAAACCTTCCTTAGAAGCATCACTATAGATTACCAGATTATCGGTACCCTCAGGTAGAGCGAGAATAGGAGCTGTGGTTAATCTCTTCTTTAATTCGTGGAAGCTAGCCTCACATTTCTCATTCCAGTCAAATATAGTCTTCTTTCGAGTGAGTTGAGTCAAGGCCCAGCAATTTTAGAGAAATCCTTGACAAACCTTCTGTAATAACCCGCTAAACCCAAAAAACTGCGAATTTCTGTAACAGTCTCCAGCCGTTTCCATGCCATAACAACCTCAATCTTAGCTGGATCAACGAAAATTCCATCATGAGAAATAATGTGGCCCAGAAAAGTGACTTGTCTTAACCAGAACTCACACTTACTGAATTTCGCAAATAACCGATGCTCCTGAAGAGTCTGCAATACAATCCTGAGATGCTGTTCATGTTCCGCCTCAGATTTAGAATAGACAACAATATCATCAATGAAAATAACCACAAACTGATCCAGATAGGGGCAGAATACTCTCTGCATCAGATCTATAAATGCGGCAGGAGCGTTAGTTAACCCAAACAGCATAACAACAAACTCATAATGACCATACCGAGTTCTGAAAGCAGTTTTGGGAACATCATCAGACTTAATCCTTAACTGATAATAGCCCTGCCTTAGATCGAATTTAGAAAATACCTTGGCACCTTGCAGCTGATCAAATAATTCCTCAATCAAAGGCAATGGATATTTGTTTTTGATAGTTATCTGATTAAGACCCCGATAATCAATGCATAGCCGAAGAGATCTGTCTTTCTTTTTAACAAATAATAACGGTGCACCCCAAGGTGAAGAACTCGGCTGAATGAATCCCTTCTCAAGTAAACCCTGCAACTGAATTTTCAATTCCTGCAACTCGGGTGGAGCCATTATGTACGGAGTTCTAGAGATAGGCGTAGCCCCTGGTAATAAGTCGATCACAAACTCTATTTCTCTATCAGGTGGTAAACCAGGTAACTCTTCAGGAAACACCCCCGGAAACTCTCTCACGATAGGTACATCATTCAGTTTCAATTGATCACCAGGTTGATTAATCAAATAAGCAAAGTAAGCCTCACAACCCTTTCCTAACATTTTTGATGCTTTAATAGAAGATATGATAGGAGTTCCCGTAGATTTTCTACTACCAACTATTTTAAGTACATGCTAGTCGGGCATTTCTAGATACACAATCTTCTTTCTTCAATCAAGCTGGGCATAATATTTACCTAACCAATCCATCCCCAATATAATTTCAAAGTCGCAGAACGGTAGAATAATTAAATCGGCAGGAAAAACACGACCTTGAATATAAATATTACATGTCTTGCAGATAAATTTGGTGACAAACTTCGGCCCCATAGGAGTGTAAACCACAATATCATGCAACAGTTTATCAGGTTTCAACTTAGCATTTTGTGCACAAATAGGTGTAATAAATGAATGCGAAGCCCCGGAATCAATTAAAGCCTTAACTGATTGATCATTAAGAAGAAAAGTACCTTATACTACAGCGGTCGTATCCGAAAGCTCCTCAGCATCTAAGGCAAATACTCAGGCCTGACCCCACAGTACTGGTGTTGCAACTAAACCCCTGGTCTGATTGCCTTGACCAGATGTCTGACTCCTGGTATTCTTGAATTTCTAGCAATCTCTAACCCTGTGTTGATCACTACCACATCAGGTACCTCGGCCCAATGTTTTCCAACATTTCTCCTTAGTATGACCCTGGCGTTGACAGAAGTTGCACTGCTGGTGACGTCTTGCAACAGTGCCTCCCGAAGGAGCTCTATAAGAAGAGGTAGCTGAACTACCCTGCTGAGAATGAACTACTGCTGGTCGGGTCTGCCCCTGGCTCTGGACTAGTCGCGACTGACTCTGAACAGGCCCTGTATAACTCTGTGTCTGCCTCGGCTGTGGACTCTGCCCAACTGGAATAGTCTGCCTCTGGTACCCCTGACTCTGAGACTGAAACTGCCGCTTACTTGATTGACTAGACTCTGCCAACACGTCTGCTTTGTGTTTTTCATACCTCGAGGCGGCTTTGACCACTGCAGCATA
Organism: Ehretia macrophylla; assembly: GCA_037974665.1. Taxonomy (NCBI): domain Eukaryota; kingdom Viridiplantae; phylum Streptophyta; class Magnoliopsida; order Boraginales; family Ehretiaceae; genus Ehretia; species Ehretia macrophylla. Next base: position 1,247,587 of record CM075774.1, read on the forward strand.
GTTAGGGTGATCATTCGCAGACAGACTAAGCATAATATCCCTCCTCAATCCCAAAATAAACCTCTGCATCTTCATATCCTCAGGTTGTACCAAAGCCGGCACATAGCGGGAAAGCCTAGTAAAAACAGCCTCATATTGATCCACTAACATACTCCCCTGCTTCAAAGCTATGAACTCTGCCTGACGCCTCTCACGGGCAACCCCGGAGATATATTTATCTCGGAATTCTCGAACGAAATCAGCCCACTAATGTTGAACCGCCTCAGCTTCCCATTTCTCATTAATAGTATGCCACCACTCCTCGGCGTCACCCTTCAGCAGAAATGTAGCATAAGTGATCTTTATCTCATTATTGCACTCTAGAATTGCAGCCACCCTTTCAAATTTCCTCAACCATAATCCGGCCTTCATATCATCAGGTTCACCAAAGAAGCTGTAGGCCCCGTGATGTAAAAATCGGTCATACAAGTTAGCTCCAGCAGTACCACTACCTTCGGCTCTGACAGCCTTATTACCCCTAGGAGCCCCTGACTGACCTTGCTGAGTTACAAATTGTGCAATAGTATTTATTGCAGTAGCCATAGTAGCCAGAATCTGTGCAGTGCTGGGTTCTGGTCCCTGCGGTGGTGCATTCTTTGCTACTCCTTCGCCCTCTCTCGGTACACCCTGCCAAGGAGCTTCCTCCGGCTCTCTCCCCAGTCTGCCTCTTCTCCTCATTTCAACAGCTAGAATGCAAAGTATTATGACAGACATTTACATAAATTACAAGTAAAGCACATAGGAAGAAGTTCAAATAATTCACATAAGTCACATATTACATTAGAAGAATGTTCACATACAAGAGATTCGTAGTCACTTAATCATGCTTGACATTCTAGACTTTTCACTTTCAAACATTAACTCTTAGAGACCTTTCGCTTTCCATTATCATGCTAGCATGTTCCTTTCTAATTTCAAATTCCACTTAGGCAAATCAAAGGACCACAATTTCATACAATCACAAGGTCACATAACAGATTTCTACCTACAGACCGAGAAATTTAATCCGGTTTCATGCAATCTATAGCTCTGATACCACTTAAAATGTAACGCCCTGACCCAACCCTAAGCTTTGGTTAAGTCCGGACCTGACACACGGACAGAGTCTTCCCTGTACTGTGTGGACATTCTGAAAACTTGTAAACACTCAAATAAAGTCTCAACATGATAAGACAAGCTTTTCATAACTAAACAACAAAGGTTCAAGGCCATCCGAGCCTTGAAGCATATAATAGTCCCAAAACACACAAGCATGCTAGTGGCTAGAGTTAGAACATTCACTCCCAAGCATGTAGGGTAATTAAAGCAGAAACATAAGTTATTACAAGACATAGGCTTCCAAGTCTACATCACGACCAACTATCCTTCAACTTTGTACAACAAGCATATACATAGCCCTTAGGCTACAAAATAGAACATAAGATAAACAAATGAGTCTTCCACATAGCAGCAAGAACATAAACCACCTCAAGCTATCAGGCACAACAACTAAGGTAAAGGATCAGTCTGAACTTCCTCATCTTCTACTATTACCTCAGCTAGCTGGGGATCACCCTCAGCACATCCTAAAACATATATCGAGGTATAAGCAACCACTGTTGCCCAGTGAAGGATATAGTCTCCCGGTGCGTGCAATGAAACAACTAAAGCAATTGGACAATAAAGCAGTTAATCATTCAGAAATAACAAGTTCTAATAACCACACAATAAAATGATACATTTCACTTAACCCCATACTCCATATCTTCAATCCACGAACACAATCCACGAACCATGATCACGATAAGCCGGCATAATCCCAAACACTCCAGTGGGTGTACTCCGGATGTATCCCTATAATCCTACGACCCAACACCCCCTGGCAATCTTCGGACCAGGTGAGAGAGGGAATAGGGTACGGAGTTTGAATATCCACTGGCAAGCCCTCTGCCGCCCAGCCGATATTCAACACAACCGCCCCTGACACTATGGTTGCGCAACCACTATGCAATGCACTTTACAATGGCAAGTTAATATCAATAAGATAAGCAATAACACGTAGGAGGATCAACAAAGTAGGTTGACCTCAATGCAGTTAGAATAGAAGTAGTTTATATAATCAAATAAGCAGTTTTACAAAAGGGCATATACAAGATATAATTAGAATTACATCAAAAGATCCAAACCAACTTGAAACTACATTTAAACATTCAAGAAGTCATGCCAAGGTCTTAGAAGCGCGAGACAACTGAAATCGCACCTAAACCCCTTTGTTATTCAAGCGATTTCTCTTCCAAACCAAAGTTAATGATTCAAATTCAAAGGGAAACTCTACCAACCTTTTAACTAACCCTCAAGGAACCCTTTCAACCTTCTAACACATTCAAACACCCGCAATAACCCCGAAAGCCCCAAATTTCCTCTTATAGCTTTACACTACACCTACCTCATCCGGGCTTCAAACAAGGGTTAGCAAAGCTTCTATAGCACCTAGGTAGCCTAAGAATACTAAAAGTGAAGCCCAAATCTACCTGGATTCGTCTTAACCCCGAAACCCCTTTGTTAAAGTCGACTATTTCACGTTTTATGCGATTTTGGAGCAATTCAAGTGCACGGGACTATTAGACTATCTTCATTAGCACCTAAAGCATCTATTAGGAATGTTGAATCAAGCTAATACGTACAATTACACAAAACCCTAGAAAAACGTCACTATTCACCTCATAAATCAAACTAACGATTCTAACCGTTTAAAAAGCGAAACAATTGCTCAAATATGTTCTCTAGCACTCATATACAAGGTATAATAGCATAGATAATCAATACATTAGCATTTGGTCACATTTTCAACAAATCAATAAAATAGCAACTATTTTAAAATGCGAAAATAAGCCATGAAATCCCTCACCAATGCGCGTAGGAACACCTAGGAGGCTTGCACACACCCTAATCTACTTGCTGCTGTCGGCCTTCTGCTACTGTTTTCCAGCTTTTATTTTTTTATTCTTTGCTATGTTATGAGTTAAATTAGAGTGGTGTGAGTTATATGTTAAATTGGGCTATGTTGGGTGCTTAAGTGGTTCACTAAAATGAGCGTTGTTAACTTTAAAACGAGACTAAGGTGTCAAACATAGGCTAGCTAATTAAATCTCTAAGGTTGTTACCTAACACTATTCATTGAACCATTAAAAGCATTTTCTAAACAAGCTCTCCTATTGCCTCTAGCCCTACTGCACATTTTTCGCACTCCTCTAACAATTAATATGATTTAATAAAAATGCTAATTCACTAATAGAATGCAGTTCGAAAATAACATGAATAGTAGCTAAGTAAGACAACAAGTAAGATACATTATTAAATGCGCAAATAAGGGATGCAACAGTAAGTTAATGCATGGAAAAAAAATCTCGGGCGTCACAGTATCACTAGCAAGATTTTTATAATATGGTAGAATATAATTTAAGCTACCAAGAAAACTTTGTAATTAAGTTTTATCAGTAATTTGATCAGGAAATTTAGAAGCAAATTCAATACTTCTTTTAATAGGAATAATCTTTCCTTTTTCAATATTATGACCAAGAAATTTGACCTTGGTTTGAAATAAAAGCATTTTTGGTTTGGAAATAACAAGACCATTTTGTATAACAATTTTCTTAAATATATCAAGATGTTTAAAATGTTGTTGTATATCTTTAGAAAAGACCAAGATATCATCAATGTAGACGATAATAAAATCGCTAAAAGGAATGAATATTTCATTCATAATATTCTGGAATTTAGAAGGAGCATTTTTTAATCCAAAGGGCATAACATTCCATTCATAATGTCCAATTGGAACAACAAAAACAGTTTTATATCTGTCCTTTTCACTAATCTGTATCTGCCAATATCTAGATTTAAGATCAAATTTTGAAAATATTAATGCATTATGCAATCGATCCAAAAGATCTTTCTTACTAGGAATAGGATACCTAATCTATTTCAACACTTTATTAAGTGGTTTATAATTAATAACAAATCTAGGATTACCTCTTTCTTGCTATGCATGTTTATTAACATAAAAAGCTGTACAACTCCAAGAAGAGTAAGACTTTCTGATAAGATGCTTATCTATAAGATTAGCTATTTCTTTTTTACATAAATCAAGATATTCCTGATTCATTTGACAAGGACGAGCCTTAGTAGGAATCATCTTTTCATCAAAATCAATTTCATAAGGTAAAGAAACAATATTCTTCTTTCTATCCCAAAAAGCATTTGGGTGATCATTAAAAATTTGTAAAGAAAAATCATGAGTAAAATGTTTAATCTTATCCTGTAATTTAGGATTTTTTTTTATCATATTATCAATATTATTGATATTCATCTCGTGCTTTAAGAAATTCAAATGTGATTCCTTAGCTTTCATTAAATTAGCTATCTGCCCTCGAATTTTCTCTCTAGGCTCGGTAATAAAACAAAATATCACAGGTTCTTTATTATAAGTTCCTGTTATTCCATGATTATCTATACCTAATATTGGCATAATTTCATTTATAAAGGGAGTTCCTAGAATTATAGGACATGTCATGTGACACCCAGACCCAGCATGTAGCGAATAGTACCTACTTGCATGTACTTATATGTTTACTTTAAATGTTTAGTTATAATTACATATTTATGTTAATTTATTCATTTATTTATACTATTTTGATATTTATTGAAATACGTGCAAATAATATTTAGTAAATTTAAATGAGGCAATTACCTTGGTAAAATAATTATTAGAAATTATTATATTGCATTTAGGTGCTAATTTACATTATTTTCAATTAATTGAAAAGTAATCCCTGAGCCCGGGTTAAATTTTCAAGTCTTCTATTTTTTCTAAAATTTTATTTTTCTCATGTTACTCGGTATTTATTTAGTATTCGTTCACTGAATATATGTGCATAGAATATCTAAAACATGAGATATAAAATAGTTGTGTCCCCGAGTGAATAATATAAACTATAATGAATTTTGGGCCATTTGGTACTTGATTTCTCTAAAGCCCAAAACCTAATCTTCTATCTACATCTAAACACATAAAATAACTATTTTATTATTTTATTTACCAAAATTTACCTTAATAACATTTCAATTGATTTAAATATACTATTTGAATATGAAATCCCGGACCCCAGGAATAATTATTTTTAATGTTATCACCATTTTCTTTTATTTAAAATCTATTTAATTGATCTATGAGAATTAATTAATTATTATTAGTATTTATTTTAATTATATTTATATAACTTGTTTAGGACCATTATCTTATTATTTTATTTATTTAAATTATTTTACATGCCTTTTTATTAATTTATTTTACTGTTTGAACGGGAAGCCCTGGCCCAGATTTGAACGAGCTAGTTATTATCTTAATAATTATATTTATTTATTTATTTATTTTTGTTCCTGGACCCAAACGAGCTGGCTTACTATTTTTTTTAGTAAAATCATTTATTTAATTGGTCTGGACCTGAACAGGCTATTTTAATATTTTTTTTGTATAATAAATGTTGTTATTTGAATTACATCTAATTACCAGAGATGATTATCTTAATATGTTATTATGTTTTTACATTTAATTGAGCCCGAAGTTGATTTTATTTTATTTTATCTATTTTCATATTTGCTTAAATTACTTTATTCCTTGAATTCGTTTAGTATTCCTTTTGTGTATTCCATGCCCTGGATAGTAGAATTAAGTGGTTTTGATTAGTTCAGGGATTAGGTTTATTTTTTTGTTTGGGCCTAGTTTTTATTTCGTTAGGCATTAGTAAATATTTTAAATACATTAGTCTTGGTCTTTTGTTAAATAGTTTAACTTTTATATACTTTAGTCTAGTTAGTAAAATAATAATAATAATAATAAAATGATAGTTAACCGAGAATGCATTAGCTTTTGTCTTTGTTTTTGGTTAGTTTAGGCTTTAGTTTATTTTGGTATATAGCTTAGTTTTGTTAGTCTAGTCAGCAAGCTTATCAAACAAAGGAATGAAAGAAAAAAAAAAAGAGCAAAAAGCTATACCATTGCCATCGACCATCAATGAGGAAAAGAAAAGAGAATTTTGCAAAGTCTTGCCTTCTTGTTTCAATTCAAGCTTGAATTCAAGTGCCTAAAGTTTCTCCAAGTCCTAATCTAGCATTTTCAAGCTTAATTGGTGAGGGAGTTATATATTCTTGTTTTTAAAGTTGGTGAATATATATATGAAATTTCCTATCTTGTTGAATTTAACTATATTACTTGTTATAAATGCTTGTTATATGATCTTTGAAGTCTATAGAACTCTTTTGTATAGCTTGATAACATATGCTATGGTTAATTGTAGAGATTGAACAAAGAAGATGATGAATAGTGCTTTTTGTTAGGGTTTTAATGAATTTGCTAATTAGCTTGAATTGAGACTTCAATTAGATGCTTTAGGCCCTAGTGAAGCTAGTTGAAAAGCCACGTGAGGTTGAATCAACCAAAACCGAGCTAAATTGCATAATTAATCGACTTTAAAAATGGGACTTTTCTCGTCGAGCAATCCGGGCAAGTTTGGGTTTTGATTCAGGTGTCCTTGAGCTAAGGAAGCATATTTGGTGCTTTCTTTTGGCAAAAATGGGATTTGGTTAGTATAGTTGTAGTTTAAACCCGTTCGGGGCCTTCCCGAACTTTTGCTTCTAAAATGAGTTTTTATGATTCTAATAGGTGTCTTTGGGCTTAATTAAGAATGTAGAAAGATTAGGATATGATTTGGAAACTTTGAAACACGCATAGGAGAAAGAAAACTTGGTTAAAGAAAGGGGAAAAGTAGTTTGTAGCTGTTTTTGTTGCATTTGGAACTTGTTATGGAATTGTCTTGTCTTGTATTGAATATCTAAGATATAATTAAGCTATTTGAGTAACTCGTGGGAAATATTTATGTTGATTGCTTCTTTTGGGATCTTAAAGCTATATTCGTGCTTGTGTGAGCTTGCATTGTGCTTATATGTGAGGGCGGCCTACTTTGTCGACCCCTTACGTGTTATGTGATATCTTGATTGCTTGTGACTTGTCTCGGGGTTGTGCAACCTTATCGGACATGGAAGCGTAGAGAAACGCGGGCGGCATCGGGCTTGCCGTACTCCCTCAATTACCCTGTTGCCTTTTCCCTTCTTGCTGAGGCATACTCCACTACCCCAGAGGCGTGGTTCACCTGCTGGGCATGGACCTACCTCAGGAGAAAGGGTTGTAAGATCGGGATACATCCGGAGTATCCCAACTTGTTGGAGTAAGGGGTTTGCTGGCATGTACATGAAGTTCGTAGTTCGTGGCTTGTGATTGAAGACTTGAAGTGGAACCGTATCCTTTTTAATATGGTTAATTACTTGGCTTTCTATCTTGCTGGTTTATGTTGCATATATATATCTTTTTTTTGTGTTTGCATATCATATTGCACGCTCGGTATGTTACATCACCTCCCTCACTGAGTATACATGATGTATACTCACCCTCGTTTCTAACACCTTTCAGGATCAGTGCTATAAGCTGGAAATAGGATTGTCTTCTGTGTGGCCTGCCTGCTTTATCAGTATGAAGAACAAGGAAGAATGTGTACATTATGTGTCTGTATACTATTTGAGACCTTATGGTCATATATGTATTTATGATATCTTAAGAAATGTAATATTAAAGTTTTAGTCTTGGCTGATAGTTGGGTGCTAGTGGTTTGTAATTACTTCAATCGTTTACTCTTCGGTTTAGTTGATTTGCATGTTTATAGGGTTGAAATAGATTGAAGTTATGGATTATGTTCTTGTGGTTGTATGTTGTTGTTTGCAGGTTTTCAAATAGTCCTATATATAGGGAAAACTCCGTCCATTTTCTCCTAAATTTCGTGCTCGGGGTTTGGAATTGAGTGAGAATAGCATGATAAATAGGAGTCCCAGTCTCGTGAGGGATCGGGGCATTACAGAAGTGGTATCAGAGCTTAGTTAGCTCTCAGCCAGGACAGGGTCCTCGGTCTGTCGGGTAGCAACCCTCGAGTACGTGCATGTGGAATGTGTTTTGAATAAGAATGTGCTTGCATGTAATCCTTGTGTTTGTCTTTGTGTGAAAATATGTACTTTTGTGCCTCATTGTGTTAACTTGACGAATGTGCAAAATGTGCAAATGTGTAATTTCGTGTACACCTAGGTGACTTATTCATGTAGTAATAGAAAATATGTGATATGTGTACTATGTGACTATGAGTACATTTATGTGCGCAATATGTGAAGATTATGTGGTAGGAATATTTAATTGATTCCTTAAGTATTTATTTGTTTTAGTTATTTGTAATAATGTACATTAATAGTTTATTTTAAATAGAATCAATTGCATACATATATTACCCCTTTGAAAATGGTAAGTAAACACTCTCCTTATTAAGGAAGCCAGAAGCGGGTCTCCTGAAGATATGAACCAACAAAGCCAGCCGTAGTTTATGTCAGTGAACAACAAGAAATACTTCTAGAAGCAAGTTTGGGATTCTCATGGGGTATTCTTCTTCACTATTTTCTCGGTATTTAGAACTGGGATTCTTATTTGGTATTGTAATACCTGAGCCCGGAATGTGAAAATTTCATGTTTATTATTTTGAAAATTATATTTTCTTAGATTCTCTGAGATTTAATTGTTACTTCCTTGATGTCGCAACGTGCATTGTATTTAGGGAGCGATAGCTAGAGAACAGTTTCTAGTCCTCAGCAAATTGTGAAACTAGTATTTAGATGACTTAAATTTTGTATTTTAATTGTTGTTAGTTATAATTAATTTTTCCTTAGTTAAGATGGCTTTAAAATGCACAAAATAAGGCCATTTGACCCAATTTTAAGTTATTTGACCAATGGCTTTGACCCTTTGACCAAGCTTGTCACTTAATAGGCTTATAACATAACAAAATAAAAAAAAACAAATCAAAATCAGACCTTGAGCAGGCCGAACCAAGAAGGATAAAGAAAAAAAATTCAACCTTTCAAATCTTTAAATCTTCGTGTGAGCTCGTGCGGGGTGGTTTCCGAGGTGTCCAGTATTGTTTTTCTAGCGACTAGGAGTGCCTAAGGTGAGGGAAGCACGTTATTTGTGCATTTAAACGTTATGTATGTTAACTTTGTGATTTTTAGAATTTATCCGTAGATTGTTCTTTAAAGCGTTTTGATACTTCTAGAATGTTCCTTGGAAATTGTAGAACGTGTATTTATAGCTTTTTAACATTTTCTGCGGTTAAATGTTGAGATTGCAATTTAAATTGGTTGTTAAATAGTGTTTTATGAATAGTAAACCCTTGAAATGATGAAGTTGCTCCGTTATGCTGTCCGTTGATGTAGGAATGTGCTAGGTGTGCTAGAATGCCTAAATGCATGGTTTGTTTGGGTTGCGTAGTGGAAAAATAAAAATTATGCCTTGGTGAAAGTCGGGGTCGTTTAGGTCGAGTTTGCATTTTCTCGTTTTGCGTGTTGGCATTATTTCGGTAGGCCATGGAAGCACTTTTGGTGCGATTATGGCGTTGGTTGAGTGTTTGGTTGGTATAGTTATAGTTCAAACGAGCAAAGGGGAAAATCGAGACTTTGCGTGAATTCTAGGGTTAGGTAGGGTTTCGGGGTCTTTAGACGTGCCTTATGGTGACCTAGGAGGATTGGCGAAGTCAGTTTCCAGAACTCGTGGCTCATTTGGAAATGGTAGTGTTTTGATAGTTGGGGGCTGATTTGTGATTTTGCTTGTTTTATTGATTTCATGCCTATGGAATACTTAGGGTAGCTTGATATACTTGTTTGAATTGAATTTGATTGAAATGCTTATCAACTGTTGCTATTGCGTGCGAGAGTAACCTAATTTGTTATTCTCCCACGTGTGGCTTTATTGCTCGTTTATCGCCTTGTATCGAGTCTTGTATTGCATAGTGTCCCGCGCGTAAGTGATGGGCCTCTCTGGGTAGCCTCGGGTTGCCAGTGTTGGTTGCTCTAGCTCCGTTGCTATTCCCTCTTCTCGCTTGGGTTGCCTCCCAGGGAGATTTGGGTCGTAGATTGATGGATACTTTCGGGGTATTCCAAACTGGTGTTATAAGGTGGTTTAGGCCGGCGCGTCGTCATCGAATTCGTGATTGAAAGTTTGCTCGTGAACCGTATCCTTTGAATGAGTGTTTATAGTTTTAATGCTTGCCTTGCTTTATTGATGGCTTTGTTGTATCTCTATTTGATATTTGTATGAATTGCTTGACTAATTGATTGCATACTCCTCTCATCTCCGTCCTTGAGACCAATTGCCCTCGCTGAGCAATAGTTTTTGCTCATTCCTTTCTATACTATATTTTTATAGGAGTAGTTGAAGCAGACCCTATTAAGGTAATAGAGGAGGAGGAGCAGGTGGAGATGTTTCCGTGATAGCACTTCTTTGCTTTGCTGGTGGTTGGTTACCATATTCTGTGCGAGCCTTGCTTGATATGTATATTGCTTGGATGACGCTTTATTTTGAGGCTTGTAGCCTTGTATGTATTTCCTAGTTTAAGGCCTCTATGGTCTTATGTTGTATAAGTTGAAAGAATGTAAAGCTGTAAAAGTATACACTTATGACTAGTAAAAAAATGCATGCTAATGGCTAACTGTTTAGTGGCATAAATACTTGTGTAGTATGCAAGGCATTTTGGTTTAGAAAGTTGGTTACTAAGAGGATGTATGTTTTTAAAAGAAAGTCGGCTTGTTTTAATTGTTTTTATGGCTTTCGCAAGTATTATGTTGATTTTAGGATTTTCGGATCGTCCGCGGTACAGAGGAGACTCCGTCCGTGTGTCGGGTCCGTGCTTGGCCTTTTGCGGGGTCGGGTCGGGGCGTGACATCTTTAGGTGGTATCAGAGCATGATAGTCTTGCATGAGCTGGGATATGTTTCTCGGTCTGTGGGGTAAAGGTCCAAAATGCTAGAGTGTTATTGTATAATTGTTAAGTGGAAAGAAAGTGTTATAGCATGACTTTGTGAACTTAGAGTGCTTATATGTTTAAAGTGAATTAGTTTGGCATGTCAATCTTGTGTTATGTGAATTGCATGTTAGAATGTTTGATTGTTATTGACTTGAGTATTATCTAATCTTATGTGCTATATTTATGTTTATAAACTGCTTTTAAATGTTGCTAGCTATTGTGAATTGCTACTATGCCGCTACGTCGTGGTACTCAAGGTATAGGGTCAGATGAAGAGGCAGCAGAACAGGGTCAGCAACCGTTTCCTGAACAATTTATGGCTACTATGACTATAGCAGTTGACCGGATTACCCAGGTACTGCATAAGCAGAGGCAGGACAGGAATAATAATCCCCAGGGGAATCAAGCTAATCTTGGTGGACAGGGGTATAGAGTTGAGAATAACCAGTTAGAGAAATTCTTGAGGCACAAGCCGGGAAAGTTCTTCGGAGAGCCAGATAATGAGGCAGTCGAGAGATGGATTAATCGTGTTGAGAAAATTTTCACCGCTTTGAGGTACACTGATGAGGCAAGAATAGATTATGCATCATTCCTATTTGAGGGCGACGCAGAGCAGTGGTGGAATACTGTCAGATTGAGGTGGGATTGTGAGGATGTTCCACATTTATGGGATGATTTTGTAAGTGAGTTTTGGGACAAGTATATTCCCGAGATGGCTATGGAAAGGAGGGAAGACGAGTTTGTGGCCCTGAAGCAGGAAAACATGATTGTTGCACAGCACGAGGCTAGGTTTGTCAGCCTGTCGAGGTATATGCCCGAGCTGGTACGGCCAGCTAGGAGGATGATTCATGGGTTTGTTCGTGGGCTGAGAATGGACATACAGCTATATTTGACTGGGCAGACCTATACTACTTTTCCCGAGGCATTTCAGGTAGCCTCGAAGTTTGAGAAATGGAAGGCTGAGATGTTAGTTGAGAGCAGTCAGCCGAGTAAGAAACAGTATTTGGGCCAGAGCAGCCAGAGTCAGCCGAGGCAGTATCAGACTTCTGCGCAGGTTCCTCAGCAACGTCCGTATCAGCCACAGCAGCAGATTCAGGCTAGGCCGGTTGTAACTAGACCCCAGCAGGGAGGTACAGTTCCTACCACTGCCAGAGCCCTAGCACCTACGGGAAACACTGTTGTAAGGCAAAATCAGCAGTGTAACTATTGTAATCGATCGGGGCATATTGAGGCTAATTGTTGGAGAAAGAGTGGTAAATGCACGGGTTGTGGTAGCGATGACCATAGGGTGAGAGATTGCCCTAAGTATAACAATGTTCAGGGCCGTACTAGAGGCCAGGGTGTTCAGAATAGGGCTGCAGGTGCACGTCCAACGTAGAGGGTTCATGCTAGGGTCTTTGCACTAGATGCGAAAAAGCTGCCCGATACTACAGCTATGGTGGAAGGTACTTTTCTTCTTAATACTCAGCCAGTTAAAGTTTTGATTGATCCCGGAGCTACACATTCGTTTATAACTCCTGCATGTGCACGATCTGTGAATGTTTGCATTGATAAATTGCCGCATGAAGTTGAAGTTAGTACGCCTTTGGGTATAAAATTTGTTATTGAGTCTATTTGCAAATCTTGTGATATATGTATTGAGAACCATAAATTTCCTGCTGATTTAATTATACTACCATTCCGTGACTATGAAATCATTTTGGGAATGGATTGGTTGGCGAAGTACTATGCTCAGTTGGATTGTAGAACAAAGATTGTTTATCTTCAGGTTCCTGACCTACCAGTACTGGAGATTGTTGGGAATTGCAGGGCTGCCCGAATTCCTCTTTTATCAGCGATCAAGACTTCTAAGTTGTTGAATAAGGGTTGTGAAGCTTACTTAGCTTATTTGATCAATCAGCCTACTGATAAGTTGAATTTGAATGAGGTTCCGATTGTTAGAGACTTCCTTGGTGTATTTCCTGAGGAATTACTGGGTTTACCACCGGATAAGGAGATTGAGTTCGTGATTGATCTTGTGCCAGGCACTGCGCCAATTTCTAGGAGTCCTTATAGAATAGCATTGGCTGAACTTCAGGAGTTAAAAATTCAACTTCAGAACTTGCTTGAGAAAGGGTTTATACAACCTAGTTCTTCGCCGTGGGGTGCGCCTGTGTTGTTTGTGAGAAAGAAAGACGGTACACTACGGTTATGTATTGATTATAGGGGACTTAATCAAGTCACGGTTAAGAACAAATACCCCTTGCCGTTGATTGAAGAATTGTTTGACCAGTTGCAGGGTGCGAGTGTTTACTCCAAATTTGACTTGAAGCAGGGTTACTATCAACTTAGGATTCAGAGTGACGATATACCAAAGACGGCATTCAGGACTAGATATGGCCACTATGAATTTGTTGTGCTACCGTTTAGATTGACGAGTGCACCAGCCGCATTCATGGACTTGATGTAGAGGGCTTTTCGACCTTACCTTGATCAGTTTGTCGTGATCTTTATTGATGACATTTTAGTGTACTCGAAGAACGAGACTGAACATGAACAACACTTCTAGTGGAACAATATGAAGAGGGAGATTGCTGGGTATGTATCCAAATGTTTGACTTGTTAGAGGGTTAAAGTTGAGCATCAGAGGCCAGCCGGGCTTCTACAGCCGTTGTCGATTCCGCAATGGAAGTGGGCGCATATAACAATGGACCTTGTGACCGATCTTCCTAAATCTCCGAGAGGATATGATTCTGTTTGGGTTGTTGTGGAACGCTTGACTAAAGTTACACATTTTATTCCCGTGAACAAACAGGATAGCCTTGATAAGCTAGCTGAGCTTTATGTTGCTAATATTGTAAGACTTCATGGTGTGCCACAGAGTATAGTGTCAGATAGAGATCCCAGATTCAGATCTCGTTTTGGCAGAAGTTGCAAGAGGCCATGGGAACTAAGTTGAGCTTCAGTACTGCATATCATCCACAAACTGATGGCCAGTCTGAGAGAACTATCAAGATCTTAGAAGACATGCTTCGGGCATGTGTGCTAGACTTTAGGAAGAAGTGGGAGAAGTTTTTGCCTTTAGCGGAGTTCGCCTACAATAATAGTTATCAATCTACTATAGGTATGGCTCCCTATGAGGCACTGTATGGTCGGAAATGCAGATCCCCATTATATTGGGAAGAGGTTGGAGAGATGAGAACAGTTGATCCGACTGTGTTACCTGAGATGATTAATATGGTAGATAATGTTCACCTTATTCGCCAGCATATGCTTACAGCTCAGAGTCGTCAGAAGAGTTATGCGGATAAGCACCGTCGGGATCTTGAGTTTGATTTGGGAGATTGGGTGTTTCTTAAGATTTCTCCTCGAAAGGGATTGATTCGGCACGGTAAGAGCGGGAAACTTAGTCCCAGGTATATGGGTCCGTATGAGATCACCGAAAAGGTAGGTCCTTTGGCTTATCGGTTAGCTTTACCTCCGAGCTTGTCGAGACTGCACGATGTTTTCCACGTATCTATGTTAAAGAAGTATCATCCAGACCCTTCACATGTACTTGAACCAGAGCCTTTGCAGATTGAAGAAAAGTTGTCTTATGAAGAAAAACTAATTCGAATTGTGGATCGAAAAATTCAAGAGCTTCGCAGGAAGAGTATTCCGTTAGTAAAAGTTCTGTGGAATCATCATGGGTTTGAGGAAGCGACTTGGGAAAGAGAGGACCAGGTTCGGAATCAGTATCCGGAGTTGTTTGTTGACCAGGTAAGAATTACGTGGGTGCAATTGTTTTAAGGGGGAGAGGGTGTAATACCCAAGCCCGGAATGTGAAAATTTCTTGTTTATTATTTTAAAAATTATATTTTCTTAGATTCTTTGAGATTTAATTGTTAATTCCTTGCTGTCGCAACGTGCATTGTATTTAGGGAGCGATAGCTAGAGAACGATTTTTAGTCCTCAGCAAATTGTGAAACTAGTATTTAGATGACTTAAATTTTATATTTTAATTGTTGTTAGCTATAATTAATTTTTCCTTAGTTAAGATGGCTTTAAAATGCACAAAATAAAGCCATTTGACCCAATTTAAAGTTATTTGACCAAGGGCTTTGACTCTTTGACCAAGCTTGTCACTTAATAGGCTTATAACATAACAAAAAAAAAAAAACAAAGCAAAATCAGACCTTGAGCGGGCCGAACCAAGAAGGAAAAAGAAAAAAAAAATTCAGCCTTTCAAATCTTCAAATCTTCGCGTGAGCTCGTGCGGGGTGGTTTCCGAGGTGTCCAGCGTTGTTTTCCTAGCGACTAGGAGTGCCTAAGGTGAGGGAAGCATGTTATTTGCGCATTTAAACGTTATGTATGTTAACTTTGTGATTTTTAGAATTTATCCGTAGATTGTTGTTTAAAGCGTTTTGATGCTTCTAGAATGTTCCTTGGCAATTGTAGAACGTGTATTTATAGCTTTTTAACATTTTCTGCGGTTAAATGTTGAGATTGCAATTTAAATTGGTTGTTGAATAGTGTTTTATGAATAGTAAACCCTTGAAACGATGAAGTTGCTCCGTTATGCTGTCCGTTGATGTAGAAATGTGCTAGGTGTGCTAGAATGCCTAAATGCATGGTTTGTTTAGGTTGCGTAATGAAAAAAATGAGAATTATGCCTTGGTGAAAGTCGGGGTCGTTTAGGTCGAGTTTGGCATTTTCTCATTTTGCATGTTGGCATTGTTTCGGGAGGCCATGAAAGCATTTTTGGTGCGATTATGGCGTTGGTTGGGTGTTTGGTCGGTATAGTTGTAGTTCAAATGAGCAAAGGGAGAATTCGGGGCTTTGCGTGAATTCTAGGGTTAAGTAGGGTTTCGGGGTCTTTAGACATGCCTTATGGTGACCTAGGAGGATTGACGAAGTCGGTTTCCGGAACTCGTGGCTTGTTTGTAAATGGTAGTGTTTTGATAGTTGGGGCCGATTTGTAATTTTGCTTGTTTTATTGATTTTATGCCTATGGAATACTTAGGGTGGCTTGATATACTTGTTTGAATTGAATTTGATTGAAATGCTTATCAACTATTGCTATTGCGTGCGAGAGTAACCTACTTTGTTATTCTCCCACGTGTGGCTTTATTGCTCGTTTATCGCCTTGTATCGAGTCTTGCATTGCATAGTGTCCCGCGCGTGAGTGATGGGCCTCTCTGGGTAGCCTCGGGTTGCCAGTGTTGGTTTCTCTAGCTCCGTTGCTATTCCCTCTTCTTGCTTGGGTTGCCTCCCAGGGAGATTTGGGTCGTAGATTGATGGATACTTTCGGGGTATTCCAAACTGGTGTTATAAGGTGGTTTGGGCCGGCGCGTCGTCATCGAATTCGTGATTGAAAGTTTGCTCGTGAAAAGAGTACCGTATCCTTTGAATGAGTGTTTATAGTTTTAATGCTTGCCTTGCTTTATTGATGGCTTTGTTGTATCTCTATTTGATATTTGTATGAATTGCTTGACTAATTGCATTGCATACTCCTCTCATCTCCGTCTTTGAGACCAATTGCCCTCGCTAAGCAATAGTTTTTGCTCATTCCTTTCTATACTATATTTTTACCGGAGTAGTTGAAGCAGACCCTATTGAGGTAATAGAGGAGGAGGAGCAGGTGGAGGTGTTTCCGTGATAGCACTTCTTTGCTTTGCTGGTGGTTGGTTACTAGATTTTGTGCGAGCCTTGCTTGATATGTATATTGCTTGGATGACGCTTTATTTTAAGGCTTGTAGCCTTGTATGTATTTCTTAGTTTAAGGCCTCTATGGTCTTATGTTGTATAAGTTGAAAGAATGTAAAGCTGTAAAAGTATACTCTTATGACTAGTAAAGAAATGCATGCTAATAGCTAACTGTTTAGTGGCATAAATACTTGTGTAGTATGCATGGCATTTTGGTTTGGAAAGTTGGTTAATAAGAGGATGTATGTTTTTAAAAGAAAGTCGGCTTGTTTTAATTGTTTTTATGGCTTTCGCAAGTATTATGTTGATTTTAGGATTTTCGGATCGTCCGCGGTACAGAGGAGACTCCGTCCGTGTGTCGGGTCCGTGCTTGGCCTTTTGCAGGGTCGGGTCGAGGCGTGACAGGTATTATCCGTGGTATTTTCGTTTGAGACTCTCAACCGGACTTCTTATTTAATCATCATATATGAAATTCTTATATTGGTATTCGAATACAGAGGAGCTTCTATTCTAAGGAATTCTATTCAGACTTTTTGAGTTGGTGCTTGTAAGCAGAGCCTTATTTTTGGTGTCCCTGTTCAGAATTTATTATTTGGAATTCTCTTTGGCCACTTGCTGGGATTTCTATCTGAAAGTTCATATTGGTTTCCTTGGTACTTTTCCATGGTATTTTCTGTAAAATTCGCATTCAAGGTTCTTATTCAAGGAGTTCAGAGTGCTTGTGTGGAGTTCTCTTGAAAGAAGTAGTTGTGAGGACGCAATTGTTTGAAGGAGGGGAGAGTGTGACACCCAGACCCAGCATGTAGCGAATAGTACCTACTTGCATGTACTTATGTGTTTACTTTAAATGTTTAGTTATAATTACATATTTATGTTAATTTATTCATTTATTTACACTATTTTCACATTTCTTGAAATACGTGCAAATAATATTTAGTAAATTTAAATGAGGCAATTACCTTGGTAAAATAATTATTAAAAATTATTATATTGCATTTAGGTGCTAATTTACATTATTTTCAATTAATTGAAAAGTAACACCTGAGCCCGAGTTAAATTTTCAAGTCTTCTATTTTTTCTAAAATTTTATTTTTCTCATGTTACTCGGTATTTATTTAGTATTCGTTCACTAAAAGTATGTGCATAGAATATCTAAAACATGAGATATAAAATAGTTGTGTCCCTGAGTGAATAATATAAACTATAATGCATTTTGGGCCATTTGGTACTTGATTTCTCTAAAGCCCAAAACCTAATCTTCTATCTACATCTAAACACATGAAATAACTATTTTATTATTTTATTATTTTATTTACCAAAATTTACCTTAATAACATTTCTGAATATGAAATCCCGGACCCCGGGAATAATTATTTTTAATGTTATCACCATTTTCCTTTATTTAAAATCTATTTAATTGATCTACGAGAATTAATTAATTATTATTTGTATTTATTTTAATTATATTTATATAACTTGTTCAGGACCATTATCTTATTATTTTATTTATTTAAATTATTTTACATGCCTTTTTATTAATTTATTTTACGGTTCGAACGGGAAGCCCGGGCCCGGATTTGAACGAGTTATTTATTATCTTAATAATTATATTTATTTATTTTTGTTCCTGGACCCAAACGAGCTGGCTTACTATTTTTTTTAGTAAAATCATTTATTTAATTCGTCTGGACCTGAACGAGCT
This sequence comes from Ehretia macrophylla, assembly GCA_037974665.1. NCBI lineage: Eukaryota > Viridiplantae > Streptophyta > Magnoliopsida > Boraginales > Ehretiaceae > Ehretia > Ehretia macrophylla. Next base: position 1,265,913 of record CM075774.1, read on the forward strand.
ATTTTAATATTTTTTTTGTATAATAAATGTAGTCATTTGAATTACATCTAATTACCAGAGATGATTATCTTAATATGTTATTATGTGTTTACATTTAATTGAGCCCAAAGTTGATTTTATTTTATTTTATCTACTTTCATATTTGCTTAAATTACTTTATTCCGTGAATTCATTCAGTATTCCTTTTGTGTATTCCATGCCCTGGATAGTAGAATTAAGTGGTTTTGATCAGTTCAGGGATTAGGTTTATTTTTTTGTTTGGGCCTAGTTTTTATTTTGTTAGGCATTAGTAAATATTTTAAATACATTAGCCTTGGTCTTTTGTTAAATAGTTTAACTTTTATATACTTTAGTCTAGTTAGTAAAATAATAATAATAATAATAAAATGATATTTAACCGAGAATGCATTAGCTTTTGTCTTTGTTTTTGGTTAGTTTAGGCTTTAGTTTATTTTGGTATATAGCTTAGTTTTGTTAGTCTAGTCAGCAAGCTTATCAAACAAAGGAATGAAAGAAAAAAAAAAGAGCAAAAAGCTATACAATTGCCATCGACCATCAAGGAGGAAAAGAAAAGTGAATTTCGCAAAGTCTTGCCTTCTTGTTTCAATTCAAGCTTGAATTCAAGTGCCTAAAGTTTCTCCAAGTCCTAATCTAGCATTTTCAAGCTTAATTGGTGAGGGAGTTATATATTCTTATTTTTAAAGTTGGTGAATATATATATGAAATTTCCTATCTGGTTGAATTTAACTATATTACTTGTTATAAATGCTTGTTATATGATCTTTGAAGTCTATAGAACTCTTTTGTATAGCTTGATAACATATGCTATGGTTAATTGTAGAGATTGAACAAAGAAAATGATGAATAGTACTTTTTGTTAGGGTTTTAATGAATTTGCTAATTAGCTTGAATTGATACTTCAATTAGATGCTCTAGGCCCTAGTGAAGCTAGTTGAAAAGCCACGTGAGGTTGAATCAACCAAAATCGAGCTAAATTGCATAATTAATCGACTTTAAAAATGGGACTTTTCTCGTCGAGCAATCCGGGCAAGTTTGGGTTTTGATTTGGGTGTCCTTGAGCTAAAGAAGCACATTTGGTGCTTTCGTTCGGCAAAAATAGGGTTCGGTTAGTATAGTTGTAGTTCAAACCCGTTCGTAGCCTTTGTGAACTTTTGCTTCTAAAATGAGTTTTTATAATTCTAATAGGTGTCTTTGGGCTTAATTAAGAATGTAGAAAGATTAGGATATGATTTGAAAACCTTGAAACACGCATAAGAGAAAGAAAACTTGGTTAAAGAAAGGGGAAAAGTAGTTTTTAGCCGTTTTTGTTGCATTTGGAACTTGTTATGGAATTGTCTTGTCTTGTATTGAATATCTAAGATATAATTAAGCTATTTGAGTAACTTGTGGGAAATATTTATGTTGATTGCTTCTTTTGGGATCTTAAAGCTATTTTCGTGCTTGTGTGAGCTTGCATCGTGCTTATATGTAAGGGCGGCCTACTTTGTCGACCCTCTTACGTGTTATGTGATATCTTGATTGCTTGTGACTTGTCTCGGGGTTGTGCAACCTTATCGGACATGGTAGCGTCGAGAAACGCGGGCGGCATTGGGCTTGCCGTGCTCCCTCAACTACCATGGTGCCTATTCCCTTCTCGCTGAGGCATACTCCACTACCCCAGAGGCGTGGTTCACCTGCTGGGCATGGACCTACCTCAAGAGAAAGGGTCGTAGGATCGGGATACATCCGGAGTATCCTAACTTATTGGAGTAAGGGGTTTGCCGGCATATACGTGAAGTTCGTAGTTCGTGGCTTGCGATTGAAGACTTGAAGTGGAATTGTATCCTTTTTAATATGGTTAATTACTTGGCTTTCTATCTTGCTGGTTTATGTTGCATATATATGTTTTTTTTTGTGTTTGCATATCATATTGCACGCCCAGTATGTTGCATCACCTCCCTCACTGAGTATACATGATGTATATTCACCCTCGTTTCAAATACCTTTCAGAATCAGTGCTATAAGCTAGAAATAGGATTGTCTTCTGTATGGCCTTCCTACTCTATCAGCATGAAGAACAAGGAAGAATGTGTACATTATGTGCCTGTATACTATTTCAGACCTTATGGTCATATATGTATTTATGATATATTAAGAAATGTAATATTAAAGTTTTAGTCTTGGCTGATAGTTGGGTGCTAGTGGTTTGTAATTACTTCAATCGTTTACTCTTCGGTTTAGTTGACTTGTATGTTGATAGGGTTGAAATAGATTGAAGTTATGGATTATGTTCTTATGGTTGTATGTTGTTATTTGCAGGTTTCCAAATAGTCCTATATATAGGGGAAACTCCGTCCGTTTCTCCTAAATTTCGTGCCTGGAGTTTGGAATTGAGTGAGAATAGCATGATAAATAGGAGTCCCGGTCTCGTGAGGGATCGGGGCATTACAGAAGTGGTATCAGAGCTTAGTTAGCTCTCAGCTAGGACAGGGTCATCGGTCTGTCGGGTAGCAACCCTCGAGTGCGTGCATGTGGAATATGTTTTGAATAAGAATGTGCTTGCATGTAATCCTTGTATGTGTCTTTCTGTGAAAATATGTACTTTTGTGCCTCACTGTGTTAACCTGACGAATGTGCAAAATGTGCAAATGTGTAATTTCGTGTGCACCTAGGTGACTTATTCATGTAGTAATAGAAAATACGTGATATGTGTACTGTGTGACTATGAGTATATTTATGAGCGCAATATGTGAAGATTATGTGGTAGGAACATTTAATTGATTCCTTAAGTATCTATTTGTTTTAGTTATTTGTAATAATGTGCATTAAGAGTTTATTTTAAATAGAATCAATTGCATACATATATTACCCCATTGAAAATGGTAAGTAAACACTCTCCTTATTAAGGAAGCCAGAAGCGGGTTTCTTGAAGATATGAACCAACAGAACCAGCTGTAGTTTATGTCAGTGAACAACAAGAAATACTTCTAGAAGCAAGTTTGGGATTCTCATGGGGTATTCTTCTTCACTATTTTCTCGATATTCAGAACTGGGATTCTTATTTGGTATTATCCGTGGTATTTTCATTTGAGACTTTCAGCCGGACTTCTTATTCAATCATCATATATGAAATTCTTATATTGGTATTCGAATACAGAGGAGCTTCTATTCTAAGGAATTCTATTCAGACTTTTTGAGTTGGTGCTCGTAAGCAGAGCCTTATTTTTGGTGTCCCTGTTCAGAATTTATTATTTGGAATTCTCTTTGGCCACTTGCTGGGATTTCTATCTGAAAGTTCATATTGGTTTCCTTGGTACTTCTCCATGGTATTTTCTGTAATATTCGCATTCAAGGTTCTTATTCAGGGAGTTCAGAGTGCTTGTGTGGAGTTCTCTTGAAAGAAGTAATTGCGAGGACGCAATTGTTTGAAGGAGGGTAGAGTATGACACCCAGACCCAGCATGTATTAATCTTTGATTTAGACAAATTAGTCTCTATTATAACTGTTGTACCAGCTTCATCCTGTAATTTACAGTTAGGGTTCAAAGTATGTAGAACCTTATAATAAATTCTGTAACAGATACTCATAGTTTTAGAGTGAGGCATATAATTATATCCTTTGGTTTTTACATATAAAGTAACAGCTTTACGTATATTTCTATCAGATAAAAGAAACTGTAAATTGGGATGAACATTAAAATAAACTGGTCCATAAGCCAGACTAGATTGAGTTATTCCCATTAAATATTGTCTCCAATCTAAGTTCATAGCATCCCTAAGAACTGCAATAAAACTTTCATTTAATCCTCATAATGTAAGAGGCTTAAAGGCTATTTGTATTAAACCTATATGCAAATAATTATGTGTAGAATCATGACGCAAAATATCATCATTAGACAATAATTTAATTGTTAATTCATCATCTTCCATAGGGATTGATTGTTCAACAGTCTTAACAACATGCTTAAGACCCATATTTTCAAACATACCATATTGGTAAATAGTATTGGGCTGCACATATGGAATAGTCCATTTATTTAACAAATCTAGTTGTTTTGGAAGATCATATTCTTCCTTTTTTGCATTCTTTATATTATTTTTCTTTCTAAATGTAGAAAGCATGATAAAAATTGCCGTACTGTCTGCTTCCAACCATGTTTACTCTAAGTAACCTTAAAAAGGTTCCATGGCTCTGATACCACAAGAAGGCCCAGGTATGAGGATCTAGTTATTAATTATAAACCACTTAATAAAGTGTTGAAATGGATTAGGTATCTTATTCCTAATAAGAAAGATCTTTTGGATCGATTGCATAATGCATTAATATTTTCAAATTTTGATCTTAAATATGGATATTGGCAGATACAGATTAGTGAAAAGGACAGATATAAAACTGCTTTGGCTGTTCCAATTGGACATTATGAATGGAATGTTATGCCCTTTGGATCAAAAAATGCTCATTCTGAATTCCAAAATATTATGAATGAAACATTCATTCCTTTTAGTGATTTCATTATCATCTACATTGATGATATCTTGGTCTTTTCTAAAGACATACAACAACATTTTAAACACCTTGATATATTTAAGAAAATTGTTATGCAAAATGGTCTTGTTATTTCCAAACCAAAAATGCTTTTATTTCAAACCAAGGTCAAATTTCTTGGTCATAATATTGAAAAAGGAAAGATTATTCATATTAAAAGAAGTATTGAATTTGCTTCTAAATTTCCTGATCAAATTACTGATAAAACTCAATTACAGAGATTTCTTGGTAGCTTAAATTATATTCTACCATATTATAAAAATCTTGCTAGTGATACGGCTATCTTATATGATAGACTTAAAAAGAAACCAGGACCATGGACAAATGTTCATACTGAAAAAATTAAGTTAATTAAGTCTAAGGTTAAAAATTTTCCTTGTTTAATGCTTGCTAATCCTACATGGAATAAAATTGTTGAAACAGATGCTTTAGAGATTGGTTTTGGAGGAATTTTAAAGCAAGTTCATCCAGAAACAAAACAAGAATATCTTGTTCAATTTCATTCAGGAAAATAGAATAATAATCAACAAAAATATGCAACTGTTGCGAAAGAAATTCTTTCAATTGTAAAATGTGTGTTAAAATTTCAAGATGATTTATATTGTCAAAAGTTTTTGATAAAAACAAATTGTCAAGCAGCAAAATATATGTTCAATAAAGATTTTAAACATGATGTTTCCAAACAAATGTTTGCGAGATGGCAAGCTAATCTTGCACCTTTTGATTTTCATATTGACTATATTAAAGGGAATAATAATTCTCTTCCTGATTTTCTTACCCGTGAATTTTTGCAGGATGATCTTCGCTAGGGGAGGATCCTCTAACCCTAATAGGGGAAGAGGAAGAGGTCGTAACCTTGATCCTAATAGGGTCATTGCAGGCAAAAAATTAGTTAATCTAGGAGGGATCACTATTGATCCATTACATCCTGATTTTGATAAAATCAAAAAGGTTATTGAAGAAAGCAATAATACTGCTTAATCATCATCTTATGCTCATGCGGTTGACCATGAAGAGTCTGATGACTCCTTTGAGATATCTCATCATGAGGAAATAATTTTACCTCTTGAAAATGCTAATAAGTAGTGGATTAATGATCCTTAGTACCTTATGGAACGATATTTGAATAATTATATGTTTCCTGTACTTTATTACAAGTTCAGGGTATATTTTGAATCAATTCTACAAGTCACAAATTCATGTGATATTGAACATTTCAAGAAGAATAATACTCTTCCAATTTATACTTATAGTAAAATCTATATTAGAAAAATTCTTTCTCCAAATGAATGGGGAATTAGTACCTTAAATGAAAGGCAATTTATTCCTGATAAAAAATACTTATCATTTTAATTATTGGGATTATGTGGAAGCATTTTCCAAAGTTTTCTTATATGAAAACCCCCAGCATAAACATTCTTGGTTTATAAAATTCAATCCTGAAATTTTTCAGAATCGCAGGTTTCTTGCATGGATCCATCAATGGTGGAAAAGTTTTGGCCCTCCGGTCAATATTCTCCCTAATCCTTATAAAGGACTTTTTACTGAATGGTTGGCAATTTGTCCCCATATTAGAAATGATCCTGATCTTTATATTGAAGGATCAAGTTCTTTATTTTTCTTTATGGAAATTTGGTCTCCCATGGATATGGAAATGGATCCCTGTCGCCGAGATAAATAAAGAAAAAATGTTTTGTGTGAAAAGAAATTTTCTTTCAAAATTTTGGGCAAAACTCTTGAAAAATAATCCTGAGACAAAGAAACCTTATGGTCAACCCAATATCAACAAAATTTCTCAGACGATAGCACTCTATCAAAACCAAATGGAAGAAACAAAGAAAAAGACTCAAGAAAAGGAATATCCTTTTTCTCATATTTTAAGAAAAATTCAAATGAGGAAACAGATAAGCTCCCATGAAGATGTTATGACATCATATCTGGATGAAGTCAAGGAAGATTTCCTAAGACATTTTAAAAGTGCAGTGGACACTGATTCTACATCAGAAGACACTTCGATGAGGTCTACAAATGCTTTTGCTTGTTTACCAAGAGAATCCCAAGATCCTAATGAGGATATCCCATCCGCCAAAGATGTGTTGGCAGAAGATCTGTTTGACAGCTTGAAGGATGAATTATTACGTAAAGCCAAAGATAAAGGAAAAGGAAAGATGGTCTGAAAGAATCTGATGATACTTCGGATGAGATAAAAAGGAAAACCCGAACTTTGCGGGAAAGCAAACTTACTTTTGGAAAAGCTGTCAGCTACCGACAGTCGGTGAATGTCACTGTTGTTACTTTTAGGATAATTCATGTTTACTTTTTATAAAGTTTTTGTCTTATAGACACGAGTTGTATAGAGACCCTGGATTTCAAAGTTTTCAAATCCGGTCTGAGTTGTTTTTAATTCTCTTTTGAGTTCCGCCCAGCTGTATAAATTGAGGGCTTCTAGTTTTTGTTAGTAGAGCTCTAGAGAGCAGCCTACCACTTTTCCTTCAGTTTTTATATTTTGAAAACCATTGTAAATTTTACAAATCAATCGAATAAAACTTCTTTCTTCAGGTATATTCTTTTTAATTTTTCAGTTTTGTTCTTTTATTTTCTTTCTTTAGTGCCGCCTAATATGGCAGGCTAGTTGCCACACTATCTGTAACTGCCATGGATCTCTAGACATGATACTCTATATTATGAGTTAGACACAGTTGTGGTTGACATCTTTGTTATGGTAAGACAATCCTCAAGGCAGGCATTTTATTGCCATAAGTCGCACTGTTGGCCCTTCTCCATGTTTTGTGGGTTGTTTTATGTTGACTCGGTTGACCGCTTTGCCGGAGTGATTTATGTCTATAAATCCAATAACTAGATCGTTTGAAGGAATCTGATGATACTTCGGATGAGATAAAAAGGTAAAGCCGATCTTTGCAGGAAAACAAACTTGCTTTTGGAAAAGCTGTCGGCTACCGACAGTCGGTGGAATGTCACTGTTGTTACTTTTAGGATAATTCCTGTTTACTTTTTATAAAGTTTTTGTCTTATAGACACGAGTTGTATAAAGACCCCAGATTTCAAAGTTTTCAAATCCGGTCTGAGTTGTTTTTAATTCTCTTTTGAGTTCCGCCCAGCTGTATAAATTGAGGGCTTCTAGTTTTTGTTGGTAGAGCTCTAGAGAGCAGCCTACCACTTTTCCTTTAGTTTTTATATTTTGAAAACCATTGTAAATTTTACAAATCAATCAAAGAAAATTTCTTTCTTCAGGTATATTCTTTTTAATTTTTTAGTTTTGTTCTTTTATTTTCTTTCTTTAGTGCCGCCTAATATGGCAGGTTAGTTGCCACACTGTCTATAACCGCCATGGATCTCTAGACATGATACTCTATATTATGAGTTAGACACAGTTGTGGTTGGTATCGTTGTTATGGTAAGACAATCCTCAAGGCAGGCATTTTATCGCCATAAGTCGCACTGTTGGCCCTTCTCCATGTTTTGTGGGCTGTTTTGTGTTGACTCAGTTTACCGCTTTGCTAGAGTGATTTCTGTCTGTAAATCCAATAACTAGATCCCTATACCTGGGCCTTCTTGTGGCTTCACCCTTTGGAGGTTTCTGTTTTAAAGAATCTAATCTTTGATTAACCTTTTTTTCTAAAATAAGTAATCGTTCTCCTACAATTTGTAGAGTACAATTAGTATAATTTCCTTGTTGAAAAAGAGAGTTCAAATCCTGTATCATAACAGAAGTATTACCATTTTCAAATAATTTTAGAAAAGCTTTAGATTCAATTTGAAAATCATCTTTTCCAATAATTAATGGTTTAGTAGGAGGAAAAACAGATTTTTCTTTGTTTCCTTGGACATCAGTCCATTCTCTTTCTATTGTATTAATAGCAAAAGAAATATAGTGATCAATAAACCAAGGAACAAATTTATAAATCATAATATTGATTTTTAATATTTTGCCATTGGGTTTTATCAAAAGATGACGATATCCATTTCCAAATAGGTTGCCAGTGAGTATGTAAAAATTCATTGTTAACATAAGTTTTTTCCCATCTTCCAGGGCTAAAAGTGAGTTTGGTCGTCATTACACATGAAAACTCATTTCAGATGAAGTTATATTTTCCTTATTAATTCCATGAGGAAGTTGATTATGTGAAATTCTTATTGCATCTATTTTTTCTGGTTGAACTATTTCACATTCATCAGATGGTGGTTTAAACCTATCTATTTCCTCATTAGGATCTTCTCTAATATAAGAAGTAGATGCTCTAGATGACTGAGGAAATTCCACAATTGGAGATATATAAGAATGATTTGATTAAAAAGACCTAATTAATGTAGGTTCTTGTTTAAATCTAAGAAAGACATTGTGACGCCCGAGATTTTAGCTGTACATTCATTTACTGTTGCATCTATTGTTTACGCATTTCCTTCTATGCTTTATTAACTGTCTTCTTTAGCTACTATTCATCCCATTTTCAAACTATATTCTATTAGTAAATTAGCATTTTTATTAAATCACATTAATTGTTAGAGGAGTGGAAAAAATGTGCAATTGAACTAGAAGCGATAGGAGAGCTCGTTTAGAAAATGATTTACGTAGTTCAATGAATAGTGTTACATAACTAACTTAGTATTTTAATTAGCTAGCCTATGTTTTATACCTTAGGCTCGTTTTTAAGCTAGCAACGCGCATTTAGAAGTCCACTTAAGCAACCACTTGACCCCACCTCAACTTAACCTCACTATATAACCTTATAAGAACCAAAAAAACAAAAAAAAGAAAACAAATGTGCAGGAATTACTGTAGCAGGGCCGAAAACACCAAAGGAGAAGGAAAAAAAGTGATTTTGCTCTTCAACTCTTCAAGTCAAGCCAATCCAAGCCTAGAGCTAGTAGTTTAGGGTGTGTGCAAGCTTCCTAGGTGCTCCTACGCACATTGGTGAGGGATTTCATGGCTTATTTTCGTATTTTAAAATAGTTGTTATTTCTTTGATTTGTTAGAAATGATGTTTAATGCCATTGCAAGGCTCAAATAAGCTTATATATGTTGTGTACATGTAGTATAGACCACATTTATGCTATTGTTTCATGTATTAAACGATAGAAATCGATAGTTAATTCGTAGGAGTGAATAGTGACGAAAATTCTAGGGTTTTGTGTAATTGAGCATTTTAACTTGATTCAATGCTTCTAATAGATGCCTTATGTGTTAATGAAAGTGGTTTAATAGCCCCGTGCACTTGAATTGCTCTAATCTCGCATAGAACTTGAATTAGGCGACTTTAACAAAGGGGTTTCGGGGTTAAGACAAATCCAGGTGGATTCGGGCTTCATTTTTAGTATTCTTAGGCTACTTAGGTGCTATAGAAGCTTTGCTAACCCTTGTTTGAAGCCCGGATGAGGTAGGTGTAGTGTAAAGCTATAAGAGGAAATTTGGAGCTTTTGGGATTATTACGGGCGTTTGAATGTGTTAGAGGGTTGAAAGGGTTCCTTGAGGGTTAGTTAGGAGGTTGGTAGAATTTTCCTTTGAATTTGAATCATTAACTTTGGTTTGGAAGAGAAATAGCTTGAATAACAAAGGAGTTTAAGTCCAATTTCGGTTGTCTCACGCTTCTAAGACCTTGGCATAACTTCTTGAATGTTTAAATGTAGTTTCAAGTTGGTTTGGAACTTTTGATGTAATTCTAATTATATCTTGTATATGCCCCTTTGTAAAACTGCTTAATTTCTTGTACAAGTTATTAACTAAAGTAAAATGAGAAATAGTAAGAGTAACTGCAGGCTCATGTGTTGATTTTAGTTAAACTAAATTCTAGCTCGGTTTATATCTAGCTATAGCATGCTGGTTGAATCATTCTCATTTAAGTTTTTGAACTATCTTCTTAATTAACTTGTAGACTACTAAAAATATGGAGTATATAAGTTAAATGTTCTAATTACTGTAAATTAGAAGTTGTTTGTCCTATATGGAAAAAGTTTCAACTATGACTTTGTCTAACTTGTCTAATGGTGATTTCCAATTGAAATCTCTCTTATTCTACATAGATTACTAGCTTACAGAAAAATGCTTGTTAGGGTGACTTAGTAGTATTGTACTAATTAAACCTCAATTAGAACTAGAGTATAATTATGCATGGCCTACTAATTGTAATGTTCTTATTCCATGAGTTATTAGCTAAAAGTAAAATGTTAGATAAGTTAGGTACATAGATCATGTATTATTTGAGCTATATTAATTATAGTTAATTATTTGGATATTCAAATGGAATTTATATAGTTAATTGATAAAGTGTTATATTTTTATGAAAAGACTAGGGTTGCACATTTGAGTTAAGTCGAGAAGGTTGGAGTTCATCTAAGCTTTACCTTGCATAATTAACCTAATCCAATGTGAGGGAATTACATTCTTTTGTGCATCTTAATTTGTTTTACTGCTCATAAATTGTATAGTTTAATATGATTGCTTATAATTACGTGTACTTTGATATGAATAGACTAAATATACACTTGACTTTTATTTATATTGTTATATGGCTTATTTATTGTAATCTACGTGCGAAGGCAACCTACCTTGTTGTCTCTCATTTATGTGATTCTTGAATTATATTGTCATTGCTTGAATTATTGTGATCGAATATCGGGTTGCACAATATTTTCGGACATGGTAGCGTCAAGAAACAAGGGTGGCGTCGCGCTTGTCGTGCTCCCTCGACTACCATGGTGCCTATTCCCTTCTCGATGAGGCATACTCCACTACCCCAGAGGCGTGGTTCACCTACTGGGCATGGACTTACCTCAGGAGAAAGGGTCGTAGGATCAGGATACATCCGGAGTATCCCAACTTGTTGGAGTAAGGGTTTGCTGGCACTTGAGTGATGATCGTGGTTCGTGGTTCGAGTTTGAAGACTTGCAGTGGAACCGTATCCTTTTATAAAGTGTTTAATTACTTGTTTCAATAACTTGCTTAATTGTGATATTTATGTGTTATCTTTGTGCATTTTATGAAAGCATTCCTCGGTATGCTGTATCACCTCCCTCACTGAGTATACATGTTGTATATTCACCCTCGTTTCTAACACCTTTCGGGATCAGTGCTATCAAGGATAGAAAAAAAGGCTCGAGAGTTTTGTCATTGATTATGCTGGCTTACGTGGATTTCTATTGAATTCAGTTTTGTCTTTGTAAAGTTAAGTTTTGAATGTATTGATAGTTATGAATGACTTGTAATATTGTAATAACTTGTAATCTTTACTTTATTGTCTGGTAGCTGCATGTTTGCATTTTTTTGACTGGTTAATGAACTTAAATTATAAGAAAGAAAACTAGATATTATTATAGTGGTATTATAAGTGAAATTATAATTATAGATGTTCAACAGTTAATTAAGACATGCTTGTGTGACTTCAATGTTGGATCCAAGGCTCGAATGGCTTTATGAATTGTTGTATGAGATAGTTATGGTAGAGGGGATGAAGGAATGGAGTTAGATCATAGTTTTGTGGTTATAAATATTATTTACAGGTTTAGAATTGTCCTATATATAGGGAAAACTCCTTCCGTTTTTCCCTAAATTTCGTGCATGGGGTTTGGAATTGGGTTGTGATTGGCATAGCTATTAGATCCTCTGGTCTCGTGAGGAATCGGGGCGTCACAAAAGTGGTATCAGAGCTTAGTTAGCTCTCAGCCGGGATAGGGTCCTCAGCCTGTCGGGTAGTAATCCTTGCGTGTGTGCTTGTTAATTGTGTCTTGAAAGTGTGTGCTTGAATGTGTGATTGTATGTCTTGAATTGATTGTGTGCACCTATGTGATATAGTTATGTGTTATGTCCTAAATGTGTGCTGGGTGAAGTGAAGTTGCATCGAATTGACCTCGTGAATCGTTATCTACTTGAATTATTGATTGTAACGTATGTACTTGAGCATTTTGAATTAAGTTTTGTTGTGAATTGAATTGGTTTTGTTGTGATTCGCACTTGAATGACTTTGTTGCTTACATTATTTTATATGCTCTTTTATAATCATGCTTGCATAATAGTTTAAAGAATGTTTATACACATGCAATAGTTTGGCATTCATACATAGCCCGTCGAATGGTAATAAAAACTTCTTCCTCCCCTGAAGAGAGGTGATTAGTGGCTGGCCTTTCAAGTTATGTGGATTAGTAGGAACATAAAGCGGTTGATTAGCTCTTTTATTTGGGAGTTGGTGTTGTAGGTAGAGCTCAGTTATTGGGATTCTTCTAAGGCCTTCTTCAGTGCCTAGCGGTCATAAATGAGTAGCTTCTTTTGGAGTTTCTATATGACAGTTCTCTGGAGCATATTCTTGGTATTTTTTTTATCATGTATTCTTTTGGTATTCTTTTGTTGGCATCTCTCGGAAAAATTGGTATATGGATTCTTTTCAGCCTTATTATCTGGTATTATTTACAATACTCCTGCTCGAAACTTTTATTGGTATTTTCTCGCCGCTCTTAGTTGGGATTCCATTCTTCTATGGTATTCATGCCAGCGGGATTCTTATTTGGATTTCGAAGTAGTATCTCTATTGGAGCATTTATTTGGCCTTATTAAGTGAGGTTCACAGACAATACTACAGGGATTTCTTAATGAGCTCCCACGAGAATTCGTATATGGTATTCTTGCTTAGCAACTGATGACGACTAATCGGAGTTGGTTTTCAGTTGATGCGGAGTTCTCTTGTGAAGAAGAATTGCGTGGACGCAATTTGTTTAAGGGGGAGAAGATGTGACGCCCGAGATTTTAGCCGTACATTCATTTACTGTTGCATCTATTGTTTGCGCATTTCTTTCTGTGCTTTATTAACTGTCTTCTTTAGCTACTATTCATCCCGTTTTCAAACTATATTCTATTAGTAAATTAGTAATGTTATTAAATCACATTAATTGTTAGAGGAGTGGGAAAAATGTGCAATTAAGCTAGAAGCGATAGAAGAGCTCGTTTAGAAAATGATTTACGTAGTTCAATGAATAGTGTTACATAACTAACTTAGTATTTTAATTAGCTAGCCTATGTTTTACACCTTAGGCTCGTTTTTAAGCTAGCAACTCGCATTTAGAAGTCCACTTAAGCAACCACTTGACTCCACCTCAACTTAACCTCACTATATAACCTTATAAGCACCAAAAAAACAAAAAAAAGAAAACAAATGTGCAGGAATTACTGTAGCAGGGCCGAAAACACCAAAGGAGAAGGAAAAAATGTGATTTTGCTCTTCAACTCTTCAAGCCAAGCCAATCCAAGCCTAAAGCTAGTAGTTTAGGGTGTGTGCAAGCTTCCTAGGTGCTCCTACGCACATTGGTGAGGGATTTCATGGCTTATTTTCGTATTTTAAAATAGTTACTATTTCCTTGATTTGTTAGAAATGATGTTTAATGCCATTGCAAGGCTCAAATAAGCTTATATATGTTGTGTACATGTAGTAGAGACCACATTTATGCTATTGTTCCATGTATTTAACGGTAGAAATCGATAGTTAATTCGTAGGAGTGAATAGTGACAAAAATTCTAGGGTTTTGTGTAATTGAGCATTTTAACTTGATTCAATGCTTCTAATAGATGCCTTAGGTGTTAATGAAGGTGGTTTAATAGCCCCGTGCACTTGAATTGCTCTAATCTCGCATAGAACTTGAATTAGGCGACTTTAACAAAGGGGTTTCGGGGTTAAGACGAATCCGTGTGGATTCGGGCTTCATTTTTAGTATTCTTAGGCTACTTAGGTGCTATAGAAGCTTTGCCAATCCTTGTTTGAAGCCCGGATGAGGTAGGTGTAGTGTAAAGCTATAAGAGGGAATTTGGGGCTTCCGGGGTTATTGCGGGCGTTTGAATGTGTTAGAGGGTTGAAAGGTTCCTTGAGGGTTAGTTAGAAGGTTTGTAGAGTTTCCCTTTGAATTTGAATTATTAACTTTGGTTTGGAAGATAAATAGCTTGAATAACAAAGGGGTTTAGCTGCAATTTCGGTTGTCTAGCGCTTCTAAGACCTTGGCATGACTTCTTGAATGTTTAAATGTAGTTTCAAGTTGGTTTGGAACTTTTGATGTAATTCTAACTATATCTTGTATATGCCCCTTTGTAAAACTGCTTAATTTCTTATACAAGTTATTAACTAAAGTAAAATGAGTAACTGCAGGCTCATGTGTTGATTTTAGTTCAACTAAATTCTAGCTCAGTTTATATCTAGCTATAGCATGCTGGTTGAATCATTCTCATTTAAGTTTTTGAACTATCTTCTTAATTAACTTGTAGACTATTGAAAATATGGAGTATATGAGTTAAACGTTCTAATTACTGTAACTTAGAAGTTGTTTGTACTATATGGAAAAAGTTTCAACTACGACTTTGACTAACTTGTCTCATGGTAATTTCCGATTGAAATATTTGTTATTCTACATAGATTACTAGCTTACAGAAAAATGCTTGTTAGGGTGACTTAGTAGTATTGTACTAATTAAACCCCAATTAGAACTAGAGTATAATTATGCATGGCCTACTAATTGTAATGTTCTTATTCCATGAGTTACTAGCTAAAAATAAAATGTTAGATAAGTTAGGTACATAGATCATGTATTATTTGAGCTATATTAATTCTAGTTAATTATTTGAATATTCAAATGGAATTTATATAGTTAATTGATAAAGTGTTATATTTGTATGAAAAGACTAGGGTTGCACATTTGAGTTAGGTCGAGAAGGTTGGAGTTCATCTAAGCTTTGCCTTGCATAATTAATCTAATCCAAGGTGAGGGAGTTACATTCTTTTGTGCATCTTAATTTGTTTTACTGCTCATAAATTGTATAGTTTAATATGATTGCTTATAATTACGTGTACTTTGATATGAATAGACTAAATATACACTTGACTTTTATTTATATTGTTATATGGCTTATTTATTGTAATCTACGTACGAGGGCAACCTACCTTGTTGTCCCTCATTTATGTGATTCTTGAATTATATTGTCATTGCTTAAATTATTGTGATCGAATATCGGGTTGCACAATATTTTCGGACATGGTAGCGTCGAGAAACACGGGCGGCGTCGCGCTTGTCGTGCTCCCTCGACTACCATGGTGTCTATTCCCTTCTCGCTGAGGCATACTCCACTACCCCAGAGGTGTGGTTTACCTGCTGGGCATGGACCTACCTCAGGAGAAAGGGTCGTACGGTCGGGATACATCCGGAGTATCCCAACTTGTTGGAGTAAGGGTTTGCCGGCACTTGAGTGATGATCGTGGTTCGTGGTTCGAGTGTGAAGACTTGCAGTGGAACCGTATCCTTTTATAAAGTGTTTAATTACTTGTTTCAATAACTTGCTTAATTGTGATATTTATGTGCTATCTTTGTGCATTTCATGAAAGCATTCCTCTGTATGCTGTATCACCTCCCTTACTAAGTATACATGTTGTATACTCACCCTCGTTTCTAACACCTTTCAGGATCAGTGCTATCAAGGATAGAAAAGAAGACTCGAGAGTTTTGTCATTGATTATGCTGGCTTACGTGGATTTCCATTAAATTTAGTTTTGTATTTGTAAAGTTAAGTTTTGAATGTATTGATTGTGACGGCCGAGATTTCTCATCACGTTCATTCGTAATTGTTGCATGTCTCTTTGAGCATTTCAATGTGCATTTCTTATTCTTGATTATATGTTTTATTAGTAGTTACTATTCATAAGAAAATCAACTGTCTAATTTGCTCAAATTAATATTTTTTCTAGATAGTATAACTTATAAAAGAAATCGGGAAATTGTAGTTTTGGATTTTGAAGGTCGGGAACTTGCGTTTGAAAAATGATTAGTGTTTCGTTGAATAGTGTTACATAATGTAAACATTATTTTTTTAAACTGGTTAGCATTTAAATTGAGATTTAGCATAATTTGACCAAGATTTTGTGGTAATTGACTTAAGCTAAATATACAACACATACATATATACATCATATACCATATATGC
The DNA here is from genome assembly GCA_037974665.1 of Ehretia macrophylla. Lineage (NCBI taxonomy): Eukaryota > Viridiplantae > Streptophyta > Magnoliopsida > Boraginales > Ehretiaceae > Ehretia > Ehretia macrophylla. The sequence goes on from CM075774.1 coordinate 1,282,420, forward strand.
ATACAAATATTCAAAAAATAAGTCAAAAATATCCCAACATAGCCAAAAAAACCCTATACAGGAATAGTAATTTTTCATGCAAATTTTGCTCAATTTGATCTTCCAAGCTCTTCCAAAGGATTTCAAATCATCAAAAAGCTTCTCCTTTGCTCCTACATCTCTAATTTGGTAAGGGATTCCCCTATCTTTGTGCATTTGAATGTTTAGCTACAAACTTTAAATTTTGAGATTTGTTATATCTTGCTTATCTATGGTTATTTATGCTTAAATTGGCCTCTATTATGATCATGCAACATTCTTTTATAGCTATTTGAAGAATTTTGTGGTTGAAAATGAAGTTTGGAGATTTGGGAAGAAGATGAATAGTGCCTGTGAAACTACCTGCGAATTTTGGGCTTTTTGCATTTCTAATCATTTTATTGCTTCTAATACATGAAATAATAGTTAGAGAGCTTGTAGAGTAAACTTTTGACATGTATTTGCTTGTATGCCTATTTATTGTTGGTTGATTAGCTAATTGCATGAAATGGTGTTGAGAACTTGAAATACCTTTAAGATGTTTGAGGAAGTGGCTAGGTGAAGCTTTAAGTTAGTTGTGGAGTTAGTAACATGCTAAGCTAGTGGATTGAGCAAGAGGTTAAACTAATTGAACATTAGTGCAAAGGTAGTAATCTGGGCAGCCTACTATCCATCACGTTTGGAACCATTTTCGACATAGCAAACGTACTCTAAAATTAACGAAATTTACACAGTAGCTAGATTAGGAAGTTCTGAACAAATGTTGATTTCTAAAGCTAAAGCTAATTCAAACGTTTTGACCTTCTGATTTAACCATTTTTGAAATCTGTCCTGAAAATCGCTGGTGCAGGGTAGTTATGCGCAGTCGTACGGAAATGGTTGTATCTTGAGGAATTTAGATCGGAATTGAGTTCCATTTGATTCTAAAGTTATCTACACTCGAAGAGCTACGTTTATACATAAAAATCAGAGAATTTGGAGATGAATAGAATAGGTAAATAATTTGATAAAATTAGGATTCTGTTAGAAGATTTGGAAAAATGCATGCTTTCATGGAGCTCTAACTTGACTTGTTTTGAGCTTTGAGGTAGTGTGATTGAAGCTTGATTTTGTGTTATCTAAGGGTGCTATAGGTGACATTAAACCTAGATTAGTGTTTAAATTGGTTAGAACTTGATTAATTGAATTGCACACAAAAAGGGGCTATGCGTATATTTGTTGTCCAGATGGGTTTGAATGCCTTGAATGGTGTTATATATGTTAGATAATGTCTCTAATGCATTTATGGCATTGATTAAAGGTGTCGTTAGGGGACTTTGGAACAAATGTTTTAATTCGACTTGTTTGATTATGTAATTAGTTTTAGATGTGTTAGGAAGCCTTTAAAATGTAATTATGACGCTTAATTGCTAATCGGATTAAGTAGGTATAGTTCAAATCACCTAAGAGGCTTTTCGAAGTTTTTGAGTTAACACGCTTAAAAATGGGATTTCTTGGCATTTACGTGGGTCATAAGGTGGCAATAATTGATTAGTAAAGTTAAATTTAGAATTCTTTATCCTGTGTGAAGTTTAGAACATATTTTGTAAACAATTGAAAAGGATTTTGTTAGAATTTATAAGAATTGGTTGAACTTGTTGCTTAGTTAGTTATTTGGACTACTTAATTGCTATATTTGATATTTAATTGAGTTATATATGATGTATTGAGTAAATAAGCATGATAATGACTTTTAGAACATGTTATAGTTGAATTATATTTAAGTGTTAAAGTAGTTGTCTTGATTGGAAGTTTAACTTGATATTCCTTGTGGTATAAACGAAGTTAAGTTAGTTAGGAAGTTTAACTTGTTAGATTGTAACGTAGCTAATACCCTTGCAAGACTAAGGAAATGCTTTAGAGTCATTTGTGTGATTTCTTGGGCTATGTGACAATATGATATAAATGTGATTGTATATAACTTCTATTGTTGTGGATTGAGTTAAGAAAAAGTTAAATTAAGTTAGAAATTAATATAGATAATTGTTAAAGTGTTAAACTCATATGAACACGCTAGGGTACATGTCCAAGCTAATTCGAGGAGGTTGGAGTAATCGGAGCTATTTTATTGCATATTTAGTCGGATCCAAGGTGAGGGAGTTACATTCTTTTGTGCATCTTAATTTGTTTTACTGCTCATAAATTGTATAGTTTAATATGATTGCTTATAATTACGTGTACTTTGATATGAATAGATTAAATATACACTTGTCTTTTATTTATATTGTTATATGGCATATTCATTATAATCTACGTGCGAGGGCAACCTACTTTGTTGTCCCTCATTTATGTGATTCTTGAATTATATTATAATTGCTTGAATTATTGTGATCGAATATCGGGTTGCGCAACCTTTTCGGACATGGTAGCATCGAGAAACACGGGCGGCGTCGGGCTTGCCGTGCTCCCTCGACTACCATGGTGCCTATTCCCTTCTCGCTGAGGCATACTCCACTAACCCAGAGGCGTGGTTCACCAGCTGGGCATGGACCTACCTCAGGAGAAAGGGTCATAGGATCGGGATACATCCGGAGTATTCCAACTTGTTGGAGTAAGGAGTTTGTCGGCATTTGCGTGAAGTTCGTGGCTCGTGGCTCGTGATTGAAGACTTGAAGTGGAACCGTATCCTTTTAAATGTGGTTATCTACTTGTTATTTAAATTTTGTTTCTTATGTTATATATATATGTATGTTTTCTTGTGTTTGCATATCATATTGCACGCCCGGTATGTTGCATCACCTCCCTCGCTGGGCAACATTGTTGCTCACTCCTTATCTAACATGTTTCAGGAGAAGTTGAGGTAGACCTCCAGCTAGTAGCGGTAGTTGAAGAGGAGGAAGTACTAGTTAAGCAATTTTCGTGACTTCTTGTGTAATAAGGTTGTCTAAAATGTAAAGCTTGCGTGGAGTTGTTGTTGGTTATCTTTTGTGACCTTGGGGTCTTGGGTATATTTGGTGAATGTAATTATTTGTAATCTTGTATGTTGGATATAAAGTGGAATGACATGTAATAATCTATAGTATACTTATCCTTTTGCATGCTTGTGTTATTAACAAAACTTGGAAGTAGAACTTGGCTATTGTTGTCTCCAACTATGTATAGTTAAAATTAGAAATGATTTGCTTGCTTGTATGTTATGTAGTTGTTGTTCCAAGGCTTGGATGGCCTTGAACCTTTGAATTTTAATTATAAAAGCTTGTTTTAGTATATTGTGACTATTTTGAGCATTTACAGGTTTGAAAAATGTCCACGGTACAGAGGAAACTCTGTCATTTTTTCCTAAAATTTTGAGACTGGGTTGGAATTGGGTTGAGAATAGCTTGGTTATTAGAGCCTCCGGTCTCGTGAGGGATCGGGGCGTTACATTGATAGTTATGAATGACTTGTGATATTGTAATAACTTGTAATCTTTACTTTATTGTCTGGTAGCTGCATGTTTGCATTTTTTTGACTAGTTGACGAACTTAAATTATAAGAAAGAAAACTATATATTATTACAGTGGTATTATAAGTGAAATTATAATTATAGATGTTCAACAGTTAATGAATATATGCTTGTGTGACTTCAATGTTGGATCCAAGGCTCGGATGGCCTTTATGATTTGTTGTATGAGATTGTTATGGTAGAGGGGATGAAGGAATGGAGTTAGATCATAGTTTTGTGGTTATAAATATTATTTACAGGTTTTGAATTGTCCTATATATAGGGAAAACTCCGTCCGTTTTTCCCTATATTTCGTGCATGGGGTTTGGAATTGGGTTGTGATTGGCATAGCTATTAGAGCCTCTGGTCTCGTGAGGGATTGGGGCGTCACAGACATCGCCTTCAGCAGTCTGAACAACTTCAGATAGATCTGATTGAATTCTAGGTTGACTAGGAGTCACCTTTTCTAATTTCCAATTTTCAGAAAGTCTATTTCTTCCCATTTAATCATTCTTCTAGTAGTAATCTTTGATTTAGACAAATTAGTCTCTATCATAACTGTTGTACCAGCTTCATCCTGTAATTTACAGTTAGGGTTCAAAGTATGTAGAACCTTATAATAAATTCTGTAACAGATACTCATAGTTTCAGAGTGAGGCATATAATTATATCCTTTGGTTTTTACATATAAAGTAACAGCTTCATGTATATTTCTATCAGATAAAGAAAGCTGTAAATTGGGACGAACATTAAAATAAACTGGTCCATAAGCCAGACTAGACTGAGTTATTCCCATTAAAGATTGTCTCCAATCTAAGTTCCTAGCATCCCTAAGAACTGCAATAAAACTTTCATTTAATCCTCCTAATGTAAGAGGCTTAAAGGCTATTTGTATTAAACCTTTATGCAAACAATTATGTGTAGAATCATGACGCAAAATAACATCATTAGAGAATAATTTAATTGTTAACTCATCATCTTCCATAGGGATTGATTGTTCAACAGTCTTAACAACATGCTTAAGACCCATATTTTCAAACATACCATATTGGTAAATAGTATTGGGCTGCACATATGGAATAGTCCATTTATTTAACAAATCTAGTTGTTTTGGAAGATCATATTCTTCCTTTTTTGCATTCTTTATATTATTTTTCTTTCTAAATGTAGAAAGCATGATAAAAAATTGCCGTGCTGTCTACTTCCAACCATGTTTACTCTAAGTAACCTTAAAAAGGTTCCATGGCTCTGATACCACAAGAAGGCCCAGGTATGGAGATCTAGTTATTGGATTTACAGACAAAAATCACTCTGGCAAAGCGGTCAACCGAGTCAACACAAAACCGCCCACAAAACATGGAGAAGGGCCAACAATGTGACTTATGGCTAAAAAATGCCTACCTTGAGGATTGTCTAACCATAACAACGATACCAACCACAATTGTGTCTAACTCATAATATAGAGTATCATGTCTAGAGATCCATAGCGGTTACAGACAGTGTTGCAACTAGCCTGCCATATTAGGCGGCACTAAAGAAAGAAAATAAAAGAACAAAACTGAAAAATTAAAAAGAATATACCTGAAGAAAGAAGTTTTCTTCGATTGATTTGTAAAATTTCCAATGGTTTTCAAAATATAAAAACTGAAGGAAACGTGGTAGGCTGTTCTCTAGAGCTCTACCAACAAAAACTAGAAGCCCTCAATTTATACAGCTGGGCGGAACTCAAAAGAGAATTAAAAACAACTCAGACCGGATTTGAAAACTTTGAAATCCGGGGTCTCTATACAACTCGTGTCTATAAGACAAAAACTTTATAAAAAGTAAACAGGAATTATCCTAAAAGTAACAACAGTGACATTTCACAGATTGTCGGTAGCCGACAGCTTTTCCAAAAGCAAGTTTGCTTTCTCGCAAAGTTTGGCTTTTCCTTTTTATCTCATCCGAAGTATCATCAGATTCCTTCAGACCATCTTTCATTTTCCTTTATCTTTGGCTTTACGTAATAATTCATCCTTCAAGCTGTCAAACAGATCTTCTGCCAACACATCTTGGGCGGATGGGATATCCTCATTAGGATCTTGGGATTCTCCTGGTAAATAAGCAAAAGCATTTGTAGACCTCATCGAAGTGTCTTCTGATGTAGAATCAGTGTCCATTGCACTTTTAAAATGTCTTAGGAAATCTTCCTTGACTTCATCCAGATATGATGCCACAACATCTTCATGGGAGCTTATATGTTTCCTCATTTGGATTTTTCTTAAAATATGAGAAAAAGGAGATTCCTTTTCTTGAGTCTTTTTCTTTGTTTCTTCCATTTGGTCTTGATAGAGTGCTATCGTCTGAGAAATTTCATTGATATTGGGTTGACCATAAGGTTTCTTTGTCTCAGGATTATTTTTCAAAAGTTTTGCCCAAAATTTTGAAAGAAATTTTCTTTTCAAACAAAACATTTTTTCTTTATTTATCTCTGCGACATGGATCCATTTCCATATCCATGGGAGACCAAATTCCATAAAGAAAAATAAAGAGCTTGATCCTTCAATATAAAGATCAGAATCATTTCCAATATGGGGACAAATTGCCAACCATTCAGTAAAAAGTCCTTTATAAGGATCAGGGAGAATTTTGACCGGAGGGCCAAAACTTTTCCACCATTGATGGATCCATGCAGGAAACTTGCGATTCTGAAAAATTTCAGGATTGAATTTTATAAACCAAGAATGTTTATGTTGGGGGTTTTCATATAAGAAAACTTTGGAAAATGCTTCTATATAATCCCAATAATTAAAATGATAAGTATTTTTATCAAGAATAAATTGTCTTTCATTTAAGGTACTGATTCTCCATTCATTTGGAGAAAGAATTTTTCTAATATAGATTTTACTATAAGTATAAATTGGAAGAGTATTATTCTTCTTGAAATGTTCAATGTCACATGAATTTGTGACTTGTAGAATTGATTCAAAATATACCCTGGACTTGTAATAAAGTACAGGAAACATATAACTATTCAAATATCATTCCATAAGGTACCAAGGATCATTAATCCACTACTTATCAGCATTTTCAAGAGGTAAAATTATTTCCTCATGATGAGATACCTCAAAGGAGTCATTAGACTCTTCATGGTCAACTGCATAAGCATAAGATGATGATTGAGCTGTATTACTGCTTTCTTCAATAACCTTTTTGATTTTATCAAAATCAGGATGTGATGGATCAATAGTGATCCCTCCTAGATTAACTAATTTTTTGCCTGCAATGACCCTATTAGGATCAAGGTTACGACCTCTTCCTCTTCCCCTATTAGGGTTAGAGGATCCTCCCCTAGCGGGGATCATCTTGCAAAAATTCACAGGTAAGAAAATCAGGAAGAGAATTATTATTCCCTTTAATATTATCAATATGAAAATCAAAAGGTGCAAGATTAGCTTGCCATCTCGCAAACATTTGTTTGGAAACATCATGTTTAAAATTTTTATTGAACATATATTTTGCTGCTTGACAATCTGTTTTTATCAAAAACTTTTGACAGTATAAATCATCTTGAAATTTTAACACACATTTTACAATTGAAAGAATTTCTTTCGCAACAGTTGCATATTTTTGTTGATTATTATTCCATTTTCCTGAATGAAATCGAACAAGATATTCTTGTTTTGTTTCTGGATGAACTTGCTTTAAAATTCCTCCAAAACCAATCTCTGAAGTATCTGTTTCAACAATTTTATTCCATGTAGGATTAGCAAGCATTAAACAAGGCAAATTTTTAACATTAGACTTAATTAACTTAATTTTTTCAGTATGAACATTTGTTCATGGTCCTGGTTTCTTTTTAAGTCTATCATATAAGATAGTTGTATGACTAGCAAGATTTTTATAATATGGTAGAATATAATTTAAGCTACCAAGAAATCTCTGTAATTGAGTTTTATCAATAATTTGATCAGGAAATTTAGAAGCAAATTTAATACTTCTTTTAATAGGAATAATCTTTCCTTTTTCAATATTATGACCAAGAAATCTGACCTTGGTTTGAAATAAAAGCATTTTTGATTTGGAAATAACAAGACCATTTTGTATAACAATTTTCTTAAATATATCAAGATGTTTAAAATGTTGTTGTATGTCTTTAGAAAAGACCAAGATATCATCAATGTAAACGATAATAAAATCGCTAAAAGGAATGAATATTTCATTCATAATATTCTGGAATTCAGAAGGATCATTTTTTAATCCAAAGGGCATAACATTTCATTCATAATGTCCAATTGGAAAAGCAAAATCAATTTTATATCTGTCCTTTTCACTAATCTGTATCTGCCAATATCCAAATTTAAGATCAAATTTTGAAAATATTAATGCATTATGCAATTGATCCAAAAGATCTTTCTTATTAGGAATAGGATACCTAATCCATTTCAACACTTTATTAAGTGGTTTATAATTCATAACAAGTCTAGGATTACCTCTTTCTTGTTCTGCATGTTTATTAACATAAAAAGCAGTACAACTCCATGAGGAATAAGACTTTCTGATAAGATGCTTATCTATAAGATTAGCTATTTATTTTTTACATAAATCAAGATATTCCTGATTCATTTGACAAGGACGAGCCTTAGTAGGAATCATATTTTCATCAAAATCAATTTCATAAGGCAAAGAAACAATATGCTTCTTTTTATCCCAAAAAGCAATTGGGTGATCATTACAAATTTGTAAAGAAAAATCATGAGTAAGATGTTTAATCTTATCCTATCATTTAAGATTTTTTTTATCATATTATCAATATTATTTATATTCATCTCGTGCTTTAAAAAATTCAAATGTGATTCCTTAGCTTTCATTAAATTAGCTATCTGCCATAGAATTTTCTCTCTAGGTTCGGTAATAAAACGAAATATCACAGGTTCTTTATTATAAGTTCCTGTTATTCCATGATTATCTATACCTAATATTGGCATAATTTCATTTATAAAAAGAGTTCCTAGAATTATAGGACATGTCATGTTTTCAATTAAAAGAAAACTAGTAGAAATACAAACTTTTTCATAACATATAAATGCCTGAGGTAGTTTATATTTAACTCTTAATTTTTCTCCTGATGCAGAAGAAATAGAATGAGCAGTTTTCTCCAAATACTGAGTTGGAATTAATCCTTCCTGTATGCAATTAAGATCAGCACCAGAATCAATCAAAGCATTCATATATTTCATCATATGATTTGGTTGAATAAGTAAATTAATTCTAACCAACCATTTTTGCGTAGTAATAACCTTCAATATATTAAGAAGATTTAAATCTACCATAGCATCTGGTAAAGTATTAGAAGAACTAGGTTCCTGATGAACAAACATATCAATTTGTTCTTTAATTCTTTGATTTTCTTGTCTAAGATCATTGATATGGCTTTGAAGTTTATTAACTTCATGTTTTAATTCGAAATGAGTGACATGAATATTTTTCCCTTTTTTTATCATTTATTTGATTAATAACATCCTTAATATTATAACCCTGTTTTGAACTAAAAAAAATTTCAATGGGTTTTTCAACAAAATTTTCTTTGGAGTAATGTTCCAAAATTTTCAATTTTAAAGAATCATCTTTAATATCTTCTAATAACTTCAAAACATCTAACCACCTATCAGCAGTAATCATATTAATTTTTAAATCATCAAATTGAGATAATATCTTATAATATTCATCATCAAAATTATTAACTTTGCACGTACATGGAGGAGAATCCTCCTTAGAAGATATATTATTAACTTCATCAGAAGAGGATTCAATATCTGAGCTATCTGAGCTAGAACTAAACAAATTGTCTATATCCATAAGTAATTTTGCCAATTGTTCTTTAGTGTGATCATCAAGATTTAAAGCATTTATCTTCTTTCGGAATTGTCAACATTTATTAGCATAATGACCCTTTTTACCACATCTATAACACGTGGGAATAGGCTTAGGCTTAGGTTTATATCATTTTCTTTCATTTCTCTCTCTTCTTTTCCTAGCTTTTCGCTTATATTTAGGAGATGTATAATATTCCTTAGGCTTTTTAGGCCCTTTCGACTTAGTAAGTCTACGAGTAGATGGAAGTTCCATCGTAAATTGTTCACAAAATTGTCCTAATGTCTGTCTATCTGTCAGACCTTGTTTCTTAATCTGATAGTTTAATTTAATCTGATTACAAAAATCTAATCCTTCTTTGACATATACACCTATTAATTCACCATAAGTGTACATATTATAAACAATATTATTGTTTGTATCTTTAATTAAGACTTTTCTAATTTTTTCTGCAAATGATGCAGGTAAACCATCAACAAATTGTGCTTTCCATTGGCTATCACTAGCTTCTGGAAGTTCAAAAACTCTATAAAGGAAAACATCTTTATACCATCTAAAAGATGTGAGAGTAGGACAACGTAAATTACGTAATAATGTCCTAGTTCTATCATAACTGATAGTAAATTGACTACAAAAATGTCCAAGAATAGCAGCACACATTGTGTAAACAGCATTAGAAACTATTACACCATTTTCTTCTCTAGTGGCTTGAGCAATTTCTTGTCTCATTTCCAATGTAACACAATTATCAAACCAGCCTTTTAATTGACCAGATAATCCAGATAATATAGCTTCACATATTACTGGTTCTTGATTACCAACTTGTTTACAGATCTGAGCATACATAAGCATGCGTTCAACAACTCTTTCGATTTGTTTATCAGTCATACCATCTATATTCCATTCATAAATAGTACGATAATCAAAACTAACATTTTTACTAAAATTAGTAGTATCTTCCTCATATAAAATATCATGTGGAGTAGGACAAGGATAATAGTACCTATTATTCTTAGGTTTACTAGCAAATTTACTAGATTCTCCCCTTTCTATTTCATTTACTTCCTCTGAAATATTCATTATTGATTATTTATTTTGAGGAATTAATTCATCTTCTGACTGAGAACTGTCAAAACTAATTTGTGTAGATCTATCAGACCCTAGATCAGACAATAATCCAATATGTAAATGAACTAAAATTTTGTTAATCAAATTGTCAATTTTTGACTTAGGATCCATCTTAAATCCTTCTAATTTAGGAGCAGGTTGAAAACCTGTTTTCTTAGCTTGAGAAGAAGATGTTTCTCCTAATTTCAATTTTCCTGTATCCTGGAGTGTGACCTTTGGAGGTTTCTGTTTTAAAGAATCTAATATTTGATTAACCTTTTTTTCTAAAATAAGTAATCGTTCTCCTACAATTTGTAGAGTACAATTAGTATAATTTCATTGTTGAACAAGAGAGTTCAAATCCTGTATCATAACAGAAGTATTACCATTTTCAAATAATTTTAGAAAAGTTTTAGATTCAATTTAAAAATCATCTTTTCCAATAATTAATGGTTTAGTAGGAGAAGAAACATATTTTTCTTTGTTTCCTTGGACATCAGTCCATTCTCTTTCTATTGTATTAATAGCAAAATAAATATAATGATCAATAAACCAAGGAACAAATTTATAAATTTTTTGTTCTTTTTTCATAAAATCATAATATTGATTTTTAATATTTTGCCATTGGGTTTTATCAAAAGATGAAGATATCCATTTCCGAATAGGTTGCCAGTGAGCATGTAAAAATTCATTGTTAACATAAGTTTTTTCCCAACTTCTTGGGCTAAAAGTGAGTTTGGTCGTCATTACACATGAAAACTCATTTCAGATGAAGTTATATCTGCCTTATTAATTCCATGAGGAATTTGATTATGTGAAATTCTTATTGCATCTATTTTTTCTGGTTGAACTATTTCACCTTCTTCAGATGGTGGTTTAAACCTATCTATTTCCTTATTAGGATCTTCTCTAATATAAGAAGTAGATGCTCTAGATGACTGAGGAAATTCCACAATTGGAGATATATAAGAGTGATTTGATGAAAAAGACCTAATTAATGTAGGTTCTTGTTTAAATCTAAGAAAGACATCGCCTTCAGCAGTCTGAACAACTTCAGATAGATCTGATTGAATTCTAGGTTGACTAGGAGTCACCTTTTCTAATTTTCAAATTTTAGGAAAGTCTATTTCTTCCCATTTAATCATTCTTCTAGTAGTAATCTTTGATTTAGACAAATTAGTCTCTATCATAACTGTTGTACCAGCTTCATCCTGTAATTTACAGTTAGGGTTCAAAGTATGTCGAACCTTACAATAAATTCTGTAACAGATACTCATAGTTTCAGAGTGAGGCATATAATTATATCTTTTGGTTTTTACATATAAAGTAACAGATTCACGTATATTTCTATCAGATAAAGAAAGCTGTAAATTGGGACGAACATTAAAATAAACTGGTCCATAAGCCAGACTAGACTGAGTTATTCCCATTAAAGATTGTCTCCAATCTAAGTTCCTAGCATCCCTAAGAACTGCAATAAAACTTTCATTTAATCCTCCTAATGTAAGAGGCTTAAAGGCTATTTGTATTAAACCTATATGCAAACAATTATGTGTAGAATCATGACGCAAAATATCATCATTAGAGAATAATTTAATTGTTAACTCATCATCTTCCATAGGGATTGATTGTTCAACAGTCTTAACAACATGCTTAAGACCCATATTTTCAAACATACCATATTGGTAAATAGTATTGGGCTGCACGTATGGAATAGACCATTTATTTAACAAATCTAGTTGTTTTGGAAGATCATATTTTTCCTTTTTTCCATTCTTTATATTATTTTTCTTTCCAAATGTAAAAAGCATGATAAAAATTGTCGTACTGTCTGCTTCCAACCATGTTTACTCTAAGTAACCTTAAAAAGGTTCCATGGCTCTGATACCACAAGAAGGCCCAGGTATGGGGATCTAGTTATTAATTATAAACCACTTAATAAAGTGTTGAAATGGATTAGGTATCCTATTCCTAATAAGAAAGATCTTTTGGAACGATTGCATAATGCATTAATATTTTTAAATTTTGATCTTAAATCTGGATATTGGCAGATACAGATTAGTGAAAAGGACAGATATAAAACTGCTTTTGCTGTTCCATTTGGACATTATGAATGGAATATTATGCCCTTTGGATTAAAAACTGCTCCTTCTGAATTCCAGAATATTATGAATGAAATATTCATTCCTTTTAGTGATTTTATTATCATCTACATTGATGATATCTTGGTCTTTTCTAAAGACATACAACAACATTTTAAACATCTTGATATATTTAAGAAAATTGTTATACAAAATGGTCTTGTTATTTCCAAACCAAAAATGCTTTTATTTCAAACCAAGGTCAGATTTCTTGGTCATAATATTGAAAAAGGAAAGATTATTCCTATTAAAAGAAGTATTGAATTTGCTTCTAAATTTCCTGATCAAATTACTGATAAAACTCAATTACAAAGATTTCTTGGTAGCTTGAATTATATTCTACCATATTATAAAAATCTTGCTAGTGATACGGCTATCTTATATGATAGACTTAAAAAGAAACCAGGACCATGGACAAATGTTCATACTGAAAAAATTAAGTTAATTAAGTCTAAGGTTAAAAATTTGCCTTGTTTAATGCTTGCTAATCCTACATGGAATAAAATTGTTGAAACAGATCCTTCAGAGATTGGTTTTGGAGGAATTTTAAAGCAAGTTCATCCAAAAACAAAACAAGAATATCTTGTTCGATTTCATTCAGGAAAATGGAATAATAATCAACAAAATTTTGCAAATGTTACGAAAGAAATTCTTTCAATTGTAAAATGTGTGTTAAAATTTCAAGATGATTTATATTGTCAAAAGTTTTTGATAAAAACAAATTGTCAAGCAGCAAAATATATGTTCAATAAAGATTTTAAACATGATGTTTCCAAACAAATGTTTGCGAGATAGAAAGCTAATCTTGCACCTTTTGATTTTCATATTGATTATATTAAAGGAAATAATAATTCTCTTCTTGATTTTCTTACCCGTGAATTTTTGCAGGATGATCCCCGCTAGAGGAGGATCCTCTAACCCTAATAGGGGAAGAGGAAGAGGTTGTAACCTTGATCCTAATAGGGTCATTGCAGGAAAAAAATTAGTTAATCTAGGAGGGATCACTATTGATCCATCACATCCTGATTTTGATAAAATCAAAAAGGTTATTGAAGAAAGCAGTAATACTGCTCAATCATCATCTTATGCTCATGCAGTTGACCATGAAGAGTCTGATGACTCCTTTGAGATATCTCATCATGAGGAAATAATTTTACCTCTTGAAAATGCTGATAAGCAGTGAATTAATGATCCTTGGTACCTTATTAAACGATATTTGAATAATTATATGTTTCCTGTACTTTATTACAAGTCCAGGGTATATTTTGAATCAATTCTACAAGTCACAAATTCATGTGATATTGAACATTTCAAGAAGAATAATACTCTTCCAATTTATACTTATAGTAAAATCTATATTATAAAAATTCTTTCTCCAAATGAATGGGAAATCAGTACCTTAAATGAAAGGCAATTTATTCTTGATAAAAATACTTATCATTTTAATTATTGGGATTATGTGGAAGCATTTTCCAAAGTTTTCTTATATGAAAACCCCCAGCATAAACATTCTTGGTTTATAAAATTCAATCCTGAAATTTTTCAGAATCACAGGTTTCCTGCATGGATCCATCAATGGTGGAAAAGTTTTGGCCCTCCGGTCAAAATTCTCCCTGATCCTTATAAAGGACTTTTTACTGAATGGTTGGCAATTTGTCCACATATTGGAAATGATCCTAATCTTTATATTGAAGGATCAAGCTCTTTATTTTTCTTTATGAAAATTTGGTCTCCAATGGATATGGAAATGGATCCCTGTCGCGGAGATAAATAAAAAAAAATGTTTTGTTTGAAAATAAATTTTCTTTTAAAATTTTGGGCAAAACTCTTGAAAAATAATCCTGAGACAAAGAAACCTTATGGTCAACCCAATATCAATGAAATTTCTCAGACGATAGCACTCTAATCAAGACCAAATGGAAGAAACAAAGAAAAAGGCTCAAGAAAAGGAATCTCATTTTTCTCATATTTTAAGAAAAATCCAAATGAGGAAACAGATAAGCTCCCATGAAGATGCTATGGCATCATATCTGGATGAAGTCAAGGAAGATTTCCTAAGGCATTTAAAAAGTGAAAGTGCAGTGGACACGGATTCTACGTCAGAAGACACTTCGATGAGGTCTACAAATGCTTTTACTTGTTTACCAGGAGAATCCCAAGATCCTAATGAGGATATCCCATCTGCTCAAGATGTGTTGGCAGAAGATCTGTTTGACAGCTTGGAGGATGAATTATTACATAAAGCCCAAGATAAAGGAAAAGGAAAGATGGTCTGAAGGAATCTGATGATACTTCGGATGAGATAAAAAGGAAAAGCCGAACTTTGTGGGAAAGCAAACTTACTTTTGGAAAAGCTGTCGGCTGCCGACAGTTGGTGGAATGTCACTGTTGTTACTTTTAGGATAATTCCTGTTTACATTTTATAAAGTTTTTGTCTTATAGACACGAGTTGTATAGAGACCCTGGATTTCAAAGTTTTCAAATCCAGTCTGAGTTATTTTCAATTCTCTTTTGAGTTCCGCCCAGCTGTATAAATTGAGGGCTTCTAGTTTTTGTTGGTAGAGCTCTAGAGAGTAGCCTACCACTTTTCCTTCGGTTTTTATATTTTGAAAACCATTGTAAATTTTACAAATCAATCGAAGAAAACTTCTTTCTTCCAGTATATTGTTTTTAATTTTTTAGTTTTGTTCTTTTATTTTCTTTCTTTAGTGCCGCCTAATATGGCAGGCTAGTTGCCACACTATCTGTGACCTCCATTGATCTCTAGACATGATATTCTATATTATGAGTTAGACACAGTTGTGGTTGGTATCGTTGTTATGGTAAGACAATCCTCAAGGCAGGCATTTTATCGCCATAAGTCGCACTGTTGGCCCTTCTCCATGTTTTATGGGCTGTTTTGTGTTGACTCGGTTGACCACATTGCCAGAGTGATTTCTGTCTGTAAATCCAATAACTAGATCGTCTGAAGGAATCTGATGATACTTCGGATGAGATAAAAAGGAAAAGCCAAACTTTGCGGGAAAGCAAACTTGCTTTTGCAAAAGCTGTCAGCTACCAACAGTCGGTGGAATGTCACTGTTGTTACTTTTAGGATAACTCCTGTTTACTTTTTATAAAGTTTTTGTCTTACAGACATGAGTTGTATAGAGACCCCGAATTTCAAAATTTTCAAATCCGGTCTGAGTTGTTTTTAATTCTCTTTTGAGTTCCGCCCAGCTGTATAAATTGAGGGTTTCTAGTTTTTGTTGGTAGAGCTCTAGAGAGCAGCCTACCACTTTTCCTTTAGTTTTTATATTTTGAAAACCATTGTAAATTTTACAAATCAATCGAAGAAAACTTCTTTCTTCAGGTTTATTCTTTTTAATTTTTCAATTTTGTGCTTTTATTTTCTTTCTTTAGTGCCGCACAATATGGTAGGCTAGTTGCCACATTGTCTGCAACCACCATGGATCTCTAGACATGATACTCTATATTATGAGTTAGACACAGTTGTGGTTGGTATTGTTGTTATGGTAAGACAATCCTCAAGGCAGGCATTTTAACGCCATAAGTCGTACTGTTGGCCCTTATCCATGTTTTGTGGGCTGTTTTGTGTTGACTCAGTTGACCACTTTGCCAGAGTGATTTCTGTCTGTAAATCCAATAACTAGATCCCCATACCTGGGCCTTCATGTGGCTTCACCCTTTGGAGGTTTCTGTTTTAAAGAATCTAATCTTTGATTATCCTTTTTTTCTAAAATAAGTAATCGTTCTCCTACAATTTGTAGAGTACAATTAGTATAATTTCCTTGTTGAACAAGAGAGTTCAAATCCTGTATCATAACAGAAGTATTACCATTTTCAAATAATTTTAGAAAAGCTTTAGATTCAATTTAAAAATCATCTTTTCCAATAATTAATGGTTTAGTAGGAGGAAAAACAGATTTTTCTTTGTTTCCTTGGACATCAGTCCATTCTCTTTCTATTGTATTAATAGCAAAAGAAATATAATGATCAATAAACCAATGAACAAATTTATAAATTTTTTGTTCTTTTTTCATAAAATCATAATATTGATTTTTAATATTT
Source organism: Ehretia macrophylla (assembly GCA_037974665.1). Taxonomy (NCBI): domain Eukaryota; kingdom Viridiplantae; phylum Streptophyta; class Magnoliopsida; order Boraginales; family Ehretiaceae; genus Ehretia; species Ehretia macrophylla. The sequence continues at coordinate 1,299,073 of CM075774.1, forward strand.
TGCCATTGGGTTTTATCAAAAGATGAAGATATCCATTTCCGAATAGGTTGCCAGTGAGCATGTAAAAATTCATTGTTAACATAATTTTTTTCCCAAATTCCGGGGCTAAAAGTGAGTTTGGTCGTCATTACACATGAAAACTCATTTCAAATGAAGTTATATCTTCCTTATTAATTCCATGAGGAATTTGATTATGTGAAATTCTTATTGCATCTATTTTTTCTGGTTGAACTATTTCACCTTCTTCAGATGGTGGTTTAAACCTATCTATTTTCTTATTAGGATCTTCTCTAATATAAGAAGTAGATGCTCTAGATGACTGAGAAAACTCCACAATCGGAGATATATAAGAGTGATTTGATGAAAAAGACCTAATTAATGTAGGTTCTTGTTTAAATCTAAGAAATACATTGCGACGCCCGAGATTTTAGCCGTACATTCATTTACAGTTGCATCATTTGTTTGCGCATTTCCTTATGTGCTTTATTAATTGTCTTCTTTAGCTACTATTTATCCTATTTTCAAACTATATTCTATTAGTGAATTAGCATTTTTATTAAATCACATTAATTGTTAGAGGAGTGAAAAAAATATGCAATTGAGTTAGAAGCGATAGGAGAGCTCGTTTAGAAAATGATTTTCGTAGTTCAATGAATAGTGTTACGTAACTAACTTAGTGTTTTAATTAGCTAACCTATGTTTTACACCTTAGGCTCGTTTTTAAGCTAGCAACGCGCATTTAGAAGTCCACTTAAGCAACCACTTGACCCCACCTCAACTTAACCTCACTATATAACCTTATAAGCACCAAAAAAAAAAACAAAAGAAAACAAATGTGCAGGAATTACTGTAGCAGGGCCGAAAACACCAAAGGAGAAGGAGAAAAAGTGATTTTGCTCTTCAACTCTTCAAGCCAAGCCAATCCAAGCCTAGAGCTAGTAGTTTAGGGTATGTGCAAGCTTCCTAGGTGCTCCTACGCACATTGGTGAGGGATTTCATGGCTTATTTTTGCATTTTAAAATAGTTGCTATTTTCTTGATTTGTTAGAAATGATGTTTAATGCCATTGCAAGTCTCAAATAAGCTTATATATGTTGCGTACATGTACTAGATACCACATTTATGCTATTGTTTCATGTATTAAACGATAGAAATCGATAGTTAATTCGTAGGAGTGAATAGTGATAGAAATTCTAGGGTTTTGTGTAATTGAGCATTTTAACTTGATTCAATGCTTCTAATAGATGCCTTAGGTGTTAATGAAAGTGGTTTAATAGCCCCGTGCACTTGAATTGCTCTAATCTCGCATAGAACTTGAATTAGGCGACTTTAACAAAGGGGTTTCGGGGTTAAGACGAATCCGTGTGGATTCGGGCTTCATTTTTAGTATTTTTAGGCTACCTAGGTGCTATAGAAGCTTTGCTAACCCTTGTTTGAAGCCCGGAGGAGGTAGGTGTAGTGTAAAGCTATAAGAGGGAATTTGGGTCTTTCGGGGTTATTGCGGGCGTTTGAATGTGTTAGAGGGTTGAAAGGGTTTCTTGAGGGTTAGTTAGAAGGTTGCTAGAGTTTCCCTTTGAATTTGAATCATTAACTTTGGTTTGGAAGAGAAATAGCTTGAATAACAAAGGGGTTTAGGTGCAATTTCAGTTGTCTCGCGCTTCTAAGACCTTGGCATGACTTCTTGAATGTTTAAATGTAGTTTCAAGTTGGTTTGGAACTTTTGATGTAATTCTAATTATATCTTGTATATACCCCTTTGTAAAACTGCTTAATTTCTTGTACAAGTTATTAACTAAAGTAAAATGAGAAATAGTATGAGTAACTGCAGGCTCATGTGTTGATTTTAGTTAAACTAAATTCTAGCTCGGTTTATATCTAGCTATAGCATACTGGTTGAATCATTCTCATTTAAATTTTTGAACTATCTTCTTAATTAACTTGTAGACTATTGAAAATATGGAGTATATGAGTTAAATGTTCTAATTATTGTAACTTAGAAGTTGTTTGTACTATATGGAAAAAGTTTCAACTATGACTTTGTCTAACTTGTCTAATGGTGATTTCCAATTGAAATCTCTCTTATTCTACATAGATTACTAGCTTACAGAAAAATGCTTGTTAGGGTGACTTAGTAGCATTGTACTAATTAAACCTCAATTAGCACTAGAGTATAATTATGCATGGCCTACTAATTGTAATGTTCTTATTCCATGTGTTGCTAGCTAAAACTAAAATGTTAGATAAGTTAGGTACATAGATCATGTATTATTTGAGCTATATTAATTCTAGTTAATTATTTGGATATTCAAATGGAATTTATATAGTTAATTGATAAAGTGTTATATTTGTATGAAAAGACTAGGGTTGCACATTTGAGTTAAGTCGAGAAGGTTGGAGTTCATCTAAGCTTTACCTTGCATAATTAACCTAATCCAAGGTGAGGGAGTTACATTCTTTTGTGCATCTTAATTTGTTTTACTGCTCATAAATTGTATAGTCTAATATGATTGCTTATAATTACGTGTACTTTGATGAATAGACTAAATATACACTTGACTTTTATTTATATTGTTATATGACTTATTTATTGTAATCTACGTGCGAGGGCAACCTACCTTGTTGTCCCTCATTTATGTGATTCTTGAATTATATTGTCATTGCTTGAATTATTGTGATCGAATATCGGGTTGCACAACTTTTTCGGACATGGTAGGGTCGAGAAACACGGGCGGCGTCGGACTTGTCGTGCTCCCTCGACTAACATGGTGCCTATTCCCTTCTCACTGAGGCATACTCCACTACCCCAGAGGCGTGGTTCACCTGCTGGGCATGGACTTACCTCAGGAGAAAAGGTCGTAGGATCGGGATACATCCAGAGTATCCCAACTTGTTAGAGTAAGGGTTTGCCGGCATTTGAGTGATGATCGTGGTTCGTGGTTCGAGTTTGAAGACTTGCAGTGGAGTCGTATCCTTTTATAAAGTGTTTAATTACTTGTTTCAATAACTTGCTTAATTGTGATATTTATGTGCTATCTTTGTGCATTTCATGAAAGCATTCATCGGTATGCTGTATCACCTCCCTCACTGAGTATACATGTTGTATACTCACCCTCGTTTCTAACACCTTTCAGGATCAATGCTATCAAGGATAGAAAAGAAGACTCGAGAGTTTTGTCATTGATTATGCTGGCTTACGTGGATTTTGTAATACCCGAGCCCGACCATGCATTTACAAGCATTTATTTATATTATTGTTCTTGGGAAAACGTGCCTTTATGATTAATTACTTGCGTTTAAGTTATAGTTAATTGCCTTATTATCAATTTGTATTTTGATTAATAGATTACTGTTTGTTTTTCTTAGTTCTCATATGAATTAAAATTAAGCTTAGAAAATATAAAAGATTATAGAATTTTACTTTTTGAATTTGGAGCATGGTTAAGGTTGATTCGTTGTCTCAGGATAGGTAGCAAACTGAAGTCAGTATGTGAAATAGAAATAGGGGGCTAGGATATTATTTTTGGTGTATCCGTTAAATAATTGGAACTAATAGGTAGACCTAGGGTTATAGGTACTATAAGATAATCAAGGATATTAACTAACTTTAGGAGTCAAGTTTAAGGATCAAGTTGGGCATTGGATAGTCCGTTAAGATGTTAATTCATGGAATTGTTCTCTCTTATTAGGATAAGGCCTCCATATACTTTAGACGACATAATAACTAGGATATGATATAATATTTTCAAATAACTTGTATGGCATTTAAACAAGATTAGATAACCTTATTCAATAAAGCAAAAACTTACTAAGATATAACTTGATATACATTTAGATAATATGAATTAGGGTATGATATATTTGGATAAATTAAGAGAATTAACTAGTGTAAAAAGATTAGTTTAGAGCGGGAACCAATTATACTAAGTAATTAGTGTTAAGAAATAACTAAACTAAAGCTACTTCTACTATTAATCCTACTGTCCAATAACTAAGCTTACATCATTACCACTTCATTGCTAAATTTTCATTTATGTTGATTCACCTGGTTGCTTCATCACCAGCTATTACTCATTGCCATTACCAACTTCAGCCACATAAACCATTCACTAAGCAAACCTATATGCGGCTAACGTGTAAAATAATTTCAGCTAACATTATCCTCACATAAGTTTACCTGCTAGTGCCATCTCCTTTTAAAAATAACAATAGCTTCACACGAGTTCACCTAAAGATACTAACCTTCTCCTTAGTCATCGCCTATCAAGCCACTTGGAAGCCTCTCAAAATAAAAAAATAAAAAAATAAAAAATCATTATACCACATAGCTTATTTGACAAGCTATAGTACCTAAACTTACTCTCTGCTGCCACCATTTCTTCTAACAAACGCAGCAGCCTACACCTTGCATAGTATCATGACTCTACCATGGACAATGCAGCAAGTCCAGGACTCGCGTTATGATTCCTCTATCGAGTAGCCAAGTTTGTAACGCCCCGAACCCAACCCCACGCTAAGTCAGGCTCGGACCCGTCACTCGGACAGAGTCTCCTCTGTACCAAGGACAAACTGATACCTGCAAACATTCATTCAAGACATCCGAACTAAAAGCAACAACTTATCCACAATAACTCCGAAGCCAAAACACAATCACAAGGCCATCCGAGCCTTGGAGCAAAATTTTCTACTAAAGCACACAAGCATGCGAGATAAGTTGGTTTTAGTTATAAGTAGTTAATTACAATAAACTTCTAAGTTCCATATGAAGATCTACAAACACTCCAAGCATGCAAGAGAAAATAAAGTCTAGAATTCATTATTACATTCCAACAACTTTCTTAACTCTTAATACACATTTACTAGACACATATATACAAGACTCTATGGTCTCAAAATACATTAACACCAAGAACTCCACATAAGAAGCACATAAATCCACCTCAGCACACGAGATCACTGATTCTGATCTACTTGAACTTCTTCCTCTTCTTCTACCTCTAATAGCTAGGGATTCACCTCAGCTTCTCCTGAAACATTTTAGATGAGGAGTGAGCAACAAAGTTGCCCAGCGAGGGAGGTGATGCAGCATGTAAACGTGCAATATGATATGCAACACAAATAAACATATATACAAGACACATAACCATCAAGACAATAAATCAAACTATTAATCACTTTAAAAAGGATACGGTTCCACTTCCAATTCTTCGATCACGAGCCACGAACCACGAGTATCACGATTATGCCGGCAAAACCCAAACACCACACTTGGGATACTCCGGATGTATCCCGATCCTACGACCCTTTCTCCCGAGGTAGGTCCATGCCCAGCAGGTGAACCACGCCTCTGGGGTAGTGGAGTATGCCTCAGCGAGAAGGGAATAGGCACCATGGTAGTCGAGGGAGCACGGCAAGCCCGATGCCGCCCGTGTTTCTCGACGCTACCATGTCCGATATAGGTTGCGCAACCCAATTCAAGTCACAAGCAAGCAATAATATCACATAACACGTAAGAGGGACGACAAAGTAGGCCGCCCTCACATATTTGCACGATAAAAGCTCATATATACAAGATATTAACTAATAGATGCCAAAAGAAAACAATCAACATAATTAATCCCAATAATCCACTCAAATAACTTAAATACATCCTAAATATTCTATACAAGGCACTACTAACACACAATAAGTTCCAATTGCAACTAAAAGGGCTAAAAACTACTTTTCCCCTTTCTTTAATCGAGCTTTCTTTCTCCTAAGCATAGTTCGAGGTTCTCAAACCTACCCTAGTCTTTCTATATTCCTAATTAAGCTTAAAAGTACCCTTTAAAGTCATAAAAACTCATTTTTGAAGCAAAAGTTCGGGAAGGCCCCGAACGGGTTTGAACTATAGCCATACTAACCGAACCCCAATTTCGCGAAACGAAAGCACCAAAGGTGCTTCCTTAGCTCAAGGATACCCAAATCGATGCCCAAATTTGCCCGGATTGCCTAACGTGCAAAACCCCCTTTTTAAAGTAAGCTATTTATGCACTAAAGTTCGAATTCGGGTGATTCAATCTAACGTGGCTTTTCAATTACCTTCCCTAGGGTCTAGAGCACCTAATTGAGGCATCAATTCAAGTCAATTATCAAATTTTCTCAAAACCCTAGTTTTAGGCACTATTCATTGTCTCTTTGATCAATCTCAACATTCAACCGTTTAATTTGTTATCACACCACAAAAGTTAGCTCTAGAGGCTTTAAATAACTCATAGGAAGCATTCAACACAAGATATATTGCTATAATTGACAATTCAATAAATTTGAACATATGCAAACAAACTTTAAATTCAAACAAGTAAGACTCCCTCACAATTTTGAAGATGTTGAAGCTTTGTTGAAGGTCCTAAGTTGCTCAATAACCTCCCAAGATCAAACTATGAGCTCAAAGTGCTTGGATGAAGAAGCAAAAATCTCTCTTTTCCCTCTTTGAAGTGGACGGCCAGCAGGGGACATGGATGGAATTTCTGAATTTGTTTTGAGAGCTAATATGTTATGTGTGTTTTAAATTTTTATGAGTTAGTTGTTTTATATGTTGTAGATAATTAATTTCCTAAGCTTTGTAGTCTCAAATATTGACCAATTAAGGCTAATTGTAATTACAAATGCTCTCTAATCAAATACTATCACTATTCTAACGTAACACTATTCAAGGCTCACGGAAATTATTTTTCAAACGCATACTCCTAAGCTCGAAAGTTCAAAACGAAAATTTCTTGGCTCCTTTTAAATGTCGAGTGACCTAGGAAAAATTTAAAATCAAGCTTTCGGAACAGTCAAAAATTTTATGAATAGTGATCCACAATAAAAACAATTAAGCAAGAAAAAATGATGCACGTAGAAATGCGCACATAAGTATGCAACGATTATAATAAATTTAAAGTGAAATTCTCGGGTGTCACACCCTCTCCCCCTTAACCTCATTGCGTCCTCGCAATTCTTACATGATTCGGCAAAGAGCTCCGGATACTTCTCTCTGATCTGATCTTCTCGCTCCCAAGTGGCATCCTCAACCCCATGATGATCCCAGAGAACTTTTACCATAGGAATATTTTTAGTCCTAAGTTCCTGAATCTTTCGGTCAACCACTCGAAGAGGCTTCTCAACATAAGCTAAGGACTCATCAATTTCCAACGGCTCCGGCTCAATGATATGCGACGGATCAGGATTATACTTTCTCAACAGTGACACATGAAAAACATCATGAATCCGACCCAAACTCGGAGGTAAGGCCAATCTATAAGCTAAATCTCCAACCTTCTCAGTGATCTCAAAAGGTCCCACGTATCTAGGACTAAGTTTGCCTCCTTTGCCGTGCCGAATCAAACCTTTCCGCGGAGAGACTTTTAAGAAAACATGATCACCCTTAGAAAATACTAAGTCCCGTCGACGTCTATCAGCATAATTCTTCTGTCGACTCTGAGCTGTAAGCATCCTCTTCTTTATAAGCCTCACGTTATCCACCATTTTAACCATCTCCGGAAGAATAGCAGGATCAACTGTTTTCATCTCACCTACCTCATCCCAATACAACGGAGACCGACATTTTCGCCCATAAAGTGCCTCGTAGGGTGCCATGCCAATAGTGGCCTGATAACTGTTATTGTAAGCAAACTCTGCTAGAGGCAGATATTTCTCCCAATTCTTGCCAAAATCCAGAACACAGGCTCTCAACATATCCTCCAGTATCCTGATAGTCCTCTCCGACTGACCATCCGTCTGCGGGTGATAAGCAGTACTAAAACTCAAATTAGTCCCCAAAGCCTTTTGTAGCTTCTGCCAGAACTGTGATGTAAACCTGGGATCCCTGTCTGACACAATCTGAGATGGAACTCCATGCAGTCTCACAATATTTTCAACATAAAGCTCAGCCAATTTATCGAGAGAATCTGTTTTCTTTGTAGCAATAAAATGCGAACTCTTCGTCAACCTGTCTACTACAACCCACACCGAATCATTACCTCGTGGTGATCTCGGTAAATCCGACACAAGATCCATAGTAACCTGATCCCATTTCCAGACCGGAATCTCCAACGGCTGCAACAATCCTGCTGGCCTCTGATGCTCTGCCTTAACTTTCTGACAAGTCAAACATTTAGCTACATACTCAGCTATCTCTCTCTTCATGTTGTTCCACCAGAAATTCTGTTTCAAATCTCTATACATTTTTGTGCTTCCAGGATGAATTGTATATTTAGAAGCATGAGCCTCAGCAAGAATCTCATCTTTCACAATCGAATTACTAGGAATGCAAATTCTGTTCCTGTACCTGAGAAGCCCATCATCATGCATCTTAAAGTCGGACTCTCCCCCTTTTGACTTCTCTAAAAGCTTCAATAGCTGAGAATCTGATTGTTGCGCTTCTCTGATTCTAGATAGCAATAAAGATTTGATTTGTAAACTAGCAAATTGAATACCTGATCTAGAAGCTTTCGGTTTCCATAAACACAGTTCTTCCACAATCTCCCAATCCTTGATTATCAAACTAGACACAGAAGCTTTCCGGCTCAGTGCATCTGCAACAGTATTAGCTTTTCCCGGCAAATAGCTAATGGTACAGTTATAATCATTCAATAATTCTAGCCAACGCCTTTGCCTCATATTCAAATCTTTTTGAGAAAACAAATATTTCAAACTTTTATGGTCAGTAAATATTTCAAATTTGTTGCCCCACAAATAATGCCGCCATTTCTTCAAAGCAAAGACAACAGCTGCAAGCTCTAAATCATGAGTAGGATAATTGAGTTCATATGGTTTCAATTTCCTAGAGGCATATGCTATGACTTTACCATTTTGCATCAAAACACAACCTAACCCTTCTTTCGAAGCGTCACTATAAATCACCAAGTTCTCGGTTCCCTCAGGTAAAGCAAGGATAGGTGCAGTGGTAAGTCGCTTTTTCAACTCCTGGAAACTAGCTTCACATTTATCATCCCAATTAAACACAGTTTTCTTCTGGGTTAAAGTAGTCAAAGGTCCTGCAATCCTTGAAAAATCTTTAACAAATCGCCTATAATAACCCGCTAGTCCCAAGAAACTACGGACTTCCGTGACAGTTTCAGGTCTTTTCCATGACATGACTACATCAATTTTAGCAGGATCAACAGATATTCCCTCCTGGGAAATGATATGACCTAAAAAGGCAACCTGTTTCAACCAGAATTCGCATTTGCTAAATTTGGCAAACAACTTGTGTTCTTGCAGGGTTTTAAGTACAATCCTCAAATGCTCTTCATGCTCTGACTCAGATTTAGAGTACACTAATATGTCATCAATAAAAATCACCACAAATTGATCAAGATAGGGTCGAAATACTCTCTGCATCAAATCCATAAAAGCGGCTGGAGCATTTGTCAACCCGAATGGTAAAACAACAAACTCATAATGGCCGTACCTAGTTCTAAATGCAGTCTTAGGTACATCCTCTTTCCTGATCCTCAACTGGTAATAACCCTGCCTCAAATCAAATTTCGAAAACACAACAGCACCCTGTAGCTGATCAAACAACTCCTCAATTAAAGGCAAAGGATATTTGTTTTTCACCGTTACCTGATTCAGACCCCGATAATCTATACACAAACGCAGAGTACCGTCTTTCTTTTTCACAAATAACACGGGAGCACCCCACGGTGACGAACTAGGCTGAATGAAACCTTTCTCAAGCAAACCCTGAAGCTGAATTTTCAATTCTTGTAACTCAGGGGAAGACATTCTATACGGGGTTCTCGAGATAGGACTAGTTCCCGGCAACAGGTCAATCACAAATTCAATCTCCCTATCAGGTGGTAACCCAGGCAACTCCTCAGGGAAAACCCCCGAAAACTCTTTTATAATAGGTACTTCACTCAATTTCAATTTATCTCCAGGTTGATTAATAAAATAAGCTAAGTATGCATCATAGCCTTTACTCAACATTTTAGTAGCTTTAATGGATGATATAATACGAGTCCCAGTAGACTTCCGACTCCCAGTTACTTTAATAACAGTTTGGTTAGGTACTTCTAAAGTCAAAACTTTCCTCCTACAATCCAAACATGCATAATATCGCCCCAACCAATCCATCCCTAAGATAACCTCAAAGTCCCGAAATGGCATGATAATCAAATCAATAGGATACATGCAACCTTCAATGCAAATATTACAATCCTTACATACAGACTCCGTAACAAATTTAGTACCCATAGGATTACCTACTTCAATCACATACGGCAGTTTATCAACTTTTAATGTAGCAGACTGTGCACATGCAGGTGTAATGAATGAATGTGTAGCCCCGGTGTCAATCAAAACTACTACCGGCTGATTATTAATAAGAAAAGTACCTTCCACCACCACTGTCGTCTCTGGAAGCTCCTCCTGGTCAAGTGCAAATACCCGTGCCTGACCTCGCGGTACGGTAGCTGCTCCTGAAGCTCTCGTCTGGGCACCCTGGCCTGAAGTCTGACCCTGACCACCTCTAAACTTGGGACAATCCCTAACTCTGTGCTGATCACTGCCACAGCCCGTGCAACGGCCTAGGTTCCTCCAACACTTAGCCTCTGTGTGACCCTTACGATTGCAATGAGTACACTGTAAATTCTTCCTAGCAGCAGCTCCTCCTGTAGGGGTCCTATAAGTAGATGTGGCAGAACTGCCCTGCTGAGATCTAGCAGTCACTGGTCGGGTCTGTGACTGTCCCTGTGGCTGGCTCTGAGCTGGTCTCGGCTGTGACTGTACCTGAACTGGTCCTGGGTAGCTCTGAGTCTGCCTAGGCTGCTGAGTCTGCCTCTGATAACCCTGACTCTGAGACTGAAACTGCCGTTTGCTTGACTGACTAGACTGAGCTAACACATCTGCCTTACGTTTCTCATATCTCGATGCAGCCCGAACTACTGCAGCATAGCTCGGATAATCTTGTGAAGACAAGTTAAGCATGATGTCACTCCTCAACCCTGTAATAAATCTCTGAATTTTCACATCCTCGGGCTGAACTAAAGCAGGCACATATCGAGATAGTCTCGTAAAGGTAGCCTCATACTGGTCTACAGTCATGTTCCCCTGTTTCAAAGCTATAAACTCATCCTGATGCCTCTCACGGGCTACAACCGATACATATTTATCCCGAAACTCACGAACAAAATCAGCCCATACATGCTGAACCCTCTCAGCATCCCATTTTTCTCTAATAGTGCGCCACCAAGCCTCGGCATCACCCTCCATTAAAAACGTAGCACAGTTGATCTTTCTTTCATCGTCACACTCAAGTATTGCAGCAACTTTCTCGAATTTACTCAGCCACAACTCTGCTTTCATATCATCTGGTTCACCATAAAAACTGTATGCTCCATGATGCAGAAATTTATCAAATAAGTTACCTCCCGCAGTACCACTGCCCTCTGCTCTGGCAGTCTGATTACCTCCGCCGGTACCTGCTGTACCCTGCTGAACCACAAACTGTGCTATGGTATTCATCGCAGTAGCCATAGTAGCTAAAATCTGGGCAGTGCTCGGCTCCTGACCCTGTTGTACATTCCCAGCTGCCCCAGCATTCTGCCCTGGTACATTCTGTCTAGGAGCCTCATCCGGCTCACCCCGTGGTCTACCCCGTCTCCTCATCACAATGCTAGAAGAACATCATATTATAATAGGCAAATAAACTATGCAAGATAATTTACACATTGTTTTCAAACATTTTACTCACATTAGAACACATAAAACACTTAACAACAATCAATACTAACTTTTCATATTCTTATCATATTAAGCTTTATCCTTCTTTTTCATGCTAGCATGTCTTATATCTAAGTACTTAAACAACTAAACACTTACATATTCACATAATTCATTTCCACATATAGACCTCTACCCACATGCCAAGGAATTTAACCCGGCTTCAAGCATTCTAGTAGCTCTGATACCACTTAAGGTGTAACGCCCCGAACCCAACCCCACGCTAAGTCAGGCTCGGACCCGTCACTCGGACAGAGTCTCCTCTGTACCAAGGACAAACTGATACCTGCAAACATTCATTCAAGACATCCGAACTAAAAGCAACAACTTATCCACAATAACTCCGAAGCCAAAACACAATCACAAGGCCATCCGAGCCTTGGAGCAAAATTTTCTACTAAAGCACACAAGAATGCGAGATAAGTAGGTTTTAGTTAAAAGTAGTTAATTACAATAAACATCTAACTTCCATAAGAAGACCTACAAACACTCCAAGCATGCAAGAGAAAATAAAGTCTAGAATTCATTATTACATTCCAACAACTTTCTTAACTCTTAATACACATTTACTAGACACATATATACAAGACGCTATGGTCTCAAAATACATTAACACCAAGAACACCACATAAGAAGCACATAAATCCACCTCAGCACACGAGATCACTGATTCTGATCTACTTGAACTTCTTCCTCTTCTTCTACCTCTAATAGCTGGGGATTCACCTCAGCTTCTCCTGAAACATTTTAGATGAGGAGTGAGCAACAAAGTTGCCCAGCGAGGGAGGTGATGCAGCATGTAAACGTGCAATATGATATGCAACACAAATAAACATATATACAAGACACATAACCATCAAGACAATAAATCAAACTATTAATCACTTTAAAAAGGATACGGTTCCACTTCCAATTCTTCGATCACGAGCCACGAACCACGAGTATCACGATTATGCCGGCAAAACCCAAACACCACACTTGGGATACTCCGGATGTATCCCGATCCTACGACCCTTTCTCCCGAGGTAGGTCCATGCCCAGCAGGTGAACCACGCCTCTGGGGTAGTGGAGTATGCCTCAGCGAGAAGGGAATAGGCACCATGGTAGTCGAGGGAGCACGGCAAGCCCGATGCCGCCCGTGTTTCTCGACGCTACCATGTCCGATATAGGTTGCGCAACCCAATTCAAGTCACAAGCAAGCAATAATATCACATAACACGTAAGAGGGACGACAAAGTAGGCCGCCCTCACATATATGCACGATAAAAGCTCATATATGCAAGATATTACCTAATAGATGCCAAAAGAAAACAATCAACATAATTAATCCCAATAATCCACTCAAATATCTTAAATACATCCTAAATATTCTATACAAGGCACTACTAACACACAATAAGTTCCAATTGCAACTAAAAGGGCTAAAAACTACTTTTCCCCTTTCTTTAATCGAGCTTTCTTTCTCCTAAGCATAGTTCGAGGTTCTCAAACCTACCCTAGTCTTTCTATATTCCTAATTAAGCTTAAAAGTACCCTTTAAAGTCATAAAAACTCATTTTTGAAGCAAAAGTTCGGGAAGGCCCCGAACGGGTTTGAACTATAGCCATACTAACCGAACCCCAATTTCGCGAAACGAAAGCACCAAAGGTGCTTCCTTAGCTCAAGGATACCCAAATCGATGCCCAAATTTGCCCGGATTGCCTAACGTGCAAAACCCCCTTTTTAAAGTAAGCTATTTATGCACTAAAGTTCGAATTCGGGTGATTCAATCTAACGTGGCTTTTCAATTACCTTCCCTAGGGTCTAGAGCACCTAATTGAGGCATCAATTCAAGTCAATTATCAAATTTTCTCAAAACCCTAGTTTTAGGCACTATTCATTGTCTCTTTGATCAATCTCAACATTCAACCGTTTAATTTGTTATCACACCACAAAAGTTAGCTCTAGAGGCTTTAAATAACTCATAGGAAGCATTCAACACAAGATATATTGCTATAATTGACAATTCAATAAATTTGAACATATGCAAACAAACTTTAAATTCAAACAAGTAAGACTCCCTCACAATTTTGAAGATGTTGAAGCTTTGTTGAAGGTCCTAAGTTGCTCAATAACCTCCCAAGATCAAACTATGAGCTCAAAGTGCTTGGATGAAGAAGCAAAAATCTCTCTTTTCCCTCTTTGAAGTGGACGGCCAGCAGGGGACATGGATGGAATTTCTGAATTTGTTTTGAGAGCTAATATGTTATGTGTGTTTTAAATTTTTATGAGTTAGTTGTTTTATATGTTGTAGATAATTAATTTCCTAAGCTTTGTAGTCTCAAATATTGACCAATTAAGGCTAATTGTAATTACAAATGCTCTCTAATCAAATACTATCACTATTCTAACGTAACACTATTCAAGGCTCACGGAAATTATTTTTCAAACGCATACTCCTAAGCTCGAAAGTTCAAAACGAAAATTTCTTGGCTCCTTTTAAATGTCGAGTGACCTAGGAAAAATTTAAAATCAAGCTTTCGGAACAGTCAAAAATTTTATGAATAGTGATCCACAATAAAAACAATTAAGCAAGAAAAAATGATGCACGTAGAAATGCGCACATAAGTATGCAACGATTATAATAAATTTAAAGTGAAATTCTCGGGTGTCACAAAGTTTGGTCACCAATCTGCTTCATTGTCTCGAGCTCTTGTACCACACCACCTAAACCCCTAGCTCATTATGTCTGATCATGAATGCTAGTTAATTAGCTTGTCGTTGTTGTCAACTAACGAAGAAACTAAACCATGAATCAGCTAGCATTAGCTTATGAAAGTCATCACCTAAGTTGTTCTAAGGCAGCCACCTGTTATGTCATCATCATAAGTTAGTAACTCAGCACTTCAAAACTAGCGCCAGCAATCTCCACGAACTGCCACCTTCTTCGTCGACATACAAGTAGCAACAGGCAGCCTTCATTGCTAACCAAATGTCACCTTATACCAACCACTATAAATATAACACCAACTCGACTCCATCTTCATACCATTATCACTCCACCTATTATTAAAATCATTGTCTTGTCTTGCCGCCCCAACAAAGCCACAACCTTAACAACTATAGTGGGAATACTTCCTTCCATCACCGCCCATCATACCATTAAACAAGCAGAAGCTTAGGGTCATAGAAATTGATATTAACCAATATTCAAAGATCATTCTTCACTGCCATCTTAAACCAATTTAAGGTGCACTCTTCATGTCGGCAGTAGGTAAGCAACGCCTTCGGCAAGGAGCATGCGAACTCTAACGTACAGTAGTTGTAACATCAACGAGGTGAGGAAATTTTAATAAACTTCACGTGTGGTCTGTTCATATATAATAGTATCATGGCTGGTCATTTTGGTATACGGGTTTTCTTTACAGAAAGAAAGAAACATTGCAGATTTCTTTTGCTTATGAAAGTTTTTATATATTATAGGTGGTGCTGTTGTTATTAACACATGAGCTATATGATTTGTTTTACAAAGTTACCGAGTTTGACTTATAGAAATGCTATATAGGATACTTATTATTTGAAGTCATCCACTTAAGCACTTATTGTTAGTATATGGTGGCTTACTAGTAAGGAAATACATTAGGATTATATTGGTAACGGTGAACATTCGTTTTAATCAGGGGGTAGGTAGCATGGGTAATTGCTTTTAAATGAAACTTGGGCATATTTAGCCGTAAAATTGAAGCTTTACTTTAAGTAAGTTGAGTTAGGACTAATTAGAGATTACATGCTGTTGGTTTAAGACTTTTAATGTAAAGGTTAGCTTTCTTTAAGTGGTGCACGGAGAACATCTAAATAAGACACGAGTAGTTTAACTAGCTAAGATTATTGGGTTTTCAGAAAATGCGCTTCCTATTAAAACTTGGATGTATCAGAATTGTAGGTGGAAAATTATGAACTTAACCGGGAATTGGAAATTATGGGTTTAAAGTCCAAGGAATTAACTAAATGTTTAACTTTCTCTAAAAATCTAATAATAGCTTGACCCCTAGTTAGTTAAGATTTCAATTGGTTAAACAAGCTAAAGACATTAGATTTGCAGGTAATGTGGTTTTCATTTAAAATTAAATTTACTTACTCTAAAGTACATGTATATATATCTACCTTTGGAGTACGTAGAGTTATTTAATTTTACTATTGGCTATCTATTAAATTTTCTACTGCAATGAGGTTTATGACGTTTATTATTTAAAGTGTCAGCAATGAGTTACTTGTATTATTAGAACCTCAATTATAATTTGTGAAATAAATTTGATATATACATATGCTCGATAAATGATCTATTGTGTCATTCTCCCAAAAAGTTAATTATTGTATTACGTGAATACTTGTGCATGCTTGTGTGCTATTTGGGGGTTGCAACCTCAGGCACGATAGCGTTTCACGAACGCTAGGCGGCATAGGGCTTGCCAGTGCTCCCGTGACTATCGTGGTTCTAGTCCCTTTCTCGCTTGGCAATTCCACCCTCGGAGAGTTGGGTCATAGATTTCGGGTACAATCCGGAGTACCCTCTTGGGAGAGATAAGAAGTTGGAATTGAGATCAAGGCTGGCCACCTCGTGAAATGATCGACTTGTTTCTACTCTCACTTGGTACCACCCTCGGAGAGTAAAGTCCTACTCTCGCTTGGCATTCCACCCTCGGAGAATAGACTGCTATATGTTGTCGTTATATGTCACTAAATGATACTGTTATTAATATGTGATTCGAATGTGATAATAATTTCTATTGGTTATCATATGTTATTATATCTTTTGTGGATAGTTGGTTAACACCACCGTACATGAATTGCATCATGATTTTCAAAAGAGACCTGACCAAAAATGTTTTTAAAACTCTTCTATTCTATTCTCACTGAGCTTCCCCAGAGCTCACCTTCTTTTCTCCCTTCCCAGTGCAGGTGCAGCTTAGCTTGAAATGGAAATTGACTTTGAATGTTTACATGCTCGAAGCCTCTTGCTGACATAGTTGGATCCAAGTTGTAAAAGTTAGAGTTTGTTTGTATTACTCTCGGGTGAAAGGGTAGCTGTGTTGAAACCCTAGTTTCTATATTAACCGGGTAGTTATCGGATCTCAGATGTTGTATAAAGACTTGTTACTGAATAACTCTTTATTTATTGTTCATTTTTAGAAAGTTATGAAATCGCAATGACAGTAAACGCAGACTTTGACCTAGTCTTGAGAAGGGCCGGGTTGGGGTCATTACAGATTTCCATTAAATTTAGTTTTGTATTTGTAAAGTTAAGTTTTGAATGTATTGATAGTTATGAATGACTTGTGATATTGTAATAACTGGTAATCTTTTCTTTATTGTCTGGTAGCTGCATGTTTGCATTTTTTTGACTGGTTGACGAACTTAAATTATAAGAAAGAAAACTAGATATTATTATAGTGGTATTATAAGTGAAATTATAATTATAGATGTTCAACAGTTAATGAATACATGCTTGTGTGACTTCAATGTTGGATCCAAGGCTCGGATAGCCTTTATGAATTGTTGTATGAGATAGTTATGGTAGAGGGGATGAAGGAATGGAGTTAGATCATAGTTTTGTGGTTATAAATATTATTTACAGGTTTTGAATTATCCTATATATAGGGAAAACTCCGTCCGTTTTTTCTTAAATTTCGTGCACGGGGTTTGGAATTGGGTTGTGATTGGCATAGCTATTAGAGCCTCTGGTCTCGTGCGGGATCGGGGCGTCACAGACATCGCCTTCAGCAGTCTGAACAACTTCAGATAGATCTGATTGAATTCTAGGTTGCCTAGGAGTCACCTTTTCTAATTTCCAATTTTCAGGAAAGTCTATTTCTTCCCATTTAATCATTCTTCTAGTAGTAATCTTTGATTTAGACAAATTAGTCTCTATCATAACTGTTGTACCAACTTCATCCTGTAATTTACAGTTAGGGTTCAAAGTATGTAGAACCTTATAATAAATTATGTAACAGATACGCATAGTTTCAGAGTGAGGCATATAATTATATCCTTTGGTTTTTACATATAAAGTAATAGCTTCACGTATATTTCTATCAGATAAAGAAAACTGTAAATTGGGACGAACATTAAAATAAACTGGTCCATAAGCCAGACTAGACTGAGTTATTCCCATTAAAGATTGTCTCCAATCTAATTTCCTAGCATCCCTAAGAACTGCAATAAAACTTTCATTTAATCCTCCTAATGTAAGAGGCTTAAAGGCTATTTGTATTAAACCTATATGCAAATAATTATGTGTAGAATCATGACACAAAATATCATCATTAGACAATGTCACGCCCCAACTTGACCCCTCCTATAATCAGTTAGGACGCAACGGAATTTTGACAGTATAACGACAATAAACAGGAAACCGAGGCTCTAACCAACCTCATTAGAATATCATACATCAAACAACTCCTCAATAAAATAACAACATACATCATGACCATATTATACAATAATCATTCCTCGTTATATGCCTCCGTTCCAACATAATACATAAACCTTAATATACATTGCAAAATATGTTGATACCAACCTAGCAACCTAACATAGACAAAAGAAAGGCTACTAAGACAGCATCAACTAGTTCATTATCTTTTCAACATCCTATACATTATAACTACAAAGCATATAAAAGTCTACTAAGTTAATTTACAAGATAGTAAAACAATACAACATCAAGGATAAGACTCCGGAACATAAGACTCATCCACGTAAGGCACATTTTCCTCTTCAGGAGGCACGTACCTGTAATCCTGCGAAAGTACACCTGTATGCATGCAATAATAGAGAGTGAGCTTATATAAAATAAGCCCAGTGAGGATCCGATAGATCTCAAGCAAGGTTTACTAAGCTCCTTGGAAATAATCCTTTGAACAAGTAAACACACAATAACATCAATAATACTATCATCACATAACTATATGACCATTCAATAAAGGATACACTAGTTGGTGTAACTCCAAACGCCATCACGATCATAACAACCTTCTTGTGACTCCCATAAACTCACGCACCCGAGGTACCCCAATAACCTCTCCCTCCATGACACCTCCGTCATGCGAGTTGGAGGCAGTTTCTGGTAGTCATGCCGTTATCAACCCGACAACCCGATGCTGCCTGAGAGTTGGCACACACATACCAAAGACTCAGCAATAATAATAAACATCAATCATTCACAGGAGGACAGTCTAGTAGAACTGCCTACCTCCTGGCATCAATCATCAGTCAATATTCATCAACAATCATATTATCATCATAATAACATCAATAACCAATTTAACAACATATAACTAAGTTAGATGACAAAATAGGTCATTTAACCGGACATGCATTAAATACACAATCAAACCCTAATTTACCCATTAACAACTCACAATTCAATCACTCAACCCACACCCAATCAACTAAGGCTCAATCTAACATTTTAAAGAAAGACAACCTAAACTTCAAATAATCATATCTTACATTCTACTAATCCAAACAACTCCAAATCAGTTTCAAACATTCACCCATTCAATCAGCTACATTAACCCCCTCGAAAACCAATCAAAACACATCTAAATCATGCTCAATAACCCTAAAACCCTAATGTGTCATGGCTGAAATTTCCGGATTTTGGCACGAACATCACAATCGAAAATTCGGCATTACAACGGCGCTACCACGTAATAAACATACTTTTAGAAATTGACGGCAATCGATTCCGATCAACACAACTCAAAATAATCAACATTTAGCAAATTAATCAACTTTAAATACCCGAAAAATAATAATTATGCTACAACCATTCAAATCTCGTAGGATTACATATAAATTATCCCTAGCATGCATGGAGTAATAATCTAACATTAGATTAACATTTTAACGGTTCGATATTCAATTCTACGCAAAAACACAAAAGATGAGTTTTGAGATCTAGAATTTTTCTCTCACCTTTGATGCGATAAAAGCCTAGGAATGAGTGCAATGTGTGCCCAACAAGTGGAATCCAACTCAGCACGAAATTCTACGGACAAAAACTAAGTTTTTCTTTGAAATTTTGCTTTGAAAACCTTGAAACTCCTTGGCTTTTTTTCTCCTATGGTCTCTCGGCCCTTTGTGTGTGTATGGAGTATGTTTTGTGTTGTGTTTAGTGTGTGTTGATGATATTATACAAATAAAAGCTTAGTCAAATAAAAAAAAATGCAAAGTCAAAGTAGTTATTTAGTCCTTTAATTCATTTTCTAGTCTTTTAAAAGCATTTTAGCTATATCTTTGTTCAAAACAAATATGCAACACCTAAAATAGCTCAAGTAGGTTATTTTTAGGTGACAAGAAGTTTTACAATCAAACAATTTCACCCGAGTCGGCTTAAAACTCGATTTTCACAAAAGTCGGTGTAAAAACCCTAATAAATTCCTAAGCCAATTTTAAAACCATTTTAATCAAACACAGGTCTATTAAAGTCCGTGGACTAGGTCTAGGAAGGGTTAAAAAGACCAGTTTCAAAATTTTAGCGGACATGTTTCGAAAATACTATTTACTAAAAATCGACGATAAAATTTCTGACTCCGTTTTTTATGAAAATTTTATGAATGCACATTTAGCATGTTCTAGGAGATTTGATACCAAAATTACCACATTCTAAGTCACATAGCATATAGACAGGTTAATTCACGCAAAACGAGATCAAGCACGTAAACGAGATAAGATAGAAAAGTGGGGTTTCACAGACAATAATTTAATTGTTAACTCATCATCTTCCATAGGGATTGATTGTTCAGCAGTCTTAACAACATGCTTAAGACCCATATTTTCAAACATACCATATTGGTAAATAGTATTAGGCTGCACATATGGAATAGTCTATTTATTTAACAAATCTAGTTGTTTTGGAAGATCATATTCTTCCTTTTTTGCATTCTTTATATTATTTTTCTTTCTAAATATAGAAAGCATGATAAAAATTGCCATACTGTCTGCTTCCAACCATGTTTACTCTAAGTAACCTTAAAAAGGTTCCATGGCTCTGATACCATAAGAAATGAACCACTTTTTTAAATCTAAACCATTAATTATTGGAAAAGATGATTTTCAAATTGAATCTAAAGCTTTTCTAAAATTATTTGAAAATGGTAATACTTCTATTATGATACAGGATTTGAACTCTCTTGTTCAACAAGGAAATTATACTAATTGTACTCTACAAATTGTAGGAGAACGATTACTTATTTTAGAAAAAAAGGTTAATCAAATATTAGATTCTTTAAAACAGAAACCTCCAAAGGTCACACTCCAGGATACAGGAAAATTGAAATTAGGAGAAACATCTTCTTTCCAAGCTAAGAAAACAGGTTTTCAACCTGCTCCTAAATTAGAAGGATTTAAGATGGATCCTGAGTCAAAAATTGACAATTTGATTGACAAAAATTTAGTTCATTTACATATTGGATTATTGTCTGATCTAGGGTCTGATAAATCTACACAAATTAGTTCTGACAGTTCTCAGTCAGAAGATGAATTAATTCCTCAAAATAAATCACCAATAATGAATATTTCAGAGGAAGTAAATAAAATAGAAAGGGGAGAATCTAGTAAATTTGCTAGTAAACCAAAGAATAATAGGCACTATTATCCTCGTCCTACTCCACATGATATTTTATATGAGGAAGATACTACTAATTTTAGTAAAAATGCTAGTTTTGATCATCGTACTATTTATGAATAGAATATAGGTGGTATGACTGATAAACAAATCAAAAGAGTTGTTAAACGCATGCTTATGTATGCTCAGATCTGTAAACAAGTTGGTAATCAAGAACCAGTAATATGTGAAGCTATATTATCTGGATTATCTGGTCAATTAAAAGGCTGGTTTGATAATTGTGTTACATTGGAAATGAGACAAGAAATTGCTCAAGCCACCAGAGAAGAAAATGGTGTAATAGTTTCTAATGGTGTTTACACAATGTGTGTTCTTGAACATTTTTGTAGTCAATTTACTACCAGTTATGATAGAACTAGGACATTATTACATAATTTACGTTGTCCTACTCTCACATCTTTTAGATGGTATAAAGATGTTTTCCTTTCTAGAATTTTTGAACTTCCAGAAGCTAGTGATAGCCAATGGAAAGCACAATTTGTTGATGGTTTACCTATATCATTTGCAGAAAAAATTAGAAAAGTCTTAATTAAAGATACAAACAACAATATTGTTTATAATATGTACACTTATGGTGAATTAATAGGTGTATGTGTCAAAAAAGGATTAGATCTTTGTAATCAAATTAAATTAAACTATCAGATTAAGAAACAATGTCTGACAGATAGACAGACATTAGGACAATTTTGTGAACAATTTGCGATGGAACTTTCATCTACTCGTAGACTTACTAAGTCTAAAGGGCCTAAAAAGCCTAAAGAATATTATACATCTCCTAAATATAAGCGAAAAGCTAGGAAAAGAAGAGAGATAAATGAAAGAAAATGATATAAACCTAAGCCTAAGCCTATTCCCACGTGTTATAGATGTGGTAAAAAGGGTCATTATGCTAATAAATGTCGGCAATTCCGAAAGAAGATAAATGCTTTAGATCTTGATGATCACACTAAAGAATAATTAGCAAAATTACTTATGGATATAGACAATTTGTCTAGTTCTAGCTCAGATAATGAATCTTCTTCTGATCAAGTTAATAATATATCTTCTAAGGAGGATTCTCCTCCATGTATGTGCAAAGTTAATAATTTTGATGATGAATATTATAAGATATTATCTCAATTTGATGATTTTAAAATTAATATGATTACTGCTGATAGGTGGTTAGATGTTTTGAAGTTATTAGAAGATATTAAAGATGATTCTTTAAAATTGAAATTTTGGAACATTACTCCAAAGAAAATTTTGTTGAAAAACCAATTGAAAAATTTTCAGTTCAAAACAGGGTTATAATATTAAGGATGTTATTAATCAAATAAATGATAAAAAAGGGAAAAATACTCCTATCACTCATTCCGAATTAAAACAGGAAGTTAATAAACTTCAAAGCCAGATCAATGATCTTAGACAAGAAAATCAAAGAATTAAAGAACAAATTGATATGTTTGTTCATCAGGAACCTAGTTCTTCTAATACTTTACCATATGCTATGGTAGATTTAAATCTTCTTAATATATTGAAGGTTATTACTACGCAAAAATGGTTGGTTAGAATTAATTTACTTATTCAACCAAACCATATGATTAAAGATATGATTGCTTTGATTGATTTTGGTGCTGATCTTAATTGCATACAGGAAGGATTAATTCCAACTCAGTATTTTGAGAAAACTGCTCATTCTATTTCTTCTGCATCATGAGAAAAATTAAGGGTTAAATATAAACTACCTCAGGCATTTATATGTTATGAAAAAAATTGTATTTCTACTAGTTTTCTTTTAATTGAAAACATGACATGTCCTATAATTCTAAGAACTCCCTTTATAAATGAAATTATGCCAATATTAGGTATAGATAATCATGGAATAACATGAACTTATAATAAAGAACTTGTGATATTTCGTTTTATTACCGAACCTAGAGAGAGAATTCTAGGGCAGATAGCTAATTTAATGAAAGCTAAGGAATCACATTTGAATTTCTTAAAGCACGAGATGAATATCAATAATATTGATAATATGATAAAAAAATCCTAAATTACAGGATAAGATTAAACATCTTACTCATGATTTTTCTTTACAAATTTGTAATGATCACCCAAATGCTTTTTGGCATAGAAAGAAGAATATTGTTTCTTTACCTTATGAAATTGATTTTGATGAAAAGATAATTCCTACTAAGGCTCATCCTTGTCAAATGAATCAGGAATATCTTGATTTATGTAAAAAAGAAATAACTAATCTTATAGATAAGCATCTTATCAGAAAGTCTTACTCCTCATGGAGTTGTACTGCTTTTTATGTTAATAAACATGCAGAACAAGAAAGTGGTAATCCTAGACTTGTTATTAATTATAAACCACTTAATAAAGTGTTGAAATGGATTAGGTATCATATTCCTAATAAGAAAGATCTTTTGATTGCATAATGCATTAATATTTTTAAAATTTGATCTAAAATCTGGATATTGGCAGATACAGATTAGTGAAAAGGACAGATATAAAACTGCTTTGGTTGTTCCAATTGGACATTATGAATTGAATGTTATACCCTTTGGATTAAAAAATGCTCCTTCTGAATTTCAGAATATTATGAATGAAATATTCATTCCTTTTAGCGATTTTATTATTGTCTACATTCGTGATATCTTGATCTTTTCTAAAGACATACAACAATATTTTAAACATCTTGATATATTTAAGAAAATTGTTATACAAAATGGTCTTGTTATTTCCAAACCAAAAATGCTTTTATTTCAAACTAAGGTCAGATTTCTTGGTCATAATATTGAAAAGGAAAGATTATTCCTATTAAAAGAAGTATTGAATTTGCTTCTAAATTTCCTGATCAAATTACTGATAAAACTCAATTACAGAGATTTTTTGGTAGCTTAAATTATATTCTACCATATTATAAAAATCTTGCTAGTGATACGGCTATCTTATATGATAGACTTAAAAAGAAACCAGGACCATGGACAAATGTTCATACTGAAAAAATTAAGTTAATTAAGTCTAAGGTTAAAAATTTGCCTTGTTTAATGCTTGCTAATCCTACATGGAATAAATTTGTTGAAACAGATGCTTCAGAGATTGGTTTTGGAGGAATTTTAAAGCAAGTTCATCCAGAAACAAAACAAGAATATCTTGTTCGATTTCATTCAGGAAAATGGAATAATAATCAACAAAAATATGCAACTGTTGCGAAAGAAATTCTTTCAATTGTAAAATGTGTGTTAAAATTTCAAGATGATTTATATTGTCAAAAGTTTTTGATAAAAACTGATTGTCAAGCAGCAAAATATATGTTCAATAAAGATTTTAAACATGATGTTTCCAAACAAATTTTTGCGAGATGGCAAGCTAATCTTGCACCTTTTGATTTTCATATTGATTATATTAAAGGGAATAATAATTCTCTTTCTGATTTTCTTACCCATTAATTTTTGCAGGATGATCCCCGCTAGGGGAGGATCCTCTAACCCTAATAGGGGAAGAGGAAGAGGTCGTAAACTTGATCCTAATAGGGTCATTGCAGGCAAAAAATTAGTTAATCTATGAGGGATCACTATTGATCCATCACATCCTGATTTTGATAAAATCAAAAAGGTTATTGAAGAAAGCAGTAATACTGCTCAATCATCATCTTATGCTCATGTAGTTGACCATGAAGAGTCAGATGACTCTTTTGAGATATCTTCTCATGAGGAAATAATTTTACCTCTTAAAAATGCTGAAAAGCAGTGGATTAATGATCCTTGGTACCTTACTAAACGATATTTGAATAATTATATGTTTTCTGTACTTTATTACAAGTCCAGGGTGTATTTTGAATCAATTCTACAAGTCACAAATTCATGCGATATTGAACATTTCAAGAAAAATAATACTCTTCCAATTTATACTTATAGTAAAATCTATATTAGAAAAATTCTTTCTCCAAATGAATGGGGAATCAGTACCTTAAATGAAAGGCTATTTATTCTTGATAAAAATACTTATCATTTTAATTATTGGGATTATGTGGAAGCATTTTCCAAAGTTTTCTTATACGAAAACCCCCAGCATAAACATTCTTGGTTTATAAAATTCAATCCTAAAATTTTTCAGAATCGCAGGTTTCCTGCATGGATCCATCAATGGTGGAAAAGTTTTGGCCTTCCGGTCAAAATTCTCCCTGATCCTTATAAAGGACTTTTTACTGAATGGTTGGCAATTTGTCCCATATTGGAAATGATCCTGATCTTTATATTGAAGGATCAAGCTCTTTATTTTTCTTTATGGAATTTGGTCTCCCATGGATATGGAAATAGATCCCTGTCACGGAGATAAATAAAGAAAAAATGTTTTGTTTGAAAAGAAAATTTCTTTCAAAATTTTGGGCAAAACTCTTGAAAACTGATCCTAAGACAAAGAAACCTTATGGTCAACCCAATATCAATGAAATTTCTCAGACGATAGCACTCTATCAAGACCAAATGGAATAAACAAAGAAAAAGACTCAAGAAAATGAATCTCCTTTTTCTCATATTTGAAGAAAAATCCAAATGAGGAAACAGATAAGCTCCTATGAAGATGTTATGGCATCATATCTGGATGAAGTCAAGGAAGATTTCCTAAGACATTTTAAAAGTACAGTGGACACTGATTCTACATCAGAAGACACTTCGATGAAGTCTACAAATGCTTTTGCTTGTTTACCAGGAGAATCCCAAGATCCTAATGAGGACATCCCATCCGCCCAAGATGTGTTGGCAGAAGATCTGTTTGACAGCTTGAAGGATGAATTATTACGTAAAGCCAAAGATAAAGGAAAAGGAAAGATGGTCTGAAGGAATCTGATGATACTTCGGATGAGATAAAAAGGAAAAACCGAACTTTGCAGGAAAGCAAACTTGCTTTTGGAAAAGCTGTCGGCTACCGACAGTCGGTGGAATGTCACTGTTGTTACTTTTAGGATAATTCCTGTTTACTTTTTATAAAGTTTTTGTCTTATAGACACGAGTTGTATAGAGACCCTGGATTTCAAAGTTTTCAAATCCAGTCTGAGTTGTTTTTAATTCTCTTTTGAGTTCCGCCCAGCTGTATAAATTGAGGGCTTCTAGTTTTTGTTGGGAGAGCTCTAGAGAGCAGCCTACCACTTTTCCTTCAGTTTTTATATTTTGAAAACCATTGTGAATTTTACAAATCAATCGAAGGAAACTTCTTTCTTCAGGTATATTATTTTTAATTTTTTAGTTTTGTTCTTTTATTTTCTTTCTTTAGTGCCACCTAATATGGCAGGCTAGTTGCCACACTATCTGTAATCGCCATGGATCTCTAGATATAATACTCTATATTATGAGTTAGACACAGTTGTGGTTGGTATCGTTGTTATGGTAAGACTGTCACGCCCCGACCCGACCCCGCAAAAGGCCAAGCCCGGACCCGATACACGGACGGAGTCTCTTCTGTACCGCGGACGATCCGAAAACCCTAAAATCAATATAACACTTGTGAAAGCCATATAATAATCAAAACAAGCCAACTTTCTTCAAAACATACATTTCTTATTATCCAACTTTCCAAGCCAAAAATGATATGCATACTACACAAGTATTTATGCCACTAATCAATTCCAATAGCATGCATTTTCTTACTAGTCACAAGAGTGTAAGTTACAACTTTACATTCTTTCAACTTATACAACATAAGACCATAGTGGCCTCAAAATAGAAAATATATACAAGGCTACAAGCCTCAAAATTAAGCAACCTCCACGCAATATACATAACAAGCAAGGTTCGCACAAAAACTGGTAACCAACCACCAGCAAAGCAGAGAAGTGCTATGACATAAACACCTCTACTTGTTCCTCCTTCTCAATTACCTCGAGAGGGTCTGCTTCAACTACTCCTGTAAAAAATATGGTATAGAAAGGAATGAGCAAAAACTATTGCTCAGCGAGGGCAATTGGTCTCAAGGACGGAGATGAGAGGAGTATGCAATGCAATTAGCCAAGCAATGTATACATATATCATACAGAGATATAATAAAGCCATCAACAAAGCAAGGCAAGCATTAAAGCTATAACACTCATTCAAAGGATACGATACTCTTTTCACGAGCAACTTTCATTCAAGAATTCGATGACGACGCGCCGGCCCAAACCACCTTATAACACCAGTTTGGAATACCCCGGAAGTATCCATCAACCTACGACCCAAATCTCCCTGGGAGGCAACCCAAGCGAGAAAGGGAATAGCAGCGGAGCTAGAGCAACCAACACTGGCAACCCGAGGCTACCCAGAGAGGCCCATCACTCACGCGCGAGACACTATGCAATGCAAGACTCGATACAAGGCGATAAACAAGCGATAAAGCCACACGTGGGAGAATAACAAAGTAGGTTACTCTCGCACGCAATAGCAGCAATTGATAAGCAATTCAATCCAAAACAACTCAAACAAGTATTTCAAGTAATTCTAAGCATTCTATAGGCATAAAGACAAGAAAACACACAAAAACACAAATCGGCCCCAACTATCAAAACGCTACCATTTCCAAACGAGCCACGAGTTCTAGAATCCGACTTCGCCAACCCTCCTAGGTCACCATAAGGAACGTCTAAAGACCCCAAAACCTTACTTTACCCTTGAACTCGCGCAAAGCCCCGATTTTCCCCTTTCTCGTTTGAACTACAACTATATCAACCAAACACCCAACCAGCGCCATAATCACACCAAAAGTGCTTCCATGGCTTCCCGAAGCAATGCCAACACGCAAAATGAGAAAATGCTAAAGTCGACCTAAATGACCCCGACTTTCCCAAAGGCATAATTCTCGTTTTTTCCACTACGCAACCCAAACAAACCACACATTTTAGCATTCTAGCGTACCTAGCACATTTCTACATCAACAGAAAGCATAACAGCGCAACTTCAACGTTTCAAGGTTTTACTATTCATAAAACACTATTCAATTGGCAATTTAATTTGCAATCACAACATTTAACCGCAGAAAATGTTACAAAGCTATAAATACATGTTCTACAAATGCCAAGGAACATTCTAGAAGCATCAAATCGCTTTAAATAACGATCTACGGATAAATCTCAAAATTGACAAAGTTAACATACATAACGTATAAATGCGCAAATAACATGCTTCCCTCACCTTAGGCACTCCTAGTCGCTAGGAAAACAACGCTAGTCACCTCGGAAACCACCCCGCACGAGCTCTCGCGAAGATTGATCGATTGGAAGTTGAAAATTTTTTTTTCTCTCTTGGAAACTCACGGCCAGACTGCTCTGTTTTGCTGCTGTTTTTTTTTTTTGCTTAGTTTTAGCTTATTTAAGAGTTAAATGGTCAAAGGGTCAAAGGTCCAAGGTCAAACTACTTAAGACTTGGTCAAAGGGCCCTATTTTGTGCATTTTAAAGCCATTTTAGCTAAGGTAAGATCAATTAAAGCTAGCAACATTTAAAATATAAAATTTAAGTCATCTAAATACTAGTTTCACTATTTGCTGAGGAATGAAAATCGTTATCTAGCTATCGCTCCTTAAATGCAATGCACGTTGCGACGGTGAAAAAGTAACAATTAATTCACAAAGAATTTAAGGAAATATAATTTTCAAAATAATAAACAAAGAATTTTCACATTCCGGGCTCGGGTATTACAAAGACAATCCTCAAGGCAGGCATTTTATCGCCATAAGTCGCACTGTTGGCCCTTCTCCATGTTTTGTGGGCTGTTTTGTGTTGACTCAGTTGACCTCTTTGCCATAGTGATTTCTGTCTGTAAATCCAATAACTAGATCCCGATACCTGGGCCTTCTTGTGGTATCAGAGCCATGGAACCTTTTTAAGGTCACTTAGAGTAAACATGGTTGGAAGCAGACAGTACGGCAATTTTTATCATGCTTTCTACATTCAGAAAGAAAAATAATATAAAGAATGCAAAAAAGGAAGAATATGATCTTCCAAAACAACTAGATTTGTTAAATAAATGGACTATTCCATATGTGCAGCCCAATACTATTTACCAATATGGTATGTTTGAAAATATGGGTCTTAAGCATGTTGTTAAGACTGTTGAACAATCAATCCCTATGGAAGATGATGAGTTAACAATTAAATTATTGTCTAATGATGATATTTTGCATCATGATTTTACAAATAATTATTTGCATATAGGTTTAATACAAATAGCCTTTAAGCCTCTTACATTAGGAGGATTAAATGAAAGTTTTATTGTAGTTCTTAGGGATGCTAGGAACTTAGATTGAAGACAATCTTTAATGGGAATAACTCAGTCTAGTCTGGCTTATGGACCATTTTATTTTAATGTTCGTCCCAATTTACAGCTTTCTTTATCTGATAGAAATATACGTGAAGCTGTTACTTTATATGCAAAAACCAAAGGATATAATTATATGCCTCACTCTGAAACTGAGTATCTGTTACAGAATTTATTATAAGATTCTACATACTTTGAACCCTAACTGTAAATTACAGGATGAAGCTGGTACAACAATTATGATAGAGACTAATTTGTCTAAATCAAAGATTACTACTAGAAGAATGATTAAATGGGAAGAAATAGACTTTCCTGAAAATTGAAATTAGAAAAGGTGACTCCTAGTCAACCTAGAATTCAATTAGATCTATCTGAAGTTGTTCAGACTGCTGAAGGTGATGTCTTTCTTAGATTTAAACAAGAACCTACATTAATTAGGTCTTTTTCATCAAATCACTCTTATATATCTCCAATTGTGGAATTTTCTCAGTCATCTAGAGCATATACTTCTTATATTAGAGAAGATCCTAATAAGGAAATAGATAGGTTTAAACCACCATCTGAAGAAGGTGAAATAGTTCAACCATAAAAAATAGATGCAATAAGAATTTCACATAATCAAATTCCTCATGGAATTAATAAGGAAGATATAACTTCATCTGAAATGAGTTTTCATGTGTAATGACGACCAAACTTGTAATGCCCCAATCCCTCACGAGATCAGGACTCCTATTTATCACGTTATTCTTAACCCAATTAAAAACCCTGGGCACGAAATTTAGGGAAAAACGGACGGAGTTTCCTCTATTTATTGGACTATCTAGAAACCTACCCACAGTCACATACAAGACCTGAATCACAATCAACCATTCATAACATAGCTTTCAAGATTCATAAAGCCAACCAGCTCCTCAATGCCATTCGACCCTTGGAATCCAATAACATATCACACAAGCATGCAAAATCAAATTCATTGAAGTTCTATCTTTTTAATCCACTTATCATACCACTCTATATTATCAATCAAGCTTTCTTATAATTTGTGTCCAACCCACTAACTAGTTTTCATCGTCCACACAAGCATGCACTACTAAGTAATAAAGTAAAGCAAATAGAAGATATTGCAAGCCCACGAGTACCTAATCCTC
Source organism: Ehretia macrophylla (assembly GCA_037974665.1). Taxonomy (NCBI): domain Eukaryota; kingdom Viridiplantae; phylum Streptophyta; class Magnoliopsida; order Boraginales; family Ehretiaceae; genus Ehretia; species Ehretia macrophylla. The sequence continues at coordinate 1,329,909 of CM075774.1, forward strand.
AAACAAACTAAAACTTTAATATTACATTCCTTGATATAACATAAATACATACATGGGCACAAAGTCTCAAATACAATACAAGCATATCATGATCACATTCTTCCATATTTTACACACCGATAGAGCAAGCAGGTCACACAAGAGGCAATCCAGTCTTCAGCTTTTCCTGAAATATGTTGAAAAGAGGAATGAGTAACCAGGTTACTCAGTGAGGGAGGTGATGCAACATACCAGGCGTGCATTATGATTTGCAGATACAAGAAATCATATATATAACAACAAGATTAAATAGCAAATAGGTAACCACATTAAAAAAGATACGGTTCCACTTCAAGTCTTCAATCACGAGCCACGAGCCACGAGCCACGAACTTCACGCAAGTGCCGGCAAACCCCAAACACCAACAAGTTGGGATACTCTGGATGTATCCCGATCCTACGACCCTTTCCCCTGAGGTAGGTCCATGCCCAGCAAGAGAACTACGCCTCTAGGGTAGTGGAGTATGCCTCAGCGATAAGGGAATAGGCACCATGGTAGTCGAGAGAGCACGGCAAGCCCGACGCCGCCCATATTTCTCGACGCTACCATGTCCAAAAAGGTTGCGCAACCCCGAGACAAGTCCACAAGCATTCAAGATATCAAATAACACATAAAAGGGTCGACAAAGTAGGCCGCCCTCATAATTAAACACAAATAACACGAGAAAACACATGATAGCGAATAAATAGTACATATATAATTACTAATTATACAATCTATAACCAATAAAATAAGTTAAGATGTACAAAAAAAAATGAAGACTCCCTCACCTTGGATTAGGTTAATTATGCAAGGTAAAGCTTAGATGAACTCCAACCTTCTCGACTTAACTCAAATGTGCAACCCTAGTCTTTTCATACAAATATAACACTTTATCAATTAACTATATAAATTCCATTTGAATATCCAAATAATTAACTAGAATTAATATAGCTCAAATAATACATGATCTATGTACCTACTTATCTAACATTTTACTTTTAGCTAGTAACTCATGGAGTATAAGAACATTACAATTAGTAGGCTATGCATAATTATACTCTAGTTCTAACTGAGGTTTAATTAATAGAATACTACTAAGTCACCCTAACAAGCATTCTACTATAAGCTAGTAATCTATGTAGAATAGAGAGATTTCAATTGGAAATCACCACTAGACAAGTTAGACAAAGTCGAAGTTGAAACTTTTCCATATAGTACAAACAACTTATAAGTTTCAGGAAGTAGAACATTTAACACAGATACTCCATATTTTCAATAATCTTCTAGTTAATTAAGAAGATAGTTCAAAAACTTAAAGGAGAATGATTCAACCAACATGCTATAACTAGATATAAACATAGCTAGAATTTAGTTTAACTAAAATCAACACATGAGCCTGCAGTTACTCATACTATTTCTCATTTTACTTTAGTTAATAACTTGTACAAGAAACTAACTCACTCCACATAACAATAAACTAGCCATTAACTCAACTCAAAGAATTTCTCCAAAGAATTTATAGATAATAAAGGTTAGATTACTTTAATGTTCAAATGACATATTCATTCACAATGACACTACCCAGTCTTTTACTACTTTAATGAACTTCTAATTCATATACTACTTTACTTACAATAGTTAGTAATATCTCTATGAAGATAGCCCAACATTAGCACATAGGGAAAGAAATGCATTTATCAACTAATAGAAAAGTTAACTATCAACCATTTAATAACTAACATATTATTTTAGTAAAATAACCATACTTTAAGCTAAGATTCTAACATATCACTAGTAGTATTAACTTAAGTTAATTACATTTAACATATAATAGACAACTATCAACTTACAATTAACCTTACATGTAGTTTCAAAAAGCATTAAACACATTCTTCCACATAGTTTACTTGACTTTTCTAAGTGTTCACTAGTTGCACATTGATAACAACAACTAATTCTAACAATTGAATTGTTTAGCATATATAGAAACATTACCTATGTCTAAAGGTGGTGACCATCACAACTCTACTAGCATTTCTCATTCACAGTCGAATAGAATAGCTTTCAATTTAAATTAACTTTACTAGCAATTAGATTTCAATTACAATTCATGAAAACAACATAACTATAAGAATCTCATTACGTTACTAATCATCCAAGGACACTACACAATAAGGTCTTGATTTAATACATCCAATTAGAACTGAATTATATCATCACTATAGCAAAGTAACAACAAAATTCAGATTCTCGCGTAATAGGGCATTTCCGACACATCTCACCAAAATGATCATAACTTGCTCTAGACAACTCCGATTAATGCACCGTAAAAAGCTATAGAAACTAGACTCGTAAAGGCTTTCTAACGGTATATAATTCAACCCCTAATCCTTCTCCAATTAATACAGTTTTAAGCTCAAAGTTGCATCGATTTTGCTGAAAAATCTGGACGGCAACGGTTGAACACATACACACATTAAGTTCTCAACGTTTTTAATTCAATTTCTTGCATGCATGGACTGATTTTCTTTAGCAGTAACTTAGCAAGCAAAGATTGTACCTCCTTTTGAAATATTCACAAATACTTAACTCATAAGATCTCACTCAAAAAGATATAATTTCTATACAAACACACTTAATACTTAAACATAATCTAACTATAAACATGACCTAGAATTATTATCATACTTATTCACCTAAATTACAATTTATAACTCACTCAATAGACAAATATAACAATTATAATAACTCAAATAGCTAATCATGTAATAAGCTCAACTAATTTACATAAACTCTAACAAAGCTCCTTCAAAATTCTTACAAATTAGATTCTAATCTTCATACAAGATAACCAACTTCAAATCTAACTTCACTAATCCCAAATGACACTTTATAATACAACTAAATGCCATGAAATCATATTTTTAAGCATGTCAACACAAAAATACCAAAAAACCTCTTTAGTAATTTGAACTACAGCTACATAATTCGACTAACAATTAAGCGTCGTAATTACATTTTAAGAGCTTCCTAACACTTCTAAGACCAACTACATCATCAAACATGCCAAACTCAATATTTCGTTTTAAGGTCTTCTTTGCATTTCAAGCTAAATTTCCAATTATAGTCAAGTTATCACCATTTTTATAATACATATAGCATTCTCAAGGGTTATAGCAACTATTACAAGTCATAAAACAATTAAAATGCAAAAACCCCAAAATTCGAAGTTACTATTCATGACACTATTCATCTTCTTCCCAAACTCTCCAATATCCATATTCAACAATTCAAAATACAATCTAACTACAAAATTTTGCTCTACATACATATTTAAGCATATTTTAAGCAATAAATTAAGCTAGAACACAAGAGTTTACTATTCACGTTTTTTACTATTCATCATCTTTCTCAACTTACATTTTCAATTTCTAGCCATAAACTTTGCAGTCCAACTACAAATTAATGTTCTATGATCACAATAGAAGGTATTTGAAGCATAAACAAGCATAGATAACCAATATATTACTAGATCATAAAAATAAAGTTTAAACTAGAATTTAAATATATATAATTATAAATGCATTCCCTCACCTTAATGCAAGAGGAAGAAAGCTTAGTAAGGTCCTAGAGAAGTTCCTTGAGCAATCCTAGAAGATTTGGAGCAAGAAATTGAAAGCAAAAATTTTTGAAAGGCAAAATGAAGCTCACGCTTTTCTCTCTTTATTTTTCTGATTTTTGGCTTTGTTTTTAGCACTATTTGGTGAAAAACAAGTTTATAAGATAAGTCAAAAGGTCAATGGGTCAAATGGGTCAAGCATTGGGTAAAGTTCTTGGAGCATTTGTGTCAAATTTTAAGCAAAATGGGTCAAGTAATTTAAGTGAAAAAAAGCTGAAAAGTTGCTGAAAATTTTTTACTATTCATTACACTCGCTTACGAATTTTTTCCAATTGCTCCCGATATACTATGCACGCAAACTCAATGGATATAAAATAGCAAGAATTAAGGGAAAAATATAATATTTAGAAAAGGAAACAGAAAAAATTTTATGTTTGAGCTCGGATTGTAAATAAACATATAATTTTATGCTAGCATTCAAAATAAAACCTAATTAAATGCAAAGGTTCGGGATATCACAAAACCCACTTTTAGCCCCGGAAGTTGGAAAAAAACTTATGTTAACAATGAATTTTTACATGCTCACTGGCAACCTATTCGGAAATGGATATCTTCATCTTTTGATAAAACCCAATGGCAAAATATTAAAAATCAATATTATGATTTTACGAAAAAAAGAACAAAAAATTTATAAATTTGTTCCTTGGTTTATTGAACATTATATTTCTTTTGCTATTAATACAATAGAAAGAGAATAGACTGATGTCCAAGGAAACAAATAAAAAAGCCTAATATGGCAGGCTAGTTGCCACACTGTCTGTAACCACCATGGATCTCTAGACATGATACTCTATATTATAAGTTAGACACAGTTGTGGTTGGTATCGTTGTTATGGTAAGACAATCCTCAAGGCTAGCATTTTATTGCCATAAGTCGCACTATTGGCCCTTCTCCATGTTTTGTGGGCTATTTTGTGTTGACTCGGTTGACCGTTTTGCCAGAGTAATTTCTGTCTGTAAATCCAATAACTAGATCCCCATACCTGGGCCTTCTTGTGGTATCAGAGCCATGGAACCTTTTTAAGGTTACTTAGAGTAAACATGGTTAGAAGCAGACAGTACGGCAATTTTTATCATGCTTTCTACATTTAGAAAAAAAAATAATATAAAGAATGCAAAAAAGGAAGAATATGATCTTCCAAAACAACTAGATTTGTTAAATAAATGGACTATTCCATATGTGCAGCCCAATACTATTTACCAATATGGTATGTTTGAAAATATGGGTCTTAGGCATGTTGTTAAAATTGTTTAACAATCAATCCCTATGGAAGATGATGAGTTAACAATTAAATTATTGTCTAATGATGATATTTTGCGTCATGATTCAACACATAATTATTTTCATATAGGTTTAATACAAATAGCCTTTAAGCCTCTTACATTAGGAGGATTAAATGAAAGTTTTATTACAATTCTTAGGGATGCTAGGAACTTAGATTAGAGACAATCTTTAATGGGAATAACTCAGTCTAGTCTGGCTTATGGACCAGTTTATTTTAATGTTCGTCCCAATTTACAGCTTTATTTATCTGATAGAAATATACGTGAAGTTGTTACTTTATATGTAAAAACCAAATGATATAATTATATGCCTCACTCTGAAACTATGAGTATCTGTTACATAATTTATTATAAGGTTCTACATACTTTGAACTCTAACTGTAAATTACAGGATGAAGCTGGTACAACAGTTATGATAGAGACTAATTTGTCTAAATCAAAGATTACTACTAGAAGAATGATTAAATGGGAAGAAATAGATTTTCCTGAAAATTGGAAATTAGAAAAGGTGACTCCTAGTCAACCTAGAATTTAATTAGATCTATCTGAAGTTGTTCAGACTGCTGAAGGCGATGTCTTTCTTAGATTTAAACAAGAACCTACATTAATTAGGTCTTTTTCATCAAATCACTCTTATATATCTCCGATTGTGGAATTTCCTCAGTCATCTAGAGCATCTACTTCTTATATTAGAGAATATCCTAATAAGGAAATAGATAGGTTTAAACCACCATCTGAAGAAGGTGAAATAGTTCAACCATAAAAAATAGATGCAATAAGAATTTCACATAATCAAATTCCTCATGGAATTAATAAGGAATATATAACTTCATTTGAAATGAGTTTTCACATGTAATGACAACCAAACTCACTTTTAGCCCCGGAAGTTGGGAAAAAACTTATGTTAACAATGAATTTTTACATGCTCACTGGCAACCTATTCGGAAATGGATATCTTCATCTTTTGATAAAACCCAATGGCAAAATATTAAAAATCAATATTATGATTTTATGAAAAAAGAACCAAAAATTTATAAATTTGTTCCTTGGTTTATTGATCATTATATTTCTTTTGCTATTGATACCATAGAAAGAGAATGGACTGATGTCCAAGGAAACAAAGAAAAATCAGTTTTTCCTCCTATTAAACCATTAATTATTGGAAAAGATGATTTTCAAATTGAATCTAAAGCTTTTCTAAAATTATTTGAAAATGGTAATACTTCTGTTATGATACAGGATTTGAACTCTCTTGTGCAACAAAGAAATTATACTTATTGTACTCTACAAATTGTAGGAGAACGATTACTTATTTTAGAAAAAAAGGTTAATCAAATATTAGATTCTTTAAAACAGAAACCTCCAAAGGTCACACTCCAGGATACAAGAAAATTGAAATTAGGAGAAACATCTTCTTCTCAAGCTAAGAAAACAGGTTTTCAACCTGCTCCTAAATTAGAAGGATTTAAGATGGATTCTGAGTCAAAAATTGACAATTTGATTAACAAAAATTTAGTTCATTTACATATTGAATTATTGTCTGATCTAGGGTCTGATAGATCTACACAAATTAGTTCTAACAGTTCTCAGTCAGAAGATGAATTAATTCCTCAAAATAAATCATCAATAATGAATATTTCACAGGAAGTAAATAAAATAGAAAGGGGATAATCTAGTAAATTTGCTAGTAAACCTAAGAATAATAGGTACTATTATCCTCGTCCTACTCCATAGGATATTTTATATGAGGAAGATACTACTAATTTTAGTAAAAATGCTAGTTTTGATCATCGTATTATTTATGAATGGAATATAGATGGTATGACTGATAAACAAATCAAAAGAGTTGTTGAACGCATGCTTATGTATGCTCAGATCTGTAAACAAGTTGGTAATCAAGAACCAGTAATATGTGAAGCTATATTATCTAGATTATCTGGTCAATTAAAAGGCTGGTTTGATAATTGTGTTACATTGGAAATGAGACAAGAAATTGCTCAAGCCACCAGAGAAGAAAATGGTATAATAATTTCTAATGTTGTTTACACAATGTGTGCTACTATTCTTGAACATTTTTGTAGTCAATTTACTACCAGTTATGATAGAACTAGGACATTATTACATAATTTACGTTGTCCTACTCTCACATCTTTTAGATGGTATAAAGATGTTTTCCTTTCTAGAATTTTTGAACTTCCAGAAGCTAGTGATAGCCAATGGAAAGCACAATTTGTTGATGGTTTACCTATATCATTTGCAGAAAAAATTAGAAAAGTCTTAATTAAAGATACAAACAACAATATTGTTTATAATATGTACACTTATGGTGAATTAATAGGTGTATGTGTCAAAAAAGGATTAGATCTTTGTAATCAAATTAAATTAAACTATCAGATTAAGAAACAATGTCTGACAGATAGACAGACATTAGGACAATTTTGTGAACAATTTGCGATGGAACTTTCATCTACTCGTAGACTTACTAAGTCTAAAAGGCCTAAAAAGCCTAAAGAATATTATACATCTCCTAAATATAAGAGAAAAGCTAGGAAAAGAAGAGAGAGAAATGAAAGAAAATGATATAAACCTAAGCCTAAGCCTATTCCCACGTGTTATAGATGTGGTAAAAAGGGTCATTATGCTAATAAATGTCGGCAATTCCGAAAGAAGATAAATGCTTTAGATCTTGATGATCACATTAAAGAACAATTGGCAAAATTACTTATGGATATAGACAATTTGTCTAGTTCTAGCTCAGATAGCTCAGATATTGAATCTTCTTCTGATGAAGTTAATAATATATCTTCTAAGAAGGATTCTCCTCCATGTACGTGCAAAGTTAATAATTTTGATGATGAATATTATAAGATATTATCTCAATTTGATGGTTTAAAAATTAATATGATTACTACTGATAGATGGTTAGATGTTTTGAAGTTATTAGAAGATATTAAAGATGATTCTTTAAAATTGAAAATTTTGGAACATTACTACAAAGAAAATTTTGTTGAAAAACCCATTGAAAAAATTTTCAGTTCAAAACAGGGTTATAATATTAAGGATGTTATTAATCAAATAAATGATAAAAAAGGGAAAAATATTCCTATCACTCATTCCGAATTAAAACAGGAAGTTAATAAACTTTAAAGCCAGATCAATTATCTTAGACAAGAAAATCAAATAATTAAAGAACAAATTGATATGTTTGTTCATTAGGAACCTAGTTCTTCTAATACTTTACCATATGCTATGGTAGATTTAAATCTTCTTAATATATTGAAGGTTATTACTACGCAAAAATGGTTGGTTAGAATTAATTTACTTATTCAACCAAATCATATGATTAAAGATATGATTGCTTTGATTGATTCTGGTGCTGATCTTAATTGCATACAGGAAGGATTAATTCCAACTCAGTATTTTGAGAAAACTGCTCATTCTATTTCTTCTGCATCAGAAGAAAAATTAAGGGTTAAATATAAACTACCTCAGGCATTTATATGTTATGAAAAAAATTGTATTTCTACTAGGTTTGTTTTAATTGAAAACATGACATGTCCTATAATTCTAAGAACTTCCTTTATAAATGAAATTATGCCAATATTATGTATAGATAATCATGGAATAACATGAACTTATAATAAAGAACTTGTGATATTTCGTTTTATTACCGAACCTAGAGAGAGAATTCTAGGGCAGATAGCTAATTTAATGAAAGCTAAGGAATCACATTTGAATTTCTTAAAGCACGAGATGAATATCAATAATATTGATAATATGATAAAAAAATCCTAAATTACAGGATAAGATTAAACATCTTACTCATGATTTTTCTTTACAAATTTGTAATGATCACCTAAATGCTTTTTGGGATAGAAAGAGGCATATTGTTTCTTTACCTTATGAAATTAATTTTGATGAAAAGATGATTCCTATTAAGGCTCGTCCTTGTCAAATGAATCAGGAATATCTTGATTTATGTAAAAAAGAAATAGCTAATCTTATAGATAAGCATCTTATCAGAAAGTCTTACTCCTCATGGAGTTGTACTGCTTTTTATGTTAATAAACATGCAGAACAAGAAAGAGGTAATCCTAGACTTGTTATTAATTATAAACCACTTAATAAAGTGTTGAAATGGATTAGGTATCCTATTCCTAATAAGAAAGATCTTTTGGATCGATTGCATAATGCATTAATATTTTCAAATTTTGATCTTAAATCTGGATATTGGCAGATACAGATTAGTGAAAAGGACATATATAAAACTGCTTTTGCTGTTCCAATTCGACATTATGAATGGAATGTTATGCCATTTGGATTAAAAAATGCTCTGAATTCCAGAATATTATGAATGACATATTCATTCCTTTAGCGATTTTATTATCGTCTACATTGATGATATCTTGGTCTTTTCTAAAGACATACAACAACATTTTAAACATCTTGATATATTTAAGAAAATTGTTATACAAAATGGTCTTGTTATTTCCAAACCAAAAATGCTTTTATTTCAAACCAAGGTCAGATTTCTTGATCATAATATTGAAAAAGGAAAGATTATTCCTATTAAAAGAAGTATTGAATTTGCTTCTAAATAACCTGATCAAATTACTGATAAAACTCAATTACAGAGATTTTTTGGTAGCTTAAATTATATTCTACCATATTATAAAAATCTTGCTAGTGATACGGCTATCTTATATGATAGACTTAAAAAGAAACCAGGACCATGGACAAATGTCCATACTGAAAAATTAAGTTAATTAAGTGTAAGGTTAAAAATTTGCCTTGTTTAATGCTTGCTAATCCTACATGGAATAAAATTGTTGAAACAGATGCTTCAGATATTAGTTTTAGAGGAATTTTAAAGCAAGTTCATCCAGAAACAAAACAAGAATATCTTGTTCGATTTCATTCAGGAAAATGGAATAATAATCAACAAAAATATGCAACTGTTGCGAAAGAAATTCTTTCAATTGTAAAATGTGTGTTAAAATTTCAAGATGATTTATATTGTCAAATGTTTTTGATAAAAACAGATTGTCAAGCAGCAAAATATATGTTCAATAAAGATTTTAAACATGATGTTTCCAAACAAATTTTTGCGAGATGGCAAGCTAATCTTGCACCTTTTGATTTTCATATTGATTATATTAAAGGGAATAATAATTCTCTTCCTGATTTTCTTACCCGTGAATTTTTGCATGATGATCCCCGCTAGGGGAGGATCCTCTAACCCTAATAGGGGAAGAGGAAGAGGTCGTAGCCTTGATCCTAATAGGGTCATTGCAGGCAAAAAAATAGTTAATCTAGGAGGGATCACTATTGATCCATCATATCCTGATTTTGATAAAATCAAAAAGGTTATTGAAAAAAGCAGTAATACTACTCAATCATCAACTGATGCTCATGCAGTTAACCATGAAGAGTCTGATGACTCCTTTGAGATATCTTATCATGAGGAAATAATTTTACCTCTTAAAAATGCTGATAAGCAGTGGATTAATGATCCTTGGTACCTTATGGAACAATATTTGAATAATTATATGTTTCCTGTACTTTATTATAAGTCCAGGGTATATTTTGAATCAATTCTACAAGTCACAAATTCATGTGATATTGAACATTTCAAGAAGAATAATACTATTCCAATTTATACTTATATAAAATCTATATTAGAAAAATTCTTTCTCCAAATGAATGGGGAATCAGTACTTTAAATGAAATGCAATTTATTCTTGATAAAAATACTTATCATTTTAATTATTGGGATTATGTGGAAGCATTTTCCAAAGTTTTCTTATATGAAAACCCCAGCATAAACATTCTTGGTTTATAAAATTCAATCCTGAAATTTTTCAGAATCCATCAATAGTGGAAAAGTTTTGGCCCTCCGGTCAAAATTCTCCCTGATCCTTATAAAGGACTTTTTACTGAATGACTGGCAATTTGTCCCCATATTGGAAATGATCCTGATCTTTATATTGAAGGATCAAGCTCTTTATTTTTCTTTATGGAATTTGGTCTCCCATGGATATAGAAATGGATCCCTGTCGTGGAGATAAATAAAGAAAAAATGTTTTGTTTGAAAAGAAAATTTCTTTCAAAATTTTGGGCAAAACTCTTGAAAAATGATCCTGAGACAAAGAAACCTTATGGTCATCCCAATATCAATGAAATTTCTCAGACGATAGCACTCTATCAAGACCAAATGGAAGAAACAAAGAAAAAGACTGAAGAAAAGGAATCTCCTTTTTCTCATATTTTAAGAAAAATCCAAATGAGGAAACAGACAAGCTCCCATGAAGATGTTATGGCATCATATCTGGATGAAGTCAAGGAAGATTTCCTAAGACATTTTAAAAGTACAGTGGACACTGATTCTACATCAGAAGACACTTCGATGAGGTCTACAAATGCTTTTTCTTGTTTACCAGGAGAATCCCAAGATCCTAATGAGGACATCCCATCCGGCCAAGATGTATTGGCAGAAGATCTGTTTGACAGCTTGAAGGATGAATTATTACGTAAAGCCAAAGATAAAAGAAAAGGAAAGATGGACTGAAGGAATCTGATGATACCTCGGATGAGATAAAATAGAAAAGCCGAACTTTGCGGGAAAGCAAACTTGCTTTTGGAAAAGCTGTCAGCTACCGACAGTCGGTGGAATGTCTGTAGCGTCCCGATCCCTCACGAGACCAGGACTCCTATTTATCACGCTATTCTCAACCTAATTCCAAACCCCGGGCATGAAATTTAGAGAAAAACGAACGGAGTTTTCCCTATATATAGGACTATTTGGAAACCTACAAACAACAACATACAACCACAAGACCATAATCTTCAACCTCAATCCATTTCATCCTTACAAGCATGCAAGTCAACTAGATAACAAGGTAAAGATTACAAACTAATAAAACATTACAAGCCATTCATAACTATCAATACATTCTAAACTTAACTTTACAATTACAAAACTGAATTCAATGACAATCCACGTGAGCCAGCATAGTCAACACGAACTTCTCGAGCCTTCTTTTCTACCTCTGATTGCGTTGATCCTGAAAGGTGTTAGAAACGAGGGTGAGTATACGACATGTATACTCAGTGAGGGAGGTGATGCAGCATACCGGGCGTGCAATGCAGCAACTTAACACAATTAATACAATAAATAAGCAATGAATAACAATTCTAATACTACATTTTAAAAGAATACAATCGATAACCCTTATCACTCAAAATCTTCGATCCCCGATCCACGAACCACGAACCACGATCTCAATCTCGCTATGTCGGCATCCCTTACACCAATGGGTACTCCGGATGTACCAGATCCTACGACCCAACACCCCATGGCAATCTCCGTTCCAGGCGAGTAAAGGAATAGCAGACGGAGCTAAGGCAACCAACACTGGCAAGCCCGATGCTGCCCAGTGAAGCCATCGCATCCACCGCGACAATGAGGTTGCGCAACCACGATGCAATGCAAGAATGATAACAATGACAATATAATCAAGAAATACATTTAAGGACAAAAAGTAGGTTGTCCTCACACCAAGTTACAATTTAGCAACAATAAGCATATATCAATTACGCAATTATACTAAACAATATACTCTTTTAGCAAGAAAATAAACTATAATGCACGTAAGGATGCATGTCCCTCACCTTTATCAAGCTTCAAGATGTAAAAATGGCTTAGTTACTCAAACTTTCCTTTAGCTCGAATATGCAAATCCCTTACACATGCTAGGAATGCGAGCTAAGGCACGAAAATGCGAGAAAATCGGCTCGGGGTTGTTTATTTCTTCTTCTTCTCCTCTTTCTTCTTTTGATCGATTAGTGTGTGTTGTGTGTGGTCTGATGTATCTGTGTGTGTTGCAGTATTTTTTGTGTGTGTGGGGGATATGTTGTGTGTGTTTTATGTTAGCTAAAATATCTAGCTGGCTCCAAAGACCAAATTACCCCCTTAACTAAGTGTATATTTCTAGTTTGCCACCTTATAGTATTTTGACTAATCTAGTTAGATAGTGTAGTATAGTGTAATTATTTTATTGCCTGCGATATGCCTACGATACTTAGAATGTAAAAAAAATGCACGTGAATGAACACTAAATAAAACGAATGCACATTTTCCAAGAAATATAAAAAGTAATGCTAATAATTATATGCAAACAATTAAGGTAACATGTAAATATACACAAATGATTAAAATAAGCATATTAATATACGCAAGTAAATAAAATAACTATATGCTCAGGGTCGGGGTATTACAATGTCACTGTTGTTACTTTTAGGATAATTCCTACTTACTTTTTATAAAGTTTTTGCCTTATAGACACGAGTTGTATAGAGACCTCGGATTTCAAAGTTTTCAAATCCGGTCTGAGTTGTTTTTAATTCTATTTTGAGTTCCGCCCAGCTGTATAAATTAAGGGCTTCTAGTTTTTGTTGGTAGAGCTCTATAGAGCAGCCTACCACTTTTCCTTCAGTTTTTATATTTTTAAAACCATTGTAAATTTTACAAATCAATCGAAGAAAACTTCTTTCTTCAGGTATATTCTTTTTAATTTTTCAGTTTTGTTCTTTTATTTTCTTTCTTTAGTGCCGCCTAATATGGTAGGCTAGTTGCCACACTGTCTGTAACCGCCATGGATCTCTAGACATGATACTCTATATTATGAGTTAGACACAGTTGTGGTTGGTATCGTTGTTATAGTAAGACAATCCTCAAGGCAGGCATTTTATCGCCATAAGTCGTACTGTTGGCCCTTCTCCATGTTTTGTGGGTTGTTTTGTGTTGACTCGGTTGACCGCTTTGTCAGAATGATTTCTGTCTATAAATCCAATAACTAGATCCCCATACCTGGGCCTTCTTGTGGTATCAGAGCCATGGAACCTTTTTAAGGTTACTTAGAGTAAACATGGTTGGAAGCAGACAGTACGGTAATTTTTATCATGCTTTCTACATTTAGAAAGAAAAATAATATAAAGAGTGCAAAAAAGGAAGAATATGATCTTCCAAAAGAACTAGATTTGTTAAATAAATGGACTATTCCATATGTGCAGCCCAATACTATTTACCAATATGGTATGTTTGAAAATATGAGTCTTAAGCATGTTGTTAAGACTGTTGAACAATCAATCCCTATGGAAGATGATGAGTTAACAATTAAATTATTGTCTAATGATGATATTTTGTGTCATGATTCTACACATAATTATTTGCATATAGGTTTAATACAAATAACCTTTAAGCCTCTTACATTATGAGGATTAAATGAAAGTTTTATTGCAGTTCTTAGGGATGCTAGGAACTTAGATTGGAGACAATCTTTGATGGGAATAACTCAGTCTAGTCTGGCATATGGACCAGTTTATTTTAATGTTCGTCCCAATTTACAGCTTTCTTTATCTGATAGAAATATATGTGAAGCTGTTACTTTATATGTAAAAACCAAAGGATATAATTATATGCCTCACTCTGAAACTATAAGTATCTGTTACAGAATTTATTATAAGGTTCTACATACTTTGAACCCTAACTGTAAATTATAGGATGAAGCTGGTACAACAGTTATGATAGAGACTAATTTGTCTAAATCAAAGATTACTACTAGAAGAATGATTAAATTGGAAGAAATAGACTTTCCTGAAAATTGGAAATTAGAAAAGGTGACTCCTAGTCAACCTAGAATTCAATCAGATCTATCTGAAGTTGTTCAAACTGCTGAAGGCGATGTCTTTCTTAGATTTAAACAATAACCTACATTAATTAGGTCTTTTTCATCAAATCACTCTTATATATCTCCAATTGTGGAATTTCCTCAGTCATCTAGAGCCTTTACTTCTTATATTAGAGAAGATCCTAATAAGAAAATAGATAGGTTTAAACCACCATCTAAAGAAGGTGAAATAGTTCAACCAGAAAAAATAGATGCAATAAGAATTTCACATAATCAAATTCCTCATGGAATTAATAAGGAAGATATAACTTCATCTTAAATGAGTTTTCATGTGTAATGACAACCAAACTCACTTTTAGCCCCGGAAGTTGGGAAAAAACTTATGTTAACAATGAATTTTTACATGCTCACTGGCAACCTATTCGGATATGGATATCTTCATCTTTTGATAAAACCCAATGGCAAAATATTAAAAATCAATATTATGATTTTATGAAAAAAGAACAAAAAATTTATAAATTTGTTCATTGGTTTATTGATCATTATATTTCTTTTGCTATTAATACAATAGAAAGAGAATGGACTGATGTCCAAGGAAACAAAGAAAAATATGTTTTTCCTCCTACTAAACCATTAATTATTGGAAAAGATGATTTTCAAATTGAATCTAAAGCTTTTCTAAAATTATTTGAAAATGGTAATACTTCTGTTATGATACAGGATTTGAACTCTCTTGTTCAACAAGGAAATTATACTAATTGTACTCTACAAATTGTAGGAGAACGATTACTTATTTTAGAAAAAAAGGTTAATCAAATATTAGACTCTTTAATCCAAATGAGGAAACAGATAAGCTCCTATGAAGATGTTATGGCATAATATCTAGATGAAGTCAAGGAAGATTTCTTAAGAGATTTTAAAAGTGCAGTGGACACTGAAATTTCATCAGAAGACACTTCGATGAGGTCTACAAATGCTTTTACTTGTTTACCAGGAGAATCCCAAGATCCTAATGAGAAATTTTATTGTTCAATACTTCTTTTAATAGGAATAATCTTTCCTTTTCCTTTATCTTTGGCTTTACGTAATAATTCATCCTTCAAGCTGTCAAACAGATCTTCTGTCAACGCATCTTGGGCGGATAGGATATGCTCATTAGGATCTTGGGATTCTCCTGGTAAACAAGCAAAAGCATTTGTAGACCTCATCGAAGTGTCTTCTGATGTAGAATCAGTGTCCACTGCACTTTTAAAATGTCTTAGGAAATCTTCCTTGACTTCATCCAGATATGATGCCATAACATCTTCATGGGAGCTTATCTGTTTCCTCATTTGGATTTTTCTTAAAATATGAGAAAAAGGAGATTCTTTTTTCTTGAGTCTTTTTCTTTGTTTCTTCCATTTGGTCTTGATAGAGTGCTATCGTCTAAGAAATTTCATTGATATTGGGTTGACCATAAGGTTTCTTTGTCTTAGGATCAATTTTCAAGAGTTTTGCCCAAAATTTTGAAAGAAATTTTCTTTTCAAACAAAACATTTTTTCTTTATTTATCTCCGCGACAGGGATCCATTTCCATATCCATGGGAGACCAAATTCCATAAAGAAAAATAAAGAGCTTGATCCTTGAATATAAAGATCAGGATCATTTCCAATATGGGGACAAATTGCCAACCATTCAGTAAAAAGTCCTTTATAAGGATCAGGGAGAATTTTGACCGGAGGGCCAAAACTTTTCCACCATTGATGGATTCTGAAAAATTTCAAGATTGAATTTTATAAACCAATAATGTTTATGTTGGGGTTTTCATATAAGAAAACTTTGAAAAATGCTTCCACATAATCCCAATAATTAAAATGATAAGTATTTTTATCAAGAATAAATTGCCTTTCATTTAAGGTACTGATTCCCCATTCATTTTGGAGAAAGAATTTTTCTAATATAGATTTTATATAAGTATAAATTGGAATAGTATTATTCTTCTTGAAATGTTCAATATCACATGAATTTGTGACTTGTAGAATTGATTCAAAATATACACTGGACTTGTAATAAAGTACAAGAAACATATAATTATTCAAATATCGTTCCATAAGGTACCAAGGATCACTAATCCACTGCTTATCAGCATTTTTAAGAGGTAAAATTATTTCCTCATGATGAGATATCTCAAAGGAGTCATCAGACTCTTCATGGTCAACTGCATGAGCATCAGATGATGATTGAGCAGTATTACTGCTTTCTTCAATAACCTTTTTGATTTTATCAAAATCAGGATGTGATGGATCAATAGTGATCCCTCCGAGATTGACTAATTTTTTGCCTGCAATGACCCTATTAGGATCAAGGTTACGACCTCTTCCTCTTCCCCTATTAGGGTTAGAGGATCCTCCCCTAGCGGGGATCATCCTGCAAAAATTCACGGGTAAGAAAATCAGGAAGAGAATTATTATTCCCTTTAATATAATCAATATGAAAATCAAAAAGTGCATGATTAGCTTGTCATCTTGCAAACATTTGTTTGGAAACATCATGTTTAAAATCTTTATTGAACATATATTTTGCAGCTTGACAATCTGTTTTTATCAAAAAATTTTGACAATATAAATCGAACAAGATATTCTTTTGATCGAACAAGATATTCTTGTTGATTATTATTCGCAACAGTTGCATATTTTGTTGATTATTATTCCATTTTCCTGAATGAAATCGAACAAGATATTCTTGTTTTGTTTCTGGATGAACTTGCTTTAAAATTCCTCCAAAACCAATCTCTAAAGCATCTGTTTCAACAATTTTATTCCATGTAGGATTAGCAAACATTAAACAAGGCAAACTTTTAACCTTAGACTTAATTAACTTAATTTTTTCAGTATGAACATTTGTCCATGGTCCTGGTTTCTTTTTAAGTCTATCACATAAGATAGCCGTATCACTAGCAAGATTTTTATAATATGGTAGAATATAATTTAAGCTACCAAGAAATCTCTGTAATTGAGTTTTATCAGGAAATTTAGAAGCAAATTCAATACTTCTTTTAGTAGGAATAATCTTTCCTTTTTCAATATTATGACCAAGAAATCTGACCTTGGTTTGAAATAAAAGCATTTTTTGGTTTGAAAATAACAAGACCATTTTGTATAACAATTTTCTTAAATATATCAAGATGTTAAAAATGTTGTTGTATGTCTTTAGAAAAGACCAAGATATCATCAATGTAGATGATAATAAAATCGCTAAAAGGAATGAACATTTCATTGATAATATTCTAGAATTCAGAAGGAGCATTTTTTAATCCAAATGGCATAACATTCCATTCATAATGTCCAATTGGAACAGCAAAAGCAGTTTTATATCTGTCCTTTTCACTAATATGTATCTGCCAATATCCAGATTTAAGATCAAATTTTGAAAATATTAATGCATTATGCAATTGATCCAAAAGATCTTTCTTATTAGGAATAGGATACCTAATCCATTTCAACACTTTATTAAGTGGTTTATAATTAATAACAAGTCTAGGATTACCTCTTCTTGTTCTGCATGTTTATTAACATAAAAAGCAGTACAACTCCATGAGGAGTAAGACTTTCTGATAAGATGCTTATCTATAAGATTAGCTATTTCTTTTTTACATAAATCAAAATATTCCTGATTCATTTGACAAGGATGAGCCTTAGTAGGAATCATCTTTTCATCAAAATCAATTTCATAAGGTAAAGAAACAATATGCTTCTTTCTATCCCAAAAAGCATTTGGGTGATCATTACAAATTTGTAAAGAAAAATCATGAGTAAGATGTTTAATCTTATCCTGTAATTTAGGATTTTTTTATCATATTATCAATATTATTGATATTCATCTCGTGCTTTAAGAAATTCAAATATAATTCCTTAGCTTTCATTAAATTAGCTATATGCCCAAGAATTTTCTCTCTAGGTTTGGTAATAAAACGAAATATCACAGGTTCTTTATTATAAGTTCCTGTTATTCCATGATTATCTATACCTAATATTGGCATAATTTCATTTATAAAGGGAGTTCCTAGAATTATAGTACATGTCATGTTTTCAACTAAAAGAAAACTAGTAGAAATACAAACTTTTTCATAACATATAAATGCCTGAGGTAGTTTATATTTAACCCTTAATTTTTCTCCTGATGCAGAAGAAATAGAATGAGCAGTTTTCTCAAAATACTGAGTTGGAATTAATCCTTCATGTATGCAATTAAGATCAGCACCAGAATCAATCAAAGCAATCATATCTTTAATCATATGATTTGGTTGAATAAGTAAATTAATTCAAACAACCATTTTTGCGTAGTAATAACCTTCAATATATTAAGAAGATTTAAATCTACCATAGCATCTGGTAAAGTATTAGAAGAACTAGGTTCCTGATGAACAAACATATCAATTTGTTCTTTAATTATTTGATTTTCTTATCTAAGATCATTGATCTGGCTTTGAAGTTTATTAACTTCCTGTTTTAATTCGGAATGAGTGATAGGAATATTTTTCCCTTTTTTATCATTTATTTGATTAATAACATCCTTAATATTATAACTCTGTTTTGAACTGAAAAAATTTTCAATGGGTTTTTCAACAAAATTTTCTTTGGAGTAATGTTCCAAAATTTTCAATTTTAAAGAATCATCTTTAATATCTTCAAATAACTTCAAAACATCTAACCACCTATCAGCAGTAATCATATTAATTTTTAAATCATCAAATTGAGATAATATCTTATAATATTCATCATCAAAATTATTAACTTTTCACGTACATGGAGGAGAATCCTCCTTAGAAGATATATTATTAACTTCATCAGAAGAAGATTCAATATCTGAGCTATCTGAGCTAGAACTAGACAAATTGACTATATCCATAAGTAATTTTGCCAATTGTTCTTTAGTGTGATCATCAAGATCTAAAGCATTTATCTTCTTTCGGAATTGCCGACATTTATTAGCATAATGACCCTTTTTACCACATCTATAACACGTGGGAATAGGCTGAGGCTTAGGTTTATATCCTTTTCTTTCATTTCTCTCTCTTCTTTTCCTAGCTTTTCGCTTATATTTAGGAGATGTATAATATTCCTTAGGCTTTTTAGGCCCTTTACACTTAGTAAGTCTACGAGTAGATGGAAGTTCCATCGCAAATTGTTTACAAATTTGTCCTAATGTCTGTCTATCTGTCAGACCTTGTTTCTTAATCTGATAGTTTAATTTAATCTGATTACAAAGATCTAATCCTTCTTTGACACATACACCTATTAATTCACCATAAGTGTACATATTATAAACATTATTATTGTTTGTATCTTTAATTAAGACTTTTCTAATTTTTTCTGCAAATGATGCAGGTAAACCATCAACAAATTGTGCTTTCCATTGGTTATCACTAGCTTCTGGAAGTTCAAAAACTCTAGAAAGGAAAACATCTTTATACCATCTAAAAGATGTGAGAGTAGGACAACGTAAATTATGTAATAATGTCCTAGTTCTATCATAACTGGTAGTAAATTGACTACAAAAATGTTCAAGAATAGTAGCACACATTGTGTAAACAGCATTAGAAACTATTACACCATTTTCTTCTCTGGTGGCTTGAGCAATTTCTTGTCTCATTTACAATGTAACACAATTATCAAACCAGCCTTTTAATTGACCAGATAATCCAGATAATATAGCTTCAAATATTACTGGTTCTTGATTACCAACTTGTTTACAGATCTAAGCATACATAAGCATGCGTTCAACAACTCTTTTGATTTGCTTATCAGTCATACCATCTATATTCCATTCATAAATAGTACGATGATCAAAACTAGCATTTTTACTAAAATTAGTAGTATATTTCTCATATAAAATATCCTATGGAGTAGGACGAGGATAATAGTACCTATTATTCTTAGGTTTACTAGCAAATTTACTAGATTATCCCCTTTCTATTTTATTTACTTCCTCTGAAATATTTATTATTGATGATTTATTTTGAGGAATTAATTCATCTTCTGACTGAGAACTGTCAGAACTAATTTGTGTAGATCTATCAGACACTAGATCAGACAATAATCCAATATGTAAATGAACTAAATTTTTGTTAATCAAATTGTCAATTTTTGACTTAGGATCCATCTTAAATCCTTCTAATTTAGGAGCAGGTTGAAAACCTGTTTTCTTAGCCTGAGAAGAAGATGTTTCTCCTAATTTCAATTTTCCTGTATCCTGGAGTGTGACCTTTGGAGGTTTCTGTTTTCAAGAATCTAATAGTTGATTAACCTTTTTTTCTAAAATAAGTAATCGTTCTCCTACGATTTGTAGAGTACAATTAGTATAATTTCCTTATTGAACAAGAGAGTTCAAATCCTGTATCATAACAGAAGTATTACCATTTTCAAATAATTTTAGAAAAGCTTTTGATTCAATTTAAAAATCATCTTTTCCAATAATTAATGGTTTAGTAGGAGGAAAAACTAATTTTTCTTTGTTTCCTTGGACATCAGTCCATTCTCTTTCTATTGTATTAATAGCAAAAGAAATATAATGATCAATAAACAAAGGAACAAATTTATAAATTTTTTGTTCTTTTTTCATAAAATCATAATATTGATTTTTAATATTTTGCCATTGGGTTTTATCAAAAGGTGAAGATATCCATTTTCGAATAGGTTGCCAGTGAGCTTGTAAAAATTCATTATTAACATAAGTTTTTTCCCAACTTCCGGGGCTAAAAGTGAGTTTGGTCGTCATTACACATGAAAACTCATTTCAGATGAAGTTATATCTTCCTTATTAATTCCATGAGGAATTTGATTATGTAAAATTCTTATTGCATCTATTTTTTCTGGTTGAACTATTTCACCTTCTTCAGATGGTGGTTTAAACCTATCTATTTTCTTATTAGGATCTTCTCTAATATAAAAAGTAAATGCTCTAGATGACTGAGGAAATTCCACAATCGGAGATATATAAGAGTGATTTGATGAAAACGACCTAATTAATGTAGGTTCTTGTTTAAATCTAAGAAAGACATCGCCTTCAGCAGTCTGAACAACTTCAGATAGATCTGATTGAATTCTAGGTTGACTAGGAGTCACCTTTTCTAATTTCCAATTTTCAAAAAAGTCTATTTCTTCCCATTTAATCATTCTTCTAATAGTAATCTTTGATTTAGACAAATTAGTCTCTATCATAACTGTTGTACCAGCTTCATCCTGTAATTTACAGTTAGAGTTCAAAGTATGTAGAACCTTATAATAAATTATGTAACAGATACTCATAGTTTCAGAGTGAGGCATATAATTATATCATTTGGTTTTTACATATAAAGTAACAACTTCACGTATATTTCTATCAGATAAATAAAGCTGTAAATTGGGACGAACATTAAAATAAACTGGTCCATAAGCCAGACTAGACTGAGTTATTCCCATTAAAGATTGTCTCCAATCTAAGTTCCTAGCATCCCTAAAAACTGCAATAAAACTTTCATTTAATCCTCCTAATGTAAGAGGGTTAAAGGCTATTTGTATTAAACCTATATGCAAATAATTATGTGTAGAATCATGACGTAAAATATCATCATTAGACAATAATTTAATTGTTAACTCATCATCTTCTATAGGGATTGATTGTTCAACAGTCTTAACAACATGCTTAAGACCCATATTTTCAAACATACCATATTGGTAAATAGTATTGGGCTGCACATATGGAATAGTCCATTTATTTAACAAATCTAGTTGTTTTGAAAGATCATATTCTTCCTTTTTTGCATTCTTTATATTATTTTTCTTTCTAAATGTAGAAAGCATGATAAAAATTGCCGTATTGGTCTGCTTCCAACCATGTTTACTCTAAGTAACCTTAAAAAGGTTCCATGGCTCTGATACCACAAGAAGGCCCAAGTATGGGGATCTAGTTATTGGATTTACAGACAGAAGATGATTTATATTGTCAAAAATTTTTGATAAAAAAAGATTGTCAAGCAGCAAAATATATGTTCAATAAAGATTTTAAACATGATGTTTCCAAACAAATGTTTACAAGATGGCAAGCTAATCTTGCACCTTTTGATTTTCATATTGATTATATTAAAGGGAATAATAATTCTCTTCCTGATTTTCTTACTCGTGAATTTTTGCAGGATGATCCCCGCTAGGGGAGGATCCTCTAACCCTAATAAGGGAAGAGGAAGAGGTCGTAACCTTGATCCTAATAGGGTCATTGCAGGCAAAAAATTAGTTAATCTAGGAGGGGTCACTATTGATCCATCACATCCTGATTTTATTCGCTTCAAATATTGAATGAATTACTCCAGTTTTGACATTGTAAACTATATTTGTTGGTGCAGACCATGATACATGAAACACCACCAGCTCGCCGCTTTGCAACCAGCCAAAAGGTGAAAGCCAAGAATCGGGAGGACAATACAAGTCTTCAATAATGTGTCTTTTACCATCTAAATCAACTGACTCATCTCAAGTCCATCATAATCTCTCGAGTCATACTGCCTTTGCATAGCTACTGAGCATGCCACACAGCTCTATTTCCACAGAACGCTATGCATATTTACTTCTTGTTATTCCACGAGCTGGGAATGGAATGGCATTCCCAGTTTTATTTCAATTCCCATGCTTGGTATAAAGGAGTCAACTTGAGAATCCCAGATAAAAGTGTTCAAGGGAACCAAGCTGTTGACATGAGAATGGGAGTAAAGTCTACAACAGGATTCACGACTATCCACTTCAAATGTTGAATGAATTACTCCAGTTTTGACATTGTAAACTATATTTGTTAGTACAAACGGTAATACACGAAACACCACCAGCTCGCCGCTTTGCAACCAGCCAAAAGGTGAAAGCCGAGAATCGGGAGGACAATACAAGTCTTCAATAATGTGTCTTTTACCATGTAAATCAATGTCAAGCAACTTTGCCCATTGTCCAGTTTCTGGATCTGTCAACAACCAAACCTCCCATAAATAATTGTATCTCAACCACATAAAGGAAAGAGAACGCCCCATTGCTAAGTGTCTCGAGGACAACCGATTCTCACAACCTTGTGGAAGAGGAATCTGCTGAAAAGTTTCAGTCTCCACATCGAAACTAAGGATAAATTGGACCTCATAATCAGCCCAATATAAGAAACCTTCAAGAGATAATGGGGGAGATACAAAGAGCTGACCGGGGAAAGAAGTTAATTGACTCATGCTAATGGGCCTCCATGCCTTATCAATAGCGACCGTTAATATGAATTTATGTTTCCAGTAACTGCAGTGTACCGCTTTGTATACTTTAGAAGCAGCAGCATATGCAAAACTACAATGAATTGCACCAAGTGAACCAGGATGATATTGAGGGAGGGCCAACTGCTGGTTTAAAACAGGATTTGCAACATAAGAGTTGCACCTTCTCTTATTATCAATTATCCAAACTAGTCCATTGCAACTGGCTGCAGCAGCACCAGCAAACCGAAATTTTAGCTCCTTTACCTCAAGCTCACACTTTCTCATCTTCACAAAATATCCCAACTTTGGAAGAGAGTACCTCTGAAGGAGAAGGCCAACAGTTGACTTGTGGAGGTGGGAAGAAATAAAATATGGGCTACTGATTATGTTGTACCACGCTCGACAAACATATCTCATTACATTGTAAATAACATCTGCAGGAAGCCAAAAGAGGATATTAAATACGATCTCTTCAGGAATAGAAGCTATCAACCTTTTTGTCCTCCTCCTCCTCCTCCTACAGTTACAACACACCATCTTCCTTCTCTTCTTCATTTTACACTCAACTCCAGCCGTCTGCAATGATATATATATGAAATAAAACGCCAATGAGATTATATGCTAAAAACAAACAATTAATGTTAGGTAGAGCAGTATCGATATATTTTATGGTGGCCTTGAAACTCCTTATTTGTCGTTATAAGATAATTACATTCTTTAAAGAGCAGTGATCAGTGTCAGAATTTAAGCTAATGAGCAAAATCGAGAAATGTCAATATTACAGATTTGTTCCAGCAACTGAAGAAGAATTCCAAAATTAAACTTCACTTCAGGAAACAACTCATCAGAGTAAAATAAACAAATTGCAATTGAGTCGTTAATTTGGAGACTAATAAGTTGGGACACAATTCAAATTTTATGCAAAGATTAGTATCTGCTCAATATATCACATAATTTTAGAAAGCCAATGGTGTATCATAACATAAATCTCAGAAATGGAAAAAATAATAAGAATGCCCTTAACGAATTTCCTGAGATTTTTTTTTATAATAATAGTTTTCAAAATGGAAAAAACAAAAAGGGAAGAAATGAGACCTCGCTTCTGTCCACTGTTCTCTTCTTGCCAGCCATATCTCTCAGTTTTGTCCACTGAAGGAGACGGCCTACGTGGCGGCTTTAGCGTTGACGGCGGCGTAGCTGAAGGTTTGTGGGGTTTGGGTTACATGGGTGCTGGCTGGGTGTGCGCGTGCGAGAGAGTGTCTGAGCTCTAGTGGACCATTTATTCAAGGGATTTGTTTTTTAAAAAAAAAAAAAAAAAATTTGTGGTCTGAGATCTTTCATTCAACTTTTTACACGAGGGTAATGCTATTTTCATTTTCATTTTCCCGCTCTTATGGGACACGCTCTTGTAAACTTTTTTTTTTTTTTTTTTTTTTTGGTCATAGGCCACTTGTAATTAACGTTAATAGATGCATATGACTATATGAGAATTGATTGTTGCTGTATATTACTTTCGTTGTATTTGTTTAGCTTAAGTGTCTTAAAAGTTAATAAATATAATTTTAGGACATAATTGTAGTATTATTTGTTCATTTATTTATTTAATAAGTGGGTATTTTATTCAATTATAATTAATGTGTTAATTATTTTTAAATAAAATCCTTAAAATTGTCAAGTAGATCTCGTTCTTAAATTTTTTTAAATATGAGAGTCCAGATCTCCGAGTCAGTGATATATTTTAAAATAAGTCATTGATCATGAAATGATTTCATTGACACGTTGAATAAATCCCAACTCGAGATATATTTACCAAATTATCCCTAAGGGCATCCTCAATGGAGTCTTCAAATGCAAAACTTTCTTAATTTAGGTGTTTTTAGAGACTCCAGTCTCTAAAAACAACACATAAAAGTATGTGGGGTCCACCACTTTTGGCTTAAAAGATGCCAAAATAGATACCCAGTCTCTATTTTCTTCCACAAATTTGTTGAAAAAAATAGAGACTGGGTCTCTATATTAGCATCTTTTAAGCCAAAAGTGGTAGACCCCACGTACTTTTACCATAAATAATGTTATTTTTAGAGACTGGAGTCTCTAAAAATACCCAAATTAAAAAAAATTTACATTTTAGAGACTCCATTGAAAATAGCCTAAGAAAATTCATTCAACTAAGGCCTAATCCGAGGTCCTTCCCGAGGATGGCCAAGATACAAAATAGCACTAAAAAGTTGATGTCTAAGTACATTTACAACACAAGAATGCGGCAATTGGTTACACCTAGCATTTCTTTACTATCCAATCTGCTGCACAATCCGCACGTCTCCTAATTCCTCTGCTGCATAGTACTGCTGCTTTGCAGCACATCGGATGAGTCCCGATCAGCGTTAGCCTGGACGTACTTACTAGCAAGGTGTTAGACTTCTAGTGCAGGTCATCGCTTGACGAATTTTCTGGTTCTCAAACACAAAGGAATTTATCGCATTCCATATACTCCGAAACAAGCTCATTAACTGATTACATTATCACTAAAGATAATTCTTCAAAAGAAATTTGATTGCTTATGTGATAAAATGATTTTTCAGTAGATAATGCAAAAAGAGAAAGTATAATGTAAAAATACAGAGAGAACAACATTTATTGTAAGCAAGATCAGATGAAAGGGGCAAAACACATTAATTAAGGACAATGTCAAAGAAATAAATCATAAGACTAGCTTACATATATCAACTAGAGATAAAAGTGCTCAAGGGAACCAAGCTGTTGACATGAGAATGGGAGTAAAGTCTATAACAGGATTCACTACTATCCACTTCAAATGTTGAATGAATTACTCCAGTTTTGACATTGTAAACTATATTTGTTGGTGCAGACGGTAATACACGAAACACCACCAGCTCGCCGCTTTGCAACCAGCCAAAAGGCGAAAGCCGAGAATTGGGAGGACAATACAAGTCTTCAATAATGTGTCTTTTACCATGTAAATCAATGTCAAGCAACTTTGCCCATTGTCCAGTTCCTGGATCTGTCAACAACCAAACCTCCCATAAATAATTGTCTCTCGACCACATAAAGGAAAGAGAACGCCCCATTGCTAAGTGTCTCGACGACAACCGATTCTCACAACCTTGTGGAAGAGGAATCTGCTGAAAAGTTTCAGTCTCCACATCAAAACTAAGGATAAACTGGACCTCATAATCAGCCCAATATAAGAAACCTTCAAGAGATAATGGGGGAGATACAAGGAGCTGACCAGGGAAAGAAGTTAATTGACTCATGCTAATGGGCCTCCATGCCTTATCAATAGCGACCGTTAATATGAATTTATGTTTCCAGTAACTGCAGTGTACCGCTTTGTATACTTTAGAAGCAGCAGCATATGCAAAACTACAATGAATTGCACCAAGTGAACCAGGATGATATTGAGGGAGGGCCAACTGCTGGTTTAAAACAGGATTTGCAACATAAGAGTTGCACCTTCTCTTATGATCAATTATCCAAACTAGTCCATTGCAACTGGCCACAGCAGGACCAGCAAACCGAAATTTTAGCTCCTTTACCTCAAGCTCACACTTTCTCATCTTCACAAAATATCCCAACTTTGGAAGAGAGTACCTCTGAAGGAGAAGGCCAACAGTTGACTTGTGGAGGTGGGAAGAAATAAAATATGGGCTACTGATTATGTTGTACCACGCTCGACAAACATATCTCATTACATTGTAAATAACATCTGCAGGAAGCCAAAGGAGGATATTAAATACGATCTCTTCAGGAATAGAAGCTATCAACCTTTTTGTACTCCTCATCCTCCTCCTACAGTTACAACACACCATCTTCCTTCTCTTCTTCATTTTACACTCAACTCCAGCCGTCTGCAATGATATATATATGAAAAATAAAACGCCAATGAGATTACATGCTAAAAACAAACAATTAATGTTAGGTAGAGCAGTATCGATATATTTTATGGTGGTCTTGAAACTCATTATTTGTCGTTATAAGATAATTACATTCTTTAAAGAGCAGTGATCAGTGTCAGAATTAAAGCTAATGAGCAAAATCGAGAAATGTCAATATTACAGATTTGTTCCAGCAACTGAAGAAGAATTCCAAAATTAAACTTCGCTTCAGGAAACAACTCATCAGAGTAAACTAAACAAATTGCAATTGAGTGGTTAATTTGGAGACTAATAAGTTGGGACACAATTCAAATTTTATCGAGTGTCACTCTTCAAAAGAGAAAAAAAAAATGTATATTTCTACATGCAAAGATTAGTATCTGCTCAATATATCACATAATTTCTAAGCCAATGGTGAATCATAACATAATCTCAGAAATGGAAAAAATAATAAGAATACCCTTAACGAATTTCCTGAGATTTTTTTTTTTAATAATAATAGTTTTCAAAATGGAAAAAAGAAAAAGGGAAGAAATGAGACCTCGCTTTTGTCCACTGTTCTCTTCTTGCCGGCCATATCTCTCAGTTTTGTCCACTGAAGGAGACGGCCTACGTGGCGGCGTTAGCGTTGACGGCGGCGTAGCTGAAGGTTTGTAGGGTTGGGTTACGCGGGTGCTAAGGGTTGGGTTATATTTCCTACAATTTTATACAATATTTATTTTAATTAATGTTATATATTACTAAATTTTATATACGAACCACACTAATTTTACTAAATTAATTTTTTAACCATGATTATAAAGTGTTAAATATATACCAAAATCTAAACTATTATGTTTAATTAGCAAACAAATATAGAAGCATAAGATATTTAAAAATAACAAAAATAACAAAAAACAACACACCTGCTCTAGTACAAATAATATTTTACTTTTTAAAAAAATTGATGTAAAAAAATTTTACGAATAATATTTTACTATTTAATTTATTAGACATTGTGTTTTTTTTACAATCTTTAGCATCTAGTTCTTTCAAATTTCTACTCTAACGTTGTTTTTTAAAGTTGTAGCCGAACTGTAATTTGTAATACTTACAAATTTTCTCTCCAATTCACTAAAATTTAAGATAATCACAAATAAAACTACTAATTCTACACCATCAATACAAGTTTTTTTTTTGTCATAATCAATACGAGATTAGCTCAAATAAATATCATATGGCTTTTTTTTTTTTTGAAAAAGAAAGAAAAAGGAAATCATATGACTTGGAAAAAAAATCTAATGGCTTCTTTTTTTTTTTACCAACTTCTATATCGTTTTCTAACATATGCTTCAAACACTTTTAAAAAACGTAATTCTTGGAGCACAAAAAAATAAATAGGATGTTTTATTGTATTTTTTTTGTATCGTTTTCTTATATCTTAAATATTCTCTATGCACACGGCTCTTGCATCTATCATTTTCTTGCATTCTTTTTATTTTTATTTTTCTAGAATCATTGTACTGGAGCAGGTATGTTGTTTTTTGTTTTCTTTTTTTTTTTTTTAGAATTTTTTGTTTCTTTATTTGTTTACTAATTAAATATGGTAGTTTAGATTTAGTATTTAATGATTTATAACTATGGTTGAAAAGCTAGTTTAACAAAAATAATATGATACGTAAATAAGATTTAGTAATACATAACTTTAGTTTAAATAAATATTGTATAAAATTATAGACAATAAAATTATTAGCCAGCCAAGTTCGGTGCTAGGTGGGTGGGTGTGTGCGTGCGAAAGACAGTGTCAGAGCTCTACTAAACCATTTATTCAAGGGATTTGTTTTTTTATTTTTTTTATTTTGTGGTCTGAGATCTTTCATTAAATTTTTTACAGGAGGGTAATGCTATTTTCGTTTTCATTTTCATTTTCATTTTCATTTTCCTGCTCTTAAGGGACACGCTCTTGTAAACATTTTTTTTTTCTTTTTTTCTCTTTTTTTTGTTTTTGTTTTTGTTTTTTTTTTTTTGTCATAGGCCACTTGTAATTAACATTAATAGATGCATATGACTATATGAGAATTGATTGTTGCAGTAAATTACTTTCGTTGTATTTGTTTAGATTAAGTGCCTTAAAAGTCAATAAATATAATTTTAGGACATAATTGTTGTATTTTTTGTTTATTTATTTATTTAAAAAATGGGTATTTTATTCAATTATAATTAATGCGTTAATTTTTTTTTTTTTTTAAATCCTTAGAACTATCAGGTAAATCTTATTCTTAAGTTATTAAAAATATGAGAGTCGAGGTTCCCGAGCCAATGATACATTCTAAAATAAGTTATTGATCATGGGATGATTTTATTGGGCACGTTGGATAAATCCCGACCTGCGGTATATTTACCAAATTACCCTTGAGAATATTCATTCAGCTGAGACCTAATCCAAGGTCCTTCGCGAGGTCCACAATGCCAAAGGCTCGAGGCCTGGACACTACTTCCAGTTGACTAAAACAGGGCTTGGTTCCCCCAAGCGTTCCGGAGACCTCGAGATGATAGCTATAACAAGCGCTAACACAATCCCACAAGATCAGGGAAAGATTCATTCAAGAATGTATAAATAACACATATACACTCATTGTAAAGGTTACTGATACACTCTATACATTTTTTATTCATACTTATTTTATTCCTCAAGCAACAACTATCCCAAAAATGTTCGGATGAAATTCTGGATGGATCTGTAAAGTTGTTGGATGTCTATAGTACTGCTAAAGACATCGTGCTCCACATGAAATAATCTGTTAAAGAGCTCGAATCAGCTCTTCGCAGAAATAGAGGTGGTGAATCTAGCTTGGTTCATGAAATTGATGCTTATGCCATGATCTCCAAGAAGAAGGTCAACAAGATGATCACCAAGTGCATTAAAGACTTAAAAATCTCAGAAAAGAAGTGCTTCAAAGTCCCTATGAATGAACAAGGCAACCTTCTGTCAACAATGACGATGCTCGAAGAATCAGAAGTGATCAGTTTCTCGATCTTGAAATCCGTATTGTTGTACCTGTCTGGAAGCAATAAGAACAGTTCAAACCAGAGAGGTTGGTCGTTGGTTAACAAATTCGTGCAATCAAAACGAGTTCATTCTGATCACGGCGTGATTAAGATTGATGATGAATTGTCATTACAAGAATCTTTTAAATATGCAGTGATTTTATGTTTAAAAGGTGGCAGTTTATAATTGTCACCTTTAAAAATGTAGTACTTTTCAAAACCGTCACTAAGGTGCTATTTATACTCGTGTTGTCTATACTATAGGTGACAGTTTTAAAAACCGCTGCCTATACCATAATTCACATAGGCAGCAGTTAATATAGTCATCACCTATTTCACTAACTCTTGAACCGCTACCTATTATGAATACATTAATAGGAGGCAGTTGGCTGCAGCTGCCACCTTTTCTTACTAGAGTGATAGGTGGCAGTTTTCAACAACTGCCACCTATTATGAAATATATAAGGAAAAAAAGTTACACATCGACATTTGACGCCCACCCAAATGCAAATAATCAAGAATATTATGTAACCATTGGTTTCCCCATAGACAATTGATTCCCTTGCTCGCACAGAAACATTAGTCATTCAAGATTCATATGAACTCCAGAAGGTCATTATTCAAAAAGAATTATAAGAATAAAGACAATTGGAGATTTTCCTTTTCTCTTTCATTTGCTTTATGTGTGGACTCAAAAGTCAGCTACAAACTTTTGGGTAATTCTATATTTAAATGCCTTTGAACACAAAAATCATAACCCATATAGAAACTAGCAAGTTCTAAGCAAATGAAAAGAGTAAATTAATAAAACTACAACAGTTTTATCTTCACATTTACTAGGAAAAGAATGCTCATTATTCTCTGCATGCTGATAGAAACTGGTGGTCCGGAACTCATGATCCAGAGGCGAGTATGCTGCTCTTCAAAGACCTCAAAGAATATATAAGATAGGATCAAGTTGGTGATACCATCCATTCTAGGATATGTTTCAAACTCAGGGTCTATGTAAAATAACACCTACAAGAGTGAAAATGAAGTTATGTCATTCACAGCCAAAGAATGACTGGTTAAAATGATTTCTAGATACAATGGTGGATTACTCACCGGTATGTCAATCTGTTCTCCAGGAAGAAGTTGCTGCTCCTCAAAGCAAAAGCAATGAATTTTGTTGAAGTAAACTGCAGCCTGAGAAGATGAAAAATAGATTATATTTTTACCTAACCAAAACATCCAATGTTGTAATAAAGGGTGATGTGGTACCCACTCATTGCCAACTGAGCTGATCAGTTGGTAAAAATTATGACACATCTCATACTTAAATGACTGTATCATTACTAAGACATGCACTCTTCCAGTCTCATTCTTCCGAAGCAGTTCTACAAACATAGAGAGAGCATGAAAGAAGTGGAGCAGAGAATTTAAAATGTTATTGGAACACTGAATTGAATAGGCACACAGTTCTAATTAGAATCAACTGTCTTTTTCTTTATTCGTCTTGCTCCTCAACTAAGCCAGTTAATTAATAATTAATATAAACTTTGCACAATAAACTACAAAGACTCTGGATTTTTGCTATACATCATAAAACATAACATATAATCCACAGGATAAATGGTAAAATAACTAGGGCTATATGAAGAAATATAGTTTCTTTTGTAATGCCAATTTACTTTAGCAACTTTAGTAAATTTAAGCTGTATCATACTTGAGGCTTTTGACATAGTGAACACAACGATACAACCAACTTGTCAAAAGATAGCACATATGAAAGGCTCGTAACTACTTTGTGACAAGAAGCCATAAAAGAGGTGGCAACAAAAGAACTTAACATCACGCCTCCAAAAGTTACCTTCATGGGAGTTACATTATATGTAGATACCCCAGTTATAGGCTTTGAACTTCTGTTCTCAACAGTATAAAAGGCAAGTGCACTTTCCCCTCCTTTTACCCTTAACTGCAATCAGAAATCACGAATATTATAGCACATATCTATGTAGAAGTTATGCAATTATACATATAAAATCAACAATTGTGTGTATATATATATATATACATGCCTATTACACAAAAGAAAGCACTTCTCTTTGCGTTTCCATCAACCACATTAGCTTTGAATTACACAACAATCTCCCTGTTGTCAGGATAACAATTATTTAGAATCTTCTTCCATGGATGGAGTAGAGCAAAAATGATATGTTCAATAAAGGAAGAAATAATATATCAAAGGGATCACTTTGTGCTTGTTAGATAACATTTAAATAGTTTTGATATGTCTCAATCCAAGGTGACCTTTACGATTGTCAAGCAAAGAAGCTACTGAGTCAAAGGAAGCTAATCTTCATGTATAAAGATGCAAAGGGGAAAAAGATCAAGCATCTGATATTCTAATAGCCCATGGTAGCATAATATGAGCTAGAGAGTTTAAGAAATAAGAAACAAGTTGAGATGTAACAGAAGGGGAAAGGGGACACTTTCAGAATACTTTGCTAAAGATAGAAACTACTGCAAAGGTTTGTCTTCCTCCATTTTTTCTCTATTATATCAAAATATATAGTGAACAAGCCTTTTACCTGATTCATAGACCAAAATCCTCTAAATATTACTTAATCAACAAAGTAAGAGAATTTTTTTGTTCATTACATGAGGGAAATAGAAAATAATGAAAGTGAAGACTAAAACCTAGACCTGGTAGCGACTGTTCTATCTTTGGCATGGCGAGCAATCTTTTCTTCCTCACTTTGCAAGATAGCAAGAAATGGCTCACTTGGACAGGGACAAAACCCAAGTGCATTTGATAAGTAAAATCAATAGAATCTTCACTTACCTCAGGCCGTTGAACGATACCCCCTATCCAGTAGCCTGGCAAAACCTCCTGCATAGCGGAAATGCTGCATAACTATACCCTACCATTGCAGATACCAACCTGTTAATCCAATGAAGACTTCAATTCGCGAATATCGCTTTTTTTAGCTTCATCCTCGAAAGACTGATTGCCTGCTATAAACTCCTAAAAACTCTCACTCTTTGATCTTGCAAGCATTTTCTTCTCGCGCAAACAGGTCAATTCCTTCTCTTTCAATTCCAATGCTTGTCTCAGCTTCAATTCATTCTCAACCCTCTCCTTTGACTCTATATCTTTGTCGGCAATTAGAAGCTTCATCTGTTTAACAAAAAAAGTAAGTTCCCCAAATAAAAAGATAGAAACTACCAACATGAAGGAAAGCCAATGAGGGACTGAGAAAGTATTTGGCTATAAGTCTAATAAGAGTATAGGATAATGTAGTGGCAAAAATTGGGCTTGGTCCTATGGTCCTACCGCGACTAGTCGTTTGGTCTCACCCAACTCATGATACTGGGGCTACGTCCCATGTGAGGTCCAATTACACTCTAACTACCTCTACGGTAGGCTCCGCTCGAGCCCTAGACTTTTGAGAGAGCCCAACGTTTGATACTACCACGTATGGATAGTTGACAAAGATCTGGCCCAACCGAGACTTAAGGGACAAGCAACTGCGAGATAGCTCTACTATCCAACCTATCGTGAATAGATGACGACGACAAGCTGAAGTAGGCTTCAGCCTTATCAAATCTTGAGGGATACAGACAAGAGTCATCCAGGGATGCGAGTCCTTAGGGCTCATGGATTCTAGTCAACCAACAGTTATAAATAGGCCGCACCTACTCAAGGGGAAGGCATCGAATGTTAGACACCTTCGGCCATACTCGCCCTACCCCTCTCTATCGATCAATCTCCGCATCTCCAGCCGCTCCCACTACGATAGTCTCTCCTAATTACCTTATCATTTTTGTCATATTCATACATCCTCCTACAGACACTGACTTGAACGTTGGAGTGTCTTCGGCCGGCAGCACACCGGTGGCCCAAGACTCACGCCGTTCTTTTGCCTTTTGACCTTGCAGGTTGCTGGTGCCCACCAAAATTCGTGATTGTAGATTTCGGGGTCTACAATTTGGCGCCTACCGTGAGGCCCTAGCAACTTAGTTACCCGTTCAGAAGGCTTTTAATCTTTGATTACTCCGGCTCACGACAAAGGCCAAGGCCATGGCCGAAACAAGAACTCAAAATGATCCCCAAGCACAAATGGAGGCCTTGATGGCTGAGATGAAGGCATGCAAGGACAAACTGAAGGAACTTGAGGCAGAAAACATCGAGCTTAAGGAGAGGATCAAGACCCTCACAACAGCCCCTACCCCGTCGAGTCACAGGAAATCAATCGCCCACGGTTAGACAGTGGCACCTATACAATCCCTTGGGTCCATACCCCAACAGACTCCCGGCAGCATAGTCTACTTCCAAACTGTTGCCGCCACTGAGCAGCTACCGGCGCAATAGTTACAAGAAGGAGCACTAAACCTAGATCTCCTTCAACGATTTTGAGAGATGAAGTCTCTCATTCAAAGGATTCCCGGGGTGCCTGCCCCTATCAAGAGGAGCGCAGCGAATAGCTTCACCGACTCTCCATTCATTGATGTCATCGCCATGGTAGAAATGCCTTCTAAGTTCAACTTTTCCAACATAAATCCCTATGATGGGACTACCGACCCAGATAATCACATAATGCAATACAAGCAGAGAATGTTAACGGTAGCCGTCCCACGTGGTTCAAGGGAAGCATACATGTGCAAGGGCTTTGGCTCTAGCCTGGTAGGACCCGCTCCGCAGTGGTACACGAACCTACCAAATAATTTTATCGCCTCTTTCGCCCAATTGACAGACATATTCATGGAACAATTCGCGAGCAGCAGAAAGTTAGAGAAGTAGTCTGACGATCTCTACTTGATTGTACAAAGGAGATATGAGCTTCTGTGTGACTACGTGAGGAGGTTCAACAAGGAAAAGATTTTCATCCCACACTGCAACATGGACACCGCTATATCCGCCTTCTACAAGGGGCTGCTACCTGAGTCCGACCTTTACAAAGAATTAACAAAATATTCGTGTAAAACCATGAAGGATGTCCTACCGAAAGCTTGGGCCCAAATCAAGTAGGAGGAAGACGTGACCAACCACTACCCTACTACTTCACGCTATAACCGAAGTGACGGTCGGAGGGATAACCATAGAGTCAGTTCATCTGATCGACGCTCTATGAGGCATGAGCTCTACCCCACTGAAGACCAAAGAAGCAACCACCCACACAACGACAGACGACCACTCAACTCAAAGTAAATTGATAAGGAGAGACAAGTGATGGCCCAAGGAGAAAGAAAGATGAGTGCTCAAGACATCGTCCTACCAGAAACATCACAATACAAACATGTTGTTAATATTATCACTAGTAGAGTAGATGTTAGTGGGATCACTCACTCAATAGTAAGGAAACGCACCTGCTCTGAATTTGCCCTTGACTCTAGGCCACAACGACCAAGGGAATTAAAACAGGATCATACTATCACATTCTCTAGCCATGAAGCAACCTACCCAGGTAGCCCGCACCATGATGCCTTAGTCATCACGTTAATGGTAGCCAATCGATTGGTTAGACGAATACTCGTCGACAACGGCAGCTCTGCTAATGTTATTACACTAGCTACCCTATGGAAAGTGGGAATTGATGAAGATTGTACCATGCACCATTCGACTATATTAGTAAGCTTCAGCGGCAAGGAAAAGAGCACCATAGGGGAGGTCATCCTCCCTACCTATGCAGGAGGTATAAACCTTTATACTCGGTTCTTAGTAATGGATTGTCAATCCCCCTACAACATCGTTCTAGGGAGACCGTGGATCCATGAAATAAAGGCCAATCCGTCCACCTACCACCAGGCAATCAAGTTTCCCACCAAGTGGGGGATTGGAGAGATAAGAGGGCAGTAAGGAGATTCTTGTGACTACTACTACAGTATTCAAGTTCCCCACCATGACGTCCTGTACTAGCTGGAGCAAGTTACACAATAATCTCATCCCAAGGTACCTTGGATACCACTCTGCCCAAATAGCTAGAATACAACTTATCTTAGAAAGTACTAGTCTTAGGAAATACATGTCTGAAATAGCTTCATTTCATGTGTTCAATAAAAATCCATTTGCTTTATTGATAGGCCCATAGAAAAATTGATGTAGTAGGCTCATAAGCACGCCAATGTAGTATGCCCACAGACACGGCGGTATAGTTACCTTTCAGGATCAATAAAGATCAACTCAGACTTTGATTCAAATTTTTGACTTATATCGCACTCAACGAGACAACATAATTTGAACTAATACCCATGTATTCGAGCAACACCCGGTACATTCACAAAAAGAAGGGTCATGGACCTTCTAAGCTCCCATGTTCACAAATGAGGCGTCCTAAACCCTCTGAGCTTACTACGCATATTAAAGATGAGTCCTTGACCCTCTGCGCCTATTATGATTGCAAAGAAGGAGTCTCTGACCCTCCGTGTCTACCATGATTACAAAAGAGGAGTCTTTGACCCTCTGTGCCTACTGTGATTGCAAAGGAGGAGTCCTTGACCCTCCGCGCCTACCATGATTACAAAAGAGGAGTCATTGACCCTCTACACCTACTGTGATTGCAAATGAGGAGTCCTTGACCCTCGGCGCCTACCGTGATTGCAAACAAGGAGTCATTGACCCTCCGCGCCTACTATGATTACAAAAGAGGAGTCCTTGACCCTCCGCGCCTACTGTGATTACAAATGAGGAGTCATTGACCCTCGGTGCCTACCGTGATTACAAATGATGAGTCCTTGACCCTCCACGCCTATCGTCATTGCAAAGGAGGAGTCATTGACCCTCCACGCCTACCGTTATTGCAAATGAGGAGTCCTTGACCCTCTGCACCTACCGTGATTGTAAAGGAGGAGTCATTGATCCTTTGCGCCTACCGTGATTACAAAGAGGAGTCATTGACCCTCCGCGCCTATCGTAATCATAAGAGAGGAGTCTAAGACCCTCCGCACCTACCGTAATCATAAGAGAGGAGTCTAAGACCCTCCATGCCTACCATCCCAAGGATTGGTGTCTACCGCACTAAAGGTACCTACATGTTCAACCTAGCATATATGGCCCTAAGGATTGGTACCTACCATCCCAAGGATTGGTGCCTACTATCCTAAGGGAACCTACATGCATATTTCAAGCCTACCAATACAGTAGGCTCCGTGGACACAAGTTTCACAATCTTTAATGACGCTAGAAGATCATTTTTCAAGCCTACCAACACGGTAGGCTCCGTGATACCACTCCAAAATTTTTAATGTATCAACAAGGGCGGACATATCTTTTCGAGTCTACCAGCATAGTAGGCTCCACGATAACTAATACATGTTTGACGCGATATGGATACAAGGACTACCAACACGGTAGACTCCGTGACAACATATCTACTTTTACGATGATATGAGCGCATAACCTTCCAACACGGTTGGCTTCATGACACAAGTTCTACCAAATGGGTCATCTTACCGTACACTACGGTGAACTCTGTCAGAAGGGACACATGTCACACGTTGGAATCATCTCATATGGTAAGCATCATCAAGAGCAGCCACTCTTACTTGATACCTAACTTCTAAAAAAGCCTTACATATACCATGCGACGAATTCATTCTTTTCGACAACTACTTTGAAGATGTTCCATAGCCATCGGCCACAAATGTACATTCGTGGTAGTAAGCAGTGAGATACTCTCTACAAGGTTCTACAAGTTGAAGCCTACCACATGGTAGGCACCGATGACTTCGCAAGCCTAAGAAGTAAGCAACACAGTAGGCTCCGATACCAACTCCGTAAATTTTGTGGCAAGAAAGTGCGAATATTCTTTCGAGCCTACCAATAGTAGGCTCCGCCACGAGCCTCCAATTTAAGATATAATGGCGAGCATATGTTCTTTCTCCAAGCCTACCAACATAGTAGGCTCCATCACCAACTCTACAGTATATGATCTATTAAGAGGATGCATGCATCTGTACTTCAAAGCCTACCAATATAGTAGGCTCCGACGCCAAATCCATCTTTTTGGATAGGAAGAGGAAACGTTTTCAAGCCTACTAATATGGTAGTATCCAAGACAAAGGCTACGCATTCATTAGTACATCAAGAAAGCGCGTGAATTTGTTCAACACTAATACCATGGTAGGCAATGAGTTGTCCTCAACAAAGTTTTAACAATTTGGAAGAACAACAAGGTAGGCTTCGCATTAAAAAGAGAATAGAATAGTCTCCAAGTTATTGCTTATCAAGAAGGCTCAAATGTTTTTAAAGACTACCAATAAGGTAGGCTTTGCGCACTTGTTTACCAAAAGGACGTAACATTTCTAGGACTACCATCACGGTAGGTCCCATGATACTAGCTACATCTTTGCACGTGAGCGTCGATGCTTACCAATATAGTAGGCTCTGCAATTGCAAACCCGTTCTTGTGGTATTATAAGTGCAATGACTACCAACATGGTAGGCTCGAAGGCGAAAGCTACATCATCAACAAAGTGCGCGAGCTTATCTGAGACTATGATCATCGTAGCCTCCGACTCAATTCCACAGTTCTTAATGAGTTAGCAATGTGCATGCATTTTATGAAGCCTACCGATGCGGTGGGATCCGTGTTGTTAACTCTAGCCCCATAATAGTGTGAGAACGGTGCCTACCTACGTAGTAGGTCCTGTAACAATGACCCAACGTCTGCAAGGGTATAAAGCGCGAAGTCTACCAGTGTAGTAGGCTTCGCTTATGACGAACTACAGTTCTAATTTTAAGGGAACTTCACAGTAGGCAACGAGGAGTTAACAAACACCTTAGTCATTTCGATACGTCGCCTGTTGATACGAGGACAAAAGTCTTGGACATATTGGGCTACTGCTTTATCTGGACAAGGTATTCTATTTCAATGTCGCATGACCTGACTCGCATGAAGTATGTCACGCTGCACGCAACTACTCCCTAACTCGAAGACTCTTCGACTCATGGAATGGGGGACAAACTGTAGTGGCAAAAATTGGGCTTGGTCCAATGGTCCTACTGCGACTAGTCGTTTGGTCTTACCCAACTCATGATACTGGGGCTACGTCCCATGTAAGGTCCAATTACACTCTAACTACCTCTACAGTAGGCTCCGTTCGAGCCCTAGACTTTTGAGAGAGCCCAACTTTTGATACTACCACGTATGGATAGTTGACGAAGATCTGGCCCTACCGAGACTTAAGAGACAAGCAACTGTGAGATAGCTCCGCTATCCAACCCCTTGTGAGTGGATGACGACAACAAGTTGGAGTAGGCTTCGGCCTTATCCGATTTTGAGGGATAGAGACAAGAGTCCTCCAGGGATGCGAGTCCTTAGGGCTCATGAATTCTAGTCAACCAACAGTTATAAATAGGCCGCACCTACTCAAGGGGAAAGTATCGAATATCAGACACCTTCGGCCATACTCGCCCTTCCCCTCTCTATCGACCAATCTCTGCATCTCCAGCCGCTCCTACTACGGTAGTCTCCCCTGATTACCTTATCATTTATGTCCTATTCATACATCCTCCTACAAACACTGACTTGAGCATCAGAATGTCTTAGGCTGGCACCACACCGGTGGCCCAAGACTCACGCCGTTCTTTTGCCTTTTGACCTTGCAGGTTGCTAGTGCCCACCGAATTTCGTGATTGTAGATTTCGGGGTCTACAGATAACTCCGAAGAACCATCCTAATATGATTTCATCATTTGCAATTCATAAAAAATTTGAAAAAGTTAACAGAATTTAATGGCTGATTCTTGATGAGCAAACCAGTGGATAAAATGTTATTACTTTAAGAGGATAAGTTTTATAAAGATCAATTTTCAGATTTGCAAGTTTGACTAGTAGGCAGAGTCCTTGGGGACCCTCGCAGATTGGCACGTTGCACCCAATATACAATAGACTACTAAATAAAGCAATTAAATGAACCAAAGTCTCTTACCTCATGAAAACAAAGAAAGCAACAGTAAATTCAACTAGCAAAGGTAGATTGTACTTTATGAGGCAGCTACAAGGCACAATCACACCATGCATACAGTATTACAACATAAGTCAAAACTAAAACTCCAAATGTGAAGCATGAAAAAACAATCCAGACAAAAGTCACCTTGGTAGATCTTGAAAAGAATAATTGGCAATATTTAGACATTTTAATAAACTTATTTGCATCAGAGCTATTAAAAATATGTAAGAAGATTGGAAATTAGAATTGGTTCTGTCACATGATTACCTCTGCATTTGAAGAAGATTGGCAACCAGAACTCGTTCTTTTAACTCGGGCCATTTCCTGGAAAATTTCAACATGTACTAATAAGTTATAGATGTAGAAACGAAAGAAAGAAAAAGAGTCACACATTAATAAAACATTAAAACATGCACTAAATTGCTAAGAATAAATATTATCATAAGCATGCATAATAATAAAATAATTATCAAAAGTTACATATAATGTTATTATCTAAAACAGATAATAGGTGTTTTCCTATATTTTATCAAATAATAGGTCAACAAAATAGGTACTCGCTATACATATATTCTCTGTATTCCTCATATATGTTTTCGAAGTACAAATAT
Source organism: Ehretia macrophylla (assembly GCA_037974665.1). NCBI lineage: Eukaryota > Viridiplantae > Streptophyta > Magnoliopsida > Boraginales > Ehretiaceae > Ehretia > Ehretia macrophylla. The sequence goes on from CM075774.1 coordinate 1,371,284, forward strand.
TCAATTACGTGATGACTATAGTACTCGCTATTAGCAAGTAACGTATGTGTATTCAACTAAATCAACATCATAAATTGGTGAAATTTATTTGATCCAAATGAATCTTATTTGCAAAAAAAAAAAAGAATAAGTATAATATCATATTAGTAGCAATTTTTTGTAAAAACTGTCACCTTTATTGTGACATACATTTTACATAGGTAACGTTTAGAGGCAAAAACCGTCACCTATGCTACCTTTTTTTGTAGTGTGTCTGCCTTGATCAAAAACAAATCCTGCAAGGAAAACAAGTTTGTGGCAATCCAAAATGTTTTGAAGCAAATAAGGACATTGGAAATGACCATCCAGGAGCTTGAAGAACTATTTGAAACCATTTTTAGGAGTTTGATTAAAAGAATAGTGTCTCTTCTCAACATACTCGATCATTAGCTTCTCTTTTTTATACATAAATTGGATCATCATATCCCTATTGGATTATATGCCCTAAATGTCAATTTTAGGACATAAATTATTTATTTAATGTGGGCAGTTTATTTAAATATAATTAATACGATTAATTATTTAAATAAGAGTCCTTAGAATAATATTTATAGATTCTATCCTTAAGAGTAAAGATATGAGTGACAGAATCTATATTTATGAATATATTCTAAAATAGTCCCTGATCATAGGATAAATTAATTAGGCGTTAATTTATCTGAAAAGATCGAATTGCATTCTACCATCCAGATAATATGGGATATTGATTTGGGCGATTAGTCTCATATCGTAAGGGTAGATGTAAAAGTGCTTGTTGAGAACAAGTGACTGGACATGACCGCTAATACAACGAATTAAGTGGAGTGGTCAATAATTCATTGTATAGTATAATGGTGCAATTAGTCTTTAGACCTGAAATACCACGGTTATCTTGTGTTAGGGATAACGTAATTTGTTGATGCAATAAAACTAGTCATCACCAAGGATTGATTAATGTACTTAGTGGTTACGATCTATTCTAGCATATAGATAGGTGTATGTAGATATGAAATATATCAATTAGAGATCCCATGCGATCTATTAATCAAGTAACTAGAAATCCTTGACCAAGGTAGAATAGTGGAAGTCGTTCTATGTATTATTCATATGTTACAGATTAAATAGATTTGGACATATGATTGAGTAATAGAGTTTGACGATCCTATCTATGACTCTTGCTCAATTGGGATGATTCAGACAGAAGAAATTAGTTGCATGATAATTACTATAGGTTCGTAGAATTTACACTTCATCATTAGTTGGGTAGTTGTGATATACTGCTAGGTCTCACTCACGACTTGCGATAATTAAATTAGAAAAGTTCTAATTAAATATTAATTGGATTAATATTATTTCGCTGCCAATTAATTATGAACCCGAGAGGTCACACATAAAAGAGATTCAGAATTAATCAGCGAGAAATATAAATTAAATATTAGTAGCCATGGCTACTCCACGAACAGCCTTCAGCGCGAGACTTTTGCTCTCGTTGCAGCAACAGCATGCCGCTTCCATGGTAGCAGCGGCAATGGTGCCGCCATTAGCAGATACAGTACCGCGAGGAGTCGCGGCACTAGACAGCTACAAGGTCTCCTAGCGGCGCCTGACAACGAGGCCATCGTGGTGCCGCGAGGTTCCTCGTGGCACCACAGGCCACTCGAGCTTGAAGAGCTCGCGTGGTGGAGTTGTAAAAGGTGACGGCTCTTGTCGTCACCGATACAACAGCAGGCTGCTGCCACCATGGCTACAAGGCGTAGTAAAAGGGAAAATAAGGGGTGGGGGCGACGCTGCAGGGAAGAAGAGAAAGAGAAATTTCCAAGCCCTGACCCAATCCAGATCCGGATTCGAATTCGGATTTGGGTCCGAATCAAAAATCCTAAGGACCCAAGTAGTTGGGCTCTTGGGCTTATTTGTTTTAAAAAGGGTTTTCTTTTCTTTCTTTAAGTTTTTGGGCTAATGGGCATATATTTGTGTGGGCTGACTTGGGCCAATTTTGATTCGGACTAAAATATAAATTAGTATGGACTACTTTATTGTCTGAAATTGGGCCAACTTTAAATTCAGACCATAACATAAATAATGTGGACTATTTTTAAATGTTTGAGTTGGACTGTTGGTCTTTTGGACTTGGACTTAATTAAAATAGGTTGGACTTATTTTAATTTTTAAAGTCCAGATTGTCTAATTAGTTTTGTTTGATAAATTAATTAAAAGCCCAAAGGTATTTTAACACTTTATATTAATAAATAGTTTATTAATAATTAAATATAATTTGATTATATTTATATATTGTAAATATGAGATATTTATGGAGTTAATTTAATAAAGAGTTTATTAAATAGAATAAATTTAATAAAGGGTTTATTAAATTGAAAAACTAATATAAAGAGTTTATATTAAAAAAATTAATTGTGCTATACTTATAGTTAATTAATAAATTATTTATTAATTAATTACTTTAAATATAATGAGATTATATTTATTTAAATATGAGATATTTAAGGATCCAAATTAATAAATGTCTTTATTAATTGGATAAACCTAATATAATGAGATTATATTGGGAAACTGATTGTGCTATATTCGTAGATTACTTTTCTTTATTATTTGCTATGTTTGTGGGTGATCATGGACTAGTCTTAGATATATGAATAAATGAATGGATGAATGTCATTATTTTATTACCCATTTTGTGATTTATGCAATATTTTAAAATGGGGCTTGCATGTCTCTTATCCTCGTTTTAAATATATAAAACCCTATTCTCATTTATGTATCCCCACTAGATTAGGAATCTATATATATAAATGTAATGGAAGATCAAGATAAAGACATGAGTTAGTGAGCCCAGTTCACGAGAGGAGTTTTGTGAAGACGAGGATGAACAACCCACAAATTTTTCTTGTGGGCCCTTTATTTGATTTAGGTATACAATCCAGTGGCTCGGGTTGATAGTGCTCCTAGTCCATGATCATCCCATTTTATTTTATGCATTTATTTATTTATTTATGTGATAAATATATGATGAATGTATGTATGTTTCTATTTTATTTATGCGATAAATTGAAATTAGAAGCATGTGAAAAGTGAGACCTCAATTAAATACCAATAAATCTTCCCAAATTAAATATTAAGTTAATAATAGTGTAGTCTTGAGAAGATTATATCATTGCCTTCCGTTATCGTAGATTAGTTTATGTGTTGGACAAGAAAGTAGCTGGCTATGGACACATAGGCGTTATTTGTTTGTATCAATATATGAACTAAGTCTATATAAGCATGAGATGTGAAAAATTTGGATTCTTACTGGCAACCAAAAATCTATCATGTGAGGTATCGGTATTGCATTGATCCAAATTTTCAGGATAATGGGTTTAACTTAAATAATCTTGGAGACCAAAAATCTATAATGTGAGATCGAAAGGATTGGAGGCAAGAACAATTGAAATTTGTATGAGATACATTGAATAAGAGGTTATTCACTTATTTGTTTTAACTTCACCAAAAATCTAAAATGTGAGGTGGGTTAAAATGAATGGGCCCCCAATTCCACTAAGAAAAACACCTTATTGTTTTCCCGTTTTCCACTAGGGAAGTGTGAGATTCGAAAAATTTAGTGGGGGTTACTGTTTGATTTAAAGACCCAAATAAAATGGTTAATAATATAATTATCTAACATCCATAGAAATTACTGTCTATATATAATATCAGATGTGAACCCAACCTTCTATTTTGACTAGACCAAACTTCGATGACTAGCTCAATGTTTTGAGAATTGTTCTCAAATCTGAGAAAGTCATACACGTTCTAGATGCCCAAAATAAGTTGTCAAAAAGAAGCAAGAGAGTATGGATAATGTATGCATCATTAATTACTTACAAGAGTTGTGAAGTAAATAAGATAAGACAACTAGATATGAGATATCTGTGAGCCCCCATATTTTTTTTGCTTTATCTCGATTTGCGTGGTTTACCTCGTTTTGCCTGAATTGACCTGTTTATGTGCTATATGACTTAGAATGTGCTAAATAAGTGATTAATACTCCTATTACATGCTAAGTGTGCATTCATGAAATTTTCATAAAAAACGAAGTTAGAAATTTTATCGTCGGTTTTGGTGAATAGTATTTTTGAACACCTGTCCGCTAAAATTTTTACAAGGGTGTTTTAAACATTTTAAAACCTAGTCGTCTGGTATTAATAGACCCGTGTTTGATTAAAACGGATTTGGAATTGGTTTTGGAATTTTAAAGATTTTTACACTTTCTTTTGCAAGAAAATGAGTTTTAAGCCGACTCAGGTGAAACTGTTTTAAAGTAACACTCTTTGTCACCTAAAATATATTATCTAGAATTAGTTTATGTGTTAATTTAATAGTTGAGCAAGAAATACTCAAGAAATGAACTAAAAGACTAGAAAAACAATTAAAGGACTAAAAACTAACTTTGACTTTCTTTTATTTTATTTGACCAAGCCTTATATGCATAATATAGCATCAACACACACAAAACACAACACAAAACACACTCAAAAAACACATACATGGCCGAGAGCCATAGAGGAAAAAAACAAAGCTTTTCTTCAAGTTTTCAAAGCAATTTTTCATAGAAAAACCTAGTTTTTGTCCGTAGAATTTCGTGCCAAGTTGGATTCCGCTTGTTAGGCACGTATTGCACATATATCTAGGCTTATATTGCATCAAAGGTGAGAAAAATTCTAGATCTCAAAAGTCATATTTTATTTTTTTGCTCATAATTGCATTTTGAACCGTTAGAATGTTAATTTAAAGTTATATTATATCTCAGCGCATGATAGGGATCGTTTATGTGTATTACTACGAGATTTGAACCATTGTAGCGAAATTATTTATTTTCGGGTATTAAAAGTTGATTAATTAGCCATTTGATGATTATCTTGAGTTGTTGTAGTTGGAATCGATTGCCGTCGATTTCTAAAAGTTTGTTAATTACGTGGTAACGCCGTTATAATGCCGAATTTTCGATTGCAATACTTGGGTAAAAATTCAAAAATTTTAGCTTAGGTGCATTGAGATTTTAGGGTTGTTGGTCTTGATTTTGATGTGTCTTGGTTGGTTTCCAAGAGGGCTAATGTAGTTGATTGAATGGGTGAGTGTTAGAAACTGATTTGGGGTTGTTTGGATTAGTAGAATGTAAGATATGATTATTTGAAGTTTAGGTTGTCTTTCTTTAAATTGTTGAATTGAGCCTTTAGATGATTGGGTGGTGTTTGAGTGATTGAATTGTAAGTTGTTGATGGTTAGACTAGGGTTAGATTACGTGTTTAATGCATGTTAAGTTGGATGACCTACTTTGTCATCTAACTTAGTTGTTTGTTGTTTAATTGATTATTTGATGTTATGTTGATGATAATTGATGATAATTGATTGATGATTAATGAACCGGGAGATAGGCAATTCTGCTAGATTGTCCTCCTGTGAATGATGTTTATTATTATTGTTGAGTCTTGATATGTGTGTGTCACCTCTCGGGCAGCATCGAGCTGTCGGGTTGATAACGGCATGACTACCATAGACTACCCCCAGCTCGCATGACGGAGGTGTCATGGAGAGAGGGGCTAGCGAGGCACCTCGGGTGCGTGAGTAATGGGGAGTTACAAGAAGAATGGTTGAGATCGTGATGGCGTTTGGAGCTACACCAACTAGAGTATCCTTTATTGATTGGTCATTATAGTTCTATGTTTATATTGTTATTGATGTTTTATTGCGTGTTTACTGCTCAAATGATCAATTCCAAGGAGTATAGTAAATACTGTTAGAGATCTATCGGATCCTCACTGAGCTTATTTATATAAGCTCACTCTCTATTATTGCATGCATACAGGTGTTATTGAACAAGATTACGGGTACGTGCCTCCAGAAGAGGATAATGTGCTGTATGTGGATAAATCCTATGTGCCAAAGTCTTGTCCTTGATGCTTGAGATGTTTTATATTCTATTATCTTGTATATTAAACTAGTTGTCTTTTATTTACTTAGTAGTTTATGATATATGAGCTGTAGTAAAGATAATGAATTAAATGATGCTAACTTAGTAGTCTTTCTTTTGTTATGATCTAGGTTGCTAAGTTGGTTTGTAATCTATTTTGATATGTATGTTAAAGTTAAGGTATTATGTCGGAACGGATGTGTATAATTAAGAATGTTTATTGTATAATATGGTTATGTTGTATGTTGTTAATGGTATTGAGGAATTGATTGTTGTTTGGTTGAGGAGTTTGATTGTATGATGTTCTGAGATGTTGGTTTAGAGCCTTGGTGTCTTAATTACTGTCGTTATACTGCCGAAATTCCGTTGCGTCCTTACTGATCGTAGGTAGGGTCGATTTGGGACGTGACAATATCTAATGGTAGATATGAGATATCTAGAAAATTGTTCCAAACAAAGAATAACTGGAGGAATCGATTTGAGAAGCATGTGTTCTCAGGATGAGTGTCTTGAGTCCATAAGTTTATTCATGGTTTATCATATGCAAACAAATCTAATCCTTAGAGTCAATTCTTAATTCTCTCTTGTCATTCATAATGGATTTTTCCATGTGAATATATTTGACACAACCCTTAGAAATGGGAGTCATATATTAAGGGTAGATCTGAAATGTTGAAACTTGATTGGTAAAAGGAAATTGTTTCCACTGCAAGAAAGGAGAACTACTAATAGAGAAAAATCCAAAAGGACTTCAAAGAGTTTGAAGAAAAATAGATATCCCCTATAAATATATCTCATCTTTTCGTTTACCCATTTGGGTGTTCATTAATTTTAGAATAATTGTTGTTCGTGTGTTTCATTTATTTTGGAAATAAATGAGTTGACACTAGTAAATTAATGAATAAAGTCTTATATAGATAATGACAAGATAAACGAGTAATATGAGAGATTTAGAGATACTGATAACTCTAGATTATCATGGCACTTATGATTAGGTCATAGAGGAGAAACAAGAATCACACAATTGGTGAAAGAAGGACTGGTAAGCCCTTGATGCCCCGGGACATTCCCCACACGTGAATCTTGTGTTCCTAAAAATGATCAAATCACCCTTTGTAGGACAAAGTCAAAGGACCACAAATATTTAGGGTTTTGTACATAGGGATGTACATGGGCCATTTGGCGAAATAGCCCAATAAGGATTTGAGCTACCTTACATATACTTATGATTGTCATAAGTGTATATCTGAACCATTTGAAGCGTTCAACGAATTCAGAATTAAAGTAGTAAATCAAAACTAGAAATGAGAAGTAAGTCTCAATGATAAGATCATGGAGAGTTCTTAGCTTCAATTTCTGATAGTATCTCAAAGGAAAATAACATAGTTATTTCATTAACTCATTATGGTACTCCGATGCTTGATAAAGTGTTGGAGAGAATGAGTTGGACCTTGTTGGACATGATCTGTAATTGATAAACTATGTTGAATTGTAACTTAGCATGTGGGGCTACATTCTCCTTATAGTAGTCTATCTCTTGGATAAGTTCACTTCCCAATTAATCTTAAGTATTTCATATAGGACATGAGAAAACATGATCCATAGTCTTAAGGTGTTAAGAATGAGGGTTATTCTACTTTCAATCAAAAGGCTTAAGATTGAAAAATTGGAAATGAGATTGGACAAGGTTAATTGGTTATCCCAAAGATTCGTTGGGATATAGTTTTTATTCCCTTGCTGACTAAAGAGTCTATTAGCAAGTACAACTTCTTCTTGGAAGAATAGTTCATCTGAGGAGATAGTATGGAAGAAAAAGTATGACTCAGTAGGAGTTACTGAGCAACCAGCTAACCCGAGTCAAATCTAGGATTTGATTCTAGAAAACCCAATCCAGGAGCATTTGATTATGTCACAGCTTTTTCAGATTAGTAAGATGACAATAATCATGTTGATGATTTTTGTCAGTTATAAATAGCTATGTTTGACATAAGCTTAAATGGCTTGAGGCCATAAGATCTTAAATGAATAAAGGTAGAGACCTTTAGGACAAATGGTAAAAGATTATTGTCAAAAGTAAGGAGTTGATTATGAGAAAATCTTTTCACCAATTGTTAAAATTCATTATGATTTATTGGTCATAGTTGCACACTACTGTTATGAGATATGGTAGATGGATGTCAAAACGACATTCCATAATATCTCATTAATGAAGATATTAATATGGGATTGCCAATATGTTTGAGTCCAGTGATGAGTCACATAGAGTGCAAACTAAAAGGGTCCATTAATGGACTTAACCAAGCCTAAACAATCTAGAATATTCGGTTTGACTTCATTGAGAATGAAGATAAACCTTGACTACACAAATAGGTCTAAGTCATTCAAATAAATTCTCCAGGTAAAATTTTGGGATAACCCGCATAAATCCTTGGAAGATGATCTATAGCGATAGATTGAAAGGATTAATGGGTTTTTCCCAAAAGGTGTTAAAGATGTTTAACATGTACACAGATTCTAAAAAATGATTGTTCTCTTTTAAGATATGACATTTATCTCTCTAGGGTTGTAAGTCCTAAGACTGCTAAAGAGAGAGAGACTGGACACATAAGGCTCATAGTGCTGCAGCAATTAAGAATCTTATATACGTCATGCTGTGTACAAAGACATGATATCATAAAAGCTATAAGTGTTATGAGCAGATATCTGTTTGATCCATGTTAGGAACGCTGGAAAGCAAATCAAGAACATTCTTAAGCACTTGAGAAGCACTGAAGAAATGTTCTTAGTATATGGAGAAAGGTAAAACTTAAAGTTTTACAAATTCAGGCTGATAGTCTGAAATGGATTATAGGAAATCCATATATGGGTTCATACTCGCCTGTAATTGAGGAACAATTATTTGGAAAAGTTCTAAATATTGGTACAATTGCAAATTCCAGAGGTTGAGTGAATCGTTGCATCAGATGCAACAAGAGGAAGCGGTATTGGTTCTTGTAGTTCATAACTGAACTCATGATGGTTCCTTCCATTAAGTCAACGGCTAGTACTGTGACAATAATGGAGTTGTAATGCAAGCTAAGGAACCTAAGTCTCACTAGAGATCCAAGCACGTTAAAGAGGCATTACCACATTGATCAGAGATTGTGAGAAAAATGATATTATACAGTAAATAACGTCAACAGTTGACGGTGATAGTCCACGGACTAAGGCAATGATTCAGCAGTCGTTAGATTACCATCTTGAGAAGATAGGTATGAGATACTGGGGTAATTAGCTTTAGTGCAAGTGGGGGATTGTTGGATTATATGCCCTAAATGCCAATTTTAGGACATAAATTATTTATTTAATATGGGTAGTTTATTTAAATATAGTTAATGCGATTAATTATTTAAATAAGAGTTCTTAGAATAATATTTATAGATTTTATCCTTAAGAGTAAGGATATGAGTGACAGAATCTATATTCATGAATATATTCTAAAATAGTCTCTGATTAAATGATAAATTAATTGGGTGTTAATTTATCCAGAAAGATCGGATTGCATTCTACCATCCAGATAATATGGGATATTGATTTGGGCAATTAGTCTCATATCGTAAGGGTAGATGTTTAAGTGCTTGTTGAGAACAAGTTAAGTGATGTGACCGCTAATACAACGAATTACGTGAAGTGGTCAATAATTCGTTGTATAGTGTAATGGTGCAATTAGTCCTTAGACCTGAGACACCACGATTATCTTGTGTTAGGGATAACATAATTTGCTAGTGCAATAAAACTAGTCCTCATCAAGGATTGGATAATGTACTTTGTGGTTACGATCTATTCCAACATGGAGATAGGCGTGTGTAGATATGGAATCTGTCAATTAGGGATCCTATGCGATCTATTCATCAAGTAACTAGAAATCCTTGGCCGAGGTAGAATAGTAGAAGTCGTTCCACGTATTATTCATAAGTTACTGATTAAATAGATTTGGACATATGATTGAGTAATAGAGTTTGACAACCCTATCCATGACTTTGGCTCAATCGGGATGATTCAGACAGAAGGAATTAGTTGCATGATAATTACTATGGGTTCATAGATTTTACACTTCATTATTAGTTGGGTAGTCGTGATATACTGATAGGTATCACTCACGACTTGCGATAATTAAATTAGAAGAGTTCTAATTAAATATTAATTGGATTAATATTATTTTGCTGCCAATTAATTATGAACCCGAGAGGTCACACACAAAAGAGATTCAGAATTAATCAGCGAGAAATATAAATTAAATATTAGAAGAGTCTAATATTTAATTGGTCTTAGGATTGATTAGATTGGAATATTAGTCCAATCATTTAATCAGTCCAAGTCCAATGTCTAGGACTGGCCCAAAAGCTATACCTAATTTGTCAAAGGTTTCCTATAAATAGGAAACTATGATAGACAGAATAGCTAGCACAAATCCTGTCTTTCATAGCAAATATATTTTCTCTAAAACTCATAGTGGGGGTTTTGCTGATTGATGGCTCGGATCTCGTGTGGATACTTTCGGAGGCTTCACAATTGGGAAGCTCTAGATTTGATAAATTTCTACAACATATTTGTTATCATGGAAAGGTAATCCTGAAATTCTTTAATGCGTAATTAATGTCGATTATTACGCATGTATGTAATCTACGTAAATAGCCATGAACGGATGCATGAGTATTAATTATATTTGTTTCCGCTGCATATATTTAATTATAAAATTTTAAATACCATGCATGATTCCTAACAATCCCAACACAATTTTGTCCTACACACTTTCTGTAAATTATTGTAAAAATGTGTAGAAATACATTTTTTTTTCCTTATTAATAGAGAAATACAATTATATCCAAAATCTTTGAATTTGCTACTTAATTCTTTTGAGCTTTTTCAATTTTGATTTTACGTGGCTTACTGAAAATTCTCTTCAAATTTTCCTGTAACCAAGTGTTTTCAAATTGAGAAATGTAATCTTTTCACATGTTTGGTAACTTGGATTTTCTGTGGCTTAAGGTGCTCTTAACTCATGTCAACACGGAAACAAATATTTTCATTTTGGATAAATCCTATGAATAAATGGTCAAGGGTTATTGAAATACTATTTATTATAGATTGAAATATTGTATAATTAGTCATGATTTTTGCTCAATGTTTATGCAGCTTAATGATTGGATACTTCAAAGGCACTTGCAGTATTTTTAATTTAAAAAATTAATTTAACCCCGAATTTATTTATAAATGACTGTTAAAATCCTCATTTAATAAAATCTTGAATCCACCCCGGTCCAAATGTATAATTCATATGCAATAAACCCAAAACCTAGAAGACAATTATGTAGCTAAGCCACTCGTGCATGATTAATAGACTATGTCATTTCCTGCCCTTACATCTTCCTCATCTAAAGGTAATCAAACCCCCCTTCCATGAAAGAACTGTGCTGTCTGTGTTGCAACTAAAGAAGCATAGATCTCAGTTTATGGATCTTGCATACATTGCCACTCGTGCTGGTTGTAGATGCTGAAAAATGATTACTTCCTTGTCACCAGCCTAATATGCATTAGAGCTGGTTTACTAATTATGTGTAGTTGATGAGTTTCAGAAGCCACATGATTGATACTTGAAAACCTAAATGATCATCAACAAATGAAGCTATCTGATTATAGCATATTAAAATTGGTTCAGTCACATGTTTCTTTAGTACTTGGGATTATTAATTGACCGAAAGGATACCATTTCTTCCCATGAGTTTTAAACTTAAATTTCAAATTCTTTCATGAGGTTTTAGTTTTCTCAAATTCTCGCATTGCATCAAATTGTATCACACAGTGTTAATGGATACTTGGGTCTTTTTATTTTTAATTGAGCTATTTAATTGATTTTATTAGCTTTATTTTTTTTTCATTATTTGTTAAAACCTTAAATCGTTGCAAAAAAGTTGTACGTTGAGTTAATAAAAAATAAAATTCAACTTGAATGTATATATATGTATAAAAAAAAAGGAGATTTTAAAGTGAATCCAAATTTTTTTCTAATATAGCGCATAATGTCATTTTGAACAAAGCTGCTTTGCATCTTTTACTTTTTATGTTTTTAAAAGGTTAGTTCATTACAAAAAAAAGAAAGAAAAAAAGAAAATTGCATTGGGCTAGAATAAAAAATTGGATTTTACTTAATATACATATGTATATATATATAAATTTTAGGGTAAATACCCATTTGGGTCCTCTATTTTTAACCTCATTGATGCTTTGATGCCTTATCTTCAAAAGTTGTATATTTAGTCCCTTATCTTTTATCCGAGTAACACCGTTAGTCATTTTCAATAATTCCATTAAAAAAAGACTAACAATGTCATTAATACAAAAGATAAGAGACTAAAATGTTTCAATTTTTACACTTGAAATTTTGAAATTTTTAGTATTACGTGGCTATCAAGTGATTGTTCTATTAATATTTTAACAGAATCCCTAAACAGGACTAACGGTGTTCCATTTTGAAAAGATAAAGAACTGAAACATATCATTTTTTAATATAAGAGACCAAAGTGTCAATGATGTTAATGACAGAGGACCAAAATGGGTATTTACCCTAAATTTTAAAATGGTTCTATTTTTTCTCTAATTTTGCAGATAACACAACTTTTGTATAATAAGCTGTCTTTTTTCTTTTCATTTTCTTGTATTAAATTTTTTATAGTTTTCTATTTAATTATAGACCTTTTTATTGAATGATTTTACTCAATTAGTTTGTCTTTTTTTTTTTCTTTTTGTTTCAAAAATAAAAATATGAAAAATATCTTTCAACATAAGAATTAATTTGTTTGGCAAAAGTTTGATGTCATAAGGGAGTATGGGTAAAACTAAAACCTCATAGGGAAATTTGGAGTTTAGTCTAAAATTCATGGTGGAAATTCTCTCTTAATCGGTCACCTTATTTAAAAATTTAAACTATCAAAAAGAATTTATCATATTTATTATTTCAAGTACCTTATGTGCAAAGGAATTCATATATATTTTATTAAGCCTTGCACAAAAAAATATTTTTTTATTTTTTATTTGAAAATTGGTCACAGTTAGATTTAAATCCAAAATCTTTTTGGTAATCAATGCTCTAATACTATATTAATTAACTACCTCATAAAAAAACCTTAAGCTGATATACATAAATTTATTATATTTGTTTATTATCTTCAACAATGACGTAAGGAGATGACTCTTAATTATGCCATGGACAATGGCAGAACTAGGGAGGGGCCGCAAGGGCCCAGACGTCCCAAGATTCAAAAAAATTAATATATGTAATATTTTAAAAATAAAAAATTCTGCCCCCCTAACTTCAAAAAAGAAAAGGAAAGAATGAAGTAATTTTTGTTGACAACAAATCCATCCCTTTACTTTATGTCTTTGCTTTTTCTCTTCTTTTTTTTTTGGGGGGGGGGGGAGGGGGGGGGGGGGGGGGGGGGTGATATTTCCTTCTTCTTCCCTGAAACCCATTTCCTCTTCCCAACATAGTCCAGAGTACACAAAGCTAAGGTAATATATTATGAAAATAATTGTATTATTCTTATTTATTAATTTTTCTAGGCTATATAATTTCATACATAATTTGTTTCGGTTATTTTTTTGGTCAGTGGGTGAACATCCTATATCAACGTAAGCGATTGGAATAAAATAATGCTCGTAATAATTTTTTAATGTTTAGATTTTTGTTGATTATATTTTAATGGTTAATTTTATGTAATAGATAAATAATTTTAGTGGATAAATCTTAGCTCTAGTAATTTTTTTTAAAATTTTTTGCTAGCTAATTTTAGATTTTGATATACAAAAAAATTAAGGAATTTCTTCATATAGATTAGAATAATTAAATATATCGATACAGTAAATGTAAAATATTGATATATTTAAAATTTTATATAGAATTCTTTTTACACAAAATTAATTAGTGGCCTTTTTAATCATTCTATTTTTTGAATTATTTTCAACCCAAAATATGAGTAAGTCTAAAATAATTTATTCATTCTTTAAAAGGAAAGAAAAGGATGTTGGCTCAGAATCCGGAAAACAATTTTATGTATCTGATATTGATACAAATGTGATTTTAGAACCTCCAACAAAATTTCTAAGGCCATTGAAATGAGACAATTGATATAAGTCTTTAGTGCATGACCCAGGTTTATATACTCAAATTTGTGAATATCTAGTGAAAGAAAGTATAGATACTTTATTGGCTGTTCTTTCCAATTTCCAGGTTAGATTTTGAATTTGTATTGAATGATTCTTTATTCATATTTGAATATTCACTAGGTAATTCACTTTAATATATGAATATAACACATTTTTAATATTCTTTTTTTGTAGTACACATTGAATTGATATTATTTATAATATTAAATGAGTTACTGATCTGTATATATGTACACATTTACATATATGATATATGTTTGTTACCCTTTGTAGGATCTAGTAGATTTGTATTTTTCTTGAATTAAACGAGTTTGTAATGTTTAAAGTTGGGTGAACTGTAAATATATCATTCAAATTTAATCAACTTTTTATTATTTATTTTTCCAATAACAGCTAATTAAAAATATTTAGTATAATTAACAATGACCAAGAAGAGTATGCTAAAAAAAAGGAAAAACAAATAGTATAGCTTCCCTTGATGATTCGGGACCCCAATATTTATTTTCTAGTCCTGCCCCTGACCATGAGGTCATTTAGAACATCCTAATCTGCTCGTAAAAAACTTCGGTATTATAAATATATAATCATGGTTAATTAATATGTACAAAGTGTTCAAGAATCAAGATTCTTCTTGTTCCCTCACGTTGTGCTTCAATGTAATAATGCTATAAAAGAGTGCATGAATTTCGTTTGGGATTAATATCTTATTAGGAGCTGAAATCTCTCATATTAAGCTTGTTTTTTATGATCCGACAATGACTAACATGTCCGCAACAATAATATAACTAATATGAGCAATGACAACTAAGCAAAATAATGATGTGATTCCTTTTGTTCTCATAGCCTAGCTTGTATATATAAGCTTCAAATGGTTTATATTTCACAACACGAAAAGAGTTGAGAATTCTTCAGCCATTTCTCTTATTGCCTTATCACACAGCATCGAAGATGGCTGCTAACCATACTCGTGCGACTAGCTTGCCCTCTGGATCTCATCCTCTTATTCTCAATGCTGAGGAAAATTTGCAAAGGCTGAAATCTCCATCTTCACAGGCATCGATCTGCCAACAGTTGGACGGCCTCAGAAACTTGTACGATTGCTTAGATGATGTGCTTCAGATGCCGTTTAGCCAACAAGTTCTTTCGCATCAGAGATGCGTTGAAGAAGTTCTAGACGGATCGATTAGGCTACTGGACAAACTGTTCCGCGATAAAAGATTGTTTCGCGGTGATGAAGGAAGGCGTGAAGGAGCTAGACTCATCCCTGAGAAGAAAAAGGAGAGAAAAATCAGGCCTGGAAGATGTTGTTGGTGCATACATGATTTCCAAGAAAAATTTGCTAAAGATGGTCTGCAAGTGCGCTAAAGATTTGAAGAAAGCACAAAAGAATCGCACCACACTAAACAAAGACTCTGAGTTGGATCCTTTGCTCAGTTTGCTTACAGAAATTCAAAAGATAAGCTTTGCAGTGCTGGAAAACAACTTATGTCTCATATCTCAGCCGAAGAAAAGCGCGCGCAGTTGGGCTTTGGTGTCGAATATGTTGCAGAACAAGAAAGTTTCATGTGAAGAAGCTTCCATTAATGAAATTGAGAAGATTGATTCTGAATTGTTGGTCCTTGTTAACAAGAAGGCAAATTTTGCACAAGTAGTGCAAAATGTGCTGAAAAAAGTAGAGGCATTTGAATTGAGAATTCAAGAATTAGAAGAGGGTCTGGAGGCAATTTTCAGGCTCTTGTTGAAAACAAGAGTCTCTCTTCTTAACATTGTGAATTGAGTGACGGTTTAAGCCATATATTACCAACATTGCTTTCACCATATATATGTAAATATCTCAAATCTTGTATATACAATTTTGTACAGGATGAATACATGTACATCCTGATAAATGAATTAAACTTCCTTCTTCTAAATTCTCTCCCTGTTTCTCTCACGTACAATGTCACACCCCGAGTAGAGATTAAAATCTCAAGTATGCGGGTGAGACTAATGTTGTGAGAATGAGAAATAATTTCTTGGGCTTCTAATTAACTGGCTCAAAATGATTAATTTAAATTATTCCTTATACATACAACACTCACTTAATTATAAATTATTCAAATTCTTACAATCTTCCACCAATGTGGGATATTACATACAAAAACACTTATAAGTGTCCAGGAACAGTTGATTGACCACCTCATGTAAAAATTCAAGCGATTATAAAGGTATTTATTATATTTATTTATTGTCTTTTAACACGTCTCGCCTCTTGAGGTGCAACACTAGACATATTCTTTTTTAAATTAGTGGCAAAGAGACTTGAATCCACATTCTTTGTTAACTGAGAATTAATACCATTATAATTGACTTCAAAACTTAAGTTGTTAAAAAGAAATTTATTTTATGTATTATGTTAATTAAGATATGAACATGTATATGTCAATTACTTCAACACATTTCACGTATGAGATGCTTTTTTTATTAGTCGAAATATTTCAACACAATTAGCTCATAATGGACAAGCAAACATCATAATCGAGTACAAATTTCACAATCACCTTCCTACATGCATCACAAACCTTTCACTTGGATTTGGCTAAAACCTGAGAATATAGCATTGTACCCAAAGGCAGATCTATATGGGGCTAACGAGGACTGCAACCCCCACTGACCCCAAAAGTGGAGCTATTTGAACTTGTATTTTTAAAAATGTATGTATTAATTTTAAGGTGTTTTTAGGTTAAAAAATTATTGTAGCCCACACTGAGAAAAAATTGTTCATATATAAATGTTCAATTAAATGTTTTTAGCCCTACTAAATAAAAATGCTAGATCTGCCTCCAACTGTAACCTAACGCGTGCAACGATTTAGTTAAGAGTTTAATCTGAGCATTGTCAAGGAACTTCGAATCCGTGCATTTGGCAAGTCTACCTCTCTTTGGTATCATTCGAACTACCCCTTGGAGGCACATATATGATGCCTTTGTTGAAGCAATTATATATATCTTATGCACTCAATAACTTCAGACTATAGCGGCGCCCAGAAGATTCTATGCAAAGTTTGTGTATATTTTTGCACTACACCCATATTCAGAAGCAACACTGTGACGTCCGGCTCTCAGTGCATGCATTTATCATTCGTGTGCATTTATGTGTGTAACTATTTATTTAAATGCCTACTTTTCCTATAAAATACTATTAAGTGTTTATTTACTCTTTATGTGCTAATATTTGTTAAATTGCTTTTAAATATCAAAATTTTAAGTTTATTTATTTTAGTAAATAATAAATGAACATTCAAATTATTTTCATCATAGACTTTTTAGTAAAACTTGCATTTAAAAAATTTTCTATTAAATTAAGTCCGAACTAAAATATTTATTATCTTATTTCCCTGATTTCATATTTTTCTATTATTACTTAACTTATAATTAGCATACGTTCACAAAAATTATATTCATTGCATATATGACGAGTGATTTACAAAAATATCTTGATATTATATAAATATTAAAACTATGTATTATATTGGGCTTAAATAAGTTTTTTTGCATTTATTCTAATACACCTAAACTCAAATCCATTTTAATCCACAACCCAAATACAATATCCAACTCATTAACCCATATAATCATCCTATACATATATAAACTAAACAAAACACAAAAAAATACCAAAAAAAATACTCAAATAAGCCAAAAAATGTCAAAAATCAGCCAAAAAAACTAATTACGGGAATAGTACTTTTTTGCCAATTTTGCTCAATTTGATCTTCCAATCCATCTCCAAGGAGTTTTCATAGCTTCCAAGCCTTCTCCTAGCTTCCTTGCACGTTTTAGGTGAGGGAGAATCATTTTATATGCATTTTTTGAATGTTAGGGTTTATGTTGAATTTTGCAAATTATTGTATATTGTGATATGAATGCTTATAATATCTTCTAAAATGCCTAGAGAACACACTTTTGTAAGCTAATAGCATTTGTTATGGCTAGAAATTGGAATTGGTAGTTGGAGAAGACAATGAATAGTGTCATTGCAGGGTTTTGAAAGAAATTGCTTATTGGATTGATTTCATACTTATAATAGATGCTAGGGATGCTAACTAACATAGAATTATAGTTGTATGGACTTGGAATGTCTAAAACTTGGTTAAAAATGCAAATTTAACTTAGGTAACAAGGGGGTTTCGGGGTAAAAGTGAACCCGGGTTGATTTGATCGATATATCTAGTGTTCTTAGGGTATATAGATGTTAGATGTGCTTTTCTAACGCTTGTTTGAACATCGGTTAGGGTATGTGTAGTTCAAAGGCATAAAGGAAAAAATCGGTGTTTTGAAGGAAACGAGGGCTATCAGGTGAACTTAAAGGTTAAAAGGGTGCCATAATGTGGGGGTTGGAGAATATAATAGTTTGTTTGTAAATTGGAAACCTTGTCTTCCGGTTAGAAGTTAAATAGCCTATGTTAACAAAGGGAAAAAGTGGGAAATTGATTGTTTAAGCGCATTTAGTGACTTGTAGATGCTTATAATGTGTTTAAATGCATTTCTAAAGTACTTGAGAGCTTTTGGGAAAGTTGTGAGAAATATGGCATTGACCCCCTTTGTGCTCGTATAGTTATTCTTATAATAATACTTATACCGTAGAGTTACTTCCATGTTAATGCAAATATTGTACATATTCTCGAGGGCAACTTACTTTGTTGTCCCTCCTATGTGTTATTGCTTTATATTATTGTTATATTGTCATCGGATTTAAGTACATTGCATAGTGGTTGCGCAACCATAGTGTCAGGGGTAGATGTATTGGATATCGACTGGGCGGCAGCGGGCTTGCCAGTGGATATTCGATCTTTGTGCTCGAGTCCCTCACTTGCCTGGTCCAGAGATTGTCAGGGGGTGTTGGGTCGTAGGATTTTCGGGGTACATCCAGAGTACATCCACTGGAGTATTTGGGGTTCATGCCGGCTTATCGTGATCGAGATCGTGGTTGAGAATTGAAGAATTGGAATGATAAGGGTTACCGATTGTATCCTTTTTAAATGTGGTATTTAATTGTTTTCTAGCGTTTATTGCTTATTGTTATTAATATTTGATGTTCCTATGTTGCAATGCAGGAATCCCCTTATAAATATTTCATGTGACTGTTCCCCTCCCTCACTGAGTATATATTATTTGTATACTCACTCCACATTATGAATCTTTCAAGTTATAGCCAAAGAAAGTGAAGTTCGTGATTACGTGATAGTTCGTACTCGAAGAGTTGTTTTACGTGTTATGTGACTTGAGTTGTAAAAGTTATAAAATTTTACCTTCATGAATTGTACATGCTTAATGTATGAAAGAAATGTAATTAAGCTTAACTAAGTCATTAGAGTGCTTTGATAACCTAGTTTATGTAATAAGTTAATGAGGTTTGAGTTCATTGCATGTATATAGTTATTTTAAGAAAGAGTAAGGTAGTCTTTGTATTCGGAAATGCACATTTGATTGTGAATTTTTGTAGTAAACTAAGGCTCGGATAGCCTTGAAGAGTTGTTGTATGTTGGACACGGTACTGGTCTATTTATATGTTGTGTGCAGGTAAACTGTTAGTCCTATAAATAGGGGAAACTCAGTCTATTTTTCTTAAATTTTGTGACCGGGTTTGGTATTGGGATGAGTATAGATTGTTTAATAGAACTTCTGGTATCGTGAGGGGCCGGGGTGTTACAAACATGCTCCAAGAAAATAAGCAGCTGGAACGCTGATGTCTTGATGCTACAACCAATGCACATACATCGTCTCACGACTCTCATCTCCTAAAAGCAAAGAAGAAGATATCGATGTTTTTTTTGTCGTCTGTCAACTTAATTATTAGGTTGGGCAAAGTGGTCGGGTATAGTAACTTGTTATGATTAAATATTTAAGTTCAAATTATGTTCTTCCATCATATATGAATATTATGTGACCCTTGATTGACCTGAATCATGTGTTCAGGTGCACCGCTACAAAAAACAAATAAAAAAATAAAAAATAAAAAACTTATGAAGTGTTTATCATGATAATGAAAAGATTAGTTTAAAGTAAGGTTACGAGGGAGATTAATGATGTTAAGGTACTGATGTAGTTATTTATTCTCCACATTCAATGGTTCAGATCAATATCTTCACTTTGCCACCATTAATCTCTCACGTAACCTTTAAGATAATCCAAATCCCGAACTCTATTATTGATCAATAGCACTTTGGGGTCGAAAAGAATAAAAAAATACGCACATTAATCAATTTCCACTTGTTCTAAAATGGTTTGTAAAACATTATTAAAACTCACTAGGATTTTGGTCCAGTGATAAGTTACTCGCTTTGTATGTGAAAAGTTGCAAGCTCGATTCTTGCTAGTAACATATATGTATTGTACGACCTTTAAGCCTCCCTTGAATCAAAAAAGAAAAAATTATTAAAACATGCATAATTTTGAAGGACTTAAGTTCTGTTTGGCCTAACTGTGAAATTTCAATTTTTGAGGGATATAGCTTTTAGTGTAGAGCTTTTGCAAGAAGTGTTATTGAACAAAAGTTGTTGACTGTTTGGCATGTATTAGACAACGTAGAACTTTTAAAAATTTTGAAAATAATATCGAATTTTAAAAATATGGAGGAGTAAATTTGAGAAAAAAGAAAAGAAAAATAACTTATTGCATTATGTAAAACAGTTTCGTAAAAGCCTTTTTTGAAAAGCTTCAATTTGGAGTTTCTCAATTTTTAGCTTTTTCCAACTTCAACTTTTACTTACAAATACTTTTAAAAATGAATCAAACAAGTTATTTAAGCTTTAAAACTCACAAAAAAATGTTTTTTAATATTTAAAAGTTGAGTCCAACAGAACTTTTATAATAATTAAAATAGAAAATGACCAATAATGAACGTGTGATGATGATCATTAATTGCCTGGAGGACTAGGTCGCAAGCCATGCACTCGTCGTTTACATCCAATCAGCTTTTCCTTGTGGAAAAAGTTTTAGTCCGCACTTTCAAATGTCAGGCTCACATGTATGTAATGCTCATTTATGTCTGAATTGTAGTGTTTTTCTCTTCTCATAAACTATGTCAAACAAAAAACTCGAGAAGTATCTATTAAATGATTACTTTATTTAAAAATTTTAATTATTAAAAAATAATTATTATATTTATTTATTATTTTTTACATACCCCAAACATGCAGGCACAAGCAGAATTTTTTTTTTTTAATCTTACACATAAATAGTTTTAATATTTTTAAATAAATGATAATAAAATTGAACTCAAAATCGTTTGGTGACTTTGATTCTTATTATAATTATTTATTTATTCAATAACATCAAGTGCTCATGTTATTAACATCACAAGTAGATCTCAATTATTGGATCCATCATTAATGAACTTTCGTTATATATCGACTTAATTGATGAGTTTAATTGGCCACACGGGTGTTCGAAAAATGAATATCCCTGTACGTGCAACTATGACTGAAGTTAACTTTTGTCTAAATTTTGTTCAAAAGATTATTGCAGGGCTTCTTTCAAGGAATATCTTAATAGGCATATAATATCAAGCTTCAGATTTAGAATTCTTAAGTCATTATTATTTGAAAAATAAAAAAAAAATAAACGAAATTTTTTTGTAATTGGATTATATAATTGTGAGGATTAAAATTCTTTATCAGTATTTGTATAATAATTGCTTTATTATGAAATTACTTTTCAATAGTACTTTTAGAATTATGGTTTAAGTGCAATGGTTTTGCTTATTATGTATAGAAAATCATTACTACTGCGAATTTGCAATAGGATCATATGTAACAAATTTGTGCATAAAGTAATTTTTAACGACTTTTAATCTTTTTGCAGTAATTTTAAATGGTGCAAAAAAAGAACAAAAAAAAGTGATATTAAGCCCAAAAGAAAAGTAGTCTCATAGGTCTAAATGCAATTGTTTTAGACATCAAAATTATTAAACCAAGGTGGTTAACGTAAATAATTATTACTTAAACTACTCACATATATTTTCCACTAATGTGTTACACGTAAAAATCCCTAAATCTTATCAATAATTACAATGTGCAGACAAATGGCACGAATTTATCACGATCTCGAACGTAGAGAAATAATTAATAGGCACGCGACGATTCAAGATTCTTCTTGATCAATCCAACGCGAAATTGTTTCTGCAATTAATGGTTTTGCTTGAAATTTAAATAAGAGGGCTATAGATTAGTTCAAAATCAATATTTTATTTACAGATGAAATCTGGTTGGTTAAGCCTATCTTCACAAAAACCAACAATGTCTAGACATAATCGGGACAAAAAAATAACGAAGATGAGCATTGACAACTAAGCAGAGGGAGGATTTAATTCTTAATGTTCTTAATTGTGTAGGTATGTACGGAGACAACTCGTGTGGAGGTACCTGTTTCATTAAGATATAATGTATGAAGATAGTACTATGTAGATGAGTAAATAAAAATTTAAAATGAGTTGGACAGAAATAATTAGGTGTGACTTTACTTGTATGAAAATAACAGAATAAATGATTTTCGATAGGAATGAGTGAGGTCATCACGTCAACATATTCATATACCCGACACCATCTAGTTGTTTATATTTAAGCCAAGTTGAGTTCCATTTTACATCATCAAACATTTGAAGTACACAGCCATATCTGTGAGATTAACCACACTCAACAAAGAAAAAGGCTGCCTGTGCTACAAATCCAAAACCTGCTAGCCATACTCGTAAGACTAGCTTGCTCTCTACATCTCACCCTCTTCTTGTAAGCGCCGAGGAACATATGCAACGGCTAAAGTCATCTGAAGGCGTGTCATCATCTTCACGTCCATCAGTATTCCAACAACTGAGCCACCTCAAGAATCTGTACTACGAGTCTTTAGACGACGTGCTTCAGCTACCGATTAGCCAACAGGTTCTCTCCCATGAGAGACACGGCAAATGGGCAGAAGATGTCCTGGATGCATCTGTTAAGCTACTGGACATTTCTGGTGCCATTATAGATTTCTCAGACATGAAGGAAAATGCGAAGGAGCTCGAATCATCTCTTCGAAGAAAAAGGGGCACGGAATCAGGCCTGGAAAATGAAGTTGGATCATACATTATCTCCAAGAAAAAATTGAATAAAATGGTCTACAAATGCTTTAAAGATTTGAAGAGAATCGGGAAAAATTACGCCCCTGGAAAGACAGACTCTGGTCTGTTTGTCAACGTTCAACAAATAAGTTTTACGGTGTTGGAATGCAGTTTATGCTTCATTTCTCACCCAAAGAGATTAAGATCAAGGCCAAGTGGTTGGTCTTTGGTGTCAAAGATGCTGAAAGCCAAGAAAGTATCATGTGAAGGAGAAGCAGATGATGTCAATGGAATTGAGAAGATTGATTCTCAATTGATGCTCTTGATTCACAACAAGTCAAATGATCTACAAATGCAAAATGCACTAGAAGGATTAAAGGCACTAGAATTGAGTCTTGAACAATTAGAGGATGAATTGGAAGCAATCTTTAGATTCTTGTTGAAAACTAGAGTGTCTCAAACTGGTAGTACATGATTTTTGTCAACATGGGTGTCTCCTTACAACTCCATGTCAATCTTGTATATAAATACAATTTTTTGATGAACAAACTAGAAGAGTTTTGACAAATTTGTCGCAACTTAATCTTTCAATATCTCTTTCTCACACGATTCACACCGAGACTCAAAATCTAGATCTGCAAGCAAGGTTGGTTTTATAGTGTTAACAATAAGTTCTTTTAGGCCTCAACTCTACTGGTACAAAATAGTTAGCTCGTATTATACTTAAATTCACAATATTAATTTATAAATCACTTACTTATCATTTCTTCCCGACGTATATAAGATACAACCATTCCAATGAGTCATTGTGCCTCAAATAGAAAATATTTCCCAAAGTTGTGACACATTGTAGTTGAGATTTTGCTTAATTATAGCTAACAAATATTCAAGGGAAATTGATAGAGATTTGTTTACGTCCTTGGGACATGATTATTTATTAACCTCGTTAAGCCTTCAACTACGAGTATTTCCACTTTCATGATGAAGACATAGATCAGTAAGCTAAAGTAAATTTTCACCTCTAGATCATTATTGATAGTGAATTAACTTGCAAGTTCTATACCTTGGATGCTTTGCTATTATTATAATTTTTCTTTTTTTACAATGATAGTCAAAATCGTGATTTAAACTTTTGAATATTTGACTATAACAAACCGCTATCCAACCATTTTTTGGTAATAGCAACGGCCCTAAGATTGCAAATTAAGAATCGTTTATGCAAGCTTGAAGCAACACAAGCCACAGAAACAACCTGGCCTATACTTGGCTCCTTGGTGCCACAACCGATGGATATACACTGTATAATTCACAGTGCACACACACATGTACCTTGAATGTATATATTTTAAAGGTATTTTTCAAGTTAAAAAATCATAGAGTCAAGTATATCTATCAAAATTGTCGAAGACCATATGAGAGGACAAGAAGGCGGTTGCTTGAGTAGGAGTGCCCCTGCTCTTAGCCACCATGGACATGGTGTCTATTCTTAATGTGTATACTACACTCACAACAAAGAGGCTCGTTAAACCTAGAATGACTCGTGAGGTGTCTTTTAACACATCGACTTGTCCTACAAAAGACTCACAAATTCACCTGTTATCGCAAAAGAGATGAAGGAAAGTTCATTTTACGCCCCTAAAGTTCGTCAAAGCAAATTTCATGAACTAACCTCCGCTAAACTGGAAGTACAACTCAAAGCAACTAAACCAATAAAATATAGTACTAAGCAGCTGTGAGAACCATAAGAATATGCAAATTGATTTAATGCCATTGAAGCACAGAAATGAAAGTTAAATGGAAGAACCAAGCACAAAAGAGCAGTCAACAATCTAGCTCATTGCATCATAGTCATAACGATCTTTCAGCTTTCAGAACTACATTTTTCTTCACAATCATTTATTTAAAAAAATACAAGGAAGACATAAAGCACGTAGCCGAGCTCTCTGCTTCTTGCCAAGGGCACCTGCACAAATCATACCACAATTTAACATCATCGCAGATATACACCGAAGAGGCTGACAAGAAGTTTAATTTTGTAAATGTTTCCTTTGCCCTCAAAAACCCCCAGAACCACCCCCCACCCCCCACCCCCAAAAAGGCCAAAAATGAACGCATAAAAGAAAAACCCAAAAAAGAAAGCACGCGTGTGTTTCTGGTAGCTCGTCTCTTTCAGTACAGTAACTGCACAGGCCATTAAACATAACAAGGTTTCGCAAAGGTAAGCCGAGTATGCCACCTAAGAAACAGATAATGCTAGCAATAGCATGAGGTATATGAGAAATTTGAAGACTAATTATGATGATTGAAGGAGAGAACGAAAGGTAATGATGTAAATGCATCAAGGCTGCTCCTCTCGAGAAATTGGCGACCATATAAGTTTTAAAGTAATTGGTAAAAAAACAATTACAATGTCATTTTATCCAGGACATCCAACATATACATAACCTACTGACAGTGACTGCTTCAAATGCAAACCCAACCCATTACTATGCATTCAACTTAGGGATGAAAGTCAAAGTAAATATTTATCCCAGGAAAAGAAAGAGAGAAAAATGAAAGGAAGATGAAAGAGGAAAGATTAATTATCTTTGATATTGTGAAAAATGTACTAAATTTCACACAACATGAATAACAGTTAAGAAACAAAGCTCTTTCTTAATGCTCAATTTCCACATGCTGATCAGTTTATCACGTTCCAGGTTTACCTACATTATATGTTGCCAGAAAATTACCTAATGTCCATGGCCATGGCCATGATCATTGTGGCCTTCCCATGGGTGCCTCCAACCCTAGAAAGACACAGAAACCATGTCACTACATCAATCTGTAATAGGATCTAATACTCAATCGCCTGAATGACAAAAGAAATTTGGAAGGGACGAAGAGTTTAGAGCTTACCAATACTACAGGCCCATCTTGCTTGGCCCTGTAAAGAACCCAAAACCTGCCATACAACAAAGACTGTTGTAATAAAAGAGCAATATGATGTCATGATGATCAAAATGAACAAGCAGTACAACTTAAATTGACTGTCAAGTTTATTCATGTATGCATACATGAATAAGCTTGAGGAAAGTGAATTGAAGCAAGGCCTTCCTATCTCAAACCTCATTTCTGTACCAGAAATCTTTGAATCGTGATATCAAAGATTTAGCCCGGAATAAGCCTAAATAATATGAGGAAACCATTACACAGAATATCACTAAGTACCGTTGGAAAAGTTGTATTGTTTGCTTCTGCCATTTTCATCATGTAATTTGAGGAGGCATATGTGTAATTGCCGTAGATTAGTAAGATAACAAAATGGTCAGAATTCATCCCCATTGTAAATATTGTCTATTCCCAAGAAAAATTACTTTCACGAAGTCGAAGGTAAGACAGAAAAATAACACAGCTTATTGTAGGACTGAAGGGATAACAGTGGAGGAAACTCAAGAAGCATATAAGAATTGCTGTTTTTAATAAGTTTTTCTTTCGAGTGCAACAAAGGTTAGCATGTCGAGTGAATTGGTTGAGATCCTGATGATGAAAATAAGAAATATGTTCAATTTAAACACAAATAGTTCTACTGCATCCAATACACACTAAATTACCATAAGAATATCACATGAGGCAAACTACAATTTTCTTTCTTCAGCTAACAAGAAACCCCAAGTACTCTTCACTTTTGTAGAGATGTAAACAGAGGCTAAGTTGCTAAAGCAGTTACATTCCTTTGGATCGGGAATAAGTTCCATAATCCCAAGATCCATTACTGTTTCTTAAGGCATTTCACTAATTAGGATTTCCAACAAATTGCAAATGTCACGTCCTAGGCCGAGAACCCAATTACGCATGCGAGACCAATGTCATAAGCTTGAGAATAACAGTTTTGGGCCAAATATCCATTGGACCCAAAATAGTTATCATGAGTAATTACTTAGGATCACAACACTCGTATCATGTCTCTCACGAATGTAGGAACTCACAGTATACATCCCGAAGCTGTGTACATTTTCCTACAGCAGCAAGTGATACCATGAAGAATTATAATTCCCTTTTCATGGACAATATCATGATTAAATTAGTAAAGATTTCATACTCAAATCCCAATTAATTAGCTACACAAATATCAAAATAAGCATTGCTATATATCAACCGGGTAATGTTTCACGTTTCACCACTGTCTATACAGAAATAAAACGGGATTCGACATTTAATACAGGAATTCTTTTAAAACATCACCCGGTGACACGAAGCATTACTCGTACCAAATAAACCATCAATCCTAAACATAAAATGGGTCAATAAATTTAAAATCCCAGAAATTAAAATCATAAAATTGTTCTAAAAAAATAATAATAATCATCCATTGAATAATCGATTTGACTTTCCAAGTGGTGAAAATGTGTTACCCACCACATGATGGCGCACATGCCCTTTCCGGTGATGGCGTGCCACCGTTTAGGGTGGTGCAGCGTCACGCCTTTGTAAGTCGTGCTGGGTCCATGTCCGCCTCCCATTTTCTCTTCAATATTTAGTCTATAGAGAGATGTTGATGCTGCTATGGAGAGTTGTTGTTCAAGGAGTGAATTGGATATGAAGTTTCACACTTGGGCTTGTAGAGAATTTTGAAACTTTTCACTTTTGTCCCCAAAAAAATAAAATAACTCACTTTGTTCCCATAAAGTATGATAGTCCTTTTATATTATCAATTGCCGAAGGAGTGTCACGGGCCATGCTCAAATTGTCCCGCTCCAATCTCTAGAGGTTAGGAACATGACTAGTTTACTTTTATTGGGCGAGAAATACAAGTCATAATAAACGATTTACAGCTAATCAATGACAATATTTACCTAAATCAAGAATATTCATCCATATTATAACACAATAGGTATAGGTGTAACCTTATATTTTTCAATTTCTTAGATAGAAATCTGAGTACAAGAGAAACTACAGCTCATGATAATGTTTTTTTTTTCTTTTTGTTACAAGAAGTAATTTATTAACTTCCAAATTTATTGTTGACCTATGAATGTGTGCTCCATATCTATGTTTACAAGTAAATTGTAAGACAAAAGGTAGGATGCCAAACTTAGATTGCTTAACTATCCAAGTCTACTACTTTGCTCTATAATTTGAACTTGGAAATATCGTACTTACTAATTCGTTGTATCTGTTTCTTAATTTATCAAAAGTGCTTTCATAAATTAATGAATGTATGAGTAGTTCAACATTTGCAGAAGTATACCTAACTCCAAAATCTACAAGTTAGAAGGAAAAAGAAAAAAGAGATTTTGGACTCATATTTGTTTTACTTTTACGAGACATTGTGCTCTTGTTCAATTCTTTTCAACTTATGCAAGTCAAAATAAGTAGTTGGGAAAGAGAGTAAGAAATATGACAGAAGTTTGATTTCTTGAACATTTTATACCATTCAGTAAAAAGGTGTATTTGAAAATAAGTTTCTTAACTACAGAAGATTTTTCCAAAAAAAAAAAAAAGATATTATAGTTATCGTACTTTATTCACCAAGTCAATATCATTTATATTATGAAAGAGCATAGTGTTTGTTCACGAATAACATTCTCAATAAATATCTTTCATGGATGTACGTAGGCTAGAGCTTAACTCATTATTTTAATTGGGCTTTATATTAAGGGCCAAGCCTATTCAACTTTTTTGAAACTATATCCTAATTTCAGTGGATCAAAGACCCAAGATTCCCATATGGCACGTGGCTCCATTAACAGACCAAGTTTCCATTACATTTCCTGCAACCGAGTAACTAGGCTGAAATACGGCAAAAAAAAAAAAAAATACAACTTGGCCCAAGAATTAGACGGAGCGGTTGAATTCAAAGTTGGTGTGTTAAAATCTTTCATATTTGGGCTCCGTTTGTTTGCCGTAAAATATTTTCCCGGAAAGCATTTTTCGGATTTTACGGTGTTTGGTAATACTGAAAAATTGGTTAACCGTAAAATATTTTTCGGTCAAAAATTACGGCTGCTTTTTCTTAATTTTACGGTGTTTGGTAACACCGGAAAATTGGTCAACCGTAAAATATTTTTCGGTCAACAATTGCGGCTAATACAAAAT
Source organism: Ehretia macrophylla (assembly GCA_037974665.1). Classification (NCBI taxonomy): domain Eukaryota; kingdom Viridiplantae; phylum Streptophyta; class Magnoliopsida; order Boraginales; family Ehretiaceae; genus Ehretia; species Ehretia macrophylla. The sequence goes on from CM075774.1 coordinate 1,400,625, forward strand.
TATGTAAAATGTTTGCATTTCCTTTGGGAAAAGAAAACATGTTACAAAACTTACGACACATCCAAATACCAGAAAATATTTTTCAGTATTCTATTTTCCAGTAAAATATTTTCCTCCAACAAGTTATTTTACGGCAAACAAACAGAGCCCTGTAAAATATTTTATTTTTCAGGAAAACACTTTTCACGGAAAATATTTTACACAAGCAAGTTATTTTACGGCAAACAAACGGAGCCTTGAATAGTAGAAGAACTAAAAATTTTATTCAGTAAGGGGATAAGCTAAAACCACACAATTTAGACTATTGTATAAATAATTTTATTTAGTAGGAGCTAAATTAGTCTTTTAGATTAAAAATTCACATCTTTAGATTTTTTTTGGTAACAATAAATTTTTTGGCTGAGAGGAGCTACAACTCCCACAAATTGATACATGTCTAACCTTGTGTTCGAATCTATACTCTTAGATTATAAACAAGAGAAATATTATATATCACATTATTTTCATCACCTAAATATCACTTCTTATATGTATGCTTAGTTGACATACTAAAAGAAGAAAAAAAAATTAAAATTTTTGTTATTTTAGTATGCCAACTAAGCATCCATATAGGAGATGATATTTAGTATATATCAATGCTCTATAAATAATGTTTAGGCTTTGTTTGGCCTAACTTTTTGACACTAAAAAATGCTTCATGTGAGTTTAAAAGGTGAGACTAACATGTTTGGCTCATTTCTTAAAGTACTTTGAGGTAAAAATTGAAAAACAAAAAGTTCTAAATTGGAGCTTTTTCAAAATAGACTTTTACGAAACTATTTTTTTTTCTTTCTCAAGTATATCTTCATATTTTTTAAAGTCCAACACTGTTCTCAAATTTTCTAAAAACTCAACATTGCCCAACATAGGTAAAATAGTTAATGACTTTTGCTCAACATCACTTTTAACCAAAGCTCTACAGTTCAAAAGTTAAAATTTCACAATTAAACCAAACAAAGCTTTAGTGCCTTAGTCTTTGACTCATCTAAAACATATATTAGAGAATGAAATATATGCGGGACCCACATGTATTTAAAAATTAGTCTTCTTTAACCTATTGGGTTCACAATTACTAAAATACCCTTATCACTAACATTAGATTTTTATCTGTGAAATTACTGTTATAACTTTTACCAATCTTAACAAAACAAAGAACCTCTATCTCTTCAGACACACCTCAGCCCTTTCCATTTCCCCTTCCCACTTTTACTCCCCAAAGAAGACAATTGGAACTCCGCGAAGACGACAACTATGGTTTCACTTAGCAACGAAATTACAAAAAAAATAAATCCAATTATAAATTATTATTTTTCTTCTTAATTTCTTAACATACTTTAACCGTGCTATATTTCTCAAAATATGATGTGAGAAATTTATCTATGTCAACCCATTTTCATTGTCTATTTAATCATGTTCGAATTTACGGTATATGGGGACTCGACTACTAAAAAAAACAATTCCATTTACAAGTTTTTTTTTTCTTATTAATTTCTTATCATACTTTAACAGTGCTACATTTCTCAAAATATAAGGTGAGAATTACTTTATGTCAACCCATTTTCATTGTCTATTTAATAATCATGTTCAAATTTACGGTATATAGGGACTGAACTACTAAAAAAACAATTCCAATTACAAATTTTTTTTCTTCTTAATTTCTTATCATACTTTAACCGTGCTACGTTTCTCAAAATATTATGTGAGAAAATGCTCCATGTCAACCATTTTCGTTGCCTATTTACGGTATATTGAGACTTGACATCTAGATTTTAAACTTTGATTATATTCGTTATGATACTACATCTACTTAGAATACAAAGAGTCATCTAGTTCTAAAAACTGTTACCAGACACATTTTTAAATATGTCTCTAGGATTACCAAAAGACGCAAGCTAACTACAACATTCATGACTTTAATTCTTTTCCCTTTATGATTACCAATTACCAATTACTTTCAATCTTGCCTCTTCATTTCTCCAACAATCCAAGACTATGGGCTCACTCTAAATAATAATTATTGCCTCATAAGTGTTTATTAAAAAAATACGTACATCAATAGTCTCTCATATTGCAATTTCTCTTTCATATATAGTGCTCAGTACATTTTGTAGCCCAACTTTTTGGTCAGAAAGATCGCTTCATACTTTGAAGGCTTACCTAAAGGTATAATAAAATAAATTATTGTCTGTGTCGCTTCATCTTCGACAATTGATCTTGTTAATGCAAAATTAAGGTAAAAAATTATATTACATTTTTTTTTTGGTTATCTTTTATATTCACATACGTGGAACTTTGTTAATATTGGTTTAGACTATTTTCTAACGTTAGCACATCTTTTTACAGTTACAAATTATTTCAAAATATCGGTGAAGAAAATTATGTATGTAGACATGCCAACATTCATATGCTTACACCCGAGCCGAGGTGGTGGAATACATATAATGGAATGGATGTATTCGGAGAGAGGTGCTGAGAAAGTGGAAATCCATACTATTTATACCAAATAAGAATTGTAAGTTTTACCAAACCGCTACTACAAATTTTTTTCCTATTACATAAATGAAGCCACCATTGCAAAAATTTAATTTATGTGTCCATGAATGATTGTTTTACAGTATCAATATTTTTGTGTTACGGGAACTGAATTTATGGATTTCAATGTTTATCGAAAGACGAAAGCTGCATAATCTAGTCATCTTGGTGCACATTATGCTTAGTCATGAACATAATTTCCGCCAATCCATCCAAGGAACAAGCGATAACAAACCTAGGCGAGTTTATAAAGGATCCGAAAACAAACGCAAAACAGTGTCGTAAAAGATTGAAACAATTTTTAAATAGAATGTCAAGATATCACCCTATCATCCATAAACCTCTATGTTGTGTAGTACATGACGAACCTAAGATGATAAGGACGGGTTACGTTTGGGATAATGATGATGAGCCAATACACAAAGAATGCGATGCCTGTCTATAAGATGTACGTATCAAGAAATTGTTTCCTCTCTAATTTCTTTTAAATGTCAAAAGTAGTAAAGCTAGAATATTATATATTTTGTTTTATAATATGTCAAATTTCGAATTCAGACTCTTGTTTTTTTTTTCAAAGGGAGGCTAAGGCCAAACATATATTGTTACATTTTGTGAATGGATACGTTAAGAAGATAGCATAAACAGACACAATTTGGAACCTATTTTAGTAATTTTTTTTACCTAAAGGCTACTTTGGTCTTTTCTCACAACTCTCCTTTTTTATTAGTAGGAGCCCACATTGGTAATTTTGCATAACTGAGGCTATTATGGTATTTTGTCACGCCACTACTTTTTTATTATTTGTCCCTTTTGATCATTTCCTTACTATTTTTGTCTTTATTCAATCTTATTTTATCTACATAATATAATGACTAATTAAGGGATATATTGGACATTCAATTTACATTATTGCTCAACCTTTGCTACATATTGCCACGCGTCATGATCCTATTGTTTTGCTTGTCTTATCACCTGCGGCTGGAAATGCAAATGAATATTGGAAGAATTCTCCATATACATGGAAAATTATTCTATGCAAAAAACTATAGTTGATGTGACAAGCTAATCATCCATTGATTGACATATGACAGGTAATGATAGCATGTCTTGTCAAAATTTTGAGCCAAAAAGACATAATTAACCTTTTTACTTTGGTGTTCGAAAATATAATATAAACATGCATTTAAAATCTATTTATGTCAAATGACTAAAATGGACAAGCAAGTGATGACAAAAAACTTTGCTAAATGACCATATTGGGTCTCGTATGTATAGAGTTATCTTTTTAAAATATGTTTTTTCCTCAAACTTGTCCCCACGCCCACTTCTATGCATGCATTAATTTTATTTTTGTTTCTACATGTAGTAAAGTGTTGCATGCAATATTTTTGTTGATACGTGAAGTAAAATGATTCTCCAAATTTCATGCGATCCATGAGCATGAAATTGCTTGCAATCCAAAAGTGTCTCAGCAAACCAAATAACTCTCTTTATTCTAATGATAAGATTTTTATTATTATTATTATGGTCTTACACCAAATATTTAATTCAAGAGCGAATCATTGTTGAAAAGTAATTTATCTTCTTTTTAAAATATAGGAACATGTAGGGTCGGTATCTATAAATTAGCTAAAATTAGTTTTTTATCGTGCAACAAATGTCATATATATAGGGATTCCCACGTTTTCTTTATTATAATATTTTATTTTTTTCATTTGTTCAAAACGTGCAGTAAACAAACAACTCAAATTAGTTTATATCGTGTAACAAATGTCATATATAATGTAAACGATAATGTGAAAATTGTTATATCTATAAAATTAATGATTAAATTTCAATTAATGGTTAGTATTTTGGTGGCATGTAATGCATAACCTACCAAATAAAAATATAAAATAACTTCAACAATCGAAAATGATGATAAGAAATATCAAATGAATTTCTAAATTTACGAATATACATGTCTAGGTTCCTCTAAATAACCAAAAAAGAATATAGGAATGTGCATGCAAGTCTTTACACTTGACCAAAATCTACGAATATGAATAAAGTAAATTACTCAGCATCATATATATTTAGATCCCTTTAATATGCGAGTAAACAATTAACGTTTAGATCATATTCTTTCTTTACTCTGTTCTATTTATAAATAAAGTAATGTATGAATCAGCATATCCAATCTTTTGATCAATGATTACATTATCTCGTATTTAAAAATAAGAGAAACAAGGAAAGACGAGAGTATCACAACAATCATCATATTATTCTCTAATAGCCTAATTTTCAATGCTCCATTGATGTTAAACATAGATAAGATTGTAGTGAAAAAATCATATTCAATTTTAAATGAGGTATGTTTAGTAAGTTTTCAAAAATAGTATTGTTGAATTAGTGGTTATTAAGCATATATGACATGCTAATTCTAAACACCAATTTAAATGGGGTTTTGTTATCCTCATCGGCTTTTGTTTCATGAAGTGGCAACAAACCACTGTCTTCATCAATATATTAAGTCATGGCTAGTCCACGAAGTATGTCCATTATATGTATAGATTCTTTTGGTAAAATTACACCACTACTACTACTACTATTACTACTACTACTACTACTACTACTACAACTAATAATAATAATATAATAATAATACTAATAATAAAACCAATAATAATAATAATACTAATAAATAATCATACATAATGTTTTAAAATTATTATTCATTGTTATTATTATTGTGTCAATTATTAAGATAATTATTATTACTATTATTATTTATCATGTTTATGTTATTTACAATTATGTTAATGTTTACTCTTAATTTTAATACTACAATAATAAAAGGGTAACTATGTCATATTATAAAATATTTACTCTTATAGGTTCACTGGAATGCGTTTGAGAATGAAATGACATTCCCTCATATATATACGATTAGCACATTTCCATGTGTTTACTACTACTACTACTACTACTAATGTTAATACTAATAAATATTCATAAAATAATGTTTTAAAATGAATATTCATTATTATTATTAATTTATATTATTAATTTTATTGTTTATCATGTTTATGTTATTCACAATTATGTTAATGATTATTCTTAGACTTAATACTACAATATTACTCTTGTATACTAACACACCAAACATGGGTATGAAATCAGTATACTTTTATTATTATCTTTATTCCTTGAGAACGCTGAACATGTGATTCCCATTCTTATGTTAATTCTATTCGCAATCACATTTCCTTCCTTATCTAATTCTATATATGTTTCCAAAAAAAATTCACTGTACAAATCGCTAGTGTATATATATATATATATATAGCAGTTAGTTATTTTTGCATCATAGGGAACTCATTTAAAAATTGAAAATTGTGTTCATAAATTTTATGGTTAGTTTAATAATTTTATATATTATATTATTCAATACTCACTACAACAAGTTTATTTAATTTTTATTCTTAAAATCCCAAGTAATACTTGGGATTCGCAATTGCGAGCTGTTAGCCTAAAAGGCTTCTGAATCTTGATTTTGATGATCACAAACCATAAATGTGTTTAATGAGTTTGTTCAGTGTGCAAAAGCAAGGATGAATCAAGTTTGACTCCGACTTCAAGATTATTGAGCTAAAGAAGGAAGAAGAACATCCATCAACTTAAGGAGAAGATTCGAAAAATGAAGATGGAGTTATAAGGATGGAGACGGAAGTCATAAGGGATACCGGTTGTGGACTTGACTGGGGTTTTTGGGGCTTGCAAATAGTATATGCTCAATAGTGATTCTCAAACAACGTTTTTTTTAATGTGTGTTTTTGTACCTTACAAAATTTGTTCAAAAGAATCATTTTAAAAGAACCCAATCCTGACAGTCTTGGTTTCACCGGACAACCCATCGGCAACCGGTCAACCGGTGGCCAAAGGGTCGTCCGCCAGAGACCTGTCCACCGGACGAGGGTCTCTCGACCGGTCGACCGGCGAACAAGGGTCGTCCGCCCGAGACTTGTTCACCGGACGAGGGTCTCTTGACCTATCGACCGGCACTGGTCGGGCCAAAAATGCTGATTCAAAATATAGCCATTTGTGAACGTTGAAAGCATTAATTACACCATTTTCTCAGCTCTATTAAGAGCTCTCAACTGCAAAATTTGAAAGAGTTGATTCAAAGCAATTACATTTGAGTTCTTTCATTATCTTTATCTTTGAATCATCATTGAGCTATACTTGAGCAAGAAATAGTGAGCAATATTAAAAAAAAAAATATTCATTGTATTCATCTACCCTAAAAAGAGGGCTTTTATTGTGACTCCTAAAACACTTATCAAAAGAGAGAGTTAAATACGTTGAAAGGAAGGATTTATTTGTCAAAGGTGTTGAAGTGAAAGCTTTGTATTGAGAAGAGTTGTTTTTCTATTGTAAAGGTTGAACTACCATTGTAGTTGGTTTGTTGACTCACCAACATTTGAAGAGCCACCATAGTGAAGATTGTTGAAATCCTAAGGGGGGAGCTTGGGTCGTAGACTTAGGCGGGGGCCGAACCACGCTAAAATCACGATTTGCAATCTCTTTCTCTCAACTCTCTATTTGCATTATTTTATGCTCACCAAGTATTTGATAAATTGTCTTACTCACATTTTATATTACTAGAGTACATTTATATTTAAGATTGTTTTTGATTAATCATTGCTACTATATTAACTAATCGAAAAAGTAGTACTATTGCCTATATAACCTAATTCACCCCCATCCCCCCCTCTTAGGTTTAATTAAGGGACAACAAGTGGTATCAGAGTTAGGACTTTGCATATAGCTTAACATCTAGCAAAAAAAGATAAATGGCAAACAATATTACCTCTCCTTATTGTGAAGGTTATTCTACTAATAGGCCTCAATTGTTTACAGTTACAAAATTTCAATTATTGGAAAAACAAGATAGAGACATACATACAATCCGTTGACTATGCTCTATGGTCACTAGTGGAAGATGGCCCTTATGTTCTAATGAATGAGGTAATGGTTAAAGATGCCCCAAGTACAAGTGGAGTTGAGAAAGTCAAAACCGTTCAAGTTCCCAATGAAAGGAAATAGTTCAATGATCAAGACATTAGTATGATGACCAAGAACTCAAGAGCCAAGAACATTCTCTATTGTGCTCTAAACTAAACCGAGTATAGTCGTGTGAGTCAATGTGAAACTGCTCACGAGATTTGGAAGATGCTATACATGTCTTATCAAGGAACACCTCAAGTGAAGAATACCAAAATTGATCTTCACATTCACGAGTATGAATTGTTTCGTATGAAGGCCAGAGAATCACTAAATGAAATGCATCAAAGATTCTCCACAATCGTAAACAACTTAAGTGTTCTTAGGAAGAAGTATCCAAATGAAGAACTTAACCAGAAGATTCTTATGGCTCTTCCAAAGGAATACAAACCAAAGGTGACATCTATTAGAGAACCAACCGATTTCTCCACGATCATGGTGCATGAGCTCATTTGCAATCTTGAAACAGAGGAACTTGTATTAAATCAAGAAAAAAATACGAGCTGAAGAAGAAAAGAAGACAAGGAAATCACTTGCTCTCATTGCTCAATCTCAATTGAGTGATGAAGACAAAGATGATAGCGATCATGATGAACTTGCACTTCTTGCAATGAATTTTAAGAAGTTCTTGAAATACAAAAAGATGAAGAGAGTAAAGCCCATCAACAACAAAGTCAAGAGAAGATTCAAAGAAAAATTAGAAAAGACTAAAGAAGAGATAAAATGCTTCAATTGTGACAAACTAAGACACATCAAAGTAAAATGTCCAAAATTGATCAAAGCAAAGAAAAAGGCAATGAAAGCTTGCATTGAGGATGATGTATCAACCGGTGATGAAATTGGAAGTGAAACCGAAGTGGCCAATTTTGTGTGCTTCATGGCTAGAGATGATGATGTAACTCTTCGTCTTGTGATTAATCTTCTTCTTTGTCTTCTAATGATGATGAATGTACATTTGAGGAACTAACAAATGAATTTTCAAAACTACATGATAGTTTTCTTCTTGCACATTCAAAAGTAAAAAATCTTCAAAAAGAAAATGATGAACTTCAAAAGGAAATTAAGGAACTTAGAAATGAAAATGATACTCTTACCAAAGAAATGTGTGAATACTATCATTTAAAGTCCAAAAATAAATTAGAAATCAAAGATTTTGAAAAACAAGTTCTTGACCTACAAAATGATCTAGCTAGATTTTCAAAAGGTACAAAGGCCTTGGATGAAATTCTTGGTTCTAAAAAATCACCACTCGACAAGGGTGGAATTGGCTATGAGCCATTTTTTAAACCAAAATCTTCAAAAACCATCTTTGTAAAAGCTTCTCAATCCTCAATTGTCCATCCACCATTAAAAGAATTACAAAAAGTACAATTTGACAAAAAAGGAATTGGCTATAAGCCATATCAAAAAGTGTTGCAAAATTATTTTGTCAAAGCATCATCCTCTTGGAATGAAGGCTCAACATCAAGAGGATCGTTTAAAAGATGCACTTATTGTGAGAAGATTGGTCACAATGCATCACGATGTAGATTTAGAAACATGGTGGGAAGAGATTCTCATATTCCTTTATGGCTTAGACCCAAATGAGTTGTTAGATATGTTAGGACTTCGTACTAACACAAAAAGACCCAATAGAACCTTGGGGACCAAAATGAACTTGATTTGTTTCTATAAATGATAGGTTGCTCTAAAGGTGAAATATGAAGATACTTGGGTTATTAATAGTGGGTGCTCAAGGCACATGACAAGAGATGCATCTTTCTTTTATAAGATTGACAGAAACTTCAAAGGTAAAGTTAGCTATGGAGGAAATTTATGAGGCAAAGTCATTTGTAAGGGTAGCATAGGTGATATAAACTCTCTTTCTATTCATGATGTCTTGTATTTTAAAGGTCTTAAACATAATTTACTAAGCGTAAGTCAATTTTGTGATAATAGATTTAGAGTTGAATTTCTATCTACTTGTTGCAAGGTATATGATAAAGATGATAAAGTAATATTTGTTGGAAATAGATGTGATAATGTATATGTAATCAATCTTCATGAATTGAAGTGCCAAAATGTGACATGCTTAGTTACCATTAATGAAGATTCATGGTTATGGCATAGAAGACTTGGTCATACTAATATGGATTTACTTGCTAAGCTTTTGAGAAAAGAACTTGTCATAGGTCTTCTTAAGACTAGATTTCAAAAAGACCATCTATGTAATACATGTCAATTTGGAAAACAACATAAGACATCATTCAAAACAATTAACAAGGTAACCACATCAAGAGCTTTACAAAAATTACATATGAATCTATTTGGTCCAATGGATGTGGCAAGTCTAGGTGGATCTAGATATGTCTATGTTATTATAGATGATTACACTAGATTCACATGGGTAAGACTTCTTGCACATAAAAATGATGCTTTCAATGAATTTGCTAAACTTTGTAACAAAGTGCAAAATAAGAAAGGCTATTACATAAATTGCATTGATAGTGATCAAGGCACCGAATTTATAAATGTATCTTTTATGGATTATTGTGAAGAACATGGCATTGAACATAATTTTTCAGCTCCTAGAACTCCTCAACAAAATGGGGTAGTAGAAAGGAAGAATCGAACACTACAAAAATGACAAGAACAATGTTGAGAGAAAATAACTTCCCAACATACTTTTGGGGTGAAGCCGTAAATACCGCATGTTATGTGTTAAATCGTGTGCTAATTAGACATTTTTTAAAGAAAACACCCTATTTATTATGGAAAGGTAGAGCACCAAATGTATCTCATTCTAAAGTGTTTGGTTGTAAGTGTTTCATCCTAAATATAAAAGAACATCTTGGCAAATTTGATTCTAAATCGGATGAAGGACTTTTTATGGGTTACTCTTCAAGAAGTAAAGCTTATAGAGTCTTTAACAAAAGAAACATACTTATCGAAGAGTCTATGCATGTGAATTTTGATGAAACTAATCATTTCGATCCGAGAAAGAATAATGATGATGTAGGTGTTTCCAAAGTTGACACTCAAATCTTACCTACAACTATCGGCAATGAGGGAACCTCAAGAGATTCAAAGGAGACAAATATTGAAGAAATTCAAACCTCAAAGGATGATGAAACTCTAGAAAGTCCACAAGAAAATGTACAACCAATGCAAAATGACCAAGAAATGACAACAAATGATGATCTACAAAATATTGGAAGTTTGTAAGAGATCATCCAAATGATCAAATTTTTGGTGATCCTTCAAAGGGAGTAAGAACTCGCTCTAATCTAAATGCATATTGTGAACATGTTGTCTTTCTTTCTCAAGTAGAGCCTAAAAATGTTAAAGAAGCTTTAGATCATGAAGATTGGATAGTTATCATGCAAGAAGAATTAAATCAATTTGAAAGAAGTAAAGTGTGGCATCTAGTTGAAAAACCTAAGGACTATCCCATAATTGGTACAAAATGGGTTTTTAAGAATAAGTTAGATGAATCCGGAATTGTAACTAGAAACAAAGCTATACTAGTTGCTCAAGGGTATAATCAAGAAGAATAGATAGATTATGATGAGACTTTTGCTCCAGTGGCTAGACTTGAATCCATTTGTATGCTTCTTGTTTTTGCATGTTTTATGAACTTTAAACTATATCAAATGGATGTTAAAAGTGTCTTTCTAAATGGCTATCTTAAGGAAGAAGTATATGTGAAACAACCACCCGGATTTGAGGACACTAACTTGCCAAATCATGTATACAAACTGAATAAGGCATTATATGGCCTTAAGCAAGTATCTAGGGTATGGTATGATAGGCTTAGCAACTATTTACTTAAAAAAGGGTTCCCTAGAGGCAAATTAAATTCCACTTTCTTTGTTAAAACAAAAGGCAAAGATATATTGCTTATGCAAATTTATGTTGATGATATAATCTTTGGTGCTACTAATGAATCCCTTTGTGAGTATTTCTCTAAGTACATGCACAAGGAATTTGAGATAAGTATGATGGGAAAATTAAATGTCTTTCTTGGACTCCAAATCAAACAAACATAAAAGGATACTTTCATCAATCAAGCCAAGTACACTAAAGAACTTATCAAGAAGTTTGGGCTTGAGTCAGCAAAAGAAATGAGTACACCAATGTCAACATCAATCAAGCTTGACAAAAGATGAGGAAGGTAACAAGGTAGATGAAAAGCAATATCAAGGTATGATCGGAAGTCTTCTTTATTTAACTGCTTCTAGACCCGATATTGTATTTGCTGTGTGCTTATATGCTCATTTTCAATCATGTCCTAAAGAGTCTCAGTTAAATGCTATAAAAAGAATCATTAAATATCTTAAGGGGACTATAGATTTAGGATTATGGTATCCAAAAGACACCTCATTTGAACTGGTAGGATATTCAGATGCGGATTATGCATGAGATCGAGTAGACAGAAAAAGTACTAGTGGATGCTGTCAATTTCTAGGACATTCATTAATCTCTTGGTCTAGCAAAAAGCAAAATAGTGTAACTCTCTCTACGGCTAAAGCTGAATATGTATCTGCTAAAAATTGTGTGGCACAAATTCTTTGGATGAAATAAAATCTGCTTGATTATGGTCTTGTTTACGATAGTATGCCTATTAAATGTGATAATACAAGTGTCATTAATCTCACTAAAAATCCCATTCAACACTCCAGAACCAAACATATTGAAATTAGTCATCATTTCATTCGCGATCATGTTCAAAAAGGAGATGTTGTGCTCAACTTTGTTGATTCTGTAAATCAATTAGCTGATATTTTTTCCAAACCATTGCATGAGAATCAATTTTGTGTAATAAGAAGAGAGTTAGGTATGCTTAAAATGTGTTGAAAAGTGTAACTTGCAATTTTTTTTTTTTTTTTGTGTACTGCACTTTCTGACAGAAAGTGCACCACCGGAAGAGGGGTCTTTTACCGGTCGACCGGTGAAGCACACCCTCGTCCGGTAAATGTGCCTCGGGCGGACGAGGGTATGACACCGGACGACCGGCACGTTCGCCCCTCGTCTGGTCGTGACACTGACGGGAAAAAGGTTTAAAAACTTCAAAATTCATCTTCAAACTAAAATTCTTCTTCATTCACAACTCTTCAACTTTTCATTCTCTCCCACTTTAATTCCACTACTTTGCATTGTCTTCTATTATCTTCAAAATCTCATCCTTACATCGCAAGCAAAAAGGCCAAACTCCCAAGCTTCACAACTTTTCCAATTTTCTTTCAAAAATTTTCCAAAACTCTTTAACAATCTTTGTTGCACCCCAAGTGCTCGACAAAATTCATCAACCAAACTTTATTGCCAATTCTCTTGCATACTCATGGCATCATCGTCTCGACAAGCATCTAAGAGACAACGGACTGCATTTAGGCCTCATACCATTGATCCTTGTGATCCAATGTACGTGATCACACCGGGAGATTTTTCTAAAAAGGATATATTATGGGGTAAACGCATTGATCCTTCAGACTTTTTAGATTCCACTCATCCCGATAAACTGCTTCGTCATCAACAATGGCTTTCCTTGTTCGGACTCGAGGACATCAACTGTGATCTATGGGTTCGTGAATTCTATGCCTATGCAGTAGAAGGTGAACAAGCCGGTGTACGAGGGATAAAAAGTAAAGTAAGTGGTGTTAACATCTTTGTAAGTGAACAGGACGTGGCTAACCTATTTGGTATTCCACATCGTGGTCTCAGACTCTACATAGTTGTCAACTTACCAAGTGAACTCCACACAGACGCTTTCAAAGAAATGTGTACAACACTATGGGAAGGGACGGGGAAGTTGGAAGAGTTCATGCCCAAGAGAGATCAACTCTGTGCCGAGAAACATTTGCTTCTCTATATCCTCAATCAATCTATCATGCCTCGCAATATAAAAGACGGGACCATTCCATCCTTCACGGGTTATGTGTTGCACCTCATGTACAAAAAGGTAAAAATCAACCTTCCATACATTATACTTAGTCATATGCTGGCCTTTAAGAAGAAATCTCTGCCCTATGGGATGATCTTGTGTCATCTGTTCCGTCTTAGAGGTCTCGATCGTATTGGTCAATTTGAACCCTTAAATGACTCCACCCACCTCCTTGACAAGTATTGCTTAGATAGATAGACCATGGCTCGGGAAAACAATGACATTGTCTACATTCAGCAACGTCAATTCCGCAAGGTTCAACCTGAAGTAGTTGATGATCTAGAGAACTATGACCTTGGGGAAGAGGGTGATGAAAGTGAGGCTACAAGTGAGAGCGATTAAGGAGCTCCCGCAGGAAGAGATGCTAATGTTAGTCCTTCCTGGGTTGATATTGGTGGTGCTAGTTCGTCCACAAGAAGCAGACCCCGTCCAGTAACTCTTGAAGAAGTCAATACCAAAGTTGATAATCTGACTTCAAAAGTTGATCAGTTATTCTTGACTGTTGATGAAGTCAAGACTGAGATGAAAGGCATGAACAAGATGTTTGTGAAGCTCTATGAGAAATTCATGAAGGGTTAAGCCAATTGTCATGTGATGCTTAGGATACTTCTCTTTCTCCTTCAACAATCATGTTTTTACTTCATGCACTCTTTTGATACTTTGTTTTTTTTAAAACTCCATTACTTTAGTAGTTTTCCTTTCTATGACTAGCTCTCCTTTGTGACTTTGTGTCAAGTGTTTGGTGTTCAAATCTAGACATGTCTTTCTTTGCTTGCTAATGTTATGTGTATTATCTTCATGTTTTGCTGATGACAAAAAAGGGGAGATAAATACCAAAAATTGTATAAATAATATAAGCATATATAAAAAGAAGCATATATAAAAAGAACTCATACATTAAAAAGAACTCATACATTAAGGGGGAGTTATTATGTATGCACCTATTGAGGGGGAGATTTTGAATAAACTTATATCTTAAGATTCAAACAAACTCAAATTGCACAAAATGCTAAATACTCTTTCAAACTCATTATGCTTACATTGTTATTATTTGAAATAAGTTTTGTCATTACAAAAAGGGGGAGATTGTTAGCCTAAAAGGCTTCTGAATCTTGATTTTGATGATCACAAACCATAAATGTGTTTAATAAGTTTGTTAAGTATGCAAAAGTAAAGATGAATCAAGTTTGACTCCGACTCCAAGATTATCGAGCTAAAGAAGGAAGAAAAACATTCATCAACTTAAGGAGAAGATCCGAAGAATGAAGATGGAATAAGGATGGAGACGGAAGTCATAAGGGATACCGGTGATGACTTGACTGGGGTTTTTGGGGCTTGCAAATAGTACATGCTCAATAGTGATTCTCAAACAACGTTTTTTTTTAATGTGTGTTTTTGTACCTTACAAAATTTGTTCAAAAGAATCATTTTAAAAGAACCCAATCCTGACAGTCTTGGTTTCACCGGACAACCCCTCGGCAACCGGTCGACTGGTGGCCAAAGGGTCATCCGCCAGAGACCTGTCCACCGGACGAGGGTCTCTTGACCTGTCGACCAGCGAACAGGGGTCGACCGGTCGGGCCAAAAATGTTGATTCAAAATATAGCCGTTTGTGAACGTTGGGAGCATTAATTACACCATTTTCTCATCTCTATTAAGAGCTCTCAACTGCAAAATTTGAAAGAGTTGATTCAAAGCAATTACACTTGAGTTCTTTCATTATTTTTATCTTTGAATCATCATTGAATTATACTTGAGCAAGAAATTGTGAGCAATATTATAAAAAGACATTCATTGTATTCATCTACCCTAAAAAGAGGGCTTTTATTGTGACTCCCAAAACACTTATCAAAAGAGAAAGTTAAACACGTTGAAAGGAAGGATTTCCTTGTCAAAGGTATTGAAGTGAAAGCTTTGTATTGAGAAGAGTTGTTTTTCTATTGTAAAGTTTGAACTACCATTGTAGTTGGTTTTTGGACTCACCAACATTTGAAGAGCCACCATAGTGAAGATTGTTGAAATCCTAAGCGGGGAGCTTAGGTCATGGACTTAGGCGGGGGCCGAACCATGCTAAAATCATGATTTGCAATCTCTTTCTCTCAACTCTCTCTTTGCATTATTTTCTGCACATCAAGTATTTGATAAATTGTCTCACTCACATTTTATATTTCTAGAGTGCATTTCTATTTAAGATTGTTTTTTATTAATCATTACTAGTATATTGACTAATCGAAAAAGTAATACTATTGCCTATATAACCTAATTCACCCCCCCTCTTAGGTTTAATTAAGGGACAACACGGGCATTTGAATTTTGTTGTTGTCTTAAATTTTCGTATATCAAGAATTTGAATTATTATATTTAATTGCATTTGGTTGAAGCAGGAACTTATATTTTGATTTTGATTTGAATTTGTGATAGCAGAAAATAAAATTTTTGGGTAAGTGTTCAAACGCAAACATTTATTCTCTTTTTGACACGTGGGTATCATAAATTGAAAATTTCGCGGATTCCCTATGTTCTGTCACCTCAACTCTCACCATTCTCACTCTCTACCAACAATATTTTCCAATGTTTGAAGCAATGAACATGCAAGTTTTACTCTTTTTTTATTTCTTATGTTTTTTATAATTAATGATTCATCGTCTTCAATTAATGATAAATTTGCAATTTATTTTGTTCTTATACCCCTAATTACTACCTCACCATCATCAATAACTTGAACCATAAAGTTTACATTTACGATTATTATCTAGAATAAAATACTACTTAGGTAATATTTAATTGTATTATATGACATAGGATACAATTATTATAAATAAAAAAATTCAGCTCAGTTAATGCATTGGTTAGTATTAATGGAAAGTAGTCATATTTCCTTTCTTATTAAATGTAACTTAACCTACACGCAAAATCCTACAATGTGCCTTTGTATGGATAAGTCACGTCAAAATGGGTCTTCAATTTTGTTTTCAAAATTACTGAATTTGGATTATCTCATAACTAGAAGTTTGTTTTAATTTTTGACAATACATTTTAGTCGTTTATTTACTTAACAAAATCACGTTATCTCCAATTTTCGTAATTTGAATTTCAAATGGGTGGTTGTGATGTAATGTTAGAATAAATTCTATTTATGAGAGGATACTAAAATGTTCAATTTTGCTATGTCATGAATTTGAATATTTTTTCATTTCTGCTTCATCCTTGTTAAATCGGGAAATTAATTTTTCATTACCATTTGAAATTCCTTATAGTGGGAAATTAAAATTTCAATTGTATTTCAACATTATACATGCGAGATCTTCAATTTTGATTTATTACACTATGAAATTAGTAAAATTTTGCTATGGCTTGAATCTGAATATTTTTAATTTCCGTTAGAGAGAGAAATTAAAATTTTCATCATGATTTGAAATTCGTTTTAGCGGGATATTAAACTTTCATTCGTATTTCAACACTGTACGAATTGGATTTGCAACTTTGATTTATTACGCTATGGCAGGAACTTAAATTTAAAATTTGATCATGACTTGGTTACATATGAAATTCGTAAAGCGGATGATTAATGGATAATGAAGTAAAAACTTCGATTTTGCAACTAACTAAATTAGGTCCCAGATATCGCTAATTCTATATTTTATTTTATTTTAGTGTTTCAGAAAACATGTACCAGACATTTTGTTAGCGTTTTTTTTTCAATTTTTTTAGGGATATGATAATTTAATTTTTGCTAGTAATGTATAGTAAAAGTAACAGGAAAAATGGAATGCATGCAATCGATGTCCTTGGTTCAAAATCGTTTGAAATGAGATAGAAAAGTACCGACACAAAAAGAAAAAGATAAATTGAAAAGTAAGAATAATAGTCAAATCTATTGTCACAATCTCATAAATGTATCTCATAATTACACCTATACTAGATGCCATCATCATCATAATAAATGGTCGTTCTCGTGTCGGGGAAACGGGGTATTCAGGGTAATGAATGTGGGTTGTTGATTTGAATCAATGGTCCACGTTTATTATACTTTTTTTTTAAAAAATAATTGTAATTACAAATTTATCCTTGACTGCTTTTAATGTTGTAGGACCCACATTGTATTTGACTAATTTACTGTTCAACATTTTTTAAAGCATTAATTATATTTTAACACGTAATTACTTTATTACCCTTGGATTCGCTAATTTCACTGGGACTCACATTGCACTAATAGTACAAGAGTTAAATGTCTATTTTGCCCTTAAAAATGGTCAATTATTAAATTGTCCTTGACATTTAAAAAGATTTTAAAAATGTGAAATTACTTTTTACACCTTTATTGGTATTCAAAGCTTCCCAGACACACTTCCTCACACACACAAAAAAACACACACACACACACTTACCTCTCCCCTCTTTATCATTTTATTCACTGCGATTGTTCCCATAAGCTTCTCAGACACCTCCCATAAGCTCGACCCCTTTCTCTGTTTATTTTCTTCAGGAAAAAAAATTCATCTTTTATCTTCTTTAACTATCAGTTCAATGTCTTCGTCTTATCATCAAACATCATCGTCGTTGAGCATCCCCATCACTGTCGTGGAACTTCAAGCTAGTCATTTCACGGAACAAATGTGAGTTTATTTGTATCATTCAACATTCAAAAGACAGAAATTAAAATAGATATATGTAACTTTTTGTTCAATGTTCTTCACAACCCCCCATAATTTCCTCACTTTATCCTTTTCCCTGAATCTCTCTTCCCTTTTTCCTTTTCTTAAATCATCTCTCTACTTCAATCTCATAGGTGTGTGTTTGTATGTGTTTATCCAAACTCTTTCATCATTTTTCTCAAATATTCCCTTTATTTTTGGAAAACCTCAATCTTTTTATCAAGAAATTATTAGTTTTCTTCAACCCCTCTAAACTTAGATTTGCATTTGTATTGGGTGTTGTTAGGTTTGATTTAAATTTAAAAATACCCATTCACCTGAAGTTGACGGCTGGGTTGCTTGAGGGACTCGAACTGGTGACTTCTGGGAGTATTGAGCTACTTGAGCTTATGATGCTTTTTTACATAGTGTTTGGAAGCAATTTATGTGTAGAATTCATTTCATTTATAAATGAATTTTTCGTGGAATTCATTTACAAATTAATTCTCTTGTTTGGAAATCTAAAATAATATTAAGTCAATTCTGTTATTTGTAAATCCAAATTATGTTTAGAACACATATGAAATTAGAATTAACATTTGTATTTTACTTAAATAGCCTTCTTTTATTCAATTGAAATTAGACAATCATATAAGTATTATCTTCTTAATTCATTATTGATTCGTGGTATTATTATAAAAATTCAAAAGAAAAAAAAAAGAAATATTTTTAAAAAATTTAAACATTACAAAATAATCATAATAACTTTAAGTTCAACCGTAAGTTTAACATAGAAAAATAACTATACAAATTTTTTTTTATAAGTATATCAAATGAATTAAGATATCCCATCTAAAGGCTTGGTTTAGTTTAGTTTAGTTTATATCAAATAAATTAAGACAAAATATTACAAGGCAATAGTACCAGAAGATACCAATTCTAAGATTTCCAAGATAGCACATATTTTAGATCTGGTAGAAGTCTACAAAGACGTGTTATGAAAAGAAAGATGATTTTGACTTAGCATAAAAATGATTGCGAAACATATAAAACACTTGCATGACAAAGATTTAAAAGTTTTCATATTTAAAAGACGTATGTTTTTTTTTTTCTTTTTTTAGTTTTTAACTAGCAAAGTCAAAAATCTGAGGGTAGTTTTGTCCTCAAAATATTCACAGTAGAATTAAAAATCATGGATTTACAAATTCCACCTCCTGAACTCGGATTTGAGTAAGGCTTGTACAAATTCAAGAATTGTAAATCTTAAATTTGTAATTCTTTAAAAATGTGCTACCAAACAAAAAAATTTGGATTTGTAAATGAATTCCATAAAATTTTGTGAAATTTATTTGTTCTAAACAGTCTGTTAGTGTTATAACATTGAGAAGTAACTTTTAAAAATTATATGCTCTGCTGATTATTTCTTGTGTTTTTTTATTTATTTTTATTTTTTGTAATAAGTAGCTTATAATGCTCTGGTGTTTTAGCTTTTTCATTGGAAAGATTTAAGATTTTCACATTTACATTCTTTTTAGAAGTATTAGAACTGAATTTTTTTTTCCCTGTTGTTTAATAGATTGTTGGAGACTTGACAGACCCAGAGACAGCTTTGTGTCGAAAAGACAAGAAGGCTGCTTTGGAGTTAAAGTTCAAAGGTAATCAATGCTTCTCAAACGGAGATTATAGCGAAGCTATACATTTTTATTCACAGGCAAAGATCAATTCTTTGTCTTGACTGTTTTGTGTTCGTTATCTTGTTTTTAAGTTTATGTAAAGAAACTAGGAAAAGATAAGAAAATTGTTAAAAGAAAGCCAGACCCGTAACCATAATTGTGCAGGTAATTAGATTCAAGAACTTAGGTACCGATTGGTATACTGGAATGAGGTTAGAATGAAATGACATTCTCAATTATTTTTTATTCCCATGCTTGGTATAAAAGAATGAATTTGGGAATCTCATTTCAAGGTAATGTCATTCCCGCGTATATGGGAATAGTCATTCCAGAGCAAACCCATGGGAATGAGCCATCCCATGTATTTTGGAATGAACTTGACTATTATACCCTCATGTTCAATAATAATAATAATAATAACAAAAAAATAATAATAATAATAACAATAATAATAATTAAAAAATATAATAATAATTATTATTAAAAAATACTAATTATTATTATAAAATAAAAATAATATAAATTATTATTAAAATAATAATAATAATTATTATTAAAAAATAATAATAATAATTATTATTATTATAAAAAATATTTTTATAATAATAATAATTATTATAAAAATAAAAATAAAAGCAAAAACTAAAAATAAAATAAAAATACAAGTAATAATAATAATAATAATAATCAATAAAATTAAAATAACAAAATAATAATAGTGATTGAAATAATAATAATAGTAATAAATAATAAATAAAATAATAAAATTAAATATAAAAATATTGATTAAAATAATAATGATAAAAATAAAAATAATTATAATTATAATAATACCAAACAAAATAAATATAATAATAAAAGAGTAATCGTATCATATTTTTAATACTATAATAATAAAAGGGTAATATTGTCATATTATATAAGACATTCACATTACTACTCTTCATTCCTAGAACATACCAAACATGTTATTCGTATTCCCAAGTTCATTTCATTCCTTGGCCCATTTCATTTCTATCGAAATCCATTACATTATACCAATCGCTACCTTATATGTCATCTTGGAAGCCATTTAGTTATCAATGTGTGATGATTGTTCTGCAGTGACTTCCCTATGGGTAGTCTAATTTTGGATCAGAATATGGTTCCCTATGTGTAGTCTAATTTTGGATCAGAATATGGACTATTAGCAAAGCGGAAAAAGTATACAGAGTTGACTTGCGATGCTCGGATGCTTAATTTGGTTATATTCACATTCTTGCATATGATTTACTTTTGTTTTTTAGGTATTAATTTGTACAGTCGTAAAAGTTGTTAGAACTATAACTGCATCAGTTGTGTCCATTTCTAAGCTGAAAACAAATATGTAATGAAGGAAAAAAAATCTTTTTTAAGCATTAGAATTAGAGAGTAAATTTAAAATCTACAAATTAAAGTAGGAGAGTAATTTAAAATCTACAAGTTAGAACTGTAACTGCATCAGTTGCGACACCATTCCTTCCTATCAAGAGTCATCTCCTCTATGAGATCTATACACCTGAGGTCTCGTCTAATTGTCTCCGTCCAAATAATTTTAGGTCTACCTCTACTTCTCTTCTAATGTATTATTTATAAACCTTCGCACTTTCTAACAAGCACCTCAACAGGTCATCTCCTTACGTAACCAAACCATCTCAGACGATTTTCCCTCATCTTATGTGGAAAATTGGACATTCTGAAAAAAAAAAAAAGGTGGGGTTGAGTGGACTAGTAATGCAGTCTTTATACATTGCTTTACTTGGGTGAAGAGATGAGCTAGAAAAGCAGGAAGTGGAGTATGACAATGAAAAAAATGATGGAGTTGTAGTTATCTATAACCCTTTATTTTAATTTGTGCTTCTCGATCATAGAAAATTAGAAGATAAAATTTCCATCCCTTTTGCCTCAAGTTCCTAGCACTGCATCCTTGCTGAACGTACAAGTATTATTTCTGTGCTTCCAATTGATTGTGGGAGCTTAATCTGTTAATTTTACTTCCCCGCTAAAAGATTGTATTGGTTGCAGTTTTTAGTTGAATTTCATAAGGACTCTAGTTGAGGCCAAAGGCCTTTTTTATCTGTTTGGATAATTAGTTAGTTTGGCCCCCCAAAAAAAGAAAAAAATTACTAGTTAGTTTGGCATGAAAGTGAGCCTTTATTCAATATTGTTTTTTCTCATATAATCAGAGATGTAACTGTGATAATTTTCTTAATGAATAGAATAGGCACTTTGTGTTCCTCCCTCACATGTTGATGACGTTGGCGGAGATATCCTTGTGACGCTATATGTAAATCGTGCAGCTTCATTTCATGCGAGTTCTTATGAGTTTTTATAAGTTTGTACCATGTATATGAAATTACATTTGCTAGTCCTTATTGTTGAGTACACAAGGTGTATACATGAATGATAGTTCCCTCATCAGAAATAATGTATACTCTAAAGTTCTGGATCAAGTAAACTTGCAGGCGGTGACTTGTAAATTTTCCAAGCTATACCAAGGTGAAAGTGCTTTAATTAGTAGTTCTACTCTGTTTTCTTTAGTTATTCATGATCTTGATTTAATCATGTGTTCTGTTAAACTCATTGCTGATTATATTCAGTGGTAGCATGAGTAAACTAGTAATGGTCAAAGGGAAATCAATGAATCTAACTTTGACCCCAAACCGTTCATTTTTTATATGTTGCTGTTACACACAACTAGCTATCTTTACCTGAAGCAACTCAGAAAAAAGGAGTCCTACGTACTTTGGGGATTTGTTTGTTGTTAGACAGGCTTCTATGTACTATTTCCTTCCTGATAGTTGTCATGAATGATGATTTGATAAGGAATTACTTTAACAGTTTCATATCTACTATTCAGCCTATTAGACCTATCACCTGGCAATCTCCTTGGAATATCTTGAACAACTATAGACAGAATATCTGCCGAATTAATTAGAAATGAATTGTTTTAAAAATTCAACAATCTTTTCAGTTTTTTTTTTTCTTTCATGAGACTTCTGTGGATATTATATGACCAGACCTTACGGTAAGCTTGGTTTAGGACAGGTAAGGCAAATGCTTCTTTTGTATGTTGGTTTGGAGCTCTTTTTTCATTTGAATTGGGGCAAACTTGAAGCTTCATTGATAATTATAGCCTAGCTTGTAGATTTTTGTTCACATGTATGTCAACGTCAATTAACCTGCAAAACATATTTCATTATATGAAATTTCAAATTATGTTTCTCTCATTTGTGGTGTGTTAAGAAGTCGTTTTATATCATGAGGTGCAACATTTTCAAACTCTACTTTAGGCTAGTAAATTGGTTTCTGACTTGATGTTCAACTCGGTAACAATATGATTTTGTTTCCATTTTCCTATCTTTCCTATCTTATTTCAGTATTTTTCTTATTGGCTGAGATAAACCGTTAATGTTTCCTTTTTAACTGCCAATTAGCTAATCCTTCTGTAATTTTGTAGGTCAAATATTTAATGAAGCCCCTTACTACATGGCACTTCCTAAGAAGAAACTATGTCCAGAAGTTGATGGTTGAAGTGCTAGAGTAATTATAGCTTACCGACCCCGCCCTTCCCCCTCCGGCCCGAAAGGATAAAAAGGAGAAAGAGAACCAAGAAAAAGAAGTATAATATGGTGTACAAATCTTCAATTCTTTATATTCCATGTCGCTTAAAATCGAAAGGAGGTTGAATAACTTGTTCCACATGGATCCTGAAAAATAACCTAATTAGCATCCACTTCGCTTAAGCAGGAATTGAATTTAATCCTTATTGTAACGCAAATATGTTGTTGATGTTGTTGATAGAGATAGCATATTTATATCTGAAACTAAGTTACATGAACTCTTGAAGAAACCTTTTTGAGCGGGATTCCTTTGCTTCTCCTTGGAAACAAAATTGAAAAGTTAGAAGCCCTCACAAAGCAAGCACTGATGGATTGACAATGATATATTCGTGATGCAAGAGAATTTCATAACATTGACAAGGATTCGTTTTTTTTCTTTCTTTTTTTTTTGGTCAATAGATTACAATTAGCGCAGTAGGGTGTTGATAACTTCAACTTGTCACAAACATGCAGCGGTGTCTAGTAAGGATTGAACTAAGAAGCTTATCACTTGGTCCCATGGCATGCTTTATTTGAACCAAGTTTTAAGTAACTTCTCCACTGTTAATAGTAATGAGCGAGGCAAATCAAAATTGAAGATTCATTTAACGAAATTCAATTGCAAATAAAAATTTTATTTTCTGCTATATTCAAGCCAAAAAAAAAAAAAAGAACAAGTTCTCACAATTATGAAACTCAAGTACTCACAATCACGAAATTCAAGTGTTCCAAAAAAGAAATCATTAAACTGAAACTAAAATTTATGAACCTAGAAATTTCAATTTGAAATTAGTTCCCGCCAACATGAAATTAAAGTCATAATTCAAATTCAAATTCCCACTTTAAAAAGATTCACATCAAAATGAAATTCAAAATTCCCGTTAAAGAGGAATTCAAGTTAAAATCAAAATTTCAAGTTTCTGCAATAACGAAATTTAAGTCAATACCATAATTCAAGTGCAAATGAAAAATCATTAAATTGCAAATAAAAAATCTTAAACCTAAAATTAAATTTCATGATCACAAAATTAAATTAGGAATTAGTTCCCTATGATATTACAAACTGAAAATGGGCATCTTATATATTACAAAGTGAAAAATTAAAATTACATCTATGCGCATATCCATGTGCTAGACACAATTACGAAATGAAAATAGGTCCATATACCTCATAACTAATCATGCACATGTCCAAGTGCAAGACGCAATTCCACAAATTCTACCGAAGCAATAATATAAGTAAAATTACTATCATAAAAAAATTAGATTAAGCAAAAGAACATCATGAATGTAAGGACACCACCAATATAAGCATAATAATAAAACTAAACCTTACAGGACTTAAAATACCTTAATTTCGCAAGGTTTTCTGGATAAGCACGCGGTCAGCAGACGTAAAACAGCATCAGACAAGTTAACAGCTGATGTTGAGTTGCATTTGTGGGATATGAAATTGGAGAAGTAAATGAAATGAGAAGATAATGGAGGCTTCAGATGCATTTGCCTCAACTAAGTATCTCAGCGTTTTACCAATTCTAATTTTCCAACCACAAGAAAAAGGGCAGAGGAAAATTGACCAAAAAATGATATGGGACATCCAAAGATAGAAAGAATGGCCACATTTTTTTATTTTCTTTAAATAAATAGATCCTGTTTACACGACACTTGCCACATAACTGTGAACGAAGTACAAGTGATGCTGATTTAGACGATAGATATTGTTAGTGATTGATCTTCTACAATCAACATTCCTCAATTCTTTCACTTAATTTTTTTTTAATAAGTTAAAAGCACGAAATTATTGATAAAAACAGAAATTCAAGTTTAAAAGAAAAACATTTAAAATCTAAATGCTATTCTAACTTAGGGAATGACTGCACATCTTCAGATATATAATCAAATCACTACAGAACAAAGCATAAGATCTTTTAGCAAAAAAGAGAATTGATACAGAAAAATTGACCAGTAATTACAAAAGTAAAAAGAAAAAGGAAAAGAAAATTGACTTCCATGAGTGTAGATACATCTTGGATGACACTGAAAATTTATGGGTGAAAACATAGACACTGCAATTGATCAAGCCACCCACCTACAATATTCCAGAAATCTATAAGGATATGCAACCAAGATTATACTCGAGCGAAAGAAATGGAATAAACCAAAGGCAATCTACTTTTTCAATCATTACACATACAAAAGTATCGGGTTTCTCTGTGTAATACAACAATTCTTTTGTAATTGGATCAGCTAGCAATTCACCAAACTGGTTGGCTCATTCAACAGAAACCTATGTACAGAGATATATAAGTATTGAAATTGCTCATTAGATATACTCTATTTCTATCACTATAGATAGAACTGCACGGTATAGATCAATGAGATTATGCATAAAGTGTTACCTTAATGACCAATAACGTACAAATCCCACCATATATTTTATGAGGCTCTGCAAAGAGCATAATAAGATGAATAAATTACATTCTTTTGGAACCATACATGAATACATAAATCATGTTTTGGATCACAAGAATAGTGATAACTTAAATATTCCACTCTTAACATATGATGATTTGCAACAATAAGTTCTATGAGAAGAAAAACAAGAAGTTGTATGTAAGAGCCTACCAAGAATGTCTAGAAGTAGAAAATTGCAACAGACATCACACTCAAGCAAAAAGATGTGCCACTTCCATGAGAGGACGCGTACAATACCAATTAGGAAATGCTGGTAAAATTAATGCAATTTGTTCAATGCTACCACAAAAAAGGCGCAATACTCACTTCTAAAATTACTGAATATTCCTGAAATATCAACTAAAATGCAACCAAACCCTCCTCAGATAATCACAGAAAAGTAGAAAACACCTGAAAAATACAATATTTACTATCAGACTTAAAAAAAAATGCAGAAACGCCAAAAATAAGCAAATCTCACTGATTACATGACATAAAACGGATTTATTTAGCAAAAAATAAAACATAAAAATAGATTTACAGATTTGGGATTGGATGAGGAAAAAAAATGAATGAAAAGTACTTATACGAACCCCACCTCTAACACAACCAACCCTACCACTATCAACATCAACCCCACCAACACCACCACACACAAAGCTATTGGAGATGGAGGTTTGGGATCGGATGAGAAAAAAATGAAGAATATTTATTCAGATAATAAATTATAATACAATAAATATAGGTATTTTTAATAGATTTTGCAGATTGTTAAAGATTTATTATTATTATTATTTTTTTTTTGGTTAAAGATTTAATGAAAAAAAAATGGACGGGAACTTATTAGAAAGAACTGTAGGGAGAGAGATAAAACGATGTTTGTGTGACAGGGAAAGAGAAAACATGTTTTATTTGCTATTTGATATAATCAATGGTTCAGATTTGCTCGTTGTGTTGTGGAAGACCTTGGTCATTGGATGGAGTAGTGGAGTGTTAGATTCCACTACTTTGATTTAATGGTTCAGATTTGGTCGTTGTTTTGTTGTGGATAAATTTTAGTTGTTGGATTGAGGCAGCATGATGTCAGATTCCACTAAGATAAATTAAGGGCATTATGGTCATCAAATAAAATTGTACAAAATCAATAACTCATGGTATAATGCCTTTAATGCATTGACAAGCTACAAATATGCACACCTAGACAATTATATCCTACTATTCCTTCATTTCAACTCTAACAACTTGTTTGGATTCATATTTTTAAAGGAAAGTAAACGAAGGGGAGGGGATAAGAAACTTTTTCCCTTGTTTGGATTGTAATTTTGAAACAAATAAAAAATAATGGAGGCGTACGAAAATCCTTCTATTTTTTTTAATTGGATGAATTTTTCAAACCTTCCAATTTGGGGTGTTTGGAGGGGAAAGGAAAGGTTTCACCGCAAAAAGTCTTTTTTGTCCCTACATATCTCATGGTTATAAAAATAAAAAAGGGTACTTAAGTAATTTTACATTTAAAATTCTCTTTTTTCTTTCATTTCCTTCTCCAATCCAAACAAAAGATCATAAAATCTATTACTTTCCTTTTCATTATTATTTTTTTACAATCCAAACAAGATAATTCATTTCCTTTCCTTTCTTTTATTTTTTTTCCTCCACTTTACTTTCCTTTCCATTTCTTTGTGCAATCCAAACACTATGTAAATTATCACTTTTTTTTTAATCAAAATCACAAACTTTTTTTTTCTCTCTCTCTTAATTTTACATGTTAAATAAGCATATACATAGAACGTGCTAAATAGGTATTGAAAATATGGTGATAAATTAATGATATGATCCATATTCTAATTTTTAAAATATTATATTAGCTTTTTCTTTAATATTAAAGTTATATTCCTAAGAGAATTTAAATAACATAAGAAAGTATACGAGCTATTGAAAATCGTAAAAAAATGGAACTCTTGAAAACTTTATTGGATATTGAACTGAACCTAGATTTATAGTTAATAAAAATTGTTCTTAAAAATTTGAAATCAAAATATAAGAGTATATAATTAGAAATTAAATTTTCTTATTTATAAACTTATGTTATATAGAATTTTTAATATAAAAAAACACGACGTCTATTAACAACTTCACTAAATAAATAATGAGAAAATTATTTAAAATCGAACGAACCTTGATTCACTCAAACAAGAAACTCATGACCTAATATTAAATTGACGAGCTATTCGCCATTCATTTCAAACCAACTGCATTTTTAACTAATTGTCATAATCGAGAATCAAAACATCATCACAGTTATAATAATGATTGTCTAAATTAAATGTGAGAAGTCAAAAGTTTAAAATTGAAAAAGTATAACTAATAATAAAATATTACTATGTTATTTTAGGTAAGACATTGTTATAATGAAACAAAAATAAAGATCTTTTGAAAGTAGGTTGTCACATGTTATGGGATGACTTTAGAGTTATTATCTTTTGTAAATCACCTTATCATCAATCAAAGAGATCTAAATTTGTCATATGAAACGATAAGCCCAATAAATACATTACCATTACAATAGCCAAATATTTGAACTTGTAATATGATACTCCTATAATATATGTATATATATATATATATATATATATATATATATATATATATATATATATAGTTGATGGTACCCTTTTAAAAAAAATATATATATAGCCTATCTCTAAGATTCGAATATTGGTTATCCATATAGTAAGGGAGGTAGACCACCAATTGGGTACCCAAAATCCTATATAATTGATGATACTTTTAATGACAAGAAGTAATAAATAATTGATGATATGTTTAAAACTGACTTCTTGCCATTAACTGTAATCTATTGTCATGAATATGATTGTATACACGTTTAAGGTTTCATTACAATAGGTGGTGAGATAATTTTGATTAGTGAGTAAACATATACAATTGAAAGCAAGAGTGCAAGTCAAAATTGAAGATTTCAAAATCCAATTGCAAATGTACCTTTAATTTCTCGCTATAACAAAATTCAAATCAAAATCAAAATATAACTTCTCGTTATAACTTGTTGATCCAAATTTTAGTTCCATGTATGTTAAGCGCAATTAAAATTATTATTATGCTTGGTTTCATTTTTAAAATACTTTAATTATGTCATAATATAAGAGACATTTCAATTCTTTATTTTGAAAGCTGGATTTTTTTTTATGTGGTAACTAGTCGATTGAACTGTGAGATACTATGACATAGGAGACCGACCATTTTGCAAGATGATAAAATCTAGTACGACCAAATCATGAATTCTCATGGTCATTACATGTATTAAGGGATTTTTTATTTTCAATGTCGATCAAATATAAGAGATTATATAGGTTAATTTTCTCACCATTAAACACATATGATATTTTAGTTGTAAAACATTTCTCATCACATGTTAGTTTCTTGTATGTTAAGTCTATTCAATCGATTTTAAATTTGATTTATAATTATCATTTTAATTATGTTCTCTTTTAACTTATGAGAAATAGTCAATTGTTGACTTTTATAAATGACAAAATATATAATGGTAGAATCATACTCATACGTTACTATTAGCACAAATAATTTCAAAAGAAAAATAATGAACCTATATGATGTGAGGAAAAAAACTCTCCAAATTTGAGCGCAAAAAAAAAAAATTTAAAACTTTGCTTTGATAATTTCATACATAACTATTCATTTTACATATCCGTGTCTTCATTTATTTGCCTATTTTGATCATTTCTAAATCACTTCTTTATTAATCACCTGTCTTTATTCGCATTTAGTAGCTATTTTGTCTCTACTCATCAGTGTCTTTTTTTGCCAGTTGACCACTATTTTGTTTTTATTTTTCAAGATTTTAAATATCCATTGTGAGGACATAATAGACATTTTATATTCGACATGAGGGTATAACAGAGATATCATCACCTCACATCATCTATTTCAATATGCCTTCATTAAATGCTTCTCGGTTCCACTGTCACATGTATATGGGTATAAAAAGATAATTAATCATAATTTTTGTGTTCATCTCATCTGATACACCATTAATACACACGGGTCCACTGCCACAAATTGATTGTTGGTTATTCCCCGGAGCAGGAAGCCGGTTACTAGAATTTCCCTACAACAAATGAATTTTCTTCCATAAAACAGCCTCTTATGAGGCCCCTCACAAATAAATAGACCCCATATATAATAATCTATATTTTTGTTAAGAGGGGCTAACGATGAGACTGCCTCATGAAAAATTAAAAATTTAACTAACTTTATCCATTAAAAAAATTGATGATATGACATGTAGGGGGAGAAACTTTTTGCCTCACCATACATATCTCTGCATTCAAAACAGATCAACCCTTGCAACCCCAAGTGAAAAAAAAAAAAAAGCTAAAAGCTTTAATGGCGCAAGTTAGCAACCAGCTTAGCATCGTCCCAAGAAGTGGCTTCTGCAAATCAAACTCAACTTTCTACAGCAAACGCAAGCCAATACCATTACCATCAAACGACGCCATCGATGTCACCACCTTCATCTCTTCACGTGCTCACCATGGCAAGATCGCATTCATTGATGCAGCCACTTGCCAACACCTCACCTTCTCCGACGTCTGGAGAGCTGTCGACGCCGTCACCACATGTCTCTCCGATATGGGGATTCGCAAAGGCCACGTAATCCTTCTTCTCTCACCGAACTCTATTTTTTTCCCAGTTGTTTGCCTTGCCGTGATGTCTCTCGGCGCCATTATCACCACCACGAACCCACTAAACACACCCTCTGAAATTGCTAAACAAGTCGCGGATTCGAAACCCGTTTTGGCTTTCACCACCACTGAAGTAGTACCTAAACTCGCGAACACTAACCTCCCCATCATCCTCATCGATGACAAAACAAACCCAACTGATCAAAACCTGAACAAAACCAATAAAATCGTGAACACTTTGCAAGAAATGATGAAAAATCCACCAGGACATCGCAGAGTCAAAGAACGCGTGACCCAAGATGATACAGCAACGCTTCTTTACTCGTCAGGCACGACAGGACCAAGCAAAGGAGTTGTGTCATCACACAGAAACCTCATAGCAATGGTGCAAACTGTTATTGGACGTTTAGGGTCACTCGAAAGAGAGCAGACATTTATCTGCACAGTTCCAATGTTTCACATCTACGGTTTAGTAGCGTTCGCAACTGGTTTCCTAGCATCAGGATCAACGGTTGTGGTGTTATCGAAGTTTGACATGCATGATATGTTATCAGCTATACAAAGATACAAAGCTAGTTATTTACCGTTAGTGCCAACGATACTAGTGGCGTTAGTGAACAATGCAGATTTGATTAAGAAAAAGTACGATTTGAGTAGTTTGGAGACTGTGCTGAGTGGTGGTGCGCCATTGAGTAAAGAAGTGATCGAAGGTTTTGTGGAAAAGTATCCAAAAGTGACGGTGTTGCAAGGGTTTGGGATGACTGAGTCGACGGGAATTGGTACGTCGACGGACACGTTGGAGGAGAGCCGCAGGTATGGGACGGCGGGGCTGTTGTCGTCGAGCATGGAAGCGAAGATTGTTGATCCTGAAACTGGCAAGGCTTTAGAGGTTAACAAAACTGGTGAGCTTTGGCTTAGAGGACCCAATATTATGAAAGGTGCGTATTTGATTAGACTTTCACTTGTAACCTCTTCCTAAAATTGACCCCAAGGTTGCCCAAGTGGTAGAATTATGAAGATTGCGGGTTTGGTCCTTTTTTACTTTCTTAGCAATTAGATTTTTAACTGAATTGTTATATTAGGTTAGATTACTGTATTTCGAGTTTTGATTTATACTTACTTGTTAGGTTAAGCGGTGGTACATAAGTCAGACGTGACTTATTTAAGGATTTAAGATTCTTGTAATTGTGACGTCTAATCCAAATCAATGTATCGTAAACTTGTTCAAGGGAAGATATTTTTTGGATTAAAAAATAAAAATAAAAAACCTCTTCCTAAAAGTAGGTCCAGGACCCACGAGTTCGATGTAATAATTGAGTATAAAAATCTATTATAATAAAAGGCTTCAAGGTCAACTTGTAATTTTGATCTTTATTTTATTAAAAAATAAAAAATGTAGGTCCAGGTCCAAATTCTCCATTCGGAGAGTATAAAAATCTATTATAATAAAATGTTTCAAGTTCAACTTGTAATTTTGATCTTTATTTTATTAAAAAATAAAAAATGTAGGTCCAGGTCCAAATTCTCCATTCAGAGCTGAATTAGAGATCTCTCGTAATATTATAATATTATGAGTAAGTTTTAATAGTAATTAATTGATTATACACCTGTGGTGAAATGATTTAAATATTTTATTTTATTGGATCTCTCTTCTACCAGTATATGTTACAAAGTCACATGAGACACATTCTAGGTATACGTCGACATTATTAATGTGCATTACTTCTTGACATGGATTACAAACCATGTGCAATGTCTGAATAATGCAGGTTATTTCAGAAATGAAGAAGCAACTGCATCAACTCTGAGTTCAGATGGATGGTTGAGAACTGGAGATCTCTGCTACATCGATGAGGATGGGTTTCTTTTTGTGGTTGATAGGTTGAAGGAACTGATAAAATACAAGGGTTATCAGGTAAATAAATAAGTTGTACGTCTTATACTAGCTTGTCAATACGTTGAGTTTAATTAATTGAATTAAAATGCTGAAACATGTGGTGACAGTAGCGTGAATCTAAGTTATTATTACTTGAAACATATATCTTTTATAAATCAACATAAAACAGAATGTCACTGCCCGTTATGCGAATATGCTAATAGATAGATGCTTGAATTATCTAGGTGCCCCCAGCAGAGTTGGAGGCTTTGTTACTTACTCACCCAGAGGTGGCTGATGCTGCTGTTATACCGTAAGTACAACTTTATATCATTAAAATTCATGAAAGTTGCTTCTGACTGTAGCAATAAAAAATAAGAAAATACATCAGTCCCGACGACTAAATCGTCCGGACCTAACAATGAAGTGAATCCCATGTTTGTGGGGCCACATTCCATGTAAAGTTCAGACGGTCCAGTCATCTGATATCGAGTATTGAAATTATGAAGTTGAACTTTGATTGCATTTCAGGTTTCCAGATAAGGAGGTTGGACAATTTCCCATGGCATACATAGTCCGGAAAGCTGGAAGTACTATGTCAGAGACTGCAATAATGGGCTTCATTGCTAAACAGGTGAAATTACAATAGTTTTTAGGGTAAATACCAAATTTAGTCATTTATCTTTAGGATTTGTGCTAATTTAATTCATATCTTTCAAAATGTACCCTTTTAGTCCTATATCTTTAAGGTTTGTGCCAATTTAGTCCATATCTTTCAAAATGTACCATTTTAGTCATATATCTTTACCATTTTATCCCAATTTAGTCTTTACCTTTCAAAATAGTTGAGGACTAACATGAATTATCATGACAAAGATATGGACTAAATTGGGACAAATGATAAAGATACAGGACTAAAATGGTACATTTTGAAAGATATGGATTAAATTGAGACAAATGATAAAGATATAGGACTAGAAGGGTACATTTTAAAAGATATGGACTAAATTGACACAAACCTTAAAGATAATGGACTAAATTGGGTATTTACCCTAGTTTTTATTTGATTGCTTGAGAAAATATCAAGCCAGTAGTCAATATTGTAATCTACAACTACATTGTGAAGATAATGATCTTCATTAACCGGCTAATCTAAAAGTTTGAACTGTTAAAAATGAGTTTATTTTATTTATTTATTAACTCAACATGTCTCTTTCACATGAGGTAAGGCTATGGCTTTGCATGTAACAATGTTAATGGGTGACGGCAAATTTGAACTTATGACCATTTTGATAACATGACTTGTTACTATATAATTAATTACTTCATCTAAAAATTTGAACGGTACAATAAAAGAGGGGTTTATTTTATTCATTTATTAATTCAACTGTTTTTACGATTACTTGCTAATTTCGACATGTTTATCTGCTTGTAGGTGGCTCCATACAAGAGAATTCGGCGAGTGGCATTTGTAGATTCCGTCCCCAAGAATCCTTCAGGGAAGATTCTTAGGAAGGATCTTGTAAAGCTTGCAACCTCCAAGCTTTGAAGGATCCAAATTTACTTTAATAAGAACATGCAGATTTGGAGTTCACATCAATGTTCCTTTCTACATTTTCGTCTTAGATTTCTTAAACATTTTTGCTTTCTACACCCTGTATATTACGTTGTATCTGGGATACAATTGAAAAATTAGGGATCGATTTATCAAACTCGTTATACTTGAGGGACTATGGAAATAATTTATCTTTTTAGCTTTATACACCCTATATATTATGTTGTATCGAGGTACAATTAAAAGATAAATATTGGTCCATGTAATATTTTTACTATTGAATAGCAACCAATAAATTGAATCAAGGAATTTATGGGGAAGATGTCCGTGAGATGCGAAGTAACACCGGTATTATTTTGTGGTTAACAGTGTGTGAATAATCACAAAGTTAGGATAGTTATATAAGACTGAAAATTGGACATTTTGTTGCTTAAGCTATATATTAGTCAAATGAAATTTTCTTGTCAATCACTGAATGGAATGTTTTTAATAAGAATGTTTCTTTCTTACATTATACATATAGAGGCCTTATCTTATAGATGTGTCTTTTGTTGAAAACGACAATAAAAGTTTTAGGGTGAAAATTTTATGTGGCCACTAAACTATTTTCTCAATTCTGTTTTGGCCATTAAATTATTTTTTGTCTTATTTTAGCTATTTAACTGTCAATTGGGACTCCTTAGTTTATTTTAACAGAATGGTCAAAATAAAACCCAATTTGAATGACCAAATTAAATAGGACAAAAAATAGTTTAATGTCAAAACAGGATTGGAAAAATATATAGTTTAGTGGTATCATATATCTTTTACCCAAAGTCTTATGAAAGAAATTTCGTTCTGATGACCAAATAGTACACTGATGACTAGTTAGAGACAAATTTAGAGTTATCGTTTAGTGGAACTTAAAAACATAAAATTTAGTACAAAGTGGGGTTAAATTGATTGTTCTTTTTAAAAACACACACATTTTTTAAAAATGTAACCTTAATTCAGTCTAATTTAATGACTTCATTTTGAAAAACTAATAATTACGACCCCATTAGCCTATAAATAACTCCGCCATTGTTCGTAGGCATGTGTCTGCAGAACATCAAGGGTTTACAATATTCTTTATCATGACTAAAATATGCTTAATTTTTAATATAACTCATGGTTCTCGCAGCAGCAATTGAAGTAGGACCTTGTGAGTCTTCTAGCTCGATCTTAAATTATTTACTTAGCTTGGTTGTCTGTAGAGCATTGCACATGCATTTTATACTTTTACAATTGCATTATTGGTACTCACATTGTAGCATGTTGCATATAAAAAGTTTGTTTAGATCAGATCGAACTGGACTTGTATTATAACATAGATATTTATTTAAATCAAATTCTTATATTACTAAATAAAATCGATTATATTTAGTAATTAAATATGTTATTCATTCGAATATTATAATCTAAGTGGACTCGCACTCAAAGAAAGACCAAAAGCTCCCTTGGTTGCCAATGTTGTCATTTCCTACGACAAGAACAGAAGGGTTACAAATTTGAATATTATAATGTTTGAAATTTATTACAAGTTAACGTTATCCGCAAATTTTTTTTAAAATTGCCAACAAACTCTTAGCATATGGGACAGTGTGTATCACATGAATCACCTACTGGTTTTCTTTTAAGACAGATCAATTATTTGCAAAAAGAAAGCCAAATAATGACCACAAAAAAAAAAAAAAGCCAAATCATAGCTTCTTAAGCTCCATTGTCTACACACCAACTAGCAAAAAAAACAAATCTACACACCACGTTTAAAAAAAAAAAGACAAATTTACACCACTTTCACCATATACATTAATTGCACAAAAATATGGAAATGAATCTAATAATAGTGAATTGATAATATAGTTATAATTGCATTATGATAAAATAATTTTACAATTATTAAATCTCCATAATAACATAATGGTATAAGGGACACTCACTCCAAAAACATACGATAGAAGCTTCAAAGAGTCGAACATCAGTGTAGTGTGTGCCATAGATAAAAAATAATTAAGTGCACTATAGAAAAAATAATAATTAAGTAAACCCTTTTTTAGTAGTTTAAAATTTTGGATACATTATCATTTTCATACTAGCATATAAAAATAAAATTTAAAAATTAAAACATTTTTGGTTCGAATCTCACCACTAATGTTCTTTTATCATATGTAAGGCTCAAATCTCTCTTGCACATGATGGTAGGTACATGTTAAATTTCATAAACCAACTACTAAATATTTACTAAATTTAAACTTTTAGATGATGATTAGTATCTTAGAATAAATTTCGAAATCCAATGAGTTAAAAAAATTGAATGGAATTGGGAATTGGGAATTGGGAATTGGGATTTGAGAATTGAATGAACTTATCAAAGAGTGTGTAATCATGCTATGCTCTAGGAATGAAGAAATAAGTGGATTATTAATTTCAAGTTTATATTTGATAATCAGTATGTCAGAGAGTAGATTGAGAATGACTTGTAAAAAATGACAATAGTACCCTTTGTTAATATGTATATATATATATGCATAATGTTTATTATTTATTAAGATGATAATTTATTATTTTTTATGAAGATTATCATTATGATAATTTAATTAATATTATATATTCTTTGTATTCATTATTATTATGATTATATTTGTCTTTACTATTATTATGGTTATATTTATTTTTATTTTTGAGACAATAATATGTATATAAATGCTAGTTTTGTAATACCTTATGTTTTGAAAGAGTTTTCTAGTCATTTAATAAATGAATTTTGTACCATGAATATAATATGTTTATTACTTATTAAAATTATTTATTTAATAATATTTATTATTACTGTTATTATTTTATTTTTAGTTTTAAGATAATAACATGTATATAAAGGTTAAATTTGTAATTTGTTATAATTTGAAATGACATTTTGATCATTTGACAAATGAGTTCATTTCTAAGGATATGATAATAGGCTAAATCACATATGTTGTGTTTAGAATGGATAATCCCAAATTTGAAAAAAGGGTATTACCTAGGGAATGGAATATTAAGATTCATTATCTCACTTACCAAGAATGAGAATCGATATACAATCAAGAATGACATTTTATTTTAACTCATTTTTGTATACCAGTCACCACTTTAAATCAATCACTTTACCATGTATGAAAAAATATCACACACAACCTCTCATTGAGAGAATCTCCATACCATTTCCTATCTCTTTTGGAGAAAGATTGAATGGATAAAACATCTCTTCTTCTAATTGTTCAATAGCATAGTACCTATTAATTCTTGTCGTATATGTAGATTAGGGAAAATGTCACATTTAATCCCTATTGTTTCTTTTTAGTTTTAATTTGGTTTTTATTGTTTAAAATATCTCAATTTCGTCTCTATTATTTAAAATTAATCAATTTAGTTTGTATTATTTCTAAACAAATTTAAATTCATCCCTATTATTTCTCAAAAAAAATAATTTAGTCTTTAAATAATAGGGACAAATTTAAAACTTTAAGAAAATAATAAGGATAAAATTGAAACTTTAAAAAAATTATAGGGACGAAATTAAATTTTTTTTTAAATAATAAGGATAAAATTAAAACTTTTGAAAAACAATATAAGAATGTAATTGAGAAATTTTAAACAATAGGTATAAACTTGAAACTTTTAAAAAAATAATAAAAACAAAATTGAGATATTTTAAACAATAAAAATTAAATTAAGACTAAAAATAAATAATAGAGACTAATATAAAATTTTCCCTGTAGATTAAGTAGATCCCCCTTCAAACGGAAAAAAAAAAAAAAAAATACACACACACAAGTTTGTGCACCGTATATCACACATAAGTCCACCCGTTTTTTTGATTTAATAGGATGTAAGGATATTTTACCGATCGAAAATCAATCTCAATAACACTTACACACTAAGCTACAAGCCTAGAACCATTGGAAATGCCTATGGCACACAATTCCTTTTCCACTCAATAGCTTTTGTCCAAACACGTCCTTTAGAAATTCAACCTCGGTATCTAACACTAGATGTGTATATATACGTACACAGCTCTGTAATCAAACACCACTCAAACTACATCAGCAACACCAAATGAAAAAATAAAAACAAATAAAAAAAAGAAGCTAAAAGCTTCAATGGCGCAAGTTACCAACCAGCTTAGCATCGACCCAAGAAGTGGCTTCTGCAAATCAAACTCAACTTTCTACAGCAAGCGCAAGCCAATACCATTATCATCAAACGATGCCATTGATGTCACCACCTTCATCTCTTCACATGCCCACCATGGCAAGATCGCATTCATTGACGCAGCCACTGGCCAACACCTCACCTTCTCCGACGTCTGGCGAGCCGTCGATGCTGTTGCCACTTGTCTTTCCGGTATGGATATCCGCAAAGGCCACGTTATTCTTCTTCTCTCACCAAACTCTATTTTTTTCCCAGTTGTTTGCCTCGCCGTGATGTCTCTCGGCGCCATTATCACCACCATGAACCCACTAAACACACCATCTGAAATTGCTAAACAAGTCGCGGATTCGAAAACCGTTTTGGCTTTCACCACCACTGAAGTAGTACCTAAACTCGCGAACACCAACCTCCCCATCATCCTCATCGATGACGAAACGAAACCCACTGATCAAAACCTGAAGAAAACCAATAAAATCGTGACCACTTTGTAAGAAATGATGAAAAAGCCACCAGGTCAACGAAGAATCAAAGAACGCGTCACGCAAGATGATACAGCAACGCTTCTTTACTCATCAGGCACGACAGGACCAAGCAAAGGAGTTGTATCATCGCACAGAAACCTCATAGCAATGGTACAAACTATTGTGGGTCGGTCTAGATTAGACGAAGGAGAGCAAACATTCATCTGCACCGTTCCAATGTTTCACATCTACGGTTTAGTAGCGTTCGCAACTGGTTTCCTAGCATCAGGATCAACGGTTGTGGTGTTATCAAAGTTTGACATGCACAATATGTTATCAGCTATACAAAGCTACAAAGCTAGTTGTTTACCGTTAGTGCCAACGATACTAGTGGCGTTAGTGAACAATGCAGATTTGATTAAGAAAAAGTACAATGTGAGTAGTTTGGAGACTGTGCTGAGTGGTGGTGCGCCATTGAGTAAAGAAGTGATCGAGGGTTTTGTGGAAAAGTATCCAAAAGTGACGGTGATGCAAGGGTTTGGGATGACTGAGTCGACGGGGATTGGTGCGACGACGGACTCGTTGGAGGAGAGCCGCCGGTATGGGACGGCGGGGCTATTGTCGTCGAGCATGGAAGCGAAGATTGTTGATCCTGAAACTGGCAAGGCTTTACAGGTTAACCAAACTGGTGAGCTTTGGCTTCGAGGACCCACTGTTATGAAAGGTGCGTATTTGATTTGGCTTTCTACTTCTAACCTCTTCTGAGTAATAGGTCGACGACGCATGAGTTGGATGTAATTTTCCGGTAGTACTCATTTATTATAATATAAAATTTATCAGTAATATTATAATGTTAAGAGTTATTAATGTTAATTAATAATATAATTTTGATGAAGTGATTTGAATGTTTTATTTTATATATTGAATCGGGTAATTTCATATTTAGTTTTTATTGTTTGTAAAATGTTTTCAATTTAATTTTTATTATTTAAAATTTTTTAATTTAGTCTCTATTATTTCACCAAAAGTTTTAATTTTGTCCCTATTGTTTAATATGTCTCAATTTAGTCCATATTATTGTTCAAAAAGTTTCAACTTCGTCCCTATTATTTTTAAAAAGTTTTAATTTCGTCCCTATTATTTTCTTAAAGTTTTAAATTCGTCCTTATTATCCAATGATTAAATTGATTTTTTTTTAGAAACAGTAGGGATGAATTTGAAACTTTTGAAAATAATAGGGACTAAATTAAAATTTTTTGGGAAGCAATAAGGACGAAATTGAAAACTTTAAACAATAAGGATGCAATTGAAACTTTTAGGGAAATAATAGGGATAAAATTGAGACATTTTAAACAATAAAGACTAAATTTAGACAACTTACAAACAATAAAGACTAAATGTGAGATTTTCCCTATTGAATCTCTCTACTAACGTTATATATTACAAATGGACGTGAGACACATTCTAGGTAAACGCGTGGACATTATCAATGTACATTACTTCTTGATATGGATTATAAACCATGTGCAATG
Source organism: Ehretia macrophylla (assembly GCA_037974665.1). Taxonomy (NCBI): domain Eukaryota; kingdom Viridiplantae; phylum Streptophyta; class Magnoliopsida; order Boraginales; family Ehretiaceae; genus Ehretia; species Ehretia macrophylla. The sequence continues at coordinate 1,440,900 of CM075774.1, forward strand.
TCTGAGTAATGCAGGTTATTTCAGTAATGAAGAAGCAACTGCATCAACTCTGAGTTCAGATGGATGGTTGAGAACTGGAGATCTTTGCTACATCGATGAGGATGGGTTTCTTTTTGTGGTTGATAGGTTGAAGGAGCTCATAAAATACAAGAGTTATCAGGTAAATAAAACGTTGATTAATAACGACTCGACTTCAACTATTAGTTTGTTAACAAATTAACCTTTATCAACTGGTTTAAAATACTTAAACTTATGACCTGAGTCATGATAAAGGAATTGAATGTCCTAATCAGTTATATGGATATGCTAATTATAGATAGATGCTTGAATTATCTAGGTGCCCCCAGCAGAGTTGGAGGCTTTGTTATTTACTCACCCAGAGGTGGCTGATGCTGCTGTTATACCGTAAGTACAACTTTATATCATTAAAATTCATGAAAGTTGCTTCTGACTGTAGCAATAAAAAATGAGAAAATACATCAGTCCCGACGACTAAATCATCCGGACCTAACAATGAAGTGAATCCTATGTTTGTGGGGCCACAATCCATGTAAAGTTTAGACGGTCTAGTCATCCGAATTGATATCGAGTATTGAAATTATGAAGTTGAACTTTGATTGCATTTCAGGTTTCCAGATAAGGAGGTTGGACAATTTCCCATGGCATACATAGTCCGGAAAGCTGGAAGTACTATATCAGCGACAGCAATAATGGGCTTCATTGCTAAACAGGTGAAATCACAATAGTTTTTATTTGATTGCTTAGAGAGAAATTATAAAGCCAGTAGTTGGTATGGTACATTGCATTGTGAAGACAATGGTCTCCGTTAATTAACCGACTCATCTAAAAGTTTAATATGTCATTTTATACTTTTATTAACTCAACATGTCACATAAGGTAAGACTATAGTCTTACTTTTGGATATATTAATGAGTGATGGCGAAATTTAATCAGATTATGGCCATTCTAATAATATGGACTGTTACCATATTAATTAATTATTTTATCTTCACTTTTTATCTCAACGGTTTTTATTTTTTTATTTTTCTTATTTTTGTCATGAGCAACGGTGGTTATGCATGATTATAGGTCGCTCCATCCAAGAGAATCCGGCGAGTAGCATTTGTAGACTCCATCCCCAAGAGTCCTTCAGGGAAGATTCTTAGGAAGGATCTGATAAAGCTTGCAACCTCCAAGCTTTAACTGTAATAAGAACATGCAGATTTGGAGTTCACAGCAATGTTCCTTTCTACATTTTCGTCTTAGATTTCTTCAACATGTTTGCTTTTTACACCCTGTATATTACGATATATTTAGGGTACAATTAAAAAATCAGAGACCGATTTATCAAATTCGTTATACTTCAAGGACTACAATTTTAACTTTATACACCCTGTATATTATGTTGTATCGAGGTACAATTAAAAGATAAATATTGGTCCATGTAATATTTTTGCTAATGAATAGCAACCAATAAATTGAATTAAGGAATTTATGGGGAAGATGTCTGTGAGATGCAAAGTAACACCGGTATTACTTTGTGGTTAACAGTGTGTGAATAATCACAAAGCTAGGGTAGTTATATAAGACTGAAAATTGGACATTTTTTTCTTGAGTTATAGATTAGTCAAATGAAACTTTCTTGTCTTTGCAATCACTAAATGGAATGTTTTTAATTAGAAAGTTTATTTCTTGCATTATACATATATAGAGGCCTTATCTTCTTGGATGTGTCTTTTGTTGAAAACGACAATAAAAATTTTAGGGTAAAAAATTTTAGTGGTCACTGAATTATTTCTCAATTCTAGTTTGGTCATTAAATTATTTTTGATCCTATTTTAGCTATTATACTATCAATTGGGACTCCTTAGTTTTATTTAATAGAATAGTTAACGGAATGGCTAAAATAAAACCCAATTTGAATGATTAAAATAGGACAAGAAATAGTTTAATAGTCAAAATAGAACTAGAGAAATAAGTTTAGTGGCCACATAAATCTTTTACCCAAAGTCTTATGAAAGAAACTTCATTCCGATGACCAAATAGTACACTAATGACTAGTTAGAGACAAATTCAGAGTTATCATTTAGTAGAAATTAAAAACATAAAATTTAGTACAAAGTGGGGCTAAATTGATTGTTTTTTTTTTTTTAAATACACATATTTTTAAAAAATGTGACCTCAACTCATTCTAATTTAATAATTTCATTTTGAAGAAGTAAGAATTACAACCCCGTTAGTCCATTAATGACTCCGCCATTGCTCGTAGGCATATGTCGGCAGAACGTCAAGGGTTTACAATATTCTTTAGCATGACTAAAGTATGCTTAATTTTTAGTACGACTCATGGTTCACGCAGCAATTGGAGTAGAGACCTCATGAGTCTTCTTGATCGATCTTAAAATATTTATAACTTAGCTTGGTTGTCTCTAGAGCATTGGACATGCATTTTTGGCTTTTATATTACATTATTGGTACTCATATAGCATGCTGAATATAAAAAGATTGTTTAGATCCGATCAATATTAATCTCATTTTATCAATTTGTTTCAAAACATAGACTTGTATCATAATATAGATATTCATTTAGTAAAGTATAGTATACAATGTTAATATGGACAATAAAATAATGAATTTATGCAATTACTAAAATATTCAAAGAGAAAAGGGAACCAGCAAGACACTTGTTACTAAAATATAATGTAAGGACATGTGGGAACTACCAAAAAAGATTCACAAGTATTACTATAAATAACATAAGAAAATTGACTAAAAGGTAACTCATTCATCATATTTCTAAATTTGTTATCATTCGTTAGATTCATACTCGAGCCAATTCACTAATTCTCTCGTCCGATGAAGAGCGCGGGAGATAACTCTAGTCGTTCTTTTCCTTTACTTATATAAGACCTCAACTCGATCAAAAATTAATCAAATCTAGCTCGGCTAGGCATGTTTTAAATCCAACAAATGTAATTTTCTATTAATGCGATAAAATTCTTTATATGAGATATGAATACGAGAAAAGTAAGAAGGTGAGCTATAAATAAGAGCTGAAATAGGAGTAGGTCCCTCCATGGCATGGAAAAAGGTATATGCATTTTGGACGGTTATAAGTGCATTATTGATACTCATGCAGCAAGCTGAATTTAAAAAGTATATTATTGTTTTCGTATATAGCATGTTAAAATTGAAATACAGCGGGCATGTTAAAACCAATTTATGTTGACTCGTGAAACTACAGCACCAATTTGACCAAAAAAATATACTATAGCACCAATTAATCCAACAGCACCCCCATTAATATGAAACTCAACAAGCATAACAAACATAATAATTCAATCCATAAATATAAAAGAAAAGAATAAAAACTAGATCTTATATTAGTTCGGACTAACATCAATTCGTAAAAGAGTAAAACTTCACATGTATATAAAACTCAATCTATGTGAAATGACTGATATTAATTGGAATCATCTAAAATAATAGCCCATAAAAGAATGGAACACACCAGCAACTATCTCCAATTATGCAGAAGCATCTCCTAGTTCACCAAACACAGACTTATTCAAAATACTTTATCTAAGATCTTGCACTTATGCAACTTCCATTCATATTGCTGTCAAGCCATTATTGCAACAGAATCACAACACCAAAACTCATATGAAATCATTTTTGCCTGGATTGTCCCGAGACAAGAAAAAGGAAAAAATTAATATAGAGTTAAAAGGAAAAAGGATTAGACTCTTTTGTGTTTTACTTCTACCATGCTAACTAGAATTTGGGCTTCCTCCATCTTTATTCTCTTCTCATGCAAGTCGAAAGGGGAAAAAGAGTGAAAGGATGTAGCAAATATGAGAAATGCTACCAGCTGGCCTTTGGTTTAATGGTATGTTTTTCGCTGTAAGTGCTAAATGTTACAAAATAAATTTTTATGAGTGACATTTGATATGTGTTATATGACTTAGGTCTCTCCTAAATCCAAAAAATAATAATAAATAAATAACAAAAGTTTAAAAGTAATGCTTAATATCACTCCAGTGATGAATTAGTCATTCTTTATATGGTAAGAACTTATATATTACATGTCAAAAATCTCTTTTTATGAATTAAAAAGATTTACTATATAGAGAGAGATGAAACACAAAGGTGATATATAACAATACATCAGATTCAATTTCTTGAGCCATTTATACTTTATACACCAAACATATATCATTTATTCTCTTCCCCCATGAAAGAACAAAGATGTAGGACTAAATATTCTAGGAAATTTTCATTATTAGTCCCCAATGTTTACCTCCACTTTTAATTTAGTCCCTAATATTTTAAAAGTTACAAAAAATAGTCCTCAATGTTACTAAAAACTGATGCAATTGGTCATTTCTGTCAAATGAGCCGTTAAAATTGACGGAAAATTATACTATTCATGTCGAAAAGACCATTGTACCCTTGATTAATTAGGCAAAGTTCCAACAATACCCTACTTAACCATAAAAACTTTTGATATCTATTTATTTATTTTTCTCCCCTTATCTTCTTCTCCCTTCATCTCACACACACCAACACACACAGTACACACAGACACACAGTACACACACCAACACACATAGACGCACATCATCACACACCAACACACACCCACGCACACAATACCAAACACACACACAGTACGTATGATGCTGCTTGTTTGTGAATTTTGTTTCCCGTTCGTTAGCTGGGGCTATTGTCTAACACAATAAAGATAAAATTAAACTTCTATACATTGAGACATAACTCATATGTCGATTAGCATTTTTTATGTTTTGTATTGGTTGAATGAATTTCAATATGCAGCCCATGGGTTTCTGTAAACACCATTGAATTTGCTCACATATGTACTTACTTTTCTTTAGCACTCGTGGTAATTGTACCAATTTCTCGTTGATAAAATTCAATTTTCAATTTAGTTTTTGGTGAAGAAAAGGAAAAATAAAAAATAAAAGAATTAAAAAAAATAAAAGCAAAATAGTAAAAGACCTTTTTGCCCTTAATTTTAACACCCATTTAACATAAAAGACCAACCGTGTCACTTTTTGTAAACTTTGATGACCATTATTGCTATTTTTAAAATAATGAGAACTAAATTAAAAGTAATGTTAAACATTAGGGACTAGTAGTAAATTTGTCCAAATATTCTCAATAAACACATTTCATCTATGTAGGCCAGAGCTTTTCGATTGGGCTTTTTTGTCAGTAAGTGGCACATTATCGAACTTTATTGTGTAGGACCAAATTTTGTCCAAGATAATTATTGACTGACATTTGATTGGAGTCATACACGACGACCCAAAAAAATAAAAAAGCTTATAAATATATGGACATTTTAAAGAAACTTATGTAGGATTGGTACATGACTATGCTTTTTTCTCCTTCCTTTTACTTTTAATAAAGGAAGTGAAGTTGATTCATTCAGTGATTAATTTAAGGGATATCTCATCTTTTTCTATTTTTCATTATTAGCAAGAGCATTGGTTGAGGAAGGCGTTCCATGAAGCAGCATCAAAATTGTTGGTGAATCCCAATTAGAATTCAATTCACATATTAATTTACCTCAAGATGCATGTATCACACTTCAAAACTTAACCGCTACTGAAAGATTCTTTTGCAGTCAACTATCAAAGGTCTTAATGGGCTTAGATTAGGTGTGTGCTCCTTGAGCAAATAAACCACAAATTGTGAGTTAGTTTCTACCCGCAAAATTTTCCACACCAAAATCAAAATCAACAGTTTCCAATTCCCATTCCTTCTCTCCAGTGGTGGCGTACTCAGATATTTAAGTTCAAAATATATACTTATATAGTAAAAGTGATCAGGATGTACACTTATATAATGAAAATATTTAATATAATATAATTTTTTTATAAAAAAAAAAAAAAGAATTTTTTTTTTTTTTTTTAAATTGAGAATACAAACCAAGTTTGGTCAGCCACTGCTTCTCTCAATGCCATTTCGGTTCTATTGTTTGTAGCCACAAAAGTTAGAAACGTGTTTATTAAAGACAGAAAAAAACGTGTGGTTTCCATTCACAGACCCGAACATATTCAGAGGGGTATCACCGTCCACAGTCTGCAAAATGAAAGCAAAATCCACACCACTCGTATAAGACCAACTCCAACAGTTCCTCTATTTTTTTCTTACATTTAGGGGATTTAAAGCATTTACTCTATTTTTACAGATTCCCTATTTCAGTTTCACACCAACAGCTCCCCTATTTTTAACCAATCCCTTATTTTATAGAATCTCTATTTTAGTTTTACTCCAACAGCTCCCCTATATAGAAAATTCTTACTTCTATAACATTAAAAACTATGGGAGATGGGATGGGGGATGGGATTTGATCCCCCAGCAATAGGGGATTCAAACATCAAATCGTTTATCCCCTAAAATATAAGGGATCATTTGGGGGAGCTGTTGAAGCTATATAACACCAACAGCTCCCCCAAATTTAATGATTTTGGGCATTTGGAGGAGCTGTTGGAGCTCCCCTAAACTCCCTCTAAACATCCTCATTCCCCCACTCCAATAATTGCACAAAAACATACCTAAAAAAAGTCGAGAGAGAGTCATCACTTATCTTTACTCTCCACCAAAAATTTGGGTGTTCGAGTGGTCCATATTCATTTTGAAGAATAAGTGTGCGAATTAAGGGCAAATGTCAAAATTGATCTCCGCTGTTTATATTTTATTTTAAATTGATTTTTATTATTTCAAAAGTCATACATTTATTCTTTAATATTTACAAAAAATTATATAATTGGTTTCTGCCATCAAAATTTCGTTAATAATTAAACTAAATCAAATTGAGTTTTATCCTATTAGGTGGGGTTGGTTATATAGATTAATCGACATCATTCATTTTTGTTGAGAGCTAATTTTTCTATAAACTCTATACACACAAAGTCTCATCTGAGTGTCTTTGACAGTACTTGAATGATACAGCGCGTCTCAAGTAGGAGACGCCCTAACAGTGATATCATGTTGTCGTGAATCCATATGAAAAATTTGATAAATTTTAAACTGGTTGTTAGTAATCTAACGCAACCCTCATCTTTTATCTGAACTTGAGACCCACCTTGCCAGGAAGTACCTCCTGACACAAGTGAAGTTAAAATTTAGTTAATAAATAACATAAAATAATACCGTTTGTGTAAAATGACCATGTTACCTCTAATCAAATGTAGCAAAATTACTTAATTACCTATTTTCCCTTATAACTAAATGAAATTCTTTTCCATATTTTTTTTCCTCCTCTTCCTCCAACACCAACACGCACACATGCACGACATAGACAGACACACATACACACATAAAATAATGAAGTCTTAAAATCAATTATTATGTGTAACATCCTAAATTATATAAAATAACTCGTTTTATAAAAAAGAAATTGAAAAATTTTAAAAACTTTTAAGTGTTTAAAAGATGAGCTAAATAAATTCTTATTAATTTTGAATTAACTCATCCTTCATTGTTATCGTGAATAGAGAAGTATCAAGGATCTTCTCACTCTATTGAAGTGGGCAAACCCGGTCATACAGCTCCTAAAACAATGGTCAATTAATCAAGTTTTCGCGTCCTCCTAAATGCCAATTATTACTATAACTTCCTTTTCAACAAACAAAATAAAAATTTCACACACACAATTCTTTTTTTATTTTTTTTAATAGAAGTTAAATTCTAAAATTTTAAATTATATCATATCAGATCATCATTTCACTGCACACACGGGAGCAGGCAAATCTTTTTCCAGTCAACAGTTTTCTCCCAACACGTGCTTTGAATACTCAACCTTGGAATCCAACACTAGATATACACATATCTCAGCAGTCTCGACCAAGAAAATGATAAAAATAAATAAAAAATAATCTCAGCAGCTTTGCTCAAAAACAGATCAAACACCATTAGACTTACGTCACCAACACCAAAGTAAAGCTTAACTCAACTCACTCCAATGGCGCACGTTAGCAACATCGACCCAAGAAGCGGCTTCTGCAGATCAAACTCAACTTTCTACAGCAAACGCAAGCCGATATCATTCCCATCAAACGACGCCGTTGATGTCACCACCTTCATCTCCTCACGTGCTCACCATGGCAAGATCGCATTCATAGACGCATCTACAGGCCAGCACCTCACCTTCTCCGACGTCTGGCGAGCAGTCGAAGCCGTCGCCACGTGTCTCTCCGATATGGGTATTCGTAAAGGCCACGTCGTTCTTCTTCTCTCACCAAACTCTATATTTTTTCCGCTTGTTTGCCTCCCTGTCATGTCTCTCGGCGCCATCATCACGACCACGAACCCACTCAACACACCATCTGAAATCGCTAAACAAGTCGCGGATTCCAAACCCGTTTTAGCTTTCACCACCCTTGAACTAGTAGCTAAAATCGCGAGCGCCAACCTCCCCATCATCCTCATCGATAACAAAACGAATTACCCAACTGATCAAAACTTGAAGAAAACCAGCAAAATAGTGACCACGTTGCAAGAAATGATGAAGAAACCACCGAGTCAACAAAGAGTTAAAGAACGCGTGACGCAAGATGATACAGCAACGCTTCTGTACTCATCAGGCACGACAGGACCAAGCAAAGGAGTTGTATCATCACACAGAAACATCTTAGCAATGGTGCAAACTATTGTGGGTCGGTTTAGATTAGACGAAGGAGAGCAAACATTCATCTGCACCGTTCCAATGTTTCACATCTACGGTTTAGCAGCGTTCGCAACTGGGATCCTAGCTTCAGGATCAACGGTTGTGGTGCTATCAAAGTTCGAAATGAATGAGATGCTATTTGCTATCCAAAAATATTCGGCGAATTATTTACCATTAGTGCCACCGATACTGGTGGCGTTGGTGAACCATGCTGATGTGATTAAGAAAAAGTATGATTTGAGGAGTTTAAGGAATGTGTTGAGTGGTGGTGCTCCGTTGAGTAAAGAGGTGATCGAAGGGTTTGTGGAGAAGTATCCAAACGTGACGATATTGCAAGGGTATGGGTTGACTGAGTCAACGGGGATCGGAGCTTCGACGGATTCGTTGGAAGAGAGCCGGCGGTATGGGACGGCGGGGATGTTGTCGCCGAGCATGGAGGCCAAGATTGTTGATCCTGAAAGTGGGAAGGCTTTACAGGTCAACGAGACTGGTGAGCTTTGGCTTAGAGGTCCCACCATTATGAAAGGTAAGACTCTAGATTAATCCTATGGTTTGACACTCTTGGGTTCGGACGGTCGAACCATTTAAATCTCACATAAAATATGTGTTTTACATATATAGAGTCTATTTTATTAGGAGTTTAAAATTGTCGGCTATCCCAATTAGAGGATTTTTTTGTGTCCGGATCTCACATGAGTTTCACCTCATTGTGAGGCGTGGACAGTCGACCGTTTGAATCCAAGTATTTTCTTAAGATAATTATGTGTATTTTTGTTTTCAGTATTACTATATATTACACACACTATATTTGCACATACCATCGATTTATAAAGAAATTAAACATTTAATTTATAAATCTTTGTCGTATAAAGAAGAAATGACATGTCATCCAATTGATATAAAACATTAGGTTAATTTTGATTGATGACAAAGGTTTCATAACTATGGACTTGTGTTGCACTTTTTTGGTGGACCGCGTTGTTTTAAACGTTTAGTTATGAAATATCTTGTTCTTTTACCGTTCATGCAATTATTTTATAGAAATGGGAAATTGGATCTTTTTCACAGTTTGTGGTTGAATTATTTTTGTGAATTTATCTAGTAACAAGAGTTGTAATATTTTTCTTTCCCAAAATGATTTTATTAACTTGAAGCAACAAGATCGGAAATTCATTTATAAATGTAATAGTTTTTTTTTTTTGAAATGATTAATGTAATATGATTCTCGCTTTAGATAGGTCTCGATATGAAATTTAGTGTGTAAAATTTTAAATAATATAAAATAACTTAAACTTACTTTTAAATTTTTTTTTTTTTGAAAAAAAGCTACATTTAGAGACATCAGAATAATGTTAGGATGACTTTTTCAATAGTGGAGTTGTTATGGACTTGTGTTGGACCACGTTGGTTTTTTAACTTTTAGTGTGGAATATCTTCTACTTGCATCAATCATGCCATTATTTTTTTGTAATAAGAAATTGGATCTAGGCTTTTCACAATTTTTAATTAGATTATTTTCAGTCAAAACATTATGATCATGAAATTTGTGTAGGAATAGGGGCTTATAATTTTTGAAGACAATAATGAATATAATAAATTCTTTTTGAACTGTTTAAATTTTTAGATGATATGATAATTTAATATGATATCAGAGTTTAGATTACCAAACGATCTTCGGATTAAAGACTTATCGTCACTCATTTAAAAATAAAAATAAAACTATCTCCATGCAGAAGTAAGGTCTTTGAAACATTCATATCCTAGATGGTCAAATATGTGATTTTTAGTGTGTGGTGTTTCAAATCAGTTGTGTATTCTTGCGATATCTAGGTACTTAATCGAAGGAAAAATTATTCGAATATTTGAAGAAATAGGACTTTCTATCTTGAGTTTTTCGCCTTTTTGGCCATTGCTTGAGCACAGAAAAATTTGCCGATGAATGGTAGTTGTGGTTGTTGCAACAAGACTCGGGGGGTTGGCGGGGTTGGAGGGGGCGCACCTTGCCTTCTTTCAGGTAGCTTAACTTTCTTACGACTATTTAGCTAGTGGGCCATTGCTCATCGCGTTCTTTGCGCTAGTGTTTACGGTACCCATTAAGAATGTTAGGATGAGGATCATCATGCCAGCCATTTGAAATTAAATGGACTGTGAGCTTGATCACATCCATTTCATCTGATGGCGTTCACAGAAGGTTAATCATATTAAAACGTTGATATATTTGAACCATTTACTGGACTAATAATAATACTTACACCTTCTTCGCGACACGTACTTTCATCATTAAGAACGATTTTTTTATCTGTTGCGCCCTTAAAAATGATATGTCCAGATCATTTCTTGTACGTTAAAAGCATTTGTACATTGATTCTTAGAAACTTAGCGCCCAAGCGCTTTTTAGGCTAGAGCTTAGTTTAGTTCTCTTATCCATCCTATCGGTCCAACGAAACCAAGGGAGAAAATGCAATATAGAAAATGACATTGCAAATTTACGCGTTTTTATTGTTGATTAGTTATAAGCTTTCTACTTGTTACCTTGCTGAAAAGTAGGATCTAGTTCTCCTCCTATCTGAATTGGTGACTGCAGGTGTTCCAAATATTGAATTCATCATCATTCCAACTAAATTTTCAGTAAATTTATTCGCGAATTCAGATACATCACTCCGTGCTCAGTCAAGCTTTCCTGTTTAGACTCGTAATGATCTCAATGGAAATTCTTGTACGGGATTTAATAAGAACAGTTTCTAAGTTTGAAGCTTTTGCACACGGTATATATACTTCCTAGGCATGAAGGATCTCAGAAACTCGATCAGGCATTCGTCATTATAAGTTACATCACTCCTTGTTTTGTAAACATGTGGAAATGTTTGAATGCAGGCTATTTCAGTAATGAAGAAGCAACTGCATCCACTCTGACTTCAGATGGATGGTTGAGAACTGGAGATCTCTGCTACATTGACGATGATGGGTTCATTTTCGTGGTTGACAGGTTGAAGGAGCTGATAAAATACAAGGGTTATCAGGTAAATAAAACGTTGATTCATTCATACTTTTGTAATTCACTTCCTCTGTCAAAGCTTTCATTCATTTAAAAGTGCAGATGCCATCAGTTTCTTTAAAAATCTGACAAGAAATCCCGGTAGGAGTCAGTTATGTGGATATGCTAATAGATAGACGCTTGAATTGTCTAGGTGCCCCCAGCCGAGTTGGAGGCTTTGTTACTTACTCACCCAGAGGTGGTTGATGCTGCTGTTATACCGTGAGTACCACTTTTTCCATCCTTAAGATTTATGAAAGTTGCTTCTGAATTCGCGATAATAACTGATATAAGGCGTTGGGATTAAGAGTTTTAACTTCAATCGTGTTTCAGGTTTCCGGATAAGGAGGTTGGACAATTTCCCATGGCATACATTGTGCGGAAAACTGGAAGTACCTTATCAGAGACTGCAATAATGGAGTTCATTGCTAAACAGGTGAAATTACAATAATTCTATTTACTTGTCATGAATGTTACTCTGCATTCTGAAGACAATGGCCTTGACGATAACTTGCTAAGCTCGACATCTGTATTCGCTTGTAGGTGGCGCCGTACAAGAGAATCCGGCGAGTGGCGTTTGTAGATTCCATTCCAAAGAATCCTTCAGGCAAGATTCTTAGGAAAGATCTTATAAAACTTGCAACCTCCAAGCTTTAAAGGATCAGAATTTGCTTTAATAAGAATATACAGTTTTTGAGTGCCCAGTCCACATCCTTGTCTCTTTCAGCATTTATCTTCTTAGACTTCTTGAACATTTTTGCTTTGTACTCCCTGTGTATATCTTGTTGTATCTAAGTACACTTTCAAACCAAGTATTTCTCCATGTAGCATTTTCCTAAATAATAGCAAGCCATGTATTGAATAAAGAACCATGGGCGTGAGGAGATGGTTCTCACCGGAGTGAGTGGCGTCAGATTTATATGGCCGACTCCATATAGTGGAATAAGGATAGGTTTGGCTGCCTTACCCTTGCTATAATTGGAAAAGTATTAGCCACCGGAGGCATTTTAATGGCCATTTTGAGTGTTCTTTTCTTCTCCTATTTTGAGTTCTTATATCTTTTATTTTGGTTTTATGTCGTGTTTCTTGTGAAAGAAACTTCATTCAATGACCAAATGGTACTTTCAGGTACAGTATTTGGACCTTGTCATAATTTTATCGGTAGATTCATAGTAGTAAAATGATTATGCAGTTATGATAAAATTATCTAAATCATCTCATTATCATTAAATCCCTCTCATAACGTTAACAAATGATCCTAATCCAAGCATGTCTTTCTAAACTCTAGAATTCAAAGGAAAAAGTAGGTCTAAATGTACAATTGAGATTTGAGATATTTAAAACATCACTTACAACATGCAATAAGCAACAAGCAACAAGCAGAACAATAACTGATGGGATAAAGCATATTAATGAAAACCCTGTAAAATAAAACAGGCATTCTAAAACTCTTCTCAATATACAAAATTAAAGAGTAGTCTGATATACAAAACTTTTACTATGCGTGATTTCAGAAAAGGGTCAGACTCGCTTTTCCAATCTATCGTGTTAAAAAGAAAAAATTCACCCACATGACAGCAATGTAGTTTGAGTATCACCTTGATGCTGAGCCTGAATGAGAGGAAACAAAGAAAAAGCTGAAGTACCTCTACATGTAATGGACAAAAGTGCCTTCTCAACTTCTAGAGGAGGATGTCTTCTTAGTAAATTGAGAATGTAATCCATCAACTCTTTCTCACAAGGAACTTGTAAAGGTCCATTAATGGTTAATCCATACTCCTCTTCAGCCATTTCCAATAGAACTCTGAAAATAGGGTGATTTAGATAGTACAAAGGCACAACAAACCTCTTGCCTTCCCTAGTGTAGACAACAAAATGACCTTTTCTTCTCTTTCTCCATGTCTCAATGATCTTGCTTAGCTTGCTTGATGCACTTCCCTTCATGTCCTTACTATATAATGTTGTTCACTTTGGACGCAAAGTTGCACACGAGATTTATAGCCTTGGGGTCAGTTTCTACCTTGCTACAATAGTAAGTTCTAATCTACTATGGCTATTTGGAAAAAATAAAAAATAAAATACCACCTAATACAGTTTTCAATAACTATTCCCGCGATTCTCTTCTCAAAGTAATTGAGAGAGTCTTTTTCTTTCCTCCGACTTGTTTAGCCACTTGCACATCTATCGTGGATCTAGCATGGTCATAGTTAGGATGGGTTCCTCAACATAAAAAAAATTGTCGCTCTACTATAACAGGTGAATATGTGAGCTTTTTGAAGGACAGTTTCGATATGTTAGTACAATACTAGGTTCCAATAGTTGATGTCTATGGGTGAAGAGCTTATAAAAATGTGTTATTTGGGTTGGATAAAACTTGTCTTGGTAAGGAAACAAAACGTGAGAGGATAAAGCAATAGATTGGTAGTGTGTGGAGGGAAAAAGTTGTCTTGTGACTTATAGATTCTACATTAAATTTGTCTTGTGACTCATTAATTTTACACTCATGTTTGCACCTTTGGTGAAACCCATACCGTGCTTTAAATGCGATACCCAACGGTCTAGTTATGTCTTGAAGACATCTCTTCTGTTGACTAGAGATGTGTAGAACAGTCCAAGGGAAGTTCGTAAATGTATCCGGAATATTTACTTATGAATGTGAGAAGGTCCTGCAACTGATGGGTCAGTAATTCACATGAATCTTACGATTCATGTGTAAATTCTATTAATATGTAAGAGACTAATATTAGTTTAAACTGATTGAAGAATTTCTCATGAATCGTGGTCAAGTCAGTCAACAAATTAATTTTTTTTTAAGGGCTCTTTGGGCCTTGTGTTTAACCAATCCAAACCATACTTCTTTTAGGTGAGATCATATGTTCTAAGTTCTTTTGTGACCCGTCCGAATAAGTCTTATGCCTGATTAACCCAAATGATACATCATCTACGAAAATCATGTCTCCTAAAATTTAACATCCTAAATGTGAGCCTGAGAGGACACTTCACCATAAGCTTGATTGGAGCCCCAAGTCAGATAGGTCAGTCTACAACGCAATTGAAAGAGGAAATAATATACAAGGCCAACATTAACAACACTCCCCATTCCTTCCCTAATTTAGGAAATAAAACTCATCTTTACTTTAATGGTGGATATACCTACTAAGGAAGGGAATTTGAGGCCTTTTACCGTGTAGATTAGATCTGCTTATATGACGTTATAAGCGAGATCTACTAATTGTGAATTGTTAATATAATTATGATAAAATAATATGCACAGTTAACAACCGTTAAATATCAATCACGACATTATGATGTTATAAAGAGATTGTCACTCCTTAACGTGGGCACGACACATCAAAAGTTTGCTCTACGATCAATAGCCTGACCTCCTCTTTTCAGATAGATGCAGTGCCAGTCTCTGACAACCTGGAGTTTTAAGTACAACAGCAACAAGAATAGAACATGTCCATGGCAGCTCAGAACAGGTTACACATTTGTGCCTATTCTTTGGATGCTTACCTTTCTTCATAGCAGTTGCAATTCCGTTCTTACCTTGTTTAATACGGACGATGATCATAGAACCCGAACGAGTGCAATGTGGTACTTTCATCAATCGATTCCATCTGACATCTTCATCAATAATCAAACATGAACATCTTACACAAAGAGTCGCCATGAGATCGAAATTCACAAAACAAAGATATATAAATGAAGACAACATCCAATATCCAGAGTCAAAAATTTAAACATTTATAGCATTGCCTTTAGCGTCTCGTGGTGAGGCTATCACATCCATTATATTCTCTAATCAGCTTGCCGTCAAGTGAGAGATTACATATACCAAAAAGAAGAACTTCTAAAAAATGACCAAGAGCAGTAGTCAAGAATCCTCAAAAATTTACATGACAAACTTGTATGGCATGTGAAAGAAGTAGTTCATCATCTAGACTTCTACATGGATAATGGAAGAAGCATCCTTCGCTTCTTTCTCCGAGCCAGTCTTACTTGCTTTGTGATTTTCATGCACAAAAGTAGAAGCAACAAGAAAGAGAAGTTCACCATCTAAAACTTCTACATGGATAATGGGAGAAGCATCCTTCGCTTCTTTTTTCGAGCCAATCTTACTTGCTTTGTGATTTTCATGCACAAAAGTAGAAGCAACATAATGCATACTAATATAAAAGCAAGCCTCAAATGCCCGAAATATAGGGAAACAGCTGAGAAAACCAGGAATGCTAAAATAACAAGTTCCCATATTACGAACACGGCCACATCAACCCTGCATCAACAGAAAGAGAAAATGTATTAGATGTAATAACAAGAAATAGCCAGAAATGGCAGTTCATGATCAGATGGGAAAATATTACACGTTGAAATACTCTTTTGACAATTAAATAGCTTGTTTTGCATAGTAAAAAGTTACAAAACAAAAACCACATTTCAAATCAGATCAAGCAAGCATCCACAAATTAAAGAATCGGCAAATCAAAATCTATGTATATACTATCTGAAATTTCAATACCCCGTATCCCTATTTCTGAAGCCATTCAAGCATTTGATCTAGAGGTAACTTGTTATCCGTATCAACGTCCCTCATCTAGCATGGTATGCTCAAGTCAATGATTCCACAAGGAATGAATGGGATCCAATAGTTTGAGCCCTTTTTCATGGTCTTATACCAGTCACTCCATCCCATAATATAGACACCCTCCCATGGATGTGATGTGTAAGCATGATGCACATACTTGATGCAAGATAACCGTCAATTACCAAAATTCCGCCATGCCAAATTCTTTCACTTGAGGAGGATCATATCCACTCAAACGGTCATACAACAGTCAGATTTGCTAGCTACACTTTGGGAGATGATATCCACTCATACAAGTCATACAACAGTCAGATATCAGCATCCACAATATAAAACTCAACATGTGTAATAAAGATAATAATGCAATTGACAAATATAAAAGAAGAATATAACCAGCAACTATCTCCAATATGCGAATGCATCTCCTAGTTCTCCACAAAAAACTTGCGCACATCCACGCGCATATGCACACCCACCCACCCAAAAAAAAAAAAAGGAAAAGAGAGAGAAGAGAATACTATTCAATTATTTCTCTAATCTTGCACTCTGCAACTTCCACATTGCTGCTGGGTCATTATTGCAACCCCAAATTGCAATTCTATCCTTTCTCCCTGGATAGTCCCGAGGCAATACAAGGAGAAATCCAACAAAAAGTTGAAGCAGAGAATATGTGGAAACTACATATAAACTTTTCTGTTTATATCTGACGGATGTCGATGTTTGAAAAAGAGACATGGCCCATCCTTTCCCAAATCTCCAACCCAGGTTGGTGAGTTGGTGATGTATTACAAACCTAAACGTCTGAAGCTCAAAGGCCATAGGCAAGAATAGTATTACAAATACAGAATGGAAAACATGAACTCAGATGAGAAATGGTATCCTATAAAGATATGCATTATACCATTCCGGCTTAATACAACACGACTTTCAATTCAATTTTGGACCAATAACATGAAGTATCTGCATATTCACATTTTCCAATTGTACTTTATTTGCATATATATATATATCATCCGACTAAATTGATAAAATTATCTGATCTAGCTGTTCAAAAGACCAAAAATCATAAATGCTTCTCTGCTATTCAGCAAAATGAGTTGCCACAAAATGCAAATGCAAATGAATGAACCCTTTTCATTAGTGTTTCATCTACATAATAGATTTCAGCATTAAATCAAATACATTTCCAACCAATTGATCGTAATAATCCACTTCAATCAAAATCTAATTTAGTTACATGACGCTGCAGTTTATAAATGCTTCGATCACAAGTCTTCTACACTGAGGCATTGACCATTTCCCCGAAACCAAATATTTTATTCAGATCATAAAACCCTAGCTGATCTATATGTATCAACACTTCAACAGCATTAACTTCAATTCAAAAAATTAAGCATCAAACAGCAAACTAAGTTGATTGAAAAAGTCAAATAAAACCGTAACCAAGCTGATTTAATTATAGCAAAAGTGTTTAATTGCGGTCAAACAATTAAACATGCAAAAATTAAAAAGAAATTAAAATTGGGGAAAAATTAAAACCCCAACCTATCTGAATTAATCATAGCAACAACCTTCGATTGCATTAAAATATTTGAGCATCAAAACAAGTAAATTCAAAGTCAAGAAACACCTTAATGCAAAAACTAAAAACGAAATTAAAACTAGGGGAAAATTAAACCCTAACCTAGCAAATCAGATCATAGCAACAACGTTAATCGCAATTAAACAGCAAAAAAGAAATCAATAGAAAGCCAAACAACACCTTAAACGCAAAATTTAAAAAAAAAATTTAATTGGGAGAAAATTACACCTTAAGGGTATCTCCAATGATGGAGACTATTCACAAAAACTTACTATTTTTGGGTATTTTAGAAACTCGGGACTTTAAATTTAGAGCCAAAATAGATGAGATCCACCACTTTTATCAACTTTTTGACTAAAATAGAGATCCAATCACTTTATATGCTAGAATTTAAATTGTATCAATGTTAAATTGCATCAAACAGCAAACAACACCTTATATGCAAGAATTTGATTTTTTTTTTTAAATTAAAATTGGGGAAACAAAACATTCGAACACCAAACATAAAAATGTGTGAATTGAAACAACAAGAACACCTCATATGCAAAAATTAAATAACACAAAAAAAAGGTGAAATTGGAAAGAAAAAAAAAATTAAACCTAATCAAGCTGATTCAATTACATCAAGAACGTAAATCAAGGACGTTATACGGCAAAATAAGTCAATCGAAAGTCAAAACAACACCTTATACGCAACACTTTTACAAAAATAAAAAATAAATAAACGCTAATTATAAAAATCGAAAAAAAAAAGAATTAATTTACCTAGAAGAAGAGAGATTAGAGGTGGTGGAGAAGAACGAAACGGAAGCCCAATCATGCTTCGATCGAATCTGATACTCTCTCAGCTGCTCCGCCAGATTCGATCGCGTTATCATTTCCGAAGGCCCGGCCCGCCCGCTCGCTCTGTCGGTTGCTCCACACCCCTTTCTCTCTCTATATATATATGTATATTTTTTCTTCTCTCTTACTTTCTCTCTCTATATATATAGATATATAATATGTATGTATAGGTTTTGGTTTGTTTATTAGAGGTGTAAAAGCAAACTCTCTCTCTCCGTACAGAGCCGGCGACGACGATGACGAAGAAGATTGCGAAGAGAGAGAGACACGAACGGTAAGTTTACAATATTCGTTTTTGTTTTTTTATTTTTTATTTTTTTCTTTTTGGTACTCTTTGTTTATTATTGGTTCTTTTACCTTATTTTTCTTGAAAGGCATTTTATTTGATTCCTAAACTTTTTTTTTTTGCTAAGTTGATTCCTAAACTTTTATTTGAACCATTTCAATTCCTAAATTCTCGCAATTGCACGAAATTGGTGCTTGAAGAAGTAACTTGTTGCCACAAGGGCACATATCCTATGGCGGGTGTTGGTGTGACTTAGGGAGATTTTTTACATCTTTTTGTACGTTAGAAATGATACAATTATATAAAATAATCTTTCATTTTTTTTTAAGTGAATTATGTGAGAATTTAGACATTTCACTAAAGTTACATGAGCAAAAATTTAGATTTTTTTTGTATAAATATATCATTGTATTGTAACCGTTATTATTAAAGAAATGACTTGTTAATGTTTTGATAAAGAGTAAATTTAGCACTTATGGCCAAATAGCAAAATATTTGGAATTAGGAAAAATGGTGGAGACACATGTGCATTACAAATGCATTTTTTTGTCTAAAATACTAACAATTTATTATGTGAGAGGTTAATTTTATGCATATTTGAAAAAGTAAATCATTTTAAAGGATTTGAAATTATTTTAACCACAAATTTATTTTCATTATTGAGTTATTTTTTAATTCTATGAGAGTCGATAATTGATCACAAGGGTCTCAATTACCCTTGTGAAGGAGTATCATAATACTTCGAGAGATGACAAATAGTGAAAATGAAAATAACTCTTTTTGTAATATCTTGATGACAATCATTTGTCATCAGTAAGATAATTAACACACAAGAGGAAAACAAAATTACATGACCCACCCAACAAAGGCCCACACGATAGTGGCCCAAACAAAAGCACAAGGTAACAGGAACAACAAGCCAAAAATCCAAGCCCATCACACAAAAAGCCCAATTAACAATGCAGAGCTGCAATTGAGCAACTTCGTCAATGAACCCGTCAAAGGAAATAGTAATTACTACCATCATTCAGCCTTTGATCACCAATAGAACGTTAGCACCAAAGAGGTGACAAGGTGATTTCGAGAATCAACTAACCAACAAATTCGTAGACCAAATGACTCATAACCTTCCTATCAACAAGAACTAACAAACCCAATTCTAAAAAATGAGTTTGACGGGACCCATTAACCTGGTAAGAGGATGGGTCAGGAAAGTTTGATATCTTAATGGTCTAAATTTTTAAGAAAACGAAATGTACTCTTTGAGTCTTAAGTTTAAACATATGGTAATAACTACCATCCTATCTCCTCTACAGATTTTAGATTGTTCTATGTTCTACCTCGTTTATTGATCTGCATTAATGAATTTGGATTTTTTGACAAAAAAAAAAAAAAAAAAAAAAAACAAGAAGTACCACTTGATTATATGAAAAAAGAGGACAATAAACAAATATTTGATCCACGAAGATCACTTGAAGTGAAGACTTGAGAAACCTTTTGAAAGATTGATAAATAAAGCACAAGTTGAAGTAACAAAGAACAAGAGAAGCAATAGAATTGAGAAGCTTATTTATTTTTAATTATCATATTAAATCATATGTTTTCTTTTTTAGGTCTTCCTTGCTATGGTCAGTCACAACTGCATACACGAGACCAATTTTGCGGCCTCAAACTCAGAACAAAAGGCGTATAATATTCTTCGCTAAATTTACAAGTATTTAAACTCGAGCGTTGTTATATTTTATTATATTTTTTAATTGTTCATTTATCACTTTTTATATATACTTAGTTGGTATGTCAATGTAACTCGTTTATTTATCTCTTTTTTTGCATATTAACTAAATATATACATGAGAGGTGATAAATAAGTGATAAAATTAATAGTGGGTGCTTAGAATATAAACGAGATACTTGCTTATGTCTCGAATTTGAATCAACACTGGTACTAGTTATTCTTCTCGACCCAATCTCAGTTAACTTTATGCATAACTAAGCTAAAAAAATACTTTTTTTAGATGAGATTAACGATTCAAATTCTAAACTCTAATGGGTCTGAAAAACTTTTTAAACGACTTTCCCATTATTAAAAGAAAAAAAATATTTACCATGGAGAGAAAAGGATAATTGCTGGAAAGTTTTGTGCAAACTTTATCCGATGCCTATTATTGCACTCATTTCAATGGTAAATGATGTCTTACATGTTGGCATGGTACGCAGCATGCTGAGACAAAATCTTCTTGTTTTTATACTTGAAGGGAACTATCATCCGACTTTCAGCTATTAGTAAAGTATCACACTTACCAAAAATCCTACTTCTATAATTGGTAGGTCACTAGGTTATTCAAATAATTCGTATTAGAAAGGATTTAGAGACTCAAAAAATATCATCTTCAAACTTTGAGAATTAACTTCAATATCTTAATTTCTTATCAAATAAAGAAGGAGATTCAGCCCCTGATCCATCTAAGGCCCAGGCCTCCGAACCATCAACTTGGAAACGAAACTAAGAAGAGATGATTGAACACTTTGCATTTAAACAGAGAACCAAATATCAACTAGACTCAAAAAATTAATTTGAGTTATTACTTAAACTCACGATAGTAACTTATATACTATAACTCTTATCATATTTTCTACTTATATAATATGTCATGCAAGTTGAATGTTTCCTCTCTTTCCTTAATTCAATATTTTAATTTTTTTACAAGGGAATTTGCTTCAACAAATTCTCAAAAAAGTGATGGGATAGCGCTTGAGATTTACTTTGTTTTTGCTAAGTATGGCTTGAGCTTTATATAACCTTGAAATATGCAACAATGTGACTAATTTTTCTGTTTACATTGTCACTATAAGGCTGCTCAAAGGCCTTGATACTGTGAAGCGGCATACATAGAGTTTATAATTTTTAGTAGATCTAATATAATTCTTTTTAAAATAAATTTTTTGATATCGAAAAAAAAAAAAAACCTTCCTACATGCATTTCCTAGTCATGCCTGGGAAATCACTCCACTTAATCTCATACTTATTGAATTCAAATTACAATTCTCTAATTGGATTCCCTGTTACTCTTTTTTTTCCTTTTTCTCTTTTTTGTTTTTTTGTTTTATGAACAAGAATACTCTTGAAAAGCTTTTTGAATTCATATCGAGATCTAAATTTCAGAACTTGTAATCTCGGCTAAAAAAAATATGGTCCAAAAACCATAAATTAACTCTTGACTAATTAAATTTGTACACATAATTTAAATACTCTACCACTAAATTAACCCTATAAATTTTCTTTTTTCTTTTTCTTTGTTCAAGGAAATTGTAGAGATTCATTCAACCAACACGATTTGTTTCCATTGCAATTAGTACAAGTCACATGCTTGTGTACCATAATCACAATCAGTGATATGTTTAAGTGGAGTCAAATCAAAAAATAAAATAAAATAAGCAACAATGTCATCGATTTCTTAAAGTTGCAGCAAATTCTAAACCGACCAGTTATCCACCGTGTGGGCCCATCTGAATCATACGTTAGCAAATGGACAATGATCCGAAATCATCTTATATTATATAATATTATAAAAAATTTAATAATAATAAATTATTTTTTTATAATTATATAAACATATTGTTATCTTTGAGTTTTTATATGAACATTTTATTGTGATTAAATCCAAATATCATAATATTATAATTATATAAGAGAAACCCGAGCTACAAAAGCGTAGCGTTTTTCAACGACTCCTACCGAAATTGTGAATCTCGAAACATCACCCGCCCCCTACTCTTGCGCCACGTGTCATGTTAGTCATTTAACAGGCTACTGTCACCGACCTCTGCGCATTTTGGACCAATCGAGACCAACATATTTGGGTCCCACAAGTAAACATGTCACGTTCTTATCCTCTGTGGCGTGATATCATTGGCCCGTCCTCGCAGCCATATACAACGTGTCTATCTTAACTTTTCTACTTTCTTCATCAATGACATAACCACTACATCTAATTACTAGAGATTTATATATTGATTATATGATTACAAAATTAAAAAAAATAATGATATTTATGAGATAAAGTCGATTGATCTCGTGTAATTTATAACATTATAAGAGAGACTTAAATCATTGATTATTTGTTATTATTAACAAATGATAACGTCAATCGTTAGAATAATCTCGTAACTCATTATTTTATAATGTGAGTCTAACAATTAATGATTTAAATCTCTCTTATAATATTTGACAAAATAAAAGATCCATGTTATCATTACTTATAATCGTTAAATTAAATAATTAATTTTCAAAATCTTTCTCATCATATTGTAAAATAGTTAGCACTACGAAAGGATCAAGATTTCCTAGTAACATAATAACTTTATTACAAAGATTAATAATGATAAAATGATGATTCAATTATCATCTCGCACCCAATAATCTAAATTATTTTATTGAAACTATATCATCACTTCAACACTATTAATATTTTAAGTAACATTATTACATTATCAATTGATAATCTGTTAAGAAGAAATATCTTCTTTAATTATAAATTTTGTACAAAACTCAATTAACACGTCGGGTTACATTTGGTGTATTTGATTCGGCTTGTGGCCTTTGGATTGCTTTAGTAAATTAATTATCTTAAATTATATTAATTCCTATCGGGTCAAGTGCGTGTAGTGGTTGCTATAAATAGCCCACACGTTAGCAATTTCTAACACCATTGAAAGTTATTAAACCGCTTATAAATCAAAGCTTCCATTGATTTTTCTTTCATTTTCCATTTGTTTTTCTAAGCTAAGCTTGATCAAAAATGGCAGATCATGGCACAGCCATTAAGACTGAAGAGTCTGTTGAGACTCAAGATAGAGGGTTGTTTGACTTCATGGGAAAGAAAGAGGAAGAGAAAAAGCCTCAAGAAGAGGAGGCCATTAGCAATGAGTTTGAACAAAAGGTTCATGTGGCAGAGGAAAAGGAGGAGGAAAAGGAAGAAAAGAAGCATGAAGGTTTACTTGAGAAGCTTACACGATCTGATAGCAGCTCTAGCGTAAGTTTCTCATCTTTAATCACTTAATAGATGTCACGTTTCAAATCCATAATTAGACAGGAGTGATATGATCTCTGAAGAAAATATTTATATATGTCACATCTCAAGTCTATAATTAGATAAGAATGATATAATCCCTTATAAATTCAAGTTCAAGTATATATGATGTTATCATTATCCATTTTCAATTAAATTGAAGGGTTATTTCAAACTTAAATTACATATTAGTAGTCTGGTATCTGTATGTATAAAATTCTTATTATGTGTACGGGATGAGAAGAAGAGTTTAGTCTAACTTGATTCTATTGTTACATAGTTTTTCTTTGGATTTTTTTTGCAAGAGGATGTATCCACGTAATTATAAACTATTAGTGTTTTGATAATATAATAGGGACGGAGTTAAGAATTTAATATTGAGAAGAAAAAGGAAAAAAGAAAAATGAGAGAATTTGATAACATATTTTTTTGTTAAAAAACAAATTGCTCCATCCCTGAACATCAAGTGATCTAAGATCTTCGCATGATCGTGGAATTATAGAATCCACGAAGGAAAATATCGTCCTTCATCATCACATGCATTTAAGAGTAGTAAATCTCTATATTCTCCAAAGCATTTGTATTGTTGATTTTTGTTGCAGTCGAGCGATGAGGAAGAGGTAGAAGAAGGAGGCGAGAAGAAGAAGAAGAAGAAGAAGAAAAAGAAGGGCTTGAAAGACAAGATCAAAGAGAAGATATCAGGAGATCAGCACAAGGAAGAAGAAGAGAAGGTTGCGAAACATGACGAGAAACACGAAGACGCGAAATATGATGCACCAGCACCAGCTCCAGCTCATGAACCAAGTGAGGAAAAGAAAGGGTTCTTAGGTAAGATAATGGAGAAATTACCAGGTGGGCACAAGAATGCAGAGGTGCATCCTCCACCACCACCTATGGCGGAGAGCGCCTCCGCAGAAGGTGGCGAGGCCAAGGGGAAGAAGGGCATCTTGGAGAAGATTAAGGAGAAGTTACCTGGGTACCACCCCAAGAAGGAAGAAGAAAAAGAAAAAGAGAAAGAGGGTGCTCATTAGGCTTGCAATAGATAGATGTTTTTGGTTAATGTGTGACCATGTGCTAATAATGCTTCTTGTTTAATAATGGGGTTTGATGCATTTTAATTTGTTTTAATTTGGTTTATCATGCTTTTGTGTCCAAAGAATATATATATATATATATGTGTGTATGTGTGCGCGCTTATATATAGATAAATTTATTTTAAAGACTTTTATGTGCTTATATATAGATAATTTTTTTTTAAAGTTTTACATCACTTAAAAAGTTACACACAAAATTGATCTCGAAGCTTCTTATATCTAAAACGAAAATCATACTATTAGACCAAATGATCAATAGTATAGTGATGTTTTTCTGAAAGGAGGTTATCATGTCCATAATTTTATTTATGATGTTAAGTATTTATTAATGGATTGATTACTTCTTTTTTTATTATTATTACAAGGAGGCAAAAATTAGTTACACCAAAATGAGTATGGGTAAGGAGATGTCCTATTTGTCTTTCTCCATGAACACTTTGTCTCGAGAGAATATTAATTCTTTGAGAACTAATTGTTGAAGCTCATAATTTACAAGACAATCAACGTAAAAGATTACTTTGTAAAACTAATTGTTCGTGCCTTTGTGTGGAGGTTTCGAGAGAAAAGGGATAATAAAATGAAATGAGTTAGAGGGAATTAGTACATAAAGAAAAGTGCCAGGGAAGCAAAGGCGGAAGCGGCCGTAAAGGCGGCGGAGTTGGTGGTGGAGGAAGAAAATATGGTAGAAGATAGTGATGGTTGAGTGCGAGTAAAATAACAATAATAATAGCAATACGCAACAATAATACTTATTTTCATGCAAACTATACAATCCAGATCAATTTTGCTTCACATTTCTATGCTGCCTACAATTTGAATCCTAATTTTAACTACTATGCCAAGGACCAAGGTCTATGAAGATCTTTTTGTGTTTTTTGTCAGAGGGACAAAAAATCATTTTATTAAGAAACTACAATTAACCAACACAAGTTAATTTTTTTTTTTTATTTGTTTTGGTTTCCAAGGGAGGCATGAAGGCCGAAGATAAAAAAAAAAGTTAAACTATTAGAAGTTTAGGGGATAATTCTCTTTTTTTGTCTTTCTCTACAATTGAAATGAGAGCTTAGTAGAAATGATCGAACGATCGATCAAGGTTGTGGCTGTCAATAGGTAAAGTAAGGCCGAAACCGTCAAACTAATCTGTACATTTATTGACTTCTCTATACACGAGTGATGGCATAATTTTGGTGGCTTAGCAAAAGTTTCTTATACTCTTCAATGACCGGCATAAGTAGGTTACATGGAGGAGTTAGTCTTGAACAAGTGAATAAACACCAGTTAGTTTTTTTACTCACACAAGTGATGTCAAATCGTTCTTTCTATCCAAACAAAGAGTCCAACTAGTCGTAGACAAATCCCTGAATTCATTTTTTGTCCACAAAACTATAAGTATTTCTAGCAAACCAACAAAGTGATCTTCATCAAACTGAGATAATATTTTCGACCTGGATAAGAAATCAAATCAATTCATTTATAGACCAAGCTTGCACCAACATTGCTCGCCCTTTGAAAGAAAAGCAATTGTTTCATCTTCAACACCAGAACCTCAAGTTTACTTAATCTACTTTATCCTCTTAGACATTAAGTATTTGTAATTTTTCGCTAACAACCCATTCAAGAAGACTCTGAAAGATTAATCAAGTGACTACAGATCAATGCAGATGTAAGAAAGTATATTGGAGTACATACAGAACTTGAGAATGTGAATTTTCTAGTAGTAGAATAAATACAAAGTTAAAACAGAATACCAACTTAAATTCATTGAAATACAAAATTAGAATTTATGGGTATAGAAAGACAAACCAAATTAATCTGGTATTGAAACTCAAGTTTGACTCGATGTCCTTAAGATTTTAATATCCGATAATTACAACTGATTAGCGCAGGTCTCCCAAAGAACAACAATATTTCTTTTGTAATAGGAGCACGACATGAGTCTCCAATTATGATTTGGCTTGAGCAAAGACCAATTATCCTATTCATATATATAGGCAATCCTACCCTCTACTTGAAGGTTAGTCCCCTCTACTAGCTTCAAGGAATGAGAGTTTTACAACTACAGATCTCCTTGGAAAAGAGAGGGCAAACCTTTGTCGCAACAATCAAGGATAGAAAGAAGAGTATGACAATAGTTTCATTTCGGGTCTAGACTAAGAGTTGGACAAGCAGCTTGGCCTCCCCCGATAGTACAAGGGCTTTTTAAAGAAAACAAAAGCCCGACAAAGGCCTATAGCATACACTAGGCGAATAGCAATATCTCAAATCAATGATAGGAAGCATCTGTTTGGCACCTAAATGTTATAGTAAGAAAGAAAGTCGTTAAGGCTACGCCAAGTTGAAGACAATAGTTACCTGCAACAATACATGCTCAAACTATACTAAATATTCTAGAATTTATAGATCTGAGTACAAAGTTACATTCCAACAAATTAACTCGGTTCGCAGTGAACTTCCTGCAAAAATACAAGCTCAATCGTTCATAAAATGAACAATTAGATTTTTCGAAGTACAAATCGGCTAAGAAATCAGTTTGTACTCTGGATTTCTTTTGTTTTCTGAATCAATTACAGATATGCAAGTACATCTTTAAATATAATTTATAAATGGTGCCGAAGTTATGTTCTACAGATTGATTAGATAAGCAAGACAAATCTAAGAGCTTTCAGCAGGGGAAATGAGTTCCCCAGTTTTTGAAAAATTCGTTGGCAATGTTAGTACAGGCTCATTGCCTGCAAGTCCCTTGGATGCCAAAGCTAAACAATAGCCCAAGGCACGCGCTACAGGCACTGCAACAGCATTCCCCACTTGGATATACCTAAAACACATTCCAGAAAGGGAAAGATTAGCACATTAACGAGGATAAGATATACATAGCACAATGTTGTGAAAGTTTCAGCTGTTGCTTTGGTTGGCAGATTTGATCAGAAAGCAATACACAATTATCTAACCATTATGTGAATTCTGAAGCATCACACATCACGACACAGCTCATATAGTGCAACAATTGTCTATTCGCAAACCAGACACAACTTAGTGAAATATGAATATCATGAACTTTTTAGGACGAAACAACCCTAATATTATACTTATTAATCTTTTAGATGCCAATGCTATGATGAATATTGCAAATTTATAGGGTTGCTCCCTCGATTTAATGGGAGGCAACTACAAACATTTAACATCATTTAAGTTTCTCGATGTCTAAATCAAATAGGCAAATATCTATAAATATAACAATGAAAGAGAAAGAAACTTTAAAGCGGTGATGAAAGCTGACTGAATAGAGTTATAGCATCTGACTACAAAAGTTGAACATCATTCTAAAGAAAGACAAATTTACCTTTGTTTAACCGGGCCAACAAGTTTATAATAATCTGGAAAGCCTTGCAGTCTTGCATTTTCACGAATTGTGAGGACTCTATCCTGTAGCGGGTGCAGAATAACCTGGAATGCAAACATTTGTTTGATTATGTATGTTAACACAAGAATTTTAAGGAAACATTTGAAAATGAGAGCTACCTGATTGTGAGGCTCCGCCCTTCCAACAACTGTGGGAACAGTCTCATCCCACCATAGCCGACCGAAAGGCCTGAAAAAGTTCAGATGGAGAAGACAGACAACCAAATGAGACTCTACCCTTAAGTGGTAGAATTGAAAAAATAAAAGAAAGCCAAGAAATTAGCAAATTACTTTGATGATGATCCACCAACAAAGCTCATCGCATAATCAGGAACCTAAATTTATGAAACAATAAAGTCAAATGAGAAAAGCAAAGATTAGGTAATGATGCGTAACATGAATAATAATAGTATAAATAATAACAAAGATGTTGACTTTCAGGTAAAACTTATTTTCATAAAAGGCTTAACAACGAGTTCAATAAGTTTATGCATGAATTAAGAGATTGGTTTTCGATTCACATGTTAATTCGTATTCTTTTGTCCGTGAATCAAACTGTAAGATACGACTCAAGAATTCTACAATTCAACAGTGATGCAGACGACAAGAATTGGAAGATATCATGATAATCATACCAAAGGCTTCCCTGATGGCAGATATACTCTTTCCACATCAGGATCCCATTCAACTTTTTTGGTGGCGGGATTAACAATGACACCTGCCAAATCCCTAAAATTTGCACCCTAAAACCATGAAGAAAGATATCTTAGCAAGTGAAGAGGACTCATAATGATGCTCAACGGTCAAAGGAAGGACATTATACCTTTTTATGAGGAATTTTGGTCACACGTTGGTAATCATCATCGTTGAGTTGAAGAGGGCGATGATCATATAAAACTTGGTTTAGCACTTCCGAATTGTTGTCCGAACAACCAAGCATCACTGCATCATATAGAATATCGGTCAACAGAAACAAATAATGTGCAAATCTAATATGTTACTTATAACATACCATTTTTAAAATCGTTAAATGTAACAACGAGTTCGTTTGGCGATGCAACAGAAAAAGTCCATGATTAGTTCGGATTTCATTGTTTCATGGTGCCATGACCTTTTCTCTTGCATTAACCAAAAGAACTAGACCTCAAAAAACCAATACGATGAGATTTTCAAAAATGAAAGTGATGCTACAGATTCTGAGAGTAGAACGCAGCATAAACTGTTTGCATTTAAAAATAGATTGAAAACTAGAAAACAATGTGACCTAACCTAACCTAGATGTCATATGGAAGTGATTCATAATAAACCATTGAATCGTAAGATTCATGAAGATTCAGCCACAATTTATGTATATTGCCGAGTCGCATGCTGATTCTATGGTTTTATTCGTAAATCAAAACGAATCTTAAATAAACTAGGCCTATTTAATTCTACCAAATTTTAAATAATAGATATAGCAACATTCCTCTTCCTAAAGGATTCTTTGAAATAAGACAATGCAGGCCAAGAGAAATAAGCAGTATTAGCAAGATTAGGAAGGTTTGGGTTTGAAATCTCAACTTTCTATTTAGGAACCGAATATATTTGTATCAAAAAAACAGATGCAGCAAAATGCTTGTTAGCACAAACTTTCGCGCTTCATCAAGCCTCATGTAAGGATCATGAAGCTAACTAATCTAAACTCAATGTGGGCATGTTCTTGGACATAGTACATACAAGACACCCTTTTACATTTTACAATGACACAAGCTGCTACCCTCTTTTGCCTAGAGGGCAAAGATTTATTTGTTACGAGAAATCTATCGATCAATTACATACCAACAAAGGAAAAAGTAATAATATAAACAACGAGCAATTAGTAGTAGGAAAAGTAAACACCAAAAATGTGTAACAAAAGAATGAAATGATTAGGATCTTACTACTGTCTAATTACAACTCCACCAGGTAGAAAGAGCGTTACATTGAGTTTTTCTCACTCTTATCCCATTTACTATTCATCATTATTGCAGGACATAAGAAAAAAGAATAGATGAGGAATGGAAATTGGGAATGCACCTTCTTTCTTTAGTCTGATGAAATGCTGAAACTTAGTCTTTGGCTCCCCATCATATGGAATTTCATCTCGCTGTTCGTTATTCTCAACCTAGAATTTTAGAATTATGATTGCAGTTGTTAATATGCTAGTAGAAAAACGAAAAGAAGACTATGATGAGATGGTGTTAACATACAGGTGGAAGATCAGATATTGCATCCGAAAGGAAAAGTTCGGTCTCCAGATCAGCATTGTGGCCTTCTTCATAGGCAACGACATTTGACTGCATTCATTTAGAACGATAATGTGAGCAACTAAGTAGCTGAAAAAGTTTGTATCTGTTTTTCATCATATTATGCATGGATCAAGTATATCATGGCAAATTCCTCAGAATAAGAAGCAGAAACGGGATTGACAAGAGAGACCGTTTCTGCAGAAAATTCTACCTCAAACATTGTTGGCACAACACCCCTCACAATAACTTTATGCGTGGGCAATGGATACTGTGGCAACTTCTGCATGAATTAACCAGGAAAAATAAATAAATCGGCTGCTTTTATGCATAAAACTATATTGCATAAAATCAGAATGTGAAAGGTGTCACCTCTGATGGAAGAGCACCCCACATAAAGACGCGCATCCGGAACTGAGGAAGTCCATAAGCACCAGCAGCCAACATTCCCATCCTTGCTTGATAACCCAATCCAACAAGACGGGCCAATGCATACCTCCCAAGAAAACCCTCCGCAAACTTAATTATATCGACAACATTTTCCATTAGAACAAATTTAGGCTTTAGAAAAGACACAATGTCCATAAACACTTGAAGTTGCTTATTTTTTTCGTCTGCTAAAGGATTTGCTTTATTCCTGAATCGATTGAAACCACTTATTCCTTGGCAGGGTGGACCACCACATATGACATCAACTTTGCCCTATGGAGTACCAGAAAAGGAAAAAAGAATTACAAAGGCGCTTTCTGAGCAACAGGAGCCAAAAAAAAGAGACAATGTTAGTCACAATTGCTTACAGGTAATGGTAAAAGCTTGGATTTGTATCCTCTAAAGACAAATTCTCTTAGCTTCTCTTTACAGTCACTAGAAAAATAACATAAACTGTGAGCACACAACGGCAGAAAAGAAAAATACATGAGAAAATTTTAAGCTTCACATAGAGAAACTCATTCTTATTTTTCATACCTTAGACTCTCGAGAGGCTCCCAAGTATCATCATCAGGGCCATAACCTTTCCAACGTATCTACATCTCAAAGAGGAAAAAATGAAAAATAAAAATGAGCCTGTAACACAATTAAGAAGTAAAACAATAGAAAGGCAAGATAGTTATGCACATTTTTTTTCACTAAGATTTTGAGTAGCGGTCAAATTGATTATATTTCGGCTCTTCCTCATAGAAAGACAATGAAACAATTCCCAATCATGGTCAATGAGGATCAGATCATCCATATAATATACAAAAGAAACTCCAGATATTTGATATCTCTCTTTGAATAATATCTCAATTCTAGCGACAATTTAATTAGATATTTTAACAATTAGCAGAGAAAATACACAATGCAGTATTTGGTTACTCAACAATAGTATGACAAGTTGAGGTAAATAACATAGAATCATGAAATATCATAAAATAGCTAGCCATAATTTGATTCTGCAAGACTTTTTTCTCTAGGAAGAAGAAAGTACCTTAAAATGCAACCCGGTTTTTTTATTTTTATTTGGGTCCCCATAACAAAGATCTAAAATATCACCCACTTCAAACACTTCAGAATCAGCTTCTCCACCATCTTCTTCCTCTTCTTCCTCAGTACCATCATCAACATTGCCTATCTGATCTTCCATCATTGTTTGATCAGATGAACCTTTGCCGTCTATTAACGAGAAGGACGCGCAAAGTTTCTCCCACTCCTTCAGTAAGGATAGGAAGTCTTCAGCGGACTCATTTCTCGCCTGAATTGTAATTTAAGCAATGCAAACAAATAAGCAAGTGAGCAGAAAAGGAAAAGTTAATTAAAAGATACGATAAGAGACATCAGAATAAGTGATACAACCTGAGTCTCTGGATGATTCAATCTGAGACTATCAGAAGCATGTTCGTTAAGGTCCACAGCCCATTTCTACAATCAAAAGTATTTCATTTGTAGTTAAATGGAGGTAGTTATAGCATATTGAGCAACAATATATTTTCAGATTGTTTTCATGCACAAAAAGCTAATGTAAATAAAAACAGTTGAAAAGCTTACAGTAACAAGCTTGACATCGCCACAACTGGCACCCAAGCAAAGTCCCGTGGACATTGCTCCACATCCTGAATAGATATCCAATAGCGTCATCTCCATATCGTCTCCCTCCCCTTGAGAAACTTCTGCAATACTAGCTATGCCACCAGCGCCATCAACCTCAGTTGAAACTGTTGACTCTGTTTCACTTCCATTTGCAATGTCATCTGCAAGACGATCTTTTGATAACAAATGCAAAAATTAGCTATCATCCAAATTTTAAGCAAAAAAGTAGGCATAAAGAAACTAAAACAGTAAGCTTAATTTAGTATATCAAATGAATGAAAAATTACTTGGTGGCACGCTCACAAAGGTGCTATAAGGCAGCAAGTACTTCTTCTCATAATAGTAGTCACAAACTGCCTTTACATTATCCTTGTAATCCGAATCTACCTGAAAACTCTCAAACTCATAATACATACTTAAGTAAGGATAAAAGTACACGAGCATTTGAAAGAAACATTAGGCATACATTTGAAGGCATGTGGACAATTTTGAGCCTTTGGAGAAGACAATCAAGTGGATTGTCATTCTTGATTTCAGAATAAAAAACACAATTCGTGTCGATCAAATCACCACATTCCCCAATAACCTGACAAAAGAACAAAAACCTCAAATTTTTAAAACAGAATGAGGTCATAACAGATAAACCAACAGCTTCAGTATCTCATCTGCTTACCGTATCTTTGGCTCTATAATACCATTGGGCTGTGAAATTAAATGAACCATCTTCCGCTTCAAACATTTCAACTATCTTACAAATATAGCTGTCCTCACCTTCGCCAGCCTAAAAACAAGAAACCAAGTGAGCAAGCGTCATCCAAATTGACAGCCCGTACTAGGGGTAAAATGTGATTCAAAAGAAGCAACATAATGCACAATACTGATAGAGAATAAGCAACGAACTGAAGGAATACAATATCAGTGTAGTGGACCCCGCACTAAGTCCTTGGAAAGAAAGTAAAACTCAAATAAATCATTTTGGGCAACCGCATCAGAGTCACAAAACCATTATTCTTTTTTTTTTTGGTTGAAGGGAGGTCTAGCTTTTAGTTAGAGGCGGTTGGTGACTTTGAAGGTTGTGTCACCTCGTTTAACTTTCTCAATCTGAGTCCGTAAAAACACAAGGAGTTGGTCCAACTACTGTTCTCCAATTGGTTGATCAAGGGCGAAGTTGGCAAGTAAATCTGCACACTTATTCGCCTCTCTATAGATATGATTCACCCGGAAGCTCGAATGTTGTGGGAGAATATTTTGACAATCTTCAATCCATGCTCTCCAGGGACTGTTGTTGGAGGTGTTGTTTCAAAGCAGATGAACAAACATCAGGGAGTCAATTTCGATCTCCACATTTGTGGCTCGCATTTGTGCTAACTTCTTCATTCCCAGCCACATTGCAGCCACTTCAGCGGTAACATTAGAGGCAATACCCATGTTATAAGTGAAGCCCAACACCCAGTTTTCCTTGCTCGTTCCTGATCAAACCACATGCTACCGCTAATCCAGCGTCGCCCTTTGCTCACCCATCTATCGGTTTAAGGCATATGACAATAATGTTACTTGCGCAGTCTAAGACATGACACATAGTACTAAAACTAGTGTTGATCCCAAGCTACTGTGCCCTTAGCAAGAAGATCTTCAAGCACTCAACAGGAAGATTGTAATGTCACACATTCTGACTTTAATGATAACTCCCATCTAAATACCAAATATAAGAAAAAGATAACAGCTCATAGATTGAAGAAAAACACATTGACTCCTACATTTTTGCATCACAAACAAATGTTTTGCAAAAAAACCATTGGTACAATGTTTTTACCTTTACATAAGCATCATCGTAAAGATTATAGGTCTGCCCATCAACCTTGGCCTGAGTGAAATGTCTTCTTGCTGGAATTAATTCAGCATCTTCGTCATCGTTACTGCATGACAAAGCAATTCAAAATTCAAGCAAACTAAAGAAAACGCAAAAATTAAGCATTTTGAGACTAGTCAAAAATACCACATGAAATTCATTGATTCTACAGATATGTAGCTTCAAAAACAGTAAGCACACCTTTTTATAAGCCTAATTACTCCACTTCTCATCTTCTGCAATCAAAAAAGGCCAGTAGGTTATTCAGCTGAAAATTGTACAAAGATATGCAAAAACATAATAAAATTTAATCAAAAAGCAAACCCATTTTCAGAAAAAGCATATGCATATGCAATTTTACAAAGATATGCACAAACATAATAAAATTTAATTAAAAAACAACCCCATATTCAGAAAAAAAGCACACAACTTGGAAATTAAGACTTGTACCAATGACAAAAATGTGAGATAACTTTAGTAAAACACAAACATATTATACAAGCTAAATAATTCATATGGATAAAGACCCAAAAATCTAGCTAATTTCCAAATTGTCCAACAAAAAACCATATAAAATAGTTTTACAATTTCTTAAGTATAATGATTAGTTTACAAAATCCACATAAATGACATTATATGTACATATATACACCCAGATATTCTTATCTACATTAAAGGATTTTAATGTATCTTTGTAACATTAACAAAAATTGTATACAGTAATATAATAATTCTAAACTAAAATCCAAATAGGCAGCTAAATACACACATACACATTATACATATACTCAGAACTATTATAACTCACGTACAGTAGATGCATTAAAAGTCCATATCGATATATAGATAAATGTGAATAAAAAGGAAGCTAAATTCCAAATTATACATACAAGTAATATACACACACAGCTACAAAAACTCACATACTTTCAAAGATAGATTAAAAATCCATCTCAAAATTTAAGTCTGTGCATAATTATATATATAAACATATACATATATATATACACATAATATAAGAAACCAAAATGCAGCTAAATTCCAAATTATCTATACACAGATAACTATAACAACTAACATACATTCACAGATGCATTAATCCAAATTAAAATTAATAAATATATACATATACATTATAATTATGCGTGTGTAAATGTAATGGGTTGCTTTTCTATTAGCCCGGACTAACATCAGTCTTCTCACATGATAAATGAATTCTAAATATGAGTAGGGTCCACTTCCACTCTCACAAACTAATGTTAGTCCGGACTTATGGAAGGATTTTCAAAATGTAATTAAAGCTGAGACCTTTGGCTGCTGGTATCGATGAGGCCAGCGTTCGCGAGCCTCGTGATCAGGAACAGGTTCACTAGTAAACACACACTCCCCTTCATACTCTTCTTCTTTTTTTCCTCCTTTTTTCCCTCCAGATGTTTTCTCCTCCGCGACGCGGCCGTTCGCCTTCTTGAACTGCCGCGACTTTGGCCGCGCCCAACTCTCACCTTCATCTTCCGAAGCATCAACCATCACCAGCTCCTCAACAACGTCGCTCTCCGCCGCGACTTCCGGCCCCGCCGCCGGCTCCGGTTCAGCTACTTGCAGCCTTTTCGACTTCCTCGACGACGACGAGTCAGCTGCCGCTTTTGAAGCGGACGACGCCTTCCTCTTGCTAGGCATTTTGCAAACTGAGAGAGATGAAGAGTGTGCGTATGTGTGACTGTGTGTGAATTTAGGGGAAGTGTGTGTGTGTGAGATATTGTATGTGTGTGTGTGTGCGCGTTTTTAAAGAGGTAGGGCTGAAAAGAAAAAAAAAGAGTGGGACGTGAAAAAATTTGAACGTAGTGGGGAGAAGCGGGAAAGCGGAATTGAAGGGGAATTGATGAAGTGGATTGAAATAATGGGGTTGAAGTCCGGGGAAAGTAATTTTTTGATTGGTTGGTTGTTACCCACTTATATTGGAAATGTAATGGGGTCATCACTCTGACCAAAAAAGAAACAAAACAATTTACCTTATAATGAATGGTCGGCACAAATTACAAGAAGATAAATCGTTAGGATTAGTCTGTTGGTAAATAATTTAAATTACAGACTAAAAAATTTTCATTTCTCAAGTTTGAATTAATTGAAAAGTTGTTCTTCTTTAATTTATCTTATAATGAATGGTCGGCACAAATTATGAGATTAAGGTTAGTTTGGTTGTCGAACGCTTAGGATATGGACTAGAGATTTGCTAGTGTCTCAGGGTTAAATTAGTTGGAAAAACTATTCTTCTTGAAACCAATCCCGACAAGCTTTGTATTTGATTGGTTTAGACTATATTCTTTTCGAAAAGAGTCACGAGTTCAAGTGTATGAATTTTGGTGCAAACTAAAAAATATAATAAAGGTGTTCCTCGTCATAAATAAACAAAAAATAGAACTTTTAAGGTTGTCAACATTGCAAAGCACCCCTATGCCCAGCCCACAACATAATGTGGAATCTGGATCCTTTTATCAAGTATTGTTTCCTTGTCAATCACCCATGCTGGTGTAGGAAAATTGAGAGAACTTGGAATATTGAAAAATTTGTTGGATTTGGAAAATGAAAAAGAATCATTGACAAAAAAATGGAAATATATAGGTGTTTAATTTTTTTCATATTCCCATGCCATCACAAGTTCTAGGTGGTTGTGTGTTTCTCTAAAGATGTGTCATTTACCATCCAAATTCATTTAGGTTCAGTGTTAAAAAATACATAGTTAAATTAAACTAGTACTCTGTATAAAATTTAAAGATAGAACCAATGAAGATTTGTTTTGCAATTCATCCCTAAAGTTGAATATTTCATTTAATAATTATATTTTATTCAATTTGTATGAATCAATGGAAAAGGAAAATCCAATATGTTCTTCACTTAAATCATAATTCAGATGTGAACTCAAAGGCAAACTGACGTTTAATGAAAATAGTAATTCTTCATTCTTAGGTCCTGGATATTTTTTAATTTGTCATTCTATGAATCTGGGTTCACATATATAAGTATGTTGATCTTAGTAAAAGGTATTGGAATTGTTGGACTTAATAATTTATTGTTAATCTCGGTTTTGATAATAATAAATAAATTAATATGATTTTGTTTAGTGTCATATTGAATAAAGCAGTAACTGTACCAACTCAATTATTGTACTGTATTTGAAATTTTGAAATGGGTACTGTAGCACCCGAGAAATTTTAAAAATTAGAGGTAATGCTTGACACTGTAGGGAATTTTAAAAATTGGAAGTTATTGTTTGTCACTATAAAACAAATTGAATATATGACTCACTATTTGACACTGTAAAAACTTAAAAAAATTGAATTATTATATAAAATTTAAAAATACGAGTTACTGTTGACACTGTAACAGATCTGAACGTTGGAGTTATAGTACAGTAGTGTACAAAATTCATTGGAATTTTTGTCCAGACTTAAACGTTGGACTTACTGTGCGAATATTGTAGAAAATCCATCGTAAACAGGAAATCCTTGTATATTGTTTAAGTCTTAGTGAGTTAATAAACTTGTTGTTTGTGATGTTGTAATTGTTGTTGTACTTGTTATTTTTGTTAGTGGAAAGTTCCGTAAAACCAAAAAAAATTATTGGGACTAAACTGACCAAGACCAATGGGTGTTGAGAACTAGGATAAATCAGTCTGTATCGATTCTTCTCTTTCCCTACTCTGATTATTTTACCTGTGCAATTTTTATTTTTATTTTTACAAAATTCTATTAAATTTCTCTGTTCAACCTATTTTCCCCTCTAGATTGAATGTCGGAACCTAACAAACGGTGCTTTTGATGCATATGGTTATAAGTTAGATGCCAGATAAACTCTTTGATAAAGAAATTCCCATTTACTTTTTAATAAAAGGAATTATTATTAAATACAATATAAAAGGAATTTTTTTTATAAAAAAAAAGCTTCAAATGACTAAAAGTATATATGAATTGGTTGTTAGCTGTATAAGAATTTTTATTTAGACAGTTCATACAATCTACGTACTTCTTCATGTAGCATTGGGTAAACCTCATACAATAACTATCCTAACTATATAATATCTTCTGTTTCATTCTTCAGTTTTTGGTCACGTATATTTATTCTTTCAATCTCTATTTCGATTGTAGGGTTAGTTCGTTAATTCTTAGCATAGATGAATTGATTTTTGCAAGAGTATCAATTTTATGATTTTATGTATGGATGATTCCTCATATTGTACTTTGTTCAATTGTAACAACATATTTTCTTCATGCGTGAGTAAGAATTGAGTTTCCTTTACTTGATCAAGCAATCCCAGATTCGCTTCAACAACACTGAACGATTTTTCAAATTAGTTAAAGTTCTGAATTTTTATTCATCCTTCGTTATAATAATATCTCAGAGTTTGTCGCAATAGCTTGTATCTACTATACAAATATGTCTTCATCATTTAAGAAAAATTTTCATTTCCATGATATTCCTCCCCAAACTGATAATAAGAAAGCGGACAAGGACTTTCATAAACTAAAGAAAGAGCGGAATCTCATATGATAGCTGCTCGCGTGACCTTAATGTGGTAGCCTTTGCTGTGGTATGACTTGCTCCTCGAAAAGATTGAAATTCAATCTCAAAATTGGACAAATTCTTTACTAATAAAAAAGATTTTGGGAGAGAGAGATTTTCGGGACACAATTGAGCACATGTAACATTTTTTTTCAGGGTAAGAAGATCACTTTGTCATGCCTAATCAGCTAGTGGGAGCATGCGGTAGTAATAACCAGCCTAGAAAGCCTCTGTAAATATATATATATATATATATATTTTTTTTTTTTATTTTTTTTTTTTTGTGACAACCTTTTATTCTATCCAGATGAACTTATAGGTTGGCAGTTTGGAAGATCGAATCCAAAAATTATGTTAAAGAGGAATCAACAAGCAGTTAAGGACGGAAAAACTCACTATTTGGAAAAAGTTATTGTTGCGATACTACGACATGTTATTGATTGACATTTATGGAAGTGTTGCTGCCACA
The DNA here is from genome assembly GCA_037974665.1 of Ehretia macrophylla. Taxonomy (NCBI): domain Eukaryota; kingdom Viridiplantae; phylum Streptophyta; class Magnoliopsida; order Boraginales; family Ehretiaceae; genus Ehretia; species Ehretia macrophylla. The sequence goes on from CM075774.1 coordinate 1,480,696, forward strand.
TATCATTTATTTTCAACCATCGTAGTTTTAAACATGGTCTTCTTGAACATTGGAAAAGGTGGTTCAACAAATTGGTGCATGTGACCATTTTGACGCCTCTTGACGAACATCAGCTATAGCTATGGCATCGCCATGAAGTTTGTTGCCAAATGCATTTCATTCTCCATTTCTTTGACTAGGCGATTTAGTTTCGTAATTGCCCTGTTTCGATGGGACAAAATGAAGCTAAGTATTAACCAAGGACATATTAAACCCCTTATGTACGAGTACTCTCGTGGTAGTGCTGCTGCTGCCACATATCATTGATTTCCAACCATGAACCATAGCCGTGATGAAATCGTGTCTTCCCAAACATTGAAATGGTTCAACAAATTGGTGCATGCCATCATTTTGCCGCAGGATGCTGTTGTTAAGACAACCAGAAATTTTCGACAAAGAATGATTGCTACACTATAAAGAGCAGCCTACGACGTTCAAGGCAAAATTTTCGACACAATCTGTTGTATATTACTTAAAAAGTTGAATCTAGATACATCTGCATAAATATATAATAAAACAGTTTGAACTATGATCCCAAAACATCGACCCAATCCTCTAATTTGTACAACGATTTTGTAGTTTGCTGGCGAAAACCAAAATCAATCATCCCAGTGAATAAATACACAGTTATCATCAAAACAAGGACATATAAGAAACATGGCTTTCTGAACTACTCCGCTTGATCCTCGACTCGGCGTGAAATATCCCGACGCAGCATCTCCATGAATTCCTGAGAAAACGAGTGAAAATTTCACAATTCTGAACTCATCTCTGTATTTAGCATTAACCAGTTGTAAAGAGATGATAACGATACTCACATTGGCCAGCCCCTCATCGCTGCATAACTCAGTCACAATATCCTCCTGACCACCGCCACTGTTATGCAACTGTACAGCATTTCCAACCAACGCGCTGAAAATTTCCCCTGGTGGACTCTGCTGCTCAATTCTTCGGGCCACTTGTCGGAGGTCAACCTGCGGGAGAAGTGGCATATTAGTGAAAAAGAAGTAGCAAAACAAGTTTACATCAATCATAGCATTTAACCTCTAACCAACGCAGTGACCAATGTTCACGGGTTCCAGTTACACGAACTAATGGTATAGGGTCGGGGCCGTCGGGCTCATTCTTCATCAGTCCTTCCAAAAAAATAAATGGTATGCAATTGTACACTGGATGGCTACCAATGCTAAAGATGTATAATCTCATATAGTGGAACTGTTCTCTTACTAAAGACTAAGCTGCATGCCAACAGTACACTATCACTGACATTTAAATAGCCGACATGTATAGAAGGAACGTGTGCATCATCTAGAAAAAAAGGAGTCAGATTGATAGATGCCATGCAATACAGTAATATATTTTCTGGAACTCAATATTAGCAAATAAGTGTAGCCAAAGATGTAAGACGTGCAAATTACAATAAACGCATAAGACGGTCTGCTACTCTTTTAAGCAATATCATTTAGGGCACATGAGCAAAATCAAGAATTCTGCACATACGCAATTCTTCTCTGGAAACATGAGCACGAGACTTTTATGTGCTTCGTTGTAAGTTCTTCATTTCAATGCAGATGCATACCTGAGAGTTTTCTTGCACTTGTATTACATCTCCCATCGGTCTGCTTTGTCTAAGCTCCACATCCATGGCAGGAGTTGATCGGGAAATGTTTGAAGCACCACCAAGAGCTTGAGAAACAACCGGCATCATTTGCTGAATCATTCTTGACAGATCAATGCCGCCACCTTGGCCCCCAGTCAACCCTGAGAACATGCTTCCGAGATCATGGCCCTCAACTTGTTGAGCAATTTGATTGACTGTATTCCTCATGACTGGATTCTGAGTAAGTTGCTCCATCATATTTCTCAAAACACTAGGCGAACCAACACCTGTCTGCTGTGAAACTCCTGTTAGCAAACCATCTAAGGCAGGGCTACGAAGCATCTGAGACATTGCATTAGCAACATCAATTTCGCCATCAGCATTTTGTCCTCCTGCGGATACAGTCTCCGTGACTCCTCCCGCAGAATGTGGAGACAAACCTGAGGACGGGATATCTGTGTTCTGCCTACTTGCAAATGAGCCAAGAGACTGCAAAACCTGTTGCCCAACCATTCTAGATAGATCCTGATTACTAGTTGTTACACCATCACTACTCTTCCCTTGTGGTCTTGACTGCTTACTTCGCCTCTGCCCAGAGATTTGCAAACAGTTATGCATCATGCATTTATAGGAAACACCGATAACAGACTCAATCAAAAAAAATCTAGAAAGTTCAGAAAAATCTCAGCATCGGAGGCCTATGGGCAGATAAAAATACAACCTAACGCACAAAGAGAAGGTAAGCAAGGAAAGCATACTGGTAAGGAAAAATGATTGAGAGGTTCTAACCACAGACAAGATCTCAACGGAAAAATCAAAAACATGCACTAGGTAGATAAAAATAAGAGGGTTTGTCTTAATAATGATAAATCACAGAGAGAGAAGAAGGCTAAATTGCACATTCAGTTAACCAGTGCATCTGAGATACTGGATTTCACCCGCGTAGGATAGGAAATTTGTACTGCTTAATTGAGTCCATTCCATTCAAAGGAGACACTCAAAAACGTAGTAGAGTGCAGTTTAAAATGCTTAAGCCTACCTTTGGCTGCAAACCCCCTAGCCCAAGCCCTATAGGAGTAGCTGAGGAACCTTCAGGATTATCCACGCTTTGACTGGATCGAGGAGCCCCTTCACTAGCATTAGATGTACCAGACAAGAGTTGAGAGACTTCAGCCGAGCTGGTGGAAGGTTGGGTTGACTGAGATTCTGTCTGGCAAGTACAGTTCCGTTAATCCTAATTATTTTTGAAAAAGAACAAGAACACCACAACAGTCGGGGGAGATGCAAACCTTCTGATCTTCTTCTGCTCTTTTATCATGACATCTATTGCTAGATGATATCCCATCAGTATGAGAACCAACAGACTGCTCTTGAACACTTTGATTCCCCGGCTGATCTGCAGGACAGAAAGATTAAGTACCAGCATACTGTACAGATTATCATATAACCATTCTCAATTATGAATATATGCACCTTGTGATGTCTGCTGTTCATTCCGCATGGTATCGATGATATTTCTAATTTGTGAACTCACTTCAGAGATGACAGTAGATAGTGAAGAAGAAACAGGAGCCTGCGAAACAGCAGAACCAGGTTGTACCCCACCAGAAACTGTGACAACAGGAGGTTGAGAAGGAAAAGCTGTGGCGATGACATTTCTCACAGGTAAAACCCGTGTTTGACCAGATTCAGCAGAGCCAGTACTGTTACTGCGTTCTCCAGAAGATCCTCCTGCATTAGTTACCCTTGGGCCAACAGCAGAGACAATAGGCGCTAGTGATGCCCCTAGTTAAGAATAATTTTCTCGAGTTAAACCCTTAATACTTTCAACAATATTCAAATATTAGAGAGAGTCTCAAGATATATACCAGTATGAATATGGATGTTAACATTCCTTGGAATGTTCCCAATACCAACAGGACCAAACACACCACTACTTGGGGTGGGAGCAGAACTACCAAAGAGAGCGCTAGTCTGAAGTGGAAACGGCTGCAAAAAAACATACATTGCAAAGTATAATGCTAATAAAACTTAAAAGGCACCAAATCGTAGCAATACAAAACAAGAACTGATCACGAGGCATAGGCGTGAATATTGAGGGATTTTGAGAATTAAACTCTCATAACAGACAACAGTCACAGAGACACCATAAATGTCAAAATGCAATTTAAGTAATATCTCCTTGCTAATTTCAGATAAAAGAACAGCTTAAGTTGTAGTTATCGCTTCGTTAAAATTCAGACAGTTAAACATGCTCAGAGGCTGGGACATATTACAACCCATCTCCAGGCATGAGTTCATATGAAGACCGTATCCAATTCTCTTTCAGTTTATTAATTTCCCAATCTTATGAGTATTCTAGTAAGCATAAACTTAATATTCCAGCAGACTCGCACAGCAACGTCTCTCTCTTCCAAATTCAAAATTCACAATTCAACGCTGTAGTCAGGCCTCAACTTATTAGGGGTGCGACTTAAAAGAATAATTTAGGACTTGTCAACAGACCTGAACCATTATTGGATTAGGTCCTGTTGGGGATATATAAACTGCAGGCCCAGCATTCACAGAAGATTCAGCCTGCAACAAGCAACTAATGGTTAGAAATGACTAACCTTCACAACACAAATAACCAAGAAACAGAAGGAAAAGGACCTACAGGAGAATGTCCCATACGCAGAGTCAAGATCGTTCTTCCAAGCTCTAAAAAAAGAGCACCTAAATGTTGCATTGCAAGACCCACTTGCACTGACTCTGTCTGTATTTGTCCCCGTACAGTAGGGTCAGTAGAACCTGCCTCTTGCTCCAAACGGCCTGCAATATGCTACAAAGTTGCAGCCAAGTACAGACAACAGAAAATCAGAAAACAAGACGAGATACAAGACAAGAGAGTCGAGTGAAAAGGAAATAGCAGGAAGCTGCACAGATTACCTTACAGTACAGGATCCATTTGCTTTTAATGGAAAACAAGAACAAACTCAATGCATAACTTCCTAAAACAAAATCTAAGTAACACTACATATGTAGTCTGGAACAGTATCAGCCATAATTTCTTCCACACGTCATAGACACATTGGCACCCCCTTGAAACAACCCCCACATGAACAGAGGGTTACAAACCAGTTCTAATGATTTAAAACAAAAAATGGTCTATAACTGAGCTAGTGTGCTTCTTCCCTGTTTGAGGAAGATAACTTGTCTTTGACACTACTCAGATCAACCTCCAACACCCCAACAAAATGTGGAAAATGAAAAACATGTCTTAACATAACAAGCATATTCACCATATGTCCCCTGCCACCCCCTCAAAATATACAGAAAATGAGAAAAACGTCTTAATGCATGCGAGCATATTAACCATACACAGACTCAAGCTTCGTTTCTTCAGTTCTATTTTTTCGCTTTCCAGGCATCAGAATATAATAAGCATGCACCTACACATGTACAAACTTGCTGTATTGCTAATTGATGTAACAGCATCAACAAGTCACAAAGGTTTGACATAATCAGTAGATATGAATGCAGATGACGTAAACATTACAAAACTGTACGCTAGAAATGTGACATCTTTCATCAATAAAATACCAACGTGCCAGAAACTACAACTGTACTCACTCTGTCCCCAGTGCACCATTTGACTTGTCACTTGTCATACAGTTACAAGAGTTGAGTGCCAGAAACTACAACTGTACTCACTCTGTCCCTAATGCACCATTTGACTTGTCACTTGTCATACAGTTGTAAGAGTTGACAATATACTGTATTCTAAAATAAGAGCGCTCCAGATGGGGCCATCGCAAACCTTAGCACTTGTATTTTCATATTAGTGAAAATGAGAAAGTAGAAAAGAAGTGCCCCCAAAACAATCTCTTGCATACAAAAACATGTCTGAATTCTAGATACAATTTCCCTTTTCAGAAAAATGCGCATCGTTTCAAGATGTCTTAATAAGGGAAAAGTGTCATTCAATGTGGAACATAGGGATACTATTTTGATGAAAACTTAAGTTGAAGATTTAAGGTAATTTCACAATGATGCAATAGACGGGGTGGCACCATTTGAGATGCTTTGGACACGTTAGGAGGTGACTGACGGAAGTACCTATTAGAATGTGTGAAGATATGGAGATAGTATGCCGTAAGAAGCACAGAGGAAGACTTAATATGAGTTGGATGGAGAAACTCAGAAGAGATCTCTCGTTTGCCGAGCTTACACAGGAGACAGCTCTCAACATGAATAAGTGGTGACAAACATGAATAAGTGTTGACAAACATGAATAAGTGGTGTTGTCAGATTCATAAGACTGACGCCTTACCTAATAAGATAAGACTTGGTTTAGTTTGATAGACACATAAAGTACATCACACAGTACATACTCTCCAGATTTAATGAAGCACCAGATGCTAGGCCCACAAATTGATTCTCAATTATATCTCAAGGGTAGTTAAGGGAAGTAAAGGAGTTTCTATTCCCAACAAGAAAAAGTTAGAATCCTCAAGCAGACTCTATATTTGGGACAGTGGGAGTATTAGTTTTGAACTCCAAAAAAATCCCACAAATAGTTTTGCATACAAGTAAATACAGCATATAGGCATTCCTTGACATAAATATGTATAAAATGTCCTAATGTCTCGCAAGCACAAAATGAGACATACAAAAGCTAGGGCTATAGCAGGACCTACAGGCTTACTGACACAAGAACATATCGAAAAGTCCAGAGGTACTATGAAGAAGAACATGTAATCATGCAAGTTGAGCAGCTACAAAGGATGGCCCTCTCTATTCACAGAAGAATAAGTGTGAAGTATGGCAATAGCATATATGCAAGGAGTTCTCACTTCTCACAGTGGGAACAGATAGATGAGATAAAGATAACCCGAACTGAAGTGCAAAAGCAGAACTACTAATTGTACTACTTACAGATAATGCAGCAACAGCACGTCCACCAATAAGGCGTTCCGCCTGTCGCAGAACAATTCTCAATCCCTCAGGTGTTGCTACACCACGATAATTTGAAGGCAATTCGACTGTAGGTAGATCACCGCTACTGTTCGGTGATTGGTTTGCTGGATCTTCTGTATAAAGAGTGAAAGAAATCATTATTCAAGAAATTAGCCCAAAGCAACAAAACACAAATGCAAGGATGGTAGAGATGATCACCATTCTGTCCGAATGTTTGCTCCATGCGGTTCATAAACTCCGAAAGTGTGTTCAAAGAATCAGGAATTGGCTAAAATACGTAGCAAGAAGGATGCATTAGATTCCAACCATCAGAAGATTAGTTAAATAGTCAGAGAAAAGGAAAATAATATTACCGCATTCAGTGAAGGAATAGGTATTGCAGCTCCTACTGGAATTTGTACAGCATGTGGCAAAGATGGGCCAGTAAAAGTCTGTCCAGGTGGTGGCTGATTTCCTGCCTCGCTTTGGGTGCCAGCATTACTCCTTGTCCCCTGTGATTCATTTACTTGGGGAGTAGGAACATGAGCATTAAACTGTAAACAAAACAAACAAACTGAATTAACCCAATTTTACAAACAGACAAAAGCAGATAGATAGCAAATAAGAAAACTGTTGTGAGTCATACTAAAACAATTTCAAGTGTAAAAGATTCCCTCCGACAACCTGCCAAATAACTCATGGTATGACAACAGAATTTAAGAATACTCACGCATGGATGACAACAGGATTTAAGTCTTTTTTTTCAACCTCTACTTCTCTTAGAAATTCTTGTTACTAGATAGAACAGAAAAGTGCAGGGAATTTAACGCATTGCAAACACGGTATAGACAATTTTGTCTATATGTGTGTTCATACCAGAGAGAGAGTACGTCAGTGTATATCACAAATGCATAGAGTATGAGGAAGATATACAATTGAAAATAAGCACATTCAGAAACAGCTCAATAAGCACCTAACATTCAGAAACAGCTCAATAACCACCTATGGAGAAAAAATGAAAGGATCTAACTGAAAACACACCTGGACACCAGGCTGCATGCCCCCAGTCAAATTTCCAATCCCAATGGAGTTTAGAACTGCCCCAATAACCTGAAGCACAAGCCAAATAAGATGACTGTCGTGTATATACCAATGTACATTATCATGACTAAAACAACTCAAATATCTCTAAAATACAAGTATAGGGGATGTAAAACACTGCAAACTCACCCGGCCCAGGTCTGGAACCATGCCTCCTTCCCCTTGATCTCCAACATTAAGGGTTCCCAATACTACACTATGCGAAATTTGGCCTATACGATTACGTGGACCACTAGCCGTAGGTTCTTGCCCTGAAAGGTTGAAAAGCAAAAGAGAATAATAGAAGCCTCAAAGGGAACTTTCAAATGAATGTAAATTGCAAGTAAGTCAGGCAATCAATACCCCTACTGCCATTATTTGTATTTCCCTCCCCAGTGCTGGCACCGGATGAGGGCTGGGATTGAGAAGGCTGCCTTGCCACCAGGTGCAAGGTATGCCCATTCTCAACATCTAAATAAAGTCAAGGTTTGTAACATGAAAGAAGACCACAGGAACACCTCTAGAAAAAATGGCAAATACGTTTATAGAGCCATAGGCAGGAAAAATTAAATCTAACTCCAGCTCAAAAGAAATAGGTAAGCCCCATAAAAACACAACAGATCTTTTCTGGAGAACAGAAATCTTCATGAGACGAAATTATATAAATAGTTCAGCATATTTTACTTTTCCAGAAATCTTCATGAGATGAAATTATATAAATAGTTCAGCATATTTTGAGGGTAAAACTATATTGAGTAACTATCCCTACAAATTCACAAACTGATGGTGTTTGCAATGAAAAGACCTAGACTTGTTATAAAACAGAAAAGACATATATAGCGACAGAATAGAATCCTATGACCTTCTATCATGTGTGCTCATTTATAAAGGAAATATTAAATTCAACAGAAATGTATATAGCATACTACAGAAGAACATTAATTAAGGCCTGAATTTTGACAGCCGAAAAAAAGGATACTGTATTCTGACAGAAGGTGATCATCCTTCAAGACCTTGCCCCTAAAAATGAGCCTTTGTTGCCCTACGGGAACACCAATTTGACTAGCTATTTTCTCCTTGAAAGTTGAAACTGTTATCTGAAAACGTGCAAATCTTAATGTATCAGTTAGAGTCGAAGACGCACCCGTCCACAACTAAAATAAAGGATCAAGTCCAAAGCTCCAAATGCTCACAAATAGATTAAAATGCAATAATGGTCACAAACAGGTTATCTTAATAAAATCCAATAGAGGTTAAATAAATTAAATGAAACTCAGATAAGCCTATTGATTTGGCTATCAAGTTGAAAATAATTATCCATATTTAGATGTCCATAACATTCCCCTTTTTGTGGAGAAGTATCCTTTATGAAAGTTGTAAATAGGTTTTAATTTATCAAAACATTTCAGAATTACTATTAAAATGCATGTTAGTAAAGAGAATGCTGCCAACTTCATATGAAAGCTCAAATACACATATTAAGCTCCATTGCTTACGTTCTTGTCCACATTTAAACTGTGAATCTGGGAATCTAGAGTCTTAATGTTGAGTTCCACAGTTGAATCAGAACTCCCATCAGAAACATTACTTGAACTTGAACCTTCAAATGGTGGGTGATCTGCCATGTAACTTGAAAGGCACCACTAGCTGAACAACAATGGACTTACAAATCAGAACTGTATTACTGTAGAGAAGGTTAATCATTTCAAGTACCAAGAACATAGCACACATAGTAACATATATATGCATGCGAACATACCCATACACACACACACATATACAGATACAGAGAGAGGAGGGAGACAGAGAGGAACAACTATGTGCATAGCCCTGGTAAGGTTCTTCGCTTTGCATCGAATTATATTAAGATCTACAGAGCTAGCAGGTGCAAATCTGTTACCAATCTTTAGATTTATCCAAACAATTCAATAACAAAACAAGGTGATAACACATAAGGGAAACTATTACCTATTCATTGATAGGTGATCAATAAGGGGCCTGCCAACAAAACCACAAGGATATTCTACAAGCAATAGTTACATTCCTCATACTTTAAACAAAACCACTAGTGATGATTTTGCCCAATTCGTTATTAATACTTTGAATGCTAAAAGTCCTAGCAGATACTGTTCCAAGTACAGCAACGAATCCTAGACATTATATCCACTAAGTATCTGGTCATACAAAGGAAATGACTGTTGCCTTTGTTTCCCATCAGTGTCTTGATTGTGTAACAATGGTCTTACTTCTTTCACATTATTTTGGGAGGATTATCAATAATGATTTTGATGGAATTTTACTGAACAAGAGTTACATTCCTCAATCGTTAAACAGAACTGCTCGCAACAATTTTGCCCCATTCGTAGTTAATACTTCAAATGCCATAGTGCTAGCAGTTACCATTCAAATACAGCAACAAACCCTACGAATTCAGGCCAGTAAGTATCTATTCATACATGTTTCAATCGTGCAAAAACCCAAAGTGATCCAACACTTCCCTAGACCCACACATAATAACAGTTCCGTGCACCGAGTTGCCTTTGCCAAAAAAACTTTCGTTAAACTCAAAATTCTTAGGAATTCCAATTACAGAACTAAGAAATTACTCCTCTTTTGCTTCTTCACAAAACAAAATAATAACAATAATAATAAAAATAATAAAAATATAACATTAATAACAACTAAATAAAATCACAACAAATAAAATAAAATGCATATATCAGATTAAGAAAATAACAGTAAAATATGCAACAAAATATCAAAAAATTAAACTACACGAAAAAAGAATTTTAAAATCACACACTTAGGGTTTTGCGATTAAAAATAAATTACTCAAAAAAAAAAACTTAGAGAGGATTGTTAAATCAAAGCTTACCAGTAGAAAAATATAGCGAAGAGAGATTTTAATCGAAGAAGAAAAGCTAGAGAAAGAGAAGTGTGTTGTGTGTAGATGACTTGGAGAGCGAGGAAATGGTAAATAATATTATGTCTTTGTTTTTGCTTTTTTCTGTTTGCATTTATTTACTTTAGTTTTCAACTGTTTATGACGCGGTTCTAGAAGATTCCACACTAACCACAGGAAAAAAATTTAAACGTCCGGACCTTGTAGGGGCATAGTTCAGTGATATTGTAATAAAATCGGTTTTACAAAATTGTAGATTCGACATTTCTATTACTTTAAAATTTCATTCTTAACTAATATGTGCATGTGTAAGGACAAACCGCTATATCCATAATTTATTAGTTAATAATCAAACTCTATCAGATAATTCGGTAATCGACTCTGTTAACTGTATTTCCACGTTATTCAAAAAAAAAATCACACACCAATAATAATAAGGACTTGTCAAAGACTAACCAATGACACTAATTCCCTCTCTGTATTGTTAGGACTATTAATTGTTTGTTCTAACAATGACCTTATTGTAATAATGACAAAAAAAAAAGTATATCATCGATGTAATAAAGTAATGTCAAATTTTTATTATCATAAATTTATCATGTAAATTTTCTTATATTATAATATTACGAGAGAATCAAAATTTAATAATGTAGATCAAGTGATTAAATTTTGTATTTTGTTGTGATCTTCAAGTTGGTTAGTGTTATTGATTTATGGTTCAAGATAGAGTTAAATGATTCTGATGAAGAAAAGGAAAGACTTGTGTACTTTCTTATAATGTTGATTGTCTCCCCAAGTTAAAGGATACTTGACTCGTTGACTACAAACAATATATATTGTTTCATAAAATTATGAAGAATATCTAAACTATTTAATTATTAATGATGGTTTTTTATTTTGTAAAATTATGAAAAAAATATAAACTATTTGATTAGTAAAGGTCATGAAAAAATAATGTTGTTCAAATATAAAGAAAAATAAATATACAATGAGACAAAAAATTTGAAGTAATGTGATCAAAAGTTTAAAGTAATGGAGAAATGTATAGAAGAAAATTTAGTCCAAGCTAAGGTTTACATTATTTAGCTTGGTGCAAAAGGCTTTTCAAGAGTTTTTTTTAAGCTCATCTTAAATCCTATAATGCAACAAAGTACTCGTGACATTATTAGTATGTGTTACTAGTTCGTACTCAAATACTTTAAACTCTGTCTTTTTTCTTGAGGTATTTGCGACATGTTAAGTTATTCTAAGCTAATACTCTAGTCACATATTAATCAAACTTAGCAAGTTAGTCTTGCTTGTTGCCTTTGACTTGCACTTTTGAAGCTTAACTTCAAAGGATAGCATAAAATATGCTATCCTTTGTATTGGTATCCTTCTGATGACAATTCTTTATGTTGTCCACAATTCTTTGAAATGGACGTCTCTTGAAGGTTGGGCTTGGAAACCACCCAAAAAAAAATATATGAAATTCATTAAAAATAGATACGTGTCACTATTATCGTAAACAAGTCTGACATAGTTTCTGTTATTCTGTATTTCTTGTCCTTAATCGTCGAGGCTTCTTTTTCCTCCTTGTGCTATTTTGTTCTTGTTTCTACTTTAGTCTGAAAATGTCAACAGGTCCATGTAAACTAAATATATAGCCCAAGACACAAGTAAGGCCGAAGTAAATAGCCCAATGCAATTAAGGTTATCTGTAGCTTTAGAGGCCGTTGATGGCTCCGCATCTTTTTTATCCGGACAATTAATCCAAGAAGTCTCCTACTAATATATTTAAATTATTTTAACAACAAAGCTATGGTTGTATTATAAAATAACCATACCACCAGCTTGGCAGTTTAATTGAATGGATCAAAACATTTGACTGTGGAGTAATATCATGGTCAAATATGTCATTAAATATAACTGATCTATACAATAATTTTAAGGTGGATATGCAGTACTATCAAGAGTTTTGATCATTGAAAACTTGTATTGATTTAATTTCTTGCCGTTTCTTCAATTCTATTTCTTACTCATTCTAATGTTGGACAATATGTCCATTTGGTAATAAGATGATCCGGTTGAATATAGGGTGCGCCTCCAACACTCAACTTGACTATCTGACCCTGTCAGATAGAAGACGTTTGCTTCTAGTGTTTTAAAATTGTAGTATTACTTTTTCTTTATGGACAGTGCTTAGTGACTTTCTATTTCTTTGTCAAGCAGTATAAGATGAAGGGAAAAGGTCAATTTAGTCTTTGAGGTTTATACTAAATACCAAACGGGTCCCTGTGTTTTGTAAAAATATAATGTCAAATGTGCATAAAATATATTCCAAAAAATTAGTTATTATTGCACAAACTATATTCCAAAATAAAAAATAAAAACAAAATGCTCTTAGTGCCAAAATTTCCAAAGCCAAAATATGCATAAAATATATTCCAAAATATTAGCTCAAATGTCTACAACATCACCATCATCATCAATAACTATTTGGAAAAATTTTAGATTGAAACTAAACAATAAAAAGATTTACTCACATTAGGCCAAACATGTCAAAAAATTATTAGAATGAAAATCCGATGACAAATATGTATCTTTTACTGAAGAGGACGGTAAGGAAGCTGCCAACCATTTTTCTCCTCGTTGCAGCCAATAAAAGAGTCACAATTCCTTGCAAAAGGGAAGTGTTGTGTGTGTGTGTGTTGGTAGTGTGTGCGTGTGTGTGTCTGTTGAAGGAAGAGAAGATGAGGGAGAGTTAAGCCCAAAAAAAAAAAAAAAGTTAAATCAAGTGTGCAAATGGTGCAAATTCATTTTTTATGTTTTTTGGGATAAAATGTCTATTTTGCTATTGTTTTAGTTAAACTTAACATCCTCCATTTAATGAAAGGACTAAATTGGTATTTTCACAAAATACAAGAACTCGTTTGGTTTTTAGTACAAACCTCAAGGATTAAATTGACATTTTCCCATAAGATGAATATACTTTGTCATCCAAAAAAAGAGTTGAATAGTTGATTGAGTATATATATATTTTTATGATGATAAATTTACCTTATAAAGAATTACACTAAATTTATTTTTTATGATTAAAAACTTATCTTATAGAGTATTATAATAAATCTTAAACTCTCATGATAGAATGACGCATTCGGTATAAGTATTGTTTTGATACTTATTCTTGACTAATGTGGTTCCCTCCCTTGCTAGCTGTCTCCACGTGTTCGATGCGTTCATTAATGTGAGCTTCAGGTGTGGGCGTGTCAGCCCACTAATTGCGGCCAATTGGGTCCTACATCCGAATGGTAGCCCATTTCTGACTTGAGATGTTTCTAGTCCTTGCCAAGAAAGCAATGTTTTTTTTTTTCCTTTTTTTTCCATTTAAAGAGTTTTTTTTTTTTTGTCGGACATTTAAAGAGTCGTTTTTTTGTCAAAGGGCATTTAAAGAGTCATTGCATTAAATTAAAAGTCAGAAAATTACAATTATCCCATACCCGTAAGATTAAAGGAAAAGACAGAAATTTATCATGGGGCTTGCACCTCTTGTCTATCCAAGTTTTGTCCAAAATCTTCTTATATATAAAATGTTGGCTAAAATTTATAAATAATTTATTATTTTGGGTCTAATTGACATTTTTATTTATTATATTTCAAAATAAATTTTTTAATCTATTATGTTTAATATTATTAACGTCGTTAGTCTAACTGGTCTTTATTGTCTAATTTTTAACATAAAAATTACGTATCCGTCACATGATTTTAACGTTAAAAATTAAATAAAAAAATTAAATTAGATTAATGACGTCAATAATGTTAAACATAGTAGACTAAAAAATTTATTTAAAAAGATAATTAATAAAAATATTAATTAAATCAAGGATGATAGGATAAGAAGTTTTTTTGTCAAATTAAGATTTTCAACCTTAACTGTAAATAAAAATAAATAAAATCGAATTGCCGCGTTATAGCCCCATGGCTCCACGATTTCCACATTCAAAATATAATCCGATCGGAATATAACGTACTGCAACCATGGCACATGGAAAGGACAATTAGGCCAGTGGAGGGGACACTTACTTTGTTGTCTTACCTTTACGTTTTTCCAGACCAAAAAAAAAAAAAAACCTTTACGTTTTTAAAAATTCAAAGACTATGGTCCATGATTGCAATATTATACTAACACATTTAATTCTTCTTCTGTTTTTTTTTTTTTTAATAACTTAAGAAAGCCATCAAATTTATATTAAGGTTCTAATTTTAAGACACATAATTCGAGTAGCTTACAGACAAGACTTGATGAAGTGGAGATTCAAGATTGCAATTATGTAGAGGCCTATATATATATATATAACATTTATATACAAATAAATTTTTTTATGTGAGAACTAAATTAACTTTTTTGATTAAAAATACATTAAGAATGAACACATTTTCTGCAAAATTTGTCTCATTACTTAATAGGTTCACCTATCGCCTAATGTAATTGGTCTCAAAAAAATTATCTTTGTTGATTCAAACGCAAGATGCAGGGGCCGGCCCCTTTCCCTTTCCCCCTTCCCCCTTCCCCCTTCCCCCTTCCCCTTTCCCTTCCTCATCCCCGTCCCCTTAAGGTTTTTTTTTTATCTTCAAAAAAATATATGTAGTATCATTAAAAAAAATTATCAGTCTCTGCTAACTTTTTTTTATGTTATTAATTTTTTTATTTAAATCTTAATCCCCAATTTTAAATTTCTAACCATCCCTGACAAGATGAGAGCAAATTTTTACTTAGGCTCTAAGTATTCCCTTATTATACTAATTCTTTCTTTGGTTTGATTACTTTTGCTTTTCAGACAAATTTTTGCTTTCTGTTGCATTAGCTTATATTCTCCTTTGCTCTAAAATACTTTCTACGTACTCGCTTAGCAGCAAAGTTTAAAGATGTCGGACTCTGGAGTTGTCATAATCTTTTCGCTTTGAAGTGATGTTCCAAATCTCCAAGGCTTGAAGTATACAGCCTAGCTTTGACCAAAAAAAAAACAGAAGTATACAGCCCAGCTAGCCACCTCAATATTATCCTACTCTAAGAACTTTTAAGCCATTGACATCGATAATTTATTCAGGTTATCCTAAGAACTATGAAGCCATTGCAAAAAAGTGGCTCGGTTTCAAGTTGTTTAAAAATGGTAATATTAAATATTCGATTATTTGATTTACGATTAATCAATTTTTGTTTTTTTATGGGAGAATGAAAGATTTGACTTTTTACATACCTTGCATGGCAAATGAATTTGTAGAAGCTGTCAGAATTAAGCTTTTGTTAACTTAAAAACAGGAGAAGGATTTGATAAGTGATAAAATAATCAATCCGACCCCATAATAATAAGATTGACCTGGTGAATGAAGAAGTGGGGAGTCCTAACAAGGTTCAATAAGGTCGATCCCACCCAACTTCCTCATCCTGACTTGACCTTTGACCAATTAGTAAGACCTCATGACGAGGAAATAGAATCCCATCAAATCTGCAATGTTGCCTTTCAAAAAAGTATAAATATGACAATTTTACTTACAATAAAGATACTTGATTCTTCACTCACTAAATATTATACTTTCCATATTTTGGTTTTTGACAATCAAATAATAATTTAAGTATCAGAGTGTTTATATGGAAAGATCCACACTTGTTTCTCTTGCAGAACTAGCTCGGAAAGAGGAGGTCTGAAAATTAACAATAACAGGATTAATTGAATATATATTATAAAACACATTCTATGTGCAACTTGGTCATTTTTTTATTCTTTATTTTGTTTATTTTTATTTTCTGGCTAGAAAGACCAATCTCTTCATGTGCTTTTTTCACACTTCTAGCGCGTGAATACAATTTCAAACGTAACTCCAATCATATACCATCTTAAGATGACAAAAAAAAAAAAAAACGTTATCAACTCTTTGTTTTGCAAAATAAAGCAAACACATATATAGAATAACTTCGAAGCTACCATATGTGAAATGATCTTTTTCTGTTAGAACTTGCCCTGGGCTAGATAGGCTTGTGGATATAACCCAACAATACATCAACATTTAGCAAATCCTTATTGAGATAAAAGCATCAAGCTAAGTAGCTAACTGAGATACGAAAATGAATAATCTCGTAACATTGTAATTCATAACATATAATATTATGAGATAAATCTAACAATAAGTAAAAAATATGATAGGTTATTTAATTTGTGCAATCAAAGATATAGATTATTTAAAAACCTTAGCGCCACCAACCATGCAGCTATCATGAAATTGTTATGGCAACTTTTGACTAGGCACGACTCAATTTGGGTTAGGTGGGTGTTTGTGTACCATCTCGGACATAAGGGGCTTTGGGAAATTAAAATATCAAAAGATACTGCCTGGTACTAGTGGAAAATGATGAGTCTGAGGGAGGAGATTAAGCGGCTCACTTTCTACAAAATTGGTTGTGGTTCAGACACTTACATGTGGTTAGATAACTGGCATCCTCTTGGCATTCTTTCAGATGTATTTGGAATGGATGCTATTCGGAATGCGGGGAGCTCAATCTTTGCAAAAGTTGAGGATTATATTGAAAATAACTATTGGTGTTGGCCTTCAAATCATTTGATTTTTAGCACTATTGCTCTGAACATTGGCTCCTTGTACCCGAACTGCTCCAGACGTGATGTTTGCATTTGGTTGGGTGATACTGGGAGTTTTTCGAATTTTTCAGCATGGGATCTCATCCGACCGAGAGAAATCAAGGTCAATTGGGATCATGTTGTTTGGTTTAAGTATGTCATACTAAAGCATGCTTTCAGACTCTGGCTTTTTTGGCACGATAGAAATCCTACGAATAGTAGGATGCTTGATTGGGGACTACAGGTTGACCCTTTGTGCATTTTCTGCAAGCACTATACGGAGAGTAAAGAACATTTGTTCTTTGATTGTGGGATCAGTAGAAGAATTTGGAGAAGAGGCATGCAGTGGTCCAAAGTTCCATACAGTTTCTATAATTGACACCGTGTTACTTGTTGGATTTTGCAACATTGTGATAACGATTGTCTCCAAGCTGTTGTGATTAAACTCTTATTGGGAGCAACTATCTACCATATATGGGGTGAAAGAAATAAAAGACTCCACGATGGAGAGGTACTCACTGAAGATCAATTGCTTCATCGTATTTGTTTTGATGTTATAAATAGACTCTACGTATGTAAAAAGTATAAAAATACTACTTTCAATAGATCCATCTGTAGAAGTTAGAATGTAGATAGGAGTATTTTATACTAGTTGGATATTTGAGTTACTGATTGTACAGTTCTTTCGGTTTTCAATTTAATGAATACCCTTGCTTACCTTAGAAAAAAAAAACAATAATGGAATAAAAATGAATTATTTAATATGCGGCATTATCATCACTATATAACAAAAATCATTATCAATGATAGATATAATGAGATTACAATGTTACCAGAGCATCAAAATTTGTAACATAGGCTCCGTTTGTTTGGCGTAAAATATTTTCTTAATTTTTTGATTTTTAGTAATATCAAAAAATTAGTTAATTATAAAATATTTTACAGTAAAAAATGGTGGATACTTTTGTTTAGTTTTTCAGTGTTTGGTAATACCGAAAAATTGGTCAACTGTAAAATATTTTTCAGTCAAATATTACGGTTAGTACAAAATTTGAAAAAATATTTTCATGTCATTTGGAAGAAAAAAATATTTTTTAAAACTCACCCACACCCCCGACCCCCCCCCCCCCCCCCCCAACCTCATACCCCTCACCCCCCACTCTCTACCTTCACGATTAACATATATATTATGTGTGTAATTTTTTTTATAAAATCTAATGTTGAAGTTTTTTTTTTCTGTATATCCAAACACCAAAAAATATTTTACAGTATTTTATTTTTCAACAAAATGTTTTTTCTCAATAAATTATTTTACGACAAACAAACAAAATTTAAAAAAATATTTTATTTTTTTCACAAATAAATTATTTTACGACAAACAAATATGTAAAACAACTAACCCAACAATAGATCAAGAATAGATGGAAAATGAGTTATTCAATTTGCCCAATCAATGATATAGTTTAATTTATCATAATCATGGTACACGATCATTATTAATGTTTGACATAATGAAATTATAATGTTATAAATATATCCGTTTCTCGACATATTAGAGTGGACTTGGACACGTAAACTCAACACAAGCACACACCATGGGTGACGACAAGACACACACAATTACAATTTTCACATAGTGAGCCCAGCTTCCATGAACCAACATCACCACCACCACTACCGAGACAAACCAAGTAGAAAAAAACACATGCATGTGGGAAACCATTGGACCCCTTATTGTACGTGTGAACCCCGCCACCGACACTTCAATCCCCCCCCGCACCCCCCCCCGCCTTTTTTTTTTTCTAGTATACTCCATTCAATTTATTTTCCCAATGTTGCATGTTCTAAATGAAAGGGTTAATCCACCGATCGAGCACTTCAAATGTAGGTGAAAAATTTATTTACGTCTTAAATTTAAATTATTTAGAGAATTATTTTTTTTTAGGGTAACTGGTTGATCTTATGCTTATTTTTTTAAAATTGTATTCTTTTTAGATGAGGTTATTTTTTTAAATTTTAGAAACTCTAGTGTGAGTTTGATATACTTTTAGAAAATATTTACATTTCGAATTTAAATAATTTTGAGAACTATTTTTCTTGAGGGTAAATTGGTTGATTTTGTATTTAATTAATTTAAATTATATCTATTTTAGACAAGGTCATATTTTTTAATTTTTAGAAGTACTTCAAAGAAAATTGTATGTTCTTTCAAATCTTTCCCTCTCTTTGTTTTTTTCCTTGCGAAGCCAACCCGTCTCTGCAGATTGGTAGGCGGTTCGTGTATTGTTAATAGTTTTTCTAAACAACTTTTAGTACTCTTAAAGAAGAATAGAAGGGATTAAACATTTCCCTAATAATTAGAAATAAAATAAATAAATAAATAAAGCACCCACTTGACCCTTTAGCAGTCTGTACCGCACTTTAAATATACTACACCTCATCATTCACTTTCCTCCTACCCCCCCTCTCCCACATCTCATTTAAATTCTCCCAAACTTCTTGATAGAGCAATTGCTAACCATTATATTGAACAAAAAAAGCTACACAAACAAACATCCTTTACATTTTCCAACACTATGCCGCAAAACTTAGCGGTACTCTCATTTGTGATTGCTGTCACATTTTTCGCCATTGCTGGAGCTGAGGATCCTTACAGGTTCTTTAATTGGAATGTTACCTATGGTGACATTTACCCACTTGGTGTGCGCCAACAGGTTTGTGTGTTTGTTTCCTTTTCTTTTTCTTTTCATAATGGTTACTGAACCCGTGGTTCGAACTTACAACTTTAAGTGCTCTTGAAGTTGGCATTGCATTGTGTTTGATCTGCAATATCCCCTGTGACTATGACCAACGTAGGAATGTTTTACTCATTTTATCTCGTTCCATAAGATTACACGGTGGTTCTGTCAATTGGTTCCTTTTAAGTGTCCTTGAAGTTGGTAATGCATTGTGTTTGATCTGATGAAGAAATGTCTATGTTTGATCTGTTTGTTTTACAGGGTATTTTGATCAATGGACAATTTCCAGGCCCTGACATTCACTCTGTGACCAATGACAATCTCATTATCAATGTGTTCAACAGCTTAGATGAGCCTTTCCTCATCTCCTGGTAAGAAACTTAAATGCACCACTTATTCTTGCTTTCACACTTCCCAGCATGAGAGTCAAGCTTAGTACTTGCTAGGTAGAAATGCCGTCAACCCGAGGGTTAAGCCGGATCAAATTTTGGTAAAAAATTTGTTCATATCTTAAATTATAATTATTTAAAAGATTATTCTTCTTGGTCTAGTTCCGGTAGACTCTATGTCTAGTTAAGCCGGATCATATAAGATTTGAACCTGGTGTGATTTTGGAGGTTTACCAAAATGTTTTCATGTTATCAAAGACCAAAAAAAGACAATGCTGCCCTTCGTGCTCCTTAAAACTAGGAAAATTTCTTGCATTCGGGCTGCAAAATGCTCGGCCGAGAATATATGTATATGCAGTATGCTCCATACTTGTGTAAGACTCATATTTTATGTGTCACAATCGAATTATTGGGTGACCGAACATGTATCCAACTCGTATTATAGATTTGTAGGGGTTTTTTTCTTATTTTTCGAAGGTTGTCCCATAGGTTGATAATCTGGGAAATTAATTACATCAATGTTTTTCACGATACAATTGTTGGGGGATGTTTGCCTAGGTTAGTGTTAGAAGTTTGGTGTACGCGCATGTTTATTTTTTAGAACTGATGAAGACATCCATGTGGAGGACAATGTGTCGATACCTAGTTCACGGACCACACTAGATCTTAAGAGATGAGAGCCATTTTGTCCTGAAATTCATAATGAGGGCTAGTATTTTTTTTTGTCGGATAATGAGGGCTAGTACAAAATCGAATAATACATAGATCGAGAGAGAATAAATATTTATTTCTTTTTATTTTTCAATAGATAATGTAGCATTATTCTATTTTAAGCATTTAATGGTCTAAGCCGTCTTGGGTTCGATAAGGTGTGAATCATTGGACGAAATATCGAGATTGCTATTGGCCAAGTATGGTTTATCAGTTAGCGTATGAGCTATGTTGAAATCGAGTTTTTGTTAAAAATATTATTAAACAGAAATTATTAATTATTTGATATGTGTTAACTAATATTAAGTTTTAAAAATTTTTGAAGCTAGTATTGAATTTTAAAAATATAAAATGGTATATTTGATAAAAAGAAAAAGAAAAACAAATTCTCTCATTATATAAAAGAGTTTTACAAATTTTTTTTTTGAAAACTCTAATTTGAAATTTCTCAGTTTTTAGTTTTTTTTCAACTTTAACTTTTATTTAAAATACTTTAAAAATAAACCAAACAAATTAGTTCAGATTCTAACCCCACAAAAAAATATTTTTAAATGTCTAAAAATTAAGATAAATAGGACCTAAGAGTGTTATTCAAGTTTCAAGTTTGAATCTATTAGAAATTAATTTTTTAGAGGCTAATGTAAATAGATTTTAAGCCTAATTATTTTAGACCATTCTTTTTTTTTTTACACGAGATTATATATCGTGAGTTTAAACAAAAATATTAAACCGAAAGGCTTTTTAAAAGTGCTTTGTCGTATAGTAAGAAAGTTGGAGTGTTGGACACCGGTAGTTGGGGATTGATTGTATGTTTAATGGGTTTTTAAACGTCCTACACATTAATCTTGAAATGTCAAAACAACCACATGGGTTATGACACCTGGGCTGTCTGAAATCAACATTGTCCTCTATAGATTGGAAAACTATTGGATTAAGTCGAATTAATATGTCAGTCTTTTACATAATCGGTGATGTTTATATGTGTAAGTTTATCAATAATTAAAAAATTAATGTCAATTTAAATTGATTGAAATTTTTTCTCTATATATTTGGTATATTATGGAATCAAATACTCCTAATTTTCAGAGTTCTGAAGTATTACTACCTCACTATTTTTCTATAAAAAGAAAAAAAACAAGCTCTCTATTTTCTATTGGTCTATAGAGATTTTTTTTAACTTTTCCAATTCTAGATTGTCACAATATGTAAAATCTTTTAGCCGGAAATTTTTAACCTAATAATAAAAGTAATGTCCTTTCCAGTGAAAATAATTCGTAGCGGAAATTTTAAGTTATATGAAGGAAAATTATTGTATCAATTTGACTTAATAGATAGTCTCTCACATAATATGTATACCACATTCTATGAGAAATTTATGTTAAGTCCAGGTTGATAAAATAGTTTTTCCTTTTTCTGTGCAAAGTATTCCGTCAACCTTAGATCCACGGTTGGACTTTTGCCACAGGATATTGTATTGAGTAATGACCAAAGCAAATAATTATCTTTTTTGGAAGCTAATGAAAGTGGTTGCCACCTTCAAGTTTCAACTATAATTTGATATGGAAAAATTCTTCAAAATGACAATCGTTAGAAATGGTTTCTTATATATTTGGGTGCGTTTTATAATTGTACACAAGTATCAATTTTTTATATACTTGGACATGTTTTATAATTTTACATAAATTGTGATTTAGAATTGTATCTAGTCAGGGATAGATCTATAATTTTTTTTTTCAGTGAAGACTAAAATGCAATATATTTTTTTTAATTAGAGCTAATTAATCTTTTTAACTAAAATTTTTGTTGGGTCGATGAAGATTAGAGTCCCACTGGCTCAAGGATAAGTCCGTCCTAGTGTATAATTTCAATTGTTTATAAGAATGACCCTTTAATAAATTGTAAAATGTTGTAAGACATCTATCATGTTCTTTCATTATAAATTTGCATTGAATTAAAGGTCGTTATCTTAATCTCACATCTTATCCCTTTTTGGTTAACCATATGTCTTTTCTCTTATCTTTGTTTTGGATAGGAAAAATTTCACAAATGGTTCTTATTGTTGTACTAAAATTTTAAATTTATTTTTATTATTTAAAATTAGTCAATTTAATTTTTATTATTCAAAATTAGTCAATTTAGTCCTTATTGTTTTCTAAAAAAATTAATTTAGTCCTTATTGTTTCTTAAAAAAATTTATATTAAACACTGCACGTAATCTTTATTTGAGGACTAAATTTAAATTTTTTAGGACACAATAGGGACTAAGTGCTAATTTTAAATAATAGGGATGAATTTAAATTTTTTGAAAGTTAATAAAGACTAAATTAACTAATTTTGAATAATATGAACAAATTTAAAAATTTGAAAAAACAATAGGGACCATTTGTGACATTTTTCCTTTTGGATATCTACTTATGATAGTTCTCTTGACCATGGCTCAATTATAGCATTTGTTGCTAATTTCAAGAGGTTAATTTAAAGATAAAATATTTGAAACGTGATGATAAAACTTGTTCATATTTTAAATTTGAATCAATCATGAACCTAATTTCCTTCAAATTGGTCCAAGTAAGTCCTTGTTCCTAATTAATTTAGATGGTGCCTCCATAGAGCGAGGTCATACGTTTTAAAGTTTGACGTTTGTGGTATGAGTCTGAAAGACTTCCCAGTAAAATTTATCTTTGCTATATAATGTACAACAACTTGTTCTAACCTGCATAATCTACTGATATACACAGGAGTGGAATTCAACAGAGGAGAAATTCATATGAAGATGGAGTATTTGGAACAACATGTCCAATTCCTCCAGGCAAGAACTTCACTTACATCCTTCAAGTGAAGGATCAAATTGGGAGCTTCTATTACTTCCCTTCTTTGGCTTTCCACAAGGCTGCTGGTGGTTTTGGTGGCATCAGAATCCTTAGCAGGCCTAGAATCCCTGTTCCTTTCCCTGACCCTGCTGGTGATTACACTGTTTTGATTGGAGATTGGTACAAGAAGAACCACACGGTATAACAATTCACTTCCAAGCCTCCAACTTTTCTTAAAAAATCTAAATTACGGCCCTCTCTTATTTTTTTTGTCAATGGCCCCCTAATTGGATATTGGCCCCCAATATTAAAATCTTGGTCCGGCCTTATTTGTTTGCATCACTTTTCAAGCTTTTGGAGTACTAACTCTTTTCCTATACTATTGGGTTAGTGTCGTTTCCGTTTGTATAATATCCCACGATGTTAGGAAATGTGATATGCCTGTAGTTTATAGACCAGTGTCGTGGATTTAGGTAATAGTTTAAAATTTTGATTAATCATTTTAGCTTAGTATATTTGAGGTCCAAGACTAATTCTTACATTTTTATCTCTTTTCGAGCTTTTATAGTATTTGTTGAGTTAAATCATCTTTAGCGATTTAAGTTTTTAAATGAGACAATCAATTAATATAATATTGGAGCTCATTTTACCAAAATGATCTAATATACTTATGTGTGAAGTTATAATCTTGTTTCAAGTATATGTTTACATGCAATATCATAATCTCGTCTCACTAGAGGGGATTTTAATATTGGGTTTTTTTCTCATTGTTATTAGTGTCGGTAACATAAATGTAGTCACTTATTGACTATTGTTTTGTGTTCTGGCTGGACAGCTGTGTGTCTCACTGTCTTGGGACCTACCAACCAAAACTTTAGATGGTGCATTAGGACATTTTCAATGGAGATTTTATAATGTAGAATTTTTTAAATTTGGGTGTTTTTAGAGTCCTATGGCCCAAAAAACAACATTCAACATTATTCATGGAAAAATGGAGCATGGGGCTCTATTTTGACATATTTTAAGCCAAAAATGGTGAACCCTATGTATTTTATGGGGCTCTAAAAATTCCTAAATTTAAAAAGTTTTACATTATAGAGCTCCTATTGAGGATGTCCTTAGTGAAATATGTACATGTTGACAAAATATTGGGTCCGACCAGCATGATACAGAGCTGTAGCTTCATCAGTGTGTGAGAATCGGGCCCAAAAGATCAGATGGACCCAATAATTTTTCATACATGTCAACTACAAAAATATAAGGTAGTTTATTGCCATGTCCAAAAGATGACTCCAGACTTTTAAGTTCAAATCTTTTGGACACAAATTGATGGATGAGTACATTTACACAAAATCTTACATGTATAGAGTTAAGAAAAAAGACAAACTCATGATAAGAATGATGGCATTGTTAGATTCATACCGACGTTAGTAGTGGGATAAAATTCAATTTGGTTTAGTTTAATTTACACTTAGAATGAGTCCAAGAGGTGTGGTGAAACATGAAAAATTCTTGTCTAGATTAACATCGTAGTCTCACTTGTGATGTAGGTCAATTATTTTTGTCACTCTTTGCGTGGAGTAATTACGTGACAAAAAATAATTGGCTCAGATCACAAGTGGAGTTGTGCTCTAAGTTTAGACGAGATTGCTAATAATAAAAACTTGGTTTTTTTTGCATCTATGTCTCAATGTTTGATCTACCTTGTTTCTCTAATCCCACTTTTGTTGTTAACAATTGAATCGACATTTAATCAAAATGAGATTTGCTTCTCATTAAGTTCTAAATGTATTACTTCTTTCAAAGACTAAACTATTTGACTATATGTTAAAATTGATATTTTTCTGTACAGGATTTGAAAGCTATCCTTGACAGAGGCAACAAACTGCCATTCCCTGATGGAGTTCTTATCAACGGACGTGGCCTGAATGGTTATTATCTCAATGTTGAACAAGGTATATATGGTTTTCTTCTTTCTATAAATGATCTTCATTCTTCGCAGCTCGGTGTACAAACTCTCACTATGCACGAGTTTGGAATTCATGGATAAATATGCTTCTTCGTAGTGCCATGCCGAGATTGCCACTAGCATCTAACTGGAGATTATGATAAATTTATTGCAGGAAAAACTTACAGGCTTAGGATTTCCAATGTTGGTTTGCAGAACTCGCTTAACTTCCGTATTCAAGGGCACAAGATGAAATTGGTAGAAGTAGAGGGAACGCATACACTTCAAACTACTTACTCTTCGCTCGATGTTCATGTCGGACAATCCTACTCGGTTCTGATTACAGCCGATCAGGCACCTCAGGACTATTACATTGTCGTGTCCACCCGTTTCACTGAACAAGTCCTTACTACCACTGGTGTTCTTCACTACAGCAACTCGAATCGCCCTGTCTCAGGCCCTGTTCCTGGAGGACCAACCATCCAAATTGACTGGTCACTAAACCAGGCTCGTTCTATCAGGTACATCATCTTTTATAATATGATATACTATAATGTAAACCATCTCTAGTATGAATTGGCCCTCAGATTGATAATATGGCGTGGCAAATTAATCTAAATCGCGTGCTTCAGGACCAACCTTACAGCGAGTGGACCAAGACCAAACCCGCAAGGTTCATACCATTACGGTATGATTAACACCACCAGAACAATCAGACTGTCCAGTTCTGCTGGTCAGGTCAATGGCAAGCAAAGATATGCAATCAACAGTGTTTCGTTCGTGCCAGCTGACACTCCGCTAAAGATTGCAGACTTCTTCAAGATCTCTGGAGTATTTCGTCCAGGGAGCATCTCAGATGCCCCAACCGGTGGAGGAATTTACCTCGACACTTCTGTCATGCGGGCTGACTACAGGGCATTTGTCGAAATTGTATTTCAAAACGATGAGGACATCTTACAGAGCTATCATCTCGATGGCTATTCCTTCTTCGTAGTAGGGTGAGTTTCATATTGCCTCCAATTTTTCTGTACAAAAATCAATTATTCATGGCTAAGTTTGCGAGTACTTAGTCATCGCTCTCTTCTTCTTTTCCTCCCTTATATGCTTTATCTGATTTCAATATGCAGAATGGATGGAGGGCAATGGAGTGCAGCTAGTAGAAACCTATACAATCTTCGTGATGCGGTAGCGCGTTGCACCGCTCAGGTGGGTCAAATAGATTCAACCCTTTTGAGTTTCTTTTCAAATGAAAGTTAATACATGCTATTAGCAGAAAAATGATAGATTTCATGAATGACATCAAAATTTTCTTATGGTTTGTGAGAGCAGGTTTATCCCAAGTCATGGAGTGCTATCTATGTCGCGCTTGACAACGTTGGAATGTGGAACTTGAGATCGGAGTTCTGGGCGCGACAATACCTCGGACAACAATTCTATTTACAAGTTTATACCGCATCAAATTCGTTGAGGGATGAATATCCCATTCCGAAGAACGCAATTCTCTGTGGCCGGGCAGCTGGTCGACGAACCCGACCCCTTTAAGAGATCAACCTTATAAAATTCCACAACTGGCTAGGGATTCCATGCCTGCATTAAGTAACTTATGGGTATACTTTTGCTGCCTTGGCAAAAGCAAAATTAGTGTTTGGTTTATGTGATCTTCTTCTTGGGGTGATATTAGTGCATTAATGCAAACTTAGGACCATGTATTTTTAGTTATTTAAATGACCTTTGCTCAAGGTCTCATTCTTTGCTTCAAATATTGTATGTTTTTTGTTGTTTTAGTTTGATATATTATATTAAAATTAAATAAGTGATTTTCAAATTCCATTTTGAGTATATTAGTTAATGCTTCCTATAAACTAAAGAATAATTGAATCCAAAATGGAACACCATTTTCCTTCATGTTATTTCTCACAGCTTAAATTAAGGTAATTTTATTTGAGTATCTATGTATTTAGGTTTAAATTTGATTTAAAAAGTGAATAGTAAGTAAAATACTGTTATAACTTATAAGTAATATGTATTGAGATTATAGAGCTCTAATTGATTAGATAAATGAAACTTGAATAAACAAAAATAATCATGCATTTCTTTTTTTTTTAATAATTAGCTTTTGTGTTTTTTTGAGACCCTATTTCATAACATATGAATATATTTTATTCTCCCCATGGCCTTCATGTAGTTTATATACATATATAAATATTATTTATTTATTTATTATTTTTACATCAAAGGTCATGATTTTTTTCCTTTTTTTTTTTTTGCTTGGTAAGTCATATAGTTTCTTTCCATGTAGTTATTGGTTATTGTAGCACACTTTTTCATTTAGGTTTTAGATAATAATATGGTACCTACTCTTTACCAACTAATCAATTAATTTTTCGTCGAACCCATTAGTTTGTTCACTAGTAAGTTTTTAGTTCGATCAAACCAATTACGAATATTTTCGACATAACATGATCATCAATATTTGCATCATAATTATACTTGTAACTTATCGAGCTTTGTCAACTGTATTTTTTTATCATTCAAAAAAAAATTTAACCGCAAAGACGAAACATTTTTTATTGTTAAAAAATTTTTATACTCATCGTTTTCATCTCGCACTTAAGACATGTTTTTAACGCATTTGTATCATCTCATATCATATAACGTTATGAAAAAAATTTAATAATAATAAATTTTCGAGATCATTTTAACATAAGTATATAGACATATGATCACCATTATCTCGAGATCATTTTACCATAACTATATAGATGTGTGATCACTATTAAATATCTTTTATAATGTTATAATAATATGAGAAGATTCAAGTCCCTTTTTAACACATCAAGCTTATTAATAAAAATTTTCTTTTCACTAGACGTTAGTAATTTGGACTTAATTCACATAATTTTAGTTCTTATTCCCACATTTGAAAGTATTTGAAAATGAATACAATTACCATTTTACCCCCTGGAAGTTTCTAGGTTCACCCCATTGCCCTAGCACTTTCTCGTACACAAACGAGAAAATTGAACTCCCCATAATATCCCACCACATGGCCCACAAAGTTTCAAATCGACGGCTGGTGGGTCCACTACACTCTCTCATCACAAAATCCAACCGTCCAAAAAAAAAAGACATTAAAAAAAAAAAACAAAACCACTTAAAACCCCAAACACATAGTCTTTACAAAGCTTTCGGCGGGATCGTTAACATCACTCTCTCAATCAAAAAACCTTCACTAAACGCCGCGTTTTACTCTCGAAGTTCAGGTCAGTCTTCACTATATGAAATCTAATTTTTCCATTTTTGCTTTTTGAGCTTTATTTAGTTTTTTTTTTTGTTTGCAGAATCAAAATACCCGTAATTTTGTTAAAATTGTACGTTAGATTTGTGATATTATAATAATCTAATAACCTTGTATATAGAAAATGTGGTAGAAGCTAGTGAGCCAAATTATTAAATTATTATGGTAACACTAGGTCTAGAGATTTTGATTGTACTTGCTTGTGAAATTTAGGGGAAGAAATGGAAGAAAATCATACGTGTAAAACTTTCGTAGAAAAGATTTCGATATTGATATGCATAGGCAATAATCTTTCGATATTGATATGCATAGGCAATAGTCTTTTGTTTCTGTTTCGGGGGGAAAAAACTACAAGTTCTTGTGTAGTATGTATATATGTTAACCTCAGAAAAAAGCATCATGTTTTTTATATAATTTTACAAGTGTGTTAAAATTGCGTTCAGTCAGTGCATTAAGCTGGAAGAGTCGGCTATTGCTGAAAGTATTTTGGTTTTCTTATCCCATGCTGAATCTGCATTGGTTAATTGGTTTCAGATTTTTGTTGACCGTGAGGATTTTAATTTGGGCTTAATTGTTCAGCGTTCTTTGTGATGGCGGTAAGTCATCTGATTATCGTTTAAGAGATTGGCCATCGTTTTGTGTTTATTTTGTTTTCTATATTTTCAGCAAGTATTTATCTGACGTTTGAATGTTTTAGGTCGAGAGAATTTTTAAAGATGAAGCTAATGAAGAGAAGGGTGAGCGAGCTAGAATGGTAAGTTTTATTCTCTCTTCGGGGGGGTGATTGGGGTGATTTCAATTATGACATTGTATGTAAAAGAATGATATGATGAACCATAGCGGTAATGGGATGTTGAAGATCTGTATGTACTACTATTGTTCTCAATTCATGGTTTATATTTTTCCAGAATTATGTTACATTTGTGAGTTGGGTTCTGTGGTATGAGTTGTTATTCTCTCTTATAACATTCTTACTTCGTGGCATTCATATTTGTATTTAATCGATGTTAGGCCTCCTTTATTGGAGCTATGGCAATTGCTGACTTGGTGAAGACGACCTTAGGGCCGAAGGGAATGGTAAAATTTTTCCTATTGTAGTTTTTGTGTTTGAGAAAATGCTTTTTATGCGTTCCTTTCTTTGCTGAGAATATCATTTGTCTTTTCAGGATAAGATTCTACAGTCAACTGGCAGGGGACATAGCGTTACAGTAACAAATGATGGTGCCACCATCTTGAAGTCCCTCCATATTGACAATGCAGCTGCTAAAGTGCTTGTTGGTATCCTTAATCTGTATCTTTTTCTTTTTCTTTTTCATGTAGGTGGGTTGTATTTTAGATCATGTGTGTTTTATGATAGCTCTCTGGAATGCATTGAGGAATGCCATCCAGTGGTGATAATTTGAGAAATTCTAGATTTCCGTCGTATCAATCTTGTTGTAGTTCAAAAATAGCTGCAGTTGGTCAAATTGTGTGGGTGCTTCTCTCTTCACCTTATCTTCTCATTTCATGGAAATATTGGGAGATGCGGGCTGAAAAATAGCCTAACAATTATCATAATATTGAGAAACTTCTTCACAAATGAAATGTGATCCATGTATAGCATTTCATGCAATTGTTATCCTAAATTCAATCATTAGATATCTCAAAGGTCCAAGATGATGAAGTTGGTGATGGGACTACTTCAGTAGTGGTTTTGGCTGGAGAACTTTTGAGGGAGGCAGAGAAGCTGGTAAATGCAAAGATTCATCCCATGACAATCATTTCAGGTAGTTTATCGCTTCTTTAAACGTGCTTTCTGCATGTTCTTTTTTATTCCCGTGGAAGTTTTTGAACTTAGTTGCTTGTTAAGTTTCCCATGACTTTTACCTTAGTGATTGAAAATGCTTGTATGTATTATACCCAATTGCAGTATCTTTCTACTCTTCAACAGAATATAGGCTGAGTATTCTTATTCAGTATCCTTGTTTATAATTTCGTAGTCGTATGAGGTATGAATGTTGAAGTAGTTCACTTCTTTATTTTTTAGTAGAAAGTTCAACAGTCTCATGTATTATAATCAATAGCTTACTCTCATCCTCCTTCACCCCATTCTGTTCTTCTTCACACACTACTACATTATCTTACTGAAGAGCCAATGCAATGCCATGTTCGCAGGCAATCAGTAAGAGGCTGTCTTTTGTATCATATCTGGGTCGTCACTTCTTGTAGACATCTCATTTTTCTGACTTTTGATGTTTGTATCTCAATCTCCTATCAATAATCCCAGAAAAATTCTTTCACCCTTTGAGGTTATGAACATGATAAATGTTAAGAGAAGGTCAGATCCAGATATCTTCCATAGACCTGTACAATGGAATAATTGATAGTGATATAAGGATCGAGAATAAGCCCTGGGGGCATTTGCTTCCCTATATCTCATTTTCTTAAGAATGGAGGAAAATTGGGAGTTATATGAAAGTCAAAAGGAAGATGTCTTTGATGGCTAATTGCTAAACTTTATTGTCATATAGATATGAAGGGATAATAAAACTTTCTGTGATTATTATAATGGATTATCCTTGAGGATTACTCGTATACCTACTTTTTGATAGACACAGACTTCCTCCCATCTAAGAGGTCCAGTTGAAGCATGGGACCTGGTGTTGAAACTCTTCTTGTGTTGAGATAAGGTGTATGGATATGTGAGGAGCTTAGATATAGTTCATTTCTAGCATTTAATCAAACTGGGAACTAGACCTTTTCGTATTTTGATGGGTTCACCAAGATATTTTATGCTCTGTGTTTCCTTATATTTAGATAGTGTAATTACTAATGCGCATATTGGTCTCTATTTCATTAGGTTATCGGATGGCAGCTGAATGTGCTCGCAATGCTTTGTTGGAGAAAGTTGTTGACAATAAAGAGGATGCAGGTGCCAAATTTTTTTCTTGATTACCATTGTAAACATATCTCTGTGTTTGGTACTACCTGTCTCCCTTTCTTGATGAATGTAGAGATTCAAAAGGATCTTAATTTGCCCCTATATCATTATCTAATGCTTCTTTTGCATAATGTTGATGGATGAACATGTGATGAGAGGTGGTGTACTGCTCCTTATTTTGAGGGACTAAAATGGGTCTAATCCTTTCTTCTAATTTGACCGTCCACTGAATTTTTTTTTTATGTCAATTGACGATATTGCCGAATAATGCAGAGAAATTCAGATCTGACTTGATGAAGATTGCAATGACTACTTTGAGTTCCAAAATTCTGTCACAAGACAAAGAACATTTTGCAAAACTGGCTGTTGATGCAGTCATGCGGTTAAAGGTAAATAGTATATCTACCCCTCTTTTCCCGTTCATTACCCTTTTTGGTAAGTTAAGTATTGATTTTCCTTTCCTTCCCTTCTATTTTTCTTTCTTTCTTTCTTTCACCCCTTCTTTTGGGGTTGGGTTTTGGTATTAGTAAAAACATGATTCTGTATTCTGATTACATTTTATGGACAATTTGACGTAGTTGTCTGATAAGTTGGTCACAAATGGCAGGGTAGCACTAATTTGGAAGCCATTCAGATTATCAAGAAGCCTGGAGGTTCTTTGAAGGATTCATTTCTAGATGAGGGGTAAGCCAGCTGTACTTCTAAATTTTTCTAGATGTGGGTATAGAGACCAGATAGAAACCATTTTAAATGATAATTGTGGCATCCATCTTAGCTTGGAAAGAGGTGTGGTAATAACTAATGAAAAATGTGTTGTACACTTTGATGATATCTGAAACAGCTTTAAAATTCCAAGTACCTCTCAACGGTAAGGGTGTACCAAAACTTTTTTCCGCATGGGAATGCAAGTTTGTTCTTTTAGGCCTTTCTTTTATGTAGAAACTGTCTGATTTTATTCGAAGATTGATATCGTAAGCCTTGATTTATTATGCTTGCAGCACAAACTATACTTCTACTAGATCTGCTTTCTGATGACAAAAAGCTGTCTTCTGTTTCCTATTGACCAGCAAAGTCGTGATTCTTTTTTGGTTACTTCCTGCTGCATATTGCAACATGATCTTTTAAAGCATGGTTCCCCTTTTCAGTTTTGGTCTTCTTTTTGTGCAGGTTTATACTAGATAAGAAAATTGGTCTCGGCCAACCTAAAAGGATTGAGAACGCCAAGATCTTGGTGGCGAATACGGCAATGGATACAGATAAAGTGAAAATTTATGGTGCACGTGTTCGTGTTGATTCAATGGCTAAGGTTGCTGAGATTGAAGGAGCTGAAAAGGAAAAGATGAGAGAAAAAGTGCAAAAGATCATTGGTCATGGGATAAATTGCTTTGTCAATCGACAGTTGATCTACAATTTCCCTGAGGAACTATTTGCTGATGCAGGAGTACTTGCTATAGAGCATGCTGATTTTGATGGGATTGAGCGTCTGGCTCTAGTTACTGGTGGTGAAATTGCATCAACCTTTGATAATCCAGAGTCAGTAAAGCTTGGGCATTGCAAGCTGATTGAGGAAATTATGATTGGTGAGGATAAGCTGATTCATTTTTCTGGCTGTGAACTGGGTCAGGCATGTACAATTGTGCTAAGAGGAGCAAGGTAAATTATCTTCTTGACAGTTTGTTCAAACAAATTTTATGTCATTTTCCAATGGGAGAGAGGGAAGGATGGAAGGAGGGAGATGGGTTTTAATAAATATTATTTTCCATGTCATTTGCAGCAATCACGTTCTGGATGAGGCTGAGAGATCTCTTCATGATGCCTTGTGTGTATTGTCTCAGACAGTTAATGACAGCAGGGTTTTGCTTGGAGGTGGATGGCCTGAGATGGTGATGGCAAAAGCAGTGGATGAACTGGCTAAGAAGACTCCTGGAAAAAGATCTCATGCCATTGAAGCTTTCTCACGGGCACTCTTGGCCATTCCAACAATCATTGCGGACAATGCTGGTTTGGATAGTGCTGAGTTGGTTGCTCAACTTCGCGCAGAGCACCACAAGGAAGGAAGCACAACTGGGATTGATGTCATTTCTGGATCGGTGAGTAATTTTGTATTGATTTCCAAGTAAATTTTAGTTGTAAATATGGTGCAGAAAAATAAATGTGCTCATCTTTTGCTTGGTTCCCGGGTTGCTAGTTGCCATCTCTTGGATAGGCATGCGATCATGTTTTTTTTAAAAATATTTTGTTCTTTAGCATGGTTATCGGCTCCCTCCCTTCCCTTTACACAGTTATTTGTGATATATATAGCTGCATATATCTAACTTTTGATGTTGTTGGTAGGTTGGTGATATGGCAGAACGAGGGATTTCCGAGTCATTTAAAGTTAAGCAGGCTGTGTTGCTCTCTGCCACTGAGGCTGCCGAAATGATTCTTAGGGTTGATGAAATCATCACTTGTGCCCCGCGTAAAAGGGAAGATAGAATGTGAGACAACAAGGTTGCTAACTGAAGCCAAATTTGGAGCGGCTCTCATATTGCGTTCTGGTTTGTTGGTTCTGTTGATTGACCTTGTGCTTATTGGTGGTATATCTCAACTATAAGTATGTGTACAACCATCAAAATCTCATTAGGTTGCAAACATGGAGCAAAAGTCGGTGGCTTTTGAGTTCTTTTGTACGAATTTTGGATGCTACCATGGATACATCTCCTTAATTGTCGAGTTGTATCAAAGTTCTTTTGAATTATAAATGCCGAATTTATCCGTTTCGTTAGCCGATTTTATCTTGTAAGATAAGACTTGGTTTTGTTTGGTTTATCTATCCAATTTTTTCCTCGAATCCTTGCATGGTCTGCATCATTTAATTCCCAGAAACTTTATCAGCTTGTTTGGATTGGTTTTTTTAAAGGAAAGTAAAGGAAGGGGAGGGATTAGGGAATCCCTCCTCCTGTTTGGATTGCATTTTCAGTTTCAATAAAGGAATTGGAGGGGTTCTAAAATCCCTTCATTTCTTTTAATGAGAAAGATTTTACAATCATTCCAATTTGGGGTAAAATGGAGGGAAAGGAAAGGAAAATAAATAAAAAGATTAATTTATCCTTAATTCTTTCTATGACTATCTTATAAGAAAGGATAATAAGGTAATTTTTCATTTAAAATTATCCTTTCCTTTCTTTTACTTCTCTAATTCAAACAACAAATTATAAATTTCTTTCATTTCCTTTCCCTTATTATTTTTTTGCAATCCAAACAAGAGATTTATTTTCCTTTCCTTTCCTTTATTTTTCTTCCTCTACATTACTTTCCTTTTCTTTCCCATGTGCAATCCAAACTGGGGGTATATGCTAAACATCTTAGTCGAAAACAATAAAATTCTTCGCCTTTGCAGATCTTGAATTTTCCCTCTTTTAACAAATGGTGAAACTAATTTTTCATTCTCTAAGGTGCAGCTGATTATATGGATTTGATGTATTTATTAGTTTTTGTTAAGAGCCATTTCCTCTATAATTTTTATGCACATATGCTCTTGTTTGAGTTTCTTCGTCTAACTCTTGTTAGTCTTCTTTTACCTCTTTTACAAGAGTGCGTATAACTTTGAGTAGTTATGAAGGGATTTAACAGTTTTGAATTATTTACGTCATTTTTTTATAAATGTGTCAATGAATTATAATCATTAGATCTTGCTTATAATATTATAATGTTATGAGTAGATCTATTTTTTTCTTACGATGTATAACTTTTATAGTTTTACACCTTTTGACAAGTGCTTATAGTCGTCAGTTTTTAACATGTTGAAATCGTCTCAAATGGTTCTTGTTCTTAATTATTATTATTATCATGTTCAAAACTTGAATAATTCATTAAGTGCATTAAAATGATCACATTATTGAGATTTAAGAATCTTCAATGCATTGTGGCTATCTAGTCTTCATACAAAAAAACCAGTCCCTTTAACAGCAGCATCATCTACTCAATACAAGACGCATTCACCACCTTTGCCATGAAGCCATATTGGTCTACAGCTTCATCAATTTCTGATTGAGACAATTAGTCATTTAACAATAATGAATTGAGACACCCTGTCTCAAGAGTTGGGTGGATGGGATGGTCGAGTTGTAATTTGTAATTAAAAGTTTTGAGTTCGAATTACAATTTTACAAAAAAAAAAAAAATGATAATAATGAATTGAGGCCAAATGGAGAGATTTCAGCAACAAAAAACACTTGCCACTTTCTGCGTTGGACGTCCGAATCCATGCCCGGCGTACTGGTCAATACGGCCGATGATTGGGTTGGTCGGGGGAGATTTCTCCAAGCTACTGCAGATGATGTATTGCATAGTCTGCATTTAAATGAAGAAACACTTTCTTGAGATGGTTAGTAAGCATTAAAACCCAGTGACAAACATTGTACAACAGATATTGATCTTAAAGGGGGAAAAAGCTTCAAAACGTCTGAGACGTTTTAATGTCCTAGATACAAAAGTGTAGACCCCACATTGTGTGTAAAATCGAGCAGTTGACTGAAAGTGGTGGGGCTCAATAATGTTTTTAAGACTGTCCCCTTGAAGAGTCTTCACTTCTGTCTCATTTTCTATACCCCATAACCAGTATAATGTCTGCCAAGCTCATCCATTAAAGACAGATTTGGACTCCAAATGCTTAAAGGGCAGGTGCGTGAATCTTTTGTTATGTGCAGGATCTAGAAAGGTCGGACCTATTATGAGATTTATTGTACGTAGTCTTACCTTTTATTTTACAAGACATTATTTTCACAGCTCAAATTTCTGACTTACTAGTGATAGGACGACAACTTTACTATTACACATGTAAGTTGAGAATCCATACTAGTTAAAAGAAGGTCAAGTTCATTCAGATTGAGTTCTGTATCAACCACTTAGCATAATGGAAATATCATTTTTCTTTGCTCCAAATGTTTCAACAAAAGCTTTTTCATTCTAAATTGGATGGAGACATTCTAACGAGATCTCGTGTGCATGGAACTAGCAGATGAGACGGCTATAAACAAAAATTGGTGTTATTGTCAGATCTATCTAAAATTGACCCAACATAGTAAAATAAGGCTCGAAGTGGTTTGTGTTATAAATTTTGGCGATTATCTCAAACCACAATCACCTAAAGTCATGGTTGATAATGAACACAGAAAAGAGCAAAAATTGAGCAGCATGAAAACAAGTAAAATGAACATGATACCAAGCTATTCAATCTTGTACACATGTATTGGATAATAAAAGGTAACTTAGTGCACGAAACTCCTATTATACATGAGTTTTAAAGAAATGTTGAACCGACTTTTAGGTCTACTTTACAGTTTTACCTTATATTTTGCAACAGGTTGATTGGTTAAACATTTAACAATATTCTCAATTCACTCAATTTTGCGACTTTGTCTAAAAAATGAGAAAATATAAAAACTATAGTAATCAAACAAAAATAAATTTTACGCCCCTTGCTGCACCTCTTGCTGCAACAAGTGCTGTAAAAATTAATTGGCTTGTGTTTTGTCAAAATTATACTTTGACTGAATTGAATTCGAATTTAATTATGGTACATGCATATATGTTTGGAGAATTATGATTGACGGGTTTATCATATTTATAAGCGAGTTGAAAAGACAAATTGACATCTACATTAAAGGTGATTGAAGTTTTCTTTTTCAAAAAAAGAAGGTTGCCTTATTCAAGAATTGCTTGGAGATAAAGTTTTTCCATACAACTCAAGGCCCAAGCACAAATTACTTTGTGGAGATTTAGACAACTAATTCAGCATATATACAGAGCCTCACACGTCTAAAAGGTGTGGAGAAAAAGTGCGAAAAAGAGAGCTGAAACCGAGGATTTATTTAAGGATTTCAAGCTGTCAGGTTTTGTTGTAGCAGATTGACGATGTGCTGCAACAAAAGTCAATAACATAAGAAATCTGATAGAGCATGTGTTGCTGCAGCAGACTGTGAAACAGACAGCTTATTTATGCTTCCGCTATGTTTATTGTTTTAATATTTGATAGGAAGAGTTTTTAGTTTGTTATTGTTCTATTCATTCTTCGGGAGAAGAAAGTGTAGTTATCGGAAAATAACGTCGCAAGTCGAGGGGAGCTCGCCAAACCTAGATTCATTAAGGAGTTCGTCATCAAGGCGTCAAAGTCAAGAGGGAGTTTTTACTTGTGTAAGTCCATTGATATTGTAATTTGTGATTTATTAATGAAACTGGTTTGTTGGACCAGGGAGGTCCCGTGGACGTAGAACGTACGGTTGAACCACGTTAAATCTCGGTGTCCTTACTTTCTGCATGCGTCTATTTATTTTGTTTTAACTTATGTTACAACAAACGAATAACCAGAAACTAACAAGTGGCATCAAGAGCAGGTTACTGAACTGACTCAATTAGATCTTTTGAAGAGTTTTTCTGGTTATTTTTGTAGATATAAATACTCTACGTGATGGCAGATCAATTAACAAACCACATCTTCTCGATGGCACAAACTATTCATACTGGAAGGTACAGATGAAAGCTTTCATTAAAGCTATTGATGAAGCTACTTGGAGAGCGGTGTTACGTGGATGAGAACACCCTACTGCCACAACTGCTGAAGGTACTGTTGAGAAAAAATCTGAATTGCAATGGACCAAAGCTGAAGACTTAGCAGCCACCAATAATTCAAAGGCGTTGAATGCTATTTTTAATACTGTTGATTTGAATCAATTCAAGCTTATTTCATCTTGTGAAACAGCGAAAGAAGCTTGAGAAATCTTGCAAATGGCATATGAAGGTACTGTTGCAGTAAAAGTTTCAAAATTACAAATACTTGCAACAAGGTTTGAAGAATTGCGAATGCACGAAGATGAAACTATTGCTAAATTTAATGCTAAACTTTGTGACATAGCAAACGAAGCTTTTGCATTGGGAGAAAAATACTCGGACTCAAAGTTGGTGAGAAAAACGTTGAGGTCGCTTCCGGACAGATTTGCTATTAAAGTTGCAGCAATCGAAGAAGCAAATGATATGGATACCATGAAGCTTGATGAACTTATGGGGTCTCTACAGACCTTTGAGATGAAATTCAAGTAGAAAAGAAAATAAAGGGGCATTGCACTACAAGCAGAAATTCAAAAACGAGAGGATGAAGATCCTTCTGATGATGATGAATTGACGGAATCTCTGGCTCTTCTAATAAAGAATTTCAAAAAGGTGTTTAAAAAATGGAAGAATCAAACGAAAGGTCAAAAATTCACCAACTTTGGTAAAAACTCACATGCTGCAGCAAATGCTGAAACTTCTAAAAAGGAGAACGAAAAAATGTTTGATGGAAAGAAAAAGAATAAAATAATTCAATGTTGGGGATGTGAAGGATTTGGTCACATTCAATCTGAGTGTGCTAACACTTTACAAAGAAGGAAGAAGGTCATAAATACCACATGGAGCGATGAAGGATCATAAAGTAGCAGCAACAGTGATGAAGAACACACGAACAACTATGTTGCATTCTGTGTTGTAGCAGCGAAATCAGATGTTGAGACAGATGCTGTGACAGAAACTGAACTTGTTGCAGCAGACTCAGCGACAACATCAGCAGCAAGATTGGTTATGTCAGATGATGAAACTGATTTCGAATTGGACAGTGATGAAAAAGATGACAAATTCATAAAGACCTACAAAACGATGTACCAAAAATGGCTGATCGTGTATAGGGTGAATCAAGATCAACTAACCAAGATTGACGAACTTGAAAAAGAGAAGACTGAGTTGCAAGAATCCTTGGAAGAAACTCAGCAAAAAGCAGACATGCTGCAGCATGAACTGTCACTGATCCAGCAAGGCTTCAAGATGATGAACTCAGGTATGGATAAGCTTGATTATAAGTTATCCATTCAAAAGTCTTGCAGAGATCATATTGGATTGGGCTATCAAGGAGGAGTATCGACAAGTCAAACTGTGTTTGTCAAAGAAGCTGAAAAATCAAAGCTGGAATCGAATGTTGCAACAAAACAAAATGACAAGACTATTGATGTCGCAATTGATGTTGCAACAAAAGCTGCAACAGAGAGTAAAATTCCAGAATTTAAGAAAAAGAAATTTGTGTCAGTTTGTCATTTTTGTCACACTCCTGGTCACATCAGATCACGATACTATAGGTACATTGACATGCTGAAAAGAGATAAGTTTGTTAAACCTTTTATTCATGATGATTTTAGGATGCCACTACAAATGAAAGTTAATTTGTCACAACAACAAGTGAAACAAATTTGGATAAGAAAATCAGTTTTACCTTGTCTTGTAGAGCATAAAAAGGTTGTTTCAAATTATGTTGCAACAGAAAATCAACTAGTAGATATCTTCACTAAGCCATTAGATTATGTAAGGTTTGAGACCTCGAGAAAATCCTTAGGCATCTACTCTCTATAAGATAAAATGGTTTGTGTGTATGTGCATTGGTTCATCACTAGAGCATTGAAAATTATATGTATAAATCAGCTAGTGATTTCATTTATGGAACCATATTATCAATGCACATTATGTACTTGTCTTTTTGATGGAGCTTAAATTGAAGTCTCAACAAGAAAAGATTTTGAACTTATTTAACGACTGGGGATCTAACAAAGAGAAGTCTCTTTGAGATTCATTCCTGAATTCTATTAACCTTGTCAAAAGGAAAGATCATATGCAGGATGTTGCAGCGAAAGTTGGAATGGAAATGGCTATCTAAAATCACAAAGAATGGTTCTAGAGTGAAAGCCACCATACCAAAAGAAAAAAAAATATTCTTGAAACTCTTGTTTGAAAAATGGTTATATATAAAATCATG
Organism: Ehretia macrophylla; assembly: GCA_037974665.1. NCBI lineage: Eukaryota > Viridiplantae > Streptophyta > Magnoliopsida > Boraginales > Ehretiaceae > Ehretia > Ehretia macrophylla. The sequence continues at coordinate 1,521,492 of CM075774.1, forward strand.
CAGGGGTGATTAGAGGACCAGGTATGTTGGAATAAGTATTGCTTCTAATCTAACCTAGTGTGATGGATGTTGAGAATCGTCTAGATTGACTTGAACATGAAACACACACACACATGGTCCATCCTTGAAATTTTTGTTTGATTTCTACATGTGATTAGTAGAAATTCGAGTGGTGACTCAAAGTTCAAAGTTTGTTTGTTTAAACTTTGAATTTTTCAAAAAGTCAACAAAATCTTGGGGGTTGAATGTCAAAGTGTGGAATTTGTTTGGTTGACCTATGTTGCAACATAATCTCACACACTAAGTCTTCTTTGCATTTGAATATGGTCATAATTTGTTGAAGCATAAATTTGTCTATTTGTTGGTTAGTTGTATCAAAATTGGAAAACCAATTGTTTTGTTGCAGCAAAGATTTTTGTCTGATAAACAAGTGCTGCAGTAGGAGCTGAGCAGTTACCATTTTATGCTAATGTTTCATAACTGAAATTTTAAGCGGAAAAATCAGTGGCACGTTCAATTGTTTTAATTCTTGCTTACCAGTTTTATTTCACATTAAGCAGGTACTCAGGGGGAGTGAACTACAATTCTCGTTGCTGTTGCAGTAGGAGCTAATGCTCAGGGGGAGCATGGTACTACAGCGCCTGGTGGCGCAGGTTCTGCCACCAGCTCAAATGCTGATGTGCGGCAACTATTACAACAGATCCAAGCTGAGCTGCAGCAGATTAAGACTGCCCAAGATGCTCTTCAGAACTCTCAAGCTCAGATTCTACAAGGTCAACAACAGATTCTTGCTACTCTTACCACCATCCGCCCTCATGCACCACCAGATGCTTAACCCCTTGCCTTTGTTTGACAAAAAAAGGGAGATGAATATGGGATTAGGGATTATTTTTCTCATTTTGCTATGATGTTCTTATGATGTGTTCTTTTTATATTCTTGCTCTGATTTAGATTGTTTCTTTTGATTGTTTTAATCTATACTCTGATACTCTGATATGTTTAGTGTTATGTTTTCCTTGTCTCTGTCTTATGTAGTTACACTAATCATTATGAGTCTTTGTCTCAAGTGTGTTGTTACTTTGATATGCAGTTTTGTCAAAACAAAGCCAAAGGGGAAACTTGTTATGCCCCTTGCTGCAACAAGTGCTGTGAAAATTAATTGCTTCTGTTTTGCCAAAATTATGCTTTGACTGAATTTAATTATGGTATATGCATATATGTTTGGAGAATTATGATTGACAGGTTTACCATATTTATAAGCGAGTTGAAAAGGCAAATTGACATCTACATTAAAGGTGATTGAAGTTTTATTTTTCAAGAAAAGAAGGTTGCCTTATTCAAGAATTGCTTGGAGACAAAGTATTTCCATACAACTCAAGGCCCAATTACGGATTACCTTGTGGAGATTTAGGTAACTAATTCAGCATATATACAGAGCCTCACTCGTCTGAAAGGTGTGGAGAAAAAGTGCTAAAAAATAGAGTTGAAACCGATGATTTATTTAAGGATTTCGAGATGTCAGGTTTTGTTGTAGCTGATTGACGATGTGCTGCAACAAAAGTCAGTAACATAGGAAATCTGATAGAGCATGTGTTGCTGCAGCAGACTGTGAAACAGACAGCTTATTTATGCTTCCGCTATGTTTATTGTTTTAATATTAGATAGGAAGAGTTTTTAGTTTGTTATTGTTCTATTCATTCTTCGGGAGAAGAAGGTGTAGTTATCGGGAGAGAACGTCGCAAGTCGAGGGGAGCTCGCCAAACCTAGATTCATTAAGGAGTTCGTCATCAAGGCGTCAAAGTCAAGAGGGAGTCTTTACTTGTGTAAGTCCATTGATATTGTAATTTGTGATTTATTAATGAAACAGGTTTGTTAGACCAGGGGAGGTCCCGTGGACGTAGAACGCACGGTTAAACCGCGTTAAATCTCGGTGTCCTTATTTTCTGCATGAGTCTATTTATTTTGTTTTAATTTCTGTTACAACAAACGAATAACCAAAACTAAAAATAAACATTATCTCACTAAGTGAAGGTTGCTGAAAAATAAAAATATAGAGGAGGGTAAATTTTTACCACTTTTTAGAGTTGATAATAAGATCCAAACTTTAATGAAGGGTTTGTATGCTTGCAATTTATGTGCTAAGTTGAATCTTGGTGTCTGCATTTCAATTGCCATAAAAATTTAGGATTATCGTGATGCTGAGTTCATCTCCTGTGTAGTATGTTGGGCACTCGATTCTTGATAGCTACTCTAGAGTGATGGAAAGCTTAGCCTTATAATTTGATGGCGAGGATTGATAATTTTATTAATTGATCGTTTCATCTAAAAATTTTATAAAATAAATTATTTTATCTCTTTATTATCTATAACATGTCCCATCTCGTACAAGTGCTTTATAAGTGAATATATGTACTTTTTTTTTACCGAAGAGTGAATGCCACAACATGATATATGCATAAGTATATTAGTTTATTGTCTCAAAATCTCAACAAGTGGCTGTAGTTTAGTGGTTAGAATTCCACGTTGTGGCCGTGGAGACCTGGGCTCGAATCCCAGCAGCCACAAATTGTTCTCTATTTTTGCCCTCCAAACGACGCCGTACTGTGTTCACTGTAGTTCCAATCTCCTTCGAAACGACGTCGTACAGTAACACCACTCCAAACGACGTCGTACTATTCACTATAAGCTCATGTCTTCAAAACTATAAGAGAAGATTCAAAATCAGCGATCGCATCGATCACAAAGGCTTCGATATCATACACATTCATCTCAAAGCGCTCAACGCTTCGCTTTTCTTCGTCAATTGTGCTGGTAAGTAATTATCTCTTTATTTATTAAAAAATCTCAAATTTCACTTAATTATTTCTCTTTTAATGACGTGGAAATTATTGTTTATGTCCAATTTATGATCTCTAGAAATTTCTAAAATCAGGTCTAAATCTTCTTTATATATTTGATTTTTTTATTTAATTTAGTTGAACTTATATAATTAATTCAAATCTACACAGAATTTAGAACTTTCATTTTTGTGGTGAAAACTTAACCTAAAAGTAAGTAAAAGCTGTTATTTTTTAATATAATTATTAGAAGATTTATTTCGAATTAGGTAGCTTATAAAACTGTTTTTTTTTTTTTTTTTTTGTAATTTTTAGATAATTGATTGGTCTATATTGCATGACTAAAAAGTTTATCCTTATAGGAAGCGAAAAAATAATTAGAAACTATTATTTTGTTTTAAATTAATTAGAAACTTTTATTTTTTATTTTTAAATTGAAGTAGATTTTTTCAAATTGGATATGCTTATGGACTTGCAAATGGAAGATTAAAGCAAATTAGCTACTTGTTTTGCTTTGAGTTCGAGTGTATTTTTCTTTGAGAAATTCTCGTTTTTGTTAATGTGTAGTTTCAATTATGTATTTTTAGCAGAAATGTATGATAATCTTGGAGGACAGCCGGGGGCACCGAGACCACCGCCTCCAAATGCACAGCCAAATCCTTTCGGGAACGCATTCTACAGTGCAGGCCCTGGACTTATCAGAGGTGGATTGAGTGCTTATGGGGAGAAAATTTTAGGATCGAGTTCTGAATATGTGCAAAGCAACGTAAGTCATACATAATGAGTATTCTAATTAGTGAATGAGTTCATTTTTAGGTGCTGAAGTAGTTTGCTTAACGATATAAAGCTGATATGTTTTCGCTCAAGTTCAATGGTTGGAAGTAATGTGACAACTTATTTGCAGCTTTACGGTTGTTGAGATGAATTATGTGATAGCCTGATAGGAGCATTATGAATGTGATCATGAACTATGTAAAAGGGTTTGGAATAGCTCTCTATTTTGGTTATGCCAAAGGCTGAAGAGTCCTTTATGAAAGTTTCGAAGTTAATGATTTAGGGGCTTCTAATTTTTGTTTGAAAATTGCCTCCCTTTTGGCTTGTCAGCTCATCAATAATGAATAATTTATCCAGTAGGCATTTTCATGTGGCCATAGTTTTCGAAATGTAGTGAAACTTCAATTTTATATGCTTGATTTTAACGGAGCATTTTTATTTTGTTGAACATCTTTATGCTTTGCTGGAATGAGTGGTTTTACTGAGATGCTATCCCCCACTCCTTCTTTTAAAGAGTTTCACTTTATGCACGGCAAATTTCCTCCCCTCCCCCCCTCCTTTTAAAGTTTCACTTTATGCACGGCAAATATTCAATTGTAGTGAGCACTTAAGGGCTTATAATAATTCTCAATATTCGAGAAACTATAATCTTTATATGTCTCTGAGTTCTTTTTTATTGTATGATGCTGGTATCAGTGATTCCTCTTAGTTATGAGTTGTGCTGTGTGGTTTAAGGGTAATAATTTGTATATTCTTTCTAAATGACAGATCAGCAAGTACTTTTCTGATCCTCAATACTATTTCCAAGTGAATGACCATTATGTGAGGAACAAATTGAAGGTTGTTCTTTTCCCATTTCTGCATAGGGTAAGCGCTTTTGGTCTTTGTTTTCTTCAGTTATTTCGGGTCTTGCTTGTTTCTTGCTTCGTTTTTCCTTCGAGTATGTTAATATCTTCTTATTGTAAAATAATACTCCAGGGACATTGGACGAGGATCACCGAGCCAGTAGGTGGGAGACTCTCCTATAAACCCCCTATCTATGACATAAATGCTCCAGACTTGTATATTCCATTCATGGCATTTGGCACCTATGTTGTTCTTGCTGGCTTAGCCCTGGGTCTTCGTGGAAAGTAAGTTTTAGCTTGGAAAAGCATTCTAATGACCTGCTTTAGTTTTATGTCTACGTCCTCTTGGGGGTGCATCCAGACCTTATAATTGTTGATGATATTGACTGATATTAAATATTAGTCTTTTTCTTTCTTTATCTCTCTCTTTTTTTTTTCTTTTTTTTTTTTGTGGTTGGGTTGGGGGGTGGGGTTTGGTGTGCAGGGCATTCCCTTCATCTATTTACAAATATCTTTTGGGCCAGATACCAGTTTTAACCTAGTTCCTAGTTTATTTTTGGACGATCCTCCTTAAGCGAGCTATACTGACTTAATTGGGCTGCTTTTGCTTCTCCTTGAAAGATCCTAACCAGGGGTATAAAAGCAAACCGAACCGAACCGACTTGACTTGAACCCCTTATTGTCTCGTACTAAATTAATATGGTTTTATAGCTACTTGAATAGTACATTAATATGGATTATTAGCTTAATTGAGTTTCCTCCAAACCAAAGGTTTTCTTATGCTTGCTTGCTAGCTAATCAAACAAAGAGCTTGATTGTGAAGCGAACTCATAAACTGATTGATTTGTTTTTTTAAGAACTTATGAATGGACAAAGTACATTCCCAAGTGAGGTTTTTGCTTCTTAAAGGAGCACGTCTTTTTAAGATTCAACTTGTCTTGTAAAATTTGCTTTTAGCCGATGACAGTCATACACCTATTAATATGTACGCTTGATGCATTTTAAGTCTCATTACTAAAGAGTAAAGATCATCTAAATTTTTTCTTAAATGCTATTTTCTTTAGGACGTTATGTTTACATTTTATCTTTGCCCGTCTTATCTTCATCACTTTTTATTTTTACCACCCTTCCTCCTCTTCCTACTCATTTTGTCTCCGCATTTGGAAATTGAATTATCTGTTTTTTATGATAAATTAAAAGAACCTAAATGAAACTGAGATGTCTAATTCAATTTAGAACCTAATGATATCCTTGTATTTCATAGATTCCTACTCTTATATATGTCGAGCTTCTTCAGGTTTAGCCCAGAAGCTCTAAACTGGTTGTTTATCAAAGGATTGGTAGGCTGGGTTTTGGAAGTTATGCTCCTGAAGATGACCTTGTTATCACTGGGTAGCGGGGAGGCACCTTTGCTCGACATTGTGGCATATTCAGGATATACCTTTGCAGGACTGGCAATCGCCGTCCTTGGAAAAATTCTGTTGAGCTATTCATACTATTTTATGATGCCATGGACCTGCTTATGCATGGGAATATTCTTGGTCAAGACGATGAAGCGAGTTCTTTTCGCAGAGGTCAGGAGTTACGATTCGAGCCGGCATCACTATCTCTTGCTCTTCATTGCCTTAGCTCAGTTCCCACTTTTCATCTGGCTTGGTAATGTTAGTCTCAATTGGCTTTTCTAAACTAGAATCATTTGTGCTATACTAGAAGAAAGTTCATTTTTGTTGACATTCTTAGTAAATTTTTAGGCAATCCTATTATTTTGTTTGATATCTTTCGAGCTTTGTTGTACTTTCTGAATTTTGGTTGTGAATGTTCCAATTCTTTTTTGGTGTAATATCCAGGATCAGGGGCGAATCTAAGATGTTATGTATATTTATTCGTGTTGGTTCTTTGAAAACCTAAAATGCTTTAGAGTCTGAAATTTTGATTTTTACTCGGTGTTATTATTGTTGGTTATCAAGTATTAGATTGGGCGTTATATCATCGCATTTGAAAGAAAACTTAAAATCAAACCAAATCGAACCATATCTTTATCGGTTGGTGCATTTGAAAGAAATGTATGAAAAAGTTTCACTCCTGAAACTATATTTCATACTTTCTTTTTCTTTGTACAATGGAAGGCGAAATCGTGAGTGAGTAAAACTTAGAACTTTTTATTTTAACAGTTCGTTACTCAATCATTTTACCAAGTGCTTGAGTGTACTATCTTTTGTCTTTGAACAATAAGGTTGTACCCCAACGTCCGAAATGTTTAAGTGTTGCTTTAGCTCAAGAAGCTAAATAAAAAAATGAACAGCGGTAAGTTCACAATGAGCAAGGATGTTTTTTTTTTTCTTTTTTCTTTTTTTTTTTGGATTTTTGAAATGGGAAATGAGCAGTAAGTTCACAATGAGCAAACACGTGATAACATGACAACCGTTTTGAATATTTTTTCGTGTCTTGTTCAAGGAAGCAGCATTATATATAAGTGATAAAGATGCAAAATCATGGAGGTTGGTCGAGGTTACAAGCAGTAGCAACGTAGGATTAACAAATTACGAGACAATGAGACTAGACAAAGAGCGGGTTTACAATCATAGAATATGAGAGCAACACGGCGACTTGGAAAGGTTATAACCAATGTTGTAATTGAAACGTCTTTAACCTTGAGCTTTGGCTGGCACAAGGTTGTGATTGCACATTCGTGTAAATAGAACCAAAACGTCTTGTGTATTTGTGTCGCTACACTACATAATTTATAACTTTAAAGTGAATTCAATATTATTCTAACTAAGATTAGTTCCTTGTTATAATCACAGAGAAAATAAAAAAAGGAAAAAAGAGAGAAATTAGCTTCATACAACTCCTCTTATTAGAAAAATGCATTGTTATATCTCATCGATAGAAGCATTACCCTTGTCTACTTAATAAACTTCTTATCCTATAACTGAGAGATTTGACATTCGATATCAGGGACGAACCCAAGAGTTTTTTTCAGTGAAGGCTAAAATTCATAATTCTTGATTATATATATATATATATTTCCAATGGAAGTTGATTCATCTTTTTAACTAAAAGTAGATAAATATTTAATTTTTTTTTTAAAGAAAAAAATACATAGAATTTTTATGTTTTTTGAGCCAGACTGGCCAACGCACACATCCGCCATTGTTTCATATACAAATTCTTACTATACAAAATAGGAGTGAAGCATCACGGATACAACATCACTGACATAAAACCCTGCTCAACCACAGGTCCCATTTTCTACAAGGCAAAACCCTGAACCCCATTTGGTTCAAACCATCTTAACAGAACACACATACTGAGATTTTCATTTTCCATTCGCGAACCAAATATTTTGTTAAGATGGTTATTTTGTTAACAGAAATGTAAATTAAGATAGTTCTAGAGCATAACAATTATTTTCACCATCAAGAAACAACCAAATGTTGATATCAGGGCAGTTGTTGCATGAAGCTCCAACTATGTGCATGGAATTAGGTTCATCCTGGTCCGCTACATCGTTGTAGTTGCCTGGTTCCTCTCATAGGTTGTGAATTTGTACCCACATTTGCAGTTGGCTGTGGGCTTTGAAAAATTCTTACACGATCACGACACAAAAAACATTACACCCCAAATCATGTGGAGTAGCCAATTTGTGTGAGGGGGCCAGTTGGCGATTGAGCTGATGAGAGACTTTTCCGTGGGTTTTAGCACCAATTAGCTCCTGCACTAACTAAAATGATATCATAATTTTTTGTCATGAAAGTGTAGTAAAATTGCACAGTAAATGACATACCAGGAACCAAAAGAAGGAAAATTCTTGCTGTTCGGACTGATAGGTCAGCTCTCTCACATGTTAGTGAGATCTACATGTGTGAAACCTATTAATATATGAGAAACTAGGTCAGCGCTCTCACATGTTAGTGAGACCTACACTTGTGAAGCCTATTAATATATGAGAAACAAACATCAATTCGAACTAATTGAAAAGTATGATAGTCCCACATCAGTAAAAACCTGAAATTAATCACATTAAGAGAATCTGAATTCACCAAGCAGTCCGACAAAAAACCAAAAATAAAAATAAAAATCAACAAGGAGTGGTTCAATCCCGTTAAAGTTTGATTGTTGAGGGCCGCAAGAGGATAATTTGAAGAAAAATTTTGACTGATCCATATCCGTACTCACATTGTCGGGGTCCTACTAATATATTTAAGATTAATTAATCTAGATTGATTGAAGAGTTTTCTTAATCCGGAGGCATGACCATTACTCTCTCACATGTTTTCCGTAAAACAAATCACAGTACAGAATAGTCAGCCAATTTTGACTTGCAACAACCTTTGGTATGGACAGTAATTAGCCAACCTTTCCAGCAATTGCAGCACCTCATATAGAACAGAAAAGGGGAGAAACTTTTCCAAAGATAATACACAAAAAGAAAAACCTGAAATTTCACAAGTAGTCCAAGGAAATTGTTTTTCGAGAAAAAGATCATACAAGTATCATTTTTTTTTATAAGAATAGTCGGGTAACATCTTATTGAAATTAAACATTTCAAATTCAAACTACTATTTTAATCTTCATCGTGACAAAAAGAAAAAAACTAAAGGATCATTTTATTGGTAAGAAAACATTGGATACTATTTACAGAATGAACAAAATATCTCAACATAGAGAAGTAAACATCATTGAGTAATGGAGTAATGAACCAACCAAGCTGCTTACTGTAGCAAAAAGGTAAGCTGAAAAGTAGGGTTTTGCTTTGTTTTTCTTTTCTCTGAATGAAACTCTAGGCTTCCTAACTACAAGTGTTCTCTACACTCAAGAGTTGAGTGAACCCATCATCTAATAACATATTGTAATTAGAGATTCAGAGTCAAAATCAAGGTTTCAGCCTCTATTATACTCTAAAAAGAAAAACTATGAGTGTTCTCTTACTGAAAGAAAATCAGTAACAGAAGCTGCAAAAACAAAGAGTGGATGAGCAAAGAAATAACAAGAAGGTCCACAGATTGCTATTTTATTTATTACTTATATTCAAAGAAACATAATGTGTAAACCGGGCCATATCTCTTTCAGACAGTGTCATGCGTTTTGAGTTTAGACTTTATGTGAGCCTAAAAGAACTTCTGAGAGTGTTTTTTTTATATTATATATTTCTAAGAGTATTTTCCGTCATAATGAAAAGAAAAACACATTGGAGTAATATAGTTGAAGAAAAGATTACCTTAATCTCTATATTCAATGAAAACAATGGGAGAAAACATGAAGAGCATGTTTGAAGAGGCATGTATCACGAGGGTTTTTACAAAGAGAAGCCAACAGAGCTCAGTTGGCAGTATGCCCACCTCCATATTAGATACAGGTTAAAAGGTTGTGATTCGAACTCAAAATTGCTAACTACAACAGTTGCCGAAACCGTGGCTAAAGGGTTTTTTCCCTTTTGTCTTCACTTCATTTTTCTCTTATAGGAGGTGGACAGAATGCCAATAACCTCTGTAAGATACCCTTTGTTAAACCGCCATGAAAGCTTTAACAGGCAACAACATCTTTGTACTCACAACTACTGATGAAAGACGAATTGAATTACAATATATATACATGAAGATTGAGTACACACAACTATTGGACATGCAAAAGAGGGCAGTTGGGCACTATTTAAGATGTGAGATGATGAAGCTACTACAGTAAATGCGAGAGAGAGAGGAGAGGAGCTGTAAATTATTAATAGAGTGTCTGAAGTGAAAAGGATACTCACGTAACATTATAACGTTAACGTTATAAGCAGTATAAGAGTCAAAGATTCAAGATTAAGAGTCTATTCATACAATGAGAGAGGTCAAAAACTCATACAGTAAAAGTACTCATTATAATAATTTTTTAAATAAAAAACCAAAAAATAATAATTTTTTAAAATATTTTTTCACATTGTACATCCCTCACACTATTATAAATTATTAACATTATATTATTATAATTGTATTAATAATTTAATATTGATAAATTTATTTATAAGATCATTTTCAACAGCTTTTTTATTTTTCTCTCTACATATAAAAATTTTTGGTCATTTTTTTACATATAGAGATTCTCTATTTCAGTTTAACTCCAACAGTTTCTCTACATTCTGATTTTAGAGAATTTATATTTCAGTATCACTCCACCAGCTTCTCTATTTTAGAGAATCTTTATTTTTATTTTACTCCAAAGTCTCTCTTACGTATTATTTTAGATAATAATTTAGGGTATTTGTTCAACATCTCCAAATGTGGAGATGCTAAAAATTAAATGTAGGGATTCTCTATAAAGTAGAGAATTCCTAAAGAACCTGTTAGAGATATTTATCTCTAATATATTCTCTACGATAAAATATTTTTTACATATCTTGTTGGAGATGGCCTAATATTATAATTTTATTAACAGATTCATTGTGATACAGAGGGTGTGGAGGAGAGAGAGTTGGTTTCAAACAACACAGAGAGGTGAGTAATAAACTGATGGGATGGGATGGATCAAATCATTCCTTTGGTGCATAATTAGAAGGAAAAGGATCAAAGAATCATCATAGTTATTCTTGCCCCATATCCTTTACCCTCGTTTCTGATGAAAATATATAGAAAACACCCCTCAACAAACCTCTCCTATCATCAGTGTTTTCTTGCCTTCCTCAAAACCCTCGTTTCTGATGCAGACAAAAATATCTATTTTTTTCTTGTTGCAGTTTAGAGAGAAATATATTTACTTATAATGTTATAATATTATAAATAAAATTTATTTTATCAGTTATGATGAAATAGTATGGACAGTTTATAACTTTTGAATTTCACTTTTAGTATTATAATGTTATGAGATAATCTTTATTCCAAAGACTTGTAAAAAAGCGAGTTAAGTTCAAGTACAGGAGATCTAAAAATTAATTCAATTTTTTTTCGAATGAGAAGAGTTTCGTGTATTGAGTCATCTGAATTTGTAAGACTTTGGCTTTTTGCCAAACTACTACTAAGGAAACTTGTTGCTTTCTGATCGTAAATGACGAAACCTGAACCAAAATTTAGTTTCAAATAATAAAAAACAGCTATATTATTAATATAATATAGTTGTTTGAAACAAATAAATTACATAAAATTTTATAAAAAAAACACCTATATTGTTAGGAAAGTTTTCAGGCTCCAAAGTTATATCCTTTTGCTCCTTTCCTCTTTTAAACATTTTATTTAGTCAGAGTGGGAGAAGGTCAGACTAAAAGACAATAGCGGGAATTGACCGGCTAAAATGCACGTAGAGTTCACGTGCAAGTGAGATTCAAATTCTTTTTTTCACAACATGATTGATCGTTAAATTGAACAATCATTTTTTACAAATTTCCTCAGAGTAGTAGTAAGATTTTTAAAGTAGTACTAGTAATTTGACTAATTTCAGCTAAATTTAAGTTAATGAACATTACTAGTATTTGGATAAAAAGCTCTAGGGACCTTATGAATTATGATCATGATCTAGCTGTGGGCTAACTGAACTGTTGAATCAAATCAATCACCACATTTTTAAACCTTCTTGATTTGTTAGTTGCTGCAACTGTCAATGTTATAAATACATCAAATGGATATTTAGCATGCTTTTATCCGTTTACAAGATAGACTAGTTATAATGTAAATTAATGTCATTTTCCTTTTTCTTTTCTCTCGAGGTACAATGGTAAAGAACACTTCTTTTAAACGAGCAAAAAAAAAAATAGAGTACGTAAAAAAATATGTGGCTCTACAAATTAAAATGATGATAACACGTGTTATTTTTTAAAAAACTAACGACAATGAGATTTCCTAGCAGTAATTAGGTGTAACGTGCACTTTCTTTCACATGTATTTAAGAAGGTCGGCATGAAAACTTAAAAGTTCCAGTTGTTCGTTGTGACTAGGATAAGTCACTAGGAAAATTTTCTTTTCAATTATCCCTTGACTTTAGATAATTAATACATAATTACTATGGGGTCTTTTATTTTGATTCATGCTGTTGCACTGATTCATATATATATATATATGATAGAGAATAATTTTGGAAAACTTTTCAAGCTCACGCTAGCGTCGAAACTACAGATACATGATTTCATTCAAAAAAAATCTGAATTAATTAGACATAATACTTTATTTATAATTAATTTAAATTATACTTTTTTCGAATCATCTATATATTCGGAAGTAAAATATATATTTTCTTCACCTTTAGGAATATTTCTAGATTTCTTTAACTAGCCAATTTCAATGATGGGGCCTAGTTTTCCAACACCAAAGATGGCATCCTAGGTACGTTTCTCTTCCATTGGCTAAGCATTAGACTTACTAAAACGATAAATTTTGACCTACTGAAGACTGATAAGTTAATTATAAAAAATAAAAATAAAAAAGGACTGATAAGTTAAACAAAACAAATAAAAATTGTGGGAAAAAACTTAAAAACATATCGGTAGCCTTATGTGAGAGAAACGTGTGAATTCTCCAAATATAATAATTAATTGTTAGACCGACTAAAAATTGTAGTATAATAATACAAGTCAAAGCCTCGGAATAAACCCTTGGCAGTGTTCTCTTTGTATTATTACCCTTTTCCAAGGCTTAAGATGAAATCCTTCCCTTTGTCGAGTGATATGTCGCACTCATTACGCTCACAACCTACACACTACCCATACGGCCATGCCTAGCTAGCTCTCTGGTCACTGTTTTGCTCTCCATTGTTCTCTGTTTTTATACTTTTCCAGCATTAATAAAACCAGTCAATAGCTTCCATTCAAACTTGCAGTTCAAAACTTCCACAAATATAAAAGTTTTGTGTGTGTGTGTGTGTGTTCGGGATCTGCATTTATTATCTGAACACAAGGGCATGATCATTTACTGTTCTTGGAGCTGCCCTCCAACCTACCCCATTTAATTTGTGCTATTCAATTCAAACATCAAATAGAAGAGAAAATCTGTTGACACAAGTATAAATAGAAGAGAAAGTATATCGGATTCCCACATATATAGTAGTAGGAGTAACAACAATCTCAAGGGATAGCCTAGTAATGTAAATGGAGGCCAGCGGGACTACACCCTCCAAGGTTCAGAACAACGTCAAAATGGTTTTTTTTTTTTTAAATAAATAAATAAATATTTATGTATTTTTAATTAAAAAAATTAGTTATTCTCCAATGAAAAAAAAGTACTTATATAATTGAAAAATTATATGTTTTAGTCCCTATAAGAAAAAATTTTGAATTTGCCCCTATTATATGTAGTGCGAGTGAGACGCTTGCTTATATTTTGTGTTTGAATTAGTCAAAAAATTATTCTTTTTAAGATCAGTCTGGATAAGTTTTGTGTGTAATTAATTCTAATCATATTTCTTCTCGCCTAAGTCATGTATTACAGGATTCAAACTCTAAAACCTAAAGTCTCATCTTGAATTTGAATTAAATCAAATAACTATTCTCTTTAGGGCAAGTCAATCTTAATGAATTTTGTATCTAATTTTTTCTAACCGAAGTCATGTATCGTAGGATCCGAACAATAAAACCTAGAGGACTTCCTAAAGCTCTTTCCCTGTATATAAATATTTTTCTAGATATATAGTGGTTGTGGTAGTAACTGTGTGGATTGTGATTGGCATTGTTCTCATGTCTAACCAGTTTTGCCTCTCATTTGTCATTAGTCTCCTTGAGGTACAAACCTAGTTGGCATTACTGAGTTGTTGTCATATTATGATTGAATCATTGGGACCACATAAATTTCTCACTATTGGTAATTAATTATGCTAATAAAGACTTTTTTGCTTTCTAGTGCAACATCTTGTCGGTTAGTTGTTTAATTTCTCAGCCTTCTACCTCTCTTCGAAGGAAAAAAAAAAAAAAAACATACTTCTCATTTTTTGTTAGGGCTACCTTGAACATTCACTGTTTTTTAAATTAATATTTAATAATTGTGAACTATCAAAATTAATTTACTATAATTGTATTAGCCATACACAATTATTATATATCTTTTATAATAAAGTAAATGTCCTAAATAATTCTTAACATTTGTTCAGTTTAACAGTTTGGCTCTTAAAGTTTAAAAATAGACACTTTAGTAGTCCCTAACATGTAACACTAGGACATCATTACTCCTAAATTACATTTTTGTCTAAATTTTAACACCTTTAGCACATGACAAGCACGCGGTTTAGCATATTGTAATTATCTGATTAGCAAAATTGACAAAAGAAAGAAAATTTCACGTGCTTCTCAAGTGCTAAAAACGTTAAAACTTAGATAGAAATGTGGTTTAGGAGTAGCATTGTCTTGAGTATTAAACGTTAGGGACTAAAGTGTTTATTTTGAAATGTTGAGGATCAAATTGGGCAAATGTTAGAAACTATTTATAGTATTTACTCTTTATAATATAATAAAGTTATGAGTCGATTCATTTTCAATCCCCCTTATTTAATTTCTTGAATACGACAAAAGAAAATAAAAAATTTTGCAAGAGAATGACATTTTAGTTCAAACGGCGTAGTGAAGAAAATGCGGCATGACCTTAAGGAAGCTTTCGCAAACTTTCGAGGTTTAGTAATTGGTCATGGCAATAATAATAACAACAACGATCAATATATACAAAGAAATAAATATAGAAATTAAAGAAATGGTTAGATAACGAAAAAATATAAGTAATGCACACAGGAGATAGATAACTTAAGCTACATTCTACCACACCTAAACCCATTTTTAAGACGGGTTTTACCTTTTGTAAAACGTGAAAGTTTTGTGTATTGGACGGTCTTTTTATACAATGCTAATGCAACTAAATTTGATGACAAAACCATACAACTTAGGCATAGATTTTTTCCAGTACTTTATTAATTTATTACTATACACTAAAAAATATTGAACCAAATATAAATTGACATACATGTACTAAAAATATATATATTTTAACAGGTGGTACATGCATATGAGTACATGATTACAAACATTTTCCACCAATCCAATGATCTTCAAACTTGCTTCAAATAGCCTTACTGCCTTAGGAAATATATTTATTGCTTTGCAACTCCGATAATGCACTTTATTTTGATGATGCATCTTGAAGGGAGTTAAAGGATCTCATGAATTTAAAAGAGGGTGTTTTCAAAAACAATAGTACTCCTCTTGACAAAAAGAAAAAGAAACAATGCTCCTTAAAGTGTGTAAAATTATTGAATTTAATATGCACATTTTATGCCCACAAACTTGAAATATCTCCAAGGGATTAGTCGTCTTAGTGGTGAAATACCGGGGCTATAGGTATGAAACTTACTCATGTTTCGTTCCAAATTAATTAAGACACTGTTTTTTTTTTAGAAATAGTCTCATTATAAGATCTTTTACTTAACTGAAACAAACCATATTTAAAAGAATCATATATTTTAAGATTTAAATTTGGGTATGAATTCAAATGACTTCCCAATAAGTATATCCCATCATTAAAAACAACACTAATAGTTATGAATAGTATAACTAACTTATAACAATACCTTGTTAAACCTAAGCCGCACGTCTTAATAGTCCATTCTAAGCAAGTCAATGCATGATACAACAAAAAAAACATTTCTTCTTTTGTCAACTGTAATGCAAAACATGTTTACTCGACCATTACGTTGAGCTATAATGGTAAAGTGTTCAGTTTACTGTTTATCATATACGTGAACAAAAAAATTGACTTTTTGAGGACTTTACTTTTAAATAGGTGGTGGAAAATTAGGGACAAAGTCTAATAAGATGACCTCGAAGACTTTTGTATCTTGCACTTCTCGATGCAGGTGGATGTTCTCACGTACTGCCTCAAAAGTTTCATAGACATTACTTTTTTTTTTTTTAATAGCAGATAAATTCAATTGAAAGAGTCCGATAATCAAATTATTTGACAGAATTAAGTGATAAATTCTTTAATACAGCGATATACCCCACATATACATTAAATTAGTAAAAAATAAAATTCTAAAATAATAAAGAGTGTCATTTTGTCAGCTAAACCTATTAGTATTCATGTTTCAATTCACTCACGTCTATGGCAAATATAATACTCTATGATCCTAATAGCATGCATTGATCACGAAGATCATCGCATCAGACGGTTAATTTAAGGTTAACTTTATATTTATGCGTGTTCCTTCCATGATTGTTAGCATGCATATGCGTACTACTAGTTGTATGACCTTCTTTCAAAGTTGGATTATTTAATTATGCTCACATGTGAGTGTGAATTTTCTTTTAATCCAACGTCACAGCATAATACATATCATACTTAATTTGTAAGTGATTTTTTCATGATATTTACAATTACCTCTCTATACTAATAATAGGGCAATAAACTATAAGCATATACAACCAAAATTTCAAATATATTGTGATCGATTTCACTATCACAACACTAAATATATTAAGAGAATGATCTCAATATGTTTCGAAAAAGGTTTGAACCTGCATTTACAAAATGATCTGCCCATTCCTTTTGCTACTAATTAAGTGGGTATAGAGAGAGAGAGAGAGAATTATTTCGAAGAAAGAAATAAAGGAAAAAGTAGTGCGACAACTAGAAGGAAAATGCAGCTTTTCTTTTCTTTTTTCTTTTTTCTTTTTTTTTTCTTTCAATGATTGATGATAGATGATGGAACAGTATGTGTCACGTGAGAGAGAGGAGGATGATAATGATAGTGTGGTTTTGTTGTTTGGTGGAGGAAAAAAGAAAAGGGAGGGGGGGCAGCATGGGAGATAGTGGTGAGTTTCAAAACACAAATCATGAGGTCGATGAAGATGGGTTATGATGGTGATGTGGGAATGAGTCTTTTCCATGGCCCTTTTTGCCATGTGACTCTCTCTCCCTCTCTCTCCCTAGAGGCTGGAGCATAGAGGTAGAGTATCTTTTTTCCATGCAAGAGATTTGTCCACGATCCGACTGTCATTGATATCACATTGAGATAAAGAGGTGAATTTTACGCGTATATAAAGTTTACATGTTGATAATTATATGTAAATTTAAAAATACTTTAACATAGTATTTGGAAACACTTATGGTATGCAATTCATTTTATTTATAAATGAATTGTACGAAAATTTATATTTACAAATAAATTTTTTTGTTTGGATTTATAAAATAATATTAAGTCAATCTTGTTATTTGTAAATCCAAATTATATTTGAAACACATGTGAAATTAGAATTAATAGTTATATTTTACTTAAATATCTCTCATTCTATTCAATTGAAATTAGACTATCATATGAATGTTATTTTCCCATTTCATTATTGATTACGGGTATTATCATAAAATTGTCCAAAAGAAAAAAAAAATTAAAAAAGAAAAATTATCAAAAAAAAACATTATGAGATAATCATAAATTCAACAATATCCTAATTAATTAGTTTTCCACAATCAAGTCTCTTGCATGTAGCTTTGTTGATTAATTCAGTCCATATGAGTTTAATTACATTTTCTTCTTTTTGTCCTCTTTTTTCTGCTATGCCATTATCCACGTACGTAGCATAAATTTTTACATCACTACTATAAGCATATATACACCAATAGTTGTATATACGCATGGCATACTATAAGACCCATAACATATTTAAATCATCCCATTATGTTAACAATTTTTTCCAGGCATATATCTTGCAACTTAATTTAACTTCTGAATTAAAGCTACTTAGTACCACCTATATATATATATATGCATGGCATACAATAAGACCGATCATATATTTATACTAATCTCTATCAGTAGTGCCTATAACATTATTTTATTATTCAAGAACAGGGTTCTACATACAAGATAATTAGGTAAGGATACATATTGTGCAATAAAGTTATTAATTTGATAATAAAAGAGAAATCGTGAAAAAAATTGCAAGGAAAATCAAACAAATATCTAAAAGAGAAAGAGTGAAGCGTATGCTTAAAAGGTTTGTGTTGTCGAAAGTAAAGTAATGGAAGATGTCGACTTTTTTTCTTTTTTCTTGTCAAAGAAAAGTAGGAAGAAATGTTGGTTTTTTTAGGTTTTGACTATGTAACCTAGAAAAGTTAACCACTTAAACCTGAGGGTAGTTTTGTCCTCAAAAAATTAGTAACAAATTTAAAAAACGTGGATTTATAAATTTTACCTCTTGGACTCGGATTTTAGTAAAGCTTGTGAAAATCCAAAAATTGTAAATCTTGGATTTCAAATTTTTTTAAAAGGTTCAACCAAATACAAAAACTTAGATTTATAAATGAATTCCACAAAATTTTATAGAATTCATTTATTTCAAACAGTCTGTAAAACTACATACACTTTTAAAAAATATAACTCTAATTCACTCCGTAAAAATTTTGCCCTTAAAGTTCGTGCAAGTTTCAGCCCCCACTATCATCTTAGTATATCCGCCCATGTCTGTATTCGCTTGAAAACAAGGTGAAGGGTAGTCGGAGGAAAGAATCAAAAGAGAAAAAAGAAAAGTTCTCTTGTTTAAGTTGCAAAAAAGAGAAGAGAAAGAAAAAGAAATTTATGGATCTTTGTTTAGATTGGTAAAATAAATGAAAGAAAATGATAATTTTAGATGAAGTATTAGTGAGATAACCATTTCAAATTCTTTTCATGTCAAAAGATCAAGGACAGTTTTGTTTTGTTTTGTTTTTTTTCACAAAATATCCTTTTGTTTCCTTCTATTTCCTCCCGATTTGAGGATTTTGATATAGGACAATCTTTTTGTTTTTATGGATGCAAAGTCGATACTACACTATCACTAGTGTGGGCAATTTCCTTTTCTTGGAGCATTTGCAAATGAGGAGGAGCTATGCTAGTAGTGCTACTTTCCCAAGGTTTGGCCAAGTAAAAGTTGACAAGTTAATTTGTACAACGATTTGCTTCTCCGTAGATGAAGAATAATTTTTATATGTAAAGAAAAGTATTTTGTAATAAAGGAAAAAGAGAGAATATCCAATTCCTACTATTCTTTTTTCCTTCCTAAAATATAAATCCGATATAGGCCAACTCCAAGAGAGTCCTTACATGACTCCCTACTCTACATGTAGGGAGGGAATTGGAGTAATTGCACTCCAACAGATTCCCTACCCCATTCCCTAAATTGTAGGGGATCCCTACACTTATTTTCATATTCTCTACATGTAGGAGAAAAACTATCATCCCCTAAATACTATTCACTGTCAGAAAAATATTAAAAAATAAAATAAAATAAAAACTTTAAAAATTAATCTCTCCAACGATAACAAATATAATCAAAAAATTAAAAATTATTGGAAAAGTTTTAAATCAAACAATAAAAAATAATATTTAAAAATAAAAATTTATGTTGGTAATTAAAAATAGAAGGTCTCCGAAATATAAATATATATATATATATAAAAAATTAATGATATGTATAATTGAAATAAAAGAAGAAAATATTTGAATAAAATAAAAATAGGGAGTCTCTACAATAGGGGAGCTGTTGGAGTGAAACTCAAATATGGATTCCCTAAACTAATAGATTAATTAAATGTAGGGAAGCTGTTGGAGTGAAACTCAAATAGGGGATCCCTAGATGTAAGAAAAGTGTTATAAATCCCCTATATGTAGGGAGAAATGTAGGGAAGCTGTTGGAATTGGCCTTAAGGACATGGAATCCCCTATCTCTCTTCTTCTGAACCTTTTGAGCCATTTTACCAAATCAAAACATAGCAATAATATTTTTAATTCGGCCATAATATAATTTTTTTTGCCATAATATAAAATTAGACATTATATTTATGTAGACCCTACCTATATGTTGGTGGGTTGAATGACAACCGGAATCTTTCCCATTTTTTTTTTTTTTGCTGAAAGTCAGCGGTATGTATTACTGATAAAAATATTTACATCATTTCAATACAGTTACCAGTATGAACTATCATCAATGCTCCAGGCTCTACAAATAGCCTGATTCAAAAGAGAGTATCTAACTCTTTTAACTTTATACAATTTGATTCGTACATCAAAAATAATATTGTGTAAAATTTGATCCTCCGTGAGCATTTCCGAGCTATGGATGCGATTGTTCCGTTCTTTCCAAATATGGAAGATAAAGGCTCCTAAGAAGCTCTTCATACAGATAACCTGAAAATTGGTGGAGTCAGCAATACAGGAGAATCAATCCACAATTTTTTTCCAGTCATTGATTGAGCTCGGCCCTTTGCACATTTTCCAGCCAATGCGCCAAATTCTGTGCATGAAGGAGCAGAGACTAAATAAATGATCCCGGTTTTCAATTCCACCATGGCAAAAAACACAATTTGGATCAACAGCTAAAACCTACCCCACAAGTTTGAGTTTAGTCGGCAGTCTATCCAACCAACATAACCAAGCACAAAAAGCATGCTTGGGAATGGAAGCTTTGAACCATACAACACCACTCCAGTTAACCTTCTCGAAAGATGGCCTGATTAACTCGAGTGCCCATCTCGTCTTGTATTCAGTAGTTGGAGAGTTACTCCACACAATCCAGTCTTCAGAATTAGGATAGGAAACAATGCCATTGAGGTGGCCACGGATCATGTGAAAGATGTTGTTATCATTCAGCCACACCCATTGCTCACCAGTAATAAACTCAGAAACTATGGTATCTCTATTGGAGCCTGATTCCTCAATCGCATCCTCATCAAAAACATCACACAGAATACCCAAAGGGTGCCAGTGATCCTTCCAAAATCTTGTATTAGCTCTCTCACCTATCCTGTGCATAATGAGATTCTTAGTCAAATCTCTAAGTTGCAGAATTTTCCTCCACGACCAGGTTGGTCTAGAAGGTATTCTGACATCCCAAACGTAGGCTCTACTCAGGTAGTTAGAATAAATCTATCTACACCACACCGATTTCTGCTTGGTATGAAGAATCCAAAGGTATCTCATGATAGCCGCCTCGTTAATATCTTGGATCCTACCAATGCCAAGGCCTCCCTCATCTTTACTTTTACACACTGTTCCCAAGAAATTTTAGCTTTGTTTCCCTGGTTTTCAACCCCAGACCAAAGAAAAGAAGCAAGAATTTTCTCAATCTCTTTGACAGTACCCTTAGGGAGAAGAAACATTCGGGACCAATAGGAGTGAAATTGGCCAAGGATGGATTTGGTAATTTGAAAACGGCTAGCAAACAAGAAGAAAAAATTAGACCACTTACCAATTCTAGAGGTGATTCGGTGGATCAAGTCCTTGCAGTGGCCTATAAAAAGTCTTCCCAAAATTAAAGGAACTCCCAGATACTTGATAGAAAGGCTGCCCGATTTAAATCCAAATATATTTGCAATTATGATCTTTTTTTGGTCATCACACCCTCCAATAAAAACATTGTTTTTGTCGTTGCTAAAGGACAGGCCAGAGAGAGCCGAGAAATTGTCCAGACCATTCTTGATCAAACGAGCTGACTTCTCATCTCCTTTCAATAAAATCATCAAATCATCCGCAAAGCATAAGTGGTTGAGGCGACTATCCTTACACTTCGGGTAGAATTTGAAATCATGGTCATAAGAGATTTGCTCAAGTATCCCCGATAACACGTCCATTGAAAGAACAAAGAGATACGGTGAAATGGGATCACATTGTCTCAACCCTCTCGAACCCTTGAAATAACCGTGCATACCACCATTAATGGAAACTTAATAAGTGGGGGTGGTGATACAATTAGCCACCCAAAGAACAAATTGGTCTGGAAAGTTGAACGCCTGAAGAGTATCAAGAACAAAACTCCAACCAATCGAATCATATGCCTTTTTGATATCGGCCTTCATTAAGCACTGAGGAGAAGCTCCCTTGATATCGTAACCCTTAATCAGTTCCTGGGCAAGAAGGATATTGTTAGATATACATCTACCTTTAACAAAGGCATTTTGAGTATCTGAAATAAGAGACTGCAACACATTGCCAAGGCGATTTGCCAGAATCTTTGAAATACACTTGTACAAGACATTACAACACGCAATGGGCCTGCAGTCACTCATGGACGAAGGATTTGGAACTTGAGGTATAAGAACCAAATTTGTGGAGCTGATCTCTGTCAGAATACGCCCAGACCAAAAAAAGGATTTGATAACATTCACAATATCATCCCACACTGAACTCCAACACTGCTTATGTCTTTCCCATGTTCTTAACATGTATTGTTTGTGACTTTATGTTACTTCAGTATGTGAGGCTTAATAAATTTAGCCCATTGAAAGTTCTTTTTTGTTGGAAGCCCATTGAAAGTTCTATAATGGGCTTGAGTAATTTTCTACAACATCAACTTTTTCGACGATTTTTCTAGTCGAATGTCACATTAGATGTCTATGCATGATAGACATGATTATTTAGGATATGTTGATATGGTTTGTGGCAACTTAAGTTTATTAAGAAGTGATTTAAAAAAAAGTAATTTTTTGAATTATTTCAGTGTTTAAGAGTAAAATATATCCGTTGGAACAATTTTGTCAAAATATAGATAAGATGTATAATTAACAAAAATAATCCCCTGCATTTAAAGTTGGCATTTGGGTTAACTCAGCTCAGTCCACACGAGTCATAGGTAGAGAGAATTGAGCGCAACTCAATCTAGATTTTTGGTAGGCTAAGTTGGACTAAACTTATTTTTCCAAACATAGGACCCATCTCAGCCCACGAGTCCAGTACCATGGGTCACAAATTGAGATGGGTCAGCCTATTTTTTTTATGATTAATGTATTTTAAATATATTATATATATTAATATACATACACATATGCATATAAAAATACTAATATATATACACATATGCATATACAAATATTAATACACACACACACATATATATAAGCCAAAAGCACAAGGTAAAGTAGATTAAAATACAAAAAAAAAAAAAAAACCCTCGTTTACAAAATCTGAATAGATTAAAATATAAGCCAAAAGCACAAGGTCGACCAAAAGACACAACCCCACCAGATAGAGAACAAACACCACACCCAACCAGTACTAGGTAAAGTAATACAAAAATCTTATAAGGTGATTTTTCTATGTGAAGAATGTATATTTCAACAAAAAATATACTTAAAATAAAATGATATATATAGCAAAGCTAAAGATTAAAGAATGAAGTTTTTCTCAACAAGAAAATCCCCTCATTTTATTCTATTTTGTCTAAACGGAGACAAAGCCGAGTAACAAGACAATCCTAGATGATAGTACCTAAATAAATGAAAACTCTCGTATATAACAATGCTTCATGTAGTACACATTCTCATGAAACAATGTGGCAGAACTACTTCTGCCAGACAGCATATCGATGGCCACTGGTTGCAAGAGTCCACTCCTTCCCAGATGGGCAAAATGAACCATCCCCTATCTTCATGCATATTTTATCCCCGATGATTGCAGCATACACGTTTGGCTGTGCGTCAAGAATTTGTATTGGTGATCGACTATGTATGCCTTGACTTTGCCTTATGTCAATCTGCATAATTCATTTGAATAATCAGTAGAAAAGCAGAGAAAGATCAGTTTCAGAGGATGATCAATGATGATATAGTGTAAAGGTCTTTACCAGCTTCACAATCTGATCGTGTGTGGAGTTTCCCCAATCGTAGAAATGGTCATAAAAGACACTGGGTATCCCCGGGTGTGTGAGGATATAGGCGTAACCCTGAGGAGTGTACCATGAGTTTAGATATCTGAACGAAACATCTTAACAGAAGAAAGGCGAGTTGCAAGTTTAAGACATAAGAAATTTAAGTGGCATCGGGTGAACAACATTAAACTCTCCCTATAGTTTGTTGAAAGTGCGAAACACTTGTGTTTTTCCCTTGATTATGAGGGAGTTTTGAGAACAGAAGGAGGTACTTTGTACTTTCAGCAAAGCACGGAGATTTCTTGCCATCCACCAGCGAGAGCAATATTCACTGATGCAGTAATATGATTCTAACAAGCTGCTAGTTTTGTTAGACATGAAAATTTTGAGTTTGATTGACATCTAAGGACAAGCAGCAACAGCATTGTGATCACGCCTGCCCATTACTGTTTTGAAGCAGGAGTAAGAAACCTCGACATTGACCATTAATCACTCTTCGTGAACGCCTTCTTTTCCCACATACCAGATCTTTGTTACTCGTTAACTTTTTCATCAAACAAGGTCTTTGTTTCCCAACATTCGACTTCAGTAAACAATTAAATCAAGCAAAAGTTAGTTTAAATACCTCCATTATATGATTTGAAGGAAATGGCCAATGAGCCTGCAAAAAAGAAGTAAATTGTAAGCGAAGGAATTAGGGAAGATTTGGGTTTCAGGTTAGATTACTTAAATCTCTACAACTTAGCATCCAATAAAAAGTAGGTGGCACATCATTTTTCTACACCAAGCAAGCCCAAAAATCTAGGTTGATAAAGTGTACAAATATAAGTCATCTGATATTCTTCACTTAAAAGGAGTTCAGTAAAAATTCTTACAATTGTACAGTAAAATAAGACTAAAAAGTTTTCACGTGCAAAGGACTGGATATATTTAGTACCTGAGTAGATCCTGTATCATGATTCTCGATGAAGGTCACAGCTCTTGAAGGCCACCATCCCATTACCCCAGGTGGCTTCCCTTTTGAATCACGCAAACGCCAGCATTCTCCTTTAACAGCTTCCTGCACATTACATAAATAAATGAATGGCAAAGATATTTAGGGAACTTTCGTCTGCAGCTCATCAACAACCTAAACTGATCCAAGAAGTAATGCAAATGCTAATAAGCATATTGCTGAAGAAAATGTAAAAAAAAATTTCATCAAAGAGGTAAATAATATTCAACAGTACCTGAAGAATACCCTTCGTTGTGAAGTCAAATGCAGCTGAAAGTTGACCCGTGCCATCAATCCAATTGACAATCCTTTGCCTATGACTATCTGCACATGGAAGTAAGTTACAAATCAAAGTACCGCCCGCATAGCAATAGAAGTCATTTCCTAGAAGAAATGCAGGAAACAAGCATGTCGAAAAGTACATGTATGCTTTTAGGATTTGTTTTATAATATACGTCATTCGTCTTGGACAAGCAGAATACTTCAAAGAATTTACTAAACAACTCAGCATCAAGAAACTTGAAATCAATTCAATCCAACACAAAACTATAGCAGAAGATATGCTCAATATAAGCACGCAATCTCTGTAGAACAGACAGAAGTGTCCAGGCAGTATTCTGTATGGTAATGTATCCAACAGAAAATGCATCCTCTTAGAAGAAGCCGTGTTTTAGTCTTGGTCTTATGGTTATTATGTGTTTGTTCTTCTGCTAGTTGGTCGATTAATGTCACTCAGGAAAGTTTTCAACTTCGAGTACACCTTCAACTTTTCAAATCCAAGCTTTTGGTAGAACTAATATTTTTGTAGATTCTATAGGCGAACACCAAGTTATATCAGAAGATGAGTAGATAATTAGTAAACAAATTTCAGATCAATTTGCATCATTAGTTATGCAACTGACTACATGTAATGATATATTTAAACAGTTAGTACCTTGATTATAATCCAAGTATGAACCTCTATAATTGCACGAATCCCAATATTCCCCCACAGAAAATACCGGCTTTGCACCCTCGATGTACTCCTTCACATATTTGGGTGAAAATCTAATGAAAGACAAATGAAGAATGACGGTTTAAAAAAAAATCTAGATGAAGCGAAAAGAAAGAGAATACATTAACTGCATCACAGAATCTACCCTTTAGCAAAATCAAAGCGAAAATCTTGGAAGCCAACGGTGTAACGAAGCCATCGTAGCCACCCAATAATATCTTTTCGAACAAAGGATTGGGCATGATCAATATTGGGAAAGCCATCAAAATTGTCACCAGTGCTTCGATTGCCCTGAATGATGACATTAACATTTATTAGAAGCAAATATGATCGTAGATTATACTTTGAGCCAAAATATGCATCAAAATCACGAAAGTTCAATTATTATCAAGGAAAAAAATTCATCTACTCTTCCTCATTAGCACCGTGTGCATATGATTTAGGATTGAATACTATAGAAAAAAGTTTGAAAAGTTTGATATATTAGAAAAACTGTGCAATCCAATCATCAAGAAAGGCAGACTGGAACAAAGAGTGTTCACTTTTATGGATTTTTAAAGACTATATAGGCAATGTTAGGGTCAAAGAAGGCTATCTTTTACAGTTGCGAATCCAGGATTACGCCTTTGTGGATCAAAAGCGTTTCTTACTTTCTTAGCATGATAAAAGGGGGACAGTATAAAAATCTCTCACAAGTTTTTACAAGGTGAATCTAGAAATCCTTAAGGACTTCTTTAGAGAGCACAACTACATGTACCGGGAAAAAATTGAATTTCACAGAACCACACTTCACCCTCCCCCACCCCAAAAAAAAATAAAAGAAGAGAGAAAAAAATCCCCCAGTATTCTTCTATTGGAAGAGAATTCTTCTTTTTAAATTTTTTTCTCTGTGTGCTACCACTTTGTTACCGACATTTTCTCTTTATGTCTAATCATTGTAGGAAACGAATAGTTAGAATATGTATTAGATCAAAGACAAAGTGAAAAGCAGAAGCCTAGAAAAATAACTAGGAAATAAGCACACAGGTGCTTAAATGTAAAATGAAGGGAGTTCATGATATCCTCCATTAAATACAGTGCATTGATGAGGGTGGAAATTTCTAATGTTTTTATACTCATATTTCATGCATGAAAATGAAATAGCTGATCTACTATGATAATCCTTACCAGTCCACCAGTACAAGATGTAACAGCATGTTCATCCCATGCCAATGGAATTCCGTCATAGCGGTTATACATCCCATTATACCCTTTGGTCGTTCCAGCTCTATGATTTATGACTATGTCAGCCATTGCTCTGACTTTGTACTGCTTCATCTTATTAAGTAAAGCTTTTAAGAGATGCTCAGAACCATAGGAAGAATTGAGAGAATAAAGGTTCTGAGGGACATAACCTGTTGTTAAAGAGAAAAAAGAATAATGGATTAGAAGAAAGAGAATAAGAAGTATCATAAAGGTGAATGTGAATGAGTTGCTCCGTGTAACGATCAAAATTGCTTTTCCTTTCAACCTTGAGGTGCAAAAGAATGAGTTGCTGGAGGCAACCAGGCAGATGTGAAGCCAGATTTTGCAATATCTGGAACCTTTCTCTCCAAGTTTCTCCACCAATCATGTTTATGGGACTCCCAGTTGAAGGCCTGTTAAGAAATCATCAGTCATTATTTACGTTTACTAATCTAATACGGGGTAATAAGTTCTCCATGGATGAGTCTGTTCTGGAGAAGGGACCGGGCGGTTAGTAAATGAGCAGTGAGCCTTTGCAATATTATCCTTCTTTTCAGGCTTAAAAGCTCAAGTTTGATGAGGTTATGAATCAATCCACAGAAATGCTTCCAAAACCTAACGCGAAGCAGAGAGTCCCAAGGATGTTAACAGATAATTCATCAAGATGTCGACTCTAGAGAGCAGTTCTATTGACTCTCCCATGTGGTACTCCTAGTCAGAAACAAAGCTAAACAATGCAGAAATTCTCAACTTACCTGAAGCAAAATTTCTTTTCCATTGCGGATCACTACCGCTGCAAATAACATGAAACCAACTCTTAGACAGCATACATAAGCATCAGTCTTGCATTAAAAATAATGTCAATGACAAACATGTTATCTAAGTCTTACCAATGATTATACTACTAACATCCAAAACCTCATCTTAATGGAAAAACATGTAGTAAATTCAACTATCTCATTTCATTATTTTCAGACAATAACAAATCGGATCCAGAAAAAAAAATAAAAAAGTAAACCTGGGAGATATTTACTTGAAAGCTGTCTCCTCTTTCATACTCTTGTGAGTGTTTGTTTATATCCACACATATGTATCAAAACGTCTTATCTTCTTCCTATGGTTTTATGTTGATTTTTGGCTGGTATTCATTTGTCATTTAGATCTACATTTCTTATAAATAAGCATTTTACCTTCTTTTGGTGGTTGACGATACTTTCATTTCCTTAACAGATTCACAATATTAACATGCCTAAAGTAGAGCTTTGAACCTATTCTTCTTTATAGACAATAGAAGATACCTGACTGGTCTACATCCCTATTAACGTGATGGTGACATTAAATTTGCATTTATCATGAGTATTCAACTATGACAATTTACAAGGTATCCAAATATTAAGCTCTTCAAAATGCACACAATAACCATCCATTATCCAACTAATAACTGGTCTTCATAACTTCAAAAATGAAAGTGATACAGCAATTGGCTTCTAACATGTGGCTCAATCTAAATGAAAATTGACAAATTAAAATTCAAATGCTTAAAATTAAGTAAATTTCTAATTCGCATAATCAAACTTTGACATCTGTCAGGAAGATTTCTGGATGTCCAAAGATAGAAAGGTGTACCAGGATCAGCCTGCTGATTATTGTCGTTCACCTGTGTTAGAAACACAAGGTCAGCAAATGAGAAAGAACAAGCTAGTTTGTCCATTGCATAATATATATGACCTAATTTACTTGAAAATCAAGAAATTCATAAAATGTGACATTGATCTGTGAATCTCAAGATGTAAAACATGAAAAGAAAGCATAAAGCGAAAATATATTGAGATTCTCACCGTATTACCCATATTAGATCACTGGGAATCAGGCAAAAGTTTGACACCGAATCAACAAGAGCTGGAAATGAAAGAATTTCCTGCATCCACACGGAGTTTGTAATTCCACCTTTCTGCTTACACAAGCATTCTTCATGCAAAACTTCATATGTAATACCATTTCTAACATCTATTGATCTTATTTCTCCAAAAGGGTCTCAGTTCGGAAGTTGTGAAAATAAAGCAACAATAACTCAATAACTTTGTATTCTCTTCATTCGAACACTACACCGACCATACACATGTACAACAACTTTGATCCACCAAATCACTCTTCAAACTCCTAGCTACATTAACTTTTATATGAAAGGAGAAAAACCCAGAATTGACATAATTATGTGTCTTTACAACTGAACACATCATCAATTCAGTCCCGAATAACTCAATTTTGCTCCAATTCTAGTTCCAGGGACAAAATTTCATTCGATTAATCAAATTTGGCACAGAACAAAAGACCAAAAAGTAATAGTAACTACATAAAATGCGTTTTCTTTATTTATTTTTTTTCATACACATAATATCACTAATAGATCAAAACACAGGCAATAACCATAATCACCATTCATATAAAATTACAATCATATCATTACCATTATTATAAGAAAAAAAATTTATTTACAATTTTCTCTGGTCCAGCATAGGATCAAATTTGTTACACCAACGTAAAAATTCTACACACACACACACATACATGGATATAGATAGATAGATAGAGAAATAAAATGCGGTGCAAATTCAGCACAAGAAAATGCAATATATAAACACATACAAAAATTTCAAACATCTAATGTATATATAGAGATGACAGATACCTATACACAGAAACAAAATGATTGCAAATTCAGCAGAGAAAATACCGTGATGCTATTCCAATAATCACAGCTGTTTCAATAACCATATATGACATATATATATACATACATGTATATAAAGATGAAAGGCTGTGCAAATTCATCAGAAAAAGAACACAATATAATCACACACACGAAAATTCAGAAAAAAAATGCAATATAATTTAACTATACCGTGACGTAGTTGTTTATGACAGCTGCGTAGTTTAAGTTGTTGACTCCCGCGAGTGTTTAAATAGAGGAGAAAAGCTGAGAAAATTGAACAGAATTCGTCGCGATCGAATCCTCTTTCGATAGTGGAAGTATGGGATTGAAAAATTTCGGCCGTGAGAAAGAAAAAATTCTTATGGCAGCTGAAAAGTCAAACATTCGAACGATGATGACGTGATGCAGCAAATTAAATCACGCAATAAAATTCACAGATAAAGGTAGTATGACGTGATGCAATAAATTAAGACGAAAATGCAACAAGATTTGATGTAAGTATACTATGATGCTAGTATAATATGAATATTTGATTACGTGATGCAACAAAAGAAAACAAATATGCCACAAGAATGGATGCAAGTATATATACTATGATGCTAATGTTACACTTCTGTAGTAAATATGCATAAATACATGGGCAGGGGAGTCTGATTTAAAATTATTCATCATGCACCCACCTTCGAGTATATGCTTCAACAGGAATCAAACAGTCCCATAGTTCAAGTTGTCGCTAGATTATTTTTTGTGTTGTGTTGATCGATTCCTCTTTATTAGTGGAAGTATGGGACTGAAAATTTTCAGCCATGAGGACTGAAAGAATTCTTATGACAGCTGAAAAGACGATGATTCGATGACGTCATCTAACAAATTAAAACGGTACCAAAATGCACGGATTGAAAATTTTCAGCCGCGGGAAGAGAAAAAATTCTGATGCCAGTTGAAAAGATAAAAGATTCGATGATGACGTAATACAACAAATTTAACTAGTATTGATATTAACGAACTGAAAATTTTCAGCTGTGAGCTTATGCTAGCTGAAAATATGATGATTTGATAATGTGATATAACAAATCAATATCGTACTAGAATTCACGGATCGAAAATTTTCAGCAGCGAGAAAGAAAAATAATAATAATTTACGATGATTTGATTACTTGATGTAACAAATCAAGACTATATTAGAATTCACGGACCGAAAATTTTCGGCAGCGAGAAAGAAAAAATAATAATTTATTATGATTTGATTACTTGATGTAACAAATCAAGACCATATTAAAATTCACGGACCGAAAATTTTCAGCAGCGAGAAAGAAAAAATAATAATTCTTATGATAGTTGAAAAGATAAAAAATTGATGACGTTATGTAACAAATCATCCAAATTCATGGATGTGAAGAGTTTGGGGAAAGGTTAATGGCTTTTCAGATTCGACTTTTTGCAGAATTGTTTTCAGTGGGAATTGTTCATTTTCAACGCAACCAGTGCAGTGTGAAAATTTGTAATGTTTTGGGAATCTTGAATAGGAAGTATTTGACGGTTAGAGTCGTAGCGGGATGTAGTTAAAGTCGTCTTTTGAGTGTTGTCATTCTGCTATTAGTCGTGTTTAATTCTAGTACGACTTCTATGTTCAATTTGAGAAATCATGTTGTCCCATGAGGTATAGTCTAACAATAGTGAAATAAAATTACTTTTACAAGGTTATGAATTTGACATTTCCTATTATTTTAGAGTTTCACCCTTAACTAACCTGATATATGTGTAGGAGCATAACGCTATACTAAAAAATTTACTAGTTGGTGGCCGAGTTCTGCTAGCTTGGTTCCCGTGTCATTCAAAAAAAATTGAGAAATCATGTTGTTTAGATTAGTCGTGTGGTAACTAAAAGGCGTTCTTAGAACAAAAAGAAAAAATCTAAAAGGCGTACTTTTTCTAACTCTCAATTGGAATGGTGTTAGTCTCTCCTCTATTTCTCTCATCTACTAGACGATTTGTAATACAGTTCATGAGATTTGGTTCTCTTAAATCTCGAAAATCCATTTCAAATTTTAGTTTTCAAAATAGCAGTTAAAATAAATTTGAAACGAATGATTGAAATTGTAAATGACCAGATCTCATGATTTACATTACACCTCATCTAGTATATTGAAATTTTAAATAAATTTGTACCCCATAATGTTAATTTGGAAGAGACACGTTCTAAGGAGTATTGGACCCCACCTCCACCTGATTTTCTTAAAATTAATGTTGATGTAGCTTATTCAAACATACATGCAACGTAAGCTATTATCTGCCGATATAATTCAGGTGCTCTCATTCATGGGAATGCAGCTCCGATACAGTGTAACTTTGCACTTGAAGCTGAAGCTTTAGCATTGTGGCACGCCTACCACTTTGCTAAAATTCATGGCCTTGACAACATCATCCTTAAAAATGATACCTCCGTGGTATCTCAAGCAATCTTAGCATCTGGGTAGACTAATTGGAAGATTAGATCTGTTGTTGATGATATCAAAAAGGATTGCAACTGGTTTCAATTATATTCGTTTTCAGTTCAAAAAGAGGACTGCAAATCATGTCGCAGATTGGGTCGCTAAATGTTGTGCAAGTAAGAAACTTGGTTTGGATTGGGTTTTCAATATTCCCTCACCCCTACAAGATCTATTGTACTTTGACTTTCAACCCCAAGGGGTTGGCTAATTGTACCTTGTTTCTTTTTAGTTTAATGAAAGTTCCCTTTACCAAAAATATATATATATATATAGTTTCCTCATTTGAATTTGTGACTCTCATAAATAAAAGTAATATTAGTGAAAAAGAAATTAAAAAGTTAAAATTGAAAAGGATGTTGAAGTAAAATTAAGATATATAGTTCTTAAAAATAGAGAAACATCTATTTTACTCACTCTAATAAAAATAAAGAAAGAGAGATTGTTAGAGATAACCTACTTAGACCATTTTGTTTAGACAAAATCATATATCCAAAATATGGGTAAAAAGCAAAATACCCCTTATAGTTACACAAAAGTGCACATTTTCCCTCTATGGTGCAGTTAATATATAATCCTTTTACGGTCTAATAAAATGGTGCAAAATACCCTAATCCATTAGAAAGTCTGTCCAAATTAACTAAATTTGTGCTACATACCTTTTTTTTTTTGGTCAAATGAAAACTTAATTAAATAAAGCAAAATTAATACAATTAGCCTATCCCTGAAGATGGTAGGTCTGAAATAAGGAGAAGGGAAAGGGATTCGGGTACATTTGATAACCAGTCCAAAGGAAAAGAGCAAAAAAGGGCCTAGTTAGCAACCCAATTAGAATAAACATTTGTCGTTCATCTTATAAGATCAATATGGATATTATCCCTTGAAGTTAGTTCATCTCTAATATCATTGACGATATTTGCGATCATCCAGCTGGGCTCTTTTGAGTTGGGTAGGAGAGCACTAAAAATTTCTTCACAATCCGTCTCAATTGTGATATCCGATTCATTTAAAGTTCCTGCGAGTTGGACTGCATCGAGGAGATAGAGAGTTTCAGCTTGCTGAGGATATTCATATCGCAAGTGGAAGGCTGGGCCATTTACAAATGATCCATTGTGGTTCCTGCAAATGGATACAACACCTGTATGATTGCCTTCTGTGGTAAATGAGGCATCGTAATTGATCTTGAAACGACCTCTCGCTGGAGGTACCCAACGGGTGGCTGGGCACGAATTGCCCACAGTAGATGAGGGAAGATGAGCTTGAGATGATGGATTGTTTCTGTATTCTATGATGAGGAGGTTGGCGGTTGTAACTGTTTTGATTGGACAAGTCTTGATTCCCTGAAAAACAAAACTTTTTATACTTTTTCAGATTTGTCAGCATGTGTGAGCAATGATTTATTCAGCGCGACCCTTTTCATATCCTGCTGCATAACACCTTTTAAGCAAATCCAAGTACCAAGAGTCAAATCTGGTAACTGTGTCTTCATTTGGGTAGAATTGCAGTGGGGACGCAACCCAGCATCGTCTGCTCCAAAGGCAAAGAATAAGAAGACGCTCGACTGTTTCTGGGCAGGTTTTGCAAATTTTGCACATTGGGTTGTCATTGCACTTCCTTCTGAACTTGTTTTCTTCAGTTGAGATGAGGTTTCTGCATGTTTTCCACATGAAATTATTAATTTTTACCGGTGCTTTAGTGTTCCATATAGACTTCCAGAGTTGTTTAGGGAACACGTGAGAGGAGCTGTGCGCAAGAGGTTGTTGAGATTTTTTGGATTTAAGACTCCTATACCCACTTTTGACAGTGTAGACACCAGACTTGGAGTGAGGCCACACAATGTTATCTCTACTTCTTGTAGATGGGATGAGAATGCTAAGAATGAGGTCTTGAGTGGATTGGCTAAAAAATTGCCGTAGCAGGTCCCTATTCCAATTGCCATAAGCAATAAGCTCGCTAACTTTGGTCAGATTGCATCCTTGAGGCTTAATAATCTGCCTACATTTGCTAATCCATAGATCGGACCATATATTAATCTTGCTGCCATCACCAACACGCCACAGGGCTTCTTGTTTGAGAGTTTATTTTCTGATAAAAATGTTTCTGAAAGCCCATGATGGCCGCGAGCCAAGCTTCGCGTCCCAGAAGCTGGTGTTTGGAAAATATTTTCCTTTGAGAATCCTTGCAGTTAAAGATGTCGGGTTGTTAAGAATTCTCCAAGCCTGACCTGCAAGAAGGGCTTTGTTCATTAGTTCAAAATTTTTAAATCCAAAACCACCATCCCATTTAGATTCAGTCATGATATTTCAATTAGCCCAATGGAAATTGGTTTTTCCACTTTTACTCCACCAGAATTTTGAAACTATAGAGCAAAGTTTTTTGCAAAGAGATTTTGGAATGATGAAGAGAAACATTATGTAGTAGGGTATAGCTTGAAGTACTGATTTTATCATCACTTTTTTGCCTCTTTCGGAAATGAGATTCTCTTTCCAACCTTGCACCTTTGAAAGAATACGATCAGTGAGCAACTGAGTACAACGGTTTTTGAGACACCGCATTGAGACATTATCCCAAGGTACTTCCCAAAGTGTTGATTACAATTGACTCGAAAGAGCCCGCTAATTTCGTCTTTGACATTTTGAGGAATATTAAGACTGAAATAGATATTGGATTTAAATAGATTTATACTTTGCCATGAGGCAAAATAGTAGTGATAGAGATAGTTTTTGAGAGCCATAGCTTCATTTGCATTTGCTTCAATGAAAAAGAGTGAATCGTCCGCAAAGAACAAATGTGTGATTGAGGGGCAATGCTTGGTAATTTGGATGCCCTTAATTTCCACCAATGGCAGTCTACTTAGCCAAAGTCATTGACAGTGCCTCAGTGAGAATGGAAAAGATAAATAGGGATAGAGGATCCCCTTGGCGGATACCTCTTTGAGGTGAAAATAGAGGGAACAAATCCCTGTTAACAGAAATCCTATATTGCATTGTGGTGACTGTTTTCATGAGGAGCTCGATCCATTGACGATTAAACCCAAGCTTTTCAAGAAGCAACTCATGGAAATCCCACTCAACCGAATCAAATACCTTGTTCATATCGAGCTTCAATGCCGCTTTGAAAGTTTTTTTGCTCTTGAGAGTACTTAAGTGATGTGCAACTTCTTGGGCAATAATGAGGTTGTCTTGAATTTTTCTCCCTGAGATGAAGGCACTTCGATTGTGGGAGATAATTCTATCCATGGAAGGTTTAAGCCTTAACACAAGAACCTTAGAAATGATTTTGTAGAGGAAATTTAAACATGAGATTGGCCTAAATTGCGAAAGATTTTATGGGTTAGGCACTTTGGGAACCAAAGTTATAAGAGTTTTGTTGAGCTCATTAAGGAGCTTTCCTCCTGTAAAGAACCAATTGACAACTACAAAAATATCCAATTTAATTGAGTCCCAATATTTATGAAAGAAGATATCTGGTAAACCATCGGGTCCAAGTGCTTTTGTGGATAAAGGCTCTAGGTAGCATTTTTGACTTCTTTCAAAGTAATCGGGAGCAACAGTTCATCATTCATGGAGGGGGTGACCACTTGGGATATATTGTCTAGTATAAGATTCATGTTTCGCAGTCTCGTTGATGCAAAGATGTTGACAAAGTAATTTTGTATGGAGTTTTTGATTTCTTCTTGACTTTCCAGCCACTTTCCATCAAGGGTGATCAATTTGAGAATCACGTTTCTCAATCTTCTTTGGAGTGTACAAGAGTGAAAAAACTTGGTGTTTTTATCACCATGTTGCAGCCATTCGATTATTGACCTTGATGCTTAGTACTGCTCGTCCTTGTTCCAAAGATATTCAAGTTTGGAGTTGAGCTCGTGGATTTTGTTGTGAGAGGAGATTGACCATGGCGAGTTGTGAAGTGAGGTAAGTTGTTCCTTAATGCTCTCGATCTGCCTTCTGTTGTTTGGGAATTGTTGTTTGCTCCATAAAGGCAGCCTCTTAGTGCAATTTTTTATTTTATTGCCTGTAAGAGCAATACCTATTCTGGAAGAGTTAAACTTATGATGGTTCCAACTGTTTTCCACCATTGCATCACAGTTTTCGTGTTCAGTCCAGTATGTTTCAAATTTTAACCTTTTTATAGGTTTCTTGGTGTCGGCTTTAGTGAAAATGATGATGGGGCTATGATCTGATCCCAAGGGAGAGTGATTGGCAACCCATGCATTCAGATATTGAAAGCTCCATGTTGAAGTACAGACTGTTCTATCAAGCTTTTCTTTCACATTAGCATCGTCAAGCCTGTTATTACTCCACGTGAATTGACATTCCTTTGATCCAATGTCGACAAGCTCATTGTGATTAATAAATTCTTGAAATTTATGGATTTTGAGATTGGCTTCCGGCTTCTTGCCCTACTTCTCTAAATGCATTTTGATGTCATTAAAATCCCCCATAAGAAGCCATGGGGTATTCTTGTCAAGCTCGAGGTTGCTTATTGTATCCCAGAGTGAGAGTTAGTCACTGAAGTGGGGGTAAGCATGCAAAACTGTAAGCTTCTATGTTGGAAGGTAGTCCAGGCTGACAGTAGCATGGATGAAGTTGCGATCATGTTTGAGAATTTGGAGAGTAGCTTCTTTGGACTATAAGAGGGTAATACCTCTTGATAGCCCACTAGGGTCAATACAAAAGGAATGTTCGTAACCAAGATTCTTGAGAACTTTTTTGAGTTTTTTTTTCTTTGTTTTTTGTTTCGAAGAGATTTATTACATTGGACCTCTATTGAGATATTAAATCTTGCAGATTTTGGACTGTGAAGGAGGTGCCCATTCCTTGGTAGTTCTAACTAAGGGCAATAATTAATCTTGCTGGGGCTGTTCATCAATAGACCCCAGCTTACCATTGAGACACTTTCGGGTAAAAGAGGAGGATTGCAAACTTGTTGTTTTCCTTGTTTTTTCCAAGCCTTGGCTGGAAGGAGAGTTCTAATTTTTGAGGGGATGTTCCTCAATGGGGATATCAAATAGTGCATTGCTTGCACTAGGAGGTATTTTGCTAAGAGAATTTTCAGATTCCTCTTGTACTGATATTTTCTTTCTTTTTTGTGCAGCTTCATCTTTCTCAGAGATTGACTTTCTTTTTGGTGTTTGGGTATTATTTTTGTTCAGCTTTGGGCTTGAGGAGTGTAATTGTGTGTCTGGGCTTTTGCTTTGTGTGGTAGGCTTTGGGCTTGGCGTGTTGTTGACATTTTGGGTTGGGTGTTTTTAGGCTTTAGTTTGAGTTGGGTAGGTGGTTTTAGGGGATATGTCATTTGTTTTTTGGGCCTGCGGGGAAGGGCTTTTGGTTATGTTGGTGTTATTTTGCTTTTGGTTGGATTGGAATTGCTTGGTTAGGTGTTGTTTGAATGAATTTGAATATGTCAGGTTTGAATTGACTGGGGGGCTGCTACTTGAGCCTGTTGCTCCTGTAGGACTGCCAGTGCTTTGGGAACAGGACTTTCCTTTTTGTGTTAAGGTTTGAGGATCTTTGGAATAAGCAGATGGTTCTTGTTTGTTTTTTAGCGAGGATGGGGAAATTTTTTTCCCTCTATTTTCTAAGGATGAGTTTTGTCCACACGACTCCGAGGAAAAGCTGTGACCACGAGCCACCTTGGAACGGGTAGTATTGGGTGGCCTGAAATTTCTTTTGTTGCTTGGAGGTGATTTTATCCATGGGCCAAGAGTGGTAAGCTCAAAGTTGGAAGGCAGAGGTTGATCCATGGTGTTTTGGGAAGGACAGTCGTCCGTGCCATGGCTTATAAGGCCACACATTTCACAAAAATTGCTTTGTTTTTCATGCTTAAACCTGATCCACAGATCTGGAAGGCCCTCCCTAGGTAGTGGGAAGCCTGGGATGAGCGGTTTGTTAATATCCCATTTGATTCTCATGCAAATGATGTTGTTCCTACTAAGTTTGCCTTATTCAAATTCTTCCATTTCTTCTAGTTCACCAAGGTAAGCGCTGATATTGTTGGCATTGCGATGAGTGATGAAACTGAATGGGATTCCATGAACTTGGACCCAAAAGGAGGTGTGATTCAGCTCCACTTCTTCTGCGATTCTGCTAGGTTCCCACGGGTGAAGTAGGAAATGGTATCCTTGGATGGCCCACGGTTAGAGGTTTCACGCTTTGTCTTTGTCTTCTTGGCTTTTGAATTCAAGGATGAAGGGGTTAAGTTTCATTGGGAGAAGTTCCACAGATTATTTAAGGCCCTAAGACCTTGTTTATGGTACTTCTGACAAGGCTGAGAGCAATGTGATTGTCTGTGACAATCTGGCCTATTAATGCATTATTGGTGTTCTCAAGTCCTTCATCTGCCAGTGGGGTCATTTTAATGGGGTAAAGTTTAGTGTTTGAAGAGGATGCCATAATGAAGGCCAACTGAGAGGTGTAAATGATGCTGAGTAAAAAGTAAAGCTTTATCTAATTTTATTAATCGTTTGGCATGACTAATTATATATTACTATTATTTCTCCTTTGTTTAATTCTAAATTAAATTATGAAATTTTATTAATTACAATTTGGCTTTGGTTGTAATTTTTTAAATTACAATTTAAGATATCAAATTGATTTTATTACAAATTTTAATTAAAAATAATATGTAGGGGAGACTTTGGAGTAAAATAAAAATAAATATTCCCTAAAATAGAGAAGCTGCTGTAGTGACACTGAAATAGGGATTCCCTAAAATCAGAATGTAGAGAAATTGTTGGAGTTAAACTGAAATAAAGAATCCCTACATGTAGAGAAATGATCAAAATTCCCTACATGTAGTGAGAAAAATAGAGAAACTATTGGAGATAACCTTATGATCTAGCAGATCCCCTACCCCATCTCCTAAATTGTAAGGAATCCCTACACAGATTTTCATCTTCTCTACATGTAGGAGAAAAAACTCCATCCCCTACTTCATCCCCTAAACTAAGTGATTGATTAAATGTAAGAAATCTGTTGTAGTAAAATTGAAATAGAGATTTCCTAAACTAAGTGATTGATTAAATGTAGAGAATGTGTTGAAGTGAAACTAAAATAGGAGATCCTCGATGTAAGAAAAATATTTCAAATTCCCTATATGTAAGAAGAAAGATAAGAAAACAGTTGGAGTTGACTTTAAGAGAATGCTCCCATTTTTTTTTTTTTTTTTTTGAGATTTAAGAGAAATTATTTTATATCATTTAAAATATTATATACGAGACTCTGGTGGTGGAAATGCTTCCATTTGGAAATTTTTAGAGACTCGAGTCTCTATTTTAATTCAAATCTCCAATGGGCCCAACAATTTTTAAAGATTTATACTAAAATAGAGACCCAATCACTTTTTGGGTCTTTAAATTTAGAGCTAAAAAAGTAAATTAAGTTTCTATTTTGGTATAAATCTTTAAAAAGTGGTGAATTTCATTAGAGATTTGAGTTAAAATAGAGATTTGGGTGTCTAAAATTTACAAAAAATGGTAAGTTTTTATAAATAGTATTTATCATTGGAGATACCCTTCAACATGGTTAGGGTATCTGCAATGGTAAATACTATTCACAAAAACTTAATATTTTTGATAATTTTTAGAGATTCAGATATCTATTTTAGCTCAAATCTCTAATGGGTCTTGTCAATTTTTAAAGATTTACACCAAAATAGAAACTCAATTACTTTTTGAATCTCTAAATTTAGAACTAAAAATGTAAATTAGGTCTTTATTTTAATATAAATTTCTAAAAAGTGATAGAGATTAGAAATTTAAGTTAAAATAAAGACTTAAATTTTTAAAAATTGTCAAAAATAATAAATTTTTATGAATAATATTTTCCATTGAAGATAACCTTCACCATGGTTATTAGACATTTTACACCCGAAATTTAAATGCTTTTCATTCCTTTCCACCTTGTCAGCAGTCAGCACAGCAGCGAGCTCATATATGCATACAAGGCCTCCTGGTACATCTCTTCTTCCACCTCTTTAGCAATTTCATTTTTTTCTTTCATTTCTCCATAGAAAATAAACATAATCCAAACATGAATCAAATCAAACAATCAACAAATTTGGTTCCACCAATTTCACACACAATTTTCAACACCAAAATTTTCAATTGGAAACCAAACCATTTCACAACATCAGTAACAGAATCACCACATACCACACACACTTCAAACCCACTTTACAATTTCCTCCCAGAAACTCAAAACCCCAACAAAATAGTCAGCCTTGTATGCACAGCTCTGAAGCAAACAACTAATGAGAAAAAGACCAATTTAGCCTTGCAAGACCACAACACCCTATTAGCACACATGGGTAGTTCTGAGATTTCAAGAATCTTGCTAAGATGCCAAGCTGATTCATCTACTGCACTCACTTTCTTCAAGTATGTGAAAACTGATATGGGTTTAACTCCAAATGCTCAAAATTATTGTATTGTTGTGCATATACTAGTGTATGGTAAAAGCTTTAAGGATGCAATGAGGATTTTATCGGAATTAGTAGAGTTGAGTAAGGGTAGTTTCGGGCATGTGGATGTGTTCAAGAGTTTGCTAATGTGTACCGATGACTGTAATTGGGACCCTGTTGTGTTTGATATGTTAATTAAGGCTTATCTTAAAAAGGGTATGGTTAAAGAAGGTTATAGAGCGTTTAGAAAGATGGTAAAGATCGGATTTTGCCCGAGTGTGATTACAATTAATTGTCTTTTGGATGGGCTATTGAAAGCGAATTATGGTGAAAAATGTTGGGGAGTTTATAGAGAAATGGAGAGGTTTGGTGTGCATCCGAATTCGTGTACCTTCAATATATTGACTCATGTTTTGTGCAAAGAAGGGGATGTCGATAAGGTGAACGAATTTTTAGAGAAGATGGAAGAAGAAGGATTTGATCCTGATATTGTCACGTATAATATGTTGATTGATAGTTATTGTAAGAAAGGGAGGTTAAAAGATGCTGTTTATTTGTATAAGATTATGTATATTAGAGGTGTGATTCCGGATTTGGTTACGCATACTGCTTTGATAAATGGTCTTTGTAAGGGAGGAAATGTGAGAGATGCTCATAAGCTTTTTCACGGGATGGTTGACAAAGGGTTAAAGCCGGATCTTATCTTGTATAATAGTCTTATATGTGGTTATTGCAAAGAGGGGATGATGCGAGAGGCGAGGCTGTTGTTGCATGATATGATTGCAGATGGTATATGCCCCGATGATTTCACATGTTGGATGCTTGTTGAAGGATATCAGAGACATGATAGATTGATTTCAGCTGTCAATTTGCTTGTTGAACTTCAGAGGTTCAGAATTTCAATCCCCCGTGACATATATGATTATCTGATTACTGCTTTATGCAGGGACAATAAGCCATTTGCAGCCATGAGCCTTTTGGAACGAAGATCTCGAGATTTCTCTGAGCCTAATGTGAATATTTATGATGATTTGATAAATTCTCTTTGCAAATGGAATCATGCTGATGAAGCACTGAAACTGAAAGCTGAAGTGCTATCTAGGAATTGGAAACTCAACTTAGGCATGTATAGAGCTATCATTACCTGTTTGAGCCAGCTAAGTAGGGTTGTGGAGGCTGAATCCTTGATGAAAGAAATGGCTGTTTCTGGGCTGCGACCTGATACTGAGATTTGTAGAGCTCTAGTAAGTGGGCATTGCAAAGAGAGGAATTTTGACGCAGCAGAATCATTGTTGTGTTTCTTTGCTGAGGAATTCCAAAATTTTGACACAAAATGTTATAATGCACTCTTTGAGATTGTCAGTGAGGAAGGCGATATTGTTAAATCAATTGAACTGCAAGAGAGGATGATGAAAGCGGGGTTTACGCCTAACAGGATGACAAGCAAGTATATAATTGATGGAATGGGGAAAGCATTGAGAGTTCATAAGTATGGTATACTGGTAGAATGATGCTCTAAGCTCTTATCACTTGCATCACGATTGAAATTATCTGCTGAAATCTTTTACAGTATAATCTACAAGTCTGCTTGTGACTCTTATTGAAAAAGATGTAGATCTACGATATTGACGAGGAGAATTACTTTGGCTTCACATTAAACCCTCTCCGGCTGGGTAGTTGGGTCAAAGAACGGATTATTAGAAGTTTACTGGAACTTTTCATGTCGATCAGGTATGTGTCATTAATTATATTCTGAGCAAAACGTACCTTTGGTTCAAAGTCAACTCTAATTACAACCAGTTTAGTTTAGAAAAGAAATTGTCATGTCTTATTAAAATACTTCTGTTGGTATTCGCAAAATTCATGCTATGATTGCCGCCATGTTAGTTGATGATAAAATCTCTTTAAACAAAGTAATTGTTATGTGCCTTCCCTTGTAATAGAGACTCTGATAAAATGTTTCATGTCATTTTTTTCTTGCAACGTTACAAGTTTTCGACTTTTTCAACTATCTGTATATGATGATATCTAAGGCTTTATTGGTATATGAAAACCATTATTAGGGACATATTTCTTGTCAAAACAGGCAAGCCCTTCAATCTATTTGTTTGGACTTCATCTATTGACACTTATTTGCTCATTATTTCATTTGTTTTCCTCTGTTGTTATTTCTAACAACTATAACGTTAATCATAAATGCAATACCACCTCCAAGCCCCCTCCCTCAAAGGAAAAGCATGCATAATATAAAGGAAGTAATGTTAAACAAGACTATGAGCACGACTTTATATCAGAGTGCTTGTGTCCCCTGAATTTCTTTTATTATGATGACCAGCGGTTTTATCTTATTTTATGTTTCTTTTGGTGGCAGCTTCTGGTTAATCTTGATACACTCGTATTGCGGGTTAAAGTTTTTTAATTTCTGAAACCAGTCACCATGGAGTATTTGAGGGTCACTTCAGCATCCTTAAGTGAACTGTTTCCGATGCTGTTTCTTTTAGATACTCAAGAAATTCATCTGGCTGGTTTTCTTTAACAAGATAAATAATCAGCTGTTCAAGGATTTTGTTTATGACATTTAATGAATAACCTTCAATACACGTACACTAATCTGTGCAAGCGGATTGATCTATATCCATATCTACTCGAGATTTTTATGTGACTAGAGACGGTGTTGCAAACTCATGGGACAATGGTTGTTTCACTCACTTTAGTTGATGGATTATGCAGGAGTCACTTTTGTTGCATTACTTAGTAGAAACTTGCTGTCTTGGCATTTTCTGGCCCACATTCCGTCTGAGCCTCAAGACATGGCAATTCTACAGAATGAAGTCTTAATTTGCCTTTTCCTAGTTTGTATATCTGAAGTTCTTCTATATTTTATGTTTAGCATTTGCTATCAGTTTTGCACGAGCAAAGCATCAATTTGATACGGCTCTTTGCATTTTGCAGGCATATGCAAGGGAGTGTTCTGACTG
The DNA here is from genome assembly GCA_037974665.1 of Ehretia macrophylla. Lineage (NCBI taxonomy): Eukaryota > Viridiplantae > Streptophyta > Magnoliopsida > Boraginales > Ehretiaceae > Ehretia > Ehretia macrophylla. The sequence goes on from CM075774.1 coordinate 1,565,301, forward strand.
TGTAATGTTAGAAAATCTTGTTTGCAACATTTCAAATTGTAATCGGTCATCAACTAAGTTCTTCAAGACTATCAAAGGGACACTATTGCAAGTAATGTAGAGCCCGGTCAATTTGACTAAATCTAGATAAACTTGATTTGCCTTTATACCCTCCTCCTTTTTCACGTTAAAGTATTGAAAAACCAGCTTAAACGCCCCTTTATGAAGCATCATGTTTGCTCCTCAAATTTTCAACATCAATGCAGTTGTAAAGAAAGAAACCCCTGGAGTGGCGGATTGTCCTCCTCACTGACCCCAAAGAAGGTGGCTCTGTCACTAAGCAGGCTGGCAGAGTAGGGGAATGTTCCGCCTTGGAGAGAAGCCTCTGCCCGAGCAGTGGTAGGAGGCAATTCAAACTGAAGTTGTTGCAGTTAGATATGCTTGTGAATTTGCTTCAACAAGTGGTTACAAGGATGTTATAGTGGAAACAGTATCAGAAACCAATCTTCAAAGTTTAGCCAGTGTTAACAGGAGAATTTCAACATTGTATCACACATCAAGGCCATTATTGCTAGTATTTGAAGAACCCCATTCCATCGTGTCTGGAGATCGGACAACAAAGTAGCAGATTGGATTGCCAAGCAATTCAAACTTGCGCGACTCCCTTTTGATTAGATGTTTTCTGTTCCTTTCAACTTACATGTACTTGTATATGCAGACAAGCTATAGGTTGTTGATCCTTTTTGAAGCTAATGAATTTCTTCTTTTCAAAGGAAAAACATACCATGTTTTCCATACTTGTTTCCTGCATTAACAATTGATATAACTATCACGATGTGAAAGGCGCTTTCGTTGCTAAAGCCATTTCTATTATATGAGATAGCCTCTAAACGAGCAAGAAAACGGATGCAATAATTGCTTTTTTCATTAATTACCACTAGCTCTTATTTAAGCTTGCTAAAAAGACAAAAAGGAAAATTCCGACAAGTCATCCAAATCAATTTGACCCACTTCTCAACAAAATTTCGATCTCCATTGTATTGTCACAGAATGATCACAAATCACAAGTAATACCCTTCAATCCTCAAAGTTTAAGGACACGAGTAAGTCTCAATAAAGATTACCATAAGTCCCTGAATATTGGAAAATCGATGGTCATGAAAATCTATAACTAGTTGCTTATGAAATGCATAGAACACAAATTTTAGATAAGAAAAAAAAAAGGAATTTTTTGATAAACGGAGTATCGTGCTTCATTTTAAAAATTACAATAAAATTATGAAAGAATCTCTATTTTTTAAAGGTGTTGTGCACTTATATTAAATTATAGCATATGTGCTTTTTATTAGGGGTCAAACCCAACTTCCGGCTCTACGAGTAAGTGACTCCCATTTCAAATTGATGGATCGTTTTGTAGATTTTTCTTAAGATTAGACTAGAAAATGAAAAGGAAAAATATTAAGAAATAATTCCTAGGGCTTGAACAAGAGACAAAGTAAAAGCCATTACTTTTCTACTACACTCCTACGTACTACTAGGCTTATGGAGACCCAAAACCCTCAACCCTCATCACCTACAGACCCAGAACAACCAAACCCTAAAAAACCTAAAATGTCCACCACCACCTCCGACGACGAAACCTACGATCCCACCGGCACTGCCACCGACGTCGCCGAGGGGGCCGCCCCACCAAGAAAACCCAAATACAAGCGACGCAAAGTCGCAATCTTCTTCGCATACTGCGGCGTTGGTTATCAGGGCATGCAAAAGAACCCAGGAGCCAAAACCATCGAAGGCGACCTCGAAGAAGCCCTATACCAATCCGGTGCCGTGCCCGAACAAGACCGCGGGCAGCCCAGAAAGTACGATTGGGCCCGTTCGGCCCGAACTGATAAGGGAGTCAGCGCAGTTGGTCAAGTTGTTTCGGGCCGGTTTTATATCGACCCACCTGGTTTTATCGAACGGCTCAACTCGTGCCTTGCTGATCAGATTCGTATATTCGGGTACAAACGCGTGACGTCGTCGTTTAATGCGAAGAAGTTCTGCGATAGGCGTAGGTATGTGTATTTAATACCTGTTTTTGCTCTTGATCCTAACTGTCATCGCGATAGGGAAAGTGTTATGGCCAGCGTTGGTTCTGATAATGTGCTTGTTAAATGTATAGAATGTTCGGAAAGAGGCCGTAAAGTTATAGGAATTATGGGTAAACGGGTGAAAAATGGGCCCGAAACAGTTGAGTCGGGCATTTCATCGAACAATGTAGATGCTATACAGTCGGAAAACAAAGAGGAGAATGTAAATTCTATGGAAAGTGATGATGTAGGAATGATGGGTAAACATGATATTGATTCGAAAACTGAAAATGTGTCCGAAGCAGTTGAGTCAGGCGTTTCATTGAACAGTGTAAATGCTATAAACTCGGAAAACAAAGAGGTCAATGTAAATTCTATGGAGACTGATAGTATCGAGATTACAAAAACTGATAACGACTTGGGCGTTTCTACTGACAATGTAGATGCCATACTCGTAGAAAACAAAGAAGAGGCGAATGTAAATCTGGTGGAAAATTATGCTAATGATGGTAACGATGATGTGAAAGAATTGGAAAGTGGAGCTTCCAAATATAGGGAAGGTAAGATTGAAGGAGAGAATGGCGATGGCGATGTGGAGGGAGAGAAAAGGAGTGAGTTTTGTTACGGTGAGGAGGAGAAAGAGAGGTTTAATAGAATTTTGAAGTATTACGAGGGGACGCACAATTTTCATAACTTTACTACGAGGACAAAAGCTGAGGATCCGTCGGCTAAGAGATATATTATCTTCTTTAATGCGAATACCGTGGTTAATGTTGATGGGATTGAGTTTGTCAAGTGTGAGGTTGTGGGACAGAGCTTCATGCTGCATCAGATTCGGAAAATGATTGGTCTTGCAGTGGCGATTATGAGGAATTGTTCTCCCGAGTCACTGATTGAAACTGCTTTTAGACAGTAAGTATTTGAATTTCACTCGTGCTTTTACTAGTTTACCGTGCCTGTAAAAATTGTGTTCTGTTCTGAAATTTGTTGAATTAATGATCCAGGGATGTGAATATCAACGTGCCTATGGCTCCAGAGGTTGGATTGTACTTGGATGAGTGTTTCTTTTCTTCATATAACAAGAAGTGGAAAGACAGTCATGAAGAAGTATCAATGGAAGCATATGCAGAGGAAGCAGAGGAATTCAAGATGAAGTACATTTACTCTCATATCGCATCAACAGAACACAAGGACGGAGTTGTTGCCCTCTGGTTGCATTCTCTGAACTATCGTAATTACCCAGATTTACGTGTGGGAAGCGTTGATGGGAGTAACGATAGCAACAAGACTGAAGCTAAAGATGTGGCTCAGTGAGTTAAAATGTGCGTGGAAAATTCTTTTTTGTTTCATTTTTCACTCCCCTACTCCCACACACACAGCAACGTGATTTATGATGTTCTCTCTATGTACTTTATGTTCTTATTAACAACTCTATATGGTTTTGCTTGTATGAATAATTGTGCCATTGCTTGCTCTATTCTATCGATGCATGAGAAAATAATTTATTGAATTGATCATGTTTGCTATTTGTGTTCTCTAACTTTCCATGCTATATGCTGTCAACTTTGAAATGCCAGTTGGATGCCATGTACATTTTTAATGCTTCGGCATATTTGTTACTGAAAATTCTTGGAATGATAGTCAGCCCGGGCTGACCAAAGAAGTTCTCATTTGTTTCTTAAGATGTTATTAGCTTTATTGGCAGAACGAATAACCATTTGCATCGTTAAGATGTAAGCTGGCCTCTTATATACAAACCATGCTAATCGTGCTAGAAGATACACTGAAGATGATCTGCTTTATCTGCTATTGTTTCGCCATCATATTCTTTTCTGGGAGTTAAATGATTAGCATAGTGAACAGTCTTATATGTTTCAGTGCGTAGTGCCATTGTTATATAAAAATTTCACATTTGCCTATTGTTTTTCTAAAGTTTCAATTTTGTCTCTCTTGTTGAAAATGTCTCAATTTCATTCCTATTATTTCTAAAAAGGTTTCAATTTTATCCCTATTATTTTTAAAGAGTTTCAATTTTGTCTCTATTGGTTTCCTAAAATTTCAAATTTGTCCTTATTGTTCAAAATTAGTCAATTTAGTCTCTATTATTTTCTAAAAAAAATTAAATTTGTCCTACCTTGAAATTACCGAATGAAATTAATAAAAATTAGGATATTCATTTTTTTTCATGAATATAAAATTAGTCAATTGAGTCCCTATTATTTAAAATTAGTCAATTTAGTCTCTATTGTTTCTTAAAAAATTTCAATTTAGTCTATTATTTTCATATAAAATTTAAATTAGTCCTCAATATTGAAAAAAATAGTTACTAAATTAAAAATAACAAGGACAAAATTGAAATTTTAAGGAAACAATAGGTACTAAATGTGATATTTTCCCATATATACTATATAGTAGTATTTGCCTCTAAACAGTGCCAGTTGATGGCTGAGATATACACATTCATTAGTTTCACGGGGAATTGGATTTTTGAATTATGGTTTGTAAAAGTGGGATGGAGAAATAGAAGTGCATAGAGCTAATAGAGGAGATAATTATTGACCGCCATGAGTTGTGTTTGCCATTGTGATATAGCAGTATGTGCCTCTGAACAGTGCCTGTTGATGGCTGGGATATACACACATTCATTTAGTTTCATAGGGAATTGGATTTTTGAGTCATGGTTTGTGAAAGTTGGATGGAGAAACAGATGTGTATAGAGCTAACAGAAGAGATAACTATGGACCGGAATAAGTGGTGTCTTAAAATTCACATACTAGTATAAAGCTTGGTTTAGTTTAGTTTGGCTGTGGGAAGTAAGGACTATGAGGTAGCAACTAAACCTTGTAAGGTAGTATGTCAATGGAAGCAGAGGCCATCGTAGTTTAGCACTCTTGCCAGTTTGCAAAGGATTTAGATATGGAAATCATTGTGAATGATGCAAAGTCTACCTTGTTGGAAGTATTGATAATTTCTAATTATCGTCACATAGATCATCACTATAATACATACGAGACTAACTATGATTTTTAAACCATATGGTGCGCTAATTTACTTCCTGAAATATTACCGTCTCTACCCAAAATCCTATCATCACAATAGGAACATAAATAGAATCACCTTGATACTTAACCAGATGGATCAAGTGAGTAAAGATGTAGTTTCATGGATTGCTTGTCAGGCCTGATAGGTGGTGGTATTACAGGCTTTTCAAAAGAAGCGTATGTGACACTCTCACGTCATACGATTCTGTCTCGAAATTAAGACCTTCCCTTTCTTTTTACCAACGCGTTCTCAAACCAATATATCCATAGTAAATGGACTTCTGAATATTTTGTTAGTGAATCTTCTTGAGCCTTGATTTATCACGAGTTTGAATTTCATGTTTCCGTATGTTAAAAAAAGTATAAATATCTTAAAGTTGCTATATGGTTCACTGGATTTCAGTTTCTTAGATGCTTTACCAGCTTTATACTGCCAATTAAAGTGAGAATCTAAACAAATTTTGCTCTTGTAAATGTAACTATTATATACATCAATATACGTAATTGAAAGTACATCTCCTCGCGGTATTTTTTGCTTATCTTACAAAATGTGAAAGTACGATCACCCTACTAATGATATATATCATCCAAATTTTAGTTTCGGATTCTATATACACACGCTATTGACCCCTCAAAAGCAAAAAACAAAAATTAACCCAAAACGCCCGGAGGACGGCCACTAAGCGGTGGCTCAGCCTATCTCCGGTCACCTACCTAAGAAATGCACCTCATAGAGTACATTGACACAGGATAGTCAACCATTGGAGCATCAAAAAGTCTGGGATGATCGCTCTCCAACCCATAGTCCATCACCGGGCGATATTCCTCCAGGTCGTCATCGTGATCGTACACGAAATCCGGCATCTCTACTTCCTTTCTCCTCACGTTGTCCCACAGATACTCCAACCTGTTCAGATACTTCAGCTTTCCGTAGAACCTGTATATATCCAATATTTAAGACTATCAGTATTTTGTCAAAATTACACGTTAATAATCTGCAATCTTATAAAACATGACTTAGTGTCTCAAGTTTTCAAACGGAGAGAGATTTTGCCACAATCTTTAATACTTATTATTAGAAGATTTTACGTGCAACCTCAACAAAAGATACAGAGTTTTTTTGCTAGGTAAATAGCACTAACCATCCCATACCTTAACCCACTTTTGACAACTTCAATTCAATTCTTCAAAACGTAATATTTTTGTCACGGAAATAAGTCAATTTAGTCCTTGAAGTTTAACATAAAGACCAAACATGTCTATGTTGTTTCGAAAAAATATGACCTTACTTGGACCTGTTTGATCTTTATACTAAACTTTATGGACTGAATTGACTTTTTCCCTTTTTGTCACTAATCTTTCAATTTTGTAAAACCATTAATTCTTTAAATAACTTCTCTAAAAAAACAGACGGATTCGTGTTTAACTTTTGCAATCCGTTTATTTTTAGACTAAAGTGTCATAAAATCGAAAGATAAGGTACGAAAATGTCATATTTTGAAAATCCAGTTTAAAGTTATCAGAAGCGATTAAGATAAGGGACGATTGATCCTCGGTTACGGAAACCTGAAAACACTTACCCTCCGCCAAAAAGGAGACGACCAAAGGTGGCAAGGAAGAGTCGGGACTGTAGATCAGGGTGAAGAAAATAAACAGCTTCCAGATGATTTTTAATGTTAACAGGAATAAAATCGTAGATCGATTTCAGGGCTGATATTCCTGGAAAGTTTTCACCCTTGTTCACCCCTGAATGCACATACACCATTGAAAATGGCCCCTCACCCAAACCTGGAAAAATCTTCTCCTCCAAGTACTTCTTCAACGCCTCCAAGGTCACAACCTTTGCTGATATAAACCAAAGAAGTAAGATGAAGAAAATGGTTAGAAATCACGAGCTCAGGCCGATTTAAGATTTTTGTTTAGTACATGTTAAAAATACATCATTTAATACTTATATATAAGTAATTTTTTCCTGGCGAGCCAAAACTGATTTTTTAACTTAAAAATAAAGTCATTTAAAAAAATAAACCCAGTTCACTTCTTAATAATTAAGTCCTCAAGATCAGTGGAGTTGTAACACCCGTTAGCCGGGAATATATTTGCTCATAATCACAAATAACGATGCCATAGGTGTAAAGTACTGGAAATTATTTCATTGATATTACACGTTACACCTTTTGATACCGTAATGATATAACAATCCCGTTAAAAGGTTTTACACTGAATTCTTATAATTAAATCATAGGAAATTATTACGTTATTACACACCAACAGATCAAACATGCAACTTCGAGATCCACGTAAAAACACATGAAAATTGAAATGAAAGGGAGTCAAGTGTTATAGTAAAATGTTACCAGGGAAGAATTTCCCGATGATGCGGAGGACAGTGTGGCCACGTTTATCTCTGCCTTGAATCTTGATGATGTCGAGTTTTTCAATGAGTTTCTCTTGCTCAGGTTGAGAGAGCATAGTACAGGTCTGAGAATCCATGGTGGTTAATAGCAGTTTAGTGTATAAGGTTTCTTTTGGTTTGTGTTTCAGTTGTGTTGCAGTAGTATTGGTTTTTAAATGGAGGTTGATGAAGGTAAATTTAAAATAGAGTTATGAAGTAACGGAGGGTTAGGCACGAAGTTAATTCGGGTGGGTGTCAGAGTTGCTACATGGTGGGGCAGCCGAGGTGGGTGGGTGGGTGGGTGGGTTGGGTGTCCCTTATCGATTTTGGATTGGATTGGCTTGAACGAGGGCCCGAGGAAAAGGCATATTCTCAAGCATATTCCTTTTACTTTTTTATTAATTTACTTCAGAACCTCTAAAGTAACTAGTACATTGAAATTAGTAGAAAAAGGAAATGGCATTCTCAATTTTATTTCAAATCTCATGTTTGGTATGAAAAAATTAATTTGGAAATCATATTCTGCCGTATATAGTATTAGCCATTCTAGAGCATATACATGGAATTAATATATTCTAATGTGCTTGAGAATAAAGTTATTTTTCAAATAACTAAAATACTTGATAAAAATATAATATTTACAACAACAACAAGAATAGTAATAATTACTACAATAATAACAACAGGGTAATCCTATAATACTATTATTATCATTATCATTATTTATTATGTTTATATCGTTTACATATATGTTAATATTTATTTTTATTTTTAATATTATAATAATAAAAAAGTAATATTGTCATATTATACAAGTTATTCTCATTACTGCTCTTGTATACTGAGTACCAAATATGTGTTTGGAATCAATATATTCATTCATAGAGCATACCAAACGTGTCATTTCTGTTCTCAAGTTCATTTCATTCACAGTTCCATTCTTTATCTCTTTCTATTCATGTCCAAATTTATTCCAGTATACTAATCAGTACCTAAATAAGTACAATAGGCCAACACTTGATAATTTCATTCGACTCTTGGATTCTTCCTTTATCTTTTTATTTATGATAGAAACACAGTTTAGAAAGCCAGGTCCTGTAAGTTCATAGCAGAATCCAAACCCCACGATTTTTATCAGAAGAAGTATCGTCTGAACTAATTAAGTATAAGATCTATCAAAACTAACTCTAAAGATAATAGTCGGTTGACTTATTCAAATTTGAGATGTAGATAAAATTTTTCGTTCGCATCCCAAATACTTAATCATTAGGCTAACCTATTGAGATAAAAAAAAATTAAGGTCTATCAAGACTAACTCTAAAGATAATAGTCTAATGAGTTATTTAAATCCGAGATATAGATAAGTTTCTCATTTGCATTCCAAATACTTAATCACTAGACTAACCTATTGATATTTATATTTATTTTTAAATGATGAGTGATGAGTTGAAATAGATATCACATCAGGCAAAAAAAAAAACAAGTAGACATCATATTTTTTTGGATGATGTGACGATCTATCTCAGCACATTGCTCACATTGCCTTGTCAAGGAAATCGAGATCGATGTCGAATGATAGAAGCGAGGGCTAAAGGTGGATGTAGTAAGGGAGAAGCCTAACTGTCAGAGTTCGATCACTAGATTATTCGGCAGAGTCTGATCACCAACTGGTAAACCTTCAGGTGCAGCGGTGCGCTCCCACACATGTAAAATGTTAATCAATGACGAACCTCTAGAGTAATAAAAAGTATCGAACTCGCGACCTCACAAGTTGAGGCAGACCTATATTACGGTGAGCCCCCACTCACTTCCCTTGTTTTTAAAAATGTGTATTTTGAATGTATTTTTAATCTAAAAATCAATTTAGTTTCACTTAAAATTTTTTTATATAATTATTAAATTGTATGATTTTAGTTTTCAATAAATAAAAATTCTACATTCACCCCTATTTGTAGGAGCGATATTACATCAATTACTATTGGATCATATCACTGATGGCATAAGTAAATATCATATGACTTCCTTTTTTTTGGTCAAGAATCATATGACTCAGCTAGCTACTATATGTGCCACGTCTGAAACACTTTTGGTTGGCCCTATGTCGATAATCGCATTAGGCAAATTCGTGATCTAACATAGATACTTCTTTTGGGTCAATGCTAACTTAGATACTTCAAAAATCAGATTCGTGTGCATGTATGGCTTAAGTTTATAACTTTTATCTTCAGATTAGCTACAAGTAAGTTGTTTCTTCACTTATTTTGTAGTAGATATAGTGTTATGACTGTTTTACAAGACTATAATGTTGATGAAGCTAAAGTAATGACTAAGACTCGGTTTAATCTAATTGTAAAATTTTAACTTTTAAGTTGTAGAACTTTTAGAATAGAGTTTTTGTAAAAATTTCTGTTGAACAAAAGTCATTGATTGTTTAGCCTGTATTAGATAACGTAGAACTTTTAAAAAATTTGAGTATAATATCGAACTTTAAAAATATAGAGAGATAAATTTGAGAAAAAAGAAAAGAAAAATAGTTTTCTGCATTATGTAAAACAGTTTCGCAAAAACCTTTTTTAAGAAGCTCTAATTTAGAGCTTCTTAATTTTTAACTTTTTTCAGTTTCACTTTTTACCTAAAAACACTTTTTAAAAATGAGCCAAATAACTTATTTCAGCTTCTAAATTCATAAAAAACACTTTTTAGTGTTTAAAAGTTAGACCAAATAAAACCTAAAAATCGATAGTACAACTGAGACAATAACGAGTTTTCTGCTTTAAAACAAAGATACTAGTAATAAGATTTTTGGGTTATATAGTTTCCAAAACTACTTGGAGGCCGCCCATTGGATTCCACAGTTGTGGGTTCCTCCGCTCCCATTTCAAGCCAAAATGAAAGAAGAAAACAGAAGAGAGTCGACCACAACACTTGATCGATCGTTCTCAAGGTGTTACTAAATGAAAGTAAAAAATACAACTAAAGAACTTCAGGGTAAATAACTCTAACCATTTGAACTATAAAAAAAAAAAACTATAACCATTTAGTCTAATAATGAAGCACTTGAGATGAGAGTGGGAGAATTGTTTGTCTCATGTTTGTATGAGTTAAGATCATGCCTAACCCTAAGGAGTTAATCTAGTGATGGAGTCTTTAGGATAAAAGAAAGAGAATTACACATGTCTTGAATTTGAATCAATTAAAAGACTATTATCTTTAATCTCAATAGATCTTATACTTAATTAACTAAGATCACGTCTCTTTCAAATTAAACCTTGTATCTTACAATTCGAACCCTAACATGGCCCTAAAAATATCTGAGAGTGTTTCACGCCATGAAAAAAGGTGTAAACAATTACGTTGATTTAGTGTAGTTGCGTTGCCGTGAAAGCAACGAAGGGCCACCCAAAAATCCTGATTTGTTGAGTATCACTAGTTTCCAAGACGATAGTTCACTTGAAAGAGACATTGCACTTATCTTAAATAGCTAATTGCAAAAGTTCAGTGCCTACTAGAAGCGTCAATGGTGGTGTCCTTTTCTTCTATTTCTTTTGTTGGTGAAATGGGGACAGGCGTGCTCAAATAAAGCCACCATCTTTAATGGAGAAAGCATTCATTTTCTGTAGTGGATCATTATTGTGGTGGTTCATCCAACGTAGAATTGTGTAGACGAAAATTGGAGGATAATATTTACTAGTGGGCAGGTGGGAGAGTCACGAATTTAAAATTAAATGATGTACTTGTACAATAAAAAAATTAAAGGTACACTCGTATTGCGAAAACATTAAAGAAGAAGCAAGAAAGAAAAATAAGTAGTTTGGCAAAGTCAAAGTCCACAAATGAAGTTCAACATAACTCATTATAATTTAGGGATAATTAAGCCTACTAGTGTCGAATTTAGATTCTTTTATAATGTCATAACATTACGAGAGAAATTAATAATTATAAAATAATAATTTAATTATTTGATATTTATATTCAATAATAATATTTCTTATAACTTTATAATGTATTCTCAGTTTACCAATCCTCCTCGGATCCCCTTGATCCAAACAGAAGGAGATATATTTTTTTTAAAAAATGTTCTTACCAATCAACCCTTTCCCCTGTAGAAGCCCTCAATCACTGTAAAAATCACGAGAATTTCCTTCAAATGGAAGCCTACTTTATTCCTCTTTTCACCTGATTTTCTGAAACCCGGTAATCAATTGGACAATAATTTTTTCTTCAGCTCATAGAATGTTATTATAATGATTTAACGATGATAAATTATCTCGATTATTTTATTCTTATTATATAAATAATTTATTACCATTAAATTTTCTTATAACATTACAATATGAAAAAATTCAAATCCATTTATCTTATGGAGTTTTGGTTCAAAAAGACAAAAAATACCATATAATAGACTGCTAGTTTCTGATGAGAGCGCCTAAGATCAAGCAGATAGATATGAAAGGACCACGTTATCTTTAAAAATTCATGTGATAATGTTTGAATACTGACAATCAATATAATAAAAGGAAAATTTTACTATCCGGGATGAGGGATGCGGCAACAAACAAAAACGCGACACGTAGACATGGGCCCGTGGTATTTAATGTGTAATAAATTATATGAAGACAAAAGAGTTATGAAAAAATCTATTATTCCTTGCACATGTGGCTGTAGGGCCGGCAGCATTTAATGTGTATAGATTGATAGGAAATAATGGCAAAGCCAAATATTTATTTTGCCCTTGCAATATATATTTTAAAATATAGATGTGTAAAGACAAATTAATGGCCAAAATACAAAAAAAGATAAATAACTAAAAAAGAAGAAATGTGCAATGATCAAAATGGATAAATAAATGAAAATAAAAGATAGGCAAATATTTTTATGAATTAATAGAAACACCCCGTTTGTCTTTGGCGAAAAAAAAAAAGATAGGCAAAATGAGAGTAAATAGTAACGTAGAAAATTAGCAAAGTGAAATCGAAATAATATATTACAAGTGAAAGTATCATCTGTGTTTATTATTTTGTTTAAATTTAAAGGTAATGAAATTATCCTATAAAAAATCATACATTATGTCAAAATTGAAAATTATAAATTCATAAGTGCGTCCAAAGAGCATGAGCATGTATGATTACACCGTAACATATATAACAAAGTAAAAAATTGAATCACTCGTAAATTATAAGACGGTGTAATTAAAGTAAATAATTAGGGAAATTTGGATAAATAGTCTTTATTGTTTACACGCTTTAGACAACTAGTCTCTATTGTTTAAAATGTCACGTGATTAGTTTTCATTGTTTGTAAAAAATTTACTATTAGTCTCTATTATTTGCAATAGTCTCACTATTAATCCTTATTATTTGTAAATATTTTACCATTAATCCCTACAGTCAATTAACCGTTAAAACTTAATCAAAAAAAAATTTATTTGTGTTAAATGACATTATTGCTCTTAATTTAATGACCAAAATTACTTAATTATCCTTATTATTTAATAAAATTCTTTTTTATCATTATTAATTAACAAATTCTTTTTTATTTTTATGTTTTTCCTTCTTCTTCCTCCTCTATCTTCCACCACCTTCCACCACCACCACATGATATACACAAACACAACACACGTAGCACAAAACATACAAAAAAATGATACATTATCCAAATTTTTAATTTTTAATTTTTGGATAAAATGACTATTATACTCCTGAAATCTGTTAAGTTTTTAAGGTTTAGTTAATACTTAAACAGAAGACATGATAGATAATGAACTTAAATGAAATTAAAAATTGAATGGTATCAACAAATAACCAAAGTAGGTATATATGAATATGAATGTGGATTTTTCATTGATACATACTAATATATAGCCTTATTGGTGAAACTTTTTACCAATAATAGGGAGTAATCGCATGACTTTGAAAATAATAGAGATTAATGGTGTGATTTTACAAATAATAGAGACTAGTTGTGTGACTTTTAAACTAATAAAAAATATTAGTACAAAATGTGTAAACAATAGGAACTATTTGTCAAATTTGCCAAGTTTAAAATTACTTTGATGAGGAATGTACTACATGTGATGAGAAATGTGCTACATATAAAGTATCATATATTGTTAATGGTAAAAAAAATATACCGTATAAAACAAAAACAAAAATTGTATACGGTATTTATTTTCACCATTAATCATATATAATACTTTACATGTAGTGCGTTTTTTATTACTCAAAGCGATTTGAGGGCCGTGTTGGGGTTCGAATCCATTTATCCTTTGGAGTTTTGGTTCAAAAGACAAAAAATACCATATAATAGATTGCTAGTTTCTGATGAGTGTGCCTAAATCAAACAGATAGATATGAAAGGACCACGCTACCTTTAAAAATTGGGTAAATACTTAATTTGGTCCTTTATTTTTATAGTTTATGTCATTTTAGTTTTTATTTTTTAAAATATATATTTTTTAATTTTGTATTTTTATTATTTATCTCAATATAGTCCTTATTTTTTAAAATGTAATTTTTTAATCATGTAACTTTACAATTTATTCTAATTTAGTCCTTATATTTATCATTATAGTCTACATTAATTCTCAATTATTTTAAAAGGTAAAAATGAAGTTAAAATAAATAATAAAGATATAGAACTAAAATAGTATATTTTAAAAAATAAAAATTAATTTAAGACAAATAATAAAAAAAACAAAACTAAAAATATATATTTTAAAAAATATAAATTAAATTGTCACATACCCTAAAAATAAGGGATTAAATTGGATATTTATCCATAAAAAATTAATGTGATAATGTTTGAATACTGACAATCAATATAATAAAAGGGTTTGTCCTTCGCTCTAATGCCTGAACCCACACGTCAGGTGGAATCCACAATTTGTGTTTGGAGGTTTTGAAAACTTTTGGATAGGACGAGTTCGTCTGTTTATTATGATATGTGTCACCTCTGCGGGTGATCCAAGGTATTGAATATTGACACCTTGTCTACAATATCGATGATGAAAGGGACTTTGTCATCCTTTGGGCTAAGCATTGAATATTGACATCGAATGTAAATAATGAAATTTTTTTCAAAAAATTTAAATTGATTGATCAATCGGTATTAAATATTGACATCGAATAAAAGTATGAAATTTTTTTAAAAAAGTTTAGACTAATTGATCAGAGTCTCGAAAACATAGTTCAATAGTAATAGAGTGAAATTATTCTTACAAAATTGTGAATTTGATATTTTTCACTATTTTAAAATTTTATTCTTAATTGATTAAATATATATGTGGAAATATACTATTGTATCTAAAAATTAATTAATTAATGATCAAATTCTATCAAATAATTCGATAATTAAACTTTTGCAACTGAAATCTCACATCATCCACAATGGAAAAAAAAAAAATACGATATCATCCAACTCAAATATAAACATATCAAAAGGCCGGTTAATAGAGTCGCTGATCGGCTTGCTGGGAGAATTAAATGTAATTTATTTCCTGCAGCTTGGAACTCTAATATTTCACAAGACCATCAAAACTTACGTTGTCTTGATATTCCTTTGGATGATGCAATTTGTCTTATTAATGGACTCCATGTTTTCTGACCCAAAAGAAAAAGACAGTACAAACTACAAACTAAAAAAATATCAGAACATATCTTAAAAAATTGTTGTGTACGATACAGCTTATCATTAGTCTTTAACAAATTTTTTGAAGATTTTAGTTGATGTAGCATCTTTCATAGTACTGTTACTATAATTTTATGCTAGTCTTCTCGTATTATTTTGAAGGAGAGTCTCAAATGTAATGATAAAATTATTCTTATCTAACTCGAAAGTCATAAATTTAAATAGTAGAAATAATCTCTTGTAAGAGTATAAATTAAGATTTGCATATATAAATTCCAAAGCTCGAACTTGTTGCATAGCAAAATTTTTGAACACTGAACTAACTTTTATTTAGAGTAAATTAATATAGATTTTGTGTGCACATACAAGATAAGACTTGTATATATAAGTCCCAAAACTCGAGTCTTGTTGCATAGCAAAATTTTCAAACACCGGACTAATTTTTTTTTTTTTTTTTTTTGTGTAAATGTATACGCAATCATATTTGCTATTATACATGTGAATCGGGCATAGCGTGTGATCATACTTAAACAATTATTTTAAGGGTATACGCAAACAATAATATATGTGTAAAGCAACACCACCCCAAGTATCATTTTTAAGTATTAAGCGACTTTTTGAGCTTTGATAGCAGCCAGTAGCAATTTGCATGGTGCCAACAACTTTTTTTTTTCTGGTTTTTTAACACAAGCTTTAGGTATATCTTAAAAAACTGTTGTGTACGTTACAGCTTATCATTAGTCTTAATAAACAAAATAAGTTAGCTCTCATCTACCATATCAATTTGTTTTACAAATTTTATAAAGATTTTAGTTGATGTAGCATCTTTCATTGTACTGTTATTATAATTTTATGCTAATTTTCTCGTATTACTTTCTAAGGGGAGGCTCAAGCGCAACGATAAAATTATTGTTATATAACTCGAAAGTCACAGATTCAAATAGTAGAAATAACCTCATGTAGGCTGTAAGAGTATAAGTTAAGATTTGTATATATAAACCCCAAAGCTCGAATCTTGTTGCATAGCAAGATTTTCGGACACCGAACTAACCTTTGTTTAGAGTAAGCTAATATAGATTTTGTGTGCACATACAAGATAAGACTTGCACATATAAATCCCAAAACTTGAGTCCTGTTGTATAGCAAAATTTTCGGACACCGGACTAACTTTTTTTTTTTTTTGTAAATGTATACACAATCACCTTTGCTAATATACATGTGAATCGGGCATAGCATGTGATCATACTTCTTAATTATTTTAAAGGTATACGCAAACAATAATATATGGGTAAAGTAACACGACCCCAAGTTTCATTTTTAAGTATTAATTGACTTTTTGAGCTTTGATAGAAGCCAGCAAATAATTGGCAATTTGTATGGTGCTAGAGTGGGTATGAGAGGTCCAACAATTTATATATATATAATCAATTGGCTCAAAGAGAACAAAGTTGAACTAAAAAAAAAATGAATCAATCAACTGGAGCAAATTGAAAGAAAAGAAAAGAGCACCAAAAAAAGAAAAAAAAGAGCAAATCTCATGGTATCTCAATTACTTAATCTACACTATATAGTGGTTATCATTTATTTTTTGGTCGACTAGTGGTTGTCATTCAAAAGTCACCTTTCGAAACACTTCGAAAGTCTATTACAATATATAGTTGGTGGCCTATAAAAGTTGGATAGAGTAAGCAGATAGAATTTCTTTTGACTCAGAAGATCTCGAGTTCGTTCAAACCAATTCTCTTATATCACAAATATTATCTGACCTTTGGTTGGCTTGAAGCACACATTATGTCGTTCCGTCTACCATAGGGGTTGTGGTTTTGAAATAAAATCCAATATAGTTAGTGAGTTTCTTGTTATTAGAAAAAACAAAACTATTTGTTGGGCCAAGATGGCCTTTGCTGCAGAAAAAAACTCAAACACACTGGTCCAGAAAATATTGTTGGTTCGTGGGTTCAAAACTGGGCTATAACGTTGGGTCCATAACTCTCCCAAATCGTTATTCATGATCAAGAGAGTAGAGACACTTTTGTTTCTCCTCTATCCTGGTGAAAGGAATTTTCTTACAAACGAGCCTATGGTCTTAAATATTGGCACGTTTCTTGTGATAGTGACACATTTTACTTTTAATATGTAGGAAGTTTCCCTTGGTGAATAGTAAAGTTTACTGTTTGCCTGTTCCTGTTTATCGGCCGGGGTCCCTACCTCTTTCTCTCGCAAGCCAACCTCGCCTACCCCAAAAGGACTCGGTAATAGGAATTTAGACCACCTACGTGTTGGTAAGTGAGAAGAGAACCACCTCGGCATGCCTTCCCCAATGTTAATTAATAAAGGAAGCAAGATAACTGCAAAATATGTTGATTGCATATTTGCATGTTTGTGAGCCTAATGTTAAGAATTCAACTAGGTAATGTGCCAATAACTACTTTTGAAAGTACATATTTTCATGAAGAATGACATATTTACATGAAGAATGCTTGCAGATTTGCTCAGAAATTTGAATTCCAGAAATGGACTTGCAAATGTATCTAGGTTAAGCCGACTACAAGAAACTACAACTGCGCGTGAACGTTTGTTTGCGCAGCTTTACTCAAACCATGAAAGAATCGATGTTTTCTCCTCCGGGAATGTCTTTGAGAAGACTTTGACACGACATAAGGCAGAAAATGCACCTGCAAGAGCATGCAAAATATTCAGAAATCAAATTTTTAGGGTGCAAATAAAAATCTGAAAGCGCAACAAAGCAATCTGACAAAGCTTTCTACATGATTATTAATAGCTGAGCAATGTAAATCCTGACACATTTTGAAATTGCAAAAAGAAGCATTCCAATAGAATTTTCAACTTTTGATCATAAAACATCTGCACGAACGAGAAGAGAAAACACGTGCTATTCGTTAACAGGAACTAGATAGACTAGATGGACTAAGGACACCTTAAAAGTTGGAGTCATCGAGTATCTTGCTGGGTCTGTAATATCAATTCTAAGAAAATTTCTGAAGACTAAACTCCCCTCAAATCACCAAAGATAATTGATTGGGCTTTGATAAATTTGTATAAAACACCAATAAGCCAAACGTTTTGGATAGACATCAAAGTTGAGCAATCTGAAGCCCCAAAATCCGAAAGGAAAAAATAAGTACATGCCCAAAACTTAGAATACCTGAGAATTGTTCCTTATATGGTAATTCTGAAGAGCAGCATTATCATCGAGTAGCTTCTCATTATGATGTGCGAAACAAAAATTTGCCCATACATGCTTCCTGATAATCCAATTCAACAACATATTAACAAGGCATTAATCAGTCGACATAAAAGTCTGGAAAAGCGGAACCAAAAGAGAAAGAGAACTCTATATTCTTCTGAACACGCTTAATCAAAGAAAAATATGAGAAGCGAAGTATGAGAACCCCTTAATGCACCAACTTGATTTGGCTCAATTACTATCAATTTGCAATTTATCTATAGGGTAAAAGTGTCAAAATTAACTTATTAATCTAATAACTCCTAGGATTTATAAGAATGTAATTCACTCCCCTCCCTGTGTCGGGTAACAACATGACATTCTCTCACGCAATCTTAGCTTATTAGGTTACTAAAATACCATATCAGTATAATGTCCAACCTCAACAAAACTCAAGAGTTTTTACAGTTTACCCACTCTCTATATATAAGTTTGGCGCTTATGGGTAATAAAATTGTTACGGCCCAATCAGATTGGAACAAGTGTAGTTAACGAGTCATACACATACGTACCAAGAAATGTGACGATGACCCATCTTAGACTGCTCCATTTCGTTCACCCTCTTCTCAATTGCCAATTTCAAATCCTTCACAGTAGCCGTATTCATCAATGCCACATCTTATCATCACCACCAAAAACACACACAAAAAAAAAAACAAATCAATTACGAATGCCATTACATGGAAAGGTCAGGACAAGGGTAAAATTGCTGCTGTATGACATATATTTCATGGTCTCTAGTCATAAAAACAGCCTCTTCCAGAAAGACTTAGCCCCTGGTGGGTCTGACCTCTCCCAGACTCGTGCTTTCCTGCAGTTTTCTTTTATACAGTTTTTCATATGAATGACATTAGTCACAAATCACAATATTTCGTGCACAATGGGAGCTTCCTATGCACCTTTTTTATATTCGTTTACATGAATGACATTAGTTACACTATCTCGTGCACAATGGAGCTTCCTGCACTTCTTTTGTCACACTTTTTTATATGAAAGACATTAGTTACACCATCTTTCACAGCATGCAACATGTTTGCGAAAATTCCCTTGAATATTACGCGCTTGAGTCATAAAAATAACCACTTATATTTTACAAAAATCATAAAATAAACTGAGTAGCTCTGGTCCGACCTTTTCCGAATCCTGAATAATCCGGGGAACGTCTTAATGCACTGTACTACCTTTTTTTATGAATGGCATTAGTTACACTTATTTTTGAAGCACACAACATGTTTGTAAAATTGCCTAAAAGAAAACGAAGAAGCAAAAAGTTACCAAGAATGGTGGAGTCCAATTTACGAACAGTGATGCGCATAGCGCTCCCGAGTTCTAAGCTGATGAGGGTGTCGACATCAGACAAAGTTGGTTGCTTAGGCACATCTGATAGTATGGGATCGTCGAGGAGTGCTGTTAGTGTCGATTGCAGCCTCGCTCTTTTCACGTTGCTGCTGTTGTAATAGTCTGGTCCAAAGTTGGTATCATCATCATCATCTGGCTTGGTGGTTGCATTTGCATTTGTCGCTGCTGCTGCTGCTGCTGCTGCTGATGTTTCTGGTGTTGTTTCCATCTTTTACTTCTATGTTTGGATTGCACGAGGGCAAGGAAAGTAGAGGCGAGGCGAGGCGAGTAAGTAAAGAAAAAAATAACAAATCAGCACTCCCGCGAGGTGACGTTTTGTGTTCTGGGTTCAATCCTTGATTTAGTATATGTGAGTACGCACTGCTGCATATGATAAAAATATATGAGGAGCGTACTGTTATATATGTAGATTTATCAATTAGTTGTTAGATTTATTTAGATAATCTGATGATTAAATTTTACCAGTTAAATTATTACATTATTTTATATATAAAAAAATAGAAATGTGCCCCTCTTAGTGATATTTCGATCCAGTCAAACTGATCGAATTTTTTTTTTTTTTTATGAGATTCATATACATCCAATTTTCCGTTCATTAATTTGATTCGGGCGATTTTGTAAAAATTTATATATATATATATACAGCAAAAATAAAATGATTTGATGATTTTCTTTTTGCTAAATGATTTGATAATTTTTGCTTAAATTGAAAAAGTAAAAAAAAAAAAAATGAGGAGTTGGATGGGGAATGGGAGAAGGGAATATACTTGGGCTTAGACTTTTGGGGTGTGTTAGTTTGCTTGGGCTGGCCCCCATTGTGTATTTTTTTCTTTGGGTTAGGTTGTGTTGGCCCACTTATTGTATTTGTTTTGTTTTGTTAATATAAATTTCCTCTTTGACATATATATATATATATAATATACTTGGAGAAGGATTAAACAATTCCTCTTCTTGTTTACTTCAAAAATATAACTCCCCAATATGCGATGGAAAGGTCTATATTATTTACAAAACACGTATTTCAAATCTATTTCGATTATTCAATATTATTCAATTATTGAGATAATTAAAATTACGTTCTCTTATTCAGGGATCCTTCATATTTGATGTTACTTTAGTGCTTTATAATCCTGGCAGCAACATATTTATTTTAGAATTTCTTTATTTTGATATCCTATGGACAATTGATTTTGCATGATACATACACTTTTTTTTTTTTAACTGAGTCAACAAAGTAAAGATTTCATTCAAATAAAAAAAACTTTTGACTAAGCCATGTATATAACTTAACTTTACAAAGAAAACAAAACTCTTTGAAACTTAACAAATAAGCTCTTCAAATTTCCAAAGACTATAAAGCTCTCTATTACATCTAATGTTTTTTAACTTTTTCGAGGTCATCATATTGCATCGGACATCATAGATAATCTCGATAGTAATCTGTTCTACATTCGCAAACTAAGAATTAAAAATTCTCGCATTTCACTCTCTCCACATAATTTCTTTTTGAATTAAAGACTTGCTATAAAATATATTTATAAAGTTGTTCAAATTAGATATTCAATTTTTGTTTTTCTGAGTTTTTTAAGGGGGAGGTTTTTTTTTTCTTTTTCTTTTTTATGAATTTATCCGAATTTTTTAGGGTTTTGGAAATTGATATTGTCTACTAAAATATTTAAATGACTCTATCTAATAATTAGTTTGTCAATGCATCAAGTATAATTAACTGTTGGAAATACATAAGCCAGTATTTGAGAATAATAAAAAAACATAAGTTACTATAATCTAATCATAAATCTATGGGTAAATTATCTATTTAGTCTTGTATCTTTACCATTTGTCGCAATTTAATTTTTATCTTTCAAAATGTATCATTTCAATCCCGTATCTTTATCATTTGTCCCAACTTAATCTTTATTTTTCAAAATATATCGTTTTAATCCCGTATCTTTACCATATGTCTTAACTTAGTCTTTATTTTTAAAAATGTGTCATTTTAGTTATGTGCTTATTTCGTTAGATTTTTAGATAAAAAAATAATGAAAGACTAACCAGGACTATAATAACTAAATATTAAAATAAAATAGTATATTTTGAAATATAAAGATTAAATTAAGACAAATGATACAGATGTAAAATTAAAAAAAGTATATTTTAAAAAATAAAGACTCAATTAAAACAAATAGTAAAGATACGAAACTAAATAGATAATTTACCTGAATTTATTATAGAATTAACGTGAAACTGACATATTATAATTACACTCTGTCTTGCACGTGCCTATAAAAATTGATGAACGAAGAGAGATTATAAGGATGACAAAACACCATTTGACAAGATAAAGACATAATTTGGTCCTATATATATATATATAATAACCAGACAATATGTCATATGTTAGAAAAGGTTGATCAATGAAGATAACGGTCCATAGGCAAATGGAATTACTATGTACATGAACTCTCAAATGTTGCCAATCTGAATCCGAAATCGAAACCGAAATGTTGGATAAGTGACTACTGGTACCCCCGTATCAAACCGGGGGCATACATCTCTGCAATTATGTACCCAGATCACAAGATTCTGGGAAATTTTACCTCTACCAAAATTACCCTCGCCCGCCCAATGGGCGTATATTGTCTCTCTTCAAGCGCAAGCCGTCCAGTTTGAGGGAAGCCTGCTCGAAGTTAATGGCGGCATGTTACGTACGTTCACATCAACCGGCAACATGCGGTATTCAATATCAAGCTCTCTGAAGATTTTGACCATCTCCTCGACCAGAAGCGCTCTCCTTATCCATCTCTCACCCATGTCCTGGAAGTTCATCGTGTGCGAGAGCCACACCGACCATTTTATCCGGTTCATGTCCTCCACGTCCCTCATGACTATCATAGGAGCTGGGTACCAATGGTCGCTCTTGCTTTCAATATACCTGCAAGTGTAGCAGCAAAAACGTGTGCAATGTAAATGAGACTCAGAACTTAGTATAAGACCCATGAAAGATTGCCAGTACAGTGGCAGTTACTAAATACTATGGCAAGCCAGAAATTTCAAGGTTTGCTATATCAGTATAGATTGTCGCCAGACCAAATAGCACAAATGTAGACAGATCAAAAGTGGTAAGTTGATGAATCTTGAGCTTACCTTGTTATTCTCTCCTTCATTTTAGCAATATTTTCCATGGGAGTCGAGATGTGGATACAGAAGTCAATTGCATCTCCCATGTCCGGGCTCCGGTAGTAATTGCTGATTGGTTTTGTGGATAATACGCTGTTCGGGTATATGATCTTTTGGTTATCATACCTTAGAAAAACTGTCGTCAATATATTCATCTCTTCAACGACCATCTGAAACACAACAATAGAGCAACAAACTTAAACATCTAAACTATATCAGAAAGCGAATATTTAAGTCTAGTACAAACAATGGTTTGGGTTTAACAACAAAAATAAGAAATACAATGCAAAAAATTTTCACCTGAACTCCATCAATTTCAACACGGTCACCCACGTCAAATGGATGCATCACAAATAAGAAGATAATTGCCTCGAATGTAGTCTTGCATGTGTTCCCGAAAATGAAGACCACCAAAAGAACTTGGGAGCTTAAAAAGATAAAGAAATGCGTTGATGCAACTTTAAGTATAAGGAGCCAGATGACTAGTATAAGTATGCCCACAAGGATGTTCAACATCTGGTGTAGCTTGTTTACAGCAGTTTTTGTGTCATTCAGAGACAAGGCAAGAGCTCTTCGCTCTCTAAATACATTTACCTGAGAGAAAGAGATTGAATATTATCACATATACGGAGTAACACAAACAGAAAATCAATCATTCATTACCCAACAAAAATAGAAATAAAAAATAAAAAAGTCAATCATTCGTTGCTGCATTTTAAGCAAATTGTGGTTTCTTAAGTAAAGATAAATATGCTTTACAAGATGGAGACTGTACTAAATGTATTAGTACAAAATAAATCAACAGGAAGGAAACCGAGAACCAACAAAATGATACTGGTGAGATGTGCAGTAGTTGGCAATTACTTCAGCTTGCTTCCTGTTGGCGGTTGCTTTCCAAATAGATTTACTACTTGTTGAAGTGCCATAGATTATCATAATACTATTGGTTCAGCTAATAAAAATAACTGAGATTTACATGGATAATCTCAGGAGGAAACGCTCATCTAATTATCCACTGAAACCAGAAGAACATATGTCCTAAAAACTTGCAAGGAGTGCTACATAGACCCTCTGGATTCTAGTTCTTTTTCATTTGCAATAGGCGCTTCTCGAAACTTTCTTGTGCCTTTTGAGGTGAGGACTAAAGTCCCCCTCATGAAAGACCCCGAGGAAGTTCTTTTCGTTATTAGAGGAGGGGGTTCAATTTTTTCTCAAGTCTCCACATCCTGATACAACTCATTGATTCCTATAAAAATCTCATGAGTTTTTTACTTAAGATTTTATTCCAAAATCAAAAGTTTCCAATCAATAATGATCTACTAACTTAATATCTTGTATCATCAACATATATGATTGTAGAAAGATCAATACAATCGGGAAAAGCAAACTGCAAATCACCTACCACCCAATTTTTAAGGGCTCGTTTGCTGATGCCTTTGCTCTCAGTTCCTCCTTCAAAAAGGCGCATGGTCTTTAATGCCTCATCCTCTCTCAAAAAGCGCATCAAATCCTCGAGGCAGATGTATCTGAACAACAAAAAGGAATAGATTAATTTTTACAAGATTAAGAAAGAAAAATGTTAATAAAATGAACCCGAAAAAGGAAATCTAATGTTAAGAAGACCAGATAGAGAGGTTATGTAGTTAAAAATCCCAAAGTATACATATTTTGCATTTAATTTCCGCAAATGTGACAGCGGTATGCAGACTTTTCTGACTTAATTTTCACTCGCAAATGGAAGATCTGATTTTTAGGTTATTTACGTTTTCTTTTCAGTATTTAATATTTGAACAGGAAGCAGAACCATAAACATCTCATGTTTGTAGATTTTATATCGAAGAAGCTTAAAATTTCCATTCCTGTATGCCGTGATTTCGAGCTAGTGTGTTTCCTTTATTTCCTCTTCACTGACTTCCTGAAAATCTTTCATCGTTCATGTAATGCAAGTAGTTCTTACATACATAGAACAGAATCCAAATATGATAGTACACTGAAGAACAAATATGGGAGTGACATTAACAATAAAGACGTAGTGAACTAGTTAATCGTATGCTGCGAATTAAGAAACCGTGATATATTAATATGTTCGAGGAGAGAAAGCTTACTTTGATTCTGGCTTAGCTACATTATTGAATATCTTCTTGGCTGCAACTTTAGCCTGTTTTTCACTTGTGATCTGCACTGCAGACTCATCTTCACCTGCCGAATTCTGCAATTCTTCATCTAAAGTAGACAGAACTCCTTTCCGAACAATATTCATCAACCTTTTCATATTCCAGGCCGAGATATTCTTCTGATTCAGCCTGTGCAAATGATCAATCGTTATACCCGCCTCTTCCTTTTCCTTCTTAGACATGATCCTCGAAAACATTGGACTC
Organism: Ehretia macrophylla; assembly: GCA_037974665.1. Lineage (NCBI taxonomy): Eukaryota > Viridiplantae > Streptophyta > Magnoliopsida > Boraginales > Ehretiaceae > Ehretia > Ehretia macrophylla. The sequence continues at coordinate 1,590,575 of CM075774.1, forward strand.
TTTGCATTCGTAGCCGTGGGACTCTTCCGGGGCGTTCCAATCATTTTCGGGAACATATTTGCCTTAAGATCAGCAGGCACTTTAACTCCAGCATTCTGAAGCTTCTGAACCTCATCAATTATCCTCTCCTCCTCCTCCTGCTCGTGCTGAATCTCGATCAATGGCGGCCCAGACAACGTCTCAATCGCATATTGATTAAACAATGACTCCTGAATCCTATCGAAAAATGTACTAACATGAAACGACATAGCCAAAACCTTGACGAGCAATGTTTTCAATAGCCAAATAAATGTTCCAACCAACAAACACACCCAAATCTTTGTCACATAAGGCAACACATTCTTATCAGTCACCTTCTCGACCTTCTTATCGAAAATACATTGCCAAGCAATTAACACCAAACCCAACCAAATACAATTCTGAACTGCATTCCTCAATCCGTAAACGAAATACAGAACCCGTTTTCGCAACAGAAAATTCCTCTCAACGAAGAACACCACAACCCTTATCCCCCACCCAGAAACCAACCTCCCACAAATCAAAACCAAAACCATCACTTCCCATTTCCACAATTCGAGCTCGAAAGCACTTATCTTTCTCAAACCCTTTATTGCAAGTGTGCAAACAAGCCCCGCAATGATCAAAACCAAGCTCAACAACTGAAGCATTGTGAGTGGTGAAAACCACTTCACTTTCTTGTACTCTTCAGGCAAATCTTCGTCAAGAAAAGGGTCATCTTCATCAATTTCACTCCCTTTCCCCAACAAACCAGACCTCAACATCCTCGACCGGTTAGGTTCTTGCTCCGGCGGGTCCATTAACCTTGACTTCGTCTTCGTCTTCGTCATCAACAAGCTCGACTTTCTTTTAAACTCAGAATTCGAACTGCACACTAAAACCTCATCAGCTTCTCCATCACCACCACCACCACCACCACCACTAACACCACCGTTTGAGCGGCGGTGAACGCTCTCATTAAACGAAACCTTTATTTCTCCTCCAGACAATCTCCGGCCATTATTTGGACTCTCAGCTATCCTAGATAACGGCGAATGTAACGGAGATGATGGGTTTTCCGTTACAAAGTCAAAATCTTTGTTACTACTGTTACTGTTTGAAGAATGAGCCGACGACTCATCGACAGTGACTTGGTTAAGGCAACCCACCGGAGACGTAGCAAAAGCGAGTCTACCTTTACCCTTAGTGTTTTCTTTCGGTTTCTCCAACATGGTTGTTGGGTCGTTTGTGAAATCATAGCTAGAGTCTTTCCACACCCTATTTGTTGCTGTTGCTTCCATTGTTGTTGTTACATTCTCGTTGTTGTTAGCAACAATACTAGGTTGTTGTTGTTGTTGTTCTGCGCCGTTGATTTTGATGACTACTTCTTTACGGTCAGATGAATCAACTGGTGAGGACTGAGATGATGATGATGACGTCATGGGATGAGTGGTTAAGAGGACTTGGCGTTCTTCTTCTGGGTTGTTGGTGGTGTTTGTGTTGTGTTCAGAGAGGTGTTTGAAAGATTTTCTGAGTTTTTCCATGGTGGATTTTGGTGCGTACTTTAATGAGAGCAAAGTGCTGAGCTGTTGATGAGTAAAAGGGTACACGGCAAGGTACAGCAGACAACCACCGTTTGGGTGGGAGGTAAAAAGGTTACGCTAATAGCATAAAGCGAATAAATGTGTTAATTAACTATTAGGGTTTTTTTTCCAAAAAAAAATAAAAATTATTAGAGCTTTAATCCGGTAGTATATATTTTACTATCAATGCTAGGGATGTGTGAATAATTTTTCTGGACTTTGATTTGATAGTATGTATCTCGTTATAAATATAAAAAATTGTCAATTCGATTATCATTAATTATATTATGTATCAAAAAAGTGTGGGTGGCAAGGTGTGGTTAGAGAAAAGTGTGGTGTTGGGCTTGAGATGGAAGATTGTAGTTATATGTAAAGGAGAGGGACTAGAATACACTAGGTTTAGAAGATTCGTGTAAGTGTCAATTTGGTAATGCAAGGATGGTCAATTGTTGCGGACTTGTGTAAAGATTCCGTTAGGAACAAATATCGTAATATGGGTCACAGGGGGACTTGAGTTGTGTTGAAAAGAACCCCTACTCCGTTTGTATGAGTTGCTACCGTAATTACGTATAAATATTATTGTTATCATTATTATTTTAAAAAAAATATTCAATTATCTATAGTCGTTAATTTACATATTCAAACTTATAAATATCTTTTATAATTATTAAAGTATCAATGTTTATAATTCAATTGTCGAACCGTGACAAAAGCCTTCAGGTGTGACAAAAAAAAAAGAAGTCATTATGTGTATAAAAAATACATATACAAGAGGGTTTATATATGGGTTAGTTAGTAGATGAGTAATTATTGAGTCGTAAAAGAAGAGATAGGATTGGTGTGAGAGCGATAGTGTAAGACCTCAAATCAAACAAATGCGATGGCGATTAATGAGATAATTAAGAACCACCACCAATAGCAGTTTTGATACCAAGTTAAAAAATACGGACTTAATTCTTTTACAATTTTATACAATATACTTCTCGATTAATGTTACGTGTCACTAGATCTCATCTAATTATAGTTAAAAAGTATTAAATACTAAATTTAAATTACCATATTTAATTAGCAAACAAATATGGAAGCATGTGATTCTTAAAAAAAAGAAAAAGAAAAAGAAAACAATCATTTTTCTACTCCAAGAACAATGATTTTGAAAAAAAAATGCCAAAACAAGTTGGAAGCTCAAATCAAACAAATATCATATGACTTTTTTTTTATTTAAAAAAAAAAAAAGAAATTGTATGACTTGGAGAAAAAAAAATCTAATGGATTCATTTTTTTTCTTGTCTAACTTCTATTCTTTTAAAGCTACTAACTCTACAATATCAACACGAGTTAACTCAAACAAATATCATATAGCTTCTTTTTTTTTAAAAAAAAAAAAGGAAAAAAGAAATCCAATGACTTGGAGAAAAAATCTAATGGCTTCAATTTGTTTTTTCTTGTCCAACTTCTATACCAGTTTTTAACTTATACTTGAAGTACCGATGAAAACGTATCTTTTGGAGCACAAAAAATGTATAGTCAAAAAGCTTTCAACTTGTTCCTGGGTTTTTTTATTTTATTTTTTTGGAATCATTGTTCTTGAAATAGAAAAAGAGTTGTTTTATTTTTTTTATTTTTTTATTTTTTAGAATCATATGCTTCTATATTTGTTTACGAATTAAATATAGTACTTTAGATTTGGTGTTTAATACTTTCCAACCGTAGTTGAAAAGTTAATTTAGTAAGACTAATTTGGTCCGTCGATGAGATTTAATGACATGTAACATTAATCAAGAAGAGTATAGTATGAAATTGTATAAAAGGAAAGTTGCAGAAAATGCAAGAGAATTGAGAGAGAATTTGTCATGATTGGGGATCAAGTAAATTATAAGGAAACTAAATTAATTAGGTCATTTTTTAAAGTTTGATTATTGTCTAAACCAATGACGTATGTAATTAATGCGATTACTTGTTTACACATTATGCCTTTTTTTTTTTTGGTCGTTTATACACATTTTGCATTAACAATTCGAATGATACACAAATAATGATGGAAATAGCACTCGCCTGCTTTGCACATTTTATCTTCTTTTCCAATTAATTTTTCCTATTTTTTCAAATAGGCATGACGCTTATTTTGTTCTTCAGGAAATTTTTTACCTGTAATTGTTCGGAATATTTTATTTTATTTTTTCTGTTTAACGTGAAATAATTTTAATTGTCTTGCGAGTATTAAAGTATATTGCTTTACATGAATAATAGGTTCGTCAAATAAATTTATTCTTATTCACAACATATACTTGCTCGTCTTTCACGTATCTAATTCATAAGAGATCAACTTTTTTTTTTTTTGGTTTGATAAGTGAGCAACGAATGAGCCACTACAAAAGCAGTGAGTCTAAATCCAGAATAAATTTCTATGTAGTATAATTTTCAAACGAGTAATGTTTTATATTATTTCTTCACTTTTTTATTTTTGTTTTTTATAATAAAAATTCAGATATTGGATATAAAATTTCTCGTATATAGTGTGAAAATTTTATTATTTAAATAAAGATAAAGGATATCTAACAATATTTTTTCACGGTCATTCACTAGCAAATGTTTGTAGTATAAAATTTTGAGAGGTCTAAGCCAAGTGGAAGAAAATGTAGAGAAGAAGAAGAAGAATGTATTTTATATTAATGACGAGAAAATCCTCTTTGTAAGTCCATCTGAGTTCATAGTATAAAATTTTAAAACATATGATCCTATTTAGAGGTAACATAATTTAGATTAATTAAGTAAGAGATTTATTAGGACTGGCTTTGAAGACAACAATTTCTTGATTAATTTAATTTCAAAATCTAAATAAATTTTTTGCTCATGCTATGAATATATATATATTTTTTGTCAGGATGGTATGAATAATTTACTAGACTAACCGGTTAAATTGAAAAAGAAAATTTTGATTGTTTGGCTGAGGCGTTGAGCTTTGAAACTGAACATTTTTGCCAGTAATACACTAATCCTAGTTGTCATTTGTCGATTTATGAGATTAGCAAAGCAAAAGTATTAATGATGTCGGAGACCAATATTACTTTAGGTCAAACATCAGTTGTCTACATTTTCCCACTAATAGAAGAGTGAACGTCACGTACCCAGAGACAGTGACATGCGTGTACGTGTGGTTATATGTTTTGTTGGGCAGCGCCGGTTTCAGCTTTCCGCGTTTTGAATTTAGGACAAACAAACAATGTTTGGACAACGATTTTTGCTCAGCAGATCTCGTGTGATATTATCATGGTCGAGAATGATATAGAAATAGTTTTCAAAATAATTTGTTATACTAGTTCAAAGTTAGATCCGATTATTAAAGATATTAAAAATATTATTACTGAAAATTATAGTTTTAATTTTTAGTGTACTAATAGAATTGTTAATAGGCTCACAAATTGGTTAACAAAAGAAATAGTTAGAGGAATTTATCTTGTAATTGGGTTGCTATAATGCTATTTTCCCGTCATCTCTACATGAGCTTCTAGGGAATGACTTATACCTCATTGATGTTGGGTAATTGGTGTACTCGTTTGTGTTAATTTAATGAACATGTTTCGACCAAAAAAAAAACAACGAGGCCAGCTTATTCACCAAATGTCGTCTACATCTCTATATCAAGAACCACGCAATGTATCACTAGAGCTTTAGTCCAATGATAATGTTACTTGTTGTATGTGAGAGGTTGCTAGTTCGAGTCTCGTTGGTTACGCTGTATGGTCTTAGATTTTCCATGAATAAAAAAAAAGGAACCATGCAATGCATATATATATATATATATATATATATATATATATATATATATATATATATATATGTTTTTTTTTTTTGAGCTCTACCATCATCTTTTATTGCTTGTAAGCATGACAATATAATTTAGGGGACGTTTGGTTCATAAAATGAATTTTTATTTCTAGGAATGTAATAAAATTATTTGGTACATTAAAAAAAATTCCTCAAAATATTTTTTCAAATTTCTAGAAATGTTATATTATTATATTTGGTTTAGATTCAATATTTTTGGGAATCTTGACCAATTTTTTAACAATGCTTGTAACTTAGAAATTCAAGAATATTATAGAAATTTTTTAATTTAAATACAAATTTAATTTAAAATTTAGCATTTCAAAAAATTTGTTTTAAATTAAAAAAGTAACTTATTTTTTTTCATTTTTTATTTTTATTTTATTTTTTTCATTTATTTTATTTTATTATTTTTAATATTTAATAACATAATTTTATTTTTTATTTTATTTTCAAATTTTCATTTTTATTACTTTATTTCTATTTTATTATTTTAATTTAATAACTTAATTTGATTATTTGTATTTATATTTTATATTTTCTTTTTAATTATTTAATTAATTATTTTATTTTTAAAATTTTAATTTATGTTTATATTTAATTCATATTTTCTATTTTTTATTATTTTAATTTTATTGATTTCATTTATTTATTTTTAGGAATAACATGAGTTTGAGGAAAAAAAATCTAGATAGATAATTTGAAAAGTAGTTATTGTTAGGGTGGGTATTCTTATCTTTTTATAATTTATTGAGAAAATTATGGGAATATTATATTCTTATGAATGCGATATGCCGAGAAATATTTTTTTATTCTTTGAAGCAAATAAGGAATGTCACATTCCTAACTTCACATTCTCAAGAATCATGTAAGATTCAGCGAACCAAACATCACCTTAAAGAGTGGAAAATAACAAACCTTTATTGATGATTGCAACAAGATTTTGAATCTAATGCCGATTTTTAAGTGAATCATGTTGACCGAGAGGTAAAAATATGTGTCGTTGGCCGATGAAACATGGTCTAAACTTCAACACAGTCCTTAATGTTTGACAAAAGATCCAACGTAATCCCCACACATCTACATATATATCATATTTATTCTTATTATAACCCCTATTATGAAAACACACATAAACATCGGGGCGGAGGTAAGGAGGACCGAGGGCCAGCAAGTCTCTATTTTTTTTCTTAAAGTCTATGTATTATTTCTTAAAAAATAATTACGGCCCCTCATTTTTTTTTTAGTCAACGACTCCCTAGATGAATCTTGGCCCCCTCCCCAGTATTAAATTTTTGGTTTGCCCCAATACACACACAAACACAAAGTGCTATTGTTTGTGTACACATATAGGTATATATATGTGTATATATATGCATGAATATATATGTGTGTTTGTAAATATATATGAATAGATGTATATATCTATTTGTTTTTATATTTGAGGAGGGACTAGAGGGCTTCACTTTGTGTTTCTCTATATGTGCGTGTTGTGTGTCTGTGTTTGTGAGTATGTTTATGTATATATGTGTGTTTTTGTAACATGGACTAATTTGAATATTTGGTTTGGTACAATAATAAGAACGAATAATATATATATATATATATATATATATATATATATATAATATGTAATTTTGTGAATTGTATAAGGGGATATACAATTTAGGCATTACGACATTTACCGTTTAAATTAACTAAGATTTTAATAGTGGGGACTAATTTTGAACAAGATGAGGGCAAATATTATTATTAGTCACCATTATTTACTTGAACTTTCGATTTAGTCCCTATTGTTGTAAAAGTTACATGGGTAGTCCTCAATGTTATATATATATATATTGGTAATTTTGTGAATTGTATAAGGGGATATACAATTTAGGCATTGCAACATTTACCGTTTAAATTAACTAAGATTTTAATAGTGGGGACTAGTTTTGAACAAGATGAGGGCAAATATTATTATTAGTCACCATTATTTACTTGAACTTTCGATTTAGTCCCTATTGTTGTAAAAGTTACATAGGTATTCCTCAATGTGTTATATATATATATATGTTGGTAATTTTGTGAATTGTATAAGGGGATATACAATTTAGGCATTGCGACATTTACCGTTTAAATTAACTAAGATTTTAATAGTGGGGACTAATTTTGAACAAGATGAGGGCAAATATTATTGTTAGTCACCATTATTTACTTAAACTTTCAATTTAGTCCCTATTGTTGTAAAAGTTACATAGGTAGTCCTCAATGTTATAAAAAAAAGTAGCAAAATTTGTCATTTTTAAATGACCTGTTAGCATTGAAAAAAAAATTATATAGTTCGTGCAAAAAAGATTATTACACTCATAATTAATTAGCCAAAATTATAAAAATACCCTTTTTAAACATAAAAATTTTTGAAATTATACTTTTCATTTTTTTCTTTTTTTTTTCCCCTTCTTCACATACACACCCTATAGAAAAATACACCCACACCATAGAAAAATATACATACACATGCACACATATAAATTTACACACACATGCATTATAAACACACATATACATACACGCGGACCATAAACACATACATACACACATATGCACACATTTACACATACAACCCCTACAAAAATGCACACACACATACCATAAATGTATGTGCACACACACTAAAAATATGTGCATACACACATATGCACACTAGGTACACGCTACACACTTCGCACACACACACACACCAGACATACACACCGATAAAGTGGCTGGTTAGGGGGTGGATCACAAGTTAGGGTGGAGGGTCAAGTGGAGGTCGCGGGTGGGTTGGCTAAGGAGGAAGAGGGCTACTAAGGATAGGGTACGTTGGGTAGGGGTTACATGTGGTGTTAGGGGAGGGGGTGTATGGGGTTGAATATGGGTAGAAAAGAAAAAAAAGAAAAATTAAAAATTAAAATACAAAAAAAAAGCAATAATATTTAAAAGACTATTTTACCTTTACTTTTAATACCCATTTAACTGAAAGGACTCACCGCGTTATTGTTTGTAAACTTTGGAGGACCATTTGTTTCAATTTTAGAACAAAGAGGACTAAATTGATAGTTCGTGTAAACATTAAGGATTAATAGTGAAATTTGCCGACAAGATAACAATAGGGCCTCACTGCATAATTTGTACAAAGTTGTTAGATTAACAGTATCTTAAGGGATGTTTTACCTCTTTTATCTTTCTTTCAAAGGATGAGCAGCTGATGTGGAATGCCTTTCATATGACCAAAGAATTGCCTAAGAGCACAGTGTGTCATGAGCATTAGGGTCTAAGGCCGATAATTCCAAGTGTCACATGGAAAATTGTTGGGTGGCTCTCTCAACTTGAGTTTCAGATTATGTGGGGCCCATAGTATCTGTGAGAGCCGTTAAATCTGACTTGACAGACTCAATAGTTGCCCGTAGCACACATCTTGTAATGGTAGACCTACTCACGAGATGTTGGCATCAAGACTCATCTTTAAGACCTGAATTTTTTGAAATTTTTGAAGATGATGCAGCTTTTGGCTGAAAAGTGAGAAGTTCCATGATTGGCCTGCTTCTTTTGTACTTTTGAGGATTCATTAAACATCTTGTCTTTGAACTAGGACGAGGATATAGAATCTAACAAAGTGCTAGGATTAGTACTTATGGATTTATTAGTTGATGGTCGAATTTCATTAGGTGAATCCCCTTTCACTTGAAATTTACACACAAAAAAAAAAAGAATTAAAAGAGTTGAATTGCACACCGTCTTGATTTATTGCATGTGATTTTACAAGAAATTATGTGTGTAGTAACTACCCATAAGATTCAACTTATGTAATCTAGTGTTCAACAGTCAACGCGAGTGTGAACGAGAACAAAGGTGAATTTCAAGACGGTGTGAAACCTCAAACCAAAACGTTTGTAATACAAACAACTCGTAATGCTATGTCTACCTTGTTTTCTATTCCATCTTAGGAGTCAGTCTTTGGTCTATCATTTGGCAGAATTGCCTAATGAATGTGGTCCATTGATTAGTGATGAAGATTCTAAGCCGTTGATGATAGCTTTAATTTTTTAAAAAAAGGCTTCCTATCTGCTGTAATGACCAAGATAAACTCCAATTAGACGCGGGGCCCACATGACAAACCAAAATATTATATGTACTGCGGATCAATGTAAAATGTCTATTTTCACCTCTTGGTGTTTAGAATAACTATTATACCCTTAACATTAACATCAATTATATGCATAAAATCACTATTATAACCTTTTATTCAAAAATTCTCCAACACATTGTCGTCGTTTTTGCTTTCCGGCCACTGTTCATTCCCTTCCAACTTAACTTTGCTCCGACGATGATTTTTCTCCGGCGAAGACATGGCTTCTTCTTTACAGTTAGTCAACTTCTTCGGCAACATATTTCGGATCCTCGTTGAAGGTGACACATTTTTAAATATGCAATTTTTTATTTACTTTTCTTATTTTGCTAAGATTCTTTCTTTTTATTTATCTTATTTGCTATGTTTTTTTGTTTTATTTTTATAATTTGCTATGTTTTCCTCGTTTTATTTATCTTTTTATGTTCTGTTATTGGGTATGTTAATATTATTATTTTATTTGCCCTTTATAACATAGTATACATGTGTTGTTGGTTAGTTAAACTCTTGATTATTTCCTTTAACATTTAGTAATTTTTTTTTATGTGTATATGTTGCTTCATTGTAGTTATGCGTTTCCCTCTTGGTTTTGTTGTGTATGCGGTTTGTCGTTGTCAAGTTTGTATGGTATGGAGTATTAATGTGTATTGCCAGTATCTTGCAATGTATATGCGCGTGCATATGATCTGTTTGTGTTTATTAATGTGCGAACACAAACTGTTTCTTTTACTTCGCAATGCAATGTGCTGTAAGATTCTTCCCATGCACGATGAAAGGGAAAGATTTAGGTGAAGATAAGGGAACTGGAAAAAGTAACAATAAAAGGAAAAGAGCAGCATCAACTGAAGAAAAATTGAAGCGGCCTACATCCGCATATATATATTTTAAGTAAGTGTATTACGCGATGTTTTGTTTGTAGTATTTATGTACTTGTCTTACTTACAATATAGAATTACAGGAATTCGAGAGTTGAGCAAATATTGGCATCCGACCCAACAACTACCGTGACCCCGGAAGTGACGACATATATTATCAAAGAATGGAAGGCTCTCCCAGAGGAGGAAAAGGAAGTGTTTAAAGTGAAGGGAATGAAAAGCTCTGATGCTTACCACAGGAAAAAGAAGAGGCTTGAAAGGATGCACCAGGAAAAGACTTCATTGCAGAATGATAGCATGCAGACCCGACTATCTTTGTCGAAGATAGTGGAGTTGAATGAAAATCTCACCCAAGAACAAAAAGAAGCAGTAAAGAGCATTGGATTTGGCGAACTTCTTCACCTTAAGTGCACATGCATGAAACACCAATTTTGTCACTGGATTGTTGATAAATTTGATCCTGTGACAATGACATTAAATGTTCATAAAAATGTGATAAATGTGACAGTAGCCGCTGTGGAACGCATACTCGACCTGCCTAATAGAGGAATGCAAGTGCCGACAAACGGTAATAATAGTGATATAGTAGATATTGCGACATTGTTCAATGTGGAAGAGTTTGTGATTCCTTTAAGAGAATTATCTGCTCAAATCCATAATTGCAAGAGTGTTGGGCGTGAGTTCAAGGCCTTTTATTGTATCTACATTATACGATATTTCTTGTGTCCTACAGTAAGTCATTCGGTTAAAGTAGAACTGTTACATGCCGTGAAGGATACTGGAGCAATTGAAGGCTATAATTGGGCGCAATTTTTTCTCGATTCTTTGGCAAATGGTGTCCATCATTGGCGAGAGAAAAAGAGAAAGTACGTGAGTGGTTGTTTGTTCTTTTTGATGGTAAGCCAAATTTGTTATTTGCAAAGTTTATTGTTCACATATCATTTAAGATTGCCTTGAGTAATGTTCGGCTGCTTATGCAGATCTTATTTTTAGAGCACGTCAACCCTCGAGAACAGTTACACCATGCTCATGATTTAAGGCCTTGCATCAAGTATTGGATTGACGAGCTTGTCAGTGAGAGAATGCAACGGTATTCTGTAAATGGAGGATACACCGACCCGAATGGTTGCATTATTTTCTAGAGTATAGAGCAACCTAGTCAAGAGACACCGGTTGGGGTTGCCAATATTGGGAGAGATATTAATGATATTAAACGCACTCTGAATAACCTAGAAAGAAAATATGAAAAGATGAGTGCTGAAGTCAAGGAAAATTCACGCGGTATCAATGAATTAAAATCACTGTTCAAGTAGCTCCTAGAGATATTGGGGCAAAGTAATACAGAGATAAATGGACAGGGTAGAGATAAAGAGATGCCGCCAAGGGTATGGAAATTGTAGTTTGGGGAGATGGAGAACAGCGAACTCATGGCAATATAGAGTCTGGACATGAATAGGAAATGATTAATGAAGAAATTGTTGAGTCTTGCAATGAAAATAGTGTTGTTAACAAGCGGGGAAATAAGATAGCCAAGAAAAAAAGCAATAAGAGACAAAAGAAATCTGCACACGTAATTGGTGATGATATGTCTAGCGGGAATGATGCAGATGTGGCTTCGGATGTAAGGGTAATGATTACCAGAGAACTAGCGAGGGCAATGGTGATATCTAATGAAGTGTTGTGTGAATATTTGTTTTCTGCAAAAAGAGATGCAAAGTGAGTAAGGTTGTTGAGTTTCTTCTACGCATTTATTGCGCAAAGTTGGGGTGAGATTCTTTACTCTAATTTTGTAAGCTGTGTTGCAGGGAAATAGTAGTGGCCAATGAGTTGTATTCTCTTAGGAGGCATGACATACGGGAGCTGCTGCCATGTCGTAACATTCCAGGAGCCGTAAGTGCAAAATTGTAGCTGTTTTAAGCCGTATACTTTTCATTTTAAGATTGAATATTATTTTTGTTAATTCAGGTAATTGACACATTCGCATGGAAATTGACTAAAACTTGGAGAACAAGGGATCCGAAAATGAGCAGATGGTATATGCTTACTCTCTTTTCGGTAAGCTTGACATATTTGGCGAATACAATTCACATATAAATGTATCAGGTAAATCTCTATGTTAAGTAAAATTTGCATCTGCAGCAACAAATACTTGATAAACGTAAGTTGAGCAAGAAAGCATGTGAAAACAATTATTGGGGTCCTAAAAGATTTACTGGAAAATTGGCAGAATGTAAGGAGGTAAGTATGTACCTTTATTGTTTCGTTATAGTCATTACTCATGTGAATATTGAAGTTCTTTATGTGATGTTGTAGGTATTTATTCCTCTTAATCATGAGGAAGAACACTGGTTGTTGTGCATTATTGACTTTGATAGTTATTCAGTGAAAATATGCAACACCCATAATATAGCCAAGTCAAGGAGAAAAGTAAGCAGTCGAGTGAAAGAGCTGGTACATGTCATTCTTTAGCTTCTTATTGTCCAAAAATCCTATTTTATATAGTTTATCATTTTGTTAATTGACTTTCTCCCAATGACAGCTTCGTTACATGGATGGGTTGTTGAAGGACATAGAAGGCGCAACATATAGAAAGATGAAGAGTTTGAATGATTTCAAAACAACCTATCCTACATGGGTGTCGACACAAAATAACGGTTTTGATTGTGGTGTGTACGTATGTTTGATGATGGAGACTCCGAGTTATGACCATGGGTTCAATGGTGAGGGATCAGTCGAGCAGCGCAAACAATTGGCATTCAAATTATGGCGTCATGCATCCAACACTCGAAATCCTCTTAATGGCTAGGGTTGTTCAAATTTGAAGTCGTATTATCTCTTATCTCGATGGTAATTTATATAGTTACAAAAGAGTTTAGGTAAATGAGAATGAAATATTTGGGGAGAGGGTGAAGATATATAAAACATGAAAATATGATATGATTTAAGAAAGAAGCTAATGAAGGTTTCTCTTCTTTGTAATTTTGTGATGTGATTAAATTCATGTTTGTTAAGTTGGTTGCATAATTGTGACAAATGGAATTCTGGTTGTTAAGAAAGAAGCTAATGAAGGTTACAAGAATAATATCTTCTACAATTATCATTAGTTACGGGTTTAAAAATAAATTCTTGAAAATACTCCAATGACCATCTTTTAAAAACCATAAAAATAAAAAACTGATATCAAGTGAGCAATTCAAGTATCTTTATTACATTTATGGACATACTTATAATCACCATTATATAGAAAAAATGATACTGTTTCATAACTTCATATAAGTATATAATTGAAAGAAGTCCAGAATTCCTGTTGATTCATTATTGGTGCACCATAAAAAAAATTTATTTTTTGGAAATATGATTGTTAAATCAAATCAGTTTAAAACACAATAGTGAATTGCGACCAAAATAACAATTTATTTTAACAAATAAGTTCTCACTTCATATTGTTTCAAGTAGAGCCATAATTTTATATTTGAAATGAAGAAGTAAAAAAAAACAGTAAATTTTATATATTATAGTAGATTATAGTATCGTGCCATACTTAATACGCATCAACCGGAAAGAAATAACATTTAGCCAAAAACATACATATTGCACCATGAAGTTCAACAAAAAACCAAAAGAACAAACAAAAAGGAATCACAGTTCATGAAGCATAATCACAATACATCAAGAACACCACACAACTAATCAGCATCACAGAGCCAATTTCATGTTGGGTACTGGTTGATCAAGTTCGACCAATGTCTTCACATATCGAATGCAAACTGTTTATGTTTATCCGCCGACTCCGTCAGCAAGAATGAGTCCACATTGCTGGGGTTTTCCTTCATTAGGCATACATATAGGCCACCATCGTATATACCTGCTTGAGTTGAAACCCAATCAGGTTTGCGCACTGAAAAAGTGATGATCTTCCTCATGCCACTGTATGCAGCGGAATCAGCGGCCTCAAATAAGTCATCCAGGTATTTAACCTGCAAACAAAGAGTAATACCAGGCAAGTAAAATTAAAATTAGGACATTTAAAGTGACCCGTATAAATTCGATGACGAGTTGATTACCAGTGTGTTCAGTTGGTGAATCACAGCCCTATGACCACCAATCATAGCAGTGTCGTACAACAATATCTCAGTAGTGGTGAAGTCAATTACACACAAGTACCAGTGTTCATTCATGATACTGATAGGTAAAAACATCTGCATAATATTTAGGGAGTTAGTTCCCAATTAACCAAACCTTTAACTATCAAACTAATGCTCATTAATATCTGCAATGCACTTTAGAATTTTTTATAAAAAAAACAAACAATTAGATGGTTAATTACTTTTTTGCAATCCCCCAATGCGCCCGTGAAGCCAGATATACCCCAATAGCGTCGGATACATTGTGCAACCCCCATCTACTTTCCATCATTTCCAACCAAGATATGCTGCTATAATACAGAAGAAATAATGTGTTGGCAATACAACTATCTTTTAGGTTCCAAATGTTACCGTAGTATTAAAAATTGTCAGTTCCATCTTTCAAAACTTACCGAAAATTTTGCAAGAAGATACCAATTCGGCATCGTAATATCATTGATCTGTGCATCCCTGGTTATCTTCGCTGCAAAGCAGTCTATAATCTGTTGATGGAAGCAAACAATCATAACACGTATCTCTTTCAAAATATACATTATGTTACATTCTTAAAGACTCACGCAAGAGCGTATTTCAGTGTCCGGCACGAGGCAACGCATATTTTCTCGTCTTATGTAGTAATCCTCCATGTGAACAACTGTTTCCCTACAATATACACGTTACTGAGATTAATATTATAAAGTATATCGAAACTTTAAACAACATATAGCAATACAAACAACAGGAAAACCTGGAGTCCCTTTCAGTTGAAAACAAAAAATATTCGAGTAATTCATTGTCTAAAAGCATGTTGCAGTCTATAGTTGGTGTCCGGTATGATGGGAAAGTGTTAATGGTGTCGCTACTCAACACCACTACGCTCGACTCTCTCAGCTTAGATGTGTTGCAGCCTAGCTTTTGAGATGCAAAGAGTCGCTTTGAACATGACGGTGCAGTCAGGCGTACACATTGTTGGTTCTTGAATTTTGGAGAGTTTATGGATGCACTACCCTTTGAATGCATGGTATCAATCTCTTTGCCACGTAAATCGCGGTATACATCTTCACCAACATCGTCCTCAATCTCTATTTTCACGCCAACATCTCCCAACCCAAAATGACCTTCTGTTCCTCTCGCTTCATTAGGTGGATTGACATTCATGTGGGAGTTTTCACGGCCCACCAATTGTTTCAACATCATTGACATGTCATTCCAAGTTGTTTGTCCAGTACGCATTTCTGATTTCAGTTGGTACATTTCTGCTTTCAAGTACTGAATATCTGCTTTCATCCGAACTATTTCTTTCTCCATGCACTTCAGAATGAAAAAAAAAGTTATTAATACCTTTATATAGCCATAAATCAATTATAAAACCATAACTAAATCATACCTTGCCTCGTGAATATGGTGTATTGTCAAAGCTGGATGCAACTCTTACCCTCCACTGGTGGTAGTTCATCCTAAAATGGGAAATTGTCACAAATAAATCATATACTACAAAAATAGGAATATAAAAGGATTTAGTGTTTAAAAAAATGCGGGTTTAAATAAATATATGGTTAAAAAACATAATATAGGTTTAGGGTTAAAAAGAGGGGGGGTTTAAAAAAACATGGGTCAAAAACAATACAGGTTTAGAAATATAAAAGAAAATGGAATAAGGGTTTAAAGAAAGAAATGGTAAGATAAAACGAGAAATGAATCATACATCATATCAAGTACAAACCTTAGTACAAAAGAAATACTACGATCACAGGTAAATGAAACAAAGGAGCTGACTGGTAAGTTACACCAACAAAGCAACGAAACATGCACACAATTACAAGGTTAAAAAAAAATGCTATAGCTATATGAGTTAAATTAAAAGAAAATTAAATATTAAATACTCACATTTTCTCGATTGGCTTCATTCTCTCCACTTGAGCTCGTTTTGTGTTGTGTTCTTCGATGTATAAGGGTTAGAGGGAACATAGAAGAAGAGAAGGGTGAGAGAGGTGAGAATGCTTGAATATTCGAAGTTTGATAAAAGGGAAAAGTCAAATTAGTCCCTCAACTTTGCACAAAATATCATTTTGGTCCGGAGTTTATGGAAAATATTCACTTCTCATCTAGGAAAAAATACAAGTTTCACCAGTTTTCTAGTCGAATCGATACCGACTTTTTCAAATGAGATAAAAGTAAAATAAAAAAATAATATTAATTGAAAATATAATAAGATAATAAAAATTAAAATAGAATGTCATCATTAACAAATAAAAAATAAAAAATAAAAAAATCAAATAATGTGTATAATCAAAATAGAGATATATTAGATTAAAATAAAATAAAAAGCCTATAAAATAGAAAGCCCCTATAATACGAATATTTTTGTTTTTTTACTTTAATATATCCCTAAAAAGTTTTTTTTAATGAAAAAGAAAAAAAATAATATGGACAATGAAAAGAAAAAAATATTTATTATAAACTATAATAGAAAATAATTATTAATAATTAAAATTAAAATGGTGTGTTTGATCTAAAATAGAGATATATTAGAGTAAAAAAAAAATAAGAGTCCCTAAAATAAGAAGGCTGTTGGAGTTAGTCTTAGTAAGGTCAAACCTTTGACCATTAAAAAGAATGCTAATGGTATAGCAAATGAGGGACTAAATTGGATATTTTCTAGTGCGCTACATTTTAGAAGGGATTAATGGAAGCGAAAAGGAGAGAGAGAGAGAATGTGTATTTTTGGGCGGGATTAGTGGAAGCGTGTATAGGTTGCAAAAGGTGTCATAGATGATGTGACGGCTGTTGATTGTGAAAATATTTACGTTTTGGAATACCGAAAACAATTGAATACACGTATGATGTGGCGCAATTCCATTGGTCCGTCAGATGTCACAGTGTTGACAATTGCAGCTATCTCGAATGAATTAAGTGTACTTGTTGTCTGATATTTTGTACTTTTTGCTTCTTGGTACACGCTCAAAACAATTTGGACATATTGCATTGGGATTCTGGGGATGCGTTTGGATTCCGACCGAGTTAATGACCTGGCCAATTCAATTATGTGTCTATTTCAATTTTTTTAAAATTTTCATTCTCGTATTAAATTAAAAAAATTACCATTACTTGCCTCACACCTGAATAGCTGTTGTATGAAATTATATAAAATTATATGTATTTTTATTTATATATTCAAAAAATGACATGCATGAGTTGATGACATGGCCAAAACCCTTTGCATGACCTGATGATGTGCATAATTCTATTCACGCAAAAAAAAATTATTATTTTTTCTTTTGTCCACAAATTACACTATTTCAATAGAATATGAATGGTGAACATTAATTGGCATCGAATACGAAAAGGTATTACCGGAAAAAAAAATTAAATAACAATCTATGCTCAGATGACGTGGCAATATTACATGCATTTGTTGATGATGTGGCAAAATCATGTTCGTCCGCATGGGAAAAAATATAATTAATGGAAAAATATGAAGAGTCACCATCATATTTTATATATATATCTCTCAAACACAATTATATGTTCATTATCTTTTAATAGTTGAGTAATATAAAAATTAATCTCTCATAATTTTCTAAATCTATAATGTCTGCAAATTCTGGTACTGTCGCCGGCCAGGCCATTTCGGAGGAAGTTCAAACATTTTTTGCTACTCACATTATTGTGAGCGTTATAGGGCGGTACGGTGATGGGAAGAGAGTTTGGTTTAGGATTAGGTGTACGGCAAAACTGCATAAACTGATAGAGAAATACTATTGGAAGCAAGATATAGATAGGCATGATGTGACATTTTTGTTCAATGGTGAACGGATAACAGAAAACCAAACACCAAATGAAGTTGGAATGAAGGCCTGGGACGAAGTTGATGCTATGATTCCATCGTTTGGTGGTGGATTTTTTGGTACATTGAATTTATCTTTTTTGTTATTATTATTATTTGTACCTGTTTTTGCAGTTGTGCTAACATGTACGAATTCATTAATGATGTACAGGTATGCATTAATGCAGAGGAAGCCATGAGTTAATGGGACAATACTGTGCCGATGACTGTTTGAGGGCACTGTATTGTCCTATTATATTTTGAAGATGATATGTTTTTAAACTATTATAATTTAATATATAATATATGATATATGTTATATATGCCATATATTATATTATAATATAATATATAATATTTAAATATCTATTGTTTGTCTCTTATATGAGTGATTGTGTTTTGTTTAATTAATTAATTTACCGAAATAGTTTTCTTTCGGCTGAAAGATCAATGAAATTATCAAATAAATGAACCAAGAGCAGTTCCTTAGCATAAATGCAACTTAGATAAAAATAAATAAACAAAGCAACCCCAACCATTACCAAAGAGAAGGCAAGACTTCCACACAACATATTCTTCAACCTCTCCGTCTGACCATTGTGCTCCACTGGAAGATGAAAAGTTACTTCTTCACCATCATCGTCTTCCTCCTCAAACTCTGCAGGCGGATTCAATTGTTGTCAGCTTGGAAGCCAGCGAGCATCATATGGGTGACACCATCCTCGGAATAAACCACAACTGCGACATTTATAGTACAAGCGACCCTTAGACGGCTTATTAGTGGACACAACCCTAACATCGCACCACTGGGTGCAATGGCATTGAAGGTTGGAGAAACGCAACTCAAGCTTCGCATATTTTGAGGTTCTACTACTGCAGCTCATTGTTGGGGTTGACATGCTTAAAAATATGGAGCAAGAAAATAAAAGTAAAGTTACAAAAACAATATAGAAAATTAAAGTGACGAGAACAACAAGTAGTAGAAGTAGGAGGTAGAAATGAGGAAATTGCATTTGGGTAAAGACGAGAAGTGAGAGGGATAAAGGGACGGGAAGGGAGTTAAAAAGAAACAATTTCCGCACGTGTACTTGTTACAGCAAAGGCGTAATGGTAATTTTAGGGGAAAAAGCCACATTGATCCCTGAAGTTTGAGCAAAATGACCTTTTGCGCAAAGTTTTGGGACCAATGTCGTTCAAGTTCCATTTTTTCTTTTGTTTTTAACTTCTTGCAATCATATTGAAAAAAAAAAACACTTACAATCATAAGTGAAACAGTACCAATTGTCACGTGTATAATTACCTTTTGTTATGTTAGTAGGCTTGGAAATTTCCCCAAGGGGGTTGAAATGGTGAATTTGATGACGAGTTTTCTGGTTGTGATCCGCCTAATATTTGTTGCATGAGAATGTAGCTCGCATTTCCAAATCTATGCGATGTATTTCTAGTCAAATTTCCCACAACACTTGACTCACCATGTTCGTAGCCAGGAATTGGACTTCCAAAACTCGTATTTCCATTATTATCCATTGCCAAATCTACTTGGCTGGACATATCATCCAATCCAATTTGTGGCACCTCACTTTCATCGTCAGACCCATTGTTTCATTGTTTAGGGGCATATGTTGGCTTGATACCCTGGAAGCCTGCAAACCAAAAGATATTTATTAAAAAATTATCAAATTTTGAACAATAATTTAAACGTGCTAACAATTATTTATTAATGGACTAACCGGTATTTTCGACATCGCCTCATTGTTTTTTTTCGCTCTGGATCTTTACCCTTCAAACCTTTTGTCTTCGCTCTCCAAAACATCAATTTGAATTGGTTCTGACGGACTAGACTCTTACCCTGATGAAATCATATCTTCCACCCATATTTCTTTCGCACGAGCAATTAGGTGTCCAATGCCATTTATAATTTTCATATATCCACGACTTGATTTATTCACATATAAAGCCAACTCCGAACATTTTTAGATGATGTACCCGTGACGGGTTATCTCCACTTCCTCAGGCATGGCAGACGACAAGTTCTTGTGCCTGAAATCCTTACTGATATCTGGCGTCCAACGGGAATGAATGCAAGACGTCGGTATCTCTTTTAAACCTTCGCATTTGAAATCATATATCACGTGCTTACAAAGCATTCCCGTTGACTCAATCCTCTTGCATTCACAAAGGACCTCCATGGTAGCACCATTAAATTGAACGCGACACAACATGTTTTTCTTATCGTAATCCGCAATCACGTAAGTTCGACAATCGATTGTGTGGGGAACAATCTCCTCGTGCCATAGATTCGCCTGCAGTAAAATATGTTTTCTAACCTTCTTAAAGACTTCCTTGGTGTAAACTTCGGAAGCATGCCGTTCTAAATCCACTAGGGATGTCGTTAACGCTGGTCTGGTATGATTCGTTTGAACTTCTCTATTGATAACATTAACTCGCAACCTTTCCAACCCCCTATGGTAGTCTCTCACAAAATCAATCAACCTTCGGTTTAGACCAAGAAAACTATTAAAAAATGCATTCATACCTTCGCAACGCTGCGTACTCCTTACGCCCGCAAAAAAATGACCCTGTAAATTCGCTTCTGCCTACGCCTCTTATCATACGCACATGCTACCCAAATGTTATCATCTAGACCATGTTCAATGACCATTTTGTTCCACTCAACCTCAAAATCATTAACGGAGAACCTGAGGGACATTAATCTATTGAACGTCGTTTTAAAATCTTGTAGGCTCACGTTCTGGGTTGCATTTCATAGTAGATGCCACTTGCACAGTCGATGAGAGACATGTGGGAACACGGTTGCGATCGCTGCTATCATTGCTCTGTCTCCATCAGTTACAATGGATATAGGCATCTTATTATCTATCGCAATGAGAAATATGTTCAACACCCATATCTAAGACTCCGTCGTCTCGGTTTGTATGAGTGCAACCCCGCAGATACATGTGTTTCGGTGGTTGTTAGACCCCGCCAGGAGAACAAGAGGAAATCGATACGCATTGGTTTTGTATGTGGCATCAAAAATCAGTACGTTACCAAATACCGCAAATTCATCTTTTGACCGCCCATCCGTCCAAAACAACTTGTCCAACCTCTTATTCTCGTCCACCGTGTACTCGAAAAAGAAACTCGGGTCACCCTCTAATTTCCCCAAAAAATAGCCTATAGCAACCTTAGCATCCCCTTCAACAATTTTCTCACTTCGTTCACGGTCCAAGTAATTGTATAAATCTTTTCTCATGAATCCTACCGAATGATACCCGTCAGTCAGATAGTTATAATGATCCATAACCCTACACGGTCATATTCCAGCTCTAGTCATTGACTGGGCTCCAGCGCCATGTCCATTATCTACTTTCCGGTGAGAATGGAGGTGTAACACCGCATATATGGGTACCTACTCGTGTGTGTGCTCCTCGTGAAATAATGTGACCATATAACGCCTGGTTGCTCTGTTAAGCTTGATGTGAAGCTTGGCCTTACACTCACATCTAGTTAAGTCTCGATGTTCTCTCTGCCGATTTTCCCTTTCTAAGTATTTTTCTATTCGGACACCTTCTCTGTAACAAACATATAACCTATTCACTATTTGACCAGTTATTTCATCTTTATGCACCGTGTCTTTTCTAATGCTAAAACCAGCTGCACGTGCATAACTGTTGTAAAATTGAAATGCTTCATCCTCTTATGCGAATGTCATGTTCAATATATCTTCTTTACTTAACGAACTGATATCAAAAGAAGAGGAATCCATCGAAGCACTATCCATCTTTATAATACTACGGCTTTCGGAAGATTAGCTACCTGTTATGATGAGTAAGTTACAGCAAATTATACTGCTGTTTATTTACTATAAAAAGTTTACGCTAATAATCGATTATAAACGTGAAGGACTGTACATGCACCAAATATTTTATGTAAAATATGATCCATGCAACATAGTAAAGCCACTCTATGCAAAATATACATCCATATAATACTATGGTTGTCCGAAGATTAGCTACGTATTACGATGAGTAAATTACAGTAAGATATACTTAGTGCACTTATTAACGTACTTCAACAAATAAAATGGGCATACACAACGTAAGCACTAACATGATATATAGTATTCATTTTTCTTTTTCCCTCTCAACTTATCCGATCTATTACATCACATTTCTTCTATACACAAATTTCATCTATCCACACGTTAAATTTATACAGCTAGCATAAATCTTCCTCATTAATTCCCATTAATTCAATCCTTCATTCATTACCCTTCCTTGCATTGTGGTAGTTGTGTTTGGGGTTGGTAAGCAGGGTTAATTCATGTGAGTGGATTTGACATATTGCATTCGGATATGATAACGTAGGAAATTTGAATCTGGCAAGGACATGACATTCCTTCAATTTTTTGCTTTTAGATACGATTTCTGAGAGTTGTAGTTATTGCATTCATCAACTATTTAATAATTTTTTATCGCTATTAGGAAAGGTCATGCCAATTAGAAGTACGATTTCAATTATGATTGTTATTTTTTTTTTCATTTCTATTTTTTCCACTATCTATTTTTTACACTATCCAGATTGCCCGGTTAGACAACAACCCCACGAACCAACTAGGATGACCATTGGGGTCCCGTTTTCATCAACTACTTAACCATTTTCATCGCTATTACTGTGGTTCATGCCTAAATTACTGCAAGAAGGATTTAAATTACGAGTTCATCATTTTTGCCATTTCCTAAGATACTTTAAATTGGGGATTAATGGGAGGCCTAAATGTAATCCCGTAAAATGTAACTAGTGAGATCGAACTCACAACCTCTAGCATGCTTAGCAATTAATATTACCACTAGACCAATATACGATTCCCGAGAAGTAGTATTGTCGCGACCATTTTTTATCAACTACTTAACCGTTTCCATCTACAACAATTCATGTATAAATTACTGCAAAATGGATTTAAATTACGACTTTCATCGTTTTTTTCCATTTCCTACAAAAATAGTTATTTTTATTATTTTAGTTTTATATATGTATTGGAATTTTAAAATTATAAATATAAAAATATGAAAAAATTACATTAAACAAACTATTATAAAAATAGATAAGAAAAATTATATTATTTAAAATTTACATTCGTAAGACCATTGCATGCCGTAACTTGAGATTTGTAATTATTTGGCATAAATACTTCAATTTTACTATTGATTATAGTGGATTTAAGAGATTTGTTAGTTATTTTAATTGTACTTCAAAAAATTTCAAATAACATTATTAAGAATAAATTTTAAATATTTGCAATTATTATTATATGTGACATGTGATTAAAAAAAAATTATAATAATAATTACAAACTCACTAACACAATGAAGAGTTCTTTTTCAATTCTTGCTCTCATACATAATGGTTAAGTCGTAATTTATTTTAAATACTTGAGAGTCATTACCATAATATTATTTTTAATATTTAACGGCAAGCAATAAACTTGAATGTATAATTAATATTTAAAATTTATTTAAGACCTATATGTATATTTATCATTACTATAACTTTAATTTATATTTTAAAGTTGTATGATTCAAACTAACTTTAATTCTTAAGATTTAAAAGAATTAAGTCTTACTTTTCTTTCATCAACTATTTAACCATTTTTATCGATATTACAACATTTCATGCCTAAATTACTACAAGCACGGTTTAAATTACGATTTTCATCCCTTTTTTTCAAACATAATTTAGCGGTTCTACTTTCATCAAACTACCATTATCGTTTTATCAAATGGTGTGATGCCTGCAGTAAAAAAGGCAGTTACATTTCAATTGGTATTAGAAAATAGCACCATTTCATGAATGATTATGTTTATTTATTAAAGACAAAATTGGAGAATATGAATGGACACACCCTTTCAATTGTGTCTTTCCAACATTTATAAATACGGAAACTCACCAAGTTATTTTTAAAGGGCCATTATTTTGAAAATGGAAAAAAAATGGCTTCATACTTTGATACTATCCCTAACCACTTAATCAGTGAAATTCTCTCTCGTGTTGGTTCACATTCTGCTATGGATCTTATTCATGCCAAAACAAGGTATAATACAATTTTGTTGGAATGAACTTTATTTTACTTCTTTACTAACCCAACAATTTTTTACACAGTTGCAAGTTGTTAAAGAACATCAGTGACGAACAACGTATACAAACATGCCACAATGAAAGAGATTCCAATCATCTCTTGGGGGCCATTTAACAGTCCACACCGTTCAATGGTTTCATTCGTAGAGAGGTGCTATGATAGTGAAAAATCTAGAAGCTTTTTACAGAAAATGAGTGGTAAACATTGCAAAAATATTAATATGAACTTTTTTTTAAAAATAATTACCGCCCACTTCACATGTGTATATTTTCATATAGATTGAATAAATTAAATATACCATGTATGAATGGATCGCAGGTTGAGTATTTTTATGAAAGGAGACAAGATGTTGCACTTGATTGTCTGACAAAAGCCACTGAATCTGGACACGTTGGGGCATATTATGTGCTTTCTATCATCCTAATCATTCAAGATAATGCAGCCAAGGAAAGAGGGATGTTGATGCTTAGCGAAATAAGGAGAGCAGTACCAGAGCATCGCATGGAATTGAAATCAATTCTGAATAGGCTATGGCTATAATATCCATATTTTAAGGGACAAAGACCGACTTGTTGCACCAAACAACACGTGATCAGCAAATCGAATTGGCTTAAGATCATAGACGAAGAGAACGAAGACATAAATTATGATACTTGTTTCTGTGACAGAGAGATTTATATATTATTTCCAGTTTGAGTTAGATAAGTAGTGTTTGATAATGTTTATGTTGTAATCTTAATGTGCAATTTTATTGATAATGTTTATGTTGTAATCTTAATAAGCAATTTTAATAAGTCTGTAATATATTTGATGGACATTTCTTCTTATGAGCAAACGAACCAACCAACCCAAAGCCCAATCAAAACCATTAGTTTGAATAACTATCAAGCCCAGGCCCAAATGTAATATGTCCATTTTCGTAATTTGCGTTTCTCTTGTCTTTATGCTTGAGCCCAATATGGTCTTTTGCAGCAGTCCTTTTTGGTCATTTACACTATATTTTGTCTTTAGTGAGTATTATTTTATGAAATAAACATGATGGTATATTAGACATTTCTTCTTATATAAGAGGATATATTTGACATTTTACATATTTCTATTGCTCATCACCGCAGCTTGACATGTCCACATGTCCAAATCTTGTTATGTTGGCTATCCTATCATGAATGGCAGAATTACCACTGACAGTTAGTAGAATTTCCCCCATCTTAGAGTCCCTAAACTTATGAAGTCTCATTGAGCGATGGTCTTTTCACTCTGCATTGAATTACTAAAACTGACTTTTATCTCCAGTAGAGTGGTGATACCAGATAAACAAATATTTTAGATTTTCGTCATCTTATTTAAATAAAGCCTTCTTTCTTTGCTGAGGTTTCTTTGAGTTTTTCAATAATAATGGAAGATGGTATTATAGTTGTATTGCATAGACATCTGGTCGCACAAATTATATAGTGTCGCAAATAACTACTCCAAGTATTGTGCTTACATCTACCATTTTAAATACGAATGAAGAAAAACATGATCGGACATGGAGACAAATGGATCCCCTTCCATTTTATTATTCGAGTATGTGACATCGACATTAGCTTATGTGTTGATTTTTTTATTTTTGGTCAAAGACTAGTAACATTAAAGAAAGCTTTATTGATTGCTTGCTATTTCATCTCTTAACGGCTACCGATAGCCTATAGTCCAAACATCAATTCTTAAAGCCAATTTCTTGAGGTAAAAGACCCCTTGATGTGACACCAATGCAAGTACTTGTAAATGGTCGCCACGTCTTCTCTTATTGAACAATTAAGTAGTATTTTATGCGAACTTGTTGTAGCAAGTTAATTGGAGTTTGCGTCATTAAAATTAATATATAAATCAAATAAATATCTCTTAAATATAATTAAGTTTTTTTAGAAGAGACTCAATTTACATAATATAAAAAATTAACAAAATATCAATTCAAATTTTATCGTCAATCGGTTTAAAAATAATATATTCAGGTTTGTCAATTTGTAATTGTCTAACCACTCCCACCCTTCTCTGATTTATAGACAAATATTGAACCTGGAGAGTTAAGTGAACCTTAAACGTCAATAATTATCATAAATCTAAGTTTTTCCTACCCGGTGCCTGTTGAAGAATGAGCTACAGTGAGCCCATGGCGTCGTTCTCATCGACATCTTCTCGATCCTCGCCCGTTCATTTATCTGATCGTAAAGAAGTAGTCATCAAGATCAATGGCAAAGAATCCACCAAAGAGACACAACCATCCTTTTCTCAACCTCAACAACATAGCAATCTTAGTACCAGCAAACATGTTGCAGCACATGATCAAGTTCTGAAGGAAAAAGCAATAGCTACTGGCAACACTAACAGGAACAAAGATTTTGAGTTCGTAAAGGAATCTGCATCCACGTTATCGCGACGCTCTTCGTCATCTGCAATGGCGAAGAGCACAAACAATGGCCAGATATTGCAGAAGGGAGGAAACGTTTCGTTTAAGGAGAATGTAGCAGCCGAGCCGGTTCGCCTCCGGTCTAATCTTGGAGGCAAAGGAGGCGGGAATGGTGGAGAACATGAGGAAGTTTTACTATGCAGCTCGAATTCAACTTTCAGACAAAATTCTAGTCTGTTAAGGACCAAGAGCAAGTCCAGGTTGATGGACTCCCTGGAGGAAGATCAACACCAGCCCAGAAGGGAGTTTAACAGAAGAAGCAGCGAAATCAGCGACAAGGATGATGACCCTTTCCTGGAGGAAGATTTTCCAGTGGATTACAAGAAGATGGAGCTCAGTCTGCTGACAATGCTGGAGTTACTGATCCTGATTTTGCTCATTGTGGGATTAATTTGCACACTTACCATACAAGTTTTGAAGAAGAAGTCTATTTATGAACTCGAGTTGTGGAAATGGGAAGTGATGGCTCTGGTTTTGATCTGTGGGAGGTTGGTTTCCGAACTGGGCGTAAAGATCGTCGTATTCTTCATCGAGAGAAGTTTTCTTTTAAGAAAACGGGTTTGTTATTTCGTGTACGGATTGAGAAAGCCTGTTCAGAATTGTGTTTGGTTGAGTTTAGTTCTGATTGCTTGGGTATGTATTTTTGATAACAAAGTTAATGAATTGACTAATCAGAAAGTGTTGCCTTATGTTACCAAGATTTGGGTGTGTTTGTTGGTGGGAACGTTCATTTGGCTTCTGAAAACGTTGCTGGTTAAGGTTTTGGCTATGTCGTTTCATGTTAATACCTTTTTCGACAAAATTCACGAGTCGTTGTTTAATCAGTATGTGATTGAGACGTTATCAGGTCCGCCATTGTTTGAGAATCAAGAAGATCAACAAGGGGAGGAGAATATTAAGGCTCAGAATAATCAAACCGAGTCTTATTCCACCGGGTATCAGAAAATTCAGGACACGGGACCTGGAAAAATGATTGGAAACACGCCCAGGAAGAGTTCTGTGTTAACAAGGGTGAATTCGAGTAAGAAGGAAGAGGAAGAACAAGGCGTGACAATTGATCAATTGCACAGGTTGAATCAGAAGAATGTATCGGCCTGGAAAATGAAGAGGTTGATACATCATGTTAAACGAGGGATGCTGTCAACTTTTGATGAACAGTTAAGGGAATCAATACGGCAAGATGAGTCTGCAGTGCAGATCACAAGTGAAAACCAGGCGACAGTTGTAGCGACAAAGCTATTCAACCAGGTGGCTAGGCGAGAACCCGGGTAAGTTCTTTTAACTATAAACGAGCAATAAAATACCAGTTGTCACGGTCCAAGTCTAAAATCCAAGCTCGTAAGTCAAAATTAGCGTTGCAAGTTTAAGAATAACTATTTGAGCCTTATTTCCTTTAGGCTAAGCTATTACTTAAACTAACAAAATTCTTGTCATGTCTCGTACCGATATGAGACATTACACCAGTTTCTTGGCAGCATTTGATCAACTACTTCAACGTGATGGTTTTTATGTTATTGGTACTCCTATGTTGTTGGCTATGTAGTATCTGCAATATAAGAATCAAGAAAAAAATTTGAGCTGGCCATATAAATCAAACCAAATCTTATCAAAGTTTTTGTTGATTTTTTCATCTATTTTGGATTTCGTGCTATTTCAGATACATGTGCTTGGATGATTTGATGGACTACTTGAGAGAAGACGAGGCTTTAAAGACCATGAGCCTTTTCGAAGGAGCAACAAATAACAAAAGAATTAGCGAAGAAACCTTTATGGATTGGGTGGTAGGTTATTTTATTCTCATGTACTGTTTTCCCCCTTGATATTAGTCTTATGGGAGTTGATTCGAAAAGCGAAAAATAAAAATTGAGCGCTGCTATATATTACACGGGTGATATTCGAAAAGGGAAAAAAAAATATTCAATTTGTACAACATATTCAACTAAATTAACTTTATCTTGAAGATTGAAAAATCTTTTATACATTTGACGAAGGTCAAGCTGTGATGTGGGGGTCATCCCCATGCTAGAGCTTGACTGGTCCGCTAGATGTATGCAATAATTTTTCCTTGAAAATCCTTCTTTTTCTCCCTAGAAGATAACAATTTATTCAAAATGTAGAATGTGATCAAGTTTTATTATGTCTAATATATGTCTCGAACAGTCAAGTAGATGCTAAAATTCTATGGAATAAAATGCATATTTACCTCTTGTAATTTTTCAAAATTGTATATTAAACCCCGTATTATTTTAATTAGCAGGAAAAGACTCGTATTTTTCGTTCTTGTCACAAAATTTAGTCCTTTTTTTTTTGCAGGTGAATGTATTTAGAGAAAGAAGGGCTCTTGCATTGTCTTTAGACGACACAAAAACTGCTGTGAAAAAACTTCATCAAATGTTGAATTTTGTTGTGGCTGTAATCATATTGGTCATCTGGCTTCTCATACTTAAAGTTACAACTAGAAATTTCTTCATTTTTTTAAGTTCCCAACTTCTATTGGTAGTCTTCGTGTTTGGGAACACATGTAAAACTACATTCGAGGCAATCATCTTCGTGTTCGTAATGCATCCTTTTGACGTGGGTGATCGTGTTGAAGCTGACGGGGTATTGGTAAGAATTTATGCATTTACTTTCTTTTTTATTTTTGTTTTTTTACTGATGTGAAAGTCCAGTTGGCGGAGTTCAATCATCAAATTATCTGATAAAAAGTGTGCCCCTACACATTCACCAGGTTAGTCAAGGGCGGTACTCCAAATCAATAAAGCGTGTCGAACCCGCGATCTCGCAAGAATAATTTTACCTCACTACCATTAGACCATGCCTTGAAGGCTACTTTCTTTAATTTGTTGCAAAACCTAGGCACACTTTGTACTTAGATTTATGGATTTGGATTCCTTAATACTGTTATATGGTTACAAGGAAGATCTTTAGTGGTGAAGTACTAATGACATATAAATAATGAAATGATTTTGACCATCGGGGCGGACCCATATAAAAGTCAATAGGAGTGACAGTCTCTATTAACCCTGAGAATGGAATCATTAGAGTAAGTTGAAATTACATTTTTTTTAAAGTGTTTTAAATGTATTTTTAGGTTAAAAAATTAATTTAGCCTGTAATAAGAAATAATTACTTATATATGAGTATTAAATTATATAATTTAGTTATCACTAAATATAAATTTTAGATCTATCTCTGTAACCATTAACGTCGACACCAAATCCCTTCAGACTTGGAGGAGGAGTGAATATGCTAGGTCAGGAGTTCGTAAATTGTGTGCAAATCAAATTACTGTATCGTTCACTACCATTGAGATCTTAGACTTACACGATTTCTTTCTAAATGTTAATTCTTTTTTAGATGTTGAAACTAATAGACTTGTGTAATTGTTTTTCAGATGTTAGTTGAGGAGATGAATATATTGACAACTGTTTTCTTGAGGTATGATAATCACAAGATTATATATCCCAACAATGTGTTATCCACGAAGCCAATATTGAATTACAATCGCAGTCCACATACTAGGGATGCAGTTGACTTTTCTATCCACATCTCAACTCCTGTGGACAAGATTGATAAAATGAAGCAGGAAATAACAAGGTAAGTCTAAATTAAAATGCATTAAGTATCACTTTTTTTTACAAACATCGGGTGTACGGTATGAATACTCATATAAGTGTGCATTGGTGTGTATTTGACTTATGCGCCCCTACATGCAATATGCTCGTCATCCAATGGTCGATGCAGCGTACACCTAGGATGTGTACAATTTTTTTTTTGTTGTTGTTGTTGTCTCTACCTTTGTCTTGTTTAGTTTAGGTCCTTTTAGGAACCATTTACATGGTAAAATCCAATATAATTGACCTCTTTTTAACATCTATATTTGTATTCATCATTTAGTTTATATCTTGGAATTATGAACAATAAATGAATCTCAATGTCATATGGTCTTGAAAAATTTTCAAAAAAAATCACAGATAGTCGTCTTCATTCTCCACGAGAATTTGGAAAAGGGTACGAGAATGAAGAAAAAAGGTGGAGACAGGATAAGTATTAAGGTGACATTTTTAAGTAATAGTCCACGAGAATTTGGGGAAGGGTAGGGGTGGGGAACGGGGGAAAAGGGAGGTAGAAACGGGACAAGTATTGAGGTGACCTTTTTAGGTAATAGAATAAGGCATGAAAGTAGATCTCTCTACCTCAAATTCGCTCCATTACCATTCCTAACTTTACTACTTTCTGGATTCTGCTTTGTCATGTGCTTTTGCTACTACACTTGCAGGTATGTTAATGACAAGAGTGACCATTGGCACCAAGATCCTAAGGTATTCATAAAGGATATAGAGGACATGAATAGGATAAAATGGTCAGTGTGGCCTATACACACAATGAATTTTCAAAACATTGGTCAGAGATGGCTGAGAAGAGCTCTTCTGATTGAAGAGATGATCAAAATCTTCCAAAAGCTTAGTATCGAATATCGCATGCTGCCATATGATGTGAATGTAAGAAACATGCCACCTTTAACTTCAAGTAGACTTCCCTCAAATTGGACAGCTTCAGCTTGAAGATCAAGGTATCTTCCCATGGACTAGTTAGATTCCCGGATCCTCTCTACCGTCATGACGTTATAAAAGAGATTCAATAGTGTTGACGTATCCAAATTATTAGTTCATCGTTATTGGATCTTGATCACTACCATTGGATCCTTGATAATATTGTAACATTATAATGAGGGAATCCAAATTCAACACCCATGACCAATCCATATGGAGCCTTCTGGATAGAGGAAGAGAGGGTTTTGATTGAGGTTAAATTTATTTCAAATGAACCCCCAATTTGTGTGCATGTATAAAGTGTATTCCCAATTTCTATATTTCTAATATCCATCATGAGCTATGTAATCTGTTTAAAGCAGACCTGGAGCCTGTTGGAGTAAGCTATATTTGTATTTTTTGTTTTAATGCAATGCATTTCATTTCTTTGAACCACATATTTGAAAATGAATTAGTTATCCATAAAGATCAAGAACGTTTTCTTATAGTTCCGCTTCTTGTTCAAAAAATAAAGAAAAAATTATCAGAAACTGCCGGTTGGGTTGGTCCGACAAAGAAAGGCATGGGACTCTTTGGGCATTGCTTGAGTTGAGTTAAGTAAAAATTGGCTACCTAGAAACTAAACAATAAACATGAAAACTTCCCTCTTAAAACCACTAATAAATTATTTTTCTACTTTTTATTTCATTCTTAATTTGAGATTCTAGTTCTCAATAACATATTAAAGCAATCATTAGAGTCCATGTAAAAGAGACTATTTCTACCATATTGTTGGTTATGCTTTTTGATCGTGTCCAAGTTTTTCAAACCATACTTTTCTTCGAACATTTCGACGATTTGTTGAATCTTATTAGGTGAGGGTATCCTCATATGTTCAGATTTTCACTATATATATGTACATATATATATATATAAAGTGTAGCCCCAATGATTTGATTATTTCACTCTATTTATGTATATCGAAGTTCTGCAATTAAGTTTTCAGTTATACTTTTCAAATTATTACCAATCGATATACAATGTATGTTGTGAGGTGTTAGGTGAAACTTTTATAGTATGTAAATTTTGTGTCCATTGAATTTAGAGTACGATAGAGATTAATTTTTAATCTTTATTTTTTAATAACAAAATGTGAAATTTAGAAGAAATTGTATACGTGATAAGTGTTAAGACAGTCATGGGTTCTATCTTAAAATCAACTAATGTCAGGTGGAGTAATTGAAGATCTTATAAGGTGATATTTGAATTTCATTTTTTTTATGTGGGAGGAATATATATTCCAACACCTTTTTTACATGTGACCCGGAGAAATCTGAGAATGGAGAGCTAACATTGAGGGAAACGAGTCAACAAGAAACAATACATAAATGAGTCATATGTGAATATATATGGTTGGATCAAAGACCAAACTCTAATGTTTTTTATTGAAGATTGTAAAATAATTCTAGTCAACCATAAGGGATTTCGAGTGAAACATCTGTATAAGAAAACAAATCATTGTATTGATTAGTTTTTCAATGATGATATCAGTCAATCACTTGGTGTGAACATTGTGGAAGACGTCTCCACATCAGTCGCTTGTCCTTCTTAAAAAAAATAAAAAGCGTGAAATATCTTTTAAAATAGGGTTTTAAATTTAGCACACTTATACAAATGTTTGGACACGAGTCATCATCAAACTGGTTAAAATATTAATGGAAACAAATACAAGATTTTCCTATAACCAATAAAATAGAAGTCATCATACAAAATCCACATTCCAATCTCGGAACGACATTTATCCTACACCAATAAGATAGAGATCATTGTACAAAATATTTTTCAAAGTAATAAGAATGCCCACATTCCAGTGTCCGAAAAAGTATCACGAGGAGATTGGAATGTGGATAGTCCTATTATAGATTGGATCTCTTACATCATAATACACATTATTTATAAATGAGTGACAGTCGGATTTGAATCTACATCTTGTTGATATCTTATATCATGTAATTTGGTTCTCTTATATAAAAGATACCGATGAACTTATTTGAAATTATATCACATTGGATTCATTTCAACTTTCAAATTCTATGGTGCAGCGGCACTTCCTAAAAACCTAAAGCATATTCCAAATTAATCAAGGACCACAATAAATCACTAGATCGAAAGCCCAACCTTTCCCGCCCTTCACTAAGCTATCTCGCGTTATTACTTATATCTGACCATTCCACTTAACTCTCAAAAGATAAAATCTTAATATTTCAAAAAAAAAAATATTTCATATATTTATTGACTTCAACAATGACACTCCAATGGTTACTTTACAAATTCATGTAACATCAAGGACTCTTTGACCTCAAGAAATTAGATTTAAAAATTTATCTGTGGGCTAGAGGTTATATTTATTCGTTAATTGATGAAATAGCAAGCAATCAATAAACTTTTCTTTAATATATTCGTCTATGAAGAAAAAATGAAAAAAAACTAATCTGCACCACTAAACGTATGTTGATGTTACATATTCGAAAAATAAAATGGCAAAGGATCTATTTGTCTTTGTTTCCGAGCATGTTTATCCTTCATTTCTATTTTTAAATGGTAGATGTAAGAATCAACAACATAATATTTGGAATAGTTATTTATAATACTGTGCAATTGTACGACAAAATGTCCATATAATATAGACATAATATCGTTACTTATTCTTATTAAAAGAAACTCAAAAAAAATTCAAAAATAGAAGAAAACTTTATTTAGTAATAACAATAGATGCTTAGAATATTTGTCCTCTCTTTTGTATTACCATAACATCAGCTTTAGTGATCCAACACGAAGTGAAAAAGCCATTGCTTAACGAGACTTCATAAATTCAGGGACTTAAAAATAGAACAGTACACAAAGAGAAGACGCAACATTATGAGCTATTGATATTGCAATCACACTTGTGTTTTTTTTTTTTTGTTGCTAGAGCATTACTAATTGGCCTAAGAATTAATTCACCTTTCTTCTTGTGCGCACTTACATCGACACTATGAGCACGAGATTAGAAAAAAATTGCACCAACAGTTTCTATTGTTTTTTCAAAATTTTAAACTCGTTTCTATTTTTCAAAATTAATTAATTTAATCTTATAATTTTTCAAAAAAAATTAAATTTGTCTCTATTGTTCCAAATTAATCAATTTAGTCTTTATTATTTCTAAAAAAAATCGTTTGCGTCCTTGCCTAAATTGGTTTAATTAAAACTTTTTGAAGAATAATAAAAATTAAATTAATTTTCTTTTAAAAAATAATAGAGACAAACTTAAAATTTTAAAAAAAATAATAAGAACCAAGCAAATTTTCCTTAATTACATAAGCTGAATTATATGGGCAGTGAATACACAATTTCTTATAAAGTCACATGCAATAATTAAAGACATTGTGCAATTCAAACCTCTTAAAATCTTTTCGTAAAATTTCAAGTACTAAAAAAAGGGAACTGTTCTAAAAACTAGCCAACTGGTGCATTATGTGACGCCCGAGATTTAGCCATGCATTCAATTACTGTTGCATCCCTTGTTTGTGCATTTACTTCTATGCTTTACTAACTGACTTCTGTAACTTCTATTCACTCCATTTTTAAACTGCATTCTATTAGTGAATTACCATTTTTATTAAATCATATTAATTGTTAAAGTAGTGAAAAAAATGTGCAATTGAGCTAGAAGCGATAAGAGAGCTCGTTTAGAAAATGATTTTTGTAGTTGAATGAATAGTGTTATGTAACATAATTTAGAGATTTAATTAGTTAGCTTATACTTTACACTTTAGGCTCATATTTAAGCTAGCAACGCGCATTTTAGAAGGCCACTTAAGCAACCACTTGACCCCACCTTTTATAAAACTAACACAACACACATATTAGATCATAATAGCAAAACAAAAAAAAAAAGAAGCAGCAGTGAATAGTGCCTGGAACCCGACAGCCCTCCCCTTGCATTTGGGTGAATTTTTCATCTTCAATTCTTCACTTCAAGCCAAGCCAAGCTAGGAGCACATAGTTTAGGGTGTTTACAAGCCTCCTGAGAGCTCCTTCGCGCATTGGTGAGGGATTTCATGGCTTATTTTCGCATTTCTAAATAGTTGCTATTTTCTTGATTTGTTGAAAATGTGTTCAAATGCTATTGTATTGACTATCTATACTATCATACCTTGTATATGAATGCTAGAGAACATATTTGAGCCATCGTTTCGCTTTTTAAACGGTTGGAATCGTTAGTTTGATTCATGAGGTGAATAGTGACGTTTTTTTTAGGGTTTTGTGTAATTGCTCGAATTAGCTTGATTCAATGCTCTTAATAGATGCCTTAGGTGCTAATAAAAGTAGTCTAATAGCCCCGTGCACTTGCATTGCTCTAGAATCGCATAAAACGTGAAATAGCTAACTTTAACAAAGGGGTTTCGGGGTTAATGCGAATCCAGGTGGATTCGGGCTTCACTTCTAGTAATCTTAGGCTACCTAGGTGCTATAGAAGCTTTGATAACCCTTGTTTGAAGCCCGGATAAGGTATGTGTAGTTTAAAGCCATAAAAGGGATTTTGGGGCTTTCGGGGTGATTGCGTGCGATTGAATGAGTTAGGGGGTTGAGAGGGCTCCTTGAGGGTTAGTTAGATGGTTGGGAGAGTTTTCCTTTGAAATTGAATCATTAAATTGGGATTGGAAGAGAAATAGTGTGAAAAACAAAGGGGTTTAAGTGCAATTTTCAGTTGATTCACGCTTCTACGACCATGGCATGACTCCTTGGGTGTTTATATGTGGTTTCAAGTTGATTTGGAGCTTTTGGTATGATTCTATGCTTATCTTGTATATGTCCCTTTGTAAAACTGCTTATTTGCTTATATAATTGTTTCTATTCTAACTGTATCGAGGTCAACCTACTTTGTTGATCCTCCTATGTGTTATTGCTTATATTATTGATATTAACTTTCCATTGTAAAGTGCATTGCATAGTGGTTGCGCAATCATAGTGTCAGGGGCGGATGTGTTGAATATCGGCTGGGCGGCAGAGGGCTTGCCGGTGGATATTCAAACTCCGTGCCCTAGTCCCTCATTCGCCTGGTCCGGAGATTGCCAGGGGATGTTGGGTCGTAGGATTATCGGGGTACATCCGGAGTACACCCACTGGAGTGTTTGAGGTTATGCCGGCTTATCGTGATAGTGATCGTGGTTCGTGGATCGTGAATGAAGACCAGTGAAGATTGGTGTATAGGGGTTATGTGAAATGTATCCTTTTAAATGGGTGGTTATTCAAGCTATCATTGTTTTTTTAATTGTCTAATTGTTATTGTTGTTTAACTATATTACCTGTTGCATTGCACGCCCCGGGACTAAATCCCTCACTAGGCAACAGTGGTTGCTCATACCTCGATATATGTTTCAGGAGACGCTGAGGGTGATCCCTAGCTTGTTGAGGTAGTAGTGGAGGAGGAAGAGGTGCAGTTAGAGCCTTTGCCCTAGTTGCTGTGTGTTGTTCTGAGGTGGCTGTGCCTTCTTGTTTCTATTTGGTACTTGTGTATCTATTTTGTGGCCTAAGGGCTTTGTTTATGTTGGTTGTTGTAAGAAGTTGAAGGATAGTTGAATATGGTGTAGATTTGGAAGCCTATGTTTTGTAATAATTTAGGTTTCTACTTTTATTCACTTTGCATGCTTGGGAGTGAATGGCTTATTGTAGAATGTTTTATCTTTTAAGCACATTTTAATGATATCCTAGAAGGTCATGGCTATTAGATTATGTTGTAAACAAAGTTACTTGCATGTTTGTGTGGTTTTAGAACTGTTGTTTGCTTCAAGGCTCGGATGGCCATGAATCTATAAATATTTGGCCATGAAAAGTTTGTTTATCTTGTGGTTACCTTATTTGAGAGTTTACAGGTTTTCAGAATGTCCATGGTACAGGGAAGACTCTGTCCGTGTGTCGAGTCCGGACTTAACCTTTAGCTTGGGGGTTGGATCGGGGCATGACATTTAAGTGGTATCAGAGCTATAGATTGCATGAAGCCGGGTTAAATTTCTCGGTCTGTGGGTAGAGATTTGTTATGTGACTTTGTGATTGTATGAATCTGTGATTTTTGATTTGTCTAAGTGAAATTTGAATTAGGAATGAACCTGCTAGCATGAAAATGGAATATCAAGAGTCTAGAATGTCAAGTATGATCTAGTGACTTATGTATACTTCAAGAATGTAGAATATTCATATGAACTTCTATATACTTGACTTTATGTGAATCTATTTGAACTTTTCTTTATGTGTTTACTTATGAATTGTATATATACATATATATACCTGTCATAACACTTTGCATTCTAGCTATTCGAGATGGGGCCCCGCCGTCGTACTGAGAATCAGAATGTCGATAGAGAACCGGAAGAGGTTCATGGGCAAGAAGCCGGATTGGCAGGTAATGCACCCCCAGTTCAGGAACCGAGTACGACACAGATCTTAGCCTCAATGGCCACTGCTATGAACACCATCGCCCAGTTTGTGGCATAGCAGGGTCAGACAGGGGTTGTTGGAGGTAATTAGGCTGCGAGAGCCGGGGGTAGTACTACTACCGGAGGTAATCTGTATGACCGGTTTATTCATCATGGGGCCTACACTTTCTTAGGAGAATCGGATGATATGAAGGCTGAAATGTGGCTGAGGAAGTTTGAAAGAGTGGCAGCAATACTCGAGTGCCATGATGATAGGAAGATTACTTATGCCACATTCCTTCTAGAAGGTGACGCTGAAGATTGGTGGCATACTATCAGTGAGAAATGGGAAGCCGAAAGGGTTCATCATTCGTGGGCTGACTTCGTCCAAGAATTCCGAGACAAGTACATATCGGTGGTTACCCGCGAGAGGTGTCAAACAGAGTTCATAAACTTAAAACAGGGAAGTATGACAGTGGATCAATATGAGGCTACTTGTACCAGGCTTTCCCGTTATGCGCCAGCCTTGATATAGCCAGAGGACATAAAGATCCAGAGATTTATCCTGGGATTGAGAAGGGATATTATGCTAAATTTGTCTGCGAATGATTTCCCTAATTATGCTGCAGTAGTCTGAGCCGCCTCGAGATATGAAAAACGCAAGGCCGATGTGTTAGCCGAGACCAGTCAAGCGAGTAAGCGGTTTCAGTCTCAGAGTCAGGAGTACCAGGGACAGGCTATATCAGTTGGGCAGAGTACACAGCCGAGGCAGACTCAGAGTTATACAGGGCCTACTCAGACTCAGGCACGACCAGTTCAGAGTCAGACTCAGAGTCAATTCCGTCCAGCAGTATCCCGTTCGCAGCAGGGTAGTTCAGCTACCTCTACTTACAGAGCTCCTTCGGGAGGCACTGCTCTAAGACGTCACCAGCAGTGCAGCTTCTGTCAGCGTCAGGGCCACACTGAGGATGTTTGTTGGAAGAAACAGAACAAGTGTACAGGTTGCGGCAATGATCAACACAGGGTTAAGGACTGTCATAAATTTAAGAACTCTAGGGGTCAGACGTCAGCTCATAACTCTTAGACCAGGGCACCAGCTGCAGCACCACCCCCACGAGGTCAGGCCCGTGTTTTTGCTTTGGATGCTGAGGAGCTTCCGGATACGACCACTGTGGTAGAAGGTATTTTTCTTCTTAATGATCAATCAGTTAAGGTTTTAATTGATTCCGGGGCTTCGTATTCATTTATTACACCTATTTGTGCACAAAATGCTAAGTTGAAACATGATAAATTGTTGCATGATATTGTGGTTTACACTCCTATGGGGCCGAAGTTTGTTACCAAATCTATCTGTAAGGCATGTAATATTTATATTCAAGGTCGTGTTTTTCCTGTCGATTTAATTATTCTACCTTTCCGCGACTTTGAAATTATATTGGGGATGGACTGGTTAAGTAAATATTATGCCCAGCTTGATTGTAGAAAGAAGATTGTGTATCTAGAAATGCCCGACCAACCTGTACTTAAAATAGTTGGTAGTAGAAAATCTACGGGAACTCCTATTATTTATTCTATTAGAGCATCTAAATTATTGAGCAAGGGTTGTGAGGCTTATCTTGCATATTTGATTAATCAACCTGTGGATCAATTGAAATTGAATGATGTACCTATCGTGAGGGAGTTTCTGGGGGTCTTTCCTGAGGAATTACCGGGGTTACCGCCTGATAGGGAGATAGAGTTCATGATTGACTTATTGCCGGGGATTTCACCTATCACTAGGACTCCGTATAGAATGGCTCTACCCGAATTGCAGGAATTGAAAGTTCAATTGTAGGGCTTGCTTGAGAAGGGATTCATTCAGCCGAGTTCTTCACCTTAGGGTGCGCCAGTCCTATTTGTTAAAAAGAAAGACGGATCTCTTCGCTTGTGCATTGATTATCGGGGTCTTAATCAGGTAACTATCAAAAATAAATATCCTTTGCCTTTAATTGAAGATTTATTTGATCAGTTGCAAGGCGCCAAGGTATTCTCTAAATTCGATCTGAGGCAAGGCTATTATCAGCTGAGGATTAAGAAAGATGATGTTCCTAAGACTGCTTTCAGAACTCGATATGGCCATTATGAGTTTGTTGTCCTGCCGTTTGGTCTTACTAATACTCTCGCTCCATTCATGGACTTAATGCAGAGGATATTCCATCCTTATCTGGACCAATTTGTGGTTATCTTCATTGATGATATTCTTATTTACTCTAGATCTGAGACGGAACATGAACAGCATCTCAGAATTGTGTTGCAGACTCTTCAGGAGCATCAGTTATTTGCGAAGTTTAGCAAATGTGAATTCTGGCTTAAGCAAGTTGCTTTTCTTGGCCATATTATCTCGCAAGATGGTATTTCTGTTGACCCAGCAGAGATTGAAGTTGTGCTATCTTGGAAACGACCTAAAACTGTCACGAAGATTCGTAGCTTCCTTGGTTTAGCTGGGTATTATCGGAGGTTTGTCAATGATTTCTCTAAAATCGCAGGGCCTTTAACTCAACTTACTCAGAAGAAAACAGTATTTGACTGGAGTGATAAATGCGAGGCCAGCTTCCAGGAATTGAAGAAGAGATTGACTGCAACTTCTATTCTTGTTTTACCTGAGGGTTATGATAATCTGGTGATCTATAGTGATGCTTCGAAGGAAGGTCTGGGTTGTGTATTGATGCAGAATGGCAGGGTTATTGCTTATGCTTCCAGGAAACTGAAACCTTATAAACTCAACTATCCGACTCATGATCTTGAGCTTGCAGCTATCATTCTTGCATTAAAGAAATGGAGTCATTATCTCTGGGGCAACAAGTTTGAAATCTTTACAGATCATAAGAGCTTGAAATATCTGTTTTCACAAAAAGAGTTGAACATGAGGCAGAGGCGTTGGCTGGAATTACTTGAGGACTATAACTGCATTATTAACTATCTTCCAGGTAAGGCCAATATTATTGCTGATGCTTTGAGCCGAAAGGCTACTGTTGCCAGCTTGATTATCAAGAATTGGGAATTCATGAAAGAATTATGCTTATGGAAGCCTAGTACTTCAGATTCTGGTATTCAATTCGCAAGTTTGCAGATTCAATCTCTATTATTATCCAGGATTTGAGAAGCTCAACAGGCTGATCTTTAATTGTTAAAAGTCTTAGAGAATTCAAAAGGGGGAGAGTCGGATTTTAAACTGCACGACGATGGTATTCTCAAATTCAAAGGCAGAATCTATATTCTGAGTGATGCAACTTTGAAGAAGGATATTCTTGCTGAGCCACACAGTTCTAAATATACTATCCATCCAGGCAATACTAAAATGTATAAAGATTTAAAGCAAAACTTCTGGTGGAATAATATGAAGAGAGAAATTGCTGACTATGTTGCTCGATGTCTTACTTGTCAGAAAGTTAAAGCAAAGCATCAGAGGCCTGCAGGGTTGTTGCAGCCTTTGGCTATTCCTGTTTGGAAATGGGATCATATTACCATAGATTTCGTATCAGATTTACCGAGGTCTTTGAAGGATAATGACTCAGTTTGGGTTATTGTGGATAGATTGACCAAGACTTCTCATTTCATTGCTAAAAAGAAGACTGATTCTCTTGATAAGCTAGTAGAGTTGTATATTGAGAATGTTGTCAGACTTCATGGAATTCCAAAGAGCATTGTGT
This sequence comes from Ehretia macrophylla, assembly GCA_037974665.1. NCBI lineage: Eukaryota > Viridiplantae > Streptophyta > Magnoliopsida > Boraginales > Ehretiaceae > Ehretia > Ehretia macrophylla. Next base: position 1,632,225 of record CM075774.1, read on the forward strand.
CAGATAGAGATCCCAGATTCACATCTCAATTCTGGCAGAAGATTCAGAAAGCTTTGGGCACGACTTTGAGTTTCAGTACAGCTTATCATCCTCATACTGATGGTCAATTCAAGAGAACTATCTTAATCCTCGAGGATATGTTACGGGCTTTTATTCTGGACTTCGGTAAGAGTTGGGAGAAGTATTTGCCACTCGCAGAGTTCGCCTATAACAATAGTTATCAAGCTACTATTAGTATGGCACCTTATGAGGCACTTTATGGGCGTAAATGCCGGTCTCCTCTATATTGGGATGAAGTTGGTGAAATGAAGACGGTCGACCCTACTCTCCTACCTGAAATGAACAAAATGATTGATCATGTGCAGCTTATCAGAAAAAGAATGCTGACAGCACAGAGCCAGCAAAAGAGTTATGCAGATAGACGCCGTCGTGATCTGAAATTGGCTGTAGGAGATCGAGTATTTCTGAAAATTTCTCCTCGCAAGGGTTTGATTCGGCATGGTAAAGGAGGTAAACTCAATCCTCGATATGTGGGACCATTTGAGATAATTGAAACCATTGGGGAATTGGCTTACCGTCTAGCTTTACCTCCCAGTCTGGGCAGAATCCATGATGTCTTCCATGTATCTACGCTTCGGAAGTATCAGCCAGATCCTTCTCACATACTTGAGCCAAAACTGCTAGAGATCAGTGAGATTTTGATGTACACAGAGAAACCTCTTCGGATTGTAGATCAGAAAGTGCAGGAGCTGAGGACTAAAAGCATTCCGATGGTTAAGGTTTTGTGGGATCATCACGGCGTAGAGGATGCGACGTGCGAGAGAGAGGATCAGATACGGAATCACTATCCAGAGTTATTCGCCGATTCATGTAAGAATTGCGTGGACGCAATTAGTTTAAGGGGGAGAGGATGTGACGCCCGAGATTTAGCCATGCATTCAATTACTGTTGCATCCCTTGTTTGCGCATTTACTTTTATGCTTTACTAACTGACTTCTGTGACTACTATTCACTCCGTTTTTAAACTGCATTCTATTAGTGAATTACCATTTTTATTAAATCATATTAATTGTTAAAGTAGTGGAAAAAAATGTGCAATTGAGCTAGAGGCGATAGGAGAGCTCGTTTAGAAAATGATTTTTGTAGTTGAATGAATAGTGTTACGTAACATAATTTAGAGATTTAATTAGTTAGCTTATACTTTACACTTTAGGCTCGTATTTAAGCTAGCAACGCGCATTTTAGAAGGCCACTTAAGCAACCACTTGACCCCACCTTTTATAAAACTAACACAACACATATATTAGATCATAATAGCATAACAAAAAAAAGAAGCAGCAGTGAATAGTGCCTGGAACCCGACAGCCCTCCCCTTGCATTTGGGTGAATTTTTCATCTTCAATTTTTCACTTCAAGCCAAGCCAAGCTAGGAGCACATAGTTTAGGGTGTTTGCAAGCCTCCCGAGAGCTCCTTCGCGCATTGGTGAGGGATTTCACGGCTTATTTTAGTATTTCTAAATAGTTTCTATTTTCTTGATTTGTTGAAAATGTGTTCAAATGCTATTGTATTGACTATCTATGTTATCATACCTTGTATATGAATGCTAGAGAACATATTTGAGCCATCGTTTCGCTTTTTAAACGGTTGGAATCGTTAGTTTGATTCATGAGGTGAATAGTGACGTTTTTTTTAGGGTTTTGTGTAATTGCTTGAATTAGCTTGATTCAATGCTCCTAATAGATGCCTTAGGTGCTAATGAAGGTAGTCTAATAGCCCCATGCACTTGCATTGCTCTAGAATCGCATAAAACGTGAAATAGCCGACTTTAACAAAGGGGTTTTGGGGTTAATGCGAATCCGGGTGGATTCGGGCTTCACTTCTAGTAATCTTAGGCTACCTAGGTGTTATAGAAGCTTTGATAACCCTTGTTTGAAGCCCGGATAAGGTATGTGTAGTTTAAAGCCATAAGAGGGATTTTGGGGCTTTCGGGGTGATTGCGTGCGATTGAATGAGTTAGGGGGTTGAGAGGGCTCCTTGAGGGTTAGTTAGACGGTTGGGAGAGTTTCCCTTTGAAATTGAATCATTAACTTGGGATTGGAAGAGAAATAGTGTGAAAAACAAAGGGGTTTAAGTGCAATTTCGGTTGACTCACGCTTCTAAGACCATGGCATGACTCCTTGGGTGTTTATATGTGGTTTCAAGTTGATTTGGAGCTTTTGGTATGATTCTATGCTTATCTTGTATATGTCCCTTTGTAAAACTGCTTATTTGCTTATATAATTGTTTCTATTCTAACTGCATCGAGGTCAATCTACTTTGTTGATCCTCCTATGTGTTATTGCTTATATTATTGATATTAACTTGTCATTGTAAAGTGCATTGCATAGTGGTTGCGCAACCATAGTGTCAGGGGCGGATGTGTTGAATATCGGCTGGGCGGCAGAGGGCTTGCCGGTGGATATTCAAACTCCGTGCCCTAGTCCCTCATTCGCCTGGTCCGGAGATTGCCAGGGGATGTTGGGTCGTAGGATTATCGGGGTACATCCGGAGTACACCCACTGGAGTGTTTGGGGTTATGCCGGCTTATCGTGATCGTGATCGTGGTTCGTGGATCGTGAATGAAGACCAGTGAAGATTGGTGTATAGGGGTTATGTGAAATGTATCCTTTTAAATGTGTGGTTATTTAAGCTATCATTGTTTCTTTAATTGTCTAATTGTTATTGTTGTTTAACTATATTACCTGTTGCATTGCACGCCCCGAGACTATATCCCTCACTGGGCAACAGTGGTTGCTCATACCTCGATATATGTTTCAGGAGACGCTGAGGGTGATCCCCAGCTTGTTGAGGTAGTAGTGGAGGAGGAAGAGGTGCAGTTAGAGCCTTTGCCCTAGTTGCTGTGTGTTGTTCTGAGGTGGCTGTGCCTTCTTGTTTCTATTTGGTACTTGTGTATCTATTTTGTGGCCTCAGGGCTTTGTTTATGTTGGTTGTTGTAAGAAGTTGAAGGATAGTTGAATATGGTGTAGATTTGGAAGCCTATGTTTTGTAATAATTTAAGTTTTTACTTTTATTCACTTTGCATGCTTGAGAGTGAATGACTTATTGTAGAATGTTTTATCTTTTAAGCACATTTTAATGATATCCTAAAAGGTCATGGCTATTAGATTATGTTGTAAACAAAGTTACTTGCATGCTTGTGTGGTTTTGGAACTGTTGTTTGCTTCAAGGCTCGGATGGCCTTGAATCTATAAATATTTAGCCATGAAAAGTTTATTTATCTTGTGATTACCTTATTTGAGAGTTTACAGGTTTTCAGAATATCCACGGTACAGAAAAGACTCTGTCCGTGTATCGAGTCCGAACTTAACCTTTAGCTTGGGGATTGGGTCGGGGCATGACACATTATGCCAAGAGGCCCCACCCCAACTCTAGCTGAGAAGGTGAGCGTAAGATAGGCAAAACCTGACGGCCTACCAATTTCTCGAGGCCTTAGAAATCCTGATCGATTTAGAGAATCATTGTTGCTATTTAACCCTACTTTTCACCAACAAAGATACGATTACATTATGTGCGCCAAAAGTTATCTACAACAGATAGATCCCAAGAGGGATTTACAATCTTGCTTTCCTATAAAAGAGAACGATCTATAGCTGAAATTTGCTAAAACCCAGCACTATTTTAGATTCTCTTTTTTACCGACTTCCCTTCCATGAACGTTATTATACAGGCAGAGCAAACCGAACCAAACCAAAGCTCGGATAAAGAAGCAGGGTGACTAAGTAGCCGACAGCCAGCGTAAACATGTCGGATTATTTAAATGAGATTTGAGATATCATCATACAGGCAGAGCATTTCGTGGAATATAGTAGCTCGAAACCAACTGATCATTTTGCACCTTTTCAGCAGGGTTGTTTATTCGTTTGTTAAGCGGCCATTAATCCAAGAGCTGAAATGATCCACCCAGATTCCTCCTTTTGCCACTCGGCCCACTCCTTTCTTCTTCCCCAACCTGGTTCAAAGATAAGATGTTACCGAATTCTTCGAAATACAAGAAGGAAGCAGAGCAACCATGGAACTTGTCAGTACCTCTTCAGCCAAATGCTGCAACATGTCCAAGATTTCGGAAAATTCGGGTCTTAAAGATGAGTCTTGCTCCCAACATCTCTTGAGTAGGTCTACCATCACTGGATGAGTGTCGCTTGGAATTATCGGCCTTAGACCCTGAAGCTCGTGACAGAAAAACAACTATGTTACAATTATTTCTCAACCCTGCTTTCAGTAGGGAGCATATAAAGGGATTCAGCAACGTCATCATTATGCAAACACAATCTAGTTAATTAGACAGCACAAATCAAGAAGTAAATTGCTATACGAAGCTTCGAAATTCAATATTTAAGATCAACTTTAAAGTAAACACCATTGAAATAACCTTTCGGCAAAGAACACAATTTCTTGCAAGTCAGATGATAACCAACTCCGGCAGGAGGTAATAAAGAAAAATAAGGATGAAATTATAGTAAACAAGTTTCCTACAGGATCTTTAAGGAAAAAGACTACAGCTAATTTTTTAGCATTAAAATACCTTCTGGACAACACCCAAGGCTGCCTGTAATGGAGTCAGGTGCTCATAAGGAAGCTGAGGTATCAATCAAAAATAAAATGATTATTGGCATCATAAACTAGTTACATTAATGTGTCCTCGATGTCTGATGAATAATTGACTAGCTAAACAACTAATTGACAACATTATAATACCTTTCCAGTTAGCAGCTCCCACAGCACAATTCCAAAGCTGAATACATCAGCCTTGTGATCGTATGGCCTGTGTCCAATAACCTTCCAGGAAATAACGTGAAAAAAGCAGAAGTTAAAGCAGGTCTTCACTACCTTGAAGAACGCAGGTATATTAAGGGAATTGCACTACAAACTGTGACTTCACATTCATAGCTAGATAGAAAGGGAGATGATTTCTGGACAAACCGGCCAAAGATCCGATTGTCACATGTTGAGAAAGTAATCAAACCTTCCAAATTTACAGGAGCAAACGTGCAGAAAATAGAAGAGGAAAAACCTCGGGAGCCATCCAGCGATATGTTCCTGTTTCAGCAGTCATTATTCCAGACTGAACTTGCACCCTAGCAACACCAAAATCAGCAACCTTGATAACCTGCGCGGCACAATTTTGGATGTTTCAGATAAGGTTGCCATAAGCTGCGAATAGCTTGTTCACGAACTTGATACTACCTTTCCATAATTAAATGCAAATAAATGTACAACAATGAGCTCAATTTACTCGAGGAGGAGAATTATAGAAGATTTGGAAATCGGTTGGGGGCAGGGGAAACATAATCTTGGATCAGGTGTATTTGAGCTTAAAAGATATAACAATGTGGGAGCAATCATAGGCCAGATCTTAGAGGAGCAGTCATAAGATAACACTAGAACAAATCGAAAATATTGAAAATTTCATTCATCATAATCATTAGAAGATAAGGACATAACAATCAAGTGAAAATCATTTTCTGGATAAATATCTTTACATTATTTTCATCAATCAAAAGATTGGCAGCCTTAAGGTCCCTGTGAATGATATTATTTTGGTGCAAGTAGCTCATTCCTCTTGAAACATCAATGGCAATCTTCACTATGGCTGGAAGCTTGAGAACACCCTCACGTTTATGCAATAAATCATACGCGCTACCACCATGCATAAATTCTGAAAAGAGCAGCCGAAACAAAATCAATCAGTGAAAGGCTTTGGTGGTGAAAGTCAAATTTCAAAAGCGATGCTTCAAGAAAAATCTAGCAGGTTAGAATATAAGCACCACATGTATGACAAATCACACATCATAAGTGACGCAATTTCAACGTAATCAAAATTACCCGTCACTATGCATAAGAGAGGAGGTCTTGTACATGCACCGATGAATTGCACTATGTTCTTATGCCGAAGTTTGCTGCAAGTGTCAGGAAAATTTCAGACAGGTAAGACAAACAAGAAAATAAAAGAAAAATGGGAAAAAGATATCATATTCAAGTAAATGTTGATGTTAGATCACACATTGTTCTATTCTGCAATAGGTGTATCAAGATGCATGTTTATTGACACAAAAGAGCACGATGGCACAACAAAGAGATTTAATAGCAAGAAGCTGTTTCATGTTGGTCGTGGGGAAAGGCCAAGTGAGAGAATGAATTGTGGAAGAAAGTTAATGATGTCAGGTAAAATGGAGATGGTGGTAGACGTATGTCGGGTTTTCAAGTCACAGCCGGAACTTGTAGTTCCAGGTCAACTGAGCAAACCAAGTTTCATTACCTCATTCATGAAGATTTCTATGATCACTCGAACATAGTTGTGAAAATATGACAAAGCAAAATGTGGATCATTTAAAATTTAAAAAAAACCTCTCCTCTTAATCATGTTACAAAAACTTTCCTTCCGTTCAATGGCACTCTAAAGGCTTTGCAACCTTCAGAGCTTCACCTAGCTAACGTACTTCACAAGGAACCAACTTAAGTTAGTGAAGCGAGGCCTCAAACATCAAATCATATCTTACTGAATAATCTGACTGAACCAAATGAGGTATAGACTGATTATATCACAGCTTGCATCGTGATATAAAAATAAAAATATGCAGTCAAAGGAACACATAAAGACCTTAACATGTACACTTCATGAGCAAACTCCCTCTGCACGTCTTCATTTAGATATTCAGCTTTGAGAACTTTAATAGCCACATCCTGACTGAAAAAGGTGCCTTTGTATCTGCATTAGAAAACATATTACACAGGCAGAAAAGGATATAATAAGATAATTAGTCACAAGTTTTTTGTATCTCACAGATCACAATTTGACCGTGTGGCAATTTTGTTTTCGATATTCAATTGATTGACATCAACTTCCCAGACATCATTCTCAGCAGTAGGAAAATCCACGTGGTTTGAGATAAATTTTATCCCATGTTGACCAAATCTATCCCCAGGACACTCTAATTTCTGTTTCAACTGAAATTGACTCTGCGGTGCAAGTTGAACTATAAAGTCTTAGTAAATGGGAAATGACAGAAGAGATACAAGTCAATGATCTCAGGTACCTCAATCTTTTGAATTTCCTCTGCCAATACGTTTTTAAGCCGGTCGGTTTCCTGATAATATGCAATTGAACATAAGTCAAAAGAAAAAGAGAGCTTATCTGCAAATATATAAAAGATGAAGAACAATAAGTAGATCTGATTGGTTGTAAGACCAGAAAACACATCATAACAGACCTTAGATTTAACGGACATGCTTGTAATAACAATGACCATTTCCTTTTGGAACATTATCTTTGACTAGGTATGCCTTCTTATATGCTAGTCGCATTATTTTTACTGTTGAATAGTGCTCCAAACAGGTTGTAGTGATTTAAAGTAAAAATAACAATATTATAATATGCGTGATCAAAACCCTGGCAACTTAAGAATAATACATGACTCTACTCATTAAATTTTTCAAACTACTCAAGTATGAATATTAGCCAAACAACATTCTTCAAAATGTAATAAAGTTCACATCTTAAAGCTGGTACTAATACATGCTACTAAACATCTTACGTGAGAACAACTAACTGAACTCAAATTCAGGCCATATACATTTGCTAATTTCAACTTGAAATTCCTACATATAATTATGAGAGGTATTGCGGTTAAGTTCCCTAAAGAGTGCAACAAGTTAATACTAAAATGGAGTCTTGTGGAAATGGTCCTACTTCTAGTAAATCCTAAATATATCTTATATGCTCCATCACTAAAACATAGTCTATTACCTCATATGGCCAACCATCAACGGTGAACACATCCAAGGAGTAACCATCTTTGGTGGAAAAAGCATGAGCTTCTTGAATGTTCAGACCAACCTCAGAAAGTAAGGAAGTCAGCTGAAAATTTTGATACATGTGAACTTTAAGTAAGTGACTAAAGAACTAACTAATCACAACCTGAACTCAATCACAAACGAAGTGGTGAAAAATATCGAAAACACCAATTCAAGTATACTCATCCATTAGCATGACCAGAATCTTGCGCAAGTGATCAGATAGAAAACGGAAAAGCTAAGCCAGAGATAGAAAGTATTGTTAAATCTAAAAGTGAATATGCTGCTCCAAAAACTAGAGGGCCTTACCTGTGATGTATTTACCAATGACAGAAGAATGACACGACAAGGCTACTGTGTATTATTCCTATATCATGCCACAATACTGGCCTTCAGTAGAAAGTTTCCAGCCTCAAGACAAATGCTATACTAGCAAGAATTTGAATGATACTTCAATTTAATCATAGATAGTCTGACAAGACAAGTATACAAGTTTCAGATTCATTTTGGCTCAAGCACAGGAAACGAGGAAAAATATATAAGGTATCTGAACTTGATTACTTATATTGTTAGAGATGACAATGAACTCAAAAAGAGGCACAGACGCCCACAGATAGAGGAAGGGTGGAGGACCGTAATAATGGACAATCGAAATATTGCAGATAATTGAAAAGTCAATTCTAAATTCATTCATATGGGATACATGAACAAATGAAAGATTTGGCAACATAGTCTCCCCACCGCAAGTACAAAGGAGTAAATTAAAAAGCTAAACAATGATTGTCAATAATGTGCGTGTAATTAGTAATGCCCGACATAACACCAATAGTTATGATATCAGATAAATTCAGAGATTTGCGCTTGATGGCTGCATTTAACATGCGACAAACCATCCAATATCATGCAATACTTATAAAAGAGGAGGGAAATGACCAACCTGAGTGAGGAGTTTCGGTTTATCATTGGTTGAAATTGTTATTTCATGTGAAGGCCTGAAAAAAATTCAAATAGCTTTCCTCATTACGGCTGACATTGAATAGCAAGAAGACATAAATGGAAGAAAAATAAAAAGAAGGGAATAGAAAAGAAAGGAACAAGCTCAAATTGGAGCAAACCTTGCAGAATATTACCGAAATAATTGCAAATTTCCACTCACAAAGCTATTTTCATCTTGAACATCTGCATTGTTGGCTCCATATGCAAGTTCAAAATTTGACGACGAACCAAAGGCAGGGGAAGGGTGAAAACTGTAGATAGAATTATAAAATCAGAATAAGGAAGAAATTTAACACTATATGCATGATACATAACTAATATAAAAGGTTAGATTCCAACTCATGCAGAAACCTGCAAGTGTGACCAAAATTTCGAGCATCCTCTCTGTTTCTGAAGTTGGAATGAATAGTCTCATCAGGATTCCCATCAGAGATGGAATGAACCTGCATGGAAGACGAAGCAATAGATTCATTCAGAGTACTGAAAAGTTATAGCCCTTTTTCTGAGAAGTGAAAAGTTGAATAGCCTTATAGTCAAAATTGTGATAGAGGATCAAATATAAACAGAGGCAGCAAGAATATATAACTTCTATTATCATGTAAAAGCACATAGTATCGGAAAATAATCCCAAAGTAACAGTGGGATGCTAGTACCAAAATCACCAAAGAACAAAATATTCAATCAAATTACGTCAGTAGGCCCAGAATTTAAATTTATGCACTCAATAATGTCTAAGATGCAATTAAGGCTAACTTAATATACTAATAAGCAGATAAAGAGCACACGAAGACATGGCTATAGACTTCCATATGCTATCCTAACTGAAATTATCAAAACATGCATCCATCAAATGTTGAAGCTTTTCAAGATGAAGGAAGACCATGAGCAATCAACCACCCAAATGGTTTTGTAGAAAGATGTATTATACATCACAATTTCTTCCAAGTTAAGAGGTAAGAAATTACTCCTACCATCCATATTTGGATTTTTACACAGCATGTTACATTAATCAAATTCTGATTCCAGTTTATAGAAAGACAGCAATATAACTTGTACTTGTAGGCTGGTCAACTAAAGTATATGATCAATAAAACTTCATGGAAGACTCATATCAAATAACAACAAACTGAAAGACCACGAACACTTTTGCTTTTAGAAAATTGTTTTAGAACATATTTTTCTAGCAACACAGAAAAAACTTTTCAAGAAAGCTATTCACAAGCTAAAGAATCTTATCTTATTGAAATAACGTGAACGAACTCTAGCTTGAACTCCGTGTCCACCTTGTTAGACAAATTTACACTTAAGTCTCCCCTTGAACCTGTGTTCAGAAAATGGCTCCATGCACAATAAATCAACTATACAGTTGATTTTTCCATTAGACTTTGATCAAAATATTGACAACATAGATGACCAGTCTTGATCGTAGTTGATCAAAGAATTGAAATAAACACAAAAAGAATTAACTGATAGTGGCTCCACAAATCTGGGGCTAATTGCTCATAGAGTTTACCTGGACAAGTCGGAGTTCAAATGCTAATCTGGTGTTTGGATCATGAGCCATATGCAACAATCTTTTGTGCATAAGAACATCTTCTGCCCTCTCAACGTTCACATCCAATGCATACCTAGAAATAATGCAGAACATCGGTCATACTGCCTAACTAATTTCAAATCCAAAATCTAATTTCTGCATTTGAGACAACAAAAGTTCAAGTACGACTACAATTTATGTCTTTCAAGGCACTTGTATGTATAGCTACAACAATCTCTTGATTTAAATAGTTCCAAGGGCACATAAATCAACCAACAACAGAATCTCATCACAACAACATGAGCATATTACTATTTGGTGACTAAGCCTTTTTCCTTCTGGCTTTGCTACCGACAAAGCATCTCACATGAAAGGAATAGGACCCAGGGCTTGAAGGCTTAGCTCTTCTTTCCTGGAAAGTGCTACGCAACAACAGATCAGGATAGCATTCTGCGCCCACATGTTTGAATTTGAGGGTATATACAAAGTCCTTAGCATGAAACAAGCTCATTATAAAGGGTGAAGTGCACCAGACCCTCATATAATTTGGCATAAGTGCATTGGTGCCCCTTGTGTTTCAAAAACTAACATAAGTAGTCCCTGTGTTTTGGTAAAAGTGCACACGTGCCCCCTCCGTCCCTTTTTCGTCAAAAGAGTTAACATAATTTGCAAAAAGACGTAAATGCCCTTAATTTTGTTTTCATTTCTCTCTTTTGTCCTTTTCTCTTTCGTTTAAACTAAAAAAATAAAAGAAAAAGAAATATATCTATATATATATATATATATATTTTGCCTTTTCTTTCCATTCTTGAGCGAAGAACTTCAAAGAACTTCTTGCCGTGACTATATTTTCAAAGACGTGCGGTTGGTCTAGCAAGTTAAGTGGCCTAATTGAGTAAACGTTTGAATAATTGAATTTAGAGCGAAGAACTTCAAAGGCATCTTGCTGAAGATCCTCAAAGTTGTTGAAAATTAAGGCTTGACATTTCAGACGATACCGTCCTTGCATTCTTGTTTCAAAAAATGAAACATGATGTCATCGGGATCGATTTTTTGAGGTCCCATTCGATTTTGTATTTATATTTGTGGAAAATTAAGTAAAAATATGGGATTAAGAAGAATATGAGAGTGGATTTGAAGACGAATGGTAGCTTTGTGGGCTTGATCTGTGGGTCTGACGAGGTCGTCGCATCTTCGTGTTTGGATTTAGGTTGAGTTTGGGCCGTCGGGATTGGTGGTAGAGGTGGCGGTGGTAGTGGTTGTAGCTTGCTTCTTAGCTGCCATAAGGGGTGTGTGTGTGTTTCCCACGTGGATGTGTGTGGTGGGGTTGAGGGTGTTGATAGGGTAGGTAGGGGTGTGGGGTGGGTGACGGGCTGGTGGGTGGAGGTGGAGGTGGAGGTGGAGGTGGAGGTGGTGGGGTGGGGGTGACGGGTTGATGGGGCGGGGGTGGGTGACGGGCTACGTGGGGTAGGTGCCGGGCTAGTAGGAGGGGGAGGGGGATGGGGGGGCTGGGTGGGTAGAAGGGTAGGGCTGGGTGTGTGGGGGGGTGGGGTAGGGAACTTTTGCTACTATAATAATTTAATGACACAATGATTTACAAGAATATGGTAGAAAACTTAAAGTCATTACCAGATACATGGGGGCACTGAGCCATGTCCATATAATTATGTCTAATATGCAATTTCGGCAAAACACGTGGTAAACTTTTATACTTTACCTAAATATACGCGTGTAAAGATAATAGTTTCCAAACGAAGGTCTCAAAGTTTCATCTTCAGTCGCCCTACCATAATTTTACGATCAAAGTAAGCATAGAAGCAATAATAACAAAATCAAGTCGCTTTTCTTCCTTTCTCGTTTTCTTCCTAGCGAATAATTAAACCAAAGTAAGCAATTTTTTAAAATTTCACGTTTTCTCTTTTACTTTTTACATTATATCTTTTCTTTTGTGTCAAAAATAATTAGATAACAAGAAGCAAAATTCTAAATGCAAGATAGGCCCCAAAGTTAGCCTACCCGTGCAGAGTTTCATGAATCGAACTACTCTTTTTCGACGACTAGTAAAGCAACGAGTAATTAATGATAAAAAAAAAAAACAAAAAACAAAGAGCTAGGGCTTTGATTAAAGCAAAATTTACCGAAGCGGAAGCCTACTAAAATGCGCCCAAAGCTCATCTTCGAAACCTGGCCGGTTCGCCTCCTCATCATTCAACTCCCTTAGCCTCCGAACCACTTCCTGAAACACCTCCACCTTCTGCCTCCGCCGCTTCCGCCTCTCGCCACCGCTCGACGATGACGGCGACGCCTCCGAGCCTCTGCTGCTACTACTCTCCGTATCTTCCATCACAAATTGAAAAAACTAAAAATTAAATTAAAGTCACATAGGAACCAAATTTTGCCGCTTAGCTTAGTGTTGTGTTTGTTTATACACTTGTATATATATAATTCTCTATATATAATGTGTGGGTGTGTGTGTGTACATGTGTAAGACAAGGTGGCATACGTGGACATCTTGTGTTTATCGATGTGGATTCTAACAATGTTGGCGTGCCTTTGCTTATATCACCCGCCTTTTTTAAACAACTTGCTTAGTTTATTGAAAGATGAATCTCTGTACAGAATCTGAATCCGCAAGCGAGATTTTATTATCTACTCTTAATTTGTATTATAAATTTAAAAGTAATTATGTAGATTTAAATATTGATTAAATTTTAAATAATTCAATCAAGTTATTACTTATTGTAAATGTCATTCATACTGTATTTCTTATCGATTTAGGATGTACCAAAAACGATAATCATAAAATGTGCGACGATGTCAATTTTGAACTCTATTCATGTGTCTTAAACTCGTTAATTATCTGAATTTTCTTGAGAAAAAGCGATTAGTTGACGAGGGAGTTGATCGGTCCATGTTATGGGAGATATGTTAGCAAGTCGGATGGCTCCCTTAGGTTTTATTAAGAAGAAGCATGCTAGACGACGAGATCTTCAATGCAAGATTTGGATGATCTACCTACTGAGCTTCTTAATAGAGAAAGTACAATAATCATCTCTTTTCATAACTCATAACGGTCTTTCAAATCCTATTTAAAGTTGTTTACCTCGCCACTAGGTTAGATCTTTCCTCTTGTTGGGGGCATCATCGATCTCCTTGTTAGAATAATAATGCATTTAAAGCAACGACTTTTTGTTGCGTTCCTTATAGATTGCACCAATTGATGGTGTCGATTTTATATTTTATTGACTTGTCTCGAACTCAGTTAAGTACATGAAATTCTCCTTTATCGAGAGAGAGTGTCTAATTCTACAAAATAAAAAAGTTTAAAATTATTTCATGCCAAAACTGACATCATCACGTTCAAACCTGTGTCATAAAAATAATTATTGGAATTATTATATTAATATACAACACTAACTTAGAAGTTTCCATTCTCACTATATTTCCTACTAAAGTAAGCATCACAACATTTTAATATACATATGACAATTGGTGATAATAACTTTGCTTCTAATTATATCCATGAGGTTGCTTTCTTGTATCATTTTCCACTTAAACTTGGTTTGATTAATGGATGTAATCTTTTGTGTGTTGTTAAACAAAACCAATTGGAGAAATTTGATGATTAAATAATGAGTTGATTATCTCATGGCTTGAATTATTACACCACTTTCATTGTTTTCCTAGTGCATAGGATAGGAACTGGACCAAAAAAGGTGACTTCATTTTGCGTTTGCGTGCTTGGAGGAAACATGTCAGCGAGTGAATATACAATTCTATAGAATCTCTTGTATGTTTTTAGATTCTTTACAAGTTGGAAAAATTATGCAATAATTACGTGTTTGAGAAATTATCCTCATCGAGTCAACGGCCATCCATGATATAAATAGTGAGTCTTATGAATTATTAATTATGACGTGAGGGGTTAGATGGTTTAATGAGAGCGTTTTCTAGATACTTAATTATTTTAAATTGATTTTGGATTTGACTGCTAGAGCATTCGAGCGTCAAGTTATTATTTTTTATATTTGAATTATTAAATTAAATATTTAAAATTATAAGAACATGTCAATCAAAATGACTCATATTTCGGACCAAAGACCATATATTTCAACTATTTTCCACTAAATCATGTAAGATGAGAGTGATCATACTGAATGTTGAAGGTGATGATAGCTCATCCAATCCATTCTAGGCGTTATTATTGCCTCAACAAATTATATTTGCATAGAAACATGCTTTCGATTAGTTTTTTGGGCCAAAATTTGAAAGTTAATTTTCCTTGGCAAAATATACATACAATAAATATCATGTCAAAGTTTTAATCTTTTGTTGATTTCAGATTGGTTTGATTGGTCAAACCTGTTTGATCATTTAGTCGTTGATTTAAATACTAAAAATTATAAAAAAAAATACTTAAAAAAATGTCTTTAGTCGGTTTCTGGTTGCCAAACGGAAGTATTTCCCTTTTCTTTTTTCCTTATATTTCATTGTTCATTTCTTGTCTTTGTATTGAAAGAGATAAACAATGAGACCACATGAAGCTTAATTCTATCATCCTTATTCTGAATGAGATACAATGATACTACTCACGAGAGTTTCCTGATTGCTTCATGCATAAATGCAAAGACAATAAAGAGCTCAGTGACTGACCAGAAAATTAAAGACCTCAAGTGAATTTCATTCATGTCTAACTACATAGCAAGCCCGTGCACTACAGTTTGGTTAGTCTGATGAGATTCCACTTTATGAAATTAATATACTGTGCACAGTTCAGATGAAAAGAGACATCTCTCTAGTAACGTATCGTAACATTACGTTACGAGATAAATTCAATAATATTGATGAACTGTTTTACAGTTATGATAAATTAATATGAATAGTTTACTATTATTGAGAACCATATCAAAATATACTTATGGGTGATTCCAGTGGTGGATGCACAATACAGCAATTTTTATTTTTTATTTTTGAAAATATATGTATTTTGAAGGTATTTTTATATTAAAAAAAATTAATTTAGCCCCCAATAATTTTTTTTCTTCTATATATAAGTGTTAAATTGTGTGATTTTAGCCTTTACTGAATAAAAATTCTTGACTCGCCCCTAAATGATTCCTATATTGTTTTGGGTATAAATAAAAGTCGAAATCATGATTCGAACTCAGAACTTAAATACATCAAGATTTACCCGACCATCCCTACTTGATCATTACATCAAGATTTACCCGACTATCTCTACTTGATCATTTCACTCAACTCTTGACGCGGTGATTCCTACATTCATTGTTGAGAGAGAGGAGAGAATATTGTGGTCTTTATGGGTCGTGGGTTGCCATTAATGGCTTGGTCCTTCTTTTCTGGGGTTGGTAGTCGATGGATTTTAATGCACCAACACACTTCTCTTTCTTCTTAAATTCCACTCTATGTATTCCCATGCTTCACACCATTCTCTCCTCTCCATCAAAATCACAAACTTCATAATCTGCTCTCTTCTCATCTATGCTAAACCCTCACAAAACACACTAGTAGTTCATGTCTTATAATTTCTTTGTTTCCTCCTCATGTTGGGAATTTCGGCTAATCCCTAATCAAGATTGTGCACACAAATACGAACCACGTTAAAATATTTTTTGTCTCATGTGTTTACGTGCACGATCTTCATTGGTGATTTGTTGAAATTCTTATCAAAGTAAAATAACAGGTTGTGTATTTGTATAAAAACACATTGAAATTGTCACTACGATGTTGGCTCGGTTCACTCAGATGTGAACAATCGTGCACATTAACATCAATGGTGTGAAGAGCGCTGGTTTTTGAATTTGATTGAGCCGTGCCAATATCTTAGTGCCTTTTCATTTGTCAATCATTCTTCCAATGGTGCCTCTCTCTCATGTGACCAATCCATTGCATGGTTTGAACACACACACACTCTCTCTCTCTATATATATATATGGTCTTATATTATATGTTTTTTTGTTAATTAGTATCTAGCATTTTTTGATACCATCTAATGGAATAAAGGTTTGTTTCAGTTAAGTTTGATTTGATTGGGTTATTATTGTCAACATTGGCTTGTTTACGTAAGAGATAGCGTTTTCATTACATAAGCCGAAGCATTATACTTTTTGGTACCACTTTGAATCGAAGTCAATAAATACTATAATATGTTGGTCTTATATAATACACATAGTCTGTCTCGGTTATTAATTAACCACCTCATTTAATTTCATGCTCCATCATTTGTAAGGGGAGGATTATGCCAGGTGGACATATTTTTTTTCAAATAGATGGTAGTGATAATTCAATGTAGAGCTTTTGTTAAATAAGCTTTGATATGATATTAAATAATCATCTTTTTTAAAAGTAAACGGTAAGAAAAAGATTTATTAAATTTATTTTTTATCTTCAACATTTGCGAGTATAAACCACAACTCGTAGACCAACAAACCCAAGCTAGCTCAAAGCCTCAAATAAGGACGTTTATAACTTCTCATTTGTTGGAGTGTATTACTGCACTACAAAATTTATAATTTTAGAGTAAATTTAATATAATCCTATTTAAGATAAATTTCTCGTCATAAGAAAAAAACAATCGGAATACAAAGTAAAAGATTACTTTATTCTTGATAGTTATTTACTTAATCGGTGAATAGGAGCATACTTTGGATTGGAATCATGGGGAGTACTTCTTGATAATTTCTACTAACTTAAAGTCCTAATTCAAAATTTTTTTTTGTACAAAAATATCCTGTTGAATAACTTCTATAATCTCCCTTTACTAATTCTTTGTGTATCTTGGTCTTCTTAACCATCTACTCAATTTTGCTCAACCTCCCGTTATAATCATACATCTATAGTAATAAATAACAACTTGACAATAGCTGAAAAATACCAAGCACAAAAAGATTTACTTGTACAACGAATCGTATAGTACCCTAGAAGCATCAATGAATTTCATTGAAGTGTTGTCCCCGCTAATATTCCCATTTATGAGCATTGGAATGACGATCTTTTTTTTTTTGTTTTTAAAGTAATTAAATGATTCATTAAACTCAAAAATATAATACAAAGATTGTTTATCGCGGTATAAAGACTAGATCATTTTAGTATCAGTATCTACGGTCTTGCTTGTATAATTCAATATTTAAGAAAATGCTGTGAATGGAAAATTTTCGACATTTTCAAACACAATGACCTTTTGGATTTTTCTTTTTTATTTCGTGTTTTTACTCTTTCATTTATTCTTAAAGTCTCATAAATTTTTCTTTTTTCTTTTTATATTCCCTTATTGAGTGTGAGAGTTTATTAGGTTGGCAATTCTAGCCTAATTTATTAGATGAATGGACATTAAAGAGTTAAAATCGCTTTTACGAGTTTGTGGGATCGATACTCTCCACTACTCTAGAATTATGTCTTTAACTAACTCGGTGTATGTTTGGATTGCACTGTTACACTCAAGAATTTACTAATTAGTGGTCGAGATCCGTTAGTTGTTTCCACATCATGCAAAAAAATAAACTTTTAAACGCGTATAGCTAGTAATTTTATATGATCTAGACCTACTTATGTTGTCAATATAGTGAATATTATCATTCCGAGATTGCTAATGCATGCATTTAATTATTACAAAATACAAAGTTAAAACTCATTGTTTTCTTTGTTTCTCTGGGGTATGCGGAAGATTAACCTATTTTTACAAAAAAAAAAAAATCTAGGCTACTCGCATATAAATTTAGGGGAGAGAGAATGAGGGTTTTTTTTTCAATGATTGGAAACTCTTCTTAAGAAGTCTTTTAAAAGTATTAAACTCCGTAATACATTAATTTCACCCAAAAAGACCATGATTTAAGATAGTAAAAGATAAGGCCTACCAAGACTACTAGTTAGAAAATTTGTTTCTAGGTTAATTTAAACTCAAAATGTAAATAAATCTTCTGTTTACGCTCCAAATACTTTATCATTAGAGTAACTCTTGGGTTAACTTTATTTCACTTTCTACGCTCTATTCCATGCGTCTATACAATTTCATTTTTTTTACATATGAGACAGTACAATTGACAAAATTCGACCGCCAACTGGTAAATTTTAAAGTGGAGCGGTGCGTTTTTACACATGCATTAAATTAATTAAGGGTAAAACTCTAAAATAACAAAAAGTGTTAAACCTACAATCTCATAATAACGATTTCACCTGATACCATTACTATTGGACCATGCGGTAGGCCATAGAGTGAAATTAGTTGAACGGAGTAAATGAAGAGAAGTGGGTTGTTGGCCAATTTTAAATAAGAGGAGAGTAATTACGTGTTGAAAAGAGAGAATCTTTAGACATTTTACTAACAAAGACGTCTGCTTCAATCTTTTGCAGTCAGACAAAGATTCCCTTCTTCATTCATTACTCCTTGCCTGCTCTCTTCTTATTTACTATGACCTGCAAAAGTTTTTTTTTTTTGTCTAAAAACAAAATATTATTAAAAAAAACGACCCAATACAACTTAACCTGCAAAAGTTGAATTATTCAGTGTATTACTTTGTTTCGAGATCTAGAATATTTTATTAATTTGAACTAAATAATTTTAAAAATTAAAATTAGTGGAGATGTGAGCATTAAATGACAATAGTCTTACAAATTAAAATATCACGATTGTGAGACCAGTGATAGTTATAGCCCCAAAACCCGAAGAGTTCATATTTGCCTCAGCTTCCATTGCAAAAGTTGAATTACTTGTTTCCTGGTTCTTCTATTCAGGCACAGATCTAACAAATTTTGTTTAAAGACTAATAGTTTTGAAAAATAAAATTAGTATAGATGTGAGCGTTAGATGATAAAAATAGTTTTGCATTTTAGATGATAAAAATAGTTTTGCATTTTAAAAATATCGAGATTGTGAGGTCAGCAAAAATTACAATTCTCGATAATCCATGTTCAAAGAGTTTATATTTGCTCGACTTCCACTGTAATAGGTCTTGATGCTAGAAATTAAAAATTCAAGGCGTTACAACGACAAATATCCAGAAAATATATCCATTTCAGTGACGATAAAAGCAGAGGAAGCGTTCGATAGAACAAATACAAAAAAACATTCATTTCAGTGAGAATAAAAAGCAGAAGCATTCGATAGAAAAATACAAAAATTACGATCTGACGACTCCACTGGGGATCGAACCCAGAATCTCTGGTTCCGTAGACCAGCGCCTTATCCATTGGGCCATGGAGTCGTATGTTTAACATTGTCTCACCTAATATCATTAGAAATTTCAACACCCTTAGGTTGCTACAAACTAATTCTTACAAAGCTATCCATTAGGAGACAAAACTAGTTGTTGGAAGATATTAAGAAGATTGTAATTAGAATCAAGTTTATAGATTCCAGTTCAATAAAAGCATCGCTAAGAAATAGAAGAGTTACAATTCACTTGACTCATAAATCACAACGCACTATTAGGGCTTGCTTTGAGAACAAAGCCCACGATTGTGAGCTATCAGATTTGTTTCTTTTTAATCTCAGCTATCAGATCTAATAAATTAATAAATTTTAAAAAAGGTGTTTGAAATAAATTTTGAGATTTTTTTTTTTTTTACCCCTACCCCCAAATTTGAAAATAAATGGTTAAGATTAAAATAAACAAATTTCATTACCCACAATGCACATTATTTCAAAATGATAGAAACAATAAATGAGAGGATCCTAAACCCCTCAATCCATCCACCCACCCACCTAGATAGTTCAATTATGGCTAAAACTCCAAAGAGATCCCATTTAGGGTAATCGAATCTCAAAAGAACAACAATTAGTTTGTTTTTTAGGTCAACTCCAACAATTTTTCTATTTTTTTTCATACATGTAGAGAATTTGAACTATTTCTTTACATGTAAGGATTCTCTATTTCAGTTTCACTCCAACAACTTCCTTACATCTTATTTCAGGGAATCCCTATATCAGTTTTATTCCAACAGCTTCCCTATTTTTATTTTATTCCAAAATCTCTTCTTATTTTAATTTAAAACTTTTTTATTTATATTTATTAATTGTTTAGGTTGATTTTTTTTATTTTTAATTACTAATATTTTTAATTACAATTTTTTTTTTTAAATGTGGCAGTTGTTTAGAGATACTTATAGGGATAATTTTATCATCTCTAAATGTAGAGATGATGAAAGTTTAATGTAGAGATCTCTACATGTAGAGATGATTGTAAGGATACTGACATCCCTACATGTAGAGAAAATAGAGATATAGGGATTGGGTTAGAGTTGGCCTTAGTAATCCACATACAAGTACAACTCTTAAGAAATCGAAGATACTTTACCAGCAATTATAAATAGATTACCCTTATCTAGGAAGAGCATCCAATATCCTTACCAACACTCTTTACTCCCAATCCTTCTATATATCTTTGGGTCAGGTTTGACTAACTTTTAGATACTTAAAAAAAAAAATTTCGTGAGTTTAAAAACTGAAGTCAACATGTTTTGTCAATTTTTGAAAGAGTTTTTAAATAAAAGCCAAAGCTGAAAACTAAGAACCTCTAAATTGGAATTTTTCAAAAAAAAATTTTGCGAAACTATTTTTATATCTATAGGAAGCTGCTTTTTTTTTTCAAATATATTCTTCTATATTATTGAAAGCCCAACAGTGTTGTCAAAATTTCTCAAGAATGCCCCTCACTTACTAAATCACATGACAAGGCCAAATAATTAACAATTTCAGTCAATAATACTTCTAACCAAAATTCTATTTCTAAAAACTCTACAAATTAACAACTAAAATTTTATAGTTAAACCAAACACCATTATATACTCTACTTTTGGCTCACTAACTTGAGCCTTGACTATTACTTGGTGTAAAAAACTTACGGTACTATCTTATCTTCTACTACTCTCTTACCTTCTAATTTTGTTTGTAGTGGGTTCTTGGTGCTCAAATATGTACGAGTCAAGGGACAGTTTTATGTAGAAAGAATCTATGGGTATAAGTCTGCCAAAAGGTAATAGATACGTGTAAAAATCTTTTTGGGCCAAATGGAGACTGGCTTTCAAGTGCAAAAACATAAAGGAGTTTGATTGCAAGACACACCCGTTGAGTATGGAAAAAAGTCGGCCTTATAGATAAGACTTACTCTAGGGGTAAAAAACTAATCTTCCCTAAAGATTTGAAAAGGCGGTAAGAAATGAAATGTCACAATACTTTTTTGATAAATGACGATGTAATGGAAAATAAAAAATATCTTTTAAATACCCACCAAATTTGTCAACTTTTTTAAAAATAATAAAAAAATAATATTATTGTCAACACTAGAAAAACCCCTTTTGATAAATTAGACAATCATCAGGTTAAAATCAACAAAAAATAATAATAATCTAGACAAATTTTGGTAGGTATGTGTATGATGCTCGTCAGCTTGTGTTGCTCTATCAATTATAGTAGACAAGTTACACTTCTATTTTTATACATCCTTGCAAAACACGAGCTTATTATTATACACCATAAAAAACAAACCACCAGATTATTACTTCTAACTGTTACTTATGTACGATTTAATCGAATAATAATAAATAAAATAAAATAAAAATATCTCGAACTATATAATCAGATTCCTTGGTGTGAGAAAAATCTGAAACCACCGGATAAACCTTGTACCATAAGGTACCACCATTCATTGCCCACCACCAAACTCTATATAAAAAAACCATGCTCTTCATCTCATTCACTAGAAACCTCGTTATTCCAAACGCTTTTTACACCATAAGCGCTTATCAATTAAGCCCAAAATTTCAATCATGGAAATGCTTACCTCTTCAGCAACAACCATCGTCTCTTCTTCTTCTCTCCCAATCTTCTCCCCCAATAGTAAATTACCAAAAGACCCTTCTCGTAAATTCCTTCGCTTCTCCATTTCTCCCAAAAGTAAGCACCCCTCAACTTTTACATAATTGTATTTCTTACCCCAATATTATTAATTTTTTTTTTGTGTTTTTTGATTATTTTTTTTTGCAGATAACGGAAATGAATCCGATCTCCGATCCGATCCCAATGATGGGTCCATTGTTCCTCTCCCTCTTCTCAGCAACCACACTCTCTCCAAGGTAATTAATTAATTAAATATTTAATTCTCAATTATTTGGATATTTAATCCGTTGAAGATGATAAATAATTATAATTAATCCTATTTACGAGCTGAAATTTAGATGAGGCGGTCGATTAACGTCGTCTTCAGGTTTAGTTTGAGTATTTTTGTCGCTTATTTAAAAAGAATATGATCACGTAGAATTGTTAATAAGAGAGAATCTATATAAATCTGACAAGGCATGTTGAAGATAAACAATAAAAAAAAAGATTATTTTCTAATAGGTTAAGCTTTTAGACGAGGATTTGGTTTACATTAATTAATTTTTCATCCAAAAGTCGGTTATTTTAATTTTTAATCACTCTTTGGGGTGATATTTAATTTAATTTTTCGTTGGGATTGTTTCGGGGTTTTTGTTATACAAGGTGGTAAATTTCCAGTAATTAATTAATTCTTCATCCAAACTGTATTATTTTAATCTTTAATTATTTCGGGGGTTTTTAATTTCATGTTGTTTGTGGTTCTCGTGAGATGAGGTGGTAAATTTACGTATATAATTATTTTTTCATCTAAAAATCGATTATTATTTTCGTTAATTATTTTGAGGATTTTTTCTTGATATTTTGAGTTTTTTGTATTACTATTATTTTTAGGATGCAGCAATGGGACTAGTCCTGAGTGCAGCGAATGTAAGAGGGTGGACAACTGGGTCGGGTATGGAAGGCCCGTCGGTACCTGCTGGATCAAAGTCAGAGTCTGGTATGGAGCAGGTCTCCACCTTCCCATGGTCCCTCTTCACCAAATCTCCCCGGCGACGTATGCGTGTAGCCTTCACTTGCAATGTATGTGGTCAGCGCACTACTCGCGCAATCAACCCTCATGCTTACACCGATGGCACCGTCTTTGTGCAGGTACTTGTGTAGAAAAATGATATCCCCAAAGCTGTTTTTTTATTTTTAAGAAAATATACAATTACTAAAGCGTAGTGTACAACGCCATAGAGTAATAGTCTTAAAAATCAAAAACACTTTTGATAAGTATGTAATTGTGTAAATCTATGTATGTTAGCGTATGCTGATTATTGTTTGTTAAATATTTGGGTGTGCAGTGTTGTGGATGCAATATATATCATAAGTTGGTGGACAATCTGAACCTGTTTCACGATATGAAGTGCTACGTAAATTCCAGCTTCAACCCGAATCCGAATCAGGGTGGGGACGTCAGCTTCAAGTATTTCGACTTGGATGATGACAACAACGAGAATGATGACATTTTCCCAATTTTATAAGGTGAAAATAAAATGGAATATAATACATGTTACTTGTACATTCTACCTGGGAAATAATGTGCTTGTGAATATATTTACTACTGTAATTTAACAGTTAATAATACTAGAGTGGCATGTATAGAACAGTGTATATTTCATTAAGTACATTTCTAAGCATTCTCAGCTTGTTGGACTCTTGTTATTAGAGACAGGCTTTCGCGTAAGGTTATCAATTAATTGCCGCTTTGTGTTGTACGAATGGAATTTGACTATGTTAGGAAACTGATTTGCTGTGTGCATAAATTCAGTTTGTGCAATTATTCTGTGTTGGAATTGGTTACTAATTTTTCCCTCGGGGATCTTTTGAATTACCACTGCTTACCTTTCACTAAATCATCATTAACATTATGTAACATTGTTTCTGTTATGCTTTAGTTGAATATACTGGAAATTTTCGTGCGCGGCTTTCGGCTACTAGTTTAGTAGCTCCTGTATTCACATTTTTGGCATTTTTTATGTTTTACTTTGCCTCATCTTATTATAAGAATCCGATTTCAACCTGTGTTTATCTATATATTAGGTGCTTCTGACTTGAGATTCCCAGTTATCTGCAGTTGATCATATTGAATTGCATTGCATAATTGACACATTTAAGCCAAGCTTTTGCAAAATATAGGTGTTTGTCTATACTGTGGCCTTATTATAATCTTCTCTGTGTTTCTTCACACCTCATTAATTTGTATGGCATGTTTGTGACGAGGAAAGATACGAGGAAGTGTTGTTACGTTTGGTATAGAAGGAAAGGTAGAAAGAATAACTACCTTCAGTTTTCTTGTGGTGTACTAAGTAGTCACTGAAACGCTGTAGTTGTTATACTCTCGTCTCGTGCATGACGCCCTCTTTACTAAGTTAGTTGTCAAGAGAAAAGATAGGAGGAAGTGTAGTTATTCTTTCTACCTTTCCTTCTGTTTTCTCATGGCTTACCAAGTAAGCCGCTGAAAGGCTTTAGTTGTTATACTGTCGTGCCTGGCGAGCGCCCAAAACTTTTTTACAGACTCATCTCTTTATCTTGTTTTTGCATCTTCGTTATTTGCTTCCCACTTTTCACACGTTGCACGTGTACATACACAGTCATATACATGAACCCTCTACGCCTGCGGAACTTCTTGAAGGTTAAGTTTTTTGTCATTTCGCCTTCACATCAACTGTTACAACTGCCATTTTCTATGTAAACCATCTCATTGTTCTTCTTGTATTTGGTCAATCTGTGTCGTGTGAATTTTGTATTTGGTTTTGTGAAATTGAAATGTTGTTAGTCATCCGTTCGGTAAGTTTGATGTCGGTTAAAAAAATCTGTGTGTATCTGATATTGGTCAAATTAGGGGTATGTTGGTTCATTCAATGAGAATTTAGTAATGACCTACACTGATATTTTGTTCTCACTTCTAAGGAAGTAACCTCTTTATTTTTTATTTTTGTTTTATGATGAGACTCTTCTGGGGTGCTCTCCATGCTTACATTAGAGAGGTATCAAACCTTGGGACACATGACCTATTTAGAGGAGGCATGATCCTAGATAGTAAGGCACAAGGTCCACTTGGATTGTCCCCAAGGGACACATGACCTGCTTAGATGTTTTTCTTCTAATTGATCAGAGCCGTGACATGAGCAATTTCTCACTCATACCCCCAAGCACTCCACCCGTAAGCTAACCTTTCTTATTCTGCAGTCCTATTTGGTTTTCCTTCTGCTGCAATTTCTTGCACCTAGCCAAATTGGATTTTTTTTTTGGCTAAGTTGGCCAAACTTACTCCCTTCTTGCTGTTTGGATTTTCCACTCTCACTATCAGTCAATCGAGTAACCAACTACATTGCTAAATCAGTCGGGACTTACTCCTTCCCTACTCTCCCCCTGTTGTTTAGATTTTCAACCCCTACGATCTTGATGATATAGGCACCGGCTAAGTTTTATTTGGAATAATACTAGCACACTACAATTTCAGGTAAATGAACTCCTCGATGGCCGGAATTTCTCCAATCCTCTTCAATGCCTCCTTGCTGGGTGGCTCATCCACTCCGATTGCCATAACAGCTTGCTTCCTTGGAGCAATCCTTCCAACACTCATAAAGCTCACATTCACATTCTCCTGACCCAAAACGCTCCCCACCTTACCAATCATGCCTGGCTGATCAACCTGCCTGCAGAGGATGATATACTTCCTTCCAAACTCACGTCCACTTAGAAGGATCCAACCTTTGTCAAATGAGGGACTCCACCCTTAATCCGGCCCTCCACTTTAATCTCCTCTCCCCAGAGTCGGAAATGGCACTGGCAAATTTTGATTCCACATTAGCAATTTGAACTTGGATGAAATCAAGTGGGCTTTCCGGTGATCCATCTAGAAGGACGCGGGCTGAAACATACGTCACTTTTAATAGATTTCACACCACTTCCGCCTGATACCAGTTGAACAGCCAGTCTCCCGAGTTTCTCAGCAAGGACAACGAATGGAAGATGCAATTATGATAGAATAAGAAAATAATAATGACATTCTGCATAAGGAGGTGCTTCTTAGGGCTCAAAAGCAAGAAAGAGGCAGGGGGGGTGTTGATGGAAGGGGTTGTGTGAACAAGGACGTAAACTTTAAGGGATAACTTTGAGTGCATAATAGAACACAAAGGTAGCTGCTTCAAGGTACACCTCCTTGTGAACAATAAAGAGAGAAAGGATAGATGAAGAACAAAAAGAAAAGAAGACGCAGGCATCATCCTGATCATCAAGGGAACGGAAACTCTCAAACCAGGGGAAGGTATAACTTTTCTAAGTAAAATAAATGGTTCAAAAATATTTGAAATTGTACCTCAGCAGGAAACCATTGGTGCGTTGACAGCCCCTTTCAGGGCTCCAACAACGGCTTCAGCTATTTCAATGGCCACTCCTTCCTGAAAATCATTTACTTCAAGCATTATTTCAAAGTGTCCATTACTTAAAAAGGCATATATAATAGTTAGTAGTCAACTAAGCTCAATGCATCAGCTACTACTCCACCAACCTGAGCTTCAGTAGTACTCGCACCAATTACATTTTCATGTTGCACCAATTTGCACCAACATATTTGCTCCTCAGCCATTTCCATGAAAACAATCATATTACACCATTTACTTGTATCTTCATTCTCTCAATTGTAATTTACAAAGCGTGACCTCCGAATATTAACCCCAATGATACATATCACCCAAATCCATATCATATAGACTTCGTCTCTTAATCGCCATCCTATTAAATGAAATAACGTGGCACTTGCGTGACATATTGCAGTGCTCGAATAATAATGTAATTCAATGTCTAAAGAAGGAAACACATGTCGACTAACCATAGATCTGATTAATTTCTATTCTAACCTTTTCGGAGCAAAAAAGGCAGCTAGAATATTCAGAATCTTTAAATTCGCATTAAAGACATTTAATATGTAATCAATCAGCATAAAGATTAAATATTCGAAAAAAAAAAAAAAAAAAAAAAAAAAGGTCAGATATGAACTAAAAATGTTTTTAGTAAACAAATAAAAAGCAAACTTTGAATAAAAATATACATTGATTGGGAAATCGGTAAGAAAACACATCAAACTAGTTAAATTTTGAGCCTCAGTTGTCCCTTAGCATCCACGCATAAAAGTTAGGAGAATTTTATCCTTTTTTGTGGTGGTCTTACCAGTTAAATCCAGTGGCAATCACAGGCCCATATCGGTGTTTGGCTTCACCTGATGCGATTGCAACATGAAAACAACAACCACATCATTAAACAGCTTGACAATCACTAAGCTGCTAATTTTGCCAACAAATAACAATCATAAACAACCACATCATTGGGAATAAGATTCATGATCTTACTGACTTACTCGGGACATAATATGAACCAGATAACAATTTTAAGATTCATCGTGCCCTTGGGAACATGGACAACATGTTAACTTTACCTAGTACAAATTAAATGTCCCGTTCTAAGTAAATTATTAACTAATAAACCGATCCTTTCAAGTTTGATGGGGAGCAGAATGTGCGAGGTAAGCATCAGCCAACATACGGCCAAGCTCAACGCCAGCCTCAGTAGTTAAGTGAAGATTATCTTCCTTGAGCGGCAATCCCTTAGCATCCACGCATAAAACATTCCGAAGATTAATCCCCTTTTGTGCTTCTCTCACAGTTTCAATGTATTTATCATCCCCGGACGCAATTGCAACCTGTTTGTCACATTAACCACTGTATCAGGACCACGTTACTAAATATTACATGTTACATTATTAATGAAATAGCAACAAGACGTGTACATTAGTTAAGGTTCATGACTGTAACCTTTCTTATAATTTTGATCTCTCATTTTTTTTTAAGCTAAGCTGATTAGCTGAATCACAGCTTACTGTAACATCCCCATCTATTAACTGGACCAACAAACAACACTCGTGTCGTCGTGTCGTTGTCTTGGGCTGAAAAGGGTGTTTTTTTTCTTACAAATATATATCAACTGTCATGTCCCAATATAAAAATAGGGCAATTAAGCTTGAAAATAACTGTCCAAAACATATATGCAAATAAGCTCGAGAATAACAGTCTCATAACATATATTTATCACCTAAGATGTGTGACAAATTATTAACTAAACGTTTAATACTAATTTATAAACCACACTCGTACAATGTCTACACACAAAAACTGACCTGAATTATTGGAAGGGAATGCAAATGGAGATCAGCACGAACATTGTGGATAAGGTTTTCCATATTAGCTTTGTAGCACTCTGCATCTTGTTGGGACAACGTGTCACTCTCTCCTTGGTACCAAAGCAACGCTTTAATTTCAACACCACCATCATGCTCCACTGCTGCTTTAGCTCTTTTCACCATGTTCTCATATAACTCTTCCCCTTTTGCCCACTCCTTTATCGCAGTGCCCCCTACAGCACATGGCACTAGCCCAACAACTCCCACGCGCTCTTTGACCGCGTTGGCAAAAGACATGCCGGGTCCCACACCACAGGTCTTCTTGGAGTCAATGTCATGATGTAGAGGCTCACGTGCCACCTCCCAGTTGAGTTGCCCGTTGAGACGGAAGATTTTTGCGGGATCGGGGCTGCTTTGTGGTGGAACGACGCCGTCCCAGAGCTTTTGCTGATTGTCTACGCGGACTACGCCGCCACGGCCAGCCATGTTACTTTGGCCTGATAGTATGAAGATGTGCTTCGTGGGTAAGGCCTCATGGTTCTGGGCCTGTTCCATTTTTTGCAGGCAGAGGATGGATCTGTACGGGCTTTTAAAGCAAAATTCACACGCCGGTGGGTAAAGGGTTGAGTTTTGCTGAAATTGCTGGGGAAGGCTTCAAATTAATGTCTTCTGGTCCACGCTCATGCAGAAATCGTTGGGCCTAGGGAAGTTGGGTTACACATTTAGTGGTACTATGTAGAAAATGTTAAATAGGGTAGCGTTACTTTTAAATTTATGGTTCAAGAGTATGGACCAGATTTTGGGCTTTTAAACTTTTTTTAGTTTCAATCAGTGATTTAAATATAAAAATTTAGGAAATACTCTTTAAAATTATAATAGTACTAAGAGTTGTGGGGGGAGGGAGAGAGACCAGTTTCAGAATTTGCATCTAAATGTCCAACCAAAGTAAAGCATTATGTCCCAATGTAAGCAAACATCAAAACGCGAGTAACACATAAAACCAATGTTATTTCTACAATTATGCCTACCAAAAGAGAATTAAGAATATTTGAACTATTATTTGGCCTGAGGAATTTCCGATTTTCATCTGTGGCAACAATGGTGATTCTCGACAGGAACGAATGGTGTCACATGATCCATATAGCTGACCCCATCTAGCGGGACAAGACTTAGTTTGGTTTGGTTATTTGTGGCAACAATGGTATTGATGCTTTATATAAGGACTAAGACTCATAGGTTTTGAACATTAGATTAATTTTGACACAAAAAAAAAAAAAACACATTAGATTAATTTTGACACAAAAAAATTGACCACATCGTGGGGCAAGTGCTCGGATCTCACCAAATTAAGAGTGTGATGAGGCATTCAAACTTCTTCAACATTTTAAAATTTTTGTATGCCAAACATTTTCAAAAGAGAGTTTTTCTATATTGTGTGTTTACTAAATATAGTACCTAATTACATGGAATGACTCATTATTTTAGAGTTATATAAAATTTAGTACAATGTTAACAACAAATAGAATAAACAAAACACGAAATCCAACTTAAAGCAATCCAAATATCACATAATGACATCAATTATTTTCGTTTAATATTTTGGAGAATATATATTGTTCTAAGTGTTAAATTGCATGTAAAATCAGTGAAAACTCATAATTACGATGAAAAATGAAGAATATTTTTATTTTAGGGAAAATAAGACCATATCTTTTCCTTGTTATAAAACAGAGGCTAAAAGAAAGTAAATGCATGACATTATTTTTGCAATGTAATCTAAAAGAAATAAAAATTGTTTGCCCACAATGCTAACGATGGCAAGAGATAGCTATAATAGAAAAAAACCCTTAACCAAGTAGTTACAATAATATGTCCCTAAGTACTATTTGGTGGCAAAATCCACCCTCTCAAACCAAAAGGTCGTGTTGACACTCACAATGACACAAAATGAAAGTTTGTGGATTTATGTCCTTTTTTCCCATGTTCCTAAATAGAGTTATCAAAAATGAAAAAGAAGTATTCACAAGAATTTGAAATATTGTTATTAGAATAAAAAGGATAAAATAAAATTAATTACGTCCATGGCATCACACAATATAATTAGTGGACGAGCAGTGGAGAAATAATTGTTTTTATGAGTGAAGATGGGAAAATCTTCTTATTAAGTAAGACATCCAACTTTTAAAACATACTTGGACACCACAGCCCAAACAAGGAGCCCAAGGTTATAGCCCAGCATCAACGCCCAAAAGACATAAAGCCCTCATCCAGACACCAAGTCAGTGCCAACGGTGGTCATAGGCACTAAAGATATCCATCAAAATAATGAATTATGTCTTGATGTAAATAATAAAAGTATTTATGAAAGAAGATGTGAGTAAACTCAAAAATTACGTAAATATTATGAAAAAAAATTGTATTTCACAGAACTATTAATGTGTATATATATAATACATATAAATTCAGTTTAATCCAAAATTAAAGGATTAAAAATTAAATTAACAGAACAATTATAAACGCAACTACCTCAATAAAAAATCAGAAAATAATTTACAACGAAATTATATTTGAAATGGAGAACAGCTGACCTGTAAAAACCGACGGATTTGAAGTTACTTGTCGAAATCATGGCTTTTTTTTTTGCCTGAAATTATGAAAAGATCTAAGAAGCGAAAACGAATGAATTTTTATTTTTATATTTTTATCCTTGACAAAAATGCTCCCAAAGTGCATTTCAAAGGATGAAATAGCAATCCATAGATAGAGCCTATATTTTAATTTTTTTTTTTGGAATAAACTGAACTTACCTCCCTTCTCTACTAACTTTAGTGAAGATTTCAGATGAACTATACTTGGTCTGAACAAAAGAGAACGAAAAAATAACTTGGTGCAGTAACTTTACTCATCCTACGAAAAATAATACGAAGAGAACTACATGATTTCATAGTTGGCCTTAAATTAGTTCAAACACTTCAAATTAATTTTTGGAGCACACTTCTGAAACCTAACTAATAGTTTTCAATTTTCAGAGTCTTGCAGAGCTATGATGCAAAATTCTGCATCAGACATACAACTTCTTATGAATTTTCTACAAAGTTCAAACTGAAACCTGGCACAAGGCCACCACCAAGCACTCTTGCAATTTCAGTTACAAAAAGTCCAGATCTAAACAACAAAAATTATAGAGGGAAATATCTTATCTTCTTCTTTTTACAGGTGTAGCTTATTGAATCCCTAGCTTTATTTGCAGGCACAAAAATTTAAAGATTATTAAAATTAAAGCCACCACCACCACAAACACTCTTCACGCATACACCCCACCACCACCACACACAGAGCGTCATGTATATATACACACACATGCACAAAGCTTACTTTATGTATAAATTTGATGAAAACCAAAAAAAAAAATATAGTACTTACTGTGCTGATGAAGATTCGAGAGAGAAAGGGAGGTACAGTGAGAAAAGTTTGGTCTGTCAATCTGAGAGAGCAACGTGAGGAGAGACCAACTGAACATAAAAAATATATTTTTTGTCAGATTCATTGGCGGTTGAGATTTTTTTTATTATAAGGAGGTCGATAAATGTAGGCCCTCCGTTGGAGGGGTAGAGGATGTAAGATTCTACTAACGTTATTATTGTCTTAAAACAAAAGTATAAAATACTTAGCACATAGTACAAGCATTTTAAAGTATTAGATGAACTACAAATATGTATGTGTAGACACTTTTGACTTTACATGCATCTTATTTTACCGACAAAAAAAAAAAAAAATTTGCGTGATTGTAGATTTGTTGTTCTAGCAATCATTTTCACGCAATGCCTTCGTTTTATTGGGAACCATAAGCTCTACCTACTATGATCCAAAAGGAAATAATCTAAAGGTTTTTTATTTTTATTTTTCACCTCTCTTGTTCGCTGGATAAGATACGGTTTCTAACACTAGTAGAAATGTGAATTAATTAAATGATCACAAAGTTTTACCTGCTGGAAGGAATACAATAATAAAACCAGACCATTTATCTTTCATGTGTTTTAAAAATGTACCTGAATATCTCCTGTGTTTTTAAAAATATAGCTGAATATCCGCTTTCGTTAGAAAAATCGTTTATTTTAACAAAGAGTATTCAACTAAGTTTTTAAAATACAGGGGTTAATCAGTTTATTTATAAAACACAGAGGGTATTAAGAGTAAATTGCTTGCCGTCCCCCTGTGTTTTATTCGAAATACTCATTCACCCCTTGTGTTTTTAAAATAGGCTCATTATCCCCCTGTGATTTTCGAAATGTAGCTGACTGCCCCCCTCCGTTAAAAAAACCGTCTAATTTAACGGCAATTGCAACACACGTACTTAAAATGCGATTTTTTATGCTTTTGGTGTAAATAAATTCGTTGTTAGACAAAAATACCCTTTTAATAAATTGCTTGCCGCCCCCCTGTGTTTTTCCTGAAATACTCATTCACCCCCTGTATTTTTAAAATAGGCTCATTACCCCTCTGTATTTTTTCGATTTTAACTTTATGTAAGGGTATAACGATCAATTAACTAATTTGGTAACGTTTGCTAACGGAATAAGAGATTTTGGGTGCGTCAGCTTAATCGAAAAAATACAAGGAATAATGAGCCTATTTTAAAAACACAGAGAGTAAATGAGTATTTCGGACAAAACGCAGGAGAGCAGCAAGCAATTTACTCAAGGTATTCATCTACATTTTTAAAATACAAGAGGGTAATCAACTTATTTATAAAACCCCAGTGGGTATTGTGCACTTTTGACAGAACAAAGAGGGTGTTAAGTAATTTACTCTACAATAAATAATCAAATAAAAAAAAAGACTTTATTTAGTTAATGGTCAGTTATATGAATTTCTCAATGTCATTCATTTTATGATGTCTCAAGACAGTCCTGTGAACAACCACTTTAAGCCTCTGATTGACGACTACAAGACAATTTTGAGACACAAGCTAGGTTACTGGGCCACTCACATCTATAAGAAAATCAACAAATGTGCGGATTGGATCTCTAACTATGATATTAACTTATTTTTGGGTTGTCATTTAATTGGTCATGTTCCTACGCAGTTGCGTGAGCTTTTGGAGATGAATAAAAAGAATGCTACTTCCCTAAGATCATGATTAATTAAATTTTCCGACTTTGGCCTCCTTTAAATAAATTATAAAAAAAAATCTTCATTTACCCTATTTTTGGTTATCTAATGCTATCTCTTTTATTTTTAGGCTTGGGATCGATAATGCCAATGTTATGATAAATATTTAATTAAATTATCTTTCAATTGCATCAAATACACAAGCCATCAATTTATCGAGTAGCCAATGTCACACTAAAATTCCATCATCAGGTGATCGTTCAAAGGCTTCTCCTTTTATGATATCGTGATGAGCTTGATGGAAGCTCTTTTCTGTAATTTACTGCAGTTTTTTTTTAATATCTTTTTGGTATAAATGAAGATTTCTGTACATTCATTAGTAGTAGTACGAACGATAGTACAGAGCAGTACAGCCATAAGAAC
The DNA here is from genome assembly GCA_037974665.1 of Ehretia macrophylla. NCBI lineage: Eukaryota > Viridiplantae > Streptophyta > Magnoliopsida > Boraginales > Ehretiaceae > Ehretia > Ehretia macrophylla. The sequence goes on from CM075774.1 coordinate 1,666,198, forward strand.
ATATTAAACCTTGTGTAACAATCCACACATTGTAAGATAAGGTCTTCCACATGTCTTTCACAAGGGAAATTCTTTCATTTATACAGATTAATGTCAATTTTTTATATATTAGTAAAATTTATACATATATGTCTCACTTATTATAAGAGACTAACTCGTCAATCCGAACAAATAAGTGAGAGCAGAAGTGTAGACACAAAGCTTTCTGCATGGTTTCTCCGTCCAATAGCCAATGCCATTTCCTAATGGTTATTAGCTTGCAGGTTAGTGTCTTCCTTTTGCTTCTTTCTAAATTTCTTTAATTATCCTCCCTTTAGTACTCCTATAAGTCACAATTACATAGGAGTAGCAGAGGATAGGGTTTAAATTTAATATTAATAAGTATTTAATCTGATTAGAAATCGTATAACAAAAATGATAAATTATTCGTTAGAGTTTAGTTTTTATAAGAGATTATTGACGAGAAATCAAAGAGGCCTTAATTAGCCTTCCAACCAAAATTGCGGTCAAGAAAACTTCGGCTATACTTAGATTAGAGCGCTCTTTTACTGAAGATACAATTGTTGAATGAGGATCGATATCCTATCCTAATTAATACTTTATTATTATTTTTTTCTTGGTTTGGAACTAATATTTTATTTTAACATTCTAACATTACATGTCAATCATTAATCTCAATTTTAAACTATAAAAAATGGGAGAAATAATGAAAATAAATATTTTAAGTGAAATGAATGATTGAAATGCAGTGTCCAAATATAAGAATAAAACACTAGTTAAGAGATAATTCTAATCTCCTGAATGAAGGGTGTATGATCCTGTTATGGTTGTTAGTGTTGGAGCTAGCCTTGAAATGTTTAAAATTAACTTGGACGTGTAAATGTAGCATAGTCTAGAAAGTAGGAAAGATCTATAGTATAAGTTGTTGAGATGTAGTTTCATGAACTTACAAAACTATTCGCAATCTCTTGATATTTAATTTTCATGTATTTTTAGCGTATAAAACTTACTTAATCCCATTAATTTTATCATCAGAACTATTAATGTTCTATTTAACGGCCATTGACACTATAATCTAAAATATAGATTAATAAAATATTTTAGATGTGTCTTTATTAAACCGATTTTGTATTTTGGATGAGCATTGCCCTCTCCCATTAATTGTGCTTAGTACTTCTACAAAATTTTCCACCTCACATAAGAAAAAATGGATAGTATCCAACTCAACCAATAAGATAAAATCCACACCAGATAACACATTTCTCTCTACCACCCAATCTTCCTAGCCATGCACTATCTAATCACCACCACACACACACATGCACACCTCAAAAATCCACCTCTCCAACATATAAAACTCCATTGCCATCTTCTTTTCCTGCTTGAAAAGTCATCCACAACTCCACTTCAAACTCAGCAGAGTAATATACGTTCAAACCACTAACAATGACCACAGTAACCTCTCCAGCTGCAGTTTCCATCCCATCATTCACTGGCCTTAAGGCTGGTACGTACTGCATCACCAGCTAAAGTTACAGTCAAGGTTGCTTCCCCGGCCGCGGCCCCGGCCCCGAAGATGGCAGCCGTGAAGGCTTCATTGAAGCAAGTAGTAGGTGTTGCAGCTGTTGCCACTGCGGCGACCGCAATGCTGGCAAGCAATGCCATGGCCATTGAAGTCTTGCTTGGTGGTGATGATGGTTCACTAGCTTTTGTTCCAGGGAGCTTCTCTGTGGCTTCTGGTGAAAAGATTGTGTTCAAGAACAATGCTGGTTTTCCACACAACGTTGTTTTTGATGAAGATGAAGTCCCATCTGGTGTTGATGCAGCTAAAATCTCCATGGGTGAGGAAGATTTACTCAATGGACCTGGAGAGACTTACTCAGTGACTTTAACCGAGAAAGGAACATACAGCTTTTACTGTTCACCTCACCAGGGAGCTGGTATGGCTGGCAAAGTGACTGTTAACTAAGGGAAACTATTCCGTCAGGCCGTCTAATAGGGGTGGGCTTCACACACCCATCCCACACTCACACTCTCTATGTCCGTGTTGAATAATTTTCCTTAACTGAGATGTGTGTGGTGAAAAGTTTGTCATTTTTAATTTTGAATCATTTTTTTTTTCCCTCCACTTGTATTAGAGGGTTGTAACTTTGTGTCCTCAATAATGGGGGATACAAACAATGTGTCATTGTATGAGGTGAACTTAGATAATTCCATTTTGTGTATTACATTCTCTTCATGGTACCGTTGGGGGGTCAATAAGCTTATTCCTATTGATGTCTATTTGCTAAACTGGAAGCAATTATAAATGCTATGACAAAATTTTATAAGAAAATATCTCAAAAATTTTATGGAGACAGAACTAGGTCTCAAAGAGCAAATGAGCGTTTTACTATCACTCACAAGTTTCATGTCAGATGTAATAATATTCATACTGAAAATTATGATCGAAGATTTCTTTATCAACCGTTATCCACTTTAGAGATCACTACAACAGTAGAATTACTACAACTATTGCATATATCAACAAAGTTGTAAATGAAATTTTCATCCTGTTTGTTTCCAATACATTTCTTTGGTACTAAATCATGATACAAGAATTAAACAAAGAAATCTTACAATAATATTTACCAAAACTAAGAAAAGGACAATTACCAAATCATTGCTTTCTAAAAGCAGAGGCTGAGAAGTCTTCTACATCTCTATATATCTTGCAGTCCTGCATTTAAGTAAATTCTGAAAGCATGAAGCTTCTTGCTATCGCAATGGAGCTACTTCAGAGTTTCTGAGATCTAGTTTCTTTTGTTGCGGTTAGGTACAACGAATACACAGGTCTACAAGCCATCATGCGCTCGTTGAGGCTATGGCTCCGCATCGTTGGAGCTGTTGATCATGCAATTTGTAACAGGATCAACAGCCCTGATCATGATGATGCTCTGAATAAAGGCTATCATCTGCATGAGCATAGAACATCATCTTAGGTACTGAAAATGGCATTGAGTTATAGCCCCTAAAAGACGAATCAACTGCAAATAGAACAGCACGTTTTCAGACATTAATGGAAGAAGACTTACCGCGGCAAAGCCAGCGCACATGATGCTGAAACCGGGGAAATGAAATGGTGGATTGTCTGACAGAAATAAAGCTGAAATGATATAGAATGAACTTTGTCAGATGATATTAATCTTCTGGACCAACAAAATTTGGATTATAAGATCTTAGTTACCTGTTAAAGGACTGAAAACTAACGGAGTAACAATGCTCGCGAAAGAACATATGCCTGAGAGGCAACCTTGAGCCTTTCCCTGGAGGAAGAAGATTTAACATGTCAGCAATGCAGATGGTATACAGAGGCAAGAGTTAAGCGAGATTTCTGATTTTGTTCAACAAACTGGCGTGCAAAAAGGCTATATTGCTTTGAGCAGTTTTATATGACCAATATAACAACATCTGATAAAAAATTTGTGCCATACGAAGATTTTCAGCGAGGGAAAGAGTAAGAAAAGTACTGGAGATCTTCAGAAATGTTACCTGTTCGCAGGGGCTAATTTGTTTGGATGCAATACTTTTTAACTGCAAATACGATAAAATACAAATGAGATGTAGATCTTTAACTAACGATGAAGAAATGCGTTATGGGGAAAGATCACTCACACATGGCATCGTGAAAGTAGCCAGAACTGACATAATTGCAGCAGCATAAGGAACCTACAATTTTTTTGAGTCATTTAGATAAACAACAATACAAAGAATGAGGTAATAGCATCCATTAATAGATCAACAAGATATAACAATGTGTGAAACAACTTAATAAATAAGCGTAAGATAGAAAAATACCCAGATAGACCATGCTATGCTGTGAAGAAACATCTGCATTCAAGCGCATATATCAGTACGATAAAGTTATATAATCCTTCCAAAGGGAAAATGATGAAACAATTCATATCAATGTCTGGCTGTTTATCATGAATTTGTGCATATAGTTGAAGAAAACGTCGATGTAGATCAACAAAGTACAAAGTTAGCTAGATCCATACATGTGCACAGCTGAAAAGCAGGCCTAATGCGAGGAGCTTCTCTTCTCCTAAGGCAGGAGCCAGAATGGGCATGAGCAATAGCTGCAAATTTTGAAACCATATACAGAATTAATAAGAAATTATTGTAGACGACGCATAACACTAGTCAATGCAAGGCTAGCCTACCTGTGATACGCTTCCTGCAGTCCCGCCAATTATCATTAAATCAGCAAATTGATCTTTGTCAAACTGAAATTGAGCCTTCAAGTAGTACTGCAGAATAAAACTCAGAATAGTTATTATATACCATATCAAAAGCCTTGAACGATTCATAGTGATATTGAATGTCATAAAGACAGCAAAACTGATGGCGCTAGTTTTCGAGACATTAGCATCAAAGATGCAGGAGCAGAGAGTCTGAGCTCCTGCATATTAAGACTCTGATAATATCAAACTAAAAGAAATGAAAGAAAACTTTTAGATTTCTTATGCCCTGCATCTGCTGCTGCCAAAGTACGGTGTGAAAATGGAATCTAATAGATGAAAAATGAAATATGTATCTATAGCAAAGGTTGTGAACACCAGGAAATTTACCAATAAAGAAGCATGAAGTCCAATCTCTGCAACATGGATAAAGAATGTGGCAATTGCTGCTTGAGTAAATGTTGAGCTGCAATATAATCCAAAGAAACACCTCAATGCCAGTTCTTTTATATGATGATTGATGCAAATGATATAACCATTAACACAATGAAAAATTCTTCAAAAAGTCCAGACACAATGTGAACATTTTCTAGACTAACCAACACAATGGAGATGATACATTTATGTACAATGAACAATGTGAGCTTGAAAACTTCCCTACTTCTACAATGTCCGGTCACTGACCTCGTCCTCAACAAGCTGATGGTATCATTCAATGAAGGCAATCTTTTGAACTGCAACTTCTTGGGGGGAGCTTTTTCCAAAAGGCAAACAGTCTCAGATTCCTGCAAAGAAATGCCTTGATGCCTCAAGGACTCTGGAAGGAATGCTCTCATGTACACCAGGGCTACTACTGATCCTCCTGCAGCAAGCTACACGTACACTAACCAATTAGTGTCGTGGGTTTAAGTAATAACTCGGATCAACCATTTTGAACTTAGTGGATACTTGGCACAAGTTAGGTTATTCTCAAGTCTATGACATGCATCTTGTTTAAGCGTCTAGGTTTCTGGCCTGGGGTTGTGACACATTATTTGTGCTTTTATATTGTGGGAAAGAGATGTACAAAGACATGCATACTAAGAATTCATACAGATCATGTGGTATCACATGTTGTTCCGAGTCTTAGAGTGTGGTTTATAAGTTAGTGTAATATGTACAAATAATAACTCCGGTGTTGAAGCCATTTTGAACTTAAACCAATATTTGGCGTAAAATAGTTACTTTTTAAGCACACGACACTAGTCTCATCTAATTGTCGGGTTCTGGGGCTAGGAACATGACATAATAAGAGATGAAGAAAATACTTGGAAGGTGGCAGCAGTGGAGAGGAAACGAGCAGAGAGATTTCCACAGACGAAAGCAGACGATGCAATGCCTGACAGCACACCAAATACTGAAGCTCGCTTGCTCTCTGGAACATTATCAGCCTGCACATTAAACAACAAAAGAGAAAATCTTCAGTTTGCAATGTTTGTTACTGCTTTTCTTGAAAGCATGTCTTATGAAAATTGTTACGCCTTGAGCCCGGAAGCCCTGGTCGTAAGCAAGATTGGTATTGTATTGTTTGATACTGTTTTTCTTGAATGCATGTCTTGTGAAAATTGTCATGCCCCGAGCGCGGAAGCTAGGCTATTATTTGTAACAGTTTTTCTTGAAAGCATGCCTTACGAAAATTGTCACGAGCTCGAAAGCCCAGGTTTGTAAGCTAGACTGGTACTGTAAGTTTAAAAAATAATTATTTGAGTTTTAAATTAACTAATCTAAAATGATTAATCTAAATTATCACTAAAACTTCAATATTCACTTGTAAACTACACATTTAATACTTCTCCACACGTGAAACATTACATAAATGATGGAAACTTACCACGTATGCTAGAGCAAGAAACTGAACACTTCCTTCGCACACCATGGAAATGAGAGTTTTGAGGACGTAGTATGCATAGAAGAAATACTTTGTTCTGCTGTAAGCCATTATTGCTGCAACCAAGAAATTAATTCTTATAAAATGACATTGAAATAAACTATTTTAGTATTAATTAATCACATTAATAACAATGATATTTGAAAAGAAATTTGTGTGAAAGATTTAAAAATTATTAACTTCTATTCTAATAAATTGAATATTTTTTATAAAGAGTCGGAGGAATATACGATGATTTAAAATTTATTATTATTTTTCTTAAATTATTTTTTTTGCTAAGTTTTTTCTTTAAATTCTTAATAAATTATATGGCGGTGTAGAAATTAACAGTCAAATTCGAGCAAATTTCTTGGAGTTTGATGTTTTCCTAGTGGCTCAACTTCCGAACATCCAGTGCATTAGTATATTAGTAATTGGACTTGTATCGTTACAAACCATTACCAGCACAAAGGACTAAAGCCTTTTTTTCTCCTCTAATTTTTCTTCCTTGTTGTCTTCAATGTGTACTGAAAATCAGATTTTCAATTCAATCTCATATGTAGGTACAGTCGTGTAAGGCCCAAATTTAATATAGGTATTTTGAAGGCCTCTGGTGATGGGCCTTACATGATACATATGGAGATGACCAAGCCCAATATATGTAAATGACAAGCAATGGCAAATTAGTGGGCCTATAATGGCGGGCCCCTTCAGATGATATATGGACTTTTTCTTTCTCTAGTCCACTTATTTCCAAAAGCTATAGAAGAAGAATCGAAGAAGAAAGTAGCATCTCCAAGTAACTTTCTTGGGTCTAGTCTCTGTAAGTTTTGTATCTGATTAACCTGAATTATACTTTCTATGAACGTGATTATATGTATCAAGGTTTAATATCTCTAATGTGAACCCGATACATTTTTTTGAAGAATTTCCTATGACTTAAATAAAGAAAATTGCATCTCCATTTGTATTAAATAAAAGTATCAAGATCCATGTGAAAATTTGAATGACGTGAGAATTCAACTGGTTGAACTAAAATACTAATTGATAAACTCTCAAATATAGCGGTGTATCCCACATATGTATCAGGTAAGATCCATGTGATATTACCGAAGCAAAAGAGGAAGTATTCTCTAAGTGGGGTCTTGGTGGGAGTTACGTAAAGAAAAAGGGTCACAATTCACTTTTGCCTTGATTTCTTGCTTCGATGATTTATTATTTTATTTTAATTTTTTTTTCTTTCTTTATTGTCCGTTACATGTTAAAAAATCACACCATGGAAATATTGTAATATTTGATTCTATGTTGGGTTAATTCTTTATCTTTCTGTATCAGGCTTTTTTTTATTTCTTTTTCTTTTTTCATTTGAATGCTTTTGCTTTAAGTAAATGACTTGTTTTCCATTTTGGACAGATTCTTTATTCTTTTACTTTAATTTTTCTTTTTTACTTTTTCTTTATTGGGTCATTAATCAACATCTTTGTGTGAAGTTGGACTATCCTCTGTGGTTGCTTAGAAGATATTTCTGAACTAGCATTACTAAAGGTTATGACGAAGTTGAAAGTGATTGTGGTCGCTTGATAATTTCTTACTTGATCATTGTTTTTTTATGACGATAAATTTATCTTAAATAAGTTTAACATCATCTTAATCGTTATTCTAAAATGACTAAAACTAAATTTTTATGCAACACAAATGTATAGGGCCAATCTTTCTTAGTACTATCATGTAAGGACTATAATTTGATGTCTTAATGTTTGCAACAAGTCAAATGCAATGGGGGTAAAACTCTTTTGTACACAGTGACAAACATCTGACTTTCACAACAAAACATGTAGAGTGTAAGAGTCGGTCGCTCATTAGTGACGGACACTCGCAATATTTTTCAAATACAATAATATGAAGTTAGATACTTTAATTATGCATTATCCACATCAATCAAGAACTAAAGGCAGCAAAAAAAATTACCTAGAGGAAATATTGATAGAGTCATTGGAACTGTGAGCATGACTTTCCTTCCATAAATGTCGGAAAGATTCCCTAGCAGTGGCATCATCGCCAGTGATCCCAAACCTATAACCTGCATAGATATTTAAAACGTGACAGCACGGGTATAAGTATTTAAATTTGAGTATATATTCTTATATTATTAATTTTACCTAAAAAACGAGACAAAGATTCAAATTCCGAAAATAAATTAGACCTAAAATGTTTGTTCACGTGCCAGTACACTTATTAATAATTCCTACAAAATATTTCGAACATTATAGAATTACACACAAGTGGATCATTTTTATCTGTGGAAAATACTTTATTCCATATAATTCCACATTAATTTAATAACATAACGCAAGATCACATTGATCTAATTCGCATCACTTTAATACACAATATTCTTCTATCTTTTCTGGGATTGTGGGAGGTTAGATCAGGTGACATTACACCATATTCTTATATTTTTCAATAGATTCGATAAATTTTTCAAGAAAATATTCGTATATTTGTCAACAGATTCGGTAAAATTTTCAAGCAATTAATATGAGAAAGCATAAAATCCAAGTAAGATTGTCGTTGATCGAACCTTTCGGGACTAGTACAAAGTCATTAATTTCCTCTTTTGAGGGAGGAAACTGAATCTACGACACTAAAATATTATATTATAATTCACTGTCACGTTTTTAATCTGTTACAATATCTAGAACTATTACAAAAAATTAAAAAATATTACAAATTACTTTAAATGTTCTATATTGTAATGTTGCATATGTTTATATTGTAAATTTTGTATTGCAACAGGTTGATGATAATAAATAATATAACAAACCTTTCTCTAACAGTTTAAACTTTTAGATGAGGTAGTTATTTAACATAGTATCAGAACCTATGTACTAAAAGATCCTAGGTTCAAAACTCAACGCTACCCATTTAAAAATATTAAAACTGTCCAAGTGCATAATCTTTTAAATGCGGTGGTTACTTAACACAACACTTTAAATAATAAGTAATGGTTCAATTAAGCTATAATTTTAAAAATCATTATGAAAAAGTAATCTATGAGCAATTATCAATAATAGCAGTAAAAAAAATTTAACCGTTATAATTACATAAAATTGTTGTAAAAATAATAAAAATATTATAGTACTATATATATATGTGTGTGTGTGTGTGTGTGTAGCATAGCGTGCAGGGGCAAATATAGCTTGGGGCTGCAGTCCCCCAACCCCAAGAGTATGCTATTAATGAGTGAGTTAGACCTGTATTTTTTGAAAATGTATGTGTGTATTTTTAAGGTATTTTTCGGTTAAAAAAATTAATTTATTCTCCACTAAAAAAAATTATCCATATATGAGTGTTAAGTTGTATGTTTTTAGCTCTTACTAAATAAAAATTTTGAATTCGCCCCTAATAGTGTGGTTTTTAGGAATTTTCCCTAGGTTAAAGGGATATACTAGTTTGATCTTTTTAATTCTTTATTCATACACATAGTGTGTGGAAGTTGTAATTACCAAAAATAGTTTGAATGCAATTTTACTAATAGGCATTCTCCGGAAAAGAACAGTGAGGTGATAAAGTATACATCTCTATCCAAAGCCAACTGAAAGCTAAATACCTAATTGCAAAATCAAACAAATTCTCATGCTTTTCAGGTTTTTCTCAAAGAATATTATGTCACCCTCTCACATGAGGCACATGTAATCTACTTTAGCATCATTTTTTTTTTTTTGTTTTGTTTTGTTTTGTTTATAGTTGGGCTAAATGAAAACAATCGAAAATGTAGACGCGTGCTCAAGTTAATGAAATGATGAAATCGGAGTGGTTTCTCTTAACGATAACGAATAGTTTTATCAGATCTATATAATTAATCGATCTCACTTAGGAAAATAAATACTTGATTAGGTCGTTAAAATTTGGATGAAATTGAAGTGATTTGGAGCCAAGTCTCCGAACTTGGAATCATCTCGTAATGCTTGTTGTCTCAAAAGGTTATCACGGAGAATTGAGTGTTTAATTAATCAGTGATAAAGAGATGACAATAACTACAAGTTAAGAAAAATATTTAAAACCGTCAAGGTTGAACATTTGGCTTATAATTAGAGGAAAAAGTGAATACCACATGCATATGAAGTCCATCCATTACTACTCGGCCTTATTAGGCTTAATAGTTCCCCACAAACTAAAATTGATATATTTAAACGTTAATCATTGTCATTTCATCACCGTTTAATCATTAAAAATAAACACCCCACCCCACTACGTTGAGTTGTCAAGTTTTAAAAGGACAAGGCTCTTAAAACTTCAATAATACATTAATCGAAACAAGCCAAGTTGCATACTGTGCCAAATCCAATTATGGTCTCGTTTTTTTGTGAAGGAATTATCGTGTCACAGTGCAAACATTGGTGAAGCTTCCAAGCTTTGTCTCTATTACACACTAAAAGAAAAACAAAATAGCAAAGACCAAAAAAAGGTTCATTTTGCTTCTAACGTAAGGAAACTTCCTATGTTGTGCTAAAAGTACTATAAAGAAACTTCCTTAAGAAGGGGACAAGATATTTTGCAATAATTTCAAAAATACTTTTTGTAAAGGAAAACTATTTCAGGATTTTAATGAATTTAGAATGTGTTTACTAATTAGGATTTAGGAGGCTAGAATTACTAATTTGGAGGATAATATCTCCTAAATAATCAATTATTATTAAAAAAAAACACACATAAGATAATGCGATAGTGCATTTGTCAACTTTAAGGGACTCTAAGGGGTTAGTTTAGCGGTGAAAGATTTGGGGTCTAGTGGGCGCCAAATTATTAACATTTCGAATTTGAATTAGTCATGAAGCATATTTTTTTCAACCAGTCTTGGTAAATTTCAAATTGAACTAACCTAGATTATATATTTTCAAAACGTGGTCATATATGTTAGGATTTTACGACCATTATATGAGTTTAAAAACTCTCTTTAATGTAAGTTTTTCGTCATAAAATAAATAGTGCGATTGTGGGCTATATGACTTCATCAGGAAGACTCTGCCCTTACTAACTAAAGTTGTGCATGTGCTTGGTGATGATGGAGATTGGAAAAAGAACAGTAAATGGTCTAGAATTGGTCTTTCCTGTACATGACATTCGAAAGGAGTAAACTGGTACAACTATATATATAAAAAGCACTCAAAAGTCTTTCGAGATTCTTAGTCCATACTTATGAATAAATGTTCCGTACATCTTGGCGGACATTAAATTAATCCTCTATTTGATGGGGGCTCACACACTCCATGTAAGAGGATTTGACAGCCGGTAACATATGGAAGAGTGATACCATAATTTTTTCCTTAAGTGTCATTTTTATCATCACCCAACTTTTACCTTCGATTGGCAAAATGTATGCTAGGTCATGCATTTTTATTTAGCTATTGATTATATAGCCAAGCATGAAGATGAAGCATGTTCCCTCTAATTGATCGAAGTGATGAGGAGCAAAAATATTCTGATAAAGACGTTCCTCAATTCTCAAGTTTTCATGAGCATTAATTTTTATAAATCAATACTCGTGGAATGTGTGAAGGAGAAATTGTATTGATTAATTTAATTAGTAAATTAATCATAAAAGACCGCTAAATACACAAAATTCTTACAGTTCACGAGTTTGAAAAGGGTAGAGCCACATTGAGGTCTTGACAACATAAGCAAATAGATATGCAACATTCCCAAGAATAACAGTTATCGCAGAACTAGCAAAGCCTTAGCATTAAAAAAAAAAAACAAATTACATATATTTTTTCTTTCTTCATTTTTAAGTTGGGCCCTCCCTCTAAATAGGCTAGCTCCACCCCTGTGTTATGTAATACAACTTAGCCTCCTTTTAATTTTTTTTTTTTTATAAAAAAAGATGTGCTACGTACAAATGTTAATTTGTTGTATAAAAATTTAAAGAAACATAAAAGAAAGAAGAAAAATGTCTTAAATTTTGCTTCATACAAAAAAATGAAGAGAAGCTAGATTTTTCTTTAAAACTAAAGTGTATGAAGAAAGTGAATAATAATTCTGTGAACCGTTGCATGTTTGCATCAGAAGAAAATGTTGCATGCAGTTACAACATCATTTTCTCTACTTATATTAGGTTGTAATTGGTCATTTAAATGGACTTCAGTAGCTGCAAATGAAATGACCAGAATTAAACAATCTTATTCTTTTTTTTTTTTTTTTCGTTACGTGTAAACAAAGCCGATACTATCCGACAATCATCTTAATTATTATTATGAGATTGAGAAAATAAGAAGAGATGATCATTGATGACATACCGCTTGTTGAATGCCGGAGAGATATATGGCTAGTGAGCATTCATCTTCTCCGGGACAAAGCGCCGCCATCGTGACGTCGGTGATGGACGGAACCACCATCATGGAGGAGAAGCAACCTAAAAACACCGTCATGAAGAGGTGGCTCAGCCCTGAGGGTTTCTCCATCTTTCTTTTGTTTTTGTGTTTCTCTCGTTTATCCTCTCTATCTTGCCAAAAAAGGCCTTACTAGTTGGAACGTGCACTTGGAGGAAAAGCCCCCACTACTCTTAAGACTTAACTGACACTTGAAAGCAGCAAAAGAACCTTAATTTATAGACAACTCCTCTCGTGTCTTTTCAGTGTGTCACTAATAATTTTAATATCCTTTTGACAGTTAGTGTTAGAAAGTATAAGTTGGGAATTTCGATAGTATCCAAATTCGGATTGTGCAATGATATTTTCAATTTTTTTAAAAAATTTTTTATGTTTGGTATTAAAGAATAAACTTGAAAATGAGCTTATTAAATAGTGAGTGGTACAATGGAATGAGATTGAGAATGAAATGACATTCCCAACTTTTTTCAATTCTCATGCTTGGTATGAAAGAATGAACTTGAGAATCCCATTTCCGCGTACATGGGAGTAGCCATTCCAGAGGAAACACATGAGAATAGTTCATTCACATGTGTTTGGAAATAAACTTGACATCATAACCCCATATAACATAACTTTTACATATAGTTTGTTTTACAATAATAATAATAATAATTATTATTATTTTAAAAAATAAATAATAATAATTATTATTGTTATTATTATTTTTTAAAAAAATATGCTAATAATAATTATTTTAAAAATAATTATTATAAAAAATAAAAAAATAAAAAAATAAAAGTATAAATAAATAAATTAATAAAAATACATTAATAATAAAAATTAATATAAAATTATAATAATAACAATAAATAAATAACTAAAATTAAAATTAATAATAATTATAATAATTATAATAATTATAATAATTAATAAAAATAAAATAATAATAACAATAACAATAAAATAATAATAATATTGATTAAAATAATAATAATAATAATAATAATAATAAATAAATAAATAAATAAATAAATAAATAAAAAACAAAATTAATAATAATACCAATATAATAATGATAATAATAATAATAATAATAATAATAATAATAATAACAATAAAAGGACAATGTTATTATATTATATTATACAAGACATTCTCATTGCTATTTTTCATTTCTAAAGCATATCAAATATGTTATTGTCATTCCCAAGTTCATTCTATTCTTTAACCCATTCTATTCCTGTCTAAATCTATTCCAATGTATCAATCGCTACTTTAGAGTTTCCTATAAATTTTTATTAGTCCAAAAAGCTGTAACTATGTCCAAAAGACCATATTGTAATCCTTTGAATAATAGCAAAAAGAATTAAGTGGAAGATTTTTTGTGTACACTCAATCTACGTTGGCTGAATTGGTCCCTAAAGAACTCCCAAAACGACTACCGTTCGATAGATACACAAAAGTGATGAAATACAATCACACAAAGTAATTGGGAGTCTTATTACACATAAGGCCAACTTTTTGTTAGAAAATATTATATGATCTGTATTTGTGTGCGCGATCCACATTTGGACTTTCTTGAAATTCACAACAGTATAGTGCACTATGTAATTTTTTCACTCTTGAATTTTATTTTTATTTTTAAATGAAATGGAGGTCTTAACCGGTTACTGAACAATTCATCTATGCGACGTTTCACCTCTCTTGTCTTTGAACAATTCATTTAGGCGATATTTAACCTCTATTGTCTTTCTCTAAAAGAATAAGTAACTGTCTCAAAAGTTAATTAATGTGAAAAGAACCAAAAAGTCAGGAAATAATATAACCTACGAGTCAATCAACACATCATTTACTTAATCTTCACCACTCTTGGCAAATTCGTCACAATGGTAAAGTAGTATCTTGCAAACCAAAAGTAAACATCAAATTTGCCGACCATTAGTCTCAAAATTGTTTTTCAAAAGCAACCAATTGTAACTGTAAATATCTCAGTATGACACAAAAGTTTATTGTGCTTTACTTCTTAGTAAGGATTTAGGTAACACAGAGAGACACATTTACAATTACATATGTAACTTTAGAAGTCACACAAGTCAAAGAGTAACGAAAGAGCGACGTTGAAAGGATGCGTAGCTTGCAAGTTCATGCACGACCATAAATCAATTAATATTGAAGCTGATCTCTCTATAATGGAGCGCATAGAAGCGTGCTTCAAATCGTCACGCTTTGAGGCGTACAAGTTTGGACCTGTTTGGTCGATCGAGTAATATGAAACCCTAAAAGCAAAAACAACCGATTATAATTGGCCTAATTATTTGTTCTAATTATATTTCAGTTTCGCCTTGTGGCCCTGGCCGTGTAAGAAAGATGTATAAGTTGTATCCAAGAGCTGGGTACATGAAATGGTTGGGTAGTGACCTTTCGTAATTAAAGGTTCTAAATTTTTTTTTTTTTTAAGGTTCTGAGTTCGAACCACAACTTCAACATTTATTGTACTGAAAGGAAAAGAAAAAAAAAGATATATAAATTTGAAATACTAAAGGGTTATCTTATTGGTGGAGCACTAGAGACGTATGGGAGAAATTTGTTTGTCTTTTGTGTTTGAATTAGCTAGAAAATTAATATATTTGAGGCTAATCATGTTAAGGCTTGTACGTGTCTGATTAACACGAATCATGCTTTTTATGGATTATGTCATATTTTTTAAAGTTTGACACCTCTAGTATGAACTCGAAAAACTTTTCGAAAATAATTTTTCATCATAAAAGGACAAACGTATAAGTTTGATGCTCAATAATTCTGAGGGTAATTGATTTTTCTATTTTTATTCTTTTTAGGGTGAAGTGTATCAAATCCCCTTGTATTTTAGTGAAAGTGCACAACACCCCCCTACAGTTAAAAAATCCGTTAAATTTAACGGAGAGTGTACTTCACACGCGTTAAGTGATATTTTTTTTTTATTTTTAACGAATTTATTCATTAAATAATTATATGAATTGACCAAATTGCCTTTTTTTTTTTGGCCTAAACAAAAGAAGAAATGGCAAAAGAGAGAAATGAAAAAAAAAATGAGAGTATTTACATCTTTTTTACAAAATCCGTTAAATATGACGGATTTTATAACTGTAAAGGGGTGTTCTGCACTTTTAAAAAATATAGGGACTAGTTCAGGGAGTTTTTGAACTATAGGAGGGTGTTGTACACTTTTGCTAAAATATAAGGGGGTCTGATGCGCTTCACCCTTCTTTTTATTCTATTTTTTTGTTTAAATTTAAGGGAGTTTTAGGACATTTTATATAACAAAAGATGTTATATACAAAAATGAATCTCGAGACCTCTTGCATCTAGAATTTAAATAAAATTCTTACAACTAGACCAAATGACCAATGGTCTATTCTTATTCTTTTGAGGTGCAAAGAATTAGTTTTGATTGATTGGCATTTTCCCCCTATCTTGTATAATTTGGGCCAACACCATACATGAAATGGAACTCCCTAAACTTGAGAAAGGACGAAGTTTCTAAACTCTAAAAGGATAGAGAGATAGAAGTAACACCCTCCTAGGGTTTTATTGCAAACAAGGAAATTGATATCATTATAGGATAAAGATGAGGAAAAATATAGTCGTTGAGACACTTCTTAAAATTTAAGACTAAATTGATAGATAACTATATAAACAAGAAATCATAAAAAGAAACTAGATTACCCCCTTCAACATGCATGCATAGACTCGGTGTGTCAAGTAATATACAACTCGTCTATCGATGGCTGAGGTTATTCAGTGTGCAACACTCGCCTATCCAATAGTACATTTTTTTAAAAAAAAATTTTATGTGTACTATGTCGAAGTAAAGATTTTACCTCAGTTATTAGGGCTTTAATCTAATGGTATGTAACTCACTATTTATTCGAGAGGTTACGAGGTCGAGTCTCACTAGTTATGTTGTACGACCCTATACCTCTCCTGAATTTAAAAAAAAAAAAAATTGTACCCCATGGATCATTAGTTATACAAGTACATAGCTAAATCATTGATACAGCATGACCTGGGTTTCATCAAAGTCTTATGTATTGGGCTTTGTTGCAAGTACGTGCTTTACTAAACCAGGAACTAAGGAATTGGCAGCCCAAGAAAGTCAAGCTGTAGTCGACCCATTATCTAGTTATAGCCCAAATGCTATGGATTTCTGAGATCCTCTTTGTGACTAACCTTTTTATATTTTATTTAAGGGACACTTACAAATCAATAATTATATCACTTAAGATGTTGATTTTAATAATTAATTTCAGACCTCTCGTATTTAAAACGAGAATCATTTTACTACACCAAATAGTTAGTGTTATTTGTGACTAGCCGTTGAGATCTGCTTCTACATGCTCAAGTCTTGAATTGAATTATAAAAGCAAAGCCACATGGAATGGAACTGAACATGTACTTGGATATTCTTGATACAAGTACAATTAGGGTCTATGTCTCAGAGAATTGACTGGAATAATAAGATAATGACCAGTTTTGATAAAAAGTTATGAGTTCGAATTTATATTTTTTATTATGAATATTATTTAGCTTTTAATTGACATATTCTATATGTTTGGTGTGCTACTGCACCTAGGGGTGGAGCTACAAATCTAATATTTTTTTGTACAGTATTTTTTGGTCTAGTAGAAAAGAGTCTCAATTTTACCAATTTTAAATTTTTTTTATTAACAGTTTTATTAAAGAAAACTTGGTTATGGTTTCATGTTATGGTATTTTTAAAAATTTGATAAATTAAATAATCGTTTCGAGCATATTTTCATATTTTTGAATATCTACTGGTTTACATTTTAAATGCTTCAAAATATTTAATAATTCTAAATTGTATATTTAACTATTAGTTATTGTTCATGGTATGAATTGAACAACCATTCTAGCTTAGTGGTTAGATATTAGTTATTCAATTAGATGTTACGAATTCAAACCTAATTAGAGGTCATGTTATTTAGATATTAATTTTTTTTCATCTATAACTAAAACTACAAAAATAAATATAATTATGGTGACTTGAACCCTCAACCAATAATAATACTTTTTGTGACTAACCACCAAACCAACTCTATATTTTTTAAATTTTTTATCACTTTTTAGATATTTATTAGAGAGACCAAATCTAATTTTTTTAAAAAACTCTTTTTTTTTTGAAGGTTTGCGGCCCCTTAAATCTGCCCTTGACAGCACCTGCACCTATGGTGCATTTTTCATTAGTAAGGGAAAATTGGACAAATAGTCTCTATTGTTTATAAGTTTTGGATAAATAATTCCTATTATTTTAGAAGTCACGCTGTTAGTCCCCATTGTTTGTAAAAGTCCCACTAATAGTCCCCATTGTTTTAAAAGTCACTCAGTTAGTCCCTATTATTTGGAAAAGTCTATCCATTAGTCTCCAATGTTTGCAAATACATTTACAAATATTGGGAACTAATAGAGAGACTTTTGTAAATAATGAGGACTAATAGAGAGATTTTTACAAATAATAGGGATTAATTGAATGACTTGTGAAACAATGGAAACTATTGGTGAAACTTTTGCAAACAATAAGGACTAATTGGTTGACTTTTAAAATAATGAGGACTATTTGTCAAAAATTTGTAAACAATAGAGATTATTTGTGAGATTTTCCCTCACAAAAGAAAAAGAAAAAAAGACATGAAGAGAAAAATAAGTTGAAGGAAGTATAAAATTTGAAAAATGAACTTGTTCACATCTTGAATTTGAATTAATTTAGAAACTAATTTCTTTGAATCCAATCTCAGTATAGTTATAGTTGACTAATCTAAACTATGACCAGAAAGACTTCCCGAAAAAAAGTACTCGATCCTTAAAAAATAAAAAAAAAGTAAAAAAATTTGACCAATGACATCTATATTAGCATAGTTTAATTCGCCAATGAGGCCTCGGCCTTAGATATCAAGGTTGACTTGACAGGTCTTGGTATTCAATTCTTTTTATTAATACAATATAACCTCTTTAAATTAATAGTGTTAGGACTAATAAATTTTATTAATTTAACAAAATATCAATTTATCGATAAAATAATATTTATTAATTTATCAAGATTTTTTTGGTTTTTTTGGCTTAATAATAAAGATATTATATTTATGACATCTTTTTTGAAAAATAATTTATATTTTTTCAGACCAATTTGAAAAGATAAGTAGAAAAATCTAATGAAAATAAAAGATAATAATCTAATTAAGTAGGATTAAAATAAGTTTATCTAATTTTGTATCAGGATTAAGATTAGAACAAGATTCTCTAATTTCATATACAATTTATTATGTAATTTTTAACTAATTATTAATTTATGAAATATTTGGATCAATAAAATACAAAAAAAATATTTTAATTGTATTATCTTATAATTTTATAGAAATTATTAAGTTTTTACACGGGTCCCAAGTCGTGACCGGACATTTTTATTATTTAAAAGAGATTATTAATTTATCGAGTATTAATTTAATAAGATTCTACTTTATTATTCATCAAAATTATTTGTATATTTTCCATATTGCATGTGTATTGCTGTATAAATTATTGCTTTTCTACAAAATAAAAAGAAAAAGAAAAATGAATCTCTCTCTTCGCATTCATAATAGGTCTTTTATTTCTCAAAATTTTCAAATCTCAAGATACACATCCTCTTCTTTTTAATATTTTTGGTTGTACTAAATGAAAAATAGATTCTTTTAATTCTTAGAAAATATAAATCAAGATAAATGGAACATCATCCAATTAACAAATAATACTAACCAATTCAGATAGAGACACGAATCAAATTTGACAGTCATTTTAATGCATTCGGAATGTACTTAACAAATACTAATTTCACATAAATTAAGAAAAATAGCATTAGCTTATTTAAACAAATCGTAGTTGTCGAGGTTGAAAGTCTCACAGTTGAATTCGGAAGCTGCTTTGGTCGAGCTGGACTTCTCTGGTCCGACTCCGAGCTGGACTTTCCTGGTCGGCTGTAGGTCCTGCACAAGGAAGGCAAGGAAAAGGCGGGGTGACGACCCGGATTTTCCCCTCAGGCGTGCGAATGATTAATATGTCCGAGCTGGCAAAGTAGTTGAGAACAATTAATAACGAGAGAGAGAGTAAGTGAGGAGGGTTGAGCTCTATTTATACTAAGTTTGGGTCTGACAACATTTAATGCGACGCAGCTTTATGTCCCATCAGTGCTTTATGTCCCATCGGAACAGCTGGAACTGAGGTCGGGGTTAATGGGGTCGGGTCAGTCATCTGGGGTTGGTCATTGGGCTGAGCGAGCTGCTGATGGAGCGCGGATTGGCCCATTTCTGATCAGAAGGTCGGCTCATTTAGCTCAGCTCGAGAACCCCTCGTCAATTCCCCCCCCCAGTCGAGATCGAGTGGGCGAGATCTAGAGATATGAGCTAATCCCGAGCTGTAGGTGCCCGACCCCGATAGAGTAGGGATGGCCACGTCAGCAGTGCATGCCCAACGGATGGCTGCCACGTCACCTGGCGGTTCTGACGAGACGCGACGTTTGGCCTTCCCGAGGCGAATTTCACGGGTGCCTATAAATAGGGCCACCTCCCCCGAGATTTCACTGCATACTTCACTTTCTATTTCTCAAGGAATTTAGGTCGGACGCGAGAGTGGTCGGACGCAACTAGCTCGGAAAGAATATTCTCGGGATTCTGCAGCTTGGACCAGAAGAGTCGGCCACACTCCGCAGTTGGGAGCATTAGGTACGTCCCGACTCCCTTTAGTCATTCCTGTACATTTGTATTTGCTGTAGACAGGATGGGGAGGTCGAAATCAGAAGATTGACAGGCAATGGAACTAAGGTCTTATGGCGGAGATGGAAGCCCGCCGACCCTGCCACCTACCTCGAACAGGATCCGTGGAGGAGAGAGCACCCGCTCGTCCTCAAGGCCGGCTCGGAAATCTAATCACGAGAAGAGTGATGACGACTGCCAAGTTATTGGGGTTAGACTGGCGCGAGAAGAGGCAGAAGAGGACCCTTTGGCCGACCTGGGAGAATTCGATGTCGGGGATGATGAGGAGCCGCTGAATCGACTGGAGGGCATCGAAATACCGCAAGAGTTCTTAGCCGGGGTGCCTGCCACCGAGCCGATAGAGGCTGTTCCAGTCAGTGCTGTTCGACCTCGGAGCTCGGCTTCAGCTAGCGCTTCTTCAATTCGAGGGAAGAGAATCGAGCAGCTATTTGCCTGCTGCAAGCGTGAGTGCCATTCCACCATGCAGATGGCGAACGCAAGACTGAGGAACCGGTCGGCTGACCGGCATCACAAGTTGAAGGTTCCAGGGCGGCAAGAATCGGCGGGTTACCCACCAGCCAACCACTACACCATATATGATCTGGCCTTCGGCGTCATCCAGCTCCCCCTCCCTGGCTTCATCGTTAGAATCCTGAACCATTTCGAGCTCAGCCCGGGTCAGATGTCACCGAACGGTTGGGCCATAATGGTGGCTTTCTACGTGTTCTATTTGGAGAAGGGAGTGGAGCCGACCTTGCGTCGATTCAGGCATTTCTTCGTATGTAAGTCCAACCCGAAGCAGCCGGGGTGGTTCCACTTCGCAGCTCGGGTCGGCCACTCCATATTCACCAAGTGGCACTCATCTAACAAGGGCTGGCATAATGATTATTACTGGGTGGAGTCGTCTGTGAATCCTGGATGTAGGCTGGACTGGCTCCTGAGTCTGAGGAAAACCGTCAATGATGACCCTAAACTCTCAGAGGAGGAGCGTAGAGAAGTCGCAGTGCTCAAGCCCGCGCCCGGGATGGTGATAGACATTGACAGTGTGCTAAAATGGGAGCGAATCTGCGATTCCAAGTTATTTGGTCGGGAGCCCGACCTCTCGAGGGATCATCCCCACCTGATTCCCGACCCGGAAGGAGGACGGGGCTGGCTTGGAAGAGGGTCAGTTTGCAGGATTGGCGTCCGACCCCCCGTCCCGTTCTATTAGC
Source organism: Ehretia macrophylla (assembly GCA_037974665.1). NCBI lineage: Eukaryota > Viridiplantae > Streptophyta > Magnoliopsida > Boraginales > Ehretiaceae > Ehretia > Ehretia macrophylla. Next base: position 1,687,687 of record CM075774.1, read on the forward strand.
TTCGCTTTAGCTGGGTCTTCGACTCACTTTTAATCCCCTTTGCTCTACCTTTTGCAGATATGGCTGATATGAGGAAGCTCGCGTACGCCCAGGTGCGGAGGAAGGGCGAAGTCAGTGGTGATGCTTCTGCTCGGTCAGGACCGGGCGGCACTGGACAAGGCCAAAGGCAACGCCCCAGCGGCCAAGGGCGTGAGGTCGGTCCCGAGGTCTCTTCAAAAGGGGCTTCGGGGTCCCCTTTGCCGAAGAAATCAGGGTCGAGCCTAACGATCCCGGAGTGCTCCTCCCCCCGATCCGAGAACAGAAAGCGGCCTCGGCCAGGGCACTCGGGGAAGGGCAAGGACACGGAGTTCAGCCCTCCCGACCAGCACATCATGGAGGCATCCAAGGTGGATCGCGACCCCAAACTGGCGACGGTCCCAGCCGAGCAACTCTCGCTGGACTTGAGGACGGCCATTGTTACGGTAAGTCCTTAACCATCTTATGTAAGGGTCGCATTCTTAGCTCGGCTAATTGCTTTACCTTCTGCTGAACAGGCCGAGTCTCACATCCTCTCTGCCCCCAACTTCTTGATCAAGGCCCAAACTCACTGCGTTGAGCTCGAGCAACTGTATGTGGATGCCCAAGCCGAGCTTGAAACAGTGAGAGAGGAGGCCGCTCAGAGGCAGAGGGCTGATACGGCGGAGGTCGAGCGCCGAAGGAAGGAGCTAGACCGAGAGAAGGGCCGACGTGAAGCCGCGGCCAAGGACGTCGATCGCTACAAGCGAGAGAAGCGGGAGGCAGAGGCAAAGTTTACGGAACTGGCGGAGCGGGCCGGCGCCCCCGGGGAGAAGGCAGTGGCGGCCTCCAAATCCAGCGCCGCGGCGGTGGACTAGTTGGCCACGGAAGGCGGGGCCATGGCGAAATACGCGAAAATGGAGTTCTACTTCCGGGGTCAAGTTGCGGCTCGGGAGAGAGCGAAGACTTTCTTTCCATCCTCCAAGAACGACTACATCGAGATCTTAGAAGTCCCGCCGCCAGAATTCTGGGAGATCCCCGAGCTTCCGTCCGACCTGATATCCCAAGCCAAGGAGGTTACTGAGTTTGTCCAGAAAGGCCTGGACCAGGTTGGGGATGAAGCTGAGGCCACCACCTCCGCTGCCGCGCCAAAATAGATTTAGCAATGCCTCCCTAGTAGGGCTATTGTAATCTTGCCCGAGCTGGGCCTTTGTAAAAACTTTCCGGTTTTTAATGAAATATTTATTTTGGGTTCATTTGCGTTTTAATTGAGTTCGCACACATGCACTTTTCTCTTCGCAAAATTTTTTTCCCCAAGTTAGTGTGGTCGGACCAATTTTTAATGGTCCGTACAAACTTAGGTGTTATAATCCGAGCTGGACGCGACTAATGTTTTAACATCCTAATCCGAGCTGGCATAATAAGGGCAACTCATTATGGTTACCGATTCGAACTCGTCAGTCCGTTTATAAAAATGGTCAAACTAATGTCGACAAGTATTGAGCTCGAGTTTAGACCCAAGCTAATACACCGACCTGAGGCCGGAATGCACCGAGTTGGAACTTAATCCGAACTGGCAAAACTAATCAAATTGTTATCAATTATGCCCGAGCTGGAACTTAGTCCGAGCTGGTTTACCTTGTCGTTTGCTCGTGATTAAGCGTGGCCACCGCGTTAATCTTCGTTCGAGTCGTTTCACAGTTGCAGCATTTACGCCCGGGTCGGGTATTGTGCTGGTTTGTGTATTTATTCCCGAGTCGGGAATTGCACTAGTTTGCAAAATCGTATTGTATTGAATTCGTACAAGTAATGTTTCGGCCCGGGGCCTTTACAAAATACCTTGGCTAGGGGCCGTTTACAAAATATTGCGGCTCATGGCCGTGGACAAAATATTCCGGCTCGGGGCGGCTTTTATACAAAATACCGCTTCAGATGTTCTGAATGTCATGCATTTTTTAACAGTTTTCCGTTCTTGTCTCGAAGGTAGAAGGTCCCGGGCCGGACTTCTTTCATGACTTCGTAGGGTCCCTCCCAGGTCGGGGAAAGCTTGTTAGTGGAGCGCGGCAAAAAGATGGCCTTTCTAAGTACGAGGTCGCCGACCTTAATAGGCTTAGGTTTGACTTGTTTGGAGAAGGGTCTTTTCATTGCGGCTTTGCTGGCCAGCATTCTGATTTGAGCTTTAGCTCGGAGCTCTTCGGCGAGGTCGAGCTCTTCACGGATCCGTGCTCCGTTTATTTCTGGGTCATGGTGGAGGGTCCTACTGGTTGGAGATCCGATCTCCACTGGCAGAACCGCTTGAGTGCCGAAGGTCAGTTCGAAGGGCGATTCTCCCGTCGCCGAGCTGACATTGGTCCGCTGAGCCCACATCACTTCTGGGAGAACTGATGCCCATTGGCCCTCTGCTTCCTCCAGCTTGGTTTTCAGACCCTGCAAAATGATTTGGTTAGTCCTTTCGACTTGGCCATTACTTTGAGGGTGAGCAACAGACGAGAATCTGAGGTCGATCCCAATCTCAGCACATTTGCCTCGAAAGTATGCACTGTCAAATTGCTTGCCGTGGTCGGTGACGATGACCTTTGGTACCCCAAATCGGCAAATGATATTTTTCCATACGAAATCCCAAGCTGCCTTTTCTGTTATTCTGGCAACGCCTTCAGCCTCGGGCCATTTAGTGAAGTAGTCTACGGCCACGAAGGCGTGTTTCTTTTGGCCTACACTGGTCGGCAAGGGGCCGATGATGTCTAGGCCCCACTGATAGAACGGCCAAGGGCTTACCATCGCTGTGAGGTCAACAGCAGGCTTCCGCTGTACGTTAGCGAACCTCTGGCAGGTGTCGCACTTTTTTACATACTCTTTGGCATCTTGCTCTAAGGTTGGCCAAAAATAGCCGTGTCTTAACGCCTTCCGAGCCAAAGCTTTACCCCCCAAGTGGTTTCCACACACCCCTTCATGGAGCTCCGGGAGTACATAGTTTCCTTCTTCGGGTGCGACACATTTCAAAAGAGGCCAGGTGTAGGCTCTTTTGTAGAGCTGCCCGGCGATTATGACAAACCTTGAGGCCTGCTTCATTAGTTTCCGAGCGGCTTTTTCATCCTCTGGGGTCATACCCCCCTCCAAGTAGTCCATGATTGGTTTGGTCTAATCTGGATTTAAGTTGAGCTCGGCTACCGCTTGTACCCCCAACTGGATACTAGGTTCAGATACTTCTTCCACGTGGACAAGGGCAGGTCGGCTCTCTCCCAAGGCTAGCCTGGATAGGGCGTCGGCCTTCATATTCTCTTCCCTGGGAACCTGCTGTATGGTGAACCTTCTGAGTGTTGAGGTCAAATCCTTGACTCTGTTGAGGTAGGCTAGCATAGCACTGTCCTTGGCTTCGAACTCCCCCGATATCTGACTAGAAACCAACTGAGAATCGGTGCTTAGATCGATTTCCTGTGCCCCGAGCTGAGCAGCAATTTTTAACCCCGCAATCACCGCTTCATACTCTGCTTCATTGTTGGACGCAGAGAAGGTGAACTTGAGGGAGTACTGGTGCTCATGCCGGTTTGGGTCGAGGATGACCACCCCAGCTCCGCTCCCAGACTTCCCTGAGGCCCCATCGACATGGATCTTCCACACTTCCTCCGGGTCATACTCTGCTCGGGCAGTGCACTCTACGACAAAGTCAGCAATGGCTTGGGCTTTGATGGCTGTCCTGGGCTGGTAGGTGATGTCGAATTGACTCAGCTCAACTGCCCACTTCAGTAGCCTGCCCGACGCCTCTGGCTTGTGCATGATGGATTTGAGCGGAGCATCAGTCATGACTTTAATCGGATGAGCATCGAAGTATGGCTTCAACTTTCTAGCCGCCGTGATGAGCGCGAGGGCGAGTTTCTCCAAGGCGGAGTATCTCACCTCGGCTCCCTGCAAGGTTTTACTAACGTAGTAGACCGGCTTCTGCTCCTTGCCTTCTTCTCGGATTAGCTCCGCCGCCACCGCTATTCCCGAGCATGCCAAGTATATTAGCAGCTCCTCCCCCACCTCAGGTCGGGATAAAAGAGGTGGCGAGGCTAAGTACCTTTTTAGCTCCTGGAATGCGTTTTGGCATTCCTCAGTCCATTCAAAGTTCTTAGGGTTCCTCAATATTCTGAATAGGGGAGCGCACTTGTCGGCCGACCTGGGCATGAATCTGCTCAGTGCCGCGATTTCTCCTGCCAACACCTGGACGTCCTTCACGCAGGTAGGGGGCGCTAGGTCTAGGATCGCCTGGACTTTCTCCGGGTTGGCTTCTATTCCGCGGGCTGTTACCATGAAGCCCAGGAACTTGCCTGCCTTGACGCCGAATGCGCACTTTTCCGGGTTCAATTTTATCCCAAAGTGCTCCATCACGGCGAAGGCCTCAGCCAGGTCGGTTACATGATCTTCCGCCCTCCTACTCTTGACCAACATGTCATCTACATAGATCTCCATGTTCCGGCCAATCTGGTTCTTGAAGACCTTATTCACCATCCGAGTGTATGTGGCTCCCGCATTCTTGAGGCCAAAGGGCATGACCTCATAGTAGTACAGTCCTTTATCGGTGGTGAAGGCGGTCTTCTCTCTGTCCCCGGGACCCATCTTGATCTGATTATAACCTTTGAAGGCATCCATGAAGGAGAGCAGCTCGAACCCGGAGGTGGCGTCCACCATTTGGTCAATCCGCGGCAGGGGGAAGCAATCCTTGGGGCAAGCTTTGTTGAGGTCGGTAAAATCAATACATAGTCTCCATCCACCCGAAGACTTCATCACCAGCACCACATTGGACAGCCAGGTTGGGTACTGTATTTCCCTTATGTGGCCGGCGTGCACCAACTTGTCCACTTCTTCCGTAATGATTTGTTGTTTATCATAATGGAAGTGTCTGCGCTTCCGCTTTACCGGATAGTGATTCAGGTCGGCATTCAGGTGATGCTCAATCACAGCCGGATCACTACCTGTCTTGACAGAAGCAGACCATGCAAATATGTGTTCATTTTTCAGAAGGAATTGGCTTATACCTTTCTTGAGGTTGGCAGATAGTTCACTCCCAATCTTTGCTCTCTTTGTTTCATCGGAGAGCTCCAACTCGTGAAGGTCCTCAGCCGGGCTTCCTCTCTTAGCGTCTCTCTTTTCCTCGGGCAGGTCCGGTCCCCAGCCGATTTGATATTTGGGTCGGAGCGAGTTTTCATAACACTCCCGAGCTGAGAGCTGGGCCCCGCGAATGGTGGCTACCCCAGACGGGGTCGGGAACTTCAGGGCCTGGTGGTACGTTGAGGGAACGGCACTGAAATGATTAAGCGCCACCCGACCTAAGATCCCGTTGTAGGTGGAGTTACAATTCATTACAATGAAGTTGGCCTGCATCGACACCCACTTATCCCCATCCTCCAACTTCAGCGGGAGGTTGATGACTCCTTCGGCTCGGTGGGACTGCCTGGTGAAACCTGCTAAAGTACCACGCAATGGCCTGAGTTGGCTCCTGTCCAACCCCATTTGCTTAAAAGCGCTGAGGAACAAGACTTCTGCCGAGCTCCCAGTGGCCACCATCAGCCTTTTGACGGTGAAGTTGGCTATCTCTGCGCTAATCACCAGGGGGTCGTCGTGAGGCAATATGACCCCCTCCAAGTCTTCTGAAGAGAAGGTGATCTCTTGCATCCCCGGGGCCGGTCCCCTCACTGGTCCATATTCCCTCCCTGCATGAACATAACCCTTTCTGCCTGCCGAGGTCTCGCCTCCTGACGCTAATCCTCCCGCTATGGTTTCAATCACGGCCAGACGTCCGCCCCCAACCTGGCGCCTGGGCGGACTTCTCTCCCTATCCCTTTGTTCCGTATTTCGGGTCGACTGTTGATCTACATACCTCCGAAGGTGGCCTCGGGCAATCAGTGCCTCGATCTCTTGCTTCAAGTCTTTACATTCTTTGGTGGTATGGCCATAGTCCATGTGGTAGCGGCAATATTTGGTTTTATTGCGCTTATCAGGCCGGCCTTTCATTCTCGGAGCCGGAGGCAGGTGGTTCTGGTGCTGGATCTCCATCAAAATCTGCTCCCTCGAGGTGTTAAGGGGAGTGAACATAGTGAACCGGGGGTTCGGCTTCGGCTGTTGCGGTTGCTTGCCTCGATCGTTCTGGGCTTTGCCCCCGGGTTGGGCTCGGGAGCCCTCTCCTTTCTTCCCGGCCTCTTTTTTCTTGTCGTCGTCCCTTTTTGCGTGATGGATCTCCTCCGAGGGTATGTACCCTTCTGCTCGCACCATCACCTCAGACACAGTATCCACCGGGTCGATCGCCAAAGAAGATGTGAGGGGGCCCGCCCTGAGCCCGCTCTGGTAAGCCATCAGAGCCATGGAGTCCTCTAAGTTAGGAATTCGGAGGGACTCTTCATTGAACCTAGCCGTGTAGGCCCTCAAAGTTTCCCCTCTATGCTGCTTTACCAACAGTAATGTAGAAGTATGGCGGGTGGCACGGCGGCTTCCTGCGAAGCGGGATAGGAAGGCCTCCGCCAGCTGGTGGAAGCTTGCAATTGATCCAGGACGAAGTTTTTGGAACCAGTCCAAAGCATTGCCAACCAGGGTGGTCGGGAATGTCTTCGCCTTCATGAGATCTGGCATGTCGTGCAGAGTCATGTGGTGATCAAAATTGAGCAGGTGGCTGGCAGGGTCTCCGTCTCCATTATAGACGGCCAGGTTGGGCATTCGATTGCCAGTGGGTAGGGGCGTGGCTAATACCTCTGGAGAGAGTGGGCTTACACCGAGTTGGTTGATGACTTTAGCTATGGCAGCCGCGGTCTTTGCCTGGTCGGGGTCGAGTAGGACCGCCCTTTTACCTCTCTCCGGGTCGGACCTTGGTATTTGCTCGTAGAAGCCCTCCTCCTCCTGCGTTTGTTTTCGTCTAGACTCCGGGATGTGGAACTGGGGCGCGATGGCCGCGGCGCGGCCTCATGCGGTGCCAGGGGGCCCTCAGCCAGCCGGGCCACCTGTTCCTTGAGTTCTTCGAACATCCTCAGCATCATCCTTATCTCCGGTGACAGGCTGGAGTTAGGGTCTCCTTCCGCTGCGGGGTTAGTTTGAGTGGCTAAGTGTATACGTTGGCTCGTTCCAACGTCGGCTTGGGTCAGGTTCTGGCTGGGCGCCTGCACGGCTTCGGAGTCCCCTTCTGGGTTGGGCGAATCCTCTACCGGTATGTTGTGACTTCTCGTTTGTACCATGATGGTTTCTCAATGAGTAGCGAAGAGAGCTACAATAGAACTCGTCGTTTCCCACAGACGGCGCCAAACTGTCGAGGTTGAAAGTCTCACAGTTGAATTCGGAAGCTGCTTTGGCCGAGCTGGACTTCTCTGGTCCGCCTCCGAGCTAGACTTTCCTGGTCGGCTGTAGGTCCTGCACAAGGAAGGCAAGGAAAAGCGGGGTGACGACTCGAATTTTCCCCTCAGGCGTGCGAATGATTAATATGTCCGAGCTGGCAAAGTAGTTGAGAGCAATTAATAACGAGATAGAGTAAGTGAGGAGGGTTGAGCTCTATTTATACTAAGTTTGGGTCTGACAACATTTAATGCAACGCAGCTTTATGTCCCATCAGTGCTTTATGTCCCATCGGAACAGCTGGAACTGAGGTCGGGGTTAATGGGGTCGGGTCAGTCATCTGGGGTTGGTCATTGGGCTGAGCGAGCTGCTGATGGAGCGCGGATTGGCCCATCTCTGATCAGAAGGTCGGCTCATTTAGCTCAGCTCGGGAACCCCTCGTCAGTAGTAAAAAAGCTTTGAGCTGTAATGTGAATGCTCACTCTTTTTGGGCTCTTGACTTGTAGTAGTATACACATAGATTTGATTAAGATGTAGTGAGTATCATACTGAATACTGTGAGACAAGTGCACAGTAGCTAGAAAGAAAGGGCTACTGTCATACCAATGTCGATAGGCTAGCTCAATTAGATTTCAGATCTATCTATATTTATTGACTGCCTCCATTATGTTATCTTTTTCTTTTGTTGATTTCTAATCATTGCAATAGATTGATTGAGAGAATGAAAAATAGGAATAATGTGGACTTCAGTTCTTAAGAGGGTTCTCTTTCCTAATAAATTAGTCTTTAGATTAGATTCTCCATTTGGACTTGAGTTCTTACAAATGCATACATTGCGTAAACGAATAAATGATATGTACATGCAAAATTAACCAGAAGGGTTGAATCCAGAAATAAAAAAAGAACAAGAAGAGAGAAGAAAAAACCTAATAAAATTCATCTATGTATTCTGGCTGATCTCTGTTTTTCTTGTACATGGAAATATTATGAATATCATTGAATTACAGAAATTTCATTTACAACTAGCTCTTTCTGCATACTATATGATCTCCTCAGTTGCATAAAAGAATAAATGAATCCAGAAAACTAAACAAAGGGTAGTGCCCCTGCTCTGCACGAGATCAGAAGGGTCAAATCCAGAAACCGAGAAAGAACAAAAAATTCATCTATGCATTCTGGCCGTGGTATGTATTTCAAGAGGCTTAGGTTGATCAATGGTTCTTCTTTTCCATAGATTTACTTCCTTCCTTGGCACCAAACCAACTGATGGTCCGCCATGAAAGAAAGGAACCACAGCTTCTTCTTCTTCTTCTTCTTCTTCTTCTCCGTAGCTATGATCTTCTCTTTCTTCATGCAATTCATCCATGTCCTCCAATTCATTTTGTACCATTCTCCAATCAAAGTTATCAAGTATTGAACCACGACAACTTGCAAATCGCTTCATCTGACTCAAACTAGGTGCTCTATCATGGAGACTAGATTTAGCACCGCAAAAATCAGATTTTCTTCCTGGTTTCACATTGTTTAACCCTCCTTTTTGCATTCTTGATGGGATGTTCTTCGCATCAGGAAGAAACGAGACAGGCTTCATCATTGATAGCTTGTTTTTGGATCCAATAGCAGATGGAAATGGATGATGATGATGATGATTCATGTCTTTAAGCACCAAAAGATGCATGTTTTTGGCTATTTTTTTCCTGTGCTTGATGTGTCCCATGCATGAAATCTTTGGTGAAGTTGGTTCTTGTGACTCAAAGCTTGAGTTCTTCCATAGATTTGGACCTGAAACTTCTTGGCTGAGGTGAGATTTGAGCTTGTCTGCAACCACAACTGCCTTCTTGTTCCTACCTGGGCTAAAAGGAAGGTTATGAAACGTGATTGCTGAGGCTGCTCTTGTTAAAGACTTCAAAATCTTGTTCTTTGACGACTTAGTTGCAGGCTTCTCCATTGCAATTCAGGAGTGAGATCGAGCTTCAAGAAATACTAACCTTTGTTCTTTTATCTAACAAACTTCTAATTGGATCCAAATAGAAGAACAATAACAATAACTTCTAATTAAGTGAGTATAATCGTTTTTAGCCGATCTTACCTCAATAGATAAAATTTGGCTCGATTTGGTTTCGTTTGATGTTTGTAAGTGATCTTTTATCTTTCTCTTGCTCTCTATGTTTATATAGTTTTAGTCGATTACAATAACAAGAAAAGAGTGAGTTAAATATCTAAAATGGCTTGCGCTATATATTAACCATTGTCAAGCGAATAGTAAGGTGGTTGGGTCAAAGGCAAACCATGTGTGCCCACCATATTTAATAGTAGATATTCATCAACCATGCATTCATAATTTTTGTCATTTTGTATACCAACAATTGAAATAGATCTTTGTTTAATGGTCTTCATGGACTAATCATAGTGACCACAACACGGAAGCAATGACTTTTATCTTGGATCTAGTGTACTTGTGTGATAGTTTAAGATGTGGTTGGAAGGGAAATTAGAGCTTAAATTAAACGTGACAAATTAATAAATTAGAGCTTAAGACCATATTAGGACAATTATCTCCTATGTGGCAATTTATTGGGTTTAATTTTGTAAATTATGGAATAGGCCAAAAGCTCATGTCATGGCCTTGTGAGAGTTAAAATAGAGGAAGAAAATCAGTAAGAAGAGTTGCTACGAGAATTGACATAAAATAATAGACTCAATGAGAAATGTGGTATATATTAAACAATCATAAGTCATACGTGAGTGAACAAGATTAGACCAAAGTCCAATTTTGGTAACTCTCATGCTCGAAATTGGTGCTTGAAAATGTAAAAGAAAGGAATGGAATGAATAATTCAAAATTAATGGTTGATTTAGTTATTGTTTGATCCTCTTCAGTGGACATTATATATCAATTTTCAATTTGTTTCACCACTTAAAACTGTTATAAAAACGTTAAAAATATTTTACCATTGCATATAGTTATGCTGTAAATTCCTTATTACAATATTTTTTTATAATAATAAACAACAGTTAAAAAAGGTTGCAATTAAATTATTATTTTAAAACCGTTAAAAAAAAAGGCTAAAAACATTGTGAATGATTTTGTGTTTCCTTGGGTTTTAGGTTTGGCCCGTTTGTATGTCTTTTTCTCTCTTGAGCTGGGGTGTGTTAGTCCAATTGTATATTATGTTTTTCTAATAATATAAAATTTTTCCATTTGAAAAAAAAGGGGAAAAAATAAAAAAACTAAACAAAGCAAAAATCACACCACGTGCCGTATAGTTGTGAACCATGTTAACGTGGTGGCCTAATTCTTCGAAATTTATATAATATATATTACAGTACACAGCCAGAGGGCGCGGTTGCAATAGATTGATTAATAGGTAATAATTAATAAACAATAGCAGTAGGGCACGTTAATTAGTTGTAAAGACATATTGTTCGAGAAAACTATGACCCTCCATCTGATGTTGGTTCTATAAAAAATTGCAATCCGTTTATAATAATTTAGACTTTTTACTGTTGAACACAAATTTAAGTATTTTAAATCAATTAATTAAATTTACTATGTTAATATACTCATAATTAGATTTGAGTTATTATAGGTGGTATTAGAGATAAGTTATTAGGCGTAAGTGTGAGTTTTCCCTACTGCTTGGTGGTTCTTGACCATGGTTCTATTTGCTTTTTTTTTTTTTTTTGGCACCATGAGTACGTGGTGTATTTGAGGGGAGAGATTGTGACATTTCATCCAATAACTTTAGTTCGGTAAGAAATTGTGTTTTAGTTTAATATGATTTAGATTCTTTATTATTATATTAACACAAACTAAAATATTTTAAACTAATTGATTAAACTCAATATGTTCGTAAATTAGTATTTAGACCTAAATTGTTACATAAAGAACCTTAATAAAAGAGAACATAGATTTAGAAAAGTATAACCAAAGAGAGAGTAAATTCAACACAATATTATCATATGATATAACAACTAATGACTCAACGTACTTGTTTGACAAAGTTTCTCCGACTGATACTCAAAACCATTACTTGTAATCCAAAAAGTATTTAAGAAGATTCCTCTGAATTTTTTTACTAAGTTGTGTGTTAAACGTGCCCAAATAATTCAAAAAGTCTAAATATACTATTTTAAAATGCCAATTTATTATACTCATCTCTCATGATCGCCACGCTCAAATTCCAGAGAAACGATGCTTTTGCTATAAGACGAAGTCTTGGGAATAGTTGGGATAATCGTCTTACAAAAGCATTTTTTGGCTTCTTCAAAATTATATTTTTAGCTATTAGGATTTTAGTCCAATGATAATATTATTCGCTATTATGCAAGAAGATGTGAATTTGAGTTTCGCTAATTATGTTAAACGGCTTTAGGCTTTCTCTGAATAAAAAAATAATATATATATATATATATATATATATATATATATAAACATATTGCGACTCTTATATATATTATAACACCCAGCATTAAATTAAATTACACCTCATGCTTATATTATATGCATTCATGTTTGGTTATTTTATAATTGTTAAATAAGCTAAAAAAAAAAAAAAAAGAAGAACTTAGCAAAACTAAGAAGGCAACTGAGAGATTCGAACACAGACCTATTTCCTTGTTGCACACACCTTGACCATCTGAGCTAATGTTAGTTTGTTACCAAAAGTAAACGCTAATAGTACTTATGCACGAAAGGCTATCAAATAAGTTTAAGTTTAGCAAACCAAGACAACTTTTCTCACTTTCTTCACAATACCCCCCTACCCGATAACCCAAAGGCAGAAATGAACCAGCAACAAACCAAGCTAAACTACTCATTGAACCTAGAAAATGTGAAATTCTTACGAATTGGAGGTCATAGCATGTAAGTGGGTCTAATTCTTTTAAGCGATTTTTGCTTGTTTATGTATTTATACATGTATATATATATGCATAAACTTTTATAATGATTTGAGTTATGGCATAACTCTTAATATACTTGTTAGACATTGAATTAGTTAAAGACTACATGTTTTAGAGATGACTATTAGTTTACATGTATGTAGTGATAGATAAAGGGTTTGGTTTAAATCTGAAATTTTATTAGTTGATATATATATGTATGCTTGAAAAAGAACCAGTAGGTTCACTTAGTAATTTAGAGGTGATGAATCAAGAATTGACTGTTGGACATGCTTGAGATAATGAGAAGCTATATGAATTAAAATGGGGGAAAGGGTAGTCACGGGTGTGTGGTGTAAGGACATGTTACGATAGAGTGAATAAGTCAGTTCCTATGGTGTTTGGAGTGTTACATGTGTAGTAGTCTTGAAGTATATGTGTGTACATGATAGCTTGTGTAAGAGTATGTGTTGATATATTTGTATATATAAGATGTAAATATGCATGTGATGGTTTAATAATTTGTACAGTAAATGTTTTGAGTGTTTAAGAAGTAGTATAATGGTGAAGTCATGTGTTTGGGTGTTGGTTGAGTAAATATGTGTAGTAATATATAGTACTTGTGAGAATAAATAATATGTGAATTAGTGAAGTATGACATAATCCATGTAATTGAGGAAAGGATAAATACTGTATACGATGCTTAGTTTATAACCATGATTGTGCTTCATGTTAATTTGGAAAGAAATCTTATTATTATGTATATGTGTATATATAGTAACATGTGTAGGAATAGACTCATATAATGATTGGACCTATGAAATAAGTGATTAACATACTTGTTGGATATTAAGTTGGCTAAAGAACTAAATGAATTGGAAATGGTTATAGATTTACATGCGTGAAACAGTAGGTAGTAACAAGTTTTGGTGAAGTGGGTTTAATTAAATCATATAATCTCTACACTTTTTATATACATATAGTTATAATTTTGTAAATATGAGTTGGGTTTGAGAAGCCATTGACATGTACACTTAATAAATAGCATTTGGATTTTAGACTTTCATGAATTGATGATTATAATGACTGTGGGGCTGAATAGTAGCAGGGAATAAGAATGAACTATGGTGAATCTGTGTGTATATGTTTGGCCGTGTAGTTGTAGTTCTCATGTGCGTGTGTAATTGCCTTTGAGTATGCATATTGTTTTTATGTATGTAAGATACATATATGTATTTGTTTGCATACATGAGAATTATATACTTAAGTGATTTGTATGGTAAAGACATTAAGTCATGTTGGATATGCATTTACAGGTGCTTAGGAATGGTAAAGACTTTACATACTGTGGCTTTGCATACTTATAGGCTGGGTGGCACCATGTTTATATGTAGGAGTAATATAGGGATTATGAGTTATAAAGAAGAAAGAAGGGTTAGATAGATGAAAGTAGGTAAAGCAAAATAAGAAAGTAATCTAGTAAATGAAATATGGTGATTTTCGTATTTTAGGGCCTTTAATTTATCTTCCTAAGTTTAATGTTTTAGTATAATTGATTATCATGCAGCTGTGAGTCATTCTTAAGACAGTCACCTTAGTTAGAAGATTGGATTACTTTTAAAGCTCGACCGAGGTAAGTAGAATACCCGTCACACACACATTTCTACTTTATTTAAGTTCGAGTTATGCACTCTCTTTCTTATTCGAGTTGATTCACTTTTGATTCTTTGTTCTTTATCTTATGAATAAAGCACTTGCCCTCATTTATTGCATGCATTTCTACTTCGTTTTAGTTTGAGCTTTGCACCTTCTTTCCTCTTCAAATTGATTCACTTTTGACTCTTTGATCTTCATTCTTTGAGTAAAGCACTTGCCTTTACTAAATGTACGCTGTGACACCCAGACGGCAGAGTGAAATATATAGCCATCTTGGCTTTTAGGCCTATTCTGTTATATATGTATGTATCAATTGTTCAGATGATTCAGTTGTGCATCAATTGTTAGGCATATGCATCGATGCCAGGAATGCATCAATTGTTAGACATATCTGTTAGGCAATTGTATCAGCAATTGTATCAGTGGCCGGCCAAAACTCCGCAATTGTTTATCACAGCCGTGCAATTGTACTCAGATTCTATTCTGTATGCTTATTACCTCCTCTTCCTACCAAATGCTACATTGATATCTCATTAAGTTTTCAGGGTATTCTACTTAATGAGCTTTCTTTGCTCATTTTATTGGTTTTGCAGAGGCCGAGGTTATTGAGATGTCAAAGTTATATGGGTTTGAAGTCGTCTTGTGATGTTGAGTCTTGTTTTCACATGGTATTTTCTTTAGGAATGTATATTAGTATTAGTGTTAAGAAAGATTTTATGGACTTGTAATAAGTAATTAAAGTATTATATGAATTCATTGAAGTCTTTGAAGCTCTGATTGTTAGTTTGGAGAATTAGTTTTATTTTGTACTATGGTATTTGTGCCTTGCGGGCTTAGGAAGGGTAATTTTTTTAGGCTCGCGGCATCACGTCCTTGAGTTTAACCTGGTGAATTTTTTGAGGCGTGACATATATAGTCATAGGTGATTTGTCGATATAAAATTTTCTCAATTGTTATTTCAGGTCAAAATTAACTAATCATTAATCAATACATTAATTTGTCTAGCAAAAAACATGACGTATGCAAAAATATAAAGAGAATTCTAACGCAACATGTCTTGACAATCTTCCATCCATGGCCTTTTAAGTACTTTCTAATCAAACTATATGGCTAAAATGGATGGTGAAAAATTAATTCTAAACAAAGAGGTATATGCATGTGGTGCATCAAACTGGCCTGTTTGTTTTCTTGGAAATGTGTACAAGAATTAATTTTTTCGGAGCTTAGCAAGGCTCATAATCCTGGCTAAATGCTAGAAAACTAATAAAATATTAACGTGGACTTTGAGAGGATGATTTGTTCATATCAAGTATTTCTACTACTTGGCTTTTGAATAGTCTTCACTCTTTAGCACCTTCGAGAGGGGTGGGGGTGGGGGTGGGGGAGGGATAAAGTAAATCAAATTAAACTAAAATGAATCTTATTTTATTAAATGAAATCGGTTATATAGATCTGATGATACAATTTATTCTTAAAAAAATCATCTACTAGTAAGGGATAGGCGGAACTGTTAAAAAATGAGTTAGAGTTGTATTTTTTAAGATGTGTGTATATATTTTAAGATATTTTTAGACTAAAAAGTCAATTTAGCCCTAATACTGAAAAAAATTATCCTCATACTGAGTGTTCAATTATGTGTTCGTAACCCCTACTAAGTAAAAGTGTGTTGCGTATGTGACAGTTTCTAATTCCAGTTAGATGGCGTGAGTGGAAGTTTTCAATTAGACTTAAAATATCATGTTATTTTTGGAAAGTTAATTATTAACATCTTTGGTGATCCATACGTACAGTATATATTTATACGTCGACCCTTCCACATCCGTATATTCTTTCAAAATGAGAGAGCTTGAGTGAAGGAATTTCATTGCCATCTTGTTATAAATTTCCAATGGAAGAAATAACAATTATTCACCGGAAATTCCCTCGACCCCTACTGATACATACTCGGTTCTCATCCTTCAAAAACTACAAGTGTAATAAGAGTATCCATCGTCATAAAAAGAATTTAGTTTTACCAAAATTAGAAGAAAAGAAGTTTTATATGTTCAGTCGTAGTACCTATGAGCGATGATGAACCTTCAAGTCCAAGGCTTATAGCATTGAAGAACTTGGTGCGAGCCACGCCACACTACAACGCCATGAAAGTGCGATATGTGAAGGTCAAACCACCAGAGATCAAAGATGGTGTTAGGGTTTACTGGCGAGCGAAGCTACACGAAGAAGAAGAAGAAGATGATGATGTGTTGAAGAATCTTGAGATCCCTTGTACATCATTTTTCGACTTCATTAATGAAATTTTGGTCCAAAATTTAACACGATTGATTGATAGGTTATTTGGATCATTATGTGGGCTGCCAAAATGCTCTGATAAATGGTGCAACCATTATTGTTGAGGTATTTACGTTTGGGTTTAAGGTTTAGCGTTTAGGGTTTAACTGAACATTAGGGTTGCGTATTTTTTTCCCTTTAATTGTACAGATTATTTTATTGATGATCAATCTTTTCTTTAAGAGAAGTTTTCTCCTTTCTTGTTCTTGTTTTTGTGTTGTGTACATAATGAGATGAGATAAGATTTGGTTCAGTTTGGTTTAAGTGTATTAAAGAATCAACTTTTTAGCCTTAATAAAGGCTTATTTTTTAAAGCAAAATAAACATGTGTTTTGGGATACTATTTTTTCTGGGAAGTTTCTTATTTTTGCTTAAGGATGATGATGCAATCTATGTTGAAATTTTCCATTTATATTTGTTTCTCGTATATTCTATTCTATGCATTTAGATGGCTGACAATGCAAAAAATTCTATATAAGATTTTTTCTTTTTTTTTAATTTTTATTTAAAAAAGACTTAAATAGTACAACAAATAATAAAAAATATTGGCCAATAAAAATTGACCTAGCAAACTCTCGCCCTCACGGCGAGATTTTTTCAATGCGTAAACCTGAAAGGCTAGTTGATAAGTTGTGTGTCTACCTCAAAATAAAAAAAAAAATGATAAAGAAAGATGCATTAGTTTCTTTTTTAATTTAGGTCATAACGTTTACTTTTTTGTTAGCCACTAATGGCCGTCCAAGTTTGAACCTGTCAGTGGCCCAAAGGATTCACTAGAATGGTAAGGAAACTAAGTCATCGTGATTATTATTTTAAATTTTAAATTTTTATTTGATTATTATCTTTAACTAACTTGAAATATGTATTATAATATATAACTAAATTTCATGAATTCTGTAACCTCAAGGCGAATTCAAAAAATCTTGCCTATAATGCATGATTTGCTCTTCATGAAGAAAAAAGTTTAAATTTGTGAAATGTTGCTTAATTAATCAAAGCACACGTAGATGGATAAGAATGAACTTTCTTTTCAGTTGTGGTTAATTCATTATCCAATAATTTTTCACGCCAATAATCCTGATTTAATACTAGTTTTATTAAGATAAAATTCCTTATTGTAGTATGTTTTTATGATGTGATCAAACATCAAGCTACATCATTGACAGTATATATATATATATGTGTGGCGAGCCAAGGCTGAAATGATCAAATCCAACTTATGAGTATATAAAAACAAAATTGGATAAATTTCATACTTAGTGTCTATTGTTTACATACTTTTTTAATATAGTTTTTAATGTTACAAAAGATTTATAGTAGTCTCTAACATTTACAAAAGTTATTCAAAACGGTCTTTATTATTCAAATTTAGTCAATTCGGTCTTTATTATTTTTCAAAAAATTCAATTTAGTCCCTATTATTTTATAAAAAAATTCAATTCAATGTCTGCACGTGACTCTTATTTAGGAATTAAATTAATTTTTTTGGAAAATAATAGGGACAAAATTGACTAATTTTGAACAATATGGATAATTTTGAATCACTTTGTAAAGATTATGGACTAATATAATTTTTTTAGAACATGAAAGACCAACTTAAAAAAAATGTAAATAATAGGGACTTAGTGTGAAATTTACCTAAACAAAATATATTATAATGTCATGCTCCGTGCAGAAGTAAGCAAATTTGTGCTATTGGAATATAAATATATTATAAATATAATTCAAATCTGGCTTATACTATTGGAATATTAACAAATTTGTACAAGCTAAAATTAAGAATATTTCTAGTGGATCAAGCCCATTTACTGATCTACAGTGGTTAAAAATTATGGGTTCAATTTCATTCTAAAATTAATTGGTAGTAAACAAAATAATAAAATACTGATTTGGGTCTTATCTGATGACATTAT
This sequence comes from Ehretia macrophylla, assembly GCA_037974665.1. Lineage (NCBI taxonomy): Eukaryota > Viridiplantae > Streptophyta > Magnoliopsida > Boraginales > Ehretiaceae > Ehretia > Ehretia macrophylla. The sequence goes on from CM075774.1 coordinate 1,705,755, forward strand.
AATTTATAATTTAAACATGTAGAATGTATTGTGTTTTTTAACAACAATTAGTTCTTTAGTTTGGCTTTCGTCCTATTTTATTTTATTTTTTTAATCGTGCTGTAAATCTCAATTATATCTAAAGACTATTTTTCCTTTTTCTCTTCTTTTTGTTGGGTAAGTGAGAATTTCATTCTACCAAAAATATTTAAAAAGAGGTTAAAAAATAGTGCAATGTATCGCTTATACAAGAAAGCTTTAATCTATGTTCTAAACTTCACATATAACTCTATTCATACTATTGGTTTTAAACTTCTTTCTTATATCCCCTTATTGTTAATTAGTCCTTTCAAAATACCTAAATTCGTAATTAAGTATTGAACAATATAACACTTAATTATTACATCAAACACAAAATTAAACTCTCAAAGATTTTCAATCTTAAAAATATAATAACCACTAAAACACCTTGAATCTCCCAAATTTGACAAATATTTATAAGTCACACAAAATAAGTCTTGTTTTTTTTTTTTTTTTAAACTTCCAAAACAAGTCCGAAACAACACAAATATGTAACATGAATGTCACGCATCAATGGACTAAACTCTCAAAATCATAAATACTAACTATGTGATGCGTTTATCGTAAGACAAATCGACTAACTTATAAATTGTAGCCTTCATAAATTAATTGGATTTTTTTTTTTCGAGCAAACCCAAAAAAATGACCACTAAGCTCCAAAAATGTCGAAGCCTCACCGTTTCTCTCTACCACCTCCGGGCCCATCACCGCCACTTCTGCTTCCACAACGGGCCGGACACGGTGGATGAGCTACTAGATAGACACTTAGCGAAGCAAGAGAAGAAAAAGCCCATCCTCAACGACGACGAGGCCGAGTTCATAACCCGGCAGCGACTGACCAGCACGCGCCGTGAAGTATTGAGCCTCTACCGAGACATAATTCGGGCCACCCGTTTCTTCGTGTGGCCCGATTCAAAAGGGGTGTTGTGGCGTGATATTCTTCGGGCCAATGCCCGAAAGGAATTCGAGGAGGCCCGATTTGAGACCGACCCGGAAATTATTACCCGGTTGTTGATTGGTGGGCGTGATGCTGTGCAAGCATCTCTTGATAAGCTTGTGGAGAAACAGAAGCAGCAGATTGAGAAGGAACGGTTTGATCCAAATAATCCAAATCGTCGTTGATTTTTTGGGTAATTGTTTAATTTTTGAATTAATATGTTGTGATTTTGGTTTTATTTTTTTGTAGTTTATAAATTTAACGGATTAAATTTGGTGTTTTTGATTTAAAGAGTCAATTTTTTTTGCTCCATTTTTATCGTATGTTTTTGTATATATATAAACAAGCTAAAGCTAAACAAGTGGCGCCAGTGGCGGAGCCAGAACCTAAGCTGATTCATTAAATTGGCACAATGGATATGAATTCTGGAAAGATTTGTTGAGAAGACAAATTTCTCTAAGCTGATTGAAGTTGATCTCTTACATGTTACAAATAGAATTGGACCCATTAGGTGGTTGTTACTGGTGACAGAAAACTGTTCATATGATAATTCATCCATTGAGAACCTATATTACGTGGAAACAACTTCTTACAAAAATATAAGGTAAGACTGCATAGAATAGACTTAAAACTGGGTTTGCCTCTTTCTTGGATCCCGTCATAGCTGAGACTTTATGCACCGAGCCGCCCTTTTTTATGATGATTCATTCTGTGAGAACATATACTTTAGAAGGTTCCTCGCTGTTGATTGCTTCTGCAGTCTCTAATGGTGGTTTTATGTTTGTAGACAATAGCTAGGTGATTGATTTTAGGTCAGCTAACAAGTTGGTCAGACCTATGGATTGGTGGATGAGTATGGAGTCTTTTTGGTTTAATACAGAGCCTTTTGTGCCTCATGCTTAATTGCTGCAACACAAAGAGCCCATATGTCTCTTGGCATTCAAGTTCTGCTATGTCGTACGCTTTCTTTGCTTGTATTAATCTGATCGATACTAGTCCGTGTCTCTTTTCATGAGGTCAAGTATTTGCAGCTAGTCTCTGCACATTGTAAGCCTCTACTGTAAAGTATCTCACAGGAGATGAACTGATAGGCCTAGAAAGCTGTTGTGTGTCGAGCTAGGTTCTTATTGTGAAGCATCTTGTATCTTGTGGTCTCTCACTGTCTAATGCATCCGCCATTGTCTCTCTCTCTCTCTCTCTCTCTCTCTCTCTCTCGCGCTTGTACTTTTATCGCGCACTTGGTTATTGAGCTACATTGTTCGTTTTCTATTTAGTTGCCTTACCGTCATGTTTAGGATCCAACTCCGGATCATTCACTGATATATTATTACCTTTATATTAAGTTTTGACTCCAATACATGGACTATTCGTTTTGTTTCAGGTAGACCAAAAGCATTTGTTTGGTGACACAGTTGGTTTGGTTGGAATGGAAAGATTCTTCACCTTAGAATCAAATTACATCCCTCCTACGTGTATGCCTAGTTACTATTTCTTGCTGCAGGAACTCTTTGAATTTTCCCACGCACATTTGACATGTTGATGCTACCTTGAAGCAGAATCAGACTAGTATACTTGTGACAGTCCAGCAGAGTTCTTCACTCCACTTTCATGAAGTGCACCAAAGCAGAATCAGCTACTCTCTGCTGAGTTGTGTTTAAAATATGTGATTTTAAGCCACAAGGGCTTTGGTCCAGTAATATGTAACTCGCTATGTATATGAGAAGTTACAAGCTCGAATCTCGTTGGTTACATTGTACGGCCTTAGATGTTCTCTGAATCAAAGAAAAAAAATTGTGATTTTAAGCCAGTTCTGAATAACAAACAATCAACATAAGTAACAGACTGATGTTTGTTCTATCCTTGGTTGCTGGAATGTTAACTCTCTACAGCCAATTTTGACATAGATGGCATTCTTTTCTAACTTCTACATGATGTTACAGAGTTTATGATAACATTAGGAGGAAAATCAATTGTAATGAAGTGATGCAATTATTTGATACACATTCAATAGTTCAAATCATTTCATCATTATTGTATTTTTTGAGTTGTTTTTGAGGGAGGCAACTCTTATTGTTCTTATCACTTGACTACCATTAATCTCTTTTATAATATTATAACATTAAGAGAAAATCACAATGGAATTGGCTAGCTTATTTTTTGGTCATAGTTCTTTTCATTTGTTTGGTAACTCAGACACAAAGGTTTATAAGTTCCACGAAAATAGCCAAAAAACACCATTCTCAAAAAGCATACTCACCCCAACTTTTTTGTTTTGGATGATATGAGAATTTAACTGACAAAATTCGACCACTAATTGATAAATTCTCTGATGTAATAATGTATCCCTACACATGTATCAGGTTAGTCAAAGACAAACTTCAAAACAGTAAATAGTGTCAAACTCGAAACCTCACAAAACCAATTCACCCCATTACAACTAGACCTTGCCCCAAGAGGCCACTTGACTACCACCACAACTTTTGTTAGTTGGCTAATAAGCACTTCACTTGTTTGGTCAAACAAATAGAACAACTACCTTCATCTATTTTTGAATAATACCAAAGTTTCTTGTGGCTGTACAGGACTTGCAAGGTTGCCTCAAATCAGCTATAAAGCTGTTTAAATGTGAAAGAGAAATGTCCTCTGTAAACCTTGAACAAGCAATTAAGTCGATGGTGAAACGCGTCTGGGTTTGAGCAGTCAGCAAATGGACAATGATGTCTGATTACTGGAATCATAATTGTCGATGTACAATCATCCCCGGCTTGATTACCTGAAAAACCAACCACATTTTCAATAAATGACAATCGGTCGTAGATTAAAGTATTTGATAAGATGCACTAGTTCTTAGATACAACACCAAATGAAACCAAACCACGCCTTTATCCCACTAGGTCAGTAGTTACTAGATAACATGCCAAGAAGAAATTGCCTAGTTTGTTGTAGCTTCATACAGCAATACATGTTAATCTCCTTCCTGTACCCTACTCTCCCACGATCCCTGACCCCCAATGGGGATGAATATGTCGGTTCAGTTAATAATATGAGTAAGCAATCGAGAAAAGGCAAACCAGCATCATCCCTTCCCTACAAGCCCCCGAGCTATAGCGAAGACTAGATGTCATGAGCAATGTGGTGAAGTACCACCACATTCAGAGGAACGTCAGATCAGCAGCTCAATGATAGAAAAGTTTCTCAAATATCATTTATCTTATTATCTTTCATGCAAAATTGGTAACTGATACTGCTACAATTTGATGTTTGCACGACTTTAACCAAGTTACCTTCTCTGCGCTGATTTCACGAAGCTGGCTCAAAACTTCAGCAAAATCCTCAGGTGGGAGCCGAGAAAAGTTCACATTCTCCCCTGTATGCGGATGCGTGAACCTGCAATCTTAGATGGATGTCATAATCTGTACCATATGAAGATATCTCCAGTGTACGGTGGATGTAGCTGTTAGTTCTTCCTACCCTAGAGTCAAAGCATGGAGGCAAGGTCTTTCTAATCCGGAAAGCAATTGCAAAAGTTTCCCATGAAAGGCAGGCGGGGTCCTGGACTGAAGCAAGGAAAAGGCCATGTTCTTCGTTCCTCCATAAACCTCATCTCCCAGAAGAGGAATGCCCAAGTACTTTGCATGTGCCCGAATCTGCTCAAAATTACAATGCAGACCATGTGAAAAATGGCTCTGATAAGCAGAGATCCATTACACTAAAGAGTGACAGCAAATTTTGGTATTAATGATGTAGCTATAGATAATAGTGTACTACAGATATGGCTCGAGTGTTTTGCAAAGAATGTCCCACTTGATAGATTCAGATCTATTACAAAAAAACAAGTGGAGATGTGTACAGCAGTGAGGAATGATGTACCTGATGAGTGCGCCCGGTTTCTAATCTCCACTCAACCAAGGCTGAACCACCACCAGCAAGGATTTCAATTACTCTGTACCTGAGACAAGTTAAAAAAAGCATAATCATAACATCCATGGTAGTTGACATAAAAAGAAGCAACTCAGCAGAACGGACAGTATTTTACCTTTTTCTTTTCTTTTAGTTTCCAATTTCAAAGTAGTATTACTTACGCAAAACTAACTCTATACAAATTGTGAATGAAGAGGACGGATAACACATGGACTAGAGGCTAAGGAGATAATGAGAGGCTATGTAGTCGGTATTTGTCAAACATTTTACACATTATCTATATTCTACATCTAATTGTAGAAAACTTCACTGGACATGATTAAGAGCCTTGATTTCAAAAGTTACATTTTGTAGGGCTACTTGACACGAGAATTCAACCACAACTTCTTATTGATGTATAGTACTAAGTATGGAGAATCTCAAATCACCTACTAGCAGCATGACGAGTCTTTCCAGATTTATTAGATCCAGGGACAGCAATCATACGAACCCGATTATTTAAATCACGCCCAATTGGGACATCTACGCGTCCTGAAGCTGGTGAAGGAACTCCACACGTAAGACTGACATAGACCCTCTTTATGGTGTGTTTCTTAAACTGTTCAGCTAGATGGGCATGGGAATGCTCATCCTGCCCAATGAAAGAAAAAAGATGCAAATTAGAACATCGCCCTAAATCCAAAGTTGAAGGAACAATGCAAACTCAAATTTACCAATTATAAAAAAAAAACTATAAGCAGAGATCACCTTTGCAACAACAAGCAGGCCACTTGTGCCTTTGTCCAATCTATGGACGATTCCTGGGCGGACAGATGCATCAGATACTCCAGAACAGATGCCTCCACCATTAATCCGCACTGAAGAAAAGACACTGACCTCATCATCAGAAAGATTCTCTCCCTCCGAAAGTCCTTCCTGATTAGGGAATGAAACTGTCGGAAGACTGCAGTGATGAAGAATGCCATTTACAAGTGTTCCATTAGCATTGCCTGGTGCTGGGTGAACAACCTACATCATCAGAAAAAAGTTTCTTTCAGCTAAAATGTTTGTCATCAATATTTTTAATTTTGTCAAGTGTGATGAAAATATGGAAAAGACACGTCAAGCCTAATAATGAAATTAGAGCTTCATTTGAGTTTCCACAGTTGGAAGAACAGGGGATAAGAATAAACTGAGATGCCCCAAATTCTGAAAAAGAGAAAACAAGATTACTGCAATTCGCCAGTCATGTGCAGACTAGATATAGCATTCCAACTTCACACGGACCCTTAGTTAGAGAAACGAATACAATTATCATCACTTAAACAAGATAATACTTCTAATAAATATTCAGAAAGAAACAATAAAACATGAAAAAATAAAAGATAGCACTTCTAATACTATATTAGAAAAAGGGAACAACAAAATTTATGTGATTTGCTAGTCATGTAGAAAACAAATGCAGCATTTAAACAGCAAAACTTGAAAAAGAAAGAAAATACAAATAAACGACTGTACCTCTAATATTACACCAAAATGATACAACAAAATTGACAACAAAAACAACAATCTCATGGTAAATGAGATGAGCAACATTCTACAATTATACCATCATATACATGTTATGTGTGCGTGCTATGATATGAATACTCACTCGATACTTACCATGTGAGCAGGCTTATTAACAACAAGTACATGCTCATCTTCATATACAATGTCCAGTGGTATATCTTCTGGTTCCGCTCGCAAAGGTTGCAACTCTGCTATAGTACAATTCACTCTATCCCCACCTCTCACCATATACGAAGCCTACCAAAAAAGAAGAATTGTGGAATTAAATAAAAACAAGATCAACTCCTCACTCTTAACACATTAAGCTTTCAAATAATGTAATGTACTATGTTGGTATATCGTCGCCACTCATTTGAAAGAATATCTCTACGTGCCAAACTTGATAATAAAGAATCATGTGAAGCCGCGTGTTGAAGTTAACATATGTATAAAGTAGATTTTCTGTCTAATAGTTCAAGTTTTTACACTGTATTTAATTCAATAATACCCAGCAAAAGAAAATCATAAAAACCAAAACTTTACACTATTTCACTGCTCGAAATTTTTGAAAAAATGGACTTTATATGAAGCCTACCAAAAAATATAACTGAAAAAAGAAAATCATCAACATCAAAACTTTACAATATTTTCTAGCTCAAAATCGAAAAAAAAATGGACCTTCTATGAAGCCTAACAAAAAAACCCAAAATGGAAAATCATAAAAATCAAAACTTCACAGTAGTTTCTAGCCTAAATTCAAAAAAAATTAAAAAAATTAAGAATAAAAAAAAATCATAAAAATAAAAACTTTACACTATTTCTTAGCTCAAATTGGAAAAAAATAACAAAAACCCAAAAAAGAAAATCATAAATATCAAAAGTTTACAATATTTTCTTGCTCAAAATATAAAAAATACAAAAAACCCGAAAAGAAAAAATGAAAACTTTACACTATTTTGTAGCTCAAATTCTAAAGGGAAAAAAAAAACTATAAAAGTAAAATAATTTACACTATTTTCAAGCTAAAAAAAATTAAACAAAAAAGATAAGGGACCTTATCAATTTTGCGACCATTAACAGAGACAAGCCCAGATTTAATGCTGGATTGAACTCTAGCTCTACTAATGCCATCGATACGAGAAGATATCCAAGCATCAAGCCGCAGCTTTTTCGAAGAGTTTATCTCAACGGTGTCGTTTAGTGTGACGCCGGAAAAGTTGGTTCTCTGGCCGGAAAAGCGTTCCGGCGTGTTAACGATGAGGGTAGAATTGGAAGAAGAAGAAGAAGACGAAGAAAAAAAAGGTGTTTTGATTAATAGTGAAAAAGGGTGGTTGTTTTTGGGGTGAAGAAAGAGAGAGGTGGATGAGTTGATGTTGGTGAAGGCCTTGGATGAAGCTAGTGATGATGAATTGAGTGAAGAAAGCATTTTTTGGGTTTTTTGCTCTATACAGCTTTTTGGGTCGTGGAATTGATTGTAAAACTAAACTTGTCACAAGTAGGAGGGAGACGAGAGATTTGGGAGGCTGGGTTATCCTGTGTTAAGTGGGTTATCCTGTATTAAGTTCATCTCCAACAATTTTTTTATTTTTTATTTTTATATGTGAAAAATTTTGGTCATTTTTTTATATGTAAAAAATTTTTATTTCAGTTTAACTTCAACAGCTTTCCTACATTTTGATTTTAGAGAATTTCTATTTTAATATCACTCCAACAACTTCTCTATTTTAGAGAATCTTTATTTTTGTTTCTATAAAATCTCTCCTACGTATTATTTTAGAGAATAGTTTAGAGTATTTATTCAGCATTTTCACACGTGAAAATGCTGAAAATTGAATGTAAAGTAAAGAATCCCTAGAGAACCTATTAGAGATATTTATCTTTAACATATTCTCTATATGTAAGATAAAATATATTTTACATAACCTGTTAAAGATAACCTAACATCTAGTTACACGGGACATACTTATATTTATATTTAATATTTATTAACATACAATAATAGTTTTTAGACTTTATGTCTTAGTATATTTATGCTTGTTTGTGACTGGCTGGTTCCGTCCTTAACTTCGAAAGACTAAATGTGTTTTCTTCCCCACCACCCCTGCCTGTGAGCTGTGTACGGGTCTATGCTTGGCCTGTGATAACTAGCTTGTTAAGAATAGAAAGTGAATTTGATATTTTTATTATTTGAATTTGAACAACACCCAATGAGACCATGATTGGAGTCATATTTTTTAGATTCGTAGATGTTACACCATAACCACCTCCTATATGTCTTACTTTCATTTTCATTTGATTCAAACTAAAATTTTGCTCTTTGATTAAACTTGAATTAAACTTTTCCAAATGGATCTTGAATTAAACTTTTTTACATAACTTTTTTCTTTAGTTTTTTTACCCATGTCCTACATTCCCAAAATTCGAATCCTAACCTTCTCAAAAACAAAAACAAAAAGCATAAAAATCAAAACTTTACACTGTTTTGTCTAGTAGCTTCCTAGTTGAAGCCAGACACTGACCTGAAACAATCATCTTCTCTCAAGAAGTTTTTGCCTAGCTCTTGATCTTGTCAAATGAATGCAGTTCTTTCTAGTCTTACTTCACCGTCGAGGAACAAAAGAAAACTTTCATCTCCAAGTTTAACTGTGTGGAAGACTAAGGTTGTTTTTAGAAAGCGCGAAGACAAAAGACAACCAGATTATATAATCTGCAAAAATCTCACATGATTAAAGAGCTCGTATGTTATGTTAGATTGGAAAGCACATGAAGAAGTGGACAGATAAATAACTTTCAAACCATTGCCTGCATTGTACAATTGATCAAGTCAATTTGTAGTGAAGGACATGGAAGAAGATATAGCATTGAGACATGGATCAAAGGAACAATACAAACAGTTGCAAACACATGTTTTTCGAAATGGAAATGCAGAAAAAAGCCATCTGTACAATCTCATAACTCTTGACGAATCTCCAACCTGAGGGACAGGAGGGTGCAGCGTATCTTATTGTATCGACAATAGCTGCAGCAGATGCCCTCTTATTAGCGTCATGGCTAACACGAACAACCAGGCGCGACTAAAAGAAGAAGGAGAAGAAAAGAAAAGGATCCCTCTGGTTGTGATAAAGATCAAGTTGCTTTGGATAGTATGAACAGCAACATGATCTGCAGCATCTTCTGAGGACATCTTTCAAATCTTGAGAAAAACTTCATCGTTGTTGTTGTCCTTGAGTCCTTCCCCATCCAGAGTTCCCTTTCTCATCATAGCTACAAATTCGTCGTAGTTAATCTTCCCATCCTACAAGAAGGAAAAAGCCTGTAATTGAGTTTCTGATGCCATTGATGATTAACATTGAAATTTATAGGAGAAATGGAGATATTATTACCCCATCTGTGTCGACATCATTAAGAATTTCATCTATGGTAGCTTCATCACCCATCCCATACTCAGTCATAGCATGTCTGAGCTCATCTCTTGTAATAAATCTGATGAAAACAAAACAAGTCATTGCCAGACGAGCGAACTTGTACACGATCAATTCTTTTCTATCTATGATGTTTTCTTTTATAGACAAAATAGAAGTTTGTGAGATACATACCCGCTATAATCCTTGTCAAAATACTGAAAAGCTTTTATCAAATTCTCTTCTCTTTCAAGTCTATGCCGATGCATGGTAGCAGTAATGAATTCAATGTAGTCTATGCTCCCACTTTTGTCAATATCAGCCTGAACTAAAAAGAAACGATATTAGATGAATCAATTCGTCCAGTTCAAGAGATTTAAATAACATTGCGATTTAGTGATCATGAGATAAACACAATTTTATTTGCTGTAAAACATGATTTTGTTTTAGTATATAATTTTAGTCAACTGATAAAATGGAAAAAGAGAGAGCTGCAACATTCTTACAGCCTCCATCAGCTGTTTTATCTCTGGTTCTGTAAGCTTGGATCCCAGTCTAGACAAACCGGTTTTGAGTTCTTCGTACCTTTATTGAACCACTTCCATCAGTGTCAATGTTTTTGAACATTTGTCTCAATTCTTTGATTTCTTCCTCAGAAAGGTTTTCAGCAATAACCTACGCGCAACTCAAACTGTTATCGTTAATGGGATGAAATAATGGATGGCATTGTTATAATACCTTTAGAGCAAGTTTCTTCAGCTTGTTCATTGCTCTGAATTGCTTCATCCTGATTAGAACAGCACCTCACCACCTTCCTTGAGCCATGGATGTTCTAGTTCATATATCACGATCCTAATCAAATTGATGATCAACTGATAGCGACAAATAAGTTATGCCCTATATCAAATGATAAAGAATATATCTAACTTCACTTAAAACAGTGTCATAGATGTTTGAAGATTTCCTTGGTTGATGTAAGCCTAATGTCGATTATCTTTACTAGTTTCTTACCAAGCGCTTGAGCAGCTGTAATTCTTTTCTTAGGATCCATTGACAGCATTCTCTTGACCAGATCCTTTGCACCAGCAGATATAGAAGGCCAGGGAGAGCATTCAAGATCAAGGTGGCTGTTTTGAATCGCTTCAAAAATGCTGTTCTCTGTCTCTGCAATACAATGCCATTCATCAAAACAATGAAACCTTATCCAATCGAAATACCTATGCTGGAAAGTTGCTCAGAGTGGAATTATATGTCAAATGACTATGACTAAGGCAACCGCAAATGCACGCCAGAAGAGCAAAATCAAACGGAGGCAGCAGTTAGGCCGAATACTTCTTCAGCCAAAACAAATTATCGGCTAGATCTCATTGAAGATGAAGTATAACAAATAATCTGATTATATCACTATGAGGAGAAGTGTGAAATGATGACGAATGCCACTTATTAGTCAGTTCGTTATGCTTCACAAGTATACGATAAAGCAAAATCCGAGTTACCTGCCCAAAATGGAGGAAATCCACAAAGAAGAATGTAAAGAATAACTCCAGCACTCCATACATCTATTTCCTTCCCATAACTGCGTTGCAACACCTCCGGAGCCACATAGTATGCACTCCCAACAAGATCGTTGTAGACTTTTCCTGTAGATTATTTATGAATCAACTAGATGGTGAGAAGCAAATAAATATTATCAATTCCCATAAGAATTCACGGAAAGAATCAAAGATGAAGTTGCAAGCTTAGTACACATATGGTGTACTTAATTATCTAAGAATTCGGCGAACACAATTTGTCCCAGCATTGGACTAACTTAGGAACAGGCAGCATTTATAATAGATTTCCATTTGACAGCAACTTGTTTTCCATCAATTAAAACTTTGGCCAAAGAAAGAGACGATTCATGAAAATTATGCTCATTTCTCATTGCAGATTGCAAGTTTACCTGCATCAGTTACATCAAATCCTAAAGTTGTTTACTTTCAGCCCCATTTCTTCAGTTGACAATGATGTAAAGAGTTCCTCATTTCCCTCCATACATTCAAAACTATGCGAAAAAGCCTCACATATTTTCAAAATTAAAAGTGCTTATTTCCTCATTTCCCTCCATACATTCAAAACTATGCGAAAAAGCCTCACATATATTCAAAATTAAAAGTGCTTATTTTTTACTTTTATCTTCCCCTAGAGCCCAATAATTGGACATTGTAGCCTAGGGCGAATTGCAAATTGTCGTTCTGTGGGGTTGGAAAAGTACTCATATATGAATAACTTTTTCAATAGAACTAAACTAATTTTTTAGTCTAAAAATATCTTAAAATTATAATATTTTCAAAAGATGCAATTCCAACTCACTTTTTAATGACTCTGCTTCTTGGGGTCATAGGGGCAATAGCCAGCCCCCACTATCCGTGAATGACTCCCGACTTTCATTGTAGCCAAGGCAGAGCCAAACTTACAACAAGAAAGCTGCAATGATGGAACTTTGGCCAGCAGAAATGAAAGATGACATAAACTAAGAGACTAAAATCCCAAAGAGAGAAGGTAGCTCCCACGGCTATCTATAGGTTCCAGGAAGACTCGGATCTACTTTAGGTCTATCATACGCAGCGTTACAACTGCCTTGATCAAAATCATATGATAATAACTTTACTATTTCATAGAACCTCAAAAAGTAATTGAACAAAAATGCACATAGAAAAGAATCCATCAACAAGACTACAAGAGAATGCAACTATGAAACTAACCTTCTTCAATGAAAACAGAGAGCTGAAAACCAGTGGCCTTCAATGGATAATTATCATCTCTACTCACCAACAAGAAATTCTCCGGATTGAGATCCCTCTATATGCATCTGTAATACCCCAACCAAATGCGAATTAAAAATAAGTTATGAGATTGTGAAAGAAAGACCTGTTAACAATAATTATTATATCGCGATTCATTATATTCGAGTTAACGTATAAGTTTAGAAGTGATTAAAGTTTAATTACAAGATTAATTAAAGAAGACGGAAATATTTGAAAGTTACGAATCAATTTAGGGTCAAATTTGAAATTAAAAATGTAGCAATTGAGAATGAATTAAATGATGATCTATATATGGTTGGAAAGTTTATGAGTCTCGTTTTTAATGTTTCAAACAGTGAATCAATTGAAGGTTCTAGAAAACATTATGACCATTTTCGTAGAGTGTGTACGAGTTGTCTACAAGGTGAGAAAATCTGAGTTTTGAATATTATTTTGTCTCAATTCTGATTTATTCCAACTGTGAACCGGATTTATTTTGATTAAGTATAATTTTGGAGATAATTTGACATTAAAGAAAAATAATTTCTTCACCATATGAGGAACCGCCCCTTACAAAGAATAAAAGAAAGAAAAGAAACATAAGTAAGATGAGTCAGCTTGGTGTCTTCATCCCAAAGTTACTGCCTGGCTCGTGTTTGGCTCTTGGAGAATGAGGAAGATAATAAGGATGCTAAAGACAATAAAGAGTGCACGATAAAGATGTATGTTTGCATGCCACCTCATGCTTGCATGGTTCCGGTCGCCACATCCAACTATAGTACACACACGTCAGTTTATGAGTTAGCCATATATAACATTAGTCATAACCACACTTAACATCTCAAAGCTGCTGCGTGGGTAATCGTTAAGCATTTTGGTGATGAGAATGGTTAAAAAGATAAAAGCAAGAGAGTAGTATATTAAAAGAGGAATAAAACAAAAGGAAAGATCAGACAAGAAATGATAAGAACAAAAGAGAATTATACAAACAAAAATGAAAGACCAGTGAGCGGAAGAGAAATCGAGAAGCATAGGAATAAGAAGAAAATAGGAGAAAATCTTCACTGCTCAAAAATTGAACTTCATACAAGTAAGGCTTCAGTCTGTTAAATTTGTATCTTTGGTTAACACTTACAAATTATATATATATGAATATGTATATGTATGTAAAAGTGATGAACTAGAACTGAATCTAGCTAGAAATATGGATGAATTGGGGCATGAGTGGAACAAGAATTTAACTTATTGTCGAACGAGAAGAGAGACATGTTTGCAAAAAACTGTATGTATTGATATTGAGAGAAAAGTGATACAACAATTACAATAGGTGGCTCAATAAACAGGGGTTAGACTACTTGCTCCCCAAGCTAGGCTAAATATGGTAAACCTAAATATGGTACACCTAGAATAATAAAGTAATTTACAATATATACGTTAACACCCCCCTCAAACTCAAGGTGGTGCAAAGGACACTAGCTTGAGTTTGCAAATCAGATCTTGAAGACGGTTGGGAGGATGTGCTTTAGTGAAGAGATCGGCAAGTTGATCAGCAGAGGGAGTGTACTGAAGTTTGAGTGTGCCACAAACAACATGTTGACGAATGAAATGACAGTCACACTCTATATGCCGAGTGCGCTCATGAAAAACATCATTATGCGCAATCTGGATAGCACTCTGATTGTCACAATGAAGAACAGTACCCGGAGGTTGAGAAACACCCATATCAGCAAGAAGCCAACGAAGCCAGATTACCTCTTGAGTAGCATCAGCAAGGGCACGATACTCAGCTTCAGTACTTGAACGAGCAACAACAGTCTGTTTCTTGCTACGCCAACAAAGAAGAGAATCACCAAGGAGAAAATAGTATCCAGTAACAGAACGTCGATCAGTAGGATTACCAACCCAATCTGCATCTGTGTAACCACGCAAAGTTAACGATGAACTGGTAGAGAAAAAAAAGCCATGAAACAAGGTGCCCTTGATATAGCGAAGGATCCGGAGAACCGCAGCGTAGTGTGGGGTACGAGGAGCAGACATGAATTAGCTGACTAGGTGAACAGCATAGGCAATGTCAGGCCGAGTCACAGTAAGATAGATAAGACTACCAACCAGCTGGCGATATAAAGATACATCTGAAAGTGGTGTCCCATCTAGGGGGGTAAGGCGGACAGTAGCATCAAGAGGAGTGGATGCAGTCTTGCTATCAGTAAGACCTGCACGAGCCAGAAGATCAGAAGAATATTTGGCCTGAGAGAGATAGTAGCCAGCTGAATCAGATGAGACTTCAATCCCTAGAAAGTAACTTAAAGGACCAAGATCTTTCATCTCAAAGTGGTGACTGAGAAACTGCTTGAGATCAGAAATACCAGCCAAGTCATCCCCAGTGATAATCATATCATCCACATATAAGATCAACAGAATAATACCAGACTCAGAACGTCGAATAAACAATGCAGAATCATGATTACTCGGAGTGAAGCCGAAGTCAGTAATAACATAACTGAATTTAGAAAACCAGGCACGTGGAGCTTGCTTGAGACCATACAGAGCACGACGTAAACGACACACCTTATGAGGAGGATGAGAGTAGCCTGGAGGAGGCTTCATAAAAACTTCTTCAGTAAGGTCACCATTGAGGAAAGCATTTTTAACATCCATCTGGAACAACTTCCACTGTCTGGTAGCAGCAACAGCAACTAATGTCCGAACAGAGGTGAGACGAGCAACCGGGGAAAATGTCTCCTCATAATCAATCCCATACTCCTGAGTAAAGCCCTTAGCCACTAATCGAGCCTTATAGCACTCTATAGAGCCATCAGAGTGAGTCTTGACCTTGTATACCCATTTACAACCCATGACATTCTTTCCCGAGGGTAAATAAACCAAATCCCAAGTGTGTTTAGCTTCCAAGGCCTGTAATTCATCTTGCATAGCTTGCTGCCAAAGAGGGTCAGAGCTAGCCTCACGATAAGTTTGAGGCTCATGGAGAGAGAGAATGGTAGAAAAACAATGATAATCAAGAAGGTGAGGAGGGATAGCTCTTACACGTGTAGACCGTCGGAGTGAGGGATCAGGAGAGTCATGGGGCTCAACATCATGCACAGGACCATCAGATGGTGCAGTCTCTTCAGGATGGGGCACGCCAGGGGTAACGCTGGTGCTTGTACTGGAACCTGTGTCACTGTCATCAGGAGGAAATAAGGGAAGAGAGGGATCTGTGAAGTACGGGGTAGAGACAGCATGAGAAAGAGAGAATGACGAGAGTGATGAGAACATTTTATTTTCCCAAAAGATCACGTGACGAGATATACGGAGACGTTTTGAAAGAGGATCTCAACACCGAAAACCCTTATGCTCAATACCGTAACCTAAGAAGCAACATAACCGAGCTCGAGGCTCAAGCTTTGTACGTTCATGTTGGGGAAGGGAGACAAAGCATGCACAACCAAAGACCTTAAGATGACCATACTCTGGGGAACAACCATACAATCGTTCGAAAGGAGTGAGATTATCAATAGTGGGAGAGGGTAAACGGTTAATAACATGCATAGCAGTGAGAGCAGCTTTGCCCCAGAAGCGCTCAGGACACGATGAAGAGATAAGGAATGTGCGAGTAGTATCAAGAATGTGTCTATGTTTTCGTTCAGCACGCCCATTTTGTTGTGAAGTGTAAGGGCAAGAGCGATGTGAGACAGTGCCATGTTGACGCAAAAGAGCAAGTATAGTGGACTCTTGATATTCCATGGCATTGTTAGCACGAAGGATCTTTATGCGCTTATTGAAATGAGTGTGAATCATAGCAGTGAATTCAGAATATATGCGTGGCAAGTCAGATCGATGATGCATAAGATATATCCATGTAAAACGAGAATGATCGTCCACAAAAATGACAAAGTATCGAGATCCCCCTATGGTAGGAGTAGGGGAAGGGGCCCAAATATCATAGTGAACTAAATCAAAACATGCAGAGGATAAGGAATCACTTTTATGAAATGGCAAAGCAGACTATTTTCCAAGTTGACAAGATAAACATTCAAAGTTGTGGACAACAAGTTTTCCTAACGAGCCTCTAGAAACTAAAGATTGTAATTTGCCTAAAGAAGCATGACCTAAACGAGAATGCCATAGGTGAAGAGAGGTAGAGCCTGATGAAGTGGTAGCAGAAGTGACAGTAGAGAGATGAGAGGGAAGATGCAGGCTGACAAGCTCGAACAAACGCCCAACCTTACGGCCGATCCCAAGAAGCTGTCCCGTCTGAGGGTCCTGTACACGACAACCAGAAGAAGAAAAAATGACAGTCAGACCAAGGTCACATAGTTGACCAACAGAGATAAGGCTAAGAGTAAGTTTTAGAACAAGATAAGTATCAGTAAACGAGACATGAGATGTGGATACAGTGCCGATATGACTGACGGGCATGGATGTACCATCAGCCGTGTAAATGGCAGATGCAGATGAATTGACAACTTTATGGGTCAAGCTATGGGAGTCATAGGTCATGTGATTCGAACAAGCAGAATCAAAAAACCATGAGGACTTACCGGAAGTGACTGAGAAAGCAGTGGAAGAATGAGAGCCAGACTGGACTAAAACCTGTTTAAGCATATCTTGAAGGTCGGCAACAGAGATAGGAGAGGTAGATGGATCATTGAGAGAAGCAGATGAACCTTCAGTTGTGGCAGCAGAATCCGATAGTGGTATTGACGGATTGTTGGCCCTGGGACAACCACCCTTGGGCCGATTACCCTGAGAATTCCTGTTGGGGTTGCGATAGCACTCTTGTTGATAATGACCAGGACCTGTTTTCTTGCAAAAGGAACATATCCGAGTGGGGCAGTGTAAGAGAAGATGACCAGGAAGATGACAATACTTGCATTCAATTGAGGAGGCTGAATTTTTCTTGGATGTAACGTTGGGAGTTGCAAGTACTACATCAGTTGAGCGAGATCTTCGAGATTGAAGACGGGTCTCTTCTGAAATAAGCTCTTGGACTGCTTGTTCAAGTGTAGGAAATGGACTACGATGAAGGAGAGAGGCACGAACAGGCTCGAAATCATCATGAAGGGCCATGAGAAACTGGACAATACGTCCACGGTCACGCCAAGTATTGAATTTGTTAGCATCTGCAGCACAATCCCAGGCAGGCTCGGAAGTCGTAAGTTGATCCCAAACTGCATACATCTGAGATAGAAAGGTGGTAATTGATTGACCGGTTTCTTGACGCATGTAATGAAGAGCAGTGGCAAACTGATATTAATGTGTTCCATCAGCAGCGTATATCTCTGTGCTAGAAAGTCCCAAACTTGTTTCGCTGTATCAAAATGCCCAAACTGTAGACTGATATAGGTAACAGATGTGTTTTGCAGCCAAGTGATGATTTGATGATTCTTGTTATCCCAATCCTTAAGGCATTCGGCAAATTTTGCATCGGATTCATCGGATTTTTTCGTTGGTTCCTTGACATCCCCTGTTATGATCCGCCATAATTTTCGACCCTTAAAAAAGCTAGTCATGGCCTGAGCCCATGGTATATAATTTCCACCATCAAGAAGCAAAGAGATAGGTTGTGAAACATCTAATCGTTCCATTATGATGGCCAAAAGTGATATTTAGAGTGAGAATTTGGAGAAACGGACTGCAAAAATGAACTCAGGATGTCGAAAAACGTGGGGAAGGGTCTGGTCATTTTTTTTTTTTTTGAAGTCCGCTGACGTGGCAGAAGGCTGAGCTGGCGGATGACTGGACGCAGACAGATGATGTCAGCGCTAACTGGATGGCTGATGTGTGCAAGGCTGATGTCAGCTGATGTCAGCAAGGGGCTGTTTGGCAGATAGAAAATAGAAAATCAAAAGACAGCGATGACGGAACTTCGGGAGGGGCGTGAGGGCGCGTCCGGTGTCCGTTTGCGGTGATTTTTGGACTGTTGGACTCCTTACGACGAGCTCTACGATATGATGTGGCGCGTGGCCCGAGGTAGTGAAAATAAAATATCGAAAAGACCCAAAATAAACCGACTGAATATGATTTTTACGATGTTTGATTGCAAAAATTTGCGACAAGAAAGAAGACACGATGACAGTGGCACAGGCTACCAAGATGGTAGCTCTGATACCATGTCGAACGAGAAGAGAGACATGTTTACAAAAAACTGTATGTATTGATATTGAGAGAAAAGTGATACAACAATTACAATAGGTGGCTCAATAAATAGGGGTTAGACTACTTGCTCCCCAAGTTAGGCTAAATATGGTACACCTGGAATAATAAAGTAATTTACAATATATACGTTAACACTTATGAAGTCAGAACCAAAAAAAAAAAGGATTAAATTGTAACATGAATATAACTTTGGTAAGTGCAGTTGGCAGTGTATGCATTGTATAGTCGTGTAGGTGTGTGAGTGAATGGTGTGCTAGCGTATGAAGAGGACAGTGATGTATGTGTGTGTATTATATCTATACAAGTATGGAGTAGGAGAGTAGTGGTGTGCCGTGTTAGTTTTGAGGATAGAAGCTGTGAGGTGTTGATGTATGTGTATGCAATATTTGTGTGCTAGTATGAGAGTGTCATCGTAGATGACAATATAAAATCGTGATCAGGTTGATTAACTTGAGCAGTAGCCAAAGAAAGAGGAAAAGAAAAGATGAAGAAAGTAGACAAATGCAAAGAAGAAATATTATGCATAAAAAAACTTCATGAATCGAAGTACTTTGCCATTGAAATAAGAAAAGACAGGACTTGCATTTAATACTAATTAAGTATGAAATGAATTCTTCTGACTATACCTATGGTATTTACTTAAATAGTTAATAAAGCTATAATATGCTTGTTCAAGTTTAGCATCATAGATGCATAGTATCTTATGTACACTAGCTAAGTTTTAACTCCTTACTTTATGTATTTAGATGATTACTGAAACGTATGACATGAGTAATCAAATTAGTTTTCAAATAAGATGTTACCAATAAAATAATCTATGTTACCATTTACATATGACAGTAAGATTATGACCAACATAAAAAGGAAAATAGTAATAACTATGCATAGTTCTTCTTTATATCTTAGTTTGAATTTATTATCTTGCAGTACCACATTAACGTGAGATTATAATGTTGAAGAAAGAGATAGGATTTAAAGCTCGATCGAGGTAAGTTGGACAACCCTCTTGCACTTAGATCCCTTTTGGTTATCTTCCTACTGTTTCAATTTAATGTCTCATATTCTGAAATTCGTTGATTCCGTTCTGATCCGTTCGTTATTCAGAATCTTGTACTCGATTCGAAGTGAGGGACTATAATATCTAAGTACTTATTATGTTATTATCTAATGACTGAATGTATTAATTGTTATGTGTTATCTCTAGAGCTGTGACACCCATCGGCGGGTGAAACTGCCGTGTATACTTAGCTTTGTACTGTAAGTGGAGGACGCCCTACTTTACGGAGGCCGCAGGTGGCCATTCTGTGATTTAACTATAACTATCACAGCTCTAAGTAATATTTATGTGGTATATAATATTGAGATATTTATATTTTGAAAAGTGAGATATTCATATTTTGAAAATACAGTCAGCCTATATGATACTTCAGTTATTAGCTTTGTGCGTATGTTTTGTATTGATCGGATAATGGTTCAGTTCTTATCTGGTGTAAATTAGCTATTTTCGTCCCTTTTGTACTTTGACTTCGTATCGCGTCTTTGATTTAATTCCTATTTCTATATTGCATCTTTTTATTCAGATAACCTTCAGAGCCTGACTTCGGGTGTCCTTCTTACTGAGCATTGTTTCGCTCATTATATTATTTTATTACAAATATGCAGAGACAGGAGTTAATGAGCTGCACGGGCTGCATGGGTTTAGAGGTCACCCAATGAGATCAGTAATATTTTTAGAAAGAATATTAGTTGTAAAATGTCGTCTTTTTGTAATATATATTCAGAAGTATTCTATGATTTAGTTAAGAGTTTTAGTCGCTCTGGTAAAATTTTTTGTGGAATTTAGTTTTTTGTATTGTGGTATTAAAGCCTTGCGGGTTTAGGGAGAGAAATTTTCTTAGACTCGCGGCATCACGTCCCTGAGTTTGGTCCTATGAATTTTGGGGACGTGACAGCATCACCCCCATAAAATGACACACATGAACCACATTCACAATCTGCCTACCAATCCTTGCAGCCTCCTTCTCCGGGTAGCTCCCTCTCGCGGTGATCCTATCGAAAAGCTCACCACCAGAGCACAACTCCATGACCAAATGCAGATTGTTTCTGTCCTCATAAGCACCCTTAAACTCCAAAATGTGTGGCTGGCCAGTTAAGTGCTGCAATATCATGATCTCTCTTCTAACATCCTCTATATCCTTCTGTCTCTTCATCTAATTTCTTCTTGAAATGGACTTGCACGCATATTTTCTCCCTGTGGACTTCTCAGTGCATAGATATGTGATCCCAAACTGACCTCTGCCAAGTTCTTTATCAAGATCATAGAGTTTGGTTATGTCGACATAAGGCCTATGCAATATAGGTCCAATCTGTGGTAGTGGTGGTGGTGGTGGACGATATCGATGATGGGGTGATATTGGTATGTCTCTTGAACAACATATTCTCATGTTGGATAGTGAGAAATCTGTGTGTTGTGTGTTGTGTGCGTGTGTGTGTGTGTTTTCTTGATTGTTTCGTTAGAACTCGGACATTTTTTTGGAGAAAATGATGTTGTCTTTTTGTAATGTTTGGTTTCGGTGATGAATTCTTAGCTTTATGAGGTGCTTTGCTTTGCCTCTGGTCGTGAGGATTCTTGTTGGTATAGTTTTGATTTCTACTTCTTTTGCTTACATACGTTTTGCATAGAGGAATATGAAGTTTATAAAAACGTGTTTTTTGGAATCCAAGCCATCAAAGTACGCGATAATGGTTAAAGCTCCGGAAAAAAACGATAAAGGTATTGAATTATGCATGAAAAAAGTAAGGATGGCAACGGGTACCCGCTGTACCCGAAACTGATAGATAACCGCCCGATAAAAAATTGATAATAAACATCGATGGAGAAACCGTTAGGTTTTGAATTTTATAAAACAAAACCAACGGATAAATCGATAGATTTTGGTTTTTGATATTAAAAAAAGCCGAAAACCGAAACCCGATTAGTAATTTATTATTTTATTACATATATATATATATTATATTATACACATGTATATAATATATATAATAAAATAATATATTTTTTATTTTTTATTTTATATATATATATATATATATTATATACATGTGAACTTTGATTTAGTTGTATTAATGAACAAATAGTTTC
This sequence comes from Ehretia macrophylla, assembly GCA_037974665.1. Taxonomy (NCBI): domain Eukaryota; kingdom Viridiplantae; phylum Streptophyta; class Magnoliopsida; order Boraginales; family Ehretiaceae; genus Ehretia; species Ehretia macrophylla. The sequence continues at coordinate 1,727,691 of CM075774.1, forward strand.
TCATTTTTATTATTTTTAGAATTGAATATTTGTGATGATAGTAGTATATTTTTTAATTTTATTGTCTTATTGTATGAATGGAAGAATAGTTTCTCATTTTTATTTTGTTAGAATTAAATATTTGCAATGATATAGTATATATAATTCTTTAATTTTATTATTTAATATGTATAGATTATGATTTATTATATATATATATTTTTTGCATGTAAATTAATTTTTTTTTCACAAATTTAGATTTTTTTCTATTTAAATTGATTTTTTTAAGTAATCGGTTTCGGTTTCGGTTTCGGTTTCGGTTTCGGTTATCTACGGATTTTTTAAAACCCGTCGGTTGCGGTTTTGGATATGAATTTTTTAAACCCGTCGGTTTCGGTTTCGGTTTGCAAAACGGTTTCGATTTCTGTTTTGCCAAAAATCGCGGATAACTGACCCATTGCCATCCCTAGAAAAAAGGGAAAAATTTTACATTTAGTCCTTATTGTTTATAAAAAAATTAATTTAGTCCCTATTATTTAAAACATCTCAATTTAGTCCCTATTGTTTTCCTAAAAGTTTTAATTTCATCCTTATTGTTTAATGTTTTTCAATTTCGTCCTTATTATTTCTCAAAAGTTTCAATTTCGTCCTTATAGTTTTCAAAAAGTTTTAAATTAGTCCCTATTATTTCTCAAAAAAATTTAATCTAGTTATTGAATAACAGGGATGAATTTGAAACTTTAAAAAAATAATAGGGATAAAATTGAAACTTTTTAGAAATAATAGGGATGAAATTGAAATTTTTTGAGAAACAATAGGGACTAAATTGAGATATTTTAAATAATAGGGACGAAATTAAATTTTTTGGTGAAACAATAGGGACTAAATTGAGATATTTTAAAAAATAAGGACTAAATTAAGACATTATGTAAATAATAGAGACTAAATGTAAAATTTTCCCTGAAAAAAAATGAGAAATACACACTTGCACATGTTTATCGAGAGGCAAATTCATGTGCTAATTGGTTAGTTAATTATGGATTTAAGCATCCCATTAAATCTCACAGAATTGTTCATATCTCACAGCAACTCAAGGTGCTTTAGCTAGTTTAGCCTCCACTACATCAACAAAAAAAAAATTTAAAAATAATAATTTATAATATAGATAGTGTTGTGCAGTCAGAGATCAGAAAGTTGATAACGTCAAATTCTTGGTATAGCACTATAGCCTAATCTAACAGAAAATTGATGGGTTCGACAATCTAAACTCAATAAGCTTTATTATTGGGTAATTTTGAATGAGACCCCTTGCACTTTCAGTAAATGTGACTCACACCCCACATTTTTTAAAAATTATGACTTAGACCTCTTCTGTTGAAAAACAATCCATTTTTCTGTTTAAATGTTGATAAAAGACACTTATACACTTACTTTGCCAAAGCAACTAAATTTGCATGTCAAACAAAAGTGGTGGAAATTCCATTCCAGCACTTTAACAAATTCTATGCTTTTGTATCTTTTTTTTTTTTGGGTCATTTTTCTATGCTTTGTATGATTTTTATACAAAATGACATCATAAATCGTGCTTTCAATAACAAAGTTTCAACCACTTCCAAGGATGTGAGTTCTCTTTTCTTTTCCTTTTTTGTCGTTAGCAGTCACTAAATCTCGCATAAATTTTAACAAAAAAAAAAAAAAACAACCGTGGCAAGCATTTTTTCTATAAAATTGATGAGATTTAAAAGCTATCACACAAAGCTTCTAATCCATAAAATTAACTAGATGCTATCTTCCTACTGTCTCAGAATTCCTCAATTTGGCGATCTCTTCAATGCCCTCCAATTGCAATTCTGAACTCCGATATATATTCATGTATTTTTTGATAAAAGAAAACTCTTAACGTTTTGATCTCCTCATGGTCCGGGTTGCTTCTTATTTCTGCCAGCCTTGACTTCAGACAACTCCCCTGAAAAGAAATAAAAGAACTCAAAAAAAAAAATAGCATTGATTAGATTAAACAAAATACTAGTATTCTTTTCCAAAAAAAAAGCTGAAATAAACACTCAGCAAAACAAAAAAATAAAATAAAATAGTGGCTTAATCAAACAAAATATGGGTAAAATCAAAATACAAAATAAAAACCTAAGAAAAATATGTCCAACAATTATACAAGGTCGTAAATCGTATGAAATTAAGGCAGGAAAATGGGTTCCTACCTTTTTTTTGATTTTGAAATTAAATAATTTGCAGAATTTGGGATAAGTGAAGAAAGAAGGAAATTGAGAGATAGGGAGAGTTGAAGAGATCGGACCAAAAAAAAAAAAGAGTTTGCTGAGAGATAGAGATGAAGCACATTTGAGAGAAGTGAAGAAAGAACGAAACAAATATCTGATTATTTTTTTTAACTTAAGTATGCACACGTGTCAACATTTCTTTTGTTTAATTTGAACACATGTCATGATCATAATGCACCTCAGTTTCCACTAACTAATATTTAGTATTTTTTTGCTATTATATGTAAAACGACCATTTTACCCTTTTATAGATGAAAATTTTAACAATTTTCTAACAAAAGGGGTGTGAGTCAAAGTTCTTAAAACTCATGGGATCTAACTCTCATTTTTCAAAAATCAAAAGGGTGTGAATCAAAATATGGGATTCACACGATGTGAATTCCATAGTGTTCGTAACAGTCTGTTGAGTCCTGCAACTGAATCCAATATCTTCTCTATTCTAACTTGATGACTCACTAATAGAATTTTTCAACCTAAAATGTTTCATGAAACATCTTTCGGAATTGATGATTGGTCCAATCAAAATTCTCTTAGTTGATTTGATGTATGTATTAGGACGTTTGTCATATGTCACTTATAATTTGGGAATGAATGTAACGTGATTCTATTTAAAGTAAATAGATAAACGGATTAGTTGGTTATCTTCCGCATCTTCAGGTGACTATATTGCCTAGTCCACAAGACAATTTTTTTCCCCTTCACGGGAGACAGAAACCGACTATAACATAACTATTTTAGGGCGCTTCTCGTCCTTTCTGTTTTTCTCAATGAGAACTAGTAACGGCTAAAGTACTACCCCAATATTGTGGAGGCCAATCGCGAGCCACAAGGAAAAATTAGCGAGCAAGTCCGCGCAAAAATTTGCTTCACGATAACCATAGACCAGTTTGAATTCATCATTGACACATAACACCTTCTTGCAGTCTTCAATTAATAATTTCCAAGGGCTGTTGAGGTTAAGGATCAGCCTCGAGTCCAACTCAATAATCAGACAGTCAATATCAATTTCAATGGCTTTTTTAAGATCTTCCACAAGGCCTGTGAGTCGTAATTTCTAAATTCATAACAAAACCCCCAACCCAATCTGAGTTGTTATTCCAAGAAAGACCTCTTGCTCCTGCAAGCCCGGGGTTGCCTTTAGAACAGCCGTAATATTGAGTTTCCACCCTTCTCTCGACTTAATCCAACCGAGTTGTGTCTCTTCCCTAATGTTGAGAGTTCTTAACATTAATGGATCCCGAGCCTCTTTAGATTTGGAAGTTTGCTTGCGAATGATATCCGCTTTGATAGAAGGATGGGGATCCATTTTGTTCTGAAATTTTTTTTCGTTTCTCCACTTCTAGAGATTCTAGAGTAATAAAAAAATCACATACCATTGTGCTTCCTGGTTGAAGCCAGACACTGACCTGAAGTGAATCATCTCCTCTCAAGAAGTTTTTACCTAGTTCTTGATCTTGTCAAATGAACAATCATATTATATAATCTGCTAAAATCTCACATGATTAAACAGCTTGTATGTTAGATTTGAAAGCTTCACATGAAGAAGTAGACAGATTAATAGCTTTCAAACCATTGCCTGCATTGTACAATTGATCAAGTCAATTTGCAGTGAAGGACATGGAAGAAGATATAGCATTCAGACATGGAGCAAAGGAACAATACAAACAGTTGCAAACACATGTTTTTCGAAATGGAAATGCAGAAAAAAAGCCATCTGTACAATCTCATAACTCTGACGAATCTCCAACCCGAGGGACCGGAGGGTGCAGCGTATCTTATTGTATCGACAATAGCTGCAGCAGAAGCCCTTTTATTAGCATCGTGGCTAACACGAGCAACCAGGTGCGACTAAAAGAAGAAGGAGAAGAAAAGAAAAGGTTCCCTTTGGTCGTGATAAAGATCAAGTTGCCTCGGATAGTATGAACAGCAGCATGATCTGCAGCATCTTCTGAGGACATCTTTCAAATCTCGAGAAAAACTTCATCTTTGTTGTTGTCCTTGAGTCCTTCCCCATCCAGAGTTCCCTTTCTCATCATAGCTACAAATTCGTCGTAGTTAATCTTCCCGTCCTACAAGAAGGAAAAAGCCTCTAATTGAGTTTCTGATGCCATTGATGATTCACATTGAAATTTATAGGAGAAACGGAGACATTATTACCCCATCCGTGTCGACATCATTAAGAATTTCATCTATGGTAGCTTCATCACCCATCCCATACTCAGTCATAGCATGTCTAAGCTCATCTCTTGTAATAAATCTGATGAAAACAAAACAAGTCATTGCCGGACGAGCGAACTTGTACATGATCAATTCTTATCTATCTATGATGTTTTCTTTTATAAACAAAATAGAAGTTTGTGAGATACATACCCGCTATAATCCTTGTCAAAATACTGAAAAGCTTTTATCAAATTCTCCTCTCTTTCGAGTCTATGCCGATGCATGGTAGCAGTAATGAATTCAATGTAGTCTATGCTCCCACTTTTGTCAACATCAGCCTGAACTAAAAAGAAACGATATTAGTTGAATCGATACGTCCAGTTCAAGGGATTTGAATAACATTGCTACTTTAGTGATCAACTAATAAAATGGAAAAAGCGATCGCTGCAACATTCTTACAGCCTCCATCAGCTGTTTTATCTCTGGTTCTGTAAGCTTGGATCCCAGTCTAGACAAACCGGTTTTGAGTTCTTCGTATGTTATTGAACCACTTCCATCGGTGTCAATGTTTTTGAACATTTGTCTCAATCCTTTGATTTCTTCCTCGGAAAGGTTTTCAGCAATAACCTACGTGCAACTCAAACTGTTATCGTTTATGGAATGAAATAATGGATGGCATTTTTTCTTGAACAGAAAACACTGCCGATTATTTGTAGGAAGTTATAATACCTTTAGAGCAAGTTTCTTCAGCTTGTTCATCGCTCTGAATTGCTTCATCCTGATTAGAACAGCACTGTGAATAGGTTTGTCCGATGCCTCACCACCCTCCTTGAGCCATGGATGTTCTAGTTCATATATCATGATCCTAATCAAATTGATGATCAACTGATAGCGACATATAAGTTATGCCCTATATCAAATGATAAAGATTATATCTATCTTCACTTGAAACAGAGTCATACAATACATCAGATGTTTGAAGATTTCCTCGGTTGATGTAAGCTTAATGTCGATTATCTTTACTAGTTACTTACCAAGCGCTTGAGCAGCTGTGATTCTTTTCTTAGGATCCACTGTCAGCATTCCCTTGACCAGATCCTTTGCACCAGCAGATATAGAAGGCCAGGGAGAGCATTCAAGATCAAGGCGGCCGTTTTGAATCGCTTCAAAAATGCCGTTCTCTGTCTCTGCAATACAATTCCATTCATCAAAACAATGAAACCTTATACAATTGAAATACCTATGCTGGAAAGTTGCTCAGAGTGGAATTATATGTCAAATGACTATGACTAAGGCAACCGCAAATGCATGCCAGAATAGCAAAATCGAACTGAGGCTTCTTCAGCCAGACCAAATAATCAGCTAGATCTCATTGAAGCTGAAGTATAACAACTTGAAATGCATGCCATTTCTATAATCTGATTATATCACAAAGAGGAGAAGTGTGAAATGATGACAAATGCCACTTATTAGTCAGTTCGTTATGCTTCACAAGTATATGATAAAGCAAAATCCGAGTTACCTGCCCAAAATGGAGGAAATCCACAGAGAAGAATGTAAAGAATAACTCCAGCACTCCAGACATCTATCTCCTTCCCATAACTGCGTTGCAACACCTCCGGAGCCACATAGTATGCACTCCCAACAAGATCGTTGTAGACTTTTCCTGTAGATTATTTATGAATCAACTAGATGGTGAGAAGCAAATAAATATTGACAATTCCCATAAGAATTCCCGGAAATAAATCAAAGATGAAGTTGCAAGGTTAGTACACATCTGGTGTTAATTATCTAAGAATTCGGCGAACAGAATTTGTCCCAGCATTGATCTAACTTATGAACAGGCAACATTTATAATAGATTTCCATTTGACAGCAACTTGTTTTCCATCAATTATAACTTTGGCCAAAGAAAGAGATGATTCATGAAAATTATGCTCATTTCTCATTGCAGAGAGGCCAGTGAGCCAGACGATGCATGACTAAAAGTAGGCCATGTTCAGCATAATTGTCAGGTTAGGCCAACTCAGAGAAAACTCTTCCAACCGTACGGGCAGACATCAATCCGTGAAGAGAAGAGGTAGGCCCCACGTGTGTGTGAGTCTCACCAACGCGTGAGTAGACTGATATCCCTCCAAACTGTTGGAATAGCAACCCGTCAACTAAGTTACCATCACCCAAAGCAGGGCTTACAATATGCCATTTGTGGTTCACCATTGTAAGTTTTTTAATCAGTGGATTAATGTATTCTCATAGCTTTAAGATTAGCATCATTAATGTCTACGTATTTGATTAAATACATAAGATAAAGATTATGCAATTACTATCCAACTTTTTCTGAAACAAACTACTCTTTCCACTCTTTTTCAAAGAAAATACGAAGCACTAATTTAATGTAACCTCAAACTCAATGCTTATTATCCATCAACTCCTATCCTGCAAAAAGATGGAGTATTTAGGCCACAGGATCCTAGATGCAACCTTTTGGGAACCGATAGGGGAGTTTCAGCTAATTACAGTACCACATATGATTTTATAAACTTACAGTAAAACACAAGGGGAGTAAAATATAATTTTTCAGACAACATGTGTCAAAGTCTTGAGATTTATGATAACCACTGCCACTTAGTGACTCAATTTGATGCTTTTTTCTCCTCTAATTAGGAGACAAAGAAAAAAATTTCATTGACCTGGTTGACTTGTCACTTTCCATTGACTTGGTCATGGTTGACTGAAAATGACATCCAAATAACATATGCTCTCACCACTCACACACACACACACACACCAGCTTAGATTCCAACAATGGGTAATGTCATTTCCTTCATCAGTCACATCAAATCCTAAAGTTGTTTACTTTCAGCCCCATTTTTTCAGTTGACAATGATGTCAAAATTTCCTCATTTCCCTCCATACATTCAAAACTATGTGAAAAAAGCCTCACATACAATGATCCAAACCGCGTCAAGGAACAGTAACATCACATAATCAGCTTGAGAACAGACTTGAAAGTGCTTAATTATTTACTTTTATCTTTCCCTAGAGCCCAATAATTGGACATCGTAGCCAGGGGTGAATTTCGGATTATCATTCAGTGGGGTTGAAAAAATATTTGTATATGGATAACGTACTTAATGGGATTAAATTAATTTTTTAATTTAAAAATACATACGTTTTCAAAAAAATATAATCTCAAATTACTCTTTAATGAATGCGCTTCCTTGGGTCAGTAGGGGCTGCAATCAGCCCCCACTTGCCCGTGAATGACTACGCCTTTGATTGTAGTAGCCAAGGCAAAGCCAAACTCACAACAAGAAAGCTGCGATGATGGAACTTTGGCCAGCAGAAACATAAAATGGCATAAACTAAGAGACTGAAATCCAAACAAAAGAAGCTAAAAGTTTCTAATTCCATTATCAACCAGTGCACGAAGCTCCCATGGCTATTCGAGGGATTCAGGAAGAGCCAAACCCACTTTGAATTGATCATATGCAATTTTATGTCTGCCTTGATCAAAATTACACGATAATAACTTTACTATTCCGTGAAGGCTCTGTTTCCATTAACAAAAAGTAATTGAACAATAATGCACATAGAAAATTAGAATCCACCAACAAGGGAATTGAACTATGAAAGAACTAACCTTCTTCAATGAAGACAGAGAGCCCAAAATCAGTGGCCTTCAATGGAGAATCATCATCTCTACTCACCAACAAGAAATTCTCAGGCTTGAGATCCCTATGCATCACCCCCATAAAATGACACGCATGAACCACATTCACAATCTGTCTACCAAGCCTTGCAGCCTCCTTCTCCGAGTAGCTCCCTTTTGCGGTGATCCTATCGAAAAGCTCACCACCAGAGCACAACTCCATGACCAAATGCAGATTGTTTCTGTCCTCATAAGCACCCTTAAACTCCACAATGTTTGGCTGGCCAGTTAAGTGCTGCAATATCATGATCTCTCTTCTAACATCCTCTATATCCTTCTGTCTCTTCATCTTTCTTCTTGAAATGGACTTGCACGCATATTTTCTCCCTGTGGACTTCTCAGTGCATAGATATGTGATCCCAAACTGACCTCTGCCAAGTTCTTTATCAAGATCATAGAGTTTGGTTATGTCAACATAAGGCCTATGCAATATAGGTCCAATCTGTGGTAGTGGTGGTGGTGGTGGTGGTGGTGGTGGTTGAGGTTTAGGTGGTCGACGATATCGATGTTGGGGTGATGAGTCTGGAGAAGATGATATTGGTATGTCTCTTGAACAACATATTCCCATGTTGGATATTGTGAAAACTGTGTGTGCTCTGTGTGTGTTTTCTTGATTGTTTTCGTTAGAATTCGAACATTTTTGGAGGAAATGAAATGTTGTCCTCTTTTGTAGTGTTGGGTTTAGGTGATGATTTTCTTAGCTTTTTGAGGTGCTTTGCTTTGCCTTTGGTTGTGAGGATTCTTGTTGGTATAGTTTTTCTTCTTTTTTGCTTTCATACGTTTTGCATAGACGAGTATGGGATTTAAGGAAACGTGTTTTTTGGAATCCAAGCCATCAAGGTACGCGGATTCAGGTTAAAGTTCGGATAAAACGATAAAGGTATTAATTTATAAATAAAAGTTTTAAGACGTCGAAACAAAATAATTTATAATATAGGTGAGTGTTGAACAATTAAAGATTAGAAAGTTAATTGATGATCGAGTTTAGTTTAACTTAACAGAAAATTGTTAGATCCGATAGACTGTACTTAATAAGTTTTTTTATCAGATGAGACTGACCATCATATAGTCAAGACAAAATTTGATCAAGATCTTCTCGCTTTTCCCGTTTTTAATAAAAATTATGACACGAGTTTAATTAAAAACTTCGAAGAGAAACTCTATCAGTGAGTGGCACGGCGCGACCAAGGTAAAGGAGCTTCACACGATGGGGTTCCATATTGTTTGTGACAGCCTGTTGGTCGTGCAGCCAGACCCAATAGCTTACTTAACCTAACTTGATGACTCACTTATAGAGTTTTTCAACCTAAAATATTACGTGAAACGTCTTTTTGGCTTGATGATTGGTCCAATCAATATCTCTTTTAACTGATTTAATATATGTATTGGAATATTTTGTTATATTACTATCAATACTGTTTATAATTTTGGAACAAATGTAACGTGTTCCAGTTTAAAGTAATTGGTTACATCCCGTATTTCTAGATGACTATATTGTCTGGTCCCACAGGACAGTTTTCATTACTTGGAATTGACTAAGTAACCGAAACAGACATTATTGTTGTTTGTTTTTTTTTAGAAAGAATGAAGTCTTTTTGGGTAATTTTCAACATTCCAGGACAGAGGATATTTGCTGTAATCTGAGAATTTTAACTGAAAATATGCATAACGATCTTGATAAGATTTTCTGACCAAAAAAAAAAAAAATTGATAAGATTTCATGCCAATTCAGATCGCAAATAAAGTTTTTTTTTTTTTTAAAATCCAAATTTGGTTCTTTTCTTGACAAATGGCAAAGCCCTATACTTGAGTTACATGCCAGGTTTATTCTTGCAAGATCAAATAATTCAAGCTTTAAGCATGTCCGTAATTTATTTATTTATGTTTTTTTTGTTTCATGAGAGGCATAGTCAGTTACTAAATAATTATTTGGAGATATTTCACTCATTTTATATTTTTTCCATAGTAACAAGAAATGCCTCAGGAGATGGTCAATCGAGGAGGATTCAAATGGCTGATGAAGCCTATATTTCACCAACCAATTATGCGTAGGGATGACAACAGTTTGAATAACCGTGAAAAATGAAAAAATTGTAATTGAAACCTTTAACATAACTTATAACCATAATTGTAACCAAAACTTAACAGTTAAGACCAATAACCATAATTATAACCGTTAAGGAGCTAAAAAATTATAGTTTACTGTAATCTTAACCGTTTAATTTTTAAAAAAAAAACAATGGTTTCAAAATGGTAGGGCTTGTAGTTTTATATAGGTGCTATGCTTGTAATATGGTAGAACTAACTAGGGCAATAATATATGTGTCATGCGTCTATATTTGTACATAAGTATATACTTAATAAATTAATATTTGGATTTCGAATTTTAATTTTTTTAAAAGTTGAAAATCAAAATTTATCGATTTTTCTGTTAGTTACCCTCATAAAAATCAACTCCTAATGGATTTGTATCGATTTTTATTATTGAATTTTTATCAGGCGAATTCCCATCAATTTTAAATTTAAATCTTGACTATTAGCATCCCTAATTATGCGCATAACCAATCCGACAAAGAACAACTTGTTTACACTCTTCAATCAATGGTCTGAGTGGGGATGAAAGCAGGCGAGAATATTAATGAAATTGCAAGTCGATTTGAGAATCTGTCTCAACCAAAAGCTTATCAATATTTAATTCCTTATTTCCCACAAGGCAAACAATTCCAAAGGTTAGCTAATACGGAAACTGATTGATTTGGAATATCATATGACAGGCTTTACATTTTTAAACGCCCCCTAGAGTTAGATTCAACAAGTTACAAATACGGGTTACAAATACTCTTTACACTTTATTGGGTTTCAGATACTCTGCAAGAACTGATAAACATTTTTCGTAATGATATTCCTATAACAGGGATTGGATGATGTACTTTCCACAGTCCGCAACTTCAATAGTTAATAGCGTCCGAAAAACGAACCTCAGGAAGATAATGGTCTGATAGCTTCGAAAGAGTCTGTCTGCACAGGAGAGAAGTGCCAACGCCACTTTCATTGCCTTGATCGCAAAGAAAGGCTTGTTCAGTTTTCCCTTGATCCTACTACCCCCTACGCGTCGAGCCTGACAGCTCGAATTCATATGCTAAGTAGTTGAAGAGGCCAAGTTGCATAATCATTTTGGCTTCTGCCTTTTCTTACTCGTCGGATTGACTGCAATTGGTGGCGTATACAGACGAGCAACTCCCCAATTATTGCAGCTCTGTGTTGGAGAAGAAAGCTCACCATCTTTAATAGATCCTCTAGTCTTTCATATTAATAAAAATTGAAGTAAATTGAAAGATTTTCCATGGCAATTCATGTTCTCAGGAGATCCCACCACGAAGCACAGCATCGCGATGGACAGCTGCAGTTGACTGAGTCACTCTGTTTTCTCCGCACTTGATTTTCCATATCGCAAAGCGATTTCTGAGGAGAGCTAAGGCCTTGTCATAGGTGTTATCAACAGTTGTTTAGATGAATCTCTTTCAGATATGGCCATCACCTACTCGGGCGACAAATTAGATCGCATCTTCATACTTCCTCTCAGGCAGTAGAGAACCTACATGCACAAACTGAGAGGTCTAATCATACTGTAATCTAAAGTATAACTTGCTTACACTAAATACCAACACCAGAAAATTTCTCTGAATTAATAATGAAGAACCAAGCCAAGGAAGGGTAAGAAACCAAGTTGTGCGATCAACACAAGCATTTCAGCTATGGCAATTTCTGTTAAAAGACACTAACTATACTAAAAACTCAATCCATATGACTTAAAACGCACAAAAAGTACATAGAAGAGATAACACGTACATATTAGCTTCACCTGCTCAGGATTAACAAATTCCTTCTCCCTTTTAAGCTCAGCATTCCAATCATGCCTTGCTAATAACACCTTAAGCGGGAGGAAAAGATGGAGAAAGAGAGACAACCATTGTGACCGCACTTACCAAAAGTAGTGTGAACTGGCCAAGTAAGTCACTAGTTCAGAAAGTAATTGATGATCAAACCCCGAAGCTAAAGCTCAAGACAGAATTGACAAAGATATATTCATTTTCCTGCGAAGTTTGGGGTGGTGGGCAAATGTAAGCAAAATTTTCAGAAAAATACTAAAACTTTGGAAAGTTTACTTGGTTACAGGCTTTCAGTAGTAAAGAGCAAAATTTAAATAAAAAAAGCCTCAGAACCAAAGAGCTTACTTGGCTAAACGAATCAATTTCAAAGCCTCCATGATCAGATTCCCTCCTCAAAACTGAATCCGTTGGTGCCAGTTTGACACATTTCATCCAGCTTTCATATTTACACAATGGTGCTATGGGTTCTCAGCTAAAAGGGCAGCCTAGTGCACGAAACTTCTGTTATGTGCAGGTGCAGAGAAGAGCGGGACCCTCCCTTACCTTGCATTTTTGCAGGATACTCGTTTCCACAACTCAGAACCGTGACCTCTAGGTTACACAATAACAACTTTACCATTGCATTAAGGCTCTCCAGGAATCTACAGCTAAATCACCAATAATCCCCACATGAACAGACGCCATCTTTGAAGTGATGAAAGCGGTTTATGTCTCTGACACAGATTTCTCTTCCTTCAAAGCTAGATATGAATTTCATAAAATCATGGCAATCCCCACAAATTCTAAGGTTCTTGATGACACTAAGAGAAGACCCTGGTTTAGTGTTCAGAATTCCAAAAACTACAGCCAATTTCTCACTGTGCCCGCATAAAATCTGCTCCTTCTCCTGTTCTTCTACATCTTGGAGCACAAAATCTGTGCTCGGAGAATAACCTGATCTCTTCATTTCAGTGCTCAAGCTTTCCAACTTTTCCAAAATGCGAGCCATTTGAGGATGTGATTTGTCTCCTGCCAGAAGCATGTGTACCTTGTTCTTGAACTCAATCCAACTGCACCCAGGATTCTTCCTCAACCCCATACTCTTCATCATATCCCGGACTTTATCTACTTCTTTCCATTTTCCTCTGGAAGCATAAATATTGGACAGGAGAATATAATTCCCAGGATTCATCGGTTCTAATTCAAATAATTTGTGAGCAGCAACCTCACCCAAACTCATATTATGGTGAACTCTGCAAGAACTCAACAAAGCTCCCCAAACACAAGCGTCCGCTTCAAATGGCATGCTCTTGATCATGGAATAAGCTTCTTCAAGCTTTCCTACACGACCAAGAAGGCTCACCAAACAGGCATAATGCTCCCTGCGAGGTTCAATACTGTGATCTCTAGACATACTATTAAAGTAAAACCTTCCTTCTTCTGTAAGGCCACTTTGGCTGCACGCAGATAACAAACTTGTGAAACTGACTGAGTCAGGTTTCTGCCCACACCTCTGCATCATATCAAAGATCTCAATAGCTTCCTTTGCCTTTCCATGCATTGCATATCCACCCATCATCGCATTCCAACAAACCAGATTGCGCGTGGACATATTATCAAAAAAGAGTCTAGCTTTTTGAATTTTTCCACAATTTGCATACATATCAATCAGTGCACTCCCAACATAAACATCATCAGAAAATCCTCTTCGAAGACAAAAGCAGTGTGCTGCCTGCCCATGTGCCAAAGCAGCAATATTGCCACAAGCCGGAAGCAAGCAAGGAATTGTCACAGAATTTGGCTCTACACCAGCCATTTGCATTTCTCTGAAAAGCTCCAAGGCCTCCATATCTCTACCATGCTGCGAACAACAAGCAATCATCGAAGTCCAAGACACCACATTCAATTCAACCCCTTGATCTTGAAACTGCTTAAACACCCTCAAAGCCTCATCCACAAGACCATTCCGTGATAAACCAGCAACCAAAGCATTACAACCCCCTACATCAACCTGCCCCACTTCTTCAAACACTTTCAACATCTCCCTAAACAATCCACATTTCCCATACATATCAATAACTGCAGTGATCACACAGTTATCGTATAAAAAGCCTGTCTTGATCACATACCCATGAATCTGTATACCAATGTTCAAATCCCGCAAATCACTAATTGCAGCAAGCACACTAGACACGCTAGTCCCGTCACCCCTAAAACCCCTACCATTCATCTCCTGAAACATCAAAACAGCCTCCGAAAACTCCCCACTCTGATTAAACCCCGCAATCAAACCATTCCAAGACACAAAATTAGGCCTAATCCCCACCTTCCCCATCTCATTAAAAACCCTTTTCGCATTACCCACATTGCCTTTCCTCGCATAACCCGCAGATAAAGCACTAAAAGACACCACGTTTTTCTCAACCATTTCATCAAACACCTTATGTGCGAACTTCAAGTGACCACATCTTATATACATATGGACCAAAGACGATTGAACAAAGCAATCCAAAGACGACCCAGATGTTAACGCATAGCAATGCATCTGCTGGCCGAGTCTGATTGCCGATAGTGAAGCGCAAGCTTTGATGCCACTAGGGAGTAAATGTGCGTCAGGGGTGAGATTGTAGAGTTTCATTTGACAGAATAGTTTGAGAGTGGTGTGAAGATTGTTCGATTTTGATGAAGAGAAGATGAGGGCCGCGAAGGAGGAGAGGGTGTGGTTAATGGTGTCTAATAGACGTAGAGGTTGAGCCATTTCCTATGCTCCACTCTCTCCTTCTTCGTCGTCAGTCTCAGTATGTTATAACGCATTAGCAGAAAGGGCAGTCTTGGCGGGGGCCTGACTTGAATATCCAAAATAAATTATTCACGAGTGATGATAAAATAATTTAAATAATTTATCATCATTAATTTTCTTTATAATGTCATATATTATAAGAGAATTCAAACTCAAAAAATCCCGTGCAAAATGTTTTCAATAGGAGATTAATTTTTTAATTTAATACTTTTTATTTGATAAAATTTGTATGAAGTGTAAAAAAATTCCATGTATTTTGATGAAGTTATACAATTAAATCAACTATTATCATAATAATTTACTGACGATGGAGAGACCTTGCAACATTCTTATACATCATATCATGCCAATACTGCAAAGTTTTACAAATATAGTTTTAGGGGCTCTTTGAAACTGATTTTTAAAATTTTTTTTTTTGAATAAAAAATAGAAAAAACTTGTTTGTCATGATTTGTTTTCAGTAATTATTTTCAAAAACTGTTTTAAAAAATATATTTTCGAGAACAAGAAAATAAGAATACATTTTTTTATGTTTTCACGTGTTCTTGTTCTCTTTTTCCTCCCCCAATACATATAAATACATTTTAAACTAATTATTATTATTAAATTTGATAATCAATAAATAATTAACTTGCATTTAATTAAATATTAATTATTATAAAAAAAACTTATTAATAAAAAATAATTAATATTATCAATTAATAATTCCATTAATTTAATTTTAAATTAATCATGTCAACTAATAATTTAATATTTTAATTTTAGTTAATAATGTAAATTAGTTAATAATTAATTTAAATAATTTAATTTTAAATCAATAATTTATCTTATTTATTAATTAAAATTAAATTGTTCAAATTCTTAATTATTTAAAATTTAAATTAACTAGTTTAATTATTTTATTAATTGCTAAGCACATCTTTTATTAGTTATCAATTAAATTTATCAATTTTAATTAATTAATTATTATTATTATTATTATTATTATTATTATTATTAATTACAAAATTAAAATAATTACTAATAATTTTAGAATAATTATTCAATATATTACTTATTTATTTATTTAAATTAATAGAAGTAATTAATTTAATAAAAAATTGTAATTAGATAAAAGAAAAAAGAATATTCAAATCATTCGAAGAGTATCTTCATTACAAATTTATTGAGAGAACACTTGTATGCAACGAAATTTATACTTTTTTGTTTTTAAAAATCAATTTTGAAAACAGTTCTTAGACACTGTTCTAGAAAACAAAGAAACCACTTCCAAAAAATTCTAAACATCTCACTGAATGCAGAGATTAATAAACTAGTACACTCGCTTTCGACATTATTAAAAAAAGAATAAAATAAAATAAAAGCCTAGTTTACTTGTTTGTTTCATTATAGAGAAACTTTTTCTATCTGATGCGGATCCACTCACCACATTCATGGAGAAAGATCCACTGCACACGATACCTACTGTCAACGGAATTGGGAGATTTGGACCTACTATCACATGGGAGTCTTGTCAACTTTGCAGAAGATGTTGTATGAAAAGCTTTTTATTAACTTTTAGATACAAATAGATCATTTTCACACCAGTAATGCTTTTTGTGATCAGGGTGATATTTCACTTTTACTTTTTATATCAAGAATTTATGTTTTACAATATCAAATCTAGTGTATATAATAATAATTTAATTAAATATAAAAGGATGAAACATCACCCGAATGATACATTTGAGACAATTGATAATCACAATTTGGCCTCGGTTAAGGCAAATGGAACAACTAATATCCTATCATCTGTCACACTTATGATCATCACTTTCTACATGTTATTTATCCCTATTACTTCATTCATGCATATATATACTTATGAAAACAATAATGAAGAGCTTAATTATCTTCCTCAGTGACAATTTTGATCGAATGTGTAAAATAGGTGGAAGGTAATGACACACAACGATTAATCCTGAAAGACCACTCTTTCATCTACGGATGGCTAACCGCCACGCCAATAATTATCTTCCAACAACAATTGGGCCACTCTCCACTGCCTGCATACACTTGGGGTGCACCTCATAGCCACATTCAACACACTGGTAAACCCAACCAGAGCCTTGCTCATCACAAGCACAACATATGAAGGGTCCTCCTCCTGTGCCTTCAGACACTAGTGTGAGTACATGATGATGGCCTACATGGTACTCAGATTTGGGAAGGTTTTTAGCCGCCTCATCCATTTGCTTCTCCAGAAACTGCACCCGTTCTTCCGTGAACGGATACGCGTTTTCTTGATACAGGTTTATTAGATTCCTTCCATTAGGTGTCACGGTTTTCCCATCAGGGCCTAAAATTACCAGGCTGGGAATCCACTGGATATCGAAATGCTTGATTAGGTTCGCGATGGTTGCGTCGCCGTAAGGCAGCGCTAGCCAAGGCATGGTCTGGAAATACGAGTCGAAGGCCGCTTGGTCGCGATCACTTGACACAAAAACTATTTCGAAGTCCTCTGTACCCCTTGCTGTCAGCTCTTGCTTGATGTTCTGGTAAATGGTGATCAGCTTTGGAGTAAATTTCACTTCTGGAACACACCATTGAGCTGAGAAATAAAGCCCCACAGTCTTGCCTATCAAGGACGTGACGGGAACCTGCAATGCAAAGTATCAAAGAGACACGTCACAACGTTATGAACAGCATGTGATAGCTATCAACAGTGTCCAAAAACCATTTCATCATGATTATATAAGAAATTCACAACAGTTTGATCTCGCTCATAATATCATAACTTTTTCATATGCATCATCCTTTCTGTCCCCAAGTTGGAAACAAGCAAAATCAGCTCTAAGAAATGAAATAGAGAGATTCTCCGATCCTTTCATTTTCCAATTTCATCCAACACTAGTGTTTTTAAATACAAAGTGTAAGACATTGGAAACCACAATTGGAGGAACAACCATCCAATTAGGGGGAAAGGGGCCTAATCTGACGCTTTTCGATAGCCAATCAGTCGCCTTATTTGCCTCACGACAAATATGCTTAATGCTGATACACCGATGATCATGTGCAGAAACTGAAATATTGAGCTAAGACACACGATAGATGAGGCTCATGATCAATCTTAAGACGATGTATAGGCTATAAACATATACCTGTTTAGGCATGGGATGTCCCAAGAGAAAATCTCTATCCTGGGTTGCTAGCAAATCAGGCAACGTCTGATTTTCGCGCTTCTTCCTTTCTTCCTCCTGCAACTCCTCCACCCTCTCTTTAGTAAACGGAAAAGCTTGAATTCCATAGCGATAAATGAGTCCAACCCCATCGCGAATCACCGCGCCACTTTTGTAATAATCAGGTTGCAGAATGATCAAGCAGGGAATGTCTTCGACATCAAACGTGCGATTCAGGGATTTCTTCGTCTCCAAATCAGAAAATGGAATTGCAAGCCATGGCATGCTAGCTCGGTAGCTGTTAAAGGCTTCCAAGTCTTCATCAGATGATACAAGTACTATTTCCAAGCCTGGATCAATGCTCTTGAGCTGCTCGTATGCATTGATCAGAACTTGGTTGAAGTGTCGACATGGTGGATACCAGTTAGCTGAAAAATAAATGCCGATAACTTTGCCTTCCAGGTCAGAAATTTTAACCTGTGCAGAAGTATCAAAACTGAATTTGTATGACAAAATTTAAGCCAATTAAACACACAATGCACCAAAATAAAGCTACTTTTTAGAATCATACAAGGAGATGTCTCTCCTCTCCTATCTTGCTCCCAAAGAACGAGCAGATACTGCGACAATTGGTCCATCACATGAGAGACAACTAGCAGGTGCAAGACATAGTTGGCAAACCAGTCTGCACAGTGGTTCACTTCACGATACACATGGACCAAACGAAACCATCCTTTTCATAGGGCATCCTTTGGCAAACTTCAAGCAACAATTTGAGGGAAATGTGGGACAATATTTTTGTTTTTATTTTTTATCCTCTAAATAATTACCATTTCCATATTCTCAGTATCTACAATATATTCTGGTTTTAGGCCAGATAAATTTCTGGTCAATCAATATGATTAATTGGACGGTCAAAGTATCAAAGGTAGGACCAAGAATGCCATTCTTCTCCTTTTATCAGGGTATGATAAATGAACAAGAGCCAATGTACGTTATCGCGAGTAGGCCAGCAGGGGCGGATTTAACTTAGGGCCACTGGGGGCTGCATTCTCCACTGATCCTAAAAGTAGGGCTATTAACGAGTGAGTTACACTTGTATTTTTTGAAAATGTATGTATTTTAAAATATTTTTAATGTAAAAAAATTAATTTAGCCCCCATTGAAAAAAATTATTCACATATGAGCGTTAAATTATTTGTTTTTAGCCCCGACTGAACAAAAATTCGAAATCTCCATCCCTGGAGCAGGGGGTTGTCGGCTTCATCAACCCTACAATATAGTTCAATATCTTAGTATCTTTAGTTTGTAAACCTAGTTAGGTCATATAACCTCTAAGTCTAACAAAATATGTTGGTTGGGTTTGTGGGGTGGGGTGGGTTCAAACATCCATCCTTGGTGTGTCACAGGTCATATTTAGTACATGCACCAAGGCAAGGGATGGATATATGGGAGGTTTGAAAATGATGTTTCACAAACAATTTGCACAATGGTTACTTGGTAGATGAAGTATTGACAAACAATTGATGAATGGGCAGCAACGACACATGCTTTGCTTTGTTTTGATGATTCAGTGTACTAGCAAGGACAAAGCTGGGCCAACAACCAAAAATAATTAATTGAACATATATATACTAACCAAACCAAACTAAACCCATGCCTAACGTCTTATAGCTAAGCACGCACAGTATAGAAAGCAATGTATTCCACTCCAAAAAGAGTCAGGTGAAAATAAACGGTAAAAGTAATGAGTTTCGAGTTTGGACCCTCTTCTTTAATTAAATTGATACATGTATTAGAACGTACTAATGCATCACATGTTTTATAACCTTAAGGTGAATACAGTACTACTTACGGTGAGTTGCTCGTTATTAAAAAAAAAAAAAAAAACGATACAATATGCATAACCCCATTATGGGACTGATGAAGGTAAAAGAACTTGGCCTTACTGAAATTCAAGTTTCAAATATTCATGCTTGTCTGTCATCCATATAGTCAGAATTAATTGAGCAAGTATTTTATGAGACAACTCTTCTTTTACAAGGGTGTGGGGTCCATACACTTTTTTATTTTACAGTTTAACATGAAGTTGTCTCACCGAAGAAAGATCCGTTTTAATAAAGCACAATTTGTGTATATATGTTCACAAACATCACACTATTAGACACAGAAAAAGAATCTCGCAGCGTACCCCACATGAGATTCGTCTATGCTAACTTGAAACTAGTGCTTGCCTTGTGAAAAATGTGCATTCACAGAAGAATTTCACTTTAAATTAGATTTTGTATTTTACACTCAAAATTTGAATGAAATGATCGAATAACAATATGTTGTAATTAAAAATACTGTGTTCGAACCATGGCTTCGACCACGATTATCTTGCGCTAAAGGAATCTCTAGAACAAGTAGATTTGCAGACCTTTTTGGAATATTAGAAACCTAATCCAAGGTCAATGAATTACACCTAACAATTAAAGGCATCACGATCCACAATCTTATTAACTTCTCGATTAACATGTCCAAAACTCAAGTTGGATGATCTTGGGAAACGCATTATATCTAAGATTAAAGAAATCTAATCTACAATCTTGTTAGCTGCTCGACTAATATGCCTAAAGCTTGTTGGATGACCTTGGACAATGCATTAAATACAAAATCAAAAACTATCCAGTCAACAATCTTGTTAGCTGCTCGAGGAACATACCTAAAGCTTGAACTGGATAACCTTGAGAGCAAGGGCGGATGCACCGCCCCCACTGACACTCAAATTATTTTAAATATAACGATATTTTAAAACAAAACCTCTATTAAAAAAATATTCTGAATCCGTCGAAATAAACTTATTATCTCTCATAATGTTATCAACTTTCCAGTTGCAAGCTGACTTAGACAAAGCAACTCTAATGCCTTGTACATATAATGTCCCAAGATGTACCTATATTTCTTCTCAGCGTACAACAAACATATAGTAGAAAGTGTACGACAAGTTCATCTCTTGAGATCGATCCTTCATAAGGGTGCATATATACCATGACATTTTTCCCGTCTTAACAAGCCGTAAGCTCTTCTTAAACCCCCTCTACCCCCCTACTCGTATATATGGTAAAGATTCTACTGTAAGAAAAGAATGATATATAACGATACTCTTTGACTATATCTCGTTTGCACGAAGAAGAATAATTAATAGGTAAAAACTATAACTCACTTAAAAGTAAATATATAGTATGTTGTGGACGATAGATTATTCCCCTACAGTAAATTGTAGTATCAAGAAAAAAGTGTTTGTTTTTTCTAAGTTTCTAGTATGATCATATTTATTTCATATATATATATGCCAACCGGTATATATCGAGCACATAGAATATTGGTCTAATTAACACTGCTATACCTTAGCAGGCGAAAAGCTTTTGAACGTTCAAGCCAGACATTCAGCTTAGTGAGGCGTGCACATCGTGCGCACACCGTACAAAGCCGGACCGTCCAGCTTGATCGGTTTTAGGCATTTTTCATCGAGAGGAAAGATAAGAGGAGAACACACCTGAGTTCCAGCTTGAGAGAGCAGAAAATCACGATCTTTAGAGGCCAAAAGAGACAAATATTTGGAGCCTAACACCATCGCTTGAGATTCATCACCATTGTTAGTGTTCTTCTCAACCTCTTCACCCTGCGTCATACCCTTCTCTCTCCTCTCTCTCTCTCTCTCTCTTTCTGTCACACACACAGCACACAGTACTAGAACTCGACACAACAAAGTAGTTAAACAAGACAAGCAAAACTAGCAAAAGAAACCTAAAGAAAATTAAAACAACATATTTTATTTTTTATTTTTTACTTCAATCATTACATACCCATAAAACTCTATCCAACACAAGACACGTAGCAATGGTGTCTTTACGTGAAGCTTGTGTAACCTATTTATGATGTCCATCAACGATGATGCTGTTCCTTAATATTGCCAAACTATTGTGACCAATGGTTGACTCTCATGGGTATAGTCAACTTAAACCACTTGAAATTTAGTACACATATTTTCATTTGATTGTGAAATTGATTTTGCCACGTATAGAGTGAAACCATAACATCAACACATGGAAAAAATGCATTGAATTATGGCCATGGGGTCACCATAGGGGTCCCCATTGTGTAGCATTTAAATTGTTTGTAGATGCGAAGGGCCAAAAGTTTTGGAGACACCTGTCTCACTCTCTAGGGCCTCTAGCCTTTTTTTTTTTTTTATCACAATCCTTTTTTTATCTAACGTAAAGCCACTTTACATTACAATCACTTAAAAGAATATTTAATTCTTTTTATTTTTTTAAAATAAGATGAGAAGCGAGTATAGTATTTGTTTTATTATGTAATTAACTTCTCAATAAATATGTACCAAATGAAATTCGGTTTGCTCCTTTGGAAATTTTTGGCAATCGACACCATCACTTTCAATTTTTCTTTTCTTTTATTAGAAGGAAGCTGAAGTCAACGGCCTATTCAATAATTATCCTAAAAAATGTCACACTCCTATTTATTTAGATAAACAGCAAGTCCAATCCCATTAATGTATGTTTAGCTGTATGACTTACCAATTCATATATAGTACCATAATTCCCTATTCAATCGTCATATTAATTGTAGTTCTTACTCATAATTTTTTAACATCTCTAGATATATATGTATTTTTATTCAAAAATAGTAACTTTATAAAAAACTTAGTCGTATAAATATTAAAATATATATAATAATCCCTCCCTATTAAGTCTAGTTCTATCAAACTAGTATTTAAATTATGGGAAAAATTGCGAAAATGATCATTATTATTTTTTTAAAATTTTTAATTCATTTTTACAGTTCAAAATTAATCAATTTGATTTTTATTACTTAAAATTAATCAATTTAATCTCTATTATTTTTTTAAAAAAAATCAATTTAATCACTATTATTTTCATATAAAATTCAAATTAGTCTTCAATATTGAAAAAAATTATGAATAAATTAAAATATTTTAAAAATAATAAAAATTAAATTGATTAATTTTGAACAATAAAAATAAATTTTATTTATTTTTGAATAACAGAAACTAAATTAATTAATTTTAAATAATAAAAATAAATTTAAAAATTTCAAAGAAACAATAAACACCGTTTAAATAATTTTTCATAAATTCGTTCCACATGTGAAGGGCCAAAAAGTCTTGGATACACATGTCTCCTTGTGTAGGCCTCTATGACCAGCTTTTTCCTTTTCACATATTTTAATGAATATGATTTTAAAATGGAAAAGTGTAAGTTAGCTTTAGCACGAAAAGTATGGTATCGATCGACAAGCTTCAGTTTCACAGGAGACACATGTCAGCAAAGTTTGCGGATAGGGAATTGGCGACAGTGACAACAAATTATTGTTTTTGGAAAAGGCAATTTGATGACAAAAACACATGTTGGAATTAAAGAAAATTTTTTAAAAAGTTTGACTGACCGGTCATTTAAATTTTATACTCATAATAAATAGTTTTACTTGTGTTTGGCTCCAATCTTTTATGTGTAAAAAGTCTTATTGATTTTTGAAGAATTTCCCTTGAATTAATGGTATGTTATCTCTACTAGTATAAAAAATTGCGAGATTAATTTTTGAGTTGATATTTTTAAATATATGTTCTATGATTTAGGTTTTTTTTTTTTAATTATGACAAAACACACGTTAAAAAGACATTCATGCTCGCATTAGAGTTTAATTTCCAGCATATATAAATTCACTCAAAAGAGTATGATTGTTGATGCAAAAATTGGGTTTGGACCCTCAGTCCAGCCATGGTGGTTCGCTTGGCCCTAAACGACAATAATTATTGGGCCAAGGCCCGCATATAGAATCTTGAGTCGCAACCTACTCCAGAAAAATCCCACCCGGAGGCTCCGAGCTCTACGCTAAGCCCAAATATTGAACTATCTCATATAGGCGACTAACGACGGACTAGGGCACAACCCGTGGCCTTGCTGGATACTAACGAATAAACGACCAAGAGAAAGACCTTAAGTGACTAGCCTATCGTAGCAGATGACGATCGACAAGTTTGGATGGAGTTCAGCCCTATCCTACGAGATAAATGATTACCCCCTTGAAGTAGTCCACTTGAGATACAAATCCTAAGGGATAAGCGACACAAGACTTATCACAATTGCCCAGCCTACGAGAAGCGGATGACCACCGAAGTACTTGGGATAGAGACTACCTTTATCCTGTGTGATAAGCGATCATGTAGTCTACTAGGAATACAAGTCCCAAGGAGAGGGCATCGAATACTAGCCGCAACAGCATTATTGCCCCTCTCCCCTCTACATCTCCACGATCTATACTCCTTATATCGACGCCGATACTACAGTAATCTCCGCATTTCCTTTCTTATTTTCCTCGTTTTCTTATCCATTCTGATAACCTACTGACTTGAGCGTCGGAGTATTTTCGGCCAGCACCATACCGATGTCCCAAGACTTACACCGCTTTTCTCGCCTTCTGTCCTTATAGGTTGCTGGTGGCCCAAAGTTTGTAATTGTAAATTTTGACATATACAATGATTTAAGTTATTTAGCACAAAGTTTACTTGAATTGATCTTTTAAAAAAAATACTTTCTTAACTTATTTGAACATAAAATATGAATAAATTTCTTACACGATTAAATTAGAGATGTTAGCATGAAAATAACTCATTTTATATTTGTTGGACTTGGACACGGATATAATCTAACTTTTCTGATTTCTATGACCTATCCGATATTAAAAAAAAAGATTTCTAAGACCTAACTGTACTTGTTAATGGAGTGCTTAAAAGAAAAAGAAAGAAAAATATTACTATGTTTTCTTACAGTTGGAAGTCATAATTCAACACGAACAAATTATTTGGTCAGTCTGGATAGATTTTATGATATTCACAATATTAATGAGACTCACACTATGTGAGTTTCACTAATGTAGAGATTCGTTTATTGGACCTATTGATTTTCTTTCAACGTAACTAACTAAGAAATTTCTAAAGAGAAGTAAGATGATGAAAAAAATTCCATCACTCCTTGCACGTAGCACGCCCTTCTCCCTCTTAATATGTCATCTAGTGATGACTCGGAGTATATATTATTCTAAGGGTGAACTGCACCATACTCCCTGTGATTTAGTGAAAGTACACTAGACCCTACTGTATTTTAAAAACTCCTTTAAGTTGTCCCTGTGCTTAAGAAAACTAGTATACGTGCTCCAAAACTCATTTTCTGTCAATAGAAATAATGGATTTGGTAAAAAGACGTAAATGCCCTTAATTTTTCTTATTTCTCTCTTTCGTCCTTTACTATTTTGTTTAAACCAAAAAAATAAAAGAAAAAAAAATATATATATATATATGTAAGACGACAATCAGATTTTTAGCTCATGCCTTATAACATCATAAAATAATTAAGAACAAAACATACTTTAATATTCTTGAATCACTTTAGAGATATATGAAATAGTATATAAACTTAATATAGATAACTTTTAGTGGTGTATAACTTAAATTATACACCCTATGACTAACTTGATCTTCTCTCCCCTTACTCTATACACTTTTATGTTTGCCAATTGATAGGGTAACAAACTTATACAAAATGTAAATTGGTTAGATTGAGTGGAGAGAAGGACCAAAAATCCTTTATATATTGTTCTTCCAATTAATTTTAGCCATCATGGATTTAATTAGAAATAACCCTTCATGAACCCACTAACCCCTCAATAAGTACACCATAATATGGTTATAATCAACCTATTAACCCCACTAAGTTATACAATGATGTAGGAATATTATGAGCCTACTAAATCTACTAAGTGTACCATAATATTGAGTTATAATATAGGTGAATTCAATACTGCATTAGATTTCTGAACTCTTCATATTCCTCTTGTCTTTTCATGAATCCACTAATATTTCATTACATAGGAGGTTAAATATTGGTTAATGACTTTGGTCATTGAACCATCACAATTCATTTTGCATTTTATGTGGTCATGAAGGCCACCTTAACGAAAAACTTCTTACAAAATACACACACACACACACAAATATATATGTATATATATATATAAATGTTATATATATGTTATATATATACATACACATAACATAACAAAAACAAAAATATGTATGTACAGGGGTGAGGGTAGGTGGTAGGGTGAAGTGACTAGCTGGGTGAGGTGGGAGGGGCTAGGTGGGGGAGTGGGTGATGGGCTAATGGGGGATGGGGTGGGGTTGACGGGGAAGATGAATATTTTCTTCTTTTTTTAAAAAAAAAAAAAAATTTGAAAGGGGTAATTTGGTCAACTAGTTAATTATTTTAATGACAAATTCCTTAAAACTAATAAAAATCTCACTTAACGCGCGTCTATAACACATTTGTTAAATATGACAGATTTTTGGACGGTGGGGGGTATTGTGCTCTTTCGAAAAACTATAGGGACTATAGTTCAGAGAGTTTTTAAAATACAAAGGGGTCTGGTGCACTTTCACCAAACCACAAAGGGGTCTGATGCGGTTCACCCTTATTCTAAATCTAGCGTAAGTTTAGCTAAGAAATGTTGGGGGAGTCCAAGAACAAGTATCACCATAATCATTGTCATTAAGAGAAAATAAGAGAAAATATCCATTAAGTGATACTGATAAGTTATCATTTCATCTAAAAGTTTAAATTGTTAGAGAGCGATTTATTATATTATTTATTATCTTCAACACGTCCTTGCAAGTGTAGGCGGAGTTAATTTTTGAACCTTACATTTGGACAACTTTAATGATTTTAACCTTATCTAAAAGCTTAAGTTGTTAGAGAGGGGTTTATTATTTTCAATACACCTCCGCAAGTGCAGTCGAATTTAATTTTTGAAACTTGTACTTGGACAACTTTAATGCTTTTAATCTTATCTAAAAGCTTAAGTTGTTAGAGAGGAGTTTATTATATTATTTATTATCTTCAACACGCTCCTTCAAGTGCAAGAAAAATTAGTTTTTGAACCTTGTACTTGGATAGCTTTAATGATTTTAAATGGATGACGCTTGTAAGTGCAGGCGAAGTTAGTTTTTGAATGTTATACTCAGATAACTTTAATATTTTTAAATGGATGGCGGTGAATTTTGAGCCCATATTTAGTTTTTGAAACTTGTACTTAATGTTTTTAAATGGATAATGCCTGTAAATGTAGGTAGACTTAGTTTGCCCCAACAAGTGCAGGCAAATTTTGTTTTTGAAATTTGCACTTTGACAGCTTTACTGCTCTTAACTTCATCTAAAAGCTTAAATTGTTAAAGAGAGGTTTATTATATTATTTATTATCTTCAACATACCCCGCCAAGTGCAAGTGAAGTTAGTTTTTGAACCTTGCACTTGGATAACTTTAATATTTTTAAATGGATGACAGTGAATTTTGAACCCAGAATTAGTTTTTGAAACTTGCACTTAATGTTTTTAAATGGATGGCGCCTGCAAGTGCAGGCAAAGTTAGTTTGCCCCGCAATTGGAGGTGAAATTAGTTTTTAAAACTCGCACTTGGACGACTTCAATGCTTTTAACCTCATCTACAAGTTTAAGTGTTGTCCTTTAATTAAACCTAATAGGGGGGATGAATTAGGTTATATAGGCAATAATACTACTTTTTCGATTAAGCAATATACTAACCATGATTAATCAAAAATAATCTTAAACAAATATGTACTTTAGCAATAAAAATTGTGAGTGAGGCAATTTATCAATCACTTGGTGTGCAGAAAATAGTGCAAAGAGAGAGTTGAGAGCAAGAGATTGCAAATCGCGAATTAGTATGGTTCGGCCCCCGTCTAAGTCCACGACCTAAGCTCCCCGCTTAGGATTTCAACGATCTTTACTATAGTGACTCTTCAAATGTTGGTGAGTCCACAAACCAACTACAATAGTAGTTCAAGCTTTTACAATAGAAAATTCCTTCTCAATACAAAGCTTTAACCCCAACACCTTTGACAAGGAAATCCTTCATTTCAAAGTGTTTAACTATCTCTTTTGATAAATGTTTGAGATTCACAATAAAAGTCTTCTTTTAGGGTAGATGAATACAATGAATGCTTCTCTCTATATTGCTCACAAATTCTTACTCAATAATAGCACAATGATGATTCAAATATGAAATTAGTGTAAGAAATCAAGAGTAAATGCTTTGAATCAATGTCTTGAAAGTTTTCAGTTGAGAGGCATTAATAGAGGCTAAAATGTGTGTAATAAATACACTCCAACGTTCATAAAATGCCTATATTTTAAACTAGTGTTTTGGCCCTACCGGTCGACCCCTGCTCCATCAGTCGATCGGTCGAGAGACCCTTGTCCGATGGACAGGCCTCGGGCGGACGACCTTTTGGCCACCGGTAGACCGGTTGCCCTGGGGTTGTCCGGTAGGCTCAAAACAGTAAGGGTTTGGGTTTTTGAAAGCGTTTCTTTTGAGTGTCTTTTGTAAAACTTTTTTCAAATATTTCAAACACGATATTTGAGAATCATCATTAAGCATATACCATTTGCAAGACCCAAACCTCGGTCAAGTCCCAACCGGTACTCCTTATGACTTTTGTCTCCATCTTTATAACTCCAAATTCTTCGAATCTTTTCCTTGAGATGATGGATGTTCTTCTTCCTTCTTCAGCTTGATGAACTTGGAATCGGAGTCAATCTTAATTCATCTTTACTGATGCACACTTAAACAAACTCATTCAATACATTTTTAGTTTGTTATCATCAAAACCAAGATTTAGAAGCCCTTTAGGCTAACATTAAGTTATTAGAGATGAATTTATTATATTATTTATTATCTTCAACACGCCCCGCAAGTGCATGGGAAGTCAGTTTTTGAACCTTATACTTGGACAATTTTAATGTTTTTAAATGTATAGCGCCCACAAATGCATGCGGAGTTAGTTTTTCAATTTTGCACTTGGACAACTTTAATGTTTTAAATGGATGGTAGTGAGTTTTAAACCCGTAGTTAGTTTTGAAACTTGTACTTAATATTTTTAAATGGAAGGCACATTTAATATTTTTAAATGGATGATGCTTGCAAGTGAAGGCGGAGTTAGTTTTTCAACCTTGCACTTTGACAACTTTAATATTTTATTTTTTAAATGAATAGCGGTGAGTACAACTTTAATGTTCTTTAATATTTTTAAATAAAAAATAGCAGTAAATACAACTTTAGTGTTTTTAAATGGATAGCGAACGCAAGTGTAGACGGAATTAGTTTATCCCGTAAGTGCAGACGGAGATAATTTTTAAAACTTACATTGGGACAACTTTAATGCTTTTAACCTCATCTAAAAGTTTAAACTGTTAGAAATGACTTATTATATTATTTATTATCTTCAATATGCCCCTGCAAGTGCAAATGAAATTAGTTTTTGAACCTTGCACTTGGACAACTTTAATATTTTTAAATGGATAACGCTTACAAGTGTATCTAGAGTTAGTTTTTGAATCTTGTACTTGAACAACTTTAATATTTAATGGATGGCGGTGAGTTTTAAACCCGTAATTAATTTTTGAAATTTAAACTTAATGTTTTTAAATGGATGGTGCCCATAAGTGAAGGCGGAGTTAGTTTTTGAATCTTGCACACTTTAATGTTTTTAAATAGATGGTTGTGAGTTTTGAACCCGGAGTGTACTTGGATAGCTTTAATACTTTTAACCTTTTATATTAGATTTAATGTTTTTAAATAGATGACGATGAGTTTTAAACCTAGAACCTTTTAGTACTTAGACTCTGATACCATGTTAAGTTACCACCTTATCTAAAAGTTTATAATGTTAGGGAGAGTTTATTATATTATTTATTATCTTCAATAGATACCGTATGGTTTTTTTTTTAACCCCCCATTCGCACGAGATTCAAGTCTTGGTCTCTTAACTATTAAAGAGAGTAGTTCACCACTAGATTAGTTCTGAATCTCAAAATCGTTAATTCTATATAATCACTTCACTTAGTGTGATAAATTCTTAATTTAATTTGTTATGTTGATTGCTCGTTAAATATAAAACATCAATAGAAACTTAGTCATTCTCAAATAGTACAAGTTAATTATTGTTTGATATTTGTGGTAAAAGTTATTTATCATAGATTAACACAAAGGGTTAGAGGAAAGAGTAAAAGGTTTGAACCTCATTTCAATTTAATGCTTTAGCTATTTTGTAACACTTTAATTGAAAAATAAAAAATTATTATAATAAGTGTCTTATTGTAATTTTTTTTTACACTGTTACGGTAGAGAATTTGCAGATGAATCACAATTGTTAAATAAAATCATTTTAAATTAATTTTAACCTTTTTGTAATAGTTTTAAGTGTTACAACATATAAAATATGTAATTTTTTTATGTCCTTTGCATTCAAGTTTTGATATACTGCCAAATGAATGTATGAAAAAGTCAATTATAAAAAATAAAATAAAAAATAAAAAAAGTTAGGAATTGTGCCTGTCAATTGATGCCTCGTCACACTCCTTAATTCTTTTTTTTTTTTGCTCAAAAGAGAAAACATATTATAAAAACACACAGATTAACCAACCCCTGTGGGGTGGATATCGTGCGAAATGAGATACAACAATTGCGGGTGAATACATGAACTCCAATTAACAGGCAATTCTTCCTTACGCCTACATTTTGCAATCCAATCACAAGGTTGGTTGGTCGTTCTTCTAATGCATTGAAAACTCATCCTCAGGTCTTCAACAACAATCTTTTTGATGTCCACCACAATGTCAGACGCTCTCCAACAAAGAGCAGTCACCGGAGCACTGATTGCTTTAAGAACGTCCTGTGCATCGCTTTCAATGATGATGCAAGACTGCTGTATCTGGTTAACATATAAACACGCATTACGAATCGCATAAGCTTCTGCTTCCGCTGCTGAAAAACATCGAAACAGGCCGGCCTGACCAAAATCCATTGAACCCTTCCAATCCCGACCAATAAATGCAAAAGTAGCTTTCTCATTCTTCTCCCACGAGGCGTCAGCATTCATCTTAATCGTCCCTGGCATCGGGGGAGCCCACTGTGTTGGCGGATCTCTATTGACAACATCTCTTCTGACACTCCTGTTCCTCCTCGCGTTGTCTTCGCTGAACCATTCTGCCAATGCGTACTGCACTCTCATGACCGTCTTCTGAATATCAACGACTCTCCCATTTATAACATCCTCATTTCTTTATTTCCAAATTTGCCAGCAACAAAGAGCAATCTTTGTCGTTGCTTCCTCCTTGCAGTAACCCGCATCACAACATTTCTTAGTAAACCTCAGAAACCACTCACTGAACCTTCCAGAACCAACAAGGCTATTAGCACACTGCAGAGGAGAAGCACACCAGAATCTCTGAACCCAAGGACAAAAAAGGAGCAAATGTTCAACCGTCTCAACACCTTGATTACACAAAGAACATAAAGGGGACGATGCAGATTTCCTCCTGAAGCGATTTTCTTGGGTTGGGAGGCAATTACGACATGCTTTCCACATGAAAAACCTCACCTTTGGGGGGGCTTTTAGGGACCACACCAGTCTCCAAACATCAATAGGGGTCTGGAAGGACGAGCTGGCTCTTCGTCTATCAATTGGGCTCCTATTGCACAGAACCTCTCTCGCCACAGAATATCCTGCTTTAACAGAATATTGTCCATTCTTGCTTGGACTCCAGATCACGCAGTCATCTCTCTCAAACCACGGAAGAACAATAGCAAGGATCTTTTGGGCAGTCGACCTATCAAACATGTGGTTAATCATCTCCTCATTCCATCTCTTCTGATCCTGAATGATCAGCTCGCTAACCCACGTTGGAGAGTTTGGGCTCTTATGCCGGATAGCCTCCTCCGTTGGAATCCAATTATCCTTCCAAATATTCACAGACTTTCCGTTTCCAATCCTCCACAATATTCTTTTTTTAAGGAATTCCTTTCCCTGAACAATACTTCTCTAAGACCATGAAGATTGCCTTTTAATCCCTGCTTTCCAAAATAAATCTGTCACACTCCTTAATTCATAGAATACACATATGTATTTGGAAAAAGATTTTGATTTTCCTTCTCAATCTTTTCTTGTGGCCCATGCCTTTTGCAAGCTGTAACTTCTCTAGCTATACATGTGGACAGTTAATCGTTTTCAAGCCGCAATTTTAATCATGTCTTCACTAGAAAATTGCAAATGTGAACACGTCTCTTTTTTATAGCAGGAAATACACTATAATTCAAATTCACAACATGCTCTAAATTTCAAAACACTTCACTTAGCCTGGAAAAGGCATTACCCAAGGCCTATCGGGACTAGTCATAAAAAGAATAATTTATTGATTGAGTCGAATTGAGGATGTGAATAAGTTTTTCACACCTGTCCGAATTACTCTATCACTAAATTAACTCTTCGGGGTTAACAAATATGAACCTTTTTGTGTAAGAATTTTTTTACAAATGCTCAGTCGTTCACCCGATGATTTTAAATGGTAACACATGTAATTTTTAATGAAGTTCACAAAATCTTTTTAAACATTTGTAAGAATTCAAATTCCCTTTTGTGCAAATAGAAATTTGTATTTTGAAATCAACTAAAAAGAAATTCTTTCAAACGTTCAGATCAACATCTGCTTCTTTATGAGTCTTACCTTAAGAAGTTACGACTGGATGTCCGTCTTAACGTTATGAAGAGTTTTCAATCAACTAAATTCTATAGACCCTTACAGCTTGTTTGGATTGGATTTTTAAAGGGATGGAAAAGATAAAAAAAGGAATAAGGAATCATTCTCCTTATTTGGATTAGAATTTTAAAGATGGGAAAGGTTGTGGAGGGGTTCCAAAACCCCTTCATTTCCTTTACAGCTTGTTTGGATTGGCAATATTAAAGGAAATGAAAAGTTAGGGCGAGATTTTTCAATCATTTTCCTTGTTTTGATTGCAATTTTAGAGGAATAAAAGGTTATGGAGGGGTTCCAAAATCCCTTCATTTCATTTAATGAGAAGGATTTTACAATCCTTCCAATTTGAGATTTTTTAGAAGGAAATGAAAGTAAAGTTATAAATAGTCTCTTTTGTCCCTACATATCTCATTGTTAAAAAAATAAAAAGGGTACTTAAGTAATTTTTCATTTAAAATTAACTTTTCATTTCCTTTCCTTCTCCAATCTAAACAAAAAATCAAAAAATCATTTCTCTTTCTTTCCATTATTATTTTTTTACAATCCAAATAAAATAATTCATTTCCTTTCCTTTCCTTTATTTTCTTTCATTCACTTTACTTTCCTTTCCCTCTTGCAATCCAAACAGGGGCTTAATGAGAAGAATTTTGTAATCCTTCCAAATTAGAGTGTTTTGGAAGGAAATGAAAAGTTTTGTTATAAAAAGTCTTTTTTGTCTCGACATATCATATGATTATAAAAATAAAAAAGGTACTTAAGTAATTTGGCATTTAAAATTATATTTTTCCTTTCCTTTCCTTCTCAAATCCAAACAAAAAATTATAAAATCTTTTCTTTCTTTTTTTCCATTATTATTTTTTTACAATTCAAATAAAATAATTCATTTTCTTTCATTTCCTTTATATTTTTTTTCCTTCACTTTACTTTTCTTTCCATTCCTTTGTGCAATCCAAACACTATGTTAATGGGGACCTGGGGCCGCCTGATGCATGCTTCTTATGAAAAGAAAAGACATAACATGCCGCAATATACAAACTATCATAAACTTTTCCTCAACGTACCAAAATTAAAGTTTGACTTCTGAATTATCATATCAATATCAATCATTTGGTGTGTAGACCTTGGACCAATCGAAACTGTTTGCTTTTCTTTTCCACACTTTGTTTTTTTCCTTTTTCTTTCCAGTTGTGTTAGAGAATATGTAAAAAGAGGCGTGTTAAGTATACTAAAAAGATTGTATGTGTGTTGATTAACTCACGAATTTTACACTTTAACAATAATTAGAAACTCATGAGTTGTTATAACCTCTAGATATATTAATATCATTAATTGATAGAGATAGAAGAGGTAACTTCCACATCCGATAAATCAGGACGGAGCTAGACTCTAACATTGGGGGAGCTATTTTTTTTTGTACAATATTTTTTTGATTAGTAAAAAATAGTTTTTTTTATTTATTTATAATTTTATTAAAGAAAATTTGGTTATAATTTTATATTACGGCACTTTTAAAGATTTGATAAGCAACATAATCGTTACGAGAATATTTTTAAATATCAACTAGTTTACATTATGAATGTATCATAAGAAAATATTATAATAATTTTAAATTATATATTTAACTATTTATTCTTGTTCATGATACAAATTAATAAGATTATCTCATACCCAAAAAAAAGAAAAAAAGAAAAGAGAGAATATCTAAGTAGTATAATATATAAGTAGTAAAGAGCTCAAAGCTGAAAATTATAGATATATATCTATCAAAATCTAATTTAATAGAAAAAAAAAATAAAAACAATAGTAAAAGACATACACATATTAGCAAAATACTGAAAAAAATACAACTATAGTAATTTAAATCCACACCATCAACCGGCCTCGTATCTCCGCTCCTGCGATGAATTGTGTCGGCTTCGACCTCCAAAGGAAGAAAGGAAAAAAAAAAAAAAAGAGGCGTGTTAGAGTTGCCAAAAGCGAACCAACGTTTACGTCCCACCAACATGAACCAACCCACCACCACCAAACTTATTATATGGTTTTATGATGGAACTTTTTGACCTCTCTTAATGCATTCGTGTCTACATGAGATCACTCAATCTCTGATCTCAACACTCTTGAGCTGACACGCTTGTTCTTCATTCTTAATTACTTCTTTCAAACGTTTGGTACACTACGGAAACACTAATAATATATATTGCCTAAATCCGGTCACCCTAAGTTCACTTTTAATTTTTTAATTTTATTGGATGATATGGGCATTTAGTTATCGGAATCTAATTATTAAATTATTTGACGAAATTTAATTACTAATTAATAAATTTTCGGATACAACAGTTCATCCAAGTCAGTCAAAGATAGAACGTGTCAAACTTACGACCTTATAAGAATAATTTTCACCTCATTACAGCTGGACCGCGTCCGAGGGCAAGTTTACTTTTTAATTAAATCATATGTAGGGATAAATTTAGAATTTTTATTCAGTAACGATTAAAATCCAATTTGACATTTGCATATAAATAACTTTTTTCATTAAAGACTATTTATTTTTTGAATGCCCATTCGCCATCAGAATTTGGAAGCTTTGTTGATTGTACCAAGCTCCTTACGGCAAACAATCTCAATATCGAATGGATAAACTGATTGTTAGATTGTGCACATTGTGGCAAAGGAAGAGTCTTAAATCTAATCTTGCGCTAGTGCAGCCTTTTGCGCGTGTGTCTATAGTTGGAGAATCTAATTATTTTACTTAGATAAATTAAGATATTCAAAAATAGTATATGAGATCTTATATTATTTTACTTGGTATAAATTAGTTTGAGGTTTCAATCTCAAACTAATTAACATAGTATTATAGTTGAGTCTTGGTCCTATTTATCTATCCACTTGTGATCCATTCGTATTTCAGGCTTTGCGTACCAAGTCATTTATTAATTACATATTCAGCCATTGTTTTTGTGCAGTTCTTCCAAATTTGTTGTTTTTTTTACCACGTCAATTAGTAATCATGTATCACACGTGAAGGGAAATGTTGAAGAATTTAATTGTCCCACGTATATAAATCAATATATTCAAAATCAGCATATAAGGTTATAGGTTATTGTACCTGACACTTGTGATATAAAAGAAATTGTAAAATCCATGGCTTAGAAGCTTTTCTCAGATGTTAGAGGAAAGATTTGCTTACATGTTAATTATTTTGATAGGCCTGAAATAGATACTTGTGTAGGCATATTAGCTCTCGGCAAAATTGATTGTACACCCTGTAAATGATGAATTTGTTTTTTTAAGTAGAATGAAATAATTACTTGTTTAACTAAAAAATAAACACTTTTCATTAGGAGCTAAATTCACATTTCAAATTAAAAAATACACCTATTTTTAGTAAAAAAATTGGGTGAATGGTTCAACCCTTAATTATATGTGATCTTATGTTACAAGTTTTATATATAAATGAGATTTACTTGTTTGAGAAAACTAAATAATGTGATGTTTATTAAATAAAAACTAAGAAGCGATTAATAATAAAGAAAAATACTTTATCTCCCTAGTGATGAGAACTTCACCAGTGTGTGTGGCCCACGAACTAGCGAATGATTATATCTAATATTGCTCATGTGAAAATTTGAAAATGTGCAAAGGGGTTGAGTATGTGAAGGGCAGGTTTCTAGAACCTGGGCTCATATATAAGGCAAACATAGTCTTGTGAACAATGTCAGCCCATTAATGTGGCACACCAAGCTTACGTTCTTGCAGCTCATATTAAAATAGGTATCTTCTAAACCAATCCACTTATACATTTTTGGGTCAATCACCCATTAGTTATCAGTACTGCTGGCTTGCCTTCACTTAAAAATCACGAGAGAGTAATTTAGAGTAAATTTGACAACTATCCCCTTTGCACTTTTTTTAATTTTATCTTCATTATTTTAAAAGTGACGCTTTTAATTTGTAATGTTTACATTTAAAAAAGAAAATTATCTTTATTGTTTCATAGTGACGAATTTTGTTCCCATAATTTGCAAAAAGTTTCAATTTAGTTCTCAAGATTTTCACTTTTTCTCCAATTTTGTTTCCAAAGTTCATGTACCCGTTACAATTGAAATCTCACGGTAGGGACTCAACTAAAACTTTTTACAAACTTTGATTAAGCACGTCACTTTTAAAATAATAAGAATGAAATTGAAGAAAAATATAAACATGAAAAACTAAATTAAAACTTTTTTTAATCTTTAGAAACTTAACGTGTTACTCTTGAGGTTAAATGTCTCACTTAAATACTTCTTCTTTTGATCCTGCTAAAGGAGCAGTGAAACACCACTACCAATTATATCTTAAAAAATTATTTTAAATGCCAAAACGAGATTGTAATTCATGCCAAAACGAGATTGCAAGCATATCATCTATGTCCCTTCACCATGTCAAAATATTAAGACTTTTTAGATAACGTGAAAATTCAGTTAGCAGAGTCTTGATTACCGAATTATTCAGCAGAGTTCAAATATCAAGTGATAAATTTCTTGGTGTAATAGTGAGCTCCCACATTTATATTAGGTTAGTCAAGAGTAGAACTTCAAAATTAGAATCTAAATGTCACCCGCCACCCTTAGGACTCAAATCCGCAAGTAAAAAATAATTGGGATTTGTCTCCACCCAAATGTACTGAGATTGTGTAACAAATGAGGAAAATCAACGTTTCTTCGTCCTGATTAGAATCTAAATGTCACTCGCTACCTTTAGAACTCAAATCCACAAGTAAAACTAGTGGTGTAATTTTTATTTTTTTTTAAAAGTTACTTGAGCCTCATCAAATGACTCAAGATAGTTAATCCAAGTTAATAATTAAATTCAAACACTCACTTATAAACCATTCACTAATCTCGTTAGGGGCAAAAACATAAACCCAAGACCAACCAAGCATTGCAAAACTCTAAAGGTGCCTTGTAAGGGTTGTAGAGGTGACTCTTGTTGTGTTCGCATGATGTAGCACGTTTCTCCAAGGACACTAGTTCCCATATACTTACTCTAAATATCATTCTATCACGCTCTAAGCCAACGAGCAAGATTAGTGTTGTAAGTTTAAAAAATAATTATTTAGACTCAAATCAACTAGCTAATGGTTAACCCAGACTATTACTCAAACCCACAACATCTACTCTTAAACTATTTATTTATCATGCATCCCACTGAGGTGGGAGGCAAGTCCAACAAGCTCTTTATTTTTACTTCAT
The DNA here is from genome assembly GCA_037974665.1 of Ehretia macrophylla. NCBI lineage: Eukaryota > Viridiplantae > Streptophyta > Magnoliopsida > Boraginales > Ehretiaceae > Ehretia > Ehretia macrophylla. The sequence continues at coordinate 1,765,580 of CM075774.1, forward strand.
AATAGAGAATCAAATTGATGATTCTCTACTTTTACAAACTCTCTATTTCACTTTTACTCCAACAACATTTTCTATTTCAAACTCTCTATTTAAATTTTCATGTGTACATATGCTTGATCTTTTGAGTGAATTGGTTGAGTATGCAATGCAAAAATCCCCAACTCCTTTTTTTCATCACAACCGCCCAGTCATGCGTACATACGCCTTCTTGCAGTAATTAGTTGGAAAACACCATGTTAAGATTTTTTTTTTGGTAGTTGTTTGGCTCCAACTGTCTTTTTGCTCCAAAGAGAAGCATGCCATCACATTGAATGAATTACAAGAATTACAAAAAAGAAAATAGAGACACGAGAGTTTGCAAAGTTTTTGCAACTCTGGAGCAGCACAGCCAAAGAGAAGCATTTGACGAGCCTTTTTGCTCGGCAGATATGAAGAGCCAAAAAAAAAAAAGTGGTGAGGAGGGTTAGGATAGAGAGTGTAATGAAGAGTTTGTTGGAGATAAAATTTGGTACTTTTATTCTCTATTTTAACTAAAAATGTGATATAGCTAGTTTGTTAGAATGTTTGATATACATGTAAAGTTTGAACAACTTTCGCTATTTTACAAATTTTCGATCAGAATTAGTTAAGATGTAATATTTCGTGATTATTAATATATATTTTAATATCCACATATAAAAAATACACTTCCACCTAGAAATTACACATCCCTATGATTATTACCCAAGAATGAAATTATTAGTTTTCCTTAGGTCTTTTAGTTATTATTATTATTATTCTTATTCTTTTTTATGTACCACTAAGAGTCAAACCCTTAATCAAATATCTCTCAAATTGTATGCTGGCAACATTCAACTACTGAAATTACAAAACCTGCAACTATAACAGGACAAATTAATCAAATTTTTTTTTTTGGGTAAATTATAGGAAAGAACAAAGTTGTCTTGTCCATACTGTTGCTTTATGCTCCACCTTTAAAATGTTATCCATATTATTATGTGATACTCATCTGACCAAACCCTTATCTCATTCGTCACTCCATAATTTATAACTGTCTCATCCGTTCCTGTGTATGCAAAAAGCACTACATATTCTTTTTTTAGTTTCCTAAGGTTCCGTAGTCCACTAGTACAACACTTTTTAACCCTTTAGAAGCCCAATAATTCGTCGGAAAATTAATCCTCAGAATTAGTCTAATAATAAAGTATTCAAGACAAATTAATTTCGATAAATTTTATGACTAATTGAATTGAATTATATCTATTCTGGACGAGTCATGTATTTAGGCCATAATATCAAGTACAAAACTTCTCAAAATATCCTCATAAAAAAATACGATCATCGAAAATTATCTATTGAGTGACAACCAAAAAGATTTCTACCTCTATTTTTCCCTCATCATAAAAACATATACATTGTTGATAAAGTCCAAAGTCCAAAAAAGGGCCTCCCAACTTCATATTATACAAGGACGATATTTTCTTTCATATTCCAAATTCTACATATTGCCCAAAACAAAGTCTGAACCTTTTCGCATTGTGCATTCTAAACTTTATATCTCTTCTACATCTACTTTTAGTAGTGGTTACAAATTCTGATCTGTTGTTTGATATGGCTGACCTACATAAAATCATAACTAGCAAATGAACAGTTACTATCTGTTCCAGTGATGAGAAGCTTGAATAGAAAAAAACAATAAAGGAGCTTTTAGGTAGTTAATATTTTTTGTGGTCTATGTTTTCTTGACATCTTGCGGGATTTCTTACTTTAGCTCTTATTATCATTCGTGTTATATAATAATGTAGTATTATGCATCGTATTCGCTGGAAAAGTAAATCAACATTGGGTACTTTTTTCGTCGAATAATTCGGTGGTTAGACTCTACTAATTAGGTTATGTTGTCATTTATAAAGAGACATCGTGTAATTTTTAGCATTCTTATATATCACTATTTCTTTACTAGTCAAATATCGTTTCTCATATATATACTTAGTTAACATATCAAAAAATATAGAGAAATAAAAAGGCTGTTAAATTAATATAAAAACAAGATATACATATAAAAGATGATAAATGAGTGATAAAAAAACGGGTGATATCTAACACTTGTCAACACTTATTTGTATAACTCAATCTATTTCCAATTGGCTAAATGCTAGAATTGATATCATTCCTACCTTTCGTCATAAATATGGGTTAAGGTTCCTATTCAATGATTATACTCCTACATGAATGCATTGAGAGGTGTTTAAGAATTTTGTGGTTGATTCCCAATTTATTTTTTCTCTCATTTCTTTGAGCATTGAAATAGGGTTTACCAAATCACTTCTTCTTGAGGACAATGTGCGACACATAATATTATATTGATTTATAAACTAAGGTTGTAAATTTAACTAATAATTTGAGTTAATTATTTTAGATCAATAAATTTAAGGGTGAAAGCAATTATTTTTGATTTCGGATATTAATATCACTTGTAAACTTAGAATTCCAAACCTGAGGTGAGACAAATGAAAAAGAAGGAACCAACCGTTTAACCCTTTTGTTATAGTTGGCACTTAGAGAAAAATTGAATTGATTGTGGATTGAGTTTATGTGTTTAAATTGACTACGATTAAAGTCATGGCTACTCGATGAAATAATCGAATAGATATATATATTGTAATATATATTTTAAATTCAAACCATAATTTACGACTTTATTGTATCAGAAAAGAAAATTTTGAGTAACACGGCAAATAGTAATGAGAAGGGAAGTGGAGATTAGATCTTATGGTTAGAGTTATCCATGACAAAATCTTTCCCAAAATTTTGATAACTCCATGAATGGATGCTAGAAGTGATTACCCCATGATGATACTTAAGTGGAATGCAAGGTCGGATTTCAAAGGCAATAAAATATTGTGATAGAGCATAAAGATGGATACTGATTAGGATCCAAATAAAAATAAAGATAACTAGATAAACATAAACATCTAAAAGTTGGCCTACAAGTGCACTTTTTTATATAATTATAACGATTTAGCTCAAAATAAACTGAATTAAGGATAATTAAAATAAACATCCATTTCAAGATAATTGGACCAGAAGTGCAATTTTTATATTTATTTTGGTTTAGCTGAAACTAATTGAACTATATGGTTAATTGTTCTCTAACTTTGAGTGTCTTTTAATGTTTTTAATTTCAATCATATCGATGAATACTGATTAGATTGCTAAATATAAAGTTAGTGAAACGTTAACTTATGATTGGGATACAATCTCCATCCTTGAAGGAATTTTTGTATGCTGATTTTCATCTAATTCGATCCAAAAAAAAAATTGTCCTAGTTACTTATCAGAATTGTTTATTTTTGAACTCGATCGTAGTAAACAAGTGATTAGGTGCCAAGATTATTTGCTTAACGTTGTATTTTTCTAATTTTTAAAATTTTTCATGACCAACCAAAATTAGCATGAATTTCCAAAAAGAAAGAGCCACATAGAATTAATTCATTTTGATGGGAGTTCATAAAAGTGCTTTTAACTAGGATAATGTAATCAAAAGCTAGTGGTTTAGGTTCTACTTTGGGGCTTTGGTACTAAGACTTTTGGATATGACTTCCATTAAAAAATTAAAAAGAAATACTTTTGGCTATGGCTAAAATCATGCGGGTGTCACCAAAATGACAGCAAGTTTGCACCATCCAATAGTTGTTGGAGTTGCATGTTTTTCTTTTATTACAAGTCGGTAAAAAGTAAGATTCGAATCAGTTAGACATAAAGTATATTGTGACTCTTCAGAATTCAAATTCGTTTTGAAAAGTCTCTCACTCACATCCTTAATGTTTCACTATTAGAGACTAACCCTTGGAATTTAAGGCCATACAAGTACTCCTATAACTTTTCCCCTTTGTTTACCTCTTTTGGGTTTTTCACCTCTTTTTTTTTCCTAATTCTGTAAGAGATCATTTTATTTCACAATCCAAAATAGTAGGCAAAGACTACCATCCAGTTACACGAATTGTAACAATTTACAAAGCTCTAAACTAGACAATTAAATAGGCTAAGTTCCATTCATTACAAAGAGCTCTATTAGCAATGTTGTTAGCAAACTTCCTGCCCTTTAGCATTTTCAAACTCACATGATCAATAATCCTCTTTACCAGTTTCTGTTCACTTTTTTGTGAGGATATCTTTAGAATAAAAAAGAAGTAGATGAAGATCCAAGAGTTAGATGAAATAGTCAAGTAGAGACCTGTTGTAATCAGAGATTTGAATGTTCATCATTGCTTCAACCTTCAACCTCCATTATATGAAAAATAAAAAATAAAAAATAAAAATGTAGTAGTTGAAGAACTTGTGGAGTAGCAAGGAGGACATCTAAAAATAAATGTAAGTGGTTGGTTGGGGGAGATTTTTATTACTTAGAAGAGGGTTCATAAATCATTGATTTTGTGGAAGCTACAAAGCAATACATAATGACCATGACGATTTATCAATTTTCTCATGCATTAACTCTTCAAAAAATATGGTCTCTTTCAATTTGGTTACACGCAATTATTCTATATCTCTCTGTCATTCTTTAATGCACAATTAATCATTCCACACCTTTCATTATTATTGAACCCAAAAGAGGTAAAATAGGCTACGCTACACGCCACAATAGTTGTCTGATATTCCTCATTACTCAAAAGATTATTAATTTGCAACAAACTTAAATTGTTTCATAAACCTCATTTTTTTTATAACAAGAAACTCACTTGAGTTAACCCAAGGCAGCAAGCCCTAGCAGAGATCCTGACGCAGGTGTTGTGAACAACGGACTATGTATGAAATATGAGATTTAAGCAAGTCGTTACATGTGTAGAATTATATTGTATAATCTCTATGGTGTAGAGGCAGGTCGCAATACACATACCAATTTAGTTAAGAAAGAGACTCGAACTCAATAGTTTTGATTCACGAACTAACACCTTTTACTATTTATTTCCACTCTTGGAGCGAAAGAAAACCTTAAACATCATTTTTGTTTAGGCGAGAATTACCAAGTAACAATCCCTTTTTTTGGAATTAGATTACAGTGAAGGATGTTAAGGTAATTTTTCTGAATTGAAGTGTAAATAACACAAAATGTTGTTCACTATCTGAGGACTAGAGATCAAATACACGTAGACAAGACACCAGATAGTATAATTTAAATAAGAATTGTGCAATGAAGTAAATTGTGACAAGAATTGTAGAATTATATTGCATAATTAAAGAGAACTACTAATGCATACATAATTAATAGAGAAGGAAAAATGGTGATGTTATGAAATTTATTTTCAGACAAGAGTCTTTTTTCTTTTTACGACAAAAAACTTTCTTTAAATCGGAAAGTTTTTTGGACTCATACTTGGGGTACCAAACTGTAGGAGATGACGTTGTCCAATGAAAAAATGAATGAATTAGACTAGTTACCACAAGACATACCAAAATTTGTTGCAAAAAAATAGCTTTTTAATTGATTTAAATTTCTTGCTAATACCTTAAACTCTACCTCTAAATTAACTTTTTGGAATTGACAAGAACTTATAAAGCTCGTATGTAGTACTCTTTTTACCTAATTCTATGTGTTATTATACAAGTAGTAGTATATTCTCTATGTTTGTTCTTTTATTGATAACCACATTTCAATCCAAACTCAAAAAGAATCTTGCAAAGTCTTATTTCATGTTAGGGAAAATTGCAAAAACAATCCCTATTATGTTCCTAAAATTTTAATTCATCCTTATTGTTTAAAATTAATTAATTAAGTCTCTTATATTTTTTAAAAAGTTTTAAATTCGTCCACATTGTTCAAAATTAATCAACTTAGTCCTTGGTTAAATTGAATTTTTTGGAAAAAAAATAAAGACTAAATTATTTTTTAAAAAAATATAATAGAAACTAATTTGGTTAATTTTAAATAATATAAATGAATTTAAAACTTTTAAAAAATAATAAAGATTATATTAATTAATTTTAAACAATAAAAATAAATTTAAAATTTTAAAAAAATAATAGGGATCATTTCTGCAAATTTCTCTTTCATGTTAATAATGTGAAAGGACACATTATGATTAAATATAATTTATTGCACGCTAAACCTTGTCCTATAATGAGAATAAGGAAAGGTGACTAGTAGAGCAATTACATAGCGACAAGTAAATTGGTACACCAACGTGAAGTCAAACGAAAAAGAGGTAACAACTTTAATTCCTAACAGACGTGTGGTGGTTGTTTCAATTAATTAACAAGGTATCATATATTGCTCTCATTGAAGAGTATGTCTTGATATCCTCATATGCTAAATATTATAGTAGTTTATTGTTATGGGTTGAGCGCAAATCATTTGTACGGTTAATGATAAAATCATTCAATAATAAATAGAGACTGTAATCCCTATTTATCATAATCTTTTTTTTTTCTAAAAAAATGTATATTTTTATGATATTTTTAAGTTCTATTTAGGACGGGACTAACTATTTACATAAGATCGACACGTCAAAACAAGTAAATAAAATCAGTGCAAGACAGGTCAATAATAGTATACACTAGTATCATGAATAACTAAATATTATATAATAATATATAATATGTATAAGTAGGTCTCGTACAACTACAGATATCCTAAACAAGTGTCCTGTTATAATAGAAATGCTATCCTTGATAATATTGTTTAAAATTGTTTGAAATGGAAGTAATTATGATTGGCACGCCAAAGTTAGAAAGTGGGAAAATGGTGCTAAAAATCTCATGTTTCTTTTTTTTTTTTTTTGTCGGGAAAAATCTCATGTTTCAACCTGGAAAAGATGCCATGTTATTATCATGGAACGTGTGAATTGCTTTAAAATCATTCATTTAAATGCATTCAGATATTTTGCTAAGAACATTAATTACATCCAGGTTGAGAACAGTGAAGCAGCAGCCATCTAAGGACCTGAAACTGCCGATACATGACCATATTTATGCAATCAGAAGTGAACCAAATCATTCCAATGTGAAACAGGCTCTTGAACCACCGTGAGTTAGTCTAGTCATGAAGCGTTTAAAGTATGAAAGAGATACTTGTTTATCACATCTTACTTTTGTCTTATTAGCTAGAAAGTCAAATTCTTTGCGGTGTCTAATCAAGGACAAATTTAAGTTTTTATACAATGAGCTTAAAATCACATAATTTAGTACTCATATGTAGGTAAAAAAAAATTTAATGTGGGGCGACATTAATTTTCAAGCCTAAGTATACCTTAAAAATAATTTTTTTTTCAAAAAATACAACTTCAACTCTCTTTTTAATAATTTCGCTCTCAAAATCAATGAAAACTACAGTCCGTACTGACGTGTGAATACATTGTTGACTAACTTGCACTATATATCTTCGGGTGGGATCATGTATCACTAGTTGAGTCCATCTATTAAAAAAAATATATATATTGCTCCTGATTTTATTCTGAAAAATAGAAAACTGAGATTCCTCAACCATGTTCCAAAATTGCAACACCTGCGAGCCTCACATCACAAGAGGAGAACAAATCAAGAAAAAAACAGCTCAACATTGGCACGTAAAAAATATTTTTTCCTGTTTTTCACCATATTAGATGTCACGAAGAAGCTAGCCTTCCAATAATGGTACTTTGGTTGACGTTATGTCTTACTTTGGAAAATTATTGGGTTTACTAGACTGTTTGGATCTATCGGTGAGTGGTACGACTGATCGGACCCAATACTTTTTGCCAGCTTATAGGCCACGGCACCTCCAGCTATCTTCCATTAAAGTTGCAGTATCGAAAAGGAAATAGACTCGAAAAGCTGTATACACACCACGTAATAATGATCATCAAACAAAGCTGCAGAAAAAAAAATTTACTACTAAAACTAATTAATTAATACTAACCAAAAAACGTTTATTTACATTCAATAATTCTAGAATAACATAAAAAAATCCTAAACAAATTTTGCTCTCCTCTCAAACCATACAACTAATGTGACATCTAAACTAACACTAAAAATTAAATGAGTAGTTCGGTGCATAAATTTTTCGTTATGCACAGAATTTGAAAACGAATCAAACCCAGGATGTTGGATTCCTCTTAGATGGATTAACGAGCTCAGAAAAAGAAGTACGGAAAAAGCAGGACCAGAGCATAAAACTCTTGTTATACGCAAAAGCCGAAAAGGAGCCGAACCGGGGATGCCATTATTTTTTTAGCATGGATTGGTTTCAGGTGGATTGAAGAGCTCTGGTGGAAGCTTGGCTCGACAAAGAGGGCAAATTGAATTCTTGGACAGCCATGTATCAGCACATTGTAAATGGAAGCCATGGTTGCAAACAGGAACCAATCTAGCAGGTTGGTCACACTCAATATCATCCAAACACACCGCACAATCTGTGTTCAGGACCAAATCTTTGCCGCAGACTTTTGGAAGCTTCTCGAGATCCGAGGCAGATAGGCCTTTCTGTTGTGTAGATTTGACTGCAGATTGGTCGCTGCCGCCATTGTTGTTGTTGTTGAAGCTAGCAGCATACCATAGTAAACATATGTATACTAAGAACACTGCTGTCATGCCAATGCAGGGTAAGAAAAGTGCAAGAAACACGGACACCAACATGGTTTTTTTTTTTTTTTTTGTCAAATTTTGTTGTTGGTATTGAAGAAAAGTTGATGGTGGTGTTAATGGTGGTGAATGTTGGTGTGAGAGAATTATCAGATTTGTGGTGTGGACTGCACACCGTAGCGCACAGCGAAGGGTATTGGAAACTGAAGGGGTTTATATACGAGGGGGTGTGGGGGAAGGGATATAAGGGGGCGTTTGGCTGAATTTGACGAGTAACTCGTTTTAGGCAGGACTTTTTAAATTTCAACTTATTTGTTATAAACATGTGGTGCGATAGCATGTCATAAATAAGGGTGAATTTAGAATTATTATTTTATTAGACTAAAAACATACAATTAATACTTGTATATTAATATTTTTTTTTTATAAAAGTTAAATTAATTTTTTAATTTAAAAATATACACATATTTAATATTCCTTTCTTAAATTATTATAACGTTATAAAAAAAATCTAATAATAATCAATGTTAGATGTCTCTTATAAGGCTATTTAATATGAAATGATTCAAATTTAAAACAACACATCTAAAAACTCATTTTAAACAAGACTTTTTAAATTTTACCCTAAAGTTACAAATACGTGGTGCAATGGGACGTCCCGATATATACAGGGCGCGAATATGTGATGAGGGGTGATATGAAAAATTCTTCTATGAGGCATATGATAAATTTGTCACACGCAGATGTTAAGTTGTTATTTTATAAAATTAATCCACATTAGTATGTATCGTACAGATATGTTATATCAGAATGTCTGAAATTTTTCTTTTTACTAATTTGACCTTACAGAGTTTTAAATAAATTATTATAATATCCCCACTTATAATAATTAATTAATATTTATCAACTAATTGAATCACTTTTTATTTATGTATATGTGACAAATTTATCACATACTTTATAGAAGAAGAACCCATGTATTTATTTGAGGAGTCGTAACGGCTATCATTGGTAAAGACAAAGAAGCCAAACAGAAAGATGTATTTGCAGTTGTGAGAAGCTGACGCGTTTCTTGAATGGCAAGGAAGAGTACAAAAAAGTCAGCTGTTTGGACATACGTGGGAATTATGGTATGGAACACATATTTCGGATTCTCTTACATTTGTGTGTGTTTTCAGTAATGCTTAGTTGTTCAGCATATATAGTGTGTTGAGTTAAATCATTAATGGTGTGTGTACAAATTAGTCTTTGTGTGGATTCAGGTGCTGTCAATCACTGCTCTTGTATGATTGATTTCCTCTGTGGGCTATGAGATAATTATCTGTGGGTTTTTGGCTTGGGGCTTGGCATTGTTGTTTTCATTTCTGGAACAATCATGTTGGGTCTAGTTCACTCTCGCTAATGCTTCCATCTGGGTGTTGGATACTGTAACAGATGTAAATGAGGTCAGAGGAAGTAGGGATTGCAATTCTTATTGATTTAAAAAAATATAAAAATTTTACGTATTTTTTTAAAAGAAATTTAAATTCGTATATACTTTTGAATAAGAAAATTAACTAGTCTCCACTAAAAAAATATATATATACTCATATTCGATGGTCGGGATGAGAGGTGAGTTTTACATGTATATATATATAAGTTTATTCCCCTCACGGCTGATCATGTTCGGTAGACAGATGAAATGTGGTTTTTACATGTATATGGGTTTATTCCCCTATTAGCCGATCATGATAGAAGATCGGATGAAATGTGGGTTTTACGTGTTTATAGGCTTATTCATGTCTCAGCCGATCATGTTCAATGATCAGATGAGAGGTGGATTTTACATATACATGGACTTATTCCCCTCTTTGCTGATCATGTTCGGTAGCCAAATGAATTGTGGGTTTTACATATAAATGGACTTATTCCCCTCTCAGCTAATCATGGTAATAATCGGGCGGGGGCAATTCTATTCACTCTAATTTAGACATTACCAGCTGTCCAATGATCGAATAAGAGGTGGGTTTTACATGTATATGAGCTTATTCTCCTATTTGTTAATCATGTTCGGTAGTCGGATGGATGGTAGGTTTCACATATAAATAGACTTGTTCCCCTCTTAGATAATCATGGCAATAATTGGACGGGGACAATTCTATTCACTCAAATTTAGACTTTTTTATAATGAGAAATTCAATTAAAACAAAATTACATTAAATTTAATTATAAATTCTGCATAAGAAGACTCAAACTCGAGAGCTTGTTATGAACTCATTTAATCCCATCCGTCTAATTGTGACTTTGTTATGGATTCATGGACCACATCATGCTTTTTCCCCTTCTCTTTTGCTTTTCATTTTTTGACGATGGAAAATTGAGATGATGGTATGGACTATGGAGGCCAGTTATTAATCTTACTCTCTTTAAGCCTTTTGAGCTTCAAAGTGCTCATATTTCAATGTCGATAGATTCTATACGATTTTCACCTTTTTTTTTCCCTTTTCCTTAGCAATTTTAATAGGCCTCGTAATGTGACGCTCTAAGTATTTCACGATAGATTTTAATTATCTTATAACACTTATTATCTTATAATTTTATAAAAGAGATCTGGATTATTGGTTAATTTAAGGAAAAATAATACTTTTTTTTTTCCTAACATGATGATGAACACTCGTAGAAAATTCTTTGGACTTACACCAAAGTACAAACCTCAAGACAAAGAAGTATGATCCAAAGTAATTAGAGACCATCTTATAACGTTCATTATCTCCTAAGTTTGTAACAAAGATCTGGATCATTGATTAATTTAAAGAAAAAAAATATTATTTTGTCTTTCATGATAAGAAATATTTTTAGAAAGTTTTTCGAATTCACACCAAAGTCCAAACACATGACCCTGCGCGAAAGAAGATGGGCTGAATTAAATAAAAACTCTTTTGGAGCTAATCCAAAAAAATAATTTACTAACTGATTTGAAGTTAAAAAATATAAAAATTTCCCGTTTCAACTAAAAGTTTTATCTTTAAAGCGACTTGTTCAATGATCGTACCCCACGAGTTTCACCGCTAAACTGAGCAGCAGTCGAAATGAGTGGGTTGCTGATTGACATTGCATCAGATGCGGTCGTAGTTTGGATACCTAATGTCTTTTGGTTGAAAAAGAAGAGCAAAATGAAGCAGGACAATCGTGTATAGGAGTCAAAGTGTTGACAGACATATTGAAGTAAAAATCATCACTCGTGATGCATCAACCAAAGCTACCCACTCATCTCACAAGAAAGGCCTCTTCAAATGATTGTTTCTTCTCAATGCAGTTGGATTGTGACTCTAAAACTACATGTAATTTCTTTTAGCGGTTGATATTTCACACAGCATCTATTACAACTTTCGAGAACCTTCAAATCTGTGACATCCTATCTTTGTTCGTTTTCGTGAGAGATATATATTTAATTTATAATGATTTAAGTTTAAAATTACTATTAGCACAGGTTTAAATATTTTGTGTTAGTTGATTAAATTTAGTGTATTATATGTGTTGTTATATGTGTTTTTTTTATGACAAGAAATTCTTGAAAAGTCGTCAAATTCTAGAACACGTGATTCATTCAAAAGAATATAAATTAGGTTAGTTTGATAGAAGATATATTGAGACTGGTTCTAAAAAAATTATTTTCTTAACTAATTCAAACTTGAAAAATGAATAAATCTCCTACACACGTACCAAACACTCTATCGCTAAACTATTACTTTAGGATTTCTTGTCCTACAATTTTTCACATTACCCGTGAACATAACTACATATCCTAAAGGAATCTTCCTACTTTTGATATCTTAAATTTGAGAGTTGCACCATTTGTTGTCTTGGTGATTCTAGGAAAATAATGGGATAAAAAGCTAAAGGAATAATTACAGATGAAAAGCTAAAGGACCCCATGGAAATTTGGTTGTCTTCTCTACAGCTACAAGGCAGCTCATCCTCAAGCGTTGAGAAAGTTAAACGCAAACAGAGAAATATGCCACGTTAAACTATAGGAAAAATATTAAAAGACAAAGACAAAGGCAAAGACACTAGTATAGTAGTATTTGGATATTTTTGCTTGAATTGTATGAGATGAAAGTCTTATATAAGGTTCTCAAACATCTGTTTAAGAAAAAAATGAGGCGCCGAGGCCATCATTTAAATTCGTATAGTAGAAAGTCGGAGTTTCGCAAAATGGACATTTGAAACAAGAAATTGATAGACTATTTTGCTTGTTCAATCAGAGGGGGGGACATCACAATCACTAGACAATATACTTTTTCGAGAAGGTTTATGATTCGAGTGCGTATAGTCCTAAAGCCCATAAAAATTCAAAAAATTAAACATTTGCAAAAATGATTGTTGAGGAGTCCTAGTGACTACTTATTTTGTTGTATTTGATTTTCAGATCAACTAGGCCTCTTTTAAAAAAAAAAAAAATTAATAATACTTCACCTTATTTGGTTAAAGTAAAAGTTACAGGCGAAAAAAAAAGCATATTATACAAGCATTTACAATATAACACTTTGTGTAAGGCCATTTTTATCGGCCTCCCTATTAGAGAATAAAATAGGCGACTCTCCATTGTTAAGGATTCTTTATTTAATTATACTCTAATAGTACTCCCTATTTTAGAGAAACTCTATTTCATTTTTTATTTAGTATTACTTTTTATTTTTTCTAACACATTATTTTAATATTTTTAAGTATTAATGGATATATATGTTCCAATAATAATAATTAATAATATTAACATTACTATTAATTATTAGTATTATTTTATTTTTTAAATGTTTAAAAAGTTTGAAGCTTTTTCAATAATGATATAATTATTTAAAAATCTTAAATATTTTTTAAAATTAATTTTAATCTTTTCTTTAAAGCATTTAATACAAATAAGAAGTAAAATTTAACTCCCTACACTTGTAGAGTCGAATAAAAAATTTAGAGACTCTCTAAATAGAAAGGCCCTTTGGAGACGCTCTTGGAATTGACTTAACAAAGACAAATATATCATCAGAGAATGGAGTCGGGTTGTTTTTTTTTTTTTTTTGTCCTTCAATGTCTTTTCCAACTGCTAAAACAAGTTGATGTGGGTTAAGTGACCCTCGATTTTTTTTTTCACCATTTCCCCTTTAATTTGGTACCAAATGAGTGGACAACCTAGTACGCATTCACTTCTATTTCCCCTCTAAATGTATTATAATTTTATATTTGATCAAATATAGACCACAAAAATATTAATTAATAACACGCACGATTCAAACAGAATAAACAACAGGAACTTATAAATCAACAGGAAAAAAGAGCCGAATAAATCATTGACACTAGTATGGTACTCGCTAAAGATATTTTGATTGATATGAGTGAAAATGTGTAGGAGTGACAAAAAAATGCTTGTTCCGAGAGAGAAGTGAAGAAAAAAAAGGGTCAAAGATCTATATGTGATAGTACAAGGCAGAGTGTAAATTGACATTGATATATGGATTTGGGCTAGAGCCAGTTTGTGGCTACACCAAACATCGCCTAAAATGGGTTCTCTCATCATTTCCATTGTACTAATTGTACTAATATTAAGGATGACAATAGGAGTGGATTTTGCAGGTACTTGACCCACTCTTGCTTCAAAGAGGGAGAGAATTGGAGTGGGAAATAAGAAATGGGGTAGGGATGGAGATTAACTTTTAATCCCCGTACAGAAGCGAGATGAGGCGTTGGGATAAGTATTCCCCGCCCTATATACATGTATAGTTATTTTTGTATCTGTAGTTTTATATATGTATTAAATTTTTAAAATTATAAATATAAAAGTAGATAAAAACGACACTAGACAAAGTACTGTAAAAATGAAGAAAAAAAAATAGATTATTTAAAAGGATTTTATAATCATTATTTTAATCAAGACCACTATATATCGTTACTTGAAATTTGCTAAAATTTGACATAAATATTTCTATTTCACTATTGATCATAGTGGATTTAAGATATTTGTTAGTTGTTTCTAATTGTACTTCAAAATAGTTTCAAAAAACACAATTAAGGATGATATTTTAAAGATTTACAATTATTATTATATGTGATATGCAATAAGAAAAAAATTTATAATAATCAATCCAATCCTAATAATACAAAAAAAATATTCTTTTTTCACATATAGTTCTCATACACAATGGTTTAGTCATAATTTATTTTAAATACTTAAGACTCAATTACAATAATATTATTTTTACTATTTAACTGTAAGTATAAGACTTAATATATAATTAATATTTAAAATTTATTTAAGACCTATAATCATTACTATAATTTTAATTTATATTTTAAAGTCTTATGGTTCAAATTCAATTTAATATCCTAAAGTTTAAAAGAATAATAAAAAATTCACGAATAATCCTCATTCTCCACGAGAATTCGAGAACTGACTAGGAATGTGAGTATAGAACGCTAGGACGAAACTAGTGTTAAGAGGTCTTTTTAAGTGGTAGGGCAGGGCATGAGATAATTTCTCCCGCTCTAAACTTGTCCCATTGTCACTCTTGACTAATATCTATTCAACTTGGGGCCAGTCCAATAATTCGATCTATATCAATCGGTACTTGCATTCAATCTAATGCCAATAATTGCGGTTGAACTAATGGCCTTAAATGAACCGGGCCTAAATTGAAAAGGACCTTCCTTATTATAAGACAAAACAAATTCGTACGTACAAACAAGTAAAAAGAATGATTTGACCCATAAAAAATAGGTAAATCCCATTAAAATACCCATAAAAAATAAGTGAATCTCATAAAAATAGACACCTATTATCTTCATATATTCGACACATGCGTCACCAGATGCTTCACTCCCAAACTCGATAATGGATAGTTTGTATACATCATTACTCATAACTCAACATCAACACAATTCTTGACAAAAAAAAAAAAAATCATCAAAACAATTGCTAAAAACAAAATTTGTAACAGGAATTTTTTTTTCTTTGTACAATAACAAAATTTTGTTTAAACTTAAAGGAAAAATTTCATAAATTATTCCTATTATTTTTTTAAAATTTTAAATTTTTTATTATTGAAAATTAGTTAATTTAGTCTTTATTATTTTTTTTAAAAAAATAAAATTTCTCTTATTATTTAAAATTAGTCAATTTAACCTTTATTATTTTTCAAAAAATATCAATTTAGTCCCTAATTAGTAATCACGTGTAGGGACTAAATCGATTTTTTTTGAGATTCAATAAGGACTAAACTAGATAATTTTAAAAAATGAGATGAATTTGAATTTTTTTTGAAAAATAATAAAGATTAAATTGACTAGTTTTAAAAAATATTAACAAATTTAAAATTTGTGAAAAATAATAAGGACTGTTTGCGCAATTCTTCGTAACGTTAAAAGAATAAATTTCATATTTAGTCTCTATAGTTTATATAGTTTTTCAATGGCATCCTTTATGTTTCAAAAGATGGATAATAGTCCCTAATGTTTATAAAAGTGATTCAAAATGGTTTTTATTATTCAAAATTAACTAATTTAGTACTTATTATTTTTCAAAAATTTCAATTTAATCCGTATATATAATCTATATTTGGAGACTAAATTAAAATTTTTTCAAAATAAAAAGAACTGAGTTGAAGAACTATTTTGAATTACTTTTGTAAAATAATATAATTTTTTAAAATATTAAAGACTAATTTTAAAAAAATATAAAAACAAGAAAAATTATATACATAATTTTGTTGGTATATGTCAATACCCACCTATAATAAGTATCGTTAATTTATGTGGTAGCATAAATTAATGATTCCGACTAACACGTCGATGATGTCAAAAGATACCGCGATGGCTACAAGAAAGAAGTTCGGGAATTTAGAATTACCTAAGATGACGTCGAGATGATACAATGCTAAAGTTAGCCAATTTGACCAAAGGAAACTTCCTAGAAGTTGACTTGGATGCTAGCCCCCCATGTGGTCAATTGTAGCCACGTATGTGATAAATATGGGTGGTTAATACTTTGAACATGGTTGGTAAAGCCAACCAAGATTGAAATGTTTGATAGGAAAGTCTCCTGTGGCGGGCTAGCTGAATTCTATAAATAGGCATGCATTAGTTCATCATTTTCATCCACAACACAACTCCAAACACAATCCTAAGTTAGTCTTTCTTTCTTGTATTCTTCTTGTAAGTCCAGAAGCCATTGAAGCTCTAATCTTGAGAGCGCACGGTGGGACAATTATCTTGTAAGTGTTATATTGAATTGGTATAACGAGTAGTGTTGTCTTTCCACTTGATTGTTGTTAAGACGTTTCTGGGAAATTGGTTATATTATTACATGGTATCAAGAGCTTAAGGGGCTCTTAACAACAATCTTGTCTAGTAAAGCTCAACAACTATGACTACTCAAGGTGTTAGTTCTTCTTCTACCAGTTCTAGTTCCAGTTTAGTACCGACAATTCGTATTCGTCCCCCTACCTTCACAGAAGGAAAGCTTGATGGCACGAACTATCTTTTGTGGAAGTTCAAAATTACTACAGTTTTGGACTCCTACGAACTCCTTGATACAGCGTTAGGCACAGATGCAGAACCAGTTGCAGTCCGTGCTGAAGATGACACAAAAAAGGTCACACATCCAGATCCTCAGCTTGTCAAAGAATGGAGGAGACGAAATGCTGATGCACTTTGTGCAATTGTCACAAGTGTTCAGGATTCCGTCCTCACTCTTATTCAACACACAACCAAGGCATCTGAAGCTTGGAACATACTGAAAAATCAGTATGAAACAAGGAACCAGACTTGCATTCAGAACTTGGAGAATCAGTTAGCTGTTGAGAGATTAAGTGAAGATGAAGCAGCTGAGTCATTTATCAATAGGATGAAAAACCTACGTGATCAAATGGTTGCAGTTGGTATTACCAAATCAACCGAGGAACTAGCTCGAAGGTGCATTAGAGTGTTGCCTCCAAAATTTGACGGCCTTGTGACAACACTCAATACACAAGTTCGTATTCCTCCTTTGACGTTTGAAGAATTCACTAACATGTTGATGGAGGAGGAGATGAGGCTGAGGAGCAGAGAAAATCAACTTGACTCTACCTTTACAGCCAAAGCGAGGAATAGCCAGGAAAAAAAGAAGAAAGGAAAGAAGGAGACGTTCTCTGGATCGTGCTACTACTGCAATAAGAAAGACCATGCTATTAAAGATTGCGGAAAACGAATCCATGACGAGAAGAACGGAACTTTAAAGCCAAATTGGATAAATAAAGAATCTGTCAATACGGCTGAAACGGAAGTGCATCTGTTTACTATAACAGATGTATCGAAGGAAACGTGTACTAACGCACATGTACATCAAACAAGTGCATAGGTGTTAGATAGTGGAGCTTCCCGACACATGACCAGCAAGAAGGAGTTATATGACTCCATAAAACCTTTACAAGAACCAATGAATGTTGTCGTCGGGAATAATGCTAGGTGTCCCGTTGAGGGCACTGGAACCATCTCGCTCGTGTCTAAAGATGGAGGAAGCAAGAAGCTGTCCAACGTACTCTTTGTACCCCATATCACCAGAAATTTGCTATCTGTAGCTGCTATTACAGATAATGATCTAGAAGTGCGGTTCAAAAAGACGGAAGCTTTGATTCTTGACAAGGATCAAAATATCGTAAGTAAAGGTATTCGCAAAAATAACCTTTACGAAATCAGCTCTCTTTCTGCTGTCGTGGATACCAAAACAAGTCAACTTTGGCATGAAATGTTTGGGCACATTTCCTATCTTGTGTTAAAGGAAATGCAAAAGAAGAAGATGGTGACCGACTTGCCTTCAATTGAAGAAGTTGAAGGACCATGTGAAGCTTGTATGCTGGGCAAGCAACATAGACAGTCATTTCCCAAAGAGAGTCATAACCGATCAAAGGCTCCTCTAGAGTTGGTACATGCTGACCTCTGCGGAAAAATGACTACCACGGCGTTGGGAGGATCTTCCTACTTTATGCTGTTAGTCGACGATTATAGTAGGAAGATGTGGGTGTACTTCCTTCGGGACAAGGCTGATGCTCTTGAAAAGTTTAAAGTGTGGCACAAACTTATGACAAATGAGAACACAACTCAGTTGAAGAAACTTCGTACCGATCGTGGGGGGGAATTCTATTCTACAGAGTTCACCAACTACTGCAACAAGCTTGGGATTAAGCGCCAATTGACTGCTCCATGCACACCACAACAAAATAGAGTTGTGGAACGAAGAAATCGAACAATTGTAGAAATGGCTCGATGCATGTTGAAAGGTACTGACCTACCTGACACATTCTGGGCTGAAGCAATGAACACAGCGGTATACATCCTCAATCGGTGCTCAACCAGGGCACTCAACGATAAGACTCCTAATGAGACTTATTATGGTACGAAACCTTTTGTGTCTCATTTAAGAAAATTTGGGTGTGAGTGTTTTGTACACATTCCAAATGAAAATCGAAAGAAATTGGATGACAAGAGCAAGAAGGGCATTTTATTGGGATATAGTGAAGAGTCTAAAGCATACAGACTCTATGATGTAGAGGCCAATAAGGTGATCATAAGCCGAGATGTGGTGTTTAATGAGCGACCACACTCAATGAATGATAGCGGTCCTGCCATTTCGTCATCAACCGATGAAGTAATCCACCAAGTGCCTGAACAACGACCGTTGAACAATGAAGAAGTCTCTAATGATGAAGAGACTGAAGACCAACCTGTTGTACCCACAAGGAAGCCACAACCGAAGTGGTTTCAACAGCTCTTTGACGAAAGAAATCCAGGAGTTGCTGATGATAGTCCACGTCCTGATGGGCTAAGAAGGTCAAAGAGAATAGAGGAGCAAAATCGATCAGGACAACAGTTAGTAAACATGGCTTTGATGACTCAAATCATCAAGACGGTAAAAGAACCAGTAACTGTGGAGGAAGCCATGTCAGATCCAAATTGGAGAGCAGCTATGCAAGCCGAGTATGATAGTATCATGAAAAATGATACTTGGGAGATCGTTGAAAAACCACCGAACAGAAAAATTATAAGCACCAAATGGAACTGGAAAGTGAAGTACAAGGCAGATAGAAGTCTTGAAAAATACAAGGTACGCCTTGTAGCACAAGGATTTTCGCAAGTCAAAGGTTTCGATGTATATGAAACCTTTGCTCCAACAGCAAAAATGTCAACAATCAGGCTAGTTGTTGCAGCTGCCGCGCATTATGAATGGATTGTACATCAAATGGATGTCAAGTCAGCTTTTCTTAATGGGCAACTTGAAGAAGAAGTCTACGTTGCACAACCCCTGGCTTCCACATACCAGGTGAAGAATAAAAAGTCTGCAAATTGAAAAATACTTTATATGGGTTAAAGCAAGCACCACGAGCTTGGTACAAACGTATAGACTCTTTCTTCTTGCAGCATGGTTTCTGTAGAAACAAATCAGAGGCCAACTTGTATGTTCTAAGTGAACAAGAAAAAAAAGTAATTGTAGTCCTATATGTGGATGATCTTGTAATCACTGGTGACCATGAAGATAATATTCGGAAGACGCAAGAATGGTTGAGCCAAGAATTTGAAATGACAAATCTCGGTCTTCTTCATTATTGCTTGGGAATCGAGGTATGGCAACAACCTCATACTATCTTCATCTTGCAGCAACGATATGTTCGTGAGCTTTTGACTGCATTTGGTATGTCCGAGTGCAAACCAGTTGTCACCCCGATGGAAGTGAATACAAAGTTATCAATTGACGATCCTTCAGAACACGTTGATAACAAGCTCTACAGAAGGTTGGTGGGAAGTTTAATCTTTCTTTGTAACACTATACCTGATATTAGTTATGCTGTGGGAGTTCTTAGTCGGTTTTCAAATAAACCGAGACAACGTCACTGGAAAGCAGGGATGCGAATCCTCAAATATCTCAAAGGCACGTTGGAGTATGGGATATCATACAAGTCTGGAGATACTTTATCTGGGTACTGTGACTCAGACTGAGCTAGTGATATTGACTCAAGAAAATCTGTTACAGGTTACGTATTCATATTCGATAGTGGAATCATCTCATGGTCTAGTAAGAAGCAACCCACCGTTGCACTTTTATCAACGGAGGCGGAATACAAGGCTGCTTGTGTAGCATCCTGTGAAGCTGTTTGGCTACGACGCATCATGACTGATATTGGCATTCTAATAGAGGAAGCAACAATGTTGAAATGTGACAGTCAGAGTTGTATAGCCATGTCAAACAATCCGTTATTTCATGCTAGAACAAAACACATAGAGATTCAGTATCACTATGTGAGGGAACTAATCGAGGAAGGTGAAATCTACATGGAGTACTGCCCTACAGAAGATAATTGTGCAGATATCTTCACCAAAGGGTTAGGGAGCGTCCAGTTGAGCAAGCATCTTCAAACATTGGGTGTTGGCCCAATAGCTTAGTCAACATGAGGTGAACATTAAGGGAGATGTGTTGGTATATGTCAATGCCACCTATAATAAGTATCGTTAATTTATGTGGTAGCATAAATTAATGATTCCGACTAATACGTCGATGAGGTTAAAAGAGACCGCGATGACTACAAGAAAGAAGTTCGAGAATTTGGAATTACCTAAGATGACGTCGGGATGATGCATTGCTAAAGTTAGCCAATTTGACCAAAGGAATCTTCCTAGAAGTTGACTTGGATGCTAGCCACCCATGTGGTCAATTGTAGCTACCCATGTGATAAATATGGGTGGTTAATACTTTAAACATGGTTAGTAAAACCACCCAAGATTGAAATGTTTGATAGGAAAGTCTCATGTGGCGGGCTAGCTGAATTTTATAAATAGACATGCATTAGTTCATCATTTTCATCCACAACACAACTCTAAACACAATCATAAGTTAGTATTTCTTTCTTGTATTCTTCTTGTAAGTCCGGAAGCCATTGAAACTCTAATCTTGAGAGCGCACGGTGGGACAATTATCTTATAAGTGTTATATTGAATTGTTATAACGAGTAATGTTACCTTTCTACTTGATTGTTATTAAGACGTTTCTGAAAAATTAGTTATATTCTTACAAATTTATCTATTTTAAAATTATAATTTTAATAAATTATTATTTGATTATTTTACTTAAATCTCTTAATATCGTACCATGTTTATCCTAAACAGCTTTTGAACTCTGACACCACACGACAACAATCACCTTACCTTTTACGCCCATACTTCTCTTTTGTCGTTTATGACCGTTTCTTCACCAAAAAAAAAAAAGAACCGTGCAAAATTGCTTTCTCAAAGCAACTCAATCATGAATCATATCTTCTTCATCATTCCTTTATTGGTATTTGTTTCAGTTGATGCACAAGTCAATGTTCCTCCAAAACAAGATGGGTTTTGGTACGAGGATAGACCGGCTGAACCGGACTCGATCTTGATCGAGGCGTTCTTTGACCCGGTCTGTCCGGACAGTAGGGACTCTTGGCCGCCGCTTAAACAAGCTCTCCACCACTATGGAGATAGAGTCTCTCTCATCGTCCACCCTTTTGCTTTGCCGTACGTTTTGCAATTCATTTCTCACTGATTGATTCAAGATTCATTTGTCTGGATTGAATTGTAGTTTTAGTTGTTTTCGTTTGATGCCCCGTGTTGGTGGGGAACGTGATATGATTGTAGTTTATAACTCAGTGGTGTGACGTGAGTTAAAATAATTACTTAAGTTAATCATTTTGTTTTGGTGGAAATTTGGGTTTAGACAGTTATTCTCGACTCTAATACATGGTGTAGATTATAACTTGGTAGTGTGAGTTGAAAATAATTACTTGAATTTATAAGCGTTAAAGGTAACTCAGCTGGTCAGGTCTTGGGTGTGTTCTTCAGGTTATGAATTTGAGTCTCCTCACGGTTGTTAGTTTCAGGGTGTACCATGGGATTAGTCATGCAAAAGTTCGGATAGGCACGACTTTTGAAAAAATAGTTACGCGAATTTATCATTTTAGTCTGGTAGATATTTGGGTCAAGACTATTACTCTCGACTCCAAAGACATAGTGTAGTTTATAACTTAGTAGTGTGAGTTGAAATATTTTCTTAAATACACATTTTGTTCTGGTAGATATTTAGTCAAGGCAATTAATCTCGACTAGACATAGTGTAATTTGTAACTTTAGTGGTGTGAACTGAAGTAATTACTCGGATTAACAATTTTGGTCTAGTAAATATTCGGGTTAAGACAATTACTTTCGGCTATGAGACCTAGTGTAGTTTATAACTTAGTGGTGTTAGTTGATGTAATTACTCGAAGTAACCATTCCAGTTCTGGTGTATATTTGGGTCTTGACAATTATTCTTGACCCTAATACATAGTTCTTGGTCACGTTCTGTGCCTGGGCGTGACATTTTGGCTTCTTGAAAATGAAAAAATAAAAATAGACATCATGAGTTAAATGTTTAATGGATAAGGTTTTATAATATTTTGTAAGTGATCGTTATACATGTGCTTATTTTACATTGATGACTATGTCAACTTTCTAGAAGAAATGAGGATGTTAATCTGGATATGAGTTGTGCATATTGATGGTTAATTAGAATATGGAAACGATAAAGATTTGTTTGTTTTCCATTTTTTCTCAATTAGTTACTGTAATATTTGCTCTTTTTAAGGAATTACAAACATGTCTATATTGCCAGTTGCACCCCTTTGTTATTCCAGTTGGAATTCATCTTATTTGCAGATATTGTTGTCTCGTTATCAATAGAAAGTATAAATATGATGAGGAAAAACATGAAGTGTATAGGGGGAGTTTGTATGCTGCAGCTATTGAGTCGAATAATTGGCTGGTTTTGAATTGAACTGCCTGCTGTTAATGGATACTCTTCTATATTCATGTAAAGCATTAGACAGAATCTTCAATCACTGAGTAAGAACGCCCTTAATCTGTAATTCTGTCTGGATTGCTATTATTTGTTTCAGAGTTTGATCACTTCAGATTTGTTATAAAAATCCGAGTGAGATTTCGTCGCCACCACTCTCCCCTCGGTTTTACTGGAGCGTCACCTAGATATTTGTAGAATGCAGACCACTAGCAGTTCTGTTTTATCTTGCAATGTTGGACATCATTGCGAAGATATGTTTAACCAATTTGATGTCAAAATTCAGTATGATAAATGACCTTCCTGAGAATTGTTGATAAATTTCTTATCTGAAATTTCAGTTACCATGACAATGCTTTCATTTCTTCCCGAGCGCTGCATGTAATCAATAAGCTAAATGCTTCAGCGACATACTATTTGTTGGAGTCATTCTTCAAGCATCAGGTGAGAGAAAGCTTTCCTCTTATAAATGTATAGATTCCTTATATGTTAGATAGAAGGAAAAAGTTCAATGAGACGTAAGTAATAATAAAACCTTCAAGTTTTCATTCTCCCCCTTAGTGCATGTTATAATATCTGTCAACCTTGTATCAACAAAGTCCCAATGTCTAACGAGCATTAAAATGAATGATTGGAATAAATCAATCTATTATCCTTTCAAGACTCGGGACCTACTGTATTTGAATGTCACGTACTTGAGATATTCTGACTCCGCAATGTGTTCTATTTTCTGTCTTGAATTGACAATTTCACGTTGTTACCCTATTCATATGACAAAAAATTTCATTTCTATTCTGTTAATCTCCTCAGCTTCACTATGCAGGAACTGGTGGACGTTAAGATCACTTTGATGCATATGATAATTTTTGTTCTTTGACTCAAATTCATTTTGGAAGTCTTAAGATTTATCTCTCTCTTACTTGAATAGATGTCATCTCCCTCCACCATGTTGGTCTAGTGTTGTCATCTTAGGCATAAACATGAGGTGAAATTGCAATGTTTCAGTCAAGATGTTTATTCTCCATAACCTGAAATCATCCTATAAGTGCATGACCAGTGGATTTGTTGCTTTTGATTCCAAGAGCGGCTTTGGAGTCTTTCCACAAATGGCACAACGTGAAACTAGAAAATAGAATTGCCGAGAACAAAAAAAAAATAGAATCATTATAAACCTTTAAAATGAATGAAAGACCTTGTCACTAACTAGGTTGCCATAACGAAAATAAAAGTTCAAATAATTTCGCAGCTGGAGAAGTAGCAGTGCAGTAGGACATTGATACAAATATATGTAAATGAGATTGCGATGGCTAACTGATGTCAGTTTAATGAATATTTTTGTCTACAGACTCGTTGGTTCTGTAAAACTAAACTTGGTGGATTATCGAACAGGAGCAATTTTATAACAGTGCAACTTTCGTCATGTCTAGAGCATCTGTCGTTGATCATATAGTGATGTTTACCACTAAAGTCGCTGGGAATTCATTTTATTCTGCCATTAGGTCTGGCTTCAGCGACAGTACAACCGATCAGGCTACAAGAGTGTCGTTCAAGGTAAGGGAGCATCTTATTTGTAGCAATGGTATTATTCAAGACTTGACATTACACTTCTATATTCACTATAACATTCTTGTACCTTTTCATCTGGTTTCTTGTTAACATGTTACTTCGCTCATGAATTGTCTTGTGCTCTTCTTTTGCTCACCTAAATCTCTGATCACTATGCTTACTGGTTTTCTATTGTACAGTATGGTTGCTTACGAGGGGTGTATGGAGCGCCCTTTTTCTTTGTGAATGGATTCCCATTGCCTGATGAGGGATCTGCTATAGACTATAATGGATGGAGACGCATAATCGATCCTCTGGTTAACGGACAGACCACAGAGAGTGAGGAGGATACTCTACTTTTCTTCAAATGAATAGAAGGTTTTTGCAACTCTGCTAGTTTTCCTTTTTCTGGTTTCTTTACTGCTTTTGTTGATATGAAGACAAGGAATTATGTAACATCCTCATGACCATTTGCTGACACAACGTGCTTATGAACAGAAAAAAAAAAAAGCACGCTAACTGCAATAATAAAAGAGCACTAGCTCAAGTGGTTAGAGCAAAGACCGTAAGATCTGGGTTGTTTCCCTCTCGACTTTGGAAGTGATGCTCTTGCTGTAGTTGATGTTCAACTAAATGTGCATTGCATGTTGTTTCACATCACTGAATGATATAAGTTGTCATGTTGAGAATCTTGTTTGTGGTTTCTCAGCCTGGGAAGGTGAGATAATGAGAATTGAAAGATTTCGTTGAAATTATTCGGTTGAAAATTTTATGAGTGTAATAGGAGTATCTTTCAACAGAAGAATCACTATAAGAATTGTTGTGAGTATATATCCAATAAAATCCTAGGATCTTGAATTTTTTTATATAATTCTCACAAACAAAAAATTATGATCCAAATTGATGCTAAATTATACTAGAGACTATTTCACAATCCAGGAGTAACGATCGAGACTATATGTGAGAGGGGCGTGTGAGCCTTACAGACATGTGAAGCTATTAAGTGCATGTTCTTAAGTGGGAGTATTATACTAGAGACTATTTCACAATCCAGGAGTAATAATCGGGACTATATGTGAGAGAGGTGTGTGAACCTCACAGACATGTGGAGTTATGAAGTGCAGGTTCTTAAATGGGATATGGTACTCCTTACCAGCAAAGTACATGGAGAAGTATACTTTTGGAGGCCAGGTATTGCTCAAATTGGAATGTTCATGAATATGAAAAAGAGAGGAACATTGCCCCCAAGGGGTAGCTTAATGGCAATATGAAGTGGTAGAATTCAGCACACAAGGGTTCACACTCTTTAGATGAAATGAATATTAAGTTTATATTCTTGACCGATTCGGTGCATGTGTTGACGCGCACTATTACACTCAGTAGTTTAATAATTGATGATCGAGCTCCACCAATTGAGTTTTCACCTCAATAATTACAAAAAAAAAAAGAGAGAGAGAGAGAGAGAGAGGAACATGTAAATCAAGTAATTTATTTTTTGACAAGAGTGAAATAAAGAAGAGAAATTTGGAAATTCTATTTTACTCTCCTTCAATTTTTTTGGTTTCCCCCATTTGGCCTAGCGGTCACAAAAGTGATTTTGAGAAAGTAATTTCTCGAAAAGTGATTAG
Organism: Ehretia macrophylla; assembly: GCA_037974665.1. Lineage (NCBI taxonomy): Eukaryota > Viridiplantae > Streptophyta > Magnoliopsida > Boraginales > Ehretiaceae > Ehretia > Ehretia macrophylla. The sequence goes on from CM075774.1 coordinate 1,792,166, forward strand.
TAAATAATCAAATTTCTATTTTTGTCAATCATAGAGGAAAAGTGACTTTGAAAATGTCATGTTCAAATTAGCCACTATTATTTTGAAAATTTTCCTTTCATTTATTTGCTATTGTGATATTGAAAGATTTTATTTAGGAAAACCCCAGAAAATTATATTTTGACTACCAACTAAGTGCATTTATAACTACAAAATAATAGATCAAATGGCTTTTTTTTTTTTGGGTACGTTGTTATGAGTAGCTGATTGCTGGGGTGGGACTTGGCCTCCGAACTGTAGAAAGGGGGCTCGGCAGGAAGAAAAGTGTATCATTGGAGAAGTAAGAAGGTCAACCTCTTTCAAATATACAAAAGACAAGCTCAATCGTACTCATCTATAATTGTGGATTCGAGAACAGGTAGCCTTAACCACTCTTGAATGCTTTTCTAACTTCAAAAGCTAATGCTTTAAGTAATTGAATCTTACGTTTGAATTTACGAATATTAATGCTAGACTATCATCTAAAAAGAAATAGAAGAAAATTTGGATTATAGCCATCAAAACTTGATGAAAATCTACAAGAGGGTGTTTTATAACTTAAACTTGAAGGTTGATCAAGGTGAATACCCAATGAGCGCCTAATCAATGTTGATTAGCCGGTAAGTGCACTTATTTTTCTTTATAGACACGACTCAAATTGAAACCATTCTACTCACAGAATGGGTACGTTACCTTTGATCCAACTTATCACAACTTAGAAATCTATTTCAATCTGTATTGAAGATATAAAACAGTAATAATTTACTTTGAGAACGAATTTCACTATGCTTTTAAGAGAAGATAATACCACATTAAAATGGTGCTTTTATTGCATTTTGATCTAATCATACAAATGAATTTGGTAAACTTAGCTTATATCATAATGTTTATAGAGTAATGCTAGACGTTACTCTTTTTTTATCACTTAATTGTCACCTCCAACTAGATAGATTTATTTTTATTCTCTCTCCAATCTTATTGATTTTATTTAATTTCACTCCCTCCTTTTATTAATTTTTCTCTCTCTTGTTATTCTTTATTTCTCTCCTTAATCAACGATTTCTTTCTTCTCTTATCTCTCTTTTGTTTAATCCTATACACGTTTACTGCATTTTTTTCCAAATTTTTCTATTCCACAAACGGTTACAATTAAGAAAAATAAGGCTTTACACCTTTAAGAGCATAAACTCTTAATGATTTTAACTTTAGCATGAGCTGAAGGCTTGTTATATAAATCTTTATCAAGTTTTGATTTTTTATGCTTAAGGTTAAACACCACTGGTGTAGATCCATAACCCCTTGAATCATGTTTCATTCATTTATTCTAAAAAAAGAAAACGATAAATTACATTAGAGGTACAAATTGCAAAGAACAATACTGATAGAACATTCACAAATTGAAAACCTTTATACATTTAAATAATAATCCTATTAACCTTCTTTTTTTGAGTCAAGATCTATATGTTAATCACTCTTATTTTCTAGTTCGATATATTACTTTCAATTAATGGTTAGTTTTAATCTCTATAATGAAAACTTAGCAAACACTTATCCAGAGGGTGAGGATATGCTTAATGCATATTAATCTATAATCCTACGATTCACAAAATATCAGCACTTGTTTTAAAAGATGTTTAGAAGAAAATTTTAACTAATCTTCGCTCCCAAGGAGGTGACAAAAGAGAAAAATCTGAAAAAAATAAAGTAAACGTGTATAAACAAAAGAGAGAGAAAAAAAGAAAGGAATCGGTGATTAAGTAGAGAAAAAAGGAAAAACAATAGAGAGAAAAATCAATAAAAGAAGAGAGAGAAATTAAATAAAATTAATAAAATTGGAAATAAAATAAAAATAAATAAATTTAGTTGACATGCATTCCAACTAGGATATGGCAATTGGGATAAAAAAAATGATGTCTAACATTACTCATATTTATATTGTTCTTAGCTACTTCACAATCAAAATCGTTAAGGGGACGTTTGGTTCGTGAAATTATATAGGATTCCCAAGAACATGAAGTTTGGAATATGTTATTCCCATGTTTGGTTTACGGAATAAAAATATATTCCCGATATATCACATTCATGAGAATGCAATATTCCCATAATTTACTCAATCTCTATTCCCATGTGAGGGTGAGAATCTTATATTCCCAAGTTGTAGGAATGTTTTGGAGAAATCAAAAGATACAAATACCTATCTTAAAAAATACAAAATTAAAAAAAATAACATAACATAATTCAAAAAATAAATTAAAAAGCAATACATAAAAAATAAAAAATAAATAAATAAAAAATAAAAAATAATAAAATAAACAATAAAATATAATAAAAATAAAAAAGGATAAAAAATAAATAATAAAATGAAATAAAATAATATAAAATAAAATAAAACTAAGATAAAATAAAATAAAATAAAACTAAAACTAAAACTGAAACAAAAAATAAAAAAAAAAATTATAAATTAAAATAAGATATAATAAAAAATAAAATAAAATAAAAAATAAAAAATAAAATTAATAAGAGTAAATTAAAATAAAAGTAAAAAATTGAAATATTTAAAAAAAATAAAAAAAATAAAAAAATGAAAAAAATAAAAAATATTTATTTTTTAAATTAAACTAACATTTTATAAGTTTAAAAAAAATAACATAAAATAAGAAGAAGTAAAAAAAAAAAAATTAATAAGAATAAAATTAAATAAAAAATATTTATAAAATAATAAAACCAAAATAAAAAAATATATATATATATTTTTTTTGAGTTAGGGCCATTGTTGAAAAATTGCTCAAGATTCCTAGAAATATTGAGTCTAACCAAACATAACAAAAAACTATTTTTAGGAATTAATATTTCTAGGAATATTTTTGATATACCAAACAATTTTAATCACATTTACGAGAATGAAATTATTGGAAATGTTATTCTTAAAAATAAAAAATCAATCCGTGAACGAAACACCACCTAAGGTTTATATCATATGGAAAATTTCATAAATGGCCTCTATTATTTTTTCAAAATTTTAAATCCGTCCTTATTCTTTAAAATTAGTCAATTTAGGTCTTATTGTTTTTCAAAAAATTTAATTTCATTCCAAAATTAACTAATTTAGTCTCTATTATTTTTCAAAATATTTCAATTTAGTCGCATATTTTTATAAAAAACTTTAAGCAATATTTGAGGATATATTGAATGACTAAAGAATTATCAGTTAACGAACCAAACCCGGGCCAATAACTAAGATTGCTCGACATTCCATTTTTATGACTCATTAGCTCTTCCCATTCCAAGTTGTCGGCATGAGAGATGCAAATTTGAAATTTTCGACTATAACAAAATTCTTAAAACCATTTTTTTTCCAAAATATTATTGCCAATCACAAACAAAGATCTTTTTTGACCCCAAAGAGTTGTCCTAATGATAAGTGGGAGAAGCTTAATAATTGTACATAAGGATTCAAGTCCTCCTAACTGCTACTAGGAATCATACTTTTAATTAAATTAGTACATACTTTAAATTGAACAGTGAAATACTAGCATGCTCATTGTTGGAGTTTTTGCCCTTTGATGATATCTAATTCGATCTATGCATCGTAAACATATTGTGTGAGATATTTTCTAAAGTTAAAAAAAAAGGATTTTTTTTTTTTTTTTTTTGTCGAATAAACAAGGATTGGATAAGCTCAATCCTTATGACCAAAAAAAAAAAAAAAAAGATAAGCTCAATTCTATCACAAGGGGTCCCACCCTCCAAGCCGATCCAAACCATGAACCATTCGCCCGGTTCAACCGGTTCGACCGGTGAAGTACAAACTAACCAATTAGGGCATATTTAGAAACCGGGACTATAAATACTTGAAAGGCCGCGTCAAAGCGGGTTTAGGGCGTAAACGAAGAATACGAAAGCCAGAGAAGAGGGCTCTTCCTTACTTACTATCTAATCTTATCCTTTCAACAATTTTCGTAAGGTAAAACTAAAAGAAAAAAATTAAATTAAATTTATAAATTCTTCATTAGATCCATTCAAATCCCCAACCCTAATTTGTATTTATTTTGACTTTCGTGTTTGAAACCCTAGTTGACTTTTACTGTTATGTTCCTAGCTTTTTATGTGTATTTTGTGTATGTTTTTCGCGTTTTTGATGCGAGCTCATTTTTGTAGAATAATTATATTTTTTTGTGTTTGTCAATATTTTATATATATATAATGAATATGTATATGTATGTGTATACACGATTTTGTTACATGTTTCTCAGTTTCCTGGATGCAAGCTCATTTTTGTTGAATATACACACGCGCTCGCACACACGCACACGCACACGCACATGAACGTATATTATTTGTTTTTTTTTGTTTTTTTGTTTTGCGATGCGAGCTCATATTTATCGGAATAAGTGTAATTTGTTGTGTTTGTCGTTATATGTATATATTCGCACGCGTGTGTGTGTATGCACATGTATATATGCTTAATAAGTATTTGAGTAATTATAATTTATCATGTTTTTCACTATATCACGATCTTAATATGTAATTTTTCATTTATTTGATTTGAGCTTATTGTGTCAGATAATAATAACTCATTGTTTTTTTTTTTTTTCATTATATACATGCATATTATATATAAATAATCGTGTATACATATACACAGACTCATTATTTTGACATGAGCTCATTTGTGTTGAATTAATGTAAATTATTGTGTTTCTCATTATACATATGTATATACATTTATGTACACACACACACACATGTATACCTAATATATGTAATATATATGTACACCCCATTACTTATTATATAGTTTTCTTTTCTTTGACATGAGCTCATTTGTGTCGAACTATTGTAATGTATTGTGTTTCTCATTACATATACGTTTCTTTGATGTGAGCTCGTTTGTGTCAAATAATTGAATTATATATTGTTTTTCAATTTCTTTAGATCTGATAATTATATATGTGTGTGTGTGTTATGTCTAGAAGATGGATCGGTACCAGAAAGTGGAGAAGCCAAAGGTGGAGACACCAATTAATGAGAATGAGATTAGGATTACTAGCCAGGGCAGAATGCGAAACTACATCACTTATGCCATGACCTTGCTTCAGGTAAATCTTTTTCTTTTTTCTTTTTGTTTTTTCATTATCAAAAGTGTGGTGTTGGGCTATGAACTGTTCGAGCATTTAGTTTGTTATTGTTAATATTTGACGTTTTGAAGTATTTGTGTTGTGTTAATTCGAGAACACCAGCTCTGGTGCATAGATATTTAGATGAAGTCTTCCAGTTTCTTAGATTAGAATTACGGAAGCTTATAGTTTTATTTTAGGGTCCAAAAGCAAATGACTGCGCTCTCTCTTGGAAGCTGAAGTATTCTTATGTGGTGTTTGAATGGGTTTTATAATGTTATTTTGTTGAATGCATTGGTTTATATGTTGTGGGATATGTAAGAATATCTAGAATAAATCATTAGATGGCAGAAGGGTTTTTCTTAGTTGACTTGATGATGTCTTAATAGTTTGTTTGTATGTGACTTTTTATTCTCATTTGGGTTGTTAAAAATGAATGACTTTTATAATTATTTTAGTATTTCAGTTCTGCTTTGCGGGCAAGGGCTATCAAAAAATGTAATCACAGTTTGATATATTGTTAAAGAATACCACTTATTGAACATGCATAGTTTGTTGCTGCATAACACTTTAAAGCATCTGACATTGTCTATCATGTTATCATTTGTGCTGTGTTTTTAGGAAAAAGGTTCAGATGAAATTGTATTTAAGGCTATGGGCAGAGCAATCAACAAAACTGTTACAATTGTGGAGTTGATTAAGGTATTCATTCTTCAGCTTCTCTAATATTTCCCCCATACTGGGTCTGGTCTCTGATTGTGTTCTGGTTGCTATTACAACATCTATGCAGAGGAGAATTGTTGGTCTTCACCAGGTCACATCAATTCAGTCCACTGATATAACTGATACATGGGAGCCCCTAGAGGAAGGCCTCCTCCCGTAAGAGCTCTTCAATCTTGTTTTAATAATGGAAAACGAAATAATTTACTTCTATCATACTTCAGGACTGCTTGACGTATGAAATTGTGCCTGGCTTTTATAATAATGTTTGTTGTATCTGCAGTCTTGAAACCACGAGGCATGTTTCAATGATTACAATTACTCTTTCAAATAAGGAGCTGGACAAGTCAGCCGTTGGGTGAGGCATTTTGTTTCATTTTCTTTCTGCTTGCCTTCTAGTTGTGCTTTGAGTACCACGTTGATGAAGATATTAGTTCACTATGTAGCTTTGATTTCTCTCTCTCTCTCTTTTTTTTTTCCTTCTTTTTTTAATCATAAGTTTTGCAGTAGTATTGATGAAATATTTTGAGTTGGTGGGACTTAAGAATGATGTTTACTGTTTCACTGTATGTGACAGGTATCAACCACCATTACCAGCTGACCAGGTTAAGCCTTCTGTGGAGATCGATTATGAACGAGGTGCTGTTATGTTGATATAACTTGTCCTACATCTCTCTGTGCAATGGTTAACATGGTGTGTTTTGCTTAAATATATATCTGTAATCATGCAGAGGGATCACCTTCTGGACGAGGAAGAGGTGGGCGCGGTGGTAGAGGGAGGGGAAGATTTAGAGCTCCGTCTGGTATGAAATGTGATTTCATTTCTTTGCTTTCTGCTATAGAGATTGCAATTCTTTGTGCTGATGCTGGACTTTTACATTCTATACATTCCTAGATATCCATATATTTCTCTTTCTGGGGAGGGCTGTCTGTAGTTTAAAATCTAAAAAGAGTGTGATTCTCTCTTCATTTGCTTTAGTTTTGTCTTGTTTTTGATCATTGATTTTTGTCACCAGTTACAAAATTCTGGAATTTTTTATATGAATCTATAAGTAGTGGATTATTTTTTTTATTATTATTTTTTATAAATCCACATTCTGAGATGATGTACAAATTGAAATGGAAAAAATAAATTCTCCTTCTTCCCTACTTGGATATCTGCTTCTCCTTTTCGGGATTTGACAAATTAAATGCCCCCTTTTCCAAGAAAGAAACTTAACCATCTTTGAAAATAATGAATGTGTGTCAATTCTTGAAAATTTATAATGTGGTTTGTGGCCCCACTTTAAACTCCACTTCTTCTAAACTAATATCTAACTTCATCTCTTGCATTAAATGACTTGCCAAGTGAGAAGTGGATGCTAAATTTCAGATTGAGTAATTAATTTTGAGATATTGTTTTCTCATCTTTGACCAAAAAAAGGTCCAGGGTGACAATTTTAATGAGATAGAGGGAGTAATTTAGAGAGTGGGGCAAAAAGAATTAACATAATTGAATTAGTTGAATTTCTGAGTACGTTGGTTATTCAAAGTGATGAAGATGTCTGGATCAAGTGTTAAGTATATGTCATTTGTGACATAGCAGTTGTTGAATTTCAGGGAATGGATATGTGGCCGGGGAGTATGAGGATGGAGGTTATGACCGCAATCAGAACTATGGTAGGGGTAGGGGTAGGGGTCGAGGAAGAGGCCGTAGCTTCCGCGGCCGTGGAAGGGGAGGGTACAATGGTCCTCAGGTAGATGGCCAGCAAGACTTCGGAGGCTACAATCAAGATGGACCTGCTCAGGGCCGAGGTATTGCTCTAAGCATTTTGTATAAGAAGTGTTTCTGAATCGATTACAAGTAACTTAGTATATTGGTTATTTTGTTTGCCAATTGTGATAATGACTATTTGTGTGGGGCTTCGTTTACAGGCCGTGGGCGTGGCAGGGGAACTCGTGGTAGGGGCCGTGGATTCAGATCTAATGGACCGATCCAGGCTGGAGGTGCTTAATTTGTTGAACTTGGATGCTTTGCTTAATTTATGTTTACGAGTCAATGGATGCCTGCTCCGTTTCTATGTTATACCGTTTGTCATCCTTTACTAGTGTTAACCATAGGATGTTGATCTGTAGTGAGAGTCATTTTAGACTAATTTTAGTAGTTTATGACGACTGCCATATTTGGTGAGCATTTTTGTTTTTTACGTTCAAGTTTTTCCGTTGTATTAGGTTTTAGATGCTTGATCAAGTGTAACTTGATTTTTGAGCAGCACATTCTTTAATTCCTGTGTTGGAAAAGTTTTCGAGTTCATTGTTATATGCTCGTACAATGTTGTTATGATTAACGTTGGAATTATTGAATAATTAAGTCCATAGTTCTTGTAAGAATTGTATCTTCTCTTGTCCTGATTTTATCGATTCTGAGCTAATTCTTTTGGTCAATTCTTTTACCAATACCAGGTCAGGTAAGAGGATTGCTTAATAATGCTTGTAATGGGAAGGAACTCATACATCCTCTTGTTGCTTCTTCTCATTTTCCTCTAGCAATTAGAACCGCGTCTTCTTAGTGGTAAAGATAAAGATGAGAATGTTGAGATACATGTAAAGCAAAATTAGGAATGAAGTGTTACGAGAAAAAGTGAGGGGTGGATATGTTAGGAGACTATCTATGAACGTTTCTGTTGAAAAATGTGAAGGTGTAGAGGTAAATATTTCGTAAGAAGCGTTTTAGACGATTTAAAATGAGTTTGATGGAGACAATAAAACGAGATTTTGCATGTAGGAATCTAACAAAGTATAAGCGTTGTTAGATTCATATAGGTGATTTCACCTAGTAAAATCATAGAATTTTCCCTTGCTGATATTTTTTGACAAAATTAGAGGGAGGCATTGGAGATGGAAAAGGAGATGGGGATGAACATGGGATAATGAAAAGACGATTGTGGACAACTATGCAAGATATAGGAGATGGAGAAGTTTTAGTCTCATTATTGTTGCATATGTTGTTTGTTTCATAATAGAGTTGAATGGCAATGGTAGATCTATATAAGTTATCATATTGTAAAGACTCAATTTAATTTGGTTTATGCTCTTATTTCACACAAGAGAGGGATGATAAGGTGATACGCGTTTCTTGAGAGCCAATGTTGTAAACTTATTGGCTTATTATAATGCACTAGAGGTTCTTGTACTTGCCAATATATGCTTTAGATATGTTCTTGAATAACCTTAACATCGACAGCTCCAGCTCTTGGTGTGCTGACCATGTGCTAGACAAATAGATAGATCTCATCGTGTAAATAAGATATATGATAACTCCAAGTTATAGCCGAGGAGCGGAGCGTTTGCGGTGTGAGTAGGAGATTTATTCATGTGTTGGGTTTGAATTAGTCAGAAAATTAATTTCTTTAGAGTTAGTTATTAGAAGACTTGAGCCTGATTAACATGGTCTATACGTCTTTTTGATGAGATCATGTGTTCTGAGATGTAACACCCCTAATGAAAATTAGACGGTATCCTCGAGTACAACAATAATTTTTTTAATTTTTTTGTATGAGAAGTATAACAATGAGCAATTAGGCAAGGTTTCATATGAAAGGGGAAAAGAAATAGAAAAAGAAAAACAAGGGTGGGGTTAATGATCCTAAGTTAGTTCGCAATCACCCGAATCAAACATGGGCTAAAATGCTTTTAACTGTACTTGATTTGAAATTGAGGTTAAAAAAGTACTCGGACTCAAAATATTTTAGTTTGATAGTAATCCACTTGTGATATTGAATTGAGCTGAAAAAATGATAGCGGTTTAGGTGGATTAGGGATTCAAGCCGGTGGTCTTGCACGCGAGCCGAATGACGTGGATGCGATGAGTCGAGGGTTAGCCTCCCGCTTGAACGATTTCTTGGAGTCTAAGGAAGATCTTTTATTGATGACCTTTCACTTAGTCCTAAGAGAAGGATAAATTGTCTTTCGTCACTAGCCATTGCTCTAGATGGTTGGGATTCATAACTGTAAGTGAAACTTGTACCTTATATGACTCTTCTAAAGATTCAAAACTTGGTTTGTTACGAACAAGATTCAATCAAAGTTTTTAAGAAAATAAACCAACAAATCCACTTAACCATTTGACTAAAAAAAATGCATTTAGAATCTTCTTTTTTAGTAGAGACTATAACATACAATTTTAAAAAATAGAGAAATAGCATTTTTTTTCATAGGAAGTTAACCAATTCCTCATATTAAAAATGCACATAAATACGATTTTTTTCGAAATAAATTCCGTAGTACAACCATAACGATCATATACTGCCCACGAAACCTACCCCCACCATGGCAAAAGGAAAAACAGAAAAAGAGTGTCAATATGATTTTTGGCATTAATCTTAGTCGTTGCAGGCCCTCCTCATGGAGGAGGACCCAAAACTTCTGTCTAAAGGACCTATGGCTAGTCTCGTTCACCTTGACTGTGAACGTAGCAAAGATTTCAGAGGTGGTAAGAAGGCCAAAACCGTCATCTCTCCAACGCAGCAGGTACCTTCATCTACGCCTATGGAGGACAACAGCAACTCCCACGACGGCAAAGGAACATCATCTCCACCGACGCAGTACGTACCTTCAGGTCCTATGGATGACAGTAGCAACTCTCACGGCGGCGAAAGACCTTCCCCACAACCGCTAAACTGGAAAGGTCTTTTTGGTAAGAAATCTGATTATATGGCATCTGAGGATGGTTTGGGGTTGATGTCCCCGACTTTGATGATGCTGGTTCGGATTGTGACGGTGAATGCTCCGACGATGATGAAGGGAAAGATGCAGTAGCACCCCACCTTTTTCTGTCACAAGAGGAAAAAAATGAGATGCGTAACCCATGGCAAAATGCTCTAATCATCAAATTGATAGGGAAAATGATGGGTTTTCATTTTTTAGCCTCTCGCCTCAGCAAACTTTGGTATGTTCAAGGGAGGTTTAGTTTGGTCGATGTGGGATTTGGTTTCTTTGTTGTCAGATTCTCATCTATCTCAGACTATGAACACGTTCTCACTGGCGGTCCGTGGATGCTTATGGACCATTATTTGACAGTACGTCAATGGGAACCTTATTTTTGCCCAGAAATTGCAAACGCCACCACCACAATGTCAATTTGGGTTCGCTTTTCGGGAGTTCCACAAGGTAAACATTCTAACCAAAATGGGAAATTTAATTGGAAAAACTCTAAAAGTTGATAAATTGACAGGTGATCTGTAACGCCCCGATCCTTCACAAGACCGGAGGCTCTAATAACCATGCTATTCTCAACTCAATTCCAACCCGGTCACAAAATTTTGAGAAAACGGATGGAGTTTTCCCTATTTGTAGGACGAACAGTTTACCTGCACACAACATATAAATGGACCAGTATCGTATCCAAACATATACAACTCCTCAAGGCTATCTGACCCTTGGTTCTCAACAAAAATCTCTCAAATAAATATACAATTCCAAACTCCAAAACTATTCTAACTCTTACCTCTAAATTAGCTACAAACATGCTTTGAATTTTAACTATACTATCATATTTCATAAACTATGATTAGATCTAATTAACTTGAATTACATTCCTTTATACACAGATTACATATAACTCATCGAAAGAATATATTTACAGCATTTTACAATCCACGCCACATAATACATTATACATCATTTCAAGCACGATCTATCATGAAACACGAACTTCACTTTCTTTGGCTATAACCTGAAAGATTCATAATTGAGGAGTGATTATACAATTAATGTATACCCAGTAAGGGAGAAGAGCAATATACGGAAAACATTTATACAGGATTCGTGCAATGCAACAATTGAACATAGAAGTAGTAGATAAGCAATAAGCAATAAACGATAGGAAGCAATTAAATACCACACTTTAAAAAGGATACAATCAATAACCCTTATCACTTCAATTCTTCAATCCACGAACACGATCCACGAACCACGATCTCGATCAAGATAAGCCGGCATAACCCCAAACACTCCAGTGGGTGTACTCCGGATGTACCCCGAATTCTACGACCCAACTCCCCTTAACAATCTCCGGACCAGACGAGAGAGGGACTGGGAACCATCGTAGCCGAGGTATACCGGCAAGCTCGATGCCACCCAACTTCCCCGACTCTACCATGCCCAAATAGTTGTACAACCACAATGCAATGCACTCAAGATGATAACAAATAAGATAACCGAATAATCACATAACCGAGGGACAACAAGTAGGTTGCCCTCACACACAATATAGAATCATTAGGCACATATTACTTAACAATTGTACTAAATATGATCTATTGAACAAGAAAATAAACCATTATGCACATAAGGATGAAGACTCCCTCACCTTTTAAAACCAAACCTGTGAGAATTAGCCAAAAATTTATTCAATATTCTTCAAATGTACCATTCCTTCAATTAGCATCACACAACTATCAATATATTTCATTGTTTAGCATGCATTCAACTCATTACTCAATCAATACACAACTTAAGTGATTACATATGCAACATTTCTTAAGTGCCAAGTATTACATGAAGACAATAATATAATAAATACATATACATTAACTAGCAATGACAATTTATTTAGAAGAAACACTATATAACATTTAACTAATAAGTTATATAAGCATAACTTCACACCTATAATACAATTAATAAGTAGTATGAACAAGTTATAGGCATATTCGCTCAATCTCTAATAAAGTAAACATATAGTTCAATTTACGAACTTCCGAAAGGAAATAACATTCTACGTAACTACATTTAAGCTCTTAACTAATCAATTGAAAGTCAATTACTCGTAACTATCTCAACTTTTTAAACTAACCTCTTTTAGTTCAAATTCATACTCATACAAATGAAACTCAAGCAAACTCCAAACCAACCATTTAATAGATATTAAATGAGTATGAAAAGTAGCATTGCAACACAGTTACAATATTAATCCTAACTTTAGCCCATTTTCCGTTAATTTACCAACACAATTTAGCTTCCAGTCGAAACACAAAGTGCAATTTTCACAAACTAACTATCCTACATCTCTAAGAACGCTAATAGACACCTATTAAAGCCTTAAAATCCTGCTTTTGACACAGAAATTCGGAAAGGCCCCGAGTCACTTTGAACTACAGCTACCCAAACCGCCCCTCAATTTAATGCCATAATAGCACCAAAAGTACTTCCACGCATTACTAAGACTATAACTCCAATCAAAACGTGAAAAATCAACACTTGGTCAAACGACCCCTTCAACTCAAGACCTAATTCAAAGCACATACCAATTACAAGTTCCCTAATTCATAACCCAACTATATTATACTTCTAAATACACATTATGACATCATTCAAAACCATGAAACCACACTTTAAATTGCAATTACCTCAAAAGTCCCGAAATTTCTCTTTATGCATTTACACTACAAGTCCCCTAACCGGAGTTCAATTAAGCGAAACAAATGCATTTCTAGTACTTCCATACCTATTAAACACTAGCTATGATGCTCAAACGTGCCCGGATTCACATTTACCCCAAAACCCCTTTGTAAAACGGGTTATTTTTAGCTAATTTCAAGCAACTACTCAAGCAAAACTCATTCTAATCTCACATAAGTATTTTTCTATGTCCAATAGCACTATAGGAACCAATAGATAGCATAGTTACAAGCCTAGGATCAACATTGCACAAAAATCCTCAAAATTACTATTTATCGTCGTCTTTAATTCATCAATCACCATTTTCAACCATTCAAAAAACTAACTAATTACAAAAGGTTGCTCTACATACATATTTAAGTATATTTGAAGCAATAATAACAAGAAACAAAACATTTATCAACATTTGTAAATTTTGACATAAACTAAAATTTAACCAAAATACAATTTTAAAGAAAATCCTCACCACACAAGGCAATAGCAAGCAAAGAAGAAGCTTTTGGATGATTTGGAATCAACTCTACAAGCTTGGAAGATCAAATTAAGCAATTTTTAAAGAAAATTTACTATTCTCGTAACTCTTATTTTTTTGCTGATTTTGAACCCTTTTTGGATAAATTTTGCATTTTTAAGCATTTTTTTGGCCTTTTATATATTATGTAGAAAAGTCAACAAGTCAAAGGATGAGTTATGTTGGTGGATTTTCACTATTTGACTTAAAAACGTTACTTTTTTCTCGCAAAATGTCTATTTTAAACTTTTCAATTTGTTTCTAAATTAATTTTACAAAGTCATGGATCAATAAATAATAGTAGACTAAAATATTTAGAAGACTAGTTTTACAATTTAGAAGAAAAAGTCAATAAATAAAATTTAAAAGTCCTTTAAATGCAATTTAGTTGGTTACAATTCAAACGATAGAGAAATAATTTTGTATCTCACTCTTTTCTAGAGGCTATGCACAAAATAATATTTTTCTCATGCCTCATATAAGTCACGTAACATGGGAAAAAAAATTTAAAAAGGGAAAAAATTTTACGGTCGAAACGCTTATGAATAATAACTTTTGAAAAATAGTCTTTTTAGTGAAAAATGCACAATTTTCTTTAAAAAATTTTGTGAAAATAATAGAAATGCACATTTATTTATTTACTAAAATAATTAAACTCAAAATTTAATATTAAAACTTAACTAAACATGTAATTGCATATAAAAGACAACTAAATACTTAATTGCACATTTATGTCAAATAAACATTTAAACAAGTAAATGCACAAAATATATGCAAATAAGTGATGTATGCACGCTCTAGGTCTTGGGCGTCACATGATCACTCTAGAGGAAGATTTGCTAGAGTTGCGGTTCAGGTTGACCTTGTTAAACCACTGATGTCCAGGATTCATATTAAGGATGACTACTATCAACGAATTAAATACGAAGGGATCCATTTGATTTGTTTCAACTGTGGATTATATGGTCATAAGAAAGATCACTGCCTAAAAAATAATCCTCAACAAGATGGTGCTAGTGGAGATAAGGGGAAAACTATGGAAAATTTTCAAGGAAAATTGCAGCAATCTACCAAGACCCCAGTTAATTGGGATCCAATGGTTGACTTTGGCGAATGGATGATGGTTCAACGCAAGACTTCGAGACCAATGCGACAAAGTGGTCAGAAGAATTCTGAAATAGAGAGGGCTAACTCATCTGATCAAAACTGAGAAAACAGAGCTCCTTCAAAGAAGCCAATCAACAACAACTACTCTATACCAAACGCAGCTTTGGGGTCAAGATTTAATATCTTTAACGGGAGTCAAGATATGGATGGTAGAGGAAATCAGGAAGATTTGGGCACAAAAGGAAGTTTTCAGTTTTCAGTTTTCAGCCGGGAATGAGAAAAGAGGTAAATCAGACAAATCCTTTGTTAGCAAAAGTAGAGAAAGTGGGAGACACCAAAAGAACAAAGCAAGAACTTATAAGGAATATTTTACTAATGCTAATTGTGTGAATGATTGTGATGTTGTCACTGGTCCTAGTGCCGCATGTCATAACAATAAGAAAAAAGAATCAAAGGAAACGACAGCGGCTGAAAATAGCAATAGTAAATCTGATGAGGAAAGTCAACATTTGATTGTGTATGATCTTTCCTTTGAGCACCGAAAATCATTTGGAGTGACACATGGGGATAATAGAATTGTTGATGGCAAATGAGAGGACTCCTCTATTATTGTTCAACCAATGCATCAGGATCATCCATCTTCACTTGAAGTTCATAATACTGATGCTCTTTCACCTCAATTACATGGACGACCGCCGGATAATCTCCCTTCTCAGTTGGATTGTCCTATGGAGGAGGCCATTGGTTTTGGTATAGAAAAGGGCAAGGAAATAGAATTGAGTATTCCTTAGGTTGATTTGCATCCTTCTGGTGGTTCCAACCACCCTCAGCAAGATGGTTGTAAATGTCGCACAACTTTGGCAATAATCCTTCCGGGTTAGAAGGTCTTTCTATAGGTCTGAAGATTTTGGTTTGGAATTGTCGTGGAGCTGCGTGAGAGTCTTTTCGCCAGGTTCTGATTGATTTGGTGCGTCAGCATAACCTTGGATCGTGATTATTCTGGAACTGAGAATAAGTGGAGAAAGAGCTAATAAAATGATCAAGTCTCTTTGTATGTCGTACTCTTATAAAGTTGAAGCTAATGGTTTTTCGGGAGGTATTTGGATCTTATGGAATAATGACTTTGTTAATCTGGAGTTGGCTTATGCAAGGAATCAAATGATTAATGTGCTTGTCTCAATGAATGGCATTCATAAATGGCTCTTCTCGGTAGTGTATGCTAGTCCGCATGAAGCTCTGTGTACTAGCCTGTGGGAGGCCCTTAGAGAAGCATCTTCTTCACTTCACCTTCCTTGGATGGTGACTGGTGATTTCAATCAAGTTGCTCACCCAGACGACAAACAGGGTAGTGTTGGGGGTTTTTCTAGAAAGATGAAACATTTTGAGAAATAGCAGAATGATTGCAAACTCTTGGACTTGGGTTTTTTCGGGCCTCGTTTTACTTGGTCTGATTCTTGGGACTCGGGTCAAAGGATCATGGAGCGCTTGGATCGGGCTTATGCTAGCACTGAGTGGAACTTCTTATTTTCGAATACTTGTGTGCATCATCTCCCTCGCATTTGCTCAGATCATTTTCCCATTTTGGTGGATGTTTGTGGTTTGAATCAAGGAAGTTATTCCCCCCGTCCCTTTCGTTTTGAGCTTGCTTGGTGTACCCATGCTAATTTCTTTGATTTTGTAGGAAACAACTGGAAGGCTGATACTTGTAACATTAAAGAAGCTTTGGATGGCATCTCCTCTAAACTCCAAACTTGGAACAAAACAACTTTCGAAAATATTAATGCTAACAAAAGAAGACTTCTTGTTCGGATTAAAGGGATTCAAAGAAGTTTACAGATAAGATATAACTCTTCGTTGCTTAGATTGGAAGAAACCTTGAGAGAAGAGTATGAGAAAGTCTTGGTGCAAGAAGAATTGTTTTGGTTTCAAAAGTCTAGAAAATAGTGGATTTTTTCGGGTGATAGGAATACAAAATTCTATCACCTTTCTACCATTATTAGGAGGAGGAAAAATGCTATTGTCAAACTCAAAGACGACGATGGGAATTGGGTTTAGGAGGCTAGCAAGTTGAGAGATATGGCGTTTAGCTACTTCAAATCTTTGTACACAGCTACTGACCAGGTTCCCCTCTCTTTCTCTAGTGCTTGTTTTAATGATATTCATCACTTGGATTTTATTGCTCTTCGTAACCCGATTGAGGAGGATGAAATTCGTGATGCTCTCTTCCAGATAGATGCTTCTAAAGCTCTGGGTTCGGATGGCCTTTCAGCGGGATTTTTTCAGAAATGTTGGCCTACAATTAAAGATCTCATTTGCAAGATGGTTAAAGAAGCCTTTTCTTTTGGAATTATGCCTCAAGATGTGAACCAAACTTGAATCCACCTTATTCCTAAGACTAAGAACCCGAAATCTATCAAGAAATTTCGGCTATCAGTCTTATCAATGTTGTAGCGAAGTTGATTTCCAAAGTTATGGTGAACATATTTTGTCCTCTCCTCCAAGATTTGATTTCTCCTTGTTAGAGTAGTTTTATACTTGGGCGCTCGACAAGTGATGATATTATCCTTTCCCAGGAAATGATCCATGTCATGAAAAAGAAACAGGGGAAAACAGGTGTGATAGTTATCAAACTTGATCTTGAAAAGGCCTATGATAAGCTCAGTTGGGCTTTCATTAGACACTCTTCAACAGCTTCACCTCCTGGATAATTGGGTCAACCTCATCATGTGTCTCTCGAAATGGCTTTGGTTTGTCTCTTGTAGAATGGTACCCCGACGGATGCCTTCTTGCCGACGCGAGGAATTCATCAAGGGGATCCTCTTTCCCCTTATATTTTTATTCTTTGCCTTGAAAGACTTTCACAAATTATTACTCGGGATGTCAATGACAAGAATTGGAAACCAATTCGGATTTGTCATTCGGGCACCCCTATCTCCCATCTTTTCTTTGCTGATGATCTTCTTTTGTTTGCAGAGGCGTCGCCCAACCAAATGGAGAACATTTTGGACATTCTTGAGAGTTTTTGCAAGGAGTCTGGACAAACCATAAATGCAGCAAATTCATCTATCTTCGTCTCTAGAAATACTGATCAAAATCTTGTTAATTTGATGTATAGATCTTGCGGATCCCAAGCCTCGGATGACTTGGGAACTTATTTGGGTGTCCCTCTGCTTCACAAGTGGGTTTGCCAAGGTATCTACAAATATATTCTGACCAAGATGCAGACTAAACTTGCGGGGTGAAAGCAGAAAGTCTTGTCCTTCGCTGGTTGTGTTACCCTCTCAAAAGCTGTTCTTGCCGCCCTGCTAGCCTATTCTATGCAAGTGACGGCTCTCCCTGTTCAGACTTGTAAAGAGATTGATAAAATCCAACGCAATTTTATTTGGGGTTCAATTGAGGATCAGCGTCATATACATTAGTTGGCCTGGGAGTCTATCTGTTGTCCGAAGTCTGAAGAGGGTTTGGGTTTTTGTATAGCTAGAAGTACTAATGAAGCCATGCTTGCTAAGCTAGGATGAAAAATTCTTAATGAGCTGGAGTTGTTTTGGGTCAAAATTATGAAGGAGAAATATTTCTCTAATAATTTGTTATCCTACAAAGGAAAGAATGATTCCAAGGTTTGCAAAGATATAATCAAATGGAGAGTCACTTTGAAGCTGGGGATTAAATGGATTCTTTGTAATGGTCATACCACACGATTCTGGCTAGACCTTTGGGTAGGAAAAGATAGTCTGTTCAACATGGCGCTTCATTACATTCCTGAAGGGATGATACATCTTACAGTTGACCGCTTTGTGCATGAGAATGGCGATTGGAATTGGGCTATCTTCCAACACCTTCTCCCTTACCCTCTTCTTTTGCAGATTTCTAATTCGAAATGTTATCCTGAGGATTCTCGTGATGATTTTATCAGTTGGAAGCATGATGCTAATGGTTCTTTTTTCTGTGAGCACGGCAATTGTGTATTACCAAAAAACCCACTTGGAATCGGATATTAAATGGGAAGAGTTTTGGAAATTTCCTTGTCCTCAAAGAATCATAACTTTTTTGTGGCAGGCGGCCCACTAGTGAGCTGAGCAAGAAAGGTATGTTGTCTGATGCAAGTTGTGTTTGTTGTGGTGCTTCGTGTGAAGATACGGTGCATCTCCTTCGATCGTGCCCTTATGCCCGTCATATTTGGGAACATCTCCTTCCAAGTTCTCTTCGTAATGAGTTCTTCACCATGGATTGGAATGCATGGATCAATAGAAATATTCAATCTAGAGATGTTTGTTTTGGTGTTAGGTGGAAATGCATCTTCGTGGCTGCCAGTTGGGAGATTTAGAGGTTGCGTAATAATTACATCTTCAAATGAGAGATAAGGAAACCTCTTGGTGTGATTGTTAGCCAGATTATTAAGAATGCGAATGAGTATGTGCAAGCTTAGAGGACTCACGACAGCCACCAACTCCATACCAGGAGGGATATCATGATTAGATGGGAAAAGCCGGACATGGGTTATAAGTTAAATATTGGTGGTTGTGCGAAGGTCAATCCTGGTGTTATTGGGGCGGGTAGTCTCTTTCGCGATGCTGAGAGAAGATGGAAGTCGGGTTTTGGCTTCAACTTGGGCATTGCAAGCAACAATAGAGCGGAGTTGTTGGCTTTAAAGGAAAGTCTTCGCAGGGCGGAGCACCTTGGGCTTCATCATCTTTCCATTGTGACTGACTCTTATTTTATCTGTCACTTGCTTAAAAAGGGACCTGACTACAATAGCCCGTTCAAGATTACAGTGGAGAAATGTGTGGAGATTCTGGATAGGAACGGTGGTTACCGGGTTGGTCATATTTTTCGTGAAGCTAATGGATGCACTGACTGGATTGCTAACTATAGTCTTCATCAATCTCTTGGATCGTTTTTATTGGAGCAACCTTTAGATGCTCTCCGGATTCTAACTCAGAAGGATAGGACGGGTTTCAAATCTCGTCGGATTGTTCATTCATCTTAAGCTTTGCCTCCCCAACCAAAAAAAAAGAAAAAAGAAAGGACAAAAGGAAAAGGAAAAGCAAGTACTTTACAGTACAAGGTACGGTTGTTGCTTCAAAGATCCTTTATCCATTTCTAGAATATAGATTCATCATTCAAGTTATAACTTTAGTCATAAGTTCATATATTCCCTCTTAAATTCCTTTGAATATAGCAAATAACATTGTCTAATCCTATACGTAGAGCTTCAGCCTACATATCATGAACCATTCAACTTATCAAGAACATCATCGTAGACTTTCATATTTCCAATCATTGACAATATTCATTCTTTTAAGACCAGCTTCATTAATTGTTAGGCTGGTGTTTTTTTTATTTATTATAATGTAATAACCCAATTGGCAGAATTTGATTACTGAATTATTCGGCAGAGTTCGATCACTAACTAATAAATTTTTGGGTGTAACGTTGTATTCCTACACATATACCAGGTCAGTCAATGATAAAACTTCAAAACAATAAAAAATATCAAATCTACGATCTCGCAAAATCAATTTCACACTACTACCACCGGATCATATGCCCCTGGGGGCTTAGGCTGGTGATTGTTATTATTGTCAACGAAGTTCATCTACTGCTTTTTTTTTTGTGTTCGTACAAATCCATTTTTAAAGTACCCATTTGCTTGACGGTGGGTATAATCAAATGGTTTTGTTTTATAAAGTCAAATGTAGAGATTGAAATCATTTAATTCGTACCTGTTTGTTCTCTTAGGGATGAAGATATTTTCTTTTTTTTTTGCCACGAACGGAAAATCCGGGGACAACTTGGAACAAAAGTTGAAGAATTATGGCAAGCCGCGAGTTGCCGTATTAAAGTTGTTATTGTGTGATTTGAAAGTTGCGAGTTTAAATCGTGAAATATTTTGTAAAAGTACGAGGTAAGAATATAAAAAATAGATCCGAAAGTGAGTTAGGGCATCAACCTCGCAGCTCCACCGCTCTTTGGACCTTGCACATTACGGGAATTTAGTGATAAGAGTTACCTTTATGACATGCGGCGAATTGAAGGCAAGCCGCAACATTAAAGTCGTTCTCGTCTAAAGAGGAGGTTATGAGTTCAAGTAGTAAAGCATCTTGTAAAAATGTGAAGTTAGATTAAGTGCAATAAACTCTAATGTGAGTTCGACTACTCCTATGTATATAATAAGAGTTTTGTACACTGAACTATCAATGATGGTGTGCCACAAATTAGTCAAACAAGCAAAAAAAGTGACAAAGATGGTTACTATCAATTAGTGCAATTTAGTTTAATGGTGTAGAACCTAATTAGAGAATATTATTAATGAAACACGACGGAGAAGTGAAACATGCCTCGCAATCTAATGTCAAAGGCATGTGCATCACACATGAGAATAATGGAAATGAGGCATATAAGGTCAGAGAAGAGCCATGTGAGGTGACGTATAACACATTTTTATACCCTATCTCACTTGTGATCAGGTCACACGTGAAAGATGAACGAGACTGGTTTCAAGGGCCCAACTGTGATACTATGTTAAAAATCATAAGTTCCATGCTAAAACCAATTAATCAATGAGTAGCTCAAAATCTTATACGATGATCTAGAAATTTATGATTTTTCGATATTGGACAAACGTGTATTCTTACATAAATCAACAATCTGATCATGAATTTTGATCCATCACGGCTCCCATTTTGGGAGAACCATGTGGGTGCTGAGGTAATAGAGGAAGAATAATTGATTGAATTCCAGAAATCTTCAGACTTTGCAGAGACAATACAATTAAAAATTATTTTAAGACTTTCTGTACTTGCAGAGATCACATGTGAGGTTGTTGCATTAGAGAGATGTTGAAACTATATAAATGTTCACTTTGTAAAGCCAAATTAAAGTAGGTCACATTACAAATCTTCATCCACCAATCTTCTTCTTCATTCTTCTCCTCTTCTTGATCACATTATTGACTCAAGAAAAATGGCAAATAATGGCATTGTTGTAATTGCTATTATAGTAAGCTTCTGTTGTTTGCTTCTCAATGCTAATGCTTTCACAGCTTCTGGGTGGATGAAAGCTCATGCAACTTTTTATGGAGGTAGTGATGCTTCAGGAACAATGGGTAAGTATGTCAATACTTGTAATCCGTAGCTCATCCAGGATAAATACTTTTATTAGTCTTTTAATTTTAAGAAAAGTATTAATTTGGTCCCGTAACTTCTAAAATGAATATTTTCATCTTTTAAGTAACTAAAGTAGAATACTATTAGTTCTTCACCAATTTTTATCCATTTTCAACCGTTAATTTTTTGTTTGTAATTTAGCATGACATGTGCACTTCACATGAGTTTAAAAGTTAAAAATGGATGAAATTTGTTTTAGGGACTAACAGTGTCTCATTTTAGTGAATTAAAGTGTCAAAATGCTTGTTTTGACAATTGCGTAACCAGATTGTCATTTTGCCAATACTTAAGGGACCAACAAAAGTATTTATTTATTTCATTTTATTTTATTATAATGAGAGCTATAATATATGATCTGATGATGATACGATTAATATCCTTTTAGTAGGAGCTAGTTTACTTTTTATACTAAAAAATTACCTGTAAATCTAAAGATTTTTATGCGGTCAGTGAAGGTTGAAACCCCGACCCCTATTGGATCCAATCAATAAAATCTTTT
Organism: Ehretia macrophylla; assembly: GCA_037974665.1. NCBI lineage: Eukaryota > Viridiplantae > Streptophyta > Magnoliopsida > Boraginales > Ehretiaceae > Ehretia > Ehretia macrophylla. Next base: position 1,814,744 of record CM075774.1, read on the forward strand.
TGTTCTTGAACACTAACAAGTGATCACTTGGAATGCCACAGGGGGTGCTTGTGGCTATGGCAACTTGTATGCTACTGGCTATGGGACTCGAACTGCAGCATTGAGCACAGCATTGTTCAACAATGGAGCATCATGTGGGCAATGCTACAAGATCATTTGTGACTATAAAGCAGACCCTCAATGGTGCAGGAAAGGTGTGTCTGTCACCATTACTGCAACAAACTTTTGCCCACCAAATTATGCTCTTCCTAGTAACAATGGCGGATGGTGCAACCCTCCTCGCCAACATTTCGACATGGCTCAACCAGCTTGGCAGAAGATTGGTATCTACAGAGGTGGTATCATTCCTGTCATCTACCAGAGGTAAAACTTCTGCTCTACCTTTGCTCTTGTTAAATATTTAGTACAAGAAACAGCCTCTCGTAAAATGCACGGTAAACCTCCATACAATGGAGAATCTAAGATTATTGTCCTGTAAAGACTAAAAATACACAATTTAATATTCATAATATGAATAACTTTTTTCAGTCGAGAGTTAAATTTTAATTTTTGAACTTAAATATACCTAAAAATGAGTGAAAATGAGTGGTCAAGAGGATCGGCTCAATGTGAGGGATCCGAAAATTTGTATTTTTGGAGAAATCCTAGTTGTAATCCAGTATACCACTCAGAGTGAGAAAAATGAGTATTATGTAATTTCTTGAGTAATAGAGTAATTACTCCGTAGACTTAGCCTAATTACTACTTGAGGGCCTGAGGCCAAAATACGTTAAAAATATATTTTGTCTTCGCATTAGTATGCACAATTTATCCCAACAAAAAATATATGTATTTTCAAAAAATACAACTCTAATTCACTTTTTAATAACTTTATATTGGGGTCAGTGAGTGTTACAACCTCCACCGACACATGAATGACTCTACCATTAGCTCCATAGACTAAACTATAGTAGATCTTGTTCTTTTCTAATCTCGCACATAACAAGAGTCTCATATACTAAATTTCCCTTTTAGAACTGATAAGTTTTTTTACAATTTTGGTATGCTGCAGGGTTCCATGTGTAAAGAAGGGTGGAGTTAGATTCACAATTAATGGTAGAGATTACTTTGAACTCGTTGTGATTAGCAATGTGGCAGGGGCAGGATCTATTCAATCAGTCCAAGTCAAAGGCTCAAAAACTAACTGGATGACCATGTCTAGAAACTGGGGAGCCAATTGGCAATCAAACGGTTACCTCAATGGCCAATCAATGTCCTTCAAGGTCACCACCACTGATGGTGTAACCAAAACATTCCTAAACGTTGTTCCATCAAGCTGGAAATTTGGCCAGACATTTGCAAGTAAAATTAATTTTTAAGTCAAGAAAGATCGGGCTCGGAGTTCTGGGTTTGGAGCGTTTCTCAGGCAGTGGCGTGCTGACTATTTTACCGGAGCAGCCCGCCAAATCTTTTGGCTTATAGATGGTTGAGATGTGGCTCGAACTTACGACTTCAATTTCATAATTAGTTCGACTAAAATGTTTGACTCTGTATGTAGACATTATTTTCGACATTTTTTCACTCTTTAAAATACAAGTTAATAAAAAGCGTGAATAAATCAATGCTTCAACATATATATATATATATATTTCTTTTGTGTGCCTTATATGCTTGTAATATGGACATTTTCTTTATAATATACACTTTCTGATTGCTTCTCTTAGTTTGTTTTCTTAGTCATCTATGGCATGAAGATTATTAAATTTATTCGACATTGAAGGACAAAAGCTGAAAGTCAAAGGATGGAATGTTCGAAACTTATGGTTGATAAGGTTGAAAATTATGTTACTGTTATGATGTTATGAAGAACGAGGTTTAGGCCACTAATTATTTGATTTAACAGTAATAAAGTGATAATCACTTTACTACTGGTGGACAAGCAATTAATGATTTAGATATTTCACGTAATGTAATGAAACAATTAGTGTTTTGAGAGATCCAATTTCTTGATCATCTCACACGAGTAACTTAGTTCAAGTTATTATTACATTGTTGATGTAATCGTCTAGACCTTCCTTCAAATAAAAAATAAGCAAATTAATCAACGGCTCATAAATAAGGTACTTAATAATTTTATGGCCGGGTTAAGTTTGTCCTCTTTGTTGTCCCATTAGTTTTGGATGAAAAAAACTAATAATATCATTTGTCCCAAAAATGAACGGATTATGAGTAGAATATGAAATTATAAGAGATTTAAGAGCAAGAGGGATCCAAAAGCACAAGTAGATCAAAAAGAAAGATAACGAGTATTTCTATATATTACTTCTATGATATTTTAACCGTTTTCTGTATGTATGAATTCTTACTAGATGAAAAAAGGGAATTCAACATTCAAGACTGCAAAACAATTTTTGCATTAGAATCCAAGATATTAGGTGCGATACGTGTATTGTGAAGTGAAGAGGTGTGCAAATTAACTTGTGAATTAATTATAACTTGGGACAACGTCTCAATGAATGCATCATTACAATGATTCCAACGGCGCTACTCACTCACGTAGAAAAAGAAGGGGCAATCAGACCCCTAAGCTAGTGAGAAGGTAGCGTGTGAGCGTGTCCATGCTGTTTTTCTTTGTTGATATATTGTATTAGTTTTCCCTTAAAATCTAGAAAAAAAAAAATAAGAAGAAGAAATTCAACATTCAATATAACAATCTTTATCATACAAAGAGAGGTGAAACATTACACTGAGTGACAAATTTAATTTTTTTTTTCTTTTTGGCGGACAAAAGAGAACATAAACTCAAGAAAGGGAAGGCAAAGATGCCCATAATACAAACCAGACAGATTCATAGGACGACATGGTAAACGACACCTAAGAATTTGGACCTTGAAATTGAAATCTTGGGTTAGTTTAAATTATTCGATTAGTCTCTCACATTGTTGATGAGATTCACACGTGTGAGTTCTACTAATATATTAAAAACTTATCTCAATTTGAACTGACGGAAGAGTTTCTCGATTATTTAAAGAGTTGATGATTTGCCAGCAATATCAATGACAAAACGATACTTAACATCATTGTTTGCTAGCCGATGAAGGGCTTCGTTAATTTTGTCCGGCATGACGAGTTCTATATCACACGTAATATTGTGTTCTCCGCACAAGTCCATCATCTCTTGTGTCTCTTTCATACTCCCTGTCATGCTTCCCTTCACAGCTCTCTTGCCTGCAATATAAATATTTGTTTTTGTTTAAATTTATAATTCGTATAATCGTGACACTCTGTCTCACATCAAATTTATATGATATGCATTTAATTTATAATAATTTTAGTTCTCCACTACTGTCAATACGAATTTAATTATTTTGGATCAATTGATTAAACTCAATACGATAATAAGTTAGTAGTTGAATGTAGATCGTTATATATAGTATTTAAGCAAGCTAGTTACTAGATAAAAGTGTGACCAACCCACTGACTGGTGGTCATAAACTGTGGTTTTGTTCTATCTGACGCAATGAGAATATCACGTATTTAAGAGGAGGAGTTTATAATACACTGTCTTTCGTTAGTTCTATAAGATATTTGTTCAATTTATAATAATTTAAATTTTCTATTATTTTTATTACATGTTTAAATATTTTGATTTAATTAATTAGTTTTAATGTGATGATAGGCTAGTAAAATAATGAAAATGGATCTTACCAAATATTAAAGGAAATGACGGCAGCTCCATTGGCTTGTCTGGTGCGCCCACAACCACCAACGTTCCATTTACTTTGAGTAGGTCCAAGATTGGCCCAAGTGAATGCTTGGCTGAGACTGTGTCCAAAATAAAATCTAGACTCCTTGTCTTTGCCTGCGATAAAAAAGTGATGAGACGTCCGGACATTTTCAAGATTGTTATTTTTTAGTAGTACTATGTTGATTGTAATTTTTACAAAATTGTAATTAATCAGTATTCAATTCTTTTAAACTAACCCATGCACGTTGTTAGGGAAAAGTGTAAAAAAATTTCGTTGAATTTGCATGTTAAACTTTGCGGTACCCTAATAATCTACTAACCCTATCTAATGCTTAATGATTTATAAGAATGTACTACTATAATATTTTAACTCTTTTGCAACACTTTAATGAATATCTTGGTTTTTTTTTCAATACATTAATTGAAAAATGAAAAAACTGTTATAATAGATAACTTATTTCAATGGTGTTTTAACTATTGTATTAAATAAAACTTTTTGCAACTATAATTAACATTTTTTTATCACTTTCTGTTAAATTTCTCATGAGATTACTTTTTCGCAATAGTTTTAAAAATAAAATTTCATTGCAGAGATTTTTTAAACTATTGCTTATTATTTATAAAAAAAAAACTAATGTAGTAAAGAATTTACAACATGACCATATGCAACGACACTATATATAATGATTAAAGTCATTTATAACAGTTTTAGTTGATGCAACAGATAAAAAATATGAAATATACCTCTAATAATTTATAAGAATGTGACTCACTGTTTCATATGGCTCGTGATGATAAGCGATTTTTCTCCGTAAAATATAATAGTACTAATTACTAAACTCAAGTACTTGGGTATATATGGTGTAACAAACCTGCATTTGCTTGGCATCTGTGCTTAATATGAAATCATTAGCACCCAATCGGTGTTTTGCCTCTTTTTCTTTAGATGGGGATGTGCTAATGACAGAGACATGGTGACCAAATGCTCTCCCAAATTTGATAGCCACATGACCAAGTCCTCCTAGACCAACTACTCCTATTCTTTTTCCTCGTACATCCGTCAAACCATTGTCCTTCATTGGGCAGTACACTGTTACCCCAGCACACAATAGTGGTGCTGCAGCATCCATGGCTAGGTTGTCTGGTATGTGCACCACATACCTTCAATACAAAGATTATCAACATGAGGAGGAACAAATTTAGATTAATTCAGTACTGATAGGAATGAACAAAAAAGTAAAATTAATTTGTAGGTGCAGATCTAAATTTTTGTTTAGTGAAAGCAGAAAAATACAATAATTTTTTCGATGGGGGTCGTCTTAAAAATACAACCGTACGTAAATCACTTCGTGATTGGTTTGCTCTCGGGGTGAATAGGGGCTACAGTTTATATATGTTAGCCTGTAAATATATCTACTCATACATCTTTTTGAAGGAAAGTCTTGACACAATAGTAAAGTTGTCGCTACATACAAAGGCAAATGTATATGAAGGATAATGAAAGTTACAATCGCCATTGGCAGTTAATTTTTTTTTTTTTTTGATATAAAGGTATTTTTAGTTTGAAAAATTAATTAATCCCATTAAAAAAATGTATAGAAATGTTAAATGGCATTATATAGCCCCTTTTTTTTTGGGGGGGGGGGTGTCCAATCTAAATCCACTCCGGGTTGTATGGCTTGGTGATCTTCCGAACTAAAGAATTAGATTCTTGCAAAAGTGAAAGATAAGATTGCGTATAATAGAACTCTAGTGAGACTAAAAAACCGATACTTCCTATGATTGTATATAACAGGAGCTTTGTGCATGTATTACCCGTTTAATCGTTGTACATGTAATTTAATAGTTTTGTGAAATGGAAAACATATTACCTGTGATCAGCTACCAGCATCTTAGAGTAGCCACCATAGGTGATGCTACCATCCCAGAAAATACCATTGTACGTAAACTGTATCTGATCACAATAATTCTCCTGCGAGGTCTTGCAGAACTCACACTCCAAGCACGATGCTGTCAAGCACCCTACACCTACTCTATCCCCTATCTTGAAGTTGGTCACATTGCTGCCCACCTTTGTTATAATCCCAGTAATTTCATGCCTGGAATTGAAATGGTAAGAAAAAAATGAACCCGAGCTAAATCAAATCAGGTGTTATTCCACTGAAATTGGTAATCGCGAAAGAAATAAACAAATAAGTCGAAGAATTACCCGGGAACAACAGGATACATGGTGATACCCCAATCATTCCTGATATGGTGGAGATCAGTGTGACACATTCCACAGTATAAGATCTCGATTGTCACGTCATTGATGCCATTTTCTCTAGTAACAATCGCAGTAATTAGCTCATAAGTATATATGTTTTATGTCAAAACAATGGTATGCATGCTAAAAACAATACATTGAATGTTACAATTTGTTAAAAAACATGGAGTTTTATTCTAAAATTAATTAGTATAAGAGGAGTATCTCAGGATTCTCCTCACATATGACTTGATTTTTTAAAAGAAAATAAGTAACACGTGGATGAATAAATATGACAAGAATTCTTCAATACCTTCGCTTGAAGATGTGAGGAGTAATCTTGCCAGAAGAGTCATGAGCTGCCCAGCCTGCAACAGTTTGTGTGTGGTTTGGAGTTGTTTGGGCCATCACACACGTACACACACACACACGTACACACACACAGAGACAGACACACACACACAGAGATGTGGGCTTGAGGAATGAGGATTCTTAGGTGGGTATGGGCAGTGTGTATTTAAGCTAGTGCAGTATGTCTTAATATATGTGTCTTTTCCAGGAAATGATCATCAATTCATCTCGCGACAGAGTCGTTGGTAGGTCTAAATTTATTATTCTTCACCTTTTTTTTTTTGTGCTAATTATTATTCTTCACCTTATTTATATAGAGATTGCAACTATCTAATTAATTGCTACCACACTATTTGTGTAGGGCTGGTCCAGGGATCCTGACCAACTGTCGGTATCGAAAATGGGTAAATTCTTGGTTAGAAATGTTAGATTACCTATTTTTCACGTATGCTTGGAGTTTTTAAAAAATGCTTCAATTTGACAGCTGAATAAATTAGTTGTGAGGGTGTATATAGTTCCCACATTATGTAGGGTCTACCAATTATCTCATAATACTTATATAATTTTTTATTTTTTCAGTGGGGACTAATTGAATTTTTTCAAAAAAAATTAAAATTAAAATTTAAAAAGATTTTGGAACTAGTGAAAGTTGCAGTCCCCACTATTTCTAATGTGATTCCACCCACGGCCCCATAGCCGGATGATGTTCTTTACTACACCATTGATAATAGATTTCTCATAAAATTATAAGGTATGCACGAGTATAAAAAATAAAAAAATAAAAAATCTTTAAAATTATGAGATTATATTTTAAAATCAAGTAATACTAGAAGGACTAACCGAAAAGTTATATGGTGGTCTTACAAATTTAATTTTTCATTAACACTTTGTGGTATACACACAAATATATATATACACATATCTAACATGTTAGTTTGTTAAGGGTATCTCCAATGGTGGAGATTATTCACAAAAACTTATCATTTTTTGTTATTTTAGAGACTCGTGTCTCTAAATTTAGAGCTAAAATAGATAGGGTCTACTATTTTTATCAACTTTTACACTAAAATAGAGACCCAATTTATTTTTTTGGCTCTAAATTTAGAGATCCAAAAAGTGATTGGGTCTCTATTTTGACCAAAAAGTTGATAAAAATGGTAGGCCCCATCTATTTTGATTCTAAATTTAAAGACCCAAAATTTTAAAATAACCAATAATAATAAATTTTTGTAAATAATCTCCACTATTGAAAATACCCCGAACTATCTCTACGTACCCTTAGTTTGTAAGTATCAAGGTTAGTTACACTTCTGTAGTCTTTCTTTATAATTTTAACTTTTGACTTACTACTAATTGTCTTCTTCTCTGAAACTTGTCCTTCTTTTCTTGTGACATTGTTTTGACCTATTATTATCGAGTTTATGTCAAGTTGGTTGGTTAAGTGCCACACTATGTTTTTCTAGTCTTGGTCAAGATTGACTCCATTTGTTTTGCACCTAAACTTCTGCGTTTCTCCATTGCAATTTCTTCCTCTTTGTTTTTGCCATTAATTATTATAAAGAATAATTTGTTTATGTCTCGGTTGATGATGTTTCACACCTCCTTTGTATGATAAAAATTCATTTATTAAATATCAAATATTTTATTTGAGATTCAAAAATAGTCTAATGATAGGTTATTTACTCTCCCTACCAGTTAAGAGACCATAGTTCGAATCTCATAGTAGTAAGGGTGAGGGTAAAAAAAATATATCAAATATCTTATTTATATAGTAAGAATTCTAATCTGTGGAGAAGAATAAAGTATCACCCGAGTGATATATTGTAATACTATTATTTGATCAATATTGTCTTTACTGATTTCAACGTGAAGGAACACACTCTATTAATCCATTTCGATCAACTTAGAAGGATTCACGCTGGAACAGTATTTTTATTCTATTTTATCCACTCTTCTGATTATGTTTAACAAGTAATTAGAAACTCATTAAAACTAATAGGGTAATTAAAATAAATAAAATTAAAAATTCATTCACTGGGCGATTTGAAACGAGGAGAAAAAAAATTAGTGTGTAATTTGAAATTTCGTACAAATTTAGTAGCTTATAGTGTAATTTATCCTTTTAAAATCAACCCAATTGCCTGTCTCCATCTATTTTGTCCTTCATAAAATAAACTTTTAACTATGATTATTATAATCGTGTTCGCATATAATTGTTTATGGCTTTTATCACATGAAAGCCTTCCTGGAAAGTGTAACATCACCATGTAAAGCTATACACTTTCTTTTTTTTCTTTTGGATCGAAATGATTGGGCAAGTAACTTGAAAATTCTTGAAGTAGGAGCGGATTCAGAAATTTTTCTTGACGGAGATTAAATAACATAATTTTATATAATTTTTTAATTATATGAGTATATTTTTTTTAGTAGAGACTAATTAATTTTTTAATTAAAAATACATAAATATTTATTTTTTTCTATAAAAAAAGGAATTTTTAGCGTTTCTTCCGCCACTGTGTTGAAGTAATCTTTCTAAATAATAATGTCTTTTGTAGAAAACAAGTTCACAACTAAAGGCAAAAGCAGAATGAATAGCGATAGTTCGTTGTATGAACTACTGAGAACGTTGCTTCATGGAATATCAGTCGACATTTTAAGGAAATTATGTAGGAATTTCTTCTTGGAATCTACATTTGATATTGCAAGTGACTATTAGTATCTATCTAATTGACTACTTTATCCTAGCGTGAGCATAAATCATCTAATTTCTATCCACTTTCTTGGAAATTTGTAAAGGATGTAATATAGAAAAGTAGGCAATATGTTATGAAGGCTTGAGTAGAGTGATCAAGTAATGGTTCGTTATGATTAAAAGATTCAAGTTTAAATTCGTGCATATTATAAATGTTATCTGTTCTCGATGAACCTGGAGTATGCGTTAGGATGCGCCTCTACACCATGAATCTTATACTTTTGAAATGGATCTAATGTAGTTTTGTCTAAGATGAATTTTTTGTCATTGAAAGAAGAAAAAAAAAAAAGTAGACAAGATGGAACAATTCTATTTCCCTCCCATTATTTATTCTAAAATTTTCGGATCCTCCCGTAATTAAAGTTTTATTCAAACATTTTAATATACATTTCAGCCATTCATTTTACTCTACAAATACCTTTCCTTCCCATTTTTGTAATTTAAAAAATTAAATGAATGGATAGAATGTAATATTAAAATATTAGAATAAATTATTAGTTAGAAGATGATTCTAAACTATAATTTTTTTCTAAGCAATTAGGATAAATTATTAGTTATGAGAGGATCCTAAACTATAACTTTCCTCTAACAAGGCAAGAAAAAGAATTGCTATCCCTCCCATTCCCTTTCATGCCTTTCCATCTCTCCTAGTCAAACATATCATAAAAGTAGATATCTCGTGTTGTGATGTTCGTGTTAGTGTGAAGTATGATATGAATGTAATGTTTCGTGTTAGTGTGAGACATGAGTGTTATGTATCGAAATAATAACTCTAATTAATTATTTTAAATAAGTAAATTTGAACTTTAAAAAATTTATCCTTAAACTTATAATACTAACATGTATAGAATTCTCAAAATTTAAACTTGGAACGTGATAGTATCCTACTAATTTAGAATTCTCAAAATTTTAAACCTGAACGTAATAGTATTTTATTAATTTAAAATTCTCAAAATTTTAAACTTGAAACGTCACCGTATCCCATTATCTGTAAACGTCCTCGAAGGCTGTAGACGGGACGACAGAGAAACATTATTCATATTCCTTTTTCTCATTTTGTCTTACTAGGTAGCCAACGTTGATCTTGAATAGGTGTGAAAACCTCAAACGAATTTTCCCGTTTATATTTTGTGAACACGAGACTTTGACTTCAAGTATACCAAACAAGAGTTTAACTGCACATGCACTACAAGTTACACATTATAAGATGCAAATAATAGTTCTTAGAAGCCTTTGGAGCACGCTTCAGTGGTAGTAGAGTGAAATTATTTTTACGAGATTATTGATTTGACACTTCTCACTATTTTGAAATTCCGCTCTTAACTGACTTGATATATGTGTAAGGGCACACCACTGTACTCGGTGGATTCCGGTAATCGGATTTCACCAACTAGGTTCCCTCGTCATCTAATAAAATAATAATAATAATAGTTCTTAGAAGCTAATGATAATGTGTTCAAGATTGTTGTGTCTCTTGCATGATTGTCTAACAACTTTATCAACTAAACAATGGAACATGTAGAGGGATTAGAAGTAGTAACGAATTAATCAAAAGTGATAAATTTGTTTAATACATAAGCCTCTTTAGAAATATGGGTGAGTACCATACAAACAAAGGGGGTTGGACTTTAAGTCAAGAGGCTAGCAAGCATCTCACCTTCGTCTTGATTGATAGATACAATTTAGGAGTTGGTAGAATGCTTGAAGTATAGGCGTGATATAGTACTTAATCACTTGTCAAATTCAAATTAGCCATGAAGCTAGTTTCACTAGGCCTCATGCCTGAAAAACTAGGATGATGTCTCTTTCAAATGGAATCTATATTTGAGAATTTGTTATTTTTGTTTGAATGTGAAGAATTTTTAGATAGAGTTTTGTCATTCAAATAAAAAGGAAAGGTATATTATAAAGGAAATGGACTAAGCACAGTCTAAAGCCTTGTGGGCTGCAACCCCCCAGCTGTTGAGGCCTATGTCTGAGTGAGCTTCACAAGCCCAACCCAACATTAAGGTCCAATAATATCATGTGACTATCCCAACTACAAAAGCTCAGAACTGAATTTTAACAGTGGACCAAAAGGTGTCTTGGCCCATATCAAATTAGTCTTTCCACAAGTCTGTCATCTATTTGATGGGCCTATAAGTTCTGTTTCAAAGTCCATAAGCCCAAGTTTCTCACTACATACGAAGTCGCGAGAAAAGTGCACACCTAGAATGATGATGTGGTACACCAAGAAGTAGGGGCGGAGCCACAATAGGGCTAACAGGAGTTGCAGTTTTCACTGGTCCAGAAAAACATTAAAAATTTTATGTATTTTTCACAAAAAATTTAAATATCTATGTATTTTTAGTTAAAAATATTAATTAGCCCCCACTAAAAAAATATATACTTATATAATTGAAAAAATTTCTATGTTAGCCTCATTGAGAAGAATTTCTGAATCCGCCCCTGCCAAGAAGAAATAGAGAAATAGATTATATCGCATAATTGACATATAAGATATCTTACTTTTTTTTTTTTTTTTTCAAAAAAGATATCTTACTTTCATGCAACCATATTTTGAGTTATTTCATCATGTGATGGTACAACCAAACGGGTAGAATAATTTGGTGCGACAACGTCTAAATTAAAATTTTCCATAACCGTATCTTATATTAATATCCAAGCAATGATGTTTGATCAACAACGAAAAGTCAGTAATAAAGAATTTGCTTTCCGATAAACAAAGAAAAACGATTAAAGCCAGCCAAGGCATCAAGCTAGTTCATGAACAAAGCTCAACATACGTGCTAAATAGCATTCAAGGGGTTTTTTGCTCCCTCTATTGATAGATCAAGTGCCCTCATGTTGTCGTTTTAGTGACTCATAGAAGTTTTCTCAACTTAGTATTTTTTTTCTTTTTTGAGAATGGTCACCACCTCTCCTAATACCGCACAATGGGTCTACACACAACAATTGGCTTTTGAAATAAAAAACCAAGAAACTAGCCATAATCAAATTTATTCAATAAATATAGTTCAATGTATGTGAATGGTTTTTCAATTCTAGATGTATTCTTTTGGGTCTTGCTATTTCCTATTTCCTTCTTAGCATTTGTATGATAGCAATCTTTAATTTGTCAATCATCTAACCAACATAACTTTGTTAGGGAATTAACTTGGAACTTGAAAATCCTAATACTTCAAGCATTTTGTATGTCAATGCATGAAGAGATGATTTTTTCTTTTTTGGTTCTCCTTTAATTAATTTATCAAAACTTTTGGGACACAATGAACGAGAGTAGATCAACTATATGAAACTTCTGTATATGATCTAGGCTTTAGTACAATCACTATATGAAAGGCCAATCGTTCACCACTATTGTCTTTGACATTAGAAGCTTAGTTACAACAATTCCTTCTATTAAGTTCCAATTAATTAAAAAAAATTGGTAATTAAATTGAGTCACAAAGCATAAAACAACTATTGTTTTCGGCAGCTGCATTATCTGATCGTAACACATAAAGGTGATTCCTACACATGTAAGATCCATATGATTAGTTCACACTTATATGATGCAATTACCGAACATAAGTATTTTTTAACTAGATTTCGCGCGCTGTTAGATTATTAATTTTTTTTTTCACTCTAACAAAAGTTTCATTAATCAAAAGAAGTTTTTTTTTTGAATGACGTGAGAATTCAGTTGGTGGAATTCGATCATCAGATTATTCGGTAGAGATCGACCATTAACTGATAAATTTCTAAATGCAACGATGCACATACATGTACCAAATTAGTTAAGTACGTAATTCTATAATAATAAAAATTATTAAACCTATAACATTACAAAAATAATTTTATCGCACTATCATTAAACTATACCCCTAGGGCGTGGCGTCAATCAAAGGAAGATACTTGACAAAAAAAGGGAAAAGAAAAGGAAGATACCAACGATGGACGAGTCCAAAGACATTAGGGTTAATCCATGGGTAGTTTTGTCAACACACACAGTCACACACAAACTCCTCCTAGGACACGTTTGGAAACACCACAAAAAGAGAAAAACAATAAATTTTAGAAAAATAAAAGAAAAAACAAATATAGACACACACACACACACACATTGATCACACTTTCTCAAACCCTAGTATCCTCACAGACAAACACACGCGCACACACTCACTCATAGTGTCTTATCATCGTATGATCACCCAAAAAAAAAACCTCGACTTGATCAAACCTTAATATCATTCTCCTAAAAATTTATTTATTTATTTATTTTCATATTTATTTGTTTCTATTACTAAAATTTTAATTATAAAATCAGATAATTATTCTCTTTGATTTATTTTTAGTGTGTTTATTTTGTGTGTGGTTGTGTGTGTTTTGTTTTCGTTTTCTTTGACCTAATTTAAGTATGGCCACGACGGCCGATTCGTCTTCATCCAATCACCACTCGCCGCGTGGCGGCGGCGGAGACGGCGGTGTTAATAGCCCTCAATCTCGGCGGCGGAGCTTGCCGTCTGCTTGGGCCCAAGTCGTTCGCGGCGAGCCAGAATCATTGTCGTCACCATCAGTAATCTCCGCCGCCGTCGCTTCTCCTCGCTCTCCGTCATCGTCGCCGCCGATTGCCGCTGTTTCCGCGCCGGAGCAAGCCAGCGGGTCTTCAACTTCTTCTTCTGTCGATTGTTCTGCTTCAACGGCGCAGGCGCTGGCTGGGAGCTCCGGCGGTTCTTCCAATGCTCAGGCCGAAAGCTCCGTAGACAGTAACGGCAATGTGGCTACTCCGAGGAGGCCTGCTTGGAACAGACCTGTCAACGGCGTTATTGAGCCCGTTTCTGTTATGGGTGACACCGTCTCTTGGCCCGCTCTCTCCGAGTCCACCCGGCCCAGCCCGAGATCAACTACGGAATCCCCTCGGCCTACCTCGGATGGATCATCCTCTGCTCCTCAGGTTCAAACACTGGAAAACCAAATTTTTATATAATTTAAATGCATAATTTTTCGTAGTTTATTTAATAAATTAAAATTTTTAATCCATACTTGTATAATGAAGTAAATTGTATCTACTATTATATGCATTTTTGTGGGTAAAATGCTGAGGGGTTGGATTTTTTCTTGAAAATAAATATATAATTCACGTTTAATATCTTTATTTAATAGGGATCAGTAGTTAATAATCAATCACCACAGAGACAAGCTAATGCTAATGCTAGTGCAAATGCAAATGCAAATGCAAACCATGCAATGCCGGGTCGGCAGAGATCAATGAGGCACCGTGGTGGTGGAAACAACAGCAATGCAGGGGTTGGATCAGGGCAGGGTGGTTTTACTCGGCCACCACCACCTCCGCCACCAATGCCACCCCCGTTTCCTGTGTTTGAGATACCTTATGGGAATATGTTACCGCCACCAGTAGTGATGGATCCTCCTGTAAGAGGCCCAAGGTCAATGGCTGGAGTGGGGCCTCAGCCGCATGCACCAAATGATCATTCTTCGCAGAGGAACTCATCGAGGAGGGGTAACTTTGGGCCCCGTCCCCGTGGCGATGGATCATACCACAATAACCATGGAGGCAGGCGCGATCAAGATCGTAGGGATGTTCACGTTCACCAATTTGTTCCTCCTGCTGCAGCATTTATACCACCACCTCCCCCTGGTACTCCACCCTATGGGCCCCTCCCTATGAGACCCTTTCCTGGCCCAATGGGTTTCGGTAAGTCTGTTGTACAGTAAAATATAATAGTTTGACAATTTGGACGATTCTCAGTTTCTCTAGTTTCTCTCAGATATGGCATCTCCATTTATATATGTTCCACCATTGCCTCCGGAGTCCTTTAGGGTGCCTCACGTTGCTCAAGGTCCACCATCGCCTATGTTTTACCCCGATCCTAATTTGCCTGCTATGATAGTTAACCAGATTGACTATTACTTTAGGTATATGCTGTGGAACTATTAATTCATAATTTTGATTTCCTGTATCTTTTACATTTGTTTTTGCCTCTTAGAACATGCATGCTGATAAAATTGCTTATATGTTGCAGTGATGATAATTTGGTCAAAGATGATTTCTTAAGGTCCAATATGGATAATGAGGGCTGGGTTCCCATCTCTTTAATTGCTAACTTCCCTCGAGTAAGTGATGTGCATTTAGTTTCTAGTATTCTCTTTATCATGATATTTTTTAGTCACCCTTAATCACGATTTTACTAAGTATTTAAGTACCTTTCTCTTCCATTTTCAGCCTCTGTCCAATTCTTTGACTGTGTGCATCTTATAAATACACTGACGTTATTGAAAGTTTGGATTTTAAGTTAACCCTTTTTTATGCCAATGTGATAGATAAGTGCAAGTTTCAAAATTGTGGTCATCGTAGGTCCTTGAAAGAGACTAAGCTTAACTTGTGACTGAGTTATATAGCTACCCTGTGCAGTTAACCAGTTTGCATATGCTGTTGGAACTGACTTCTAATGTCGGGGTTGTTATCCACTGAGTTAGTTGGTATTTTATTTGATCTAATGCCACTTTTTGTCTAGATTATTGTGGCCTCTATCGTTTTCAAATATTGAGGTAATGAGTGGAATTTGTGTGACTGAAAGATGAAAGTCCCGTTAGTGATATGATTAGTGTAGAGCAGTTCCAAGGAATTAATGCTTCTACCTTTCCCTTCTTCTCTCTTGCATCTTTCCTTGTCAGTGCTTCTTCTTTCCCTTTTCCCTCTTCTTTATATATGTGCTTCTTTCTTTGCATCTTTTGCACCATTCTTTTACTTCATGTGTGTGTGTTTTTTTTTTCCGGGGGCGGGGGTGGGGGCAATTGTTGGTGTTGGGCGTGGATAATGGGGTAGATCACCTATTTTGGAATTAAACTTTCGTCCTTTATCAGAATTGTGCCGGTTGCTCTTCTATATACTTCTTGGCCTTTATAAGATCTGTTTTGTAGAATTACTAGGCCATGGTTGTGACCAATTTATTTGATGTTTGTGAGCTTTTAATTTTTAAGGATTGTGCTTTATATGTAGTAGTAATGTTTTCTTCTTCTTCATCTTCTATAAGTGTCTTTCTCTTTGGCAACAAATTGATTGTCAAACCAGATCGTATTCCTGCAGATATAATTCTGTGGAAAATGGTCATTTTGGTGACACTCCTTTTCTTACTCTTTAATATTTGCACTTAAATGACATATTGCAATTACATATATTTATGGTGATTTCATTCACCTTAACTCGATGTATATGTATGTGGATGATGCTCACTTTCATAAGATTGAAAGGTAGTAAAAGGTGCTGAATCTTTTCGTTCTGTCTTAGTATCCCCTCTTGCCCCTTCGTTTTTAATTGGTGTTGGGACTATAGTGCTTGTAACACACCATAAGAAATTTCCTTGAATAAGCTTTTCAAAAGGCAATTAATTTTCCTTTTTTGGTGGAAATCCATGGGTATCCGGGCTTTGCTTGACTAATCCCATGGGGCCCTAAAGTTGACGATTGGGTAAACCTCTAGTAGCCCTGAGGAGACTCAATTCCTTTTATGTCTCCCACTATAAGCAAATTTTACCAGTGAATGAAACTGCAGGTCATTTAATTGACAAAAATGAAAGGTGAATACGATATTTTCCTACGGTTATAATTCCCCAATCTCTTGTCACAATAGTAATCTTAGGCATTGCAATGTGAAAGATGAAAAAAATTGTTTTGACTGCTAAAATTGCAAGATCTCTCATCTTATTATTGATATTCAGGCCCCATTGCATGTTTATGGAAGGTTGCAAATAAATGTGTATTTTTTTAAGGTGCTTAACGTTTCAGTTGAGAGTTTCCATGGCCCTTTTAATCCTTCATAAGATCTCTGATGGATGAGACAGTAAATGTTGTCAGTGTCCCTCTATCTGCTAGCTGTCCTTTTGCAATGGAATAACAGCGAGTTTCTCCTTAATTATGGACCTTCTATTCTAGATTTTCATCACGTAGGTAAGTTTGCTTTATCATATGCTTTTGCAGGTTATTCAATTGACGTCCAGCACACAATTTATTTTGGATTCCTTGAGAGCCTCAACAGTAGTCGAAGTACAGGTACTTTCTGTAGATACTCAAGTTAAATCTTGTCAACGTCACTGATTTGTCTGTTTTCAAGGGACAAGTAATTTTGTTGTCATAATGCACGGTTTGTTTGGTTAAATTATTGGCTCATCCTTATATTTTATAGAATAGCAATAAGGTTATGTGATAAGATTTGTAGATTCATATGTCATGGGAGGCATAGTTTCATTGTTGTTGGTTCTAATCTGCTATACAGATTGACAAGGTAAGGAGGCGCGACGATTGGGTGAAGTGGATACCTACCTCTGCTCGGCCTAATAGTGATTCGGCATCACATACATCTGGCGCATCAGTAGCCAACACTCTAGCAACTTCCCTTCAGACTGTCTCACTGGATGAAGCAACGAGCAGTAGAAATATTACTGCTGATACAGTGAATGCTCAAACAGACATGGATCCCACTAGATTTCCTTCTGGTGAACACACTGGCCAGTCCCCAGAGACTAATGAAGATGGTAATGCTGCGGATGGAAGTTCAACCCAGTCATGAACAATAATCTCATAAAAATTTTCGCATATCCAGTCAGAGGAGCTCACTTAGTTTTGGACAGTCCTTAGATTGGAAGGTTGAAGTCTGCGGAAGGTACACGAAGTTCCATTATTATATCGTTGACTGAGTCGTGATTTTGCAGTTTTTCAGGAATCAACTACCTGAGATAAAACTAATAAATATTAGTAACTTATCTGCAACGAATGAGCGAAGAAGGGGGGAGCTTACATAATTCACTCGTCAGTTAACCTCTCGGTTAATCTGGATTGCATACTTCTAAACATCCATGATTCGTTGACATGGTTTTGGTTTTGGTTTGCATTCAGAAGAAAAAAATTTTGATGTGATCTTGAGCTTTTGGTGGCTTGATTTTGTAATCAATGGGAAGATTTTGAAATATACGGAAGATTTTTGAGTACTGAACCAGCACAGTGAGGATGATGGTGGGCTTTGTTTGGATTCTTTATATTTCTATAGCCCTCTTGATTGTTATTGATGCTACTATTTTTGTTACTGTCTTATTCTTTTAATTTATTATTTTGTTATTAGGCAAGTTTATTATCCTAATATTATAACGTATTAGGGAGATCTAATGGTGGTGCACCGATTAGATCATTTTATCATTACTGCATACAAAGTTCATCACTGTTGGAGCTGGGATCCAAGTCCTAGATTTTGCGCTGTTTGACGGCCAATAGATAGTATCATCATTGCTCTCCAATTAGGGGGTAATTGGAGGATGGGGCAGACACTAGTCTTTTATGCTTTGTACATTTGGGAGAAGGCTCGAAATTTTAAGCTTGCAAGCGAGATTTTTATGATATATTTAAAAATAATTATTTTAATCTTTAAATTCATTGATTTAAAATAATATATTTGAATTATCATTTAAAATAATAATAATATATATAATATGTATTACACTAATATAGGAAAACCAATAATATCGATAAATTATTCATATAATATGTATTATACTAATGTAGGAATATTCTTAAGGTGTTTAAAAAATTCTTTAACTATTTCACTCATGCGTATAGTGGCTTTAAAATGCCATACAAATCAATCAATTAACATTTAAACTTTTTTAAGTGTAACAAACCATTAAGAATTATCATTTTAGGAAGGAAAAAATCCAATTGATTTTTTTTTTTTTTTATCAACTTTGACCTTATATCATTATGATTTCGTTATTTCAATAGTAGACTTTCGAATTTACAGTCAAAGAAACGGGTTAATCTTAAGAATTGAGAGAAGCCCAACAAATAGTGCTCTCTGCGCATGCATCGCAAAAGGGTTCGACTAAGGGGGGCCAAATGGGCTCTTTCTGTGCATTGGGCCGTCGTTTCTGTTCATCTATTTTTATGTTATGCTCGAGATACACCTGGACCACGCTAGAGCAGGTGACTCTATGGACCGGACATAGACTTTACCCTATCCAACATCCAACAGGCACAAGCTAGGAGCAGATTCTGGCTACTACACAAATTTGGCCTGAACACTATACTGTAGAAAAATTATTAAATTGTTAAGAAGGCCTACAAAATAAAATAAAATAAATAATAAAAAATGATAAAATCCAAAACAAAAAACATAATTCAATATTTGTCCACAAATAAATGATGAATCTCAATAAATTAAAAATAATAAATTAAACTTTTGGTGCATAAACAAGTTTAAATCAATATATATATATATATATATATATATATATATATATATATAATATTTTTATATGTTTTTTTATTAATCTATTTTTTACAAAATTAATAATTAAATTTTCAAATTTAAAACTTTTGTTAATTATTATTACTATACTCTATCGAACTATCAATCAATAATCACTTATAAAAATCAAACCCTAATAAATTATTTATCAATTTTATAATCAGATCAAGTAGTCATCGAACTCGGATTTAACTGACATTGGTCCGATTAAAGAGTGTATGTAATCTCCATATTAACCAAATAAAAAATATATATACGTGGCAACTGTTTATAAAACCTTTCAGAGAACTAAAGAACAACCCCAGGTAAACAATAAGCTATTAACTCTCTTTTTTTTTTTTTTTTTGGCTGAATAGCTATTAAGCTCTCTCTTCTCTCTCTCTCAATTAACCTACTCAGCTCTCAAACTCAGCTCTCAATCTTTCTCATCACAAGAAACTCGAATAGAAAAGGTCAGCTCTTTCTTCTTTTATCTATTTTTTAATTTTTTTTTTTTTTTAATTTTTTTTTATCTTAATCCTCAGTAAAATATTTATTTTCTCTTTTAATTTGTTTTAGCTTAAGGTATGACAAAGTGGTGTAGTGGTTAATGTGTTGTGAAGATGAAGCACTTCAAAGTGTTTGCTGAAATGCCTGAACCAGAAACGTGTAGTAATGAATATAGTCGCCTCCATTTTACTAAAATAAAAAAGGCCAACCTAGTGTACGAAGTTCACACGGGGAAGGGACAATTTGGTTCTATTATAATCAGTCTTACTTTGCAAAAAAAATTTGGCGACTATTTTATTGCTAAGCCAAGGCTGGCTTTCATTTTACTACTTCTATGCCTAGGAACTGATATATATGTTGAAGATGTTTCAAACTTTTTACAAGCGGAGAACATTTAATCAATTTAAATGGCTATTTTTAAGATGGATCTGAAAATTTGATAGAAGGATGCCAGGCGTTTAATGGAGATTATAATTGCGTTAGCTTCATATCTTGACTTTATGGTTTATATGATAGATGTCGCATATTGGTATGAGACGTAAAATGAGTGTGTTCTGCAAGTGAGTGTAATGCCCAAAACAGTTATAAGCCTATAAAGCTAGTCTCGCTTGTAGGATTGAGGTTTTGGGCTTATGGGATGACTCATACGATAGCTATGGCATAGAATAGATAAGCTATGATGCATATGGTGTAATGTCCCACATTGGTGGGGGATATTATATGTGTGTTTTATAAGTTAGTATCGTGGGCATAAGTAAAAAGTCTGGTTAACCATCTTGGCTTTGTTGATATTTGGCTAGAGACAATTCTTTTTAAGCTTATATCATATGTCTCATTTGGAGGTTTGGAATTTTAGGCCTGGGCATGTCATATGGAATGTTAGAATGCAAATACTGTCGTTAGTTAATGAATTAAGCAAAGAAGAATTTCTAGGAAAAGTAATGTTATAACAGTAGTGTATAATCATTCTTTTATGTGGACTCAAGTTGTTAAACATGATACGAAGAATTTAGGAGATATTTAGGTTTAATGCTTTTCATGGATTTGAATGACAAATATTGTAATATGATGATGGAGCTGCTGCGCGTACGAGTAAAAGCATCAAAACCCAATTTAGTTTGTTGTGAGTTTGGATCAGTTGAATGGTGGTAAGTTGGAGGAAAGAAGTATGATGTTTATTATGCGGGAGAGGGAAATGAAGCTGTCTGAAGACTGAAAGATTAGAAAGACGAACAGGGAGTGTGTAAGCTGAGCGAAATAAAATAGTGGTGGATGACGACAGTTCCCTGTTGCCTAGTGATCTCTTCAGATGGATCTCCTTAACCAGCACTTGCATTCATATGTTTCCTTTTACAAATTTCAACAGGAGAGTTTGAAGTGCAATGCTTCAAAAGGCATTGCACCTTGGGTTTTAAGCTGTTGATGGACAGATAGACAAAATTATATTCAAACCCAAATGAGTGGAAGAATTCTAGCTAGATTTGATTACTAACAAACACTTGTTAATTCTGAGATCTATTGTTAATGGCTATCTAGGAATCATTAAGGCCAAAGTTGCGTAGAAGGAAAAATTTTATGTTGCTGGTGCGGGTGATCATGTACAATAGGCAATATTGGATATAGATCAATTGATCAATCAACGTGACAAACTTGATATCATGCTCTACTTAGGTTGCATAATCTTATATAAAATGGTCTGAAGAACTGATAATTGATAAATATGAACCTGGTGGTGATAAACTACTTGTGATATCCGAGCTATTGGTAGGTCGGGCTAAGAGTTCGTTTTACATTTCGTTTAATCCTTACGTTGGTTAAACATAGCTTGTCTGACGTGTATAGATTCAAACATTGATTTTCTCTTTCAGGAGCAATGGCTGGAAAAGCTGTGAAATCTGTGGCAAAATCAGTTGGCGAATATCAATATCCATGGCGAGAGAAGTTGGGAAAATACAAAGATGAACTTTCCAAGGGAGTTTGGGGATACTGGGAGCTTGGTGCATGGAAGCCTCTGGGCATCAGTGCCCGTCATCGAGCACGACTCCGCAAAGAAGTTCTTCTTGCTGGGCAAGATTGGTCATATGATCCAGAAAGGAAGGAGATGAGAAACAAGCGGAAAGGCCACAAGTGTGACAGGATAGCAGCGGAAAAGCGGGAGAATACAGCTGCATTAATGGAGAAAATGCCTAAGATGTTAGCTGAATACAGAAAGAGAAGGTGGGAGAGGAAGATGAAAGCAGAGGACGATGCTGCTAAAAAAGCGCTGCAGGAGTAGGTTCAGTTATGGTATTACTCTCATCTGAATTCTTGGCTGGGAATATTTTGTCCCAAGTATAACAGTGAACTACTGCTGCATCATGAGATTTTCCTTAAATTGCTCTTAGTTATGTTTGTTCACCTTTTGACATATTAAGAGATGATATATAAAGTTTAATGAAGCTCTTGGATTCATGATACTTGCACTTCCTCCCTGATAGCTAATGTTGCTTTTACTTTTAGAGTTAACGGAGACCTCAAAAATAAGATCGTACATAGCATAATTGTATATTCCTGAAATATATATTATCTTGAGGTGTTGGCGGGAACAGGAGAAGGGGTCAGATTCACCCAAGAATGGAGCAAGATCCATGTAGTTGTCTATAAACCCAGAGCAATAGTGTTCTCACATTGACTGAAAGAAGGTTTCAAATGAGCATCCTGTGTGCTGGAAATTTCTGTATAGTCAATGGACTTGGGGACTTCTCGTTCTTGTAGATAAACTGTTCCTGCAAGTTGATCAACTTAGCGTTTGGCCAAGGCAATGTTTTGTATGGAGTCTAAAGCTTTGCATATTAGAGAATGGCATATCAAACTCCTTTCTATACCTATTAAACAATGTCTGTGCTCCTTGGATATGCTTTGAAGGGGCATTGCGATACATGAAGTTTCAGTTATGCGAGGGATTCAGGGGTTGGAACAACTTGAGGTCTATTCTATGTAGTCTGGCCTTGCATTTCTGCAAGAGGTTTCCACGATTTGAACCTATTAACCTTCAGGTCACACGATGACACCTTTATCGTTGCGTCAAAACTACTCTTCTCCGTGTTTATGATTTACTGGCCTAGAATTCCTTGTCTGCCGATGTTATACGCTTTGAACCAACTTGGTTCTGCAGGATTACTTGTGCAAATAAAGGTGGTGGTGGTGGTGGTGGTGGTCAGGGGACAGATCATTAATTACTGTTTGGCATTCGTCATCCATTTTGATGATCTTTTGAGATGCTTCAGTCCTTGCTCAAGTGGACTTTAAACAGTTCGAATCCTTGCCCCCTAAGGGGTAGCTCGATTGACAAGCCAGAGATGGGATGTCATGATTAACGCGGGTTTAAAAGTTGTTATTAGCATGTGTTACTTTTTTGTCTTCTAATGGAGATCAGACTCTTAACTTACTTAATTCATATTTTGGATTGAGTTGCTGCACTCTGAGGTTTTGGTTCAAACTCAACCGCTAAGTCAAGCAGACAGGTTGAGTAAGGATATTTTTCCAAAAAAAATATAAATAAGAAGTAAAATAAAATCAGTTCGAATCCTTTCCAGAATAACTGCAATTTCTTAAAAGATGGCTTTAGCTTCATCATTGTGTTGCAGAAAAATCATTACTGGTGGGGACTTTGAAACTGGAATCTCTCTCATTGTAACCCCAACTCGTTAAAATATAGGTCTGAAAAGAGAGCTTTTGTTTCATCATTGTGTTTTTTTTAAGTTAGGAATACACTTGAATCTGGATGTTTAGTAAGTCAGACACTTACATAAATAGGTCTTACATGCATGTAAGTCTTACACATCTTTATCTCAGCTTGACATCTGGACACCCGGATGCAAACTTTTTCCTTTAAATTATATGCATCACATGCAAAGCCCTACCTAGATGCTAGTCATTTTTGTTGGTGATCATTAAGGTAGTGGACCTATGGTTCAATATTTCCATTTTTCCAGTGCATTATATGGTTAAACATATCCAGGTTTGTTGCATATTCATTAGCAGATTGAAGGATTCATTGGGATTTATCGTGTTTAACAGATCTAGAATATTGAAAATATTTTTAGGTTAGTGAAATTTACAGTCCCGACTAATCCGTAGCTGGATCCAATATCCACCCTCGGTGACAGAGACCACACTTGTATAACACTAGTACTTAAACTATTCAACATATATTCATTTTTTGATATTCTAATTCTATATAAAAAAAATCTTGTCCAAAAGAAAAATTATACATAAAAAAACATATTAAGTTAACACAAAAGGTAATAAAATATTATGTATATCATGTCTTTTCTTTGTTGTATCCTAAATTTTAAAAATTTAAATTTAAATTTAAATATATTCGTGACACGTGTACATATCCATACTTAGTAGCTTGATCATGCTTATCAATTATGTATAACTAAATATACCCATAATTTGACTTTCTGTATCTAGAAGGTATAAAAGCAGACAGAGTGCAGTGCCGCACAATACTTATGGTTGCTCCATTATATAAAAAGATAAACTAAGCGAAACTCATATATTATAAGAGCCGTTGAATCTGATTGGTCGAACCTTATAACAACCCGAACAAAATGAACCCATATATTGCCCACTAACTGGAGTTCTTTTGCGATTCTCCTTGGCAATTATTCTTGGCTACATTGTTGGAGTTCTTTTAAGGAACCTTTTCCGGTACCAACGGAGATGAATGATGAAAAGACAAAGGGCGTGGTTTGTAGACATTATCAAAACGTAACTTGTATCATATTGCCTTTATCTCTCTCTCTCTATCTCTCTCTTCAGAGAAAGATACAAGCGTATGATATTCTTGTGCAAGCATCATGCCTAAAGGGCCACTTTCACATATTGCATCACATGGAGAAAGTTCATTTTCGTTTTTCTGATGTCCTATGTTAAGGATAATTTATAAATACGTTTAAGGATAATTTGGGTTAATCATTGGCTAATAGATTTGAGATCCAAAATAATTAATTTTAAACTTATAGTATAGTGTCGGTTATATGCTCAGGGTTTTGAGTCTTGGATGTGACAAACTAGTATTAAGAGCTTATATTAGGTCATTAGTCGAGGGTGATTTTGATATCTTACATTGGCCGGAGAAATAATATAAATGCAATCTATAATTGTAAGTTCAATTAATAATTCGAATTTACCTCTAAGTTAGTGCATTAGAGAAACAATTCCCTTATTCACTTTCTTATTCCATATCACGGGAGCCAAAACCAAGATTCATTATAATCATTTGTAAGAAAATCCCACCCTTCTTATATTTTTTCAAAAAAATAAGCAATAGTTCATGTATGACATCAACCGTATGAAAACCAATAGGTCATTGTAAAACGTGATTGATGAGTCAATTCATACATCAATTCACTTATTCATAAACACAAAACAAAATAAAACCCGACTGACATTTTCTCTTAGCATTTCTTGACAATATTCAATTAACCATCTAAACAAACTTACACTTATTTTTAGATTAACAACAGTAGAGTCCTTTACGAGACCATAAACATTTACCCACAAAGTAATCATTCTCCACTAGTCCCCACCCCATTTGAGGATCACCAAAAGAGTACTTCATTGGGCAAGTATCAAGACAATGAACACTTATATAATCCAATCTAGTTAGGAAAGATTCTCATCAAAATGGCATGGGTGTAGCTAGTTCCCAATAATAATTCTTTACCTAAACTTTTTGTGCACTTAGGCCTAAGACTTCTCCAAATAAGATAATACATGAAAAAAACTACTTTTATCAATCTCCATTAACAAAAACTACACACACAACACCACCACCATCACCATTCTCACGCACCATTGTAAATCTTCTCAGTGGGGTATTCACAGATGAGCAATAACGCACTTAGTGTGGATATGATATTACCACCTTCTTATTGACTGGTATGCAAACAGTGCTGCACACGCATGAATGCACCAACAAGTTTGATTGATTCTCGCAGTGTATAAAGAGGGGGTGTGTGTTGTCATCTTTCTTCAACTCACAAGATTCGACCGTTTATCATAAACTGCTTGGCATTGATATGAAAGGTGTTTGTGTTTTCTTCTTCTGTGTGTTCTTCGTTCTCTCATCAGTCTTGAAAGAAACTGATGCAGCTCAGCAGCAAAATGGTGATGGTGATGGTGTTTATATTGTTTATATGGGAGCTGCAGCTTCACGTAATGGTGCACCAAGGAATGATCATGTTCAGCTTCTGACTTCATTGATAAGAAGGTTGAGTTTGAAACATGCATGATCATGCAAACCATTACTTTGATTTTGCACTTATTTGCATTCTTCTTCTTTTAGTTCAAGCATGTTCATCAGTTATTCAAGTATATACAATCTGGACTCAAGAGTTGGGTAGAGCGGTAAAGCAATGGATTGTCGTGATGAAAGTTGGGAGGTTGAAAACCAATATCTCCTCTTATCACCCTTAGTTGATTTGGTGCATGCACTGGGGCATATAGTTGTACTATGAGATTTACAACTTTAAGTGGATTTAATGTAATTATATCTAAGATGAATTCTTCATTTTTTTAAAAGAAAAAATATCTATAGTCTGTTTTTAATGTTCCACATAGCTTTAGGATTTGACGATTATATAAATAACATTTTTTGAAGGGAAATTAATTTATTTCTCAAACTAAAAGTACACATAATATACACGTATTTTCTTTTGAAAAGAATGGAGTGAATAAAATTGTCACGCCCCGAGCCCAGAATTCCAGATCCGCAAGCGATACTAGTGTTGTATGCATAAGAAACAACTATTTGGACTTTTTTTTTATTAATCCAAAATAATTAACCCAAGTTATTCCTTATACTCAGAACACCCATTTATAAACCACACAATTAGGGATATTACAAAAATCATCCTCTCATGATGAAATTCTTGTTGTATTATACGCCAAGTTGCTAACTCAGTCTTGTTAATTTCCAGGAAGAGGAATGCTGTGGTGCAAAACTACAACAATGGATTCTCAGGCTTTGCAGCTCGGTTATCAAAGAAGGAAGCCATCTCAATTGCACAAAGACCTGGAGTTGTATCAGTTTTTCCTGATCCAATCTTGCAACTTCACACGACACGTTCCTGGGATTTCTTGAAGTATCAGACCGACGTAAAAATCGATTCACGTCCGAGTTCAGGTTCTAACTCGTTGTCAAATGGAGCAGATACTATAATTGGCATCTTAGATACAGGTGAATTAAGTCTTCTGATTGAAGATCCTTAAAAATTTCATCTTCCTAGCTTGCCTTGTTTGTTTATGAAACTTGATATTTCGGATTCTTCATGTCGATTCAGGAATTTGGCCTGAAGCGGAGAGCTTTAATGATAAAGATATTGGTCCGATCCCTGCTCGGTGGAAGGGAACTTGCAGGGAGGGTCATAATTTCACTACTTCCAACTGTAACAGGTAATTCAGCTGTGTTGGACAACAGATTGAAAGCTAAGCTTTATTGTTTAAGAACGAAATAGTAGAAAAAAGAGACTTTTCACAAGGGTCAGGCTTTGTTTTATGGTAATTAAAGGTGAAATTGATGACAGGAAATTGATTGGAGCAAGATATTATGATGATCCTGATTCTACGATGGGAGAAGATAGTAGCCCCAGGGACCAGAACGGCCATGGTACGCACGTTGCATCTACAGCAGCTGGAAGCCCTGTTGCAGGTGCATCGTATTATGGCCTGGCGACAGGGACTGCAAAGGGTGGTTCTCCAGGGTCGAGGATTGCTGTCTACAGAGTCTGCACGCTTAATGGATGCCGTGGATCAGCTATCCTTAAAGCATATGATGATGCAATCGGAGATGGTGTTGATGTGTTATCACTGTCCCTTGGTTCATCAGCTGGATTGGAGCCTGCATTCAACAATGATCCTATCGCGATTGGAGCGTTTCATGCAGTTGAGAAGGGCATCACCGTGGTATGTTCTGCAGGCAATGATGGCCCTGAGCCTAGAACAGTTGTGAATATTGCTCCCTGGATTCTAACCGTTGCTGCAACCACAATTGATCGTGATTTCCAGGTGGATGTTGTGTTAGGTGGAAACAAGAAAATTACGGTAATTGATGAGCTTCCCTTTCTCAATCTACCTGATGAAATGGATAGGTTAAATGCATCTGCATTGGCAAAGAATTCTAACAGTTTTAGTAACCGATCACACGAACAATGTTTGCTTAAGATTCCATTTAACCAGACAGGCAAAAGTGAAAAGCTACCGACCCTTTTACCCCTTCAACTTCAACTTCACCGTGAGTCTAAATTTCTGAGGCTTAGCGTCAGCTGTATCACTGACAGACATTTTCTGCTATACTATTTGATCTCAGGGCGGAGGAATTAATTTCAGTAAAATTGAGAAATCTGCAATGTACCCTTTGATATACGGCAGCTCAGCCAAGTCTGACTCTGCAAACGTTCTGGAGGGGGATGCTAGGTACATTGATAAATACGAGTGTCAATATATCGTTTTCTGTGTCTCCTCTGTAATACATCTAGCAATTAACAGACATTAGGTTGTTTCAGAAACTGCATTCCAGGTTCATTGGATGAAAATAAAGTGAAGGGAAAGATTCTTGTTTGTGAAAATACCAACGATGAATATTCAGCCAAAGAGAAGCAAGAAGAAGTAACGAACCAGGGTGGGATTGGAGTAATACTGATTGATGACAACGCGAGATTTGTAGCCTCAAATTATGGATCATTTCCAATGGCTGTTGTGACTTCAAAGGATGGTGCTGAGATCCTCTCCTATATCAATTCCACCAGGTAGTTTTCTTGTTCAACAAAATTGCATCGCTATATGTTTTTCGTGCAAAAGCCAACCATTGCTCTAATGTAATCTGACTTCGTTACAGTAACCCCGTTGCAACAATTTCGCCAACTGTATCGGTATCAAACTACAAGCCCGCTCCTGCTGTGGCCTACTTCTCATCCAGGGGCCCTTCGTTTAGCACGAAAAACATTCTCAAGGTGAAGCATATCTCTCCTCTGCTATGTCTATATGGATTAGTCCTTATGCAGCGTAACAATGGATAAAAATCATGGTTGGAATTGTCTTGCAGCCCGATATTGCAGCACCTGGAGTGGACATCCTAGCAGCATGGCCTGGGAATGACAAAAAGGTGGCTCTCTCAGACAGGGAACCTCCCCTCTTCTACATAATCTCGGGAACTTCCATGTCTTGTCCTCATGTATCTGGCGTTGCTGCAACTGTCAAGTCCCAGAATCCGTCATGGAGTCCGTCAGCAGTCAGATCAGCCATCATGACAACAGGTTAGAAACTAGCAACGCCCGATTTTAAAGTTTTTTGATTATCAGTGACAGTTCTCATAGTTTTCTGCACTTGAACATGTGCAGCAATCCAAACAAACAACCTGAAAGCTCCAATAACAACGAATTCTGGATCAGTTGCCACACCATACGACATTGGAGCTGGAGAGGTAAGCACATCAGGGCCGTTAAACCCCGGGCTGGTTTATGAGACAGAGGTTATCGAGTATCTACAATTCCTCTGCAACAGTGGCTATGACATATCTAAGATAAAGCTCATTTCAGCTGCCATTCCAGACGGATTTTCTTGCCCCAGCAACTCAAGTTCAGATTCAATTTCCAACATGAACTATCCATCAATAGCCGTCTCCAATTTTCCAGAAAATAAAAGCAAGAAAGTGAAGAGAACCGCGACAAATGTTGGCGAAGATGAATCAACTTATACTGTCGTGGTGGATGCACCCGAGGGTTTACAAGTTGAGGTCATACCAAATAAATTGCAATTCACGAAAAAGAACCAGAAGATAAGTTATGATGTGAGTTTCACAACTGATTCTTCATCTAAAGGAGACGTGTTTGGGTCGATTACCTGGACTAATGGCAAGTATAAAGTCCGAAGTCCATTTGTTATAAGCACTAACTAAGTAGTGATCACACAAATTACTTGAAGATCAAATGTTGTCCCTATAAAATGTTAGAAAAAAGCCTTTATGCTTCAAAGTTTGTTCATAATGGCCCCAACATTTTGTAAGACAACACATAAAAACACTTTCTAAATCTAATATGACAGTATTACCACTTTCTGTGAAGATCGTTTCAAGAGAATGTAATGATTCAGATTCTTCTACTGGCCTGTCAATTCATTGAATCTAATCAATTGGTGACAATAGTATTGAACCCAAGTCATTATAAATTGAATATATATCTTTTATAGATTCAATGTAAAACGAGATGTCATAGAACTTATTACTTTATAAATGGTGATCTTATTCTTGGACGGATCCTCAGACTCTTTAATACCGGCAACACAATGGCCAAATTTCACAAGTAAGATTCTAAGATGACGATTAGTATGCTAAAATGGGTTGAGAATGAAATTTCATTGTAACTTTATTTTGATTCTCATGTTTGATATAAGGTAATAAACCTAAGAATCCCAATACTCATTCCTTAAGTAATTCGATTCCTTTTAATTTGGGATCACCCATCCTTGGTCAAACACATGGATTTAGTCAATTTCACTATTCTTAAGAATGAATTTATTTGTAAAATGATCAAAATATCTTTTAAAACATAATATATTACAGAGTCTTTTATATATATCTTATGATCTTAATAATAATAATAATTTTAAATCGTGATTTGAAAAGTACAATGCTAACCATTGAATATTCCTTATACAACTAAAAAGTATAAAGAGTTTCATGCAATTTGTACCATAGCAACATAGCTAATAACTTAAGACACACGAAAACATGTGACCAGTTAGTTGTAATATCCAACAAACAACCATTTTATTTTTATTTTTTGATGACAAGAAAGTCACTCTAGACGAGATCACAATATTGGATTTAACCCAAGATTATAAACTCTATTATACAGCGGCACACTCCAACGCATTGTCTAGGTTAGTCAAGAATCTGACAATATTTGTGATGAGAAAGTATAAATTTGAAAAACAACTCATTTTTTTTAAAAGACTTGTTGAACGAAGAAAAGACAAAACTCGATTTTAATTATTACTAGCACTGTATCCGTGCGATGCACGGGTGTAACGTATGTATACTAAAAATATGTAAT
Organism: Ehretia macrophylla; assembly: GCA_037974665.1. NCBI lineage: Eukaryota > Viridiplantae > Streptophyta > Magnoliopsida > Boraginales > Ehretiaceae > Ehretia > Ehretia macrophylla. The sequence continues at coordinate 1,845,707 of CM075774.1, forward strand.
ATGAAATTAATCTATTCAACTTTCTAATCACACTATTGAAAAACTATAATATGCAGTTATTCTAAGTAATATACCATTAATTATTATTTTTTTACTCTCATCCATCTTCATGAGATTCGAATCATAGTTTCTTAACTGTAAGAGAAGTAACCTACCACTAGATTCGATTTTAGTTGATATTGATTTAATTTTTCAATTCAAAAGTTGGAGAACATCAACATGTGAGAGTAATATATGTTAATGACAAAACGGGAAGATACTTGTTATTAAAAGAAAATGATGGAGAGGATCATATTAATGGTTTCAATAACATGAAAGCGTATAAGGTCTAAAAATTTTAATCGTCCCTCACATGATAAAAGGGACAAACAAAATATATGTGAAGACATTCGGTCCAAACTTTCCGTATGTCAATCGGCTTCACTTGAGGCGGGGTGATAACATAGATAACGTTTTGAAAATTTAAATTACAACTCTTTTAACACTTAACTACTTGATGTATTTATTCAGATGTACACAACTGAAACATCGATATAGAACACACAATTTCAAACCTCTTCTTATGTAAATGCATTATTCTTTATTTGTTTCACTTACCTAAATTTTAATAGTATGTAAATACATTCATTTCCTCTACATTGACACAATCGATAACAATATCTAAACTATATCAATCGCTAACAGTATCCATATTAGTATTTTTGGAAAACTAATCAAAATTTCTGGGAATATCAAGTGCAAACCAAACACAATATTATAATATTTCCAAGAATTTGAGAAAATATTTTCAGAAATATTTTTGGTATACCAAACAGATTTTACAACATTCCTAAGAATCATAATCTTGGGAATCACATTCTCAGGAATGTGATTCCCAAGAATAAAAAATGAATCCACGAACCGAACACTCCCTTAGTACATTGAACTGAAAAAAAAGAAGGTTTCTTTATATTTTTCAATCTTTTCAAGAGATAAATATTGTTAGAAATAAGCACACACAAAATAACAAAGAAAAAAGTGATCAAAAAGAAAATAGACATGCGAATTTGACGTGGTTCGGCAACTTGCCTACATCCACGAGCACTACAAGAAAACAGCCCTGAGGTTACGAAAAATGGCGACGAAAAAATGTTTCGTAGCCATTTGTAAAGATTGGCGACGAAGGGGCGACGAATTTAAATCTTTTGTCACCGTTTGGTAGCTAAAATGTACAAAAATTATTTTTTTCAGAAAAAATTACAAATGGTCGCCATTTGGTAACCAAACAGCGATGAAATAGCGACAATAAAAGATAATTATTGATTAATTAGTTATTGGTCGCCATTAGGTCACCAAATGGCGACCACATGGCCACCGTTATCATTAATTTTTATTAACAGCTTAATTACAAAAAATAAATGAGAAAAAATAATTATAAAATAAAAAAAGTATAAATGTGGTCTCCGTTTGGTCGCTATTTTGCGACCAAACGGTGACAAAAAACGTAAATACTTCTTAAAAGAATTTTTAAAAAAATACATTGATAAAAAAAAGTTAAATAAATAATTGTCGCCCTTAGGTCGCAAAAGGGTGACCCATATACGACAAATATTATTTAATTTAAAAAAAAATAAATATAAGAAAACTAAAACAGTTATAAAGTAAACAAAATAAAATAATTTTTTTTTGGGTAAAAAATAAAAGAATTGATTATATGAAATAAATTATATTTTTTGCATGATAGTTCGTAGCCCCCTTATGGCAAATGGCAACAAAAAGTAAAATATTGGCCGCCCTTTGGTCGCCAATAGCTACGAAAGGGCGACAAAATATTTATTTTCATAGAAAGTTCGGTTGATTTAGAACATAAGAATTAATAATAACAAATAAATTATAAGTTTGTGCTAGATCTATTTTGTTTTGATTGAAAATATATTATAAAGTTTTCTCAATTGCATAAAGTTGTACATATTTAAGATATTAGATCATGAAAATTAATTAATAATTAATAATTCTATATTCTAATTAACAAAAGTAGGATTAATGAAATACAAATTGGAAAACAATGAAAATTTTATCATTGTTATTAGTTTTTCGCACGCCAATCAAATTTTAATTTGCACTAACATCAATGAATTAGTGTAAATTGAAGAATGACTATAATAAAAGATAATTGTTAGCCTGAAGGCCTTAATCCTATATTTTGATGATAACTAAATCTTGATTATGAAATTGATCTATTGACTAATCATATCTTGTAATGAGTTTATAGTTTGAGAATTAGTCAAAGCTTGAAAGATATTCAACATATTAAGTAAAGCTCATGGAAAGTGATGATCAAACAAAAGGCATCCTCCAACTAGAAAATCAAAGCACTCTAATGGTAAAGATCTATGAAGATTCAAGATGTGAACATCCTAGTTAAGATCTTATCCTAAAAAAGAAGATTGAAGAGATGATCAAAGTACTTTGTGAATATGAATGTTATACAAGCTCAAGAACAAGTTCATGAAGAATGATGTTGATCAAGCTCAAGTGATTTAATCATGAAGATAAAATGAAGAGCTATACATGATCAAGCTCAAGTGTTTTTTTGTCAAGATCTCTACAATCCTCAAGTTGTAAAGAATCGAAGAATGAAGATGAATGAACATGGAGTTATAAGGATGGAAACGGAAGTCATAAGGGGTACCGGTTGGGACTTGATTGGGGTTTTGGGTCTTGCAAATGGTATATGCTCAACAATGATTCTCAAATATTGTTTTGAAATATTTGAAAAATATTTTACAAAACATGCTCAAAAGAAACACTTTAAAAAACCCAACCTTGGCAGTTTTTGTAACGCCCGGGAATTTCATCACATCTTTTTAAATAACTGTTGCATATCTTTTTGAGCATTTTTACGTGCATTTCTTTTATTGCTTAATTATTTTATTTAGAGGGCACTATTCATAAAAAAATTAAATATTTTAAATGCTCGATTTAATATTTTTACTAGACCACATAACATATAAAAAGAGTCAGAAAATGGTAGTTTTGAGCTTAGGGGGTCGGGAGTATATGTTTGAAAAATATTTTACCGCTTCATATGAATAGTGTAACGTATGTAGACACTAGTTTTGAGTTAGTTAGCTAACAATTGGAATTTAAGCTCATTTGACTAAACATAAGTGTTATTTGACTTAGTTTAACTTAGCACATATTAATTATATACATATTATAACACACATACAAGCAAATCACATTTGAAACAAAAGCAAAAATACCCCATATATTACCCCCCCCCCCCAAAACCCGCGGCCCTCTAGGAAGAAAAGGAAAGAAAATTCTCCACCAAATTTTACAAGCTTGACTTCTTGGATTGATCTTGGGGAGTTTTGAGGGCTCTAGGACTTCTTGAACGCGTCTTCATCTTGAAACTTGTGAGGGAGTTTGCATTTTCATGACATTTAAAGTTTATGCTATCTTTTTAAATTTTGTGATTTGTTGGAATTAGCTATTGAATTGCTTGAATATGACGTTAAATGTGATTTATATGATGTTTGAACTATACTTGAGTTACTTGTTGTTGAATTCCATGGTTGAAAGCTTGGTTGCATTGAAAGAGATGATGAATAGTGTTTGAACTTAGGGTTTTGATAAAACTTGTCAATTAGATCGAATTGAGGCTTCCTTTAGATGCTTTAGACTCTAGTGAAGCTAGTTGGGAGGCCACTTGAAGTTGAAACACCCGAAACTATGCTAAATTGCAAAATTAGTTAACTTTGAAAAGGGGTTTTTCCACGTTAGGCAATTCGGGCACTTTTGGGCTTTGGATTAGGTATCCTTGGGACATGGAAGCACTTTTGGTGCTTTCGTTGCGTGAAATTAGGGTTCATATAGGGTAGTTATAATTAAAACCCGCTCGGGGCCTTCCCGAGCTTTTGCCTCCAAAACGGGTTTTCACAGCATTGATAGGTGTCTTTCGGCTTAGGTAGGAATGTGGTATGAGTAGATTAAGGTTTTGTAACTTCGAAATGCATATCGGAGAAGAGAACTTGGTTAAAGAAATGAGAAAAATCGTATCTTGACTACTTTGGTGCGTATAGTGCTTGTAGATGTGTTGTATGTACTTATATAGTTATCTAAAGTGTAATTGAGCTATTTGAGAAGGTTGTGGGAAAAGATAAGTTGTTTGCCTCTTTTGGGATTAGAATCTTGAATCTCGTAGGTAAGTAAAATTGCTTAGTTGCCAAACGGGAAATAGTGTCAAAGTTTAATTAAATGTTGGAGATTGCTTTCTAATTGATTGATTATGTGTTTATATGCATTTGTATAGCATGTGTATACCCTATTGGTGAGGTTTGTGATTTGAGTTGCTTAGCTACCTTGTTGGGATATGATCATATTTTGATTGTATTATTATTACTTCTAAATTGTAACTATATGCGAGGGCATTAATGAGTTAAATGTATGCTAGAGAATGAGAGGTACATGATAATTGTATTATATTATAATTTTAAAGTGTGGACACTTTTGTTGCTATGAGGATGAATGATTCATTACCTAGGCAGTTAGAATTCTAGTGTAGTAAATGTCAATTGCAAGATCAAAGAAATTATTTAAAGTTACTTGCATAGTATTATGTGAGAATATGTTGTATCTTGTCTATATGGTTGTACTGTTCTTATTACATGTTAGTGTCTTGGAATTGGTCAATTAATAATTAACTACACTTGTGTGGAGTGTTTATCTACTTGGAGAAGTTTGTGAGTTGAGCCATTAATGTGATTTTATTGTGTTGGTTACGAATGTCTCTAGGAGATTTTTTGTGATAAGTATATGTTCTATTACATGCTAGGGTTGATCCATTGAGCCAATCCAAGGTGTTGAAAGTCGACTGATGCTAGTTCTTGTATCCTTTAGCTACCTGGTAGAGGTGAGGGAGTCTTCATCTCTTCTGTGCATTTTAACTTATTTTACTATTTCTAGATTGTATTCTTTAGTAATTGAAATAGATTATATGTACTAATTACTCGCTATCTTGTGTTTTCTTATGTTATTTGTGATTAACTGCGAGGACGGCCTACTTTGCCGTTCCTCTTGTGTGATATTTGATATACTTAGCTCTCGTAATCTTGATCCGGGTTTGTGCAACCTTTTCGGACATGGTAGTATCGAGAAACACGGGCGACGGCGGGCTTGCTGTGCTCCCTCGACTACCATGGTACCTATTCCCTTTCTCGCTGTGTATACTCCACTACTCCAGAGGCGTGGTTCACCTGCTGGGCATATGGACCTACCTCAGGAGAAAGGGTCGTAGGATCGGAGTACATCCGGAGTACCCCAATTTGGAGGAGTAAGGGTTTGCCGGCATTTGCTTGAAGATCTTGGCTCATGGCTTGTGATTGAAGACAAACATAGAACCGTATCCTTTTTAAATATAGTTAAATACTGTCTAATTAACTTTGTTATTTTGTGTTATATATGTTATTATTCTTGTTGCATCTCATGAAAGCATTCCTCGGTTTGCTGCATTACCTCCCTCACTGAGTATATATGTTGTATACTCACCCTCGTTTCTAACATCTTTCAGGATCAGTGCCATAAGCTAGAAATAGGATTGCCTCTTGTGTGGCCTGCCTACTTTATCAGTGTGTAGAACAAGGAAGAATGTGTACTTTATATGCCTGTATATTATTTGAGACCTTATGGTCATGTATGTATTTGTCTTATCTTAAGAAATATAATATTAAAGTTTTAGTCTTGGGTGATAGTTAGGTGCTAGTGGTTTGTAATAACTTTAATTGTTTACTCTTCTGTTTAGTTGACTTGCATGCTGATAGGGATAAAACAGATTGAAATTGTGGATTATGGTCTTGTGGTTATATGTTGTAGTTTACAGGTTTCCAAATAGTCCTATAAATAGGAAAAACTCCGTCTTAGAAATTAGAGCCTCCGATCTCGTGAGAGATCGGGGTGTTACAGTTTTGATCCCACCGGATGACCCCACGGTGACCGGTCGACCGGTGGCCAAATGGTGGTCCGCCCGAGACCTGTCCACTGGACAAGGGTCTCTCAACTGGTCGACTAGCGAACATGGGTCGACTGGTCGGGCCAAAACGCTGATTCAAAATATAGTCATTTTATAAACTTTAAGGAGCATTAATTACATTATTTTTTAACTTCTATTAATGCCTCTCAACTGCAAAATTTTAAAATATTGATTCAAAGCAATTACTCTTGAGTTCTTTCATTAAACTCATCTTTGAATCATTATTGAGATATACTTGAGCAACAATTTGTGAGCTATATTGATAGAAGTATTCATTGTATTCATCTACCCTAAAAGAGGGCTTTTATTATTGATCTCAAACACTTATTAAAAGAGAGAGTTAAATACTTTGAAAGTAAGGATTTCCTTGTCAAAGGTGTTGGGGTTAAAGCTTTGTATTGAGAATGATTTTTCTATTGTAAAAGCTTGAACTACCATTGTAGTTGATTTGTGGACTCATCAACATTTGAAGAGTCACCATAGTGAAGATTGTTGAAATCCTAAGCGGGGAGCTTAGGTCGTGGATATAGGCGGGGGTCGAACCACGCTAAATCGCGATTTGCAATCTCTTTCTCTCAACTCTCTTTTTGAATTATTTTCTGCACACTAAGTGTTTGATAAATTGATTCACTTATAATTTTTATTGCTAAAGTGCATATTTGTTTAAGATTATTTTTGATTAATCATTGCTAGTATATTGTCTAATTGAAAATGTAGTAGCATTGCTTATATAACATAATTCACCCCTCCTCTTAGGTTAAATTAAGGGACAACAAGTGGTATTAAGAGCTAGGGCTTTACATGTAACTTAACATCTAGTAAAGTCAAGATCATGGCATATACTACTACATCACCTCACATTGAAGGATATTCAATTGATAGACTTCATTTGTTTATAGGAACCAATTTCATGAGGTAGAGGAATCATATGGCAACATATATTCAATCAGTGGACTATACATTGTGGCATATTGTTGAGCATAGACCATACAAAGTTGAAGATGAGTCAACCGGCCAAAACATTGCCAAATTGGCCAAAAATGCTCAAGCTATGCATATTCTCTATTGTGCTTTCAATGATCAAGAGTTTGAACTAATTCGTGAATGCACATCCGCTCATGAAATATGGAATCTTCTTGAAAAACTTTATCAAAATGAAGAAGAAGATGTTAAAGAAGAAAAACAATAAGAAAATGAAGCATACATTGGTGCATTTGATGAAGAAGTATGTTTATCTCATGAATCCATTTGTTCCTCATTTATTGTTAATGATCTTACAATTAATGAACTTGAAGAAGCCATCTTGGATATTCAAAATGAATTGATATTTACAATTTTTAAAAATAAAAATTTGCTTGAGAAAGTTAAATGTGCTTTATTTGAGATAAATGAGATTAACAAGGAAAATACTATAATTAAAATAGATGATATTTCTTTGATTGATAAAGTGTTTGAAAATGAGATTTCATGGTTAAGAAAGACGTACAAAGAGTTGAATGAAGAAAAAGAAAAATGGGATATTATACTTAATCCAAGATACATGGTTTGCAAACTAAATGTGTTAGGATATAAACCATATCTTATTCAAAAGATCTTAAAGAATTGTTTCGTCAAAAGCTCAAATCAAAATGAATCACCTTGTGCTTGTCTATATTGTCATAAGATTGAACAATTTGTTTCACTATTTCATGATATAAAAATATTTGAATATGGGTCAAAAGTTCCGTGGTGGCTAAAACACAAATGGATTGTTAAAGTCACAACAAATGAAACTCACCCTCAAGGACCCAATTAAAGATGGGTACCTAGATCTTGCTTTGTTGTAGGAATGTCAAGCAACACCAAAAAAGATGGTGATGCAACTTATGAAAAAGCAAGATCATTGAGATAAAGAAGCACGGGTAACATTGAAATTATTTATTCTCATATGTGCTTCTTGAGAATGGTTTAAAATTCAACTTGATTAGTCAAATATGTGATATAATACATATGTGATTGAAAATGAAAATGATGATATATTATTGGATAATTAAGTGAAAATGATCATGCCAATGAGTTTGATGAATCTATGCGTGAGATGTTATATGCATTGTTATGTCATGTGATTTTGAATATACATGTGTTGTATAAACATGGTGAACTTGATGGCTTGTATGCTAGAAAAGAATTGTATTATGATAAATTTGATAATCGTGCCAAGAAAGGTCAAATGAGAAAAGGTAATTCTTTGTAATGATGATTTGTGAAATAATCTTGGGTAGAATTTTTATTGTCTTAAGAGTTCTTTAAATTGAATAAATTAAGCCATGCTTGGACATGAGTTACACCAATAGGATGAAGATGTATAAGTACAATGGAAGTCATAAGTGTAAATGAATTTGAGGTACTTTTAAAGAATGTTAAGAGATGATATTAAGAAAATTAAGGTTCTCATTTGAAGAGGATGAACTAGCTTCTAGTGGTGGATGATAGAAGCTAAAAGAACCTTATCACCCATGTGACCTATGAATCAATTTATTTTGTTTAAATTTTGTGGTATGAAATTAAATTGAATGAATGAATGCTCATGTATGAATGTCATTTGAAGTGTTTAGAAAGATGAAATATCTTACAAAGGAATCATATGTACTTGAGTTTGATATTATCAAATGTTGAATGTGATAATTGTTGCAAGTACACAATAAATAGTTGAAATGCATAATATCACAACATCTTGAAAGAAAAATGAAATGTCTTATCATTCATAATGGTGATAACTTTAAAGAGAAAATTGATGTGATTGAAATGTTGAAAGTCAAGAATTTGGTATATATTGTAAATCAAAGTTAGGCACTTGGCTCTCAATAATGATATAATGTGTTGATAGTACATGATGAAGTGAAAATCTTTGATTGATCTTGTATGATTGGATGTAGTGTCGAACTTCTTGATGAATTAAATGAACAAAATTGATAAATGGGATATTCATTCAACGAAGCATTATATCTCTACTTGAAATTATTATACAAAAACTTTGTTGGGCATTTGATTGTTGATTGGTAAAACTAATCCATCTCCTTGAGAAACATTTTCTAAGAGCTTGCAAAGTGAAATGGAATTTAGCAATGAAAGGAGATTCAAAATTCTTCCATGGATTCCCAATCAAGTAAATCAAGGAGTATTTACAAGTCAAACCAAGATCACAAAGGAATCAAACCAAGAAGTTTGTATTTGTTCATGTCAAAGTGGTCAAGAACTCAAATGAATATATCAACCAAGCTCCACAAAATTTAAGAAAAGGTACATTGGTTGACAAAAAGAAGTATAGAGGTATGCTTAATAATATATTTCATTCAATTACCTATAATATGTCGAAAGCAATGCTCTTGTGTGCTTGATTGTGATATTGCTCGAAAAAATCTCATTAGAGTATTGTAAAAGGAAACTTGAATTGTCTTTCCATCACCATACTAAAACATTATCATAACTTCTTGATGGATTGTGCTCTTGATCATATTTGACATCATGAACATATGTAATGCATAAGAACTTTGATGATGCTAATCTCTTTGCACCGAGAAAGATTAATGATGATGTAGGCACTCAAAAAGATGGATCTCCTAGTGCTTTAAATGATTAATACAATCAAGTAGTACAACCAATCTTATAAGAGGAAGAGCAACAAAGATCAAAACAAGATGAACAACAAACAAACATCCTATGAGCAAAGCATTGATCAAAATCCCTAAGATTTTGAAAGGATGTGAAAGATCATCCAAACGATAGGATCCTAGGTGATTCACCAAAAGGTGTAAGAACTCTCTCAGATTTAAATATCTTTTGTGAACTTAATGGGTTTCTTTCTCAAATTGAACAAATTGTAGAAAATGATGTGTTATAGGAATTAATATGCTTGTTATACTTGTCTCGTGATATTGGTAAAACAATATGTTCATCTGATTAGCATATACAAGAGAAAAAGATAACTGTTGAAGTATCATTGATTGAGTGCACATGATATAAATGTTTGATAGGAAGACATGCTTACTTGATTTCAATTCTTAAATTTACATTGTTGCAAGCATAAATACTTGATAACAATACCATGTATGGTTGGTAAATATCAAGTTGATTCAACTAAGGTAAACACACTTAAATTTTTTCTAGAGTTGATTCAAGGACCTTGTTGGACTATTTGATCTTGTTGGAGCAACTAATCATTTTCTTTGTGAGATTTCCCTAAGTGCTTGCATAGGTTATTCAAAGATGAGTATGAAAGAAGACTCAAATGTTCCCTCTTGAACTCTCAATCAAACAATTCTAGAAAAAGTATTCATCAATCAAGCCAAGTACCCAAAAGTACAAAAGAAAGATTGGGCCTAGTAAAGGAAATGAATTGAGATTCCAATGGACACATCAATCACGCTCTACAATGTTGAGATAAGCTAAACTGGTTGATGAAAAAGAAGTATAGAGGTATGATCTATAATCTTCTATATCCAAATTGCCTTTAAACCAAATGTGATGATCTTTATGCTCTTATGTGCTCATTCAAATGTTGTTCAAATTATCTCATTAAGAGCATTGTAAAACTAAACTTGAATTGCCTAAACCCGAGTTGTTATATACTTGCGTGCTTGTTTCAATCATGTCTTAAAAATCCCATTAAAACATTGAAACACGAAATTTCAAATGTCACTCCATCATGCATACTAAATGTCTATCATGACTTTATGATGAATTGGATTATTGAACCATTTAATCTTATCTTTTTACAATGCATATGGACTTTTATAAATAATCATTACAATGCATTGGATATTTGGTTCTAGCATGTATTCTATACTCATATGAGAATAACATAGACATGCTTGAGATGATTTTTTTTTTTTTTGAAAAGAATTTATAAGAATGTCTTGACTGTATGGAAATATGACATGTACTTGTATAGAGATGTGTACCTTGACGAGATAAATATTGTTGAACATACACACCATTACCATCTCTAGATAATTTTCCATGGATTTTGATTAACCTCTTGAACTAAAACTCGTGTTCCTCCATGAATTGGTTTTCATCATATTTTTTTTGTATTCTTACTACTTGCTCCTTAGCATGCTTATTACTTGTTCATGATGATCATCATAAAGGAGAATTATACATGATATCAACATGGATGAAATGTCAAACGAATTTGAGAAATTGAATATCATGCCAAATGAAGAATATGAGAAAACCATAAAAGAGTTGGAATTTATGATGAATACCTTGAATACCATTTGTTTCTTATAGTGCAAAATTTCTTATATGCTTTGGTTGAATACCAAAGGGAAGATATAACAATGGTATCCAATTCTAAAAAGGGAAAAATGTAAATCATCTTGAATGTTATGATTTGTGCTATATGTCAATGATCTCAATGCCCATAGCGTGCAATGATAATATGATTGAGATATGCCTACAAAAAGGGAAAACTTATTTGTTTGAATGAAATCATCCTTATGCATTGCTCTTGTGAACAAGAAAATAGATTGTTTGTGCTAGAAGTGTCATATGCTTTGGTTGAGTACTAAATGAGGGATAAAGAATAATGAAATAATAACAATGCATCAAAAAAGAAGAGTTTTGGAGAAAATAAATGCATGCTTCAAGCTTTGAGTCTATGTGAGTTTAACCAATACGATGATTGAGTCTTGAGCAACAAATGTTATCCTACAAGCATATATGTTATATCTTACACCTCCTTAATGTGAAAATTTGTTTCTTTTTTGCTTACAAAGGGGGGAGAGAGATATGTGATTGATACATGATCTAAAGGGGAAGTCTTTATTCTTATTATGCACTTAGTATGGGGGAGACTTGGTAAAAATGACTATTGTGATGCTATTTTCATGAAAATTCCATTGTTATGCTATTTCCCAAAAATCCAATTGTAGTGTTTTTTTAAGATCACATCGAGATGCTATCTTATGACCAAGATACAATATAAGATATGGTGAGTTGTGTAATATTGTCAAGGGGGACTTTATGCGTTTATTATTTTCTCACCTATACACATCCTCAGAGTGAGATTACATACTTTGAGAACTTGATATCAAATTGCTAAGTAACACAATGATATCATATGCATATTATAGTTTGTGTTTGAATCATATTCTCCAAGTTAAAATGCTTTTTATGATATGCACTTAGCAAGGGGAGCTTTTTCTGTAGTATTTTTCAAAAAGGAAAGATGTTCAATATCTATTGAGATGATATTTTCATACAAGATCCCATTGTGATGTTATTTTGACTCTCCTATGTTTAACTCACTTTGATGATGCCAAAGGGGGAGAAAATATGAGGAAGATCATATGAGATACAAGATCATATGGGATACAATAATGGGGGCGAAACTTTGAACATGAAAATTTTGATACGCATATAGTAAGGGGGAGTTTTACTTTGTTTACTTGAAAATCTTACTTATGCCTTGATATCAAATTCCTACTGTGCTTAATTGTATAAGATTTTGTCATCATCAAAAAGGGGAAGATTGTTAGCCTGAAGGCCTTAATCCTATATTTTGATAATAATTAAATCTTGATTATGAAATTGATCTATTGAATAATAATATTTTGTAATGAGTTTATTGTTTGAGAATTAGTCAAAATTTGAAGGATATTCAACATATTAAGTAAAGTTCATGGAAAGTGATGATCAAACAAAAGGCATCCTCCAACTAGAAAATCAAAGCACTCTAATGGTCAAGATCTATGAAGATTCAAGATGTAAACATTCTAGCTAAGATCTTATCCTAAAGAAGGAAGATTGAAGAGATGATCAAAGCACTTTGTGAATATCAATGTTATACAAGCTCAAGAGCAAGTTTATGAAAAATGATGTTGATCAAGCTCAAGTGATTTAATCATGAAGATAAAATGAAGAGCTCAACATGATTAAGCTCAAGTGTCTTTTTGTCAAGATCTCTACAAGCCTCAAGTTGTAAAGAATCGAAGAATGAAGATGAATGAAGATGGAGTTATAAGGATGGAGACGGAAGTCATAAGGGGTACCGGTTGGGACTTGATTGGGGTTTTGGGTGTTGCAAATGGTATATGCTCAACAATGATTCTCAAATTTTATTTTGAAATATTTGAATTTTTTTTTACAAAATATGCTCAAAAGAAACGTTTTTAAAAACCTAACCCTGCCAGTTTTGATCCCATCGGACGACCCCACGGTGACCAGTCGACCGGTGGCCAAAGGGTCATCTGCCCGAGACCTATCCACCGGACGAGGGTCTCTCGACCGGTCGACCGGCGAACAGGGATCGACCCAGTCGGGCCAAAACACTGATTCAATATAGCCATTTTATGAACGTTAGGGAGCATTAATTATACTATTTTTTAGCTTCTATTAATGCCTCTCAACTATAAAATTTTAAAACATTGATTCAAAGCAATTACTCTTGAGTTCTTTCATTAATCTCATATTTGAATCATTATTGAGATATACTTGAGCAATAATTTGTGAGCTATATTGAGAGAATCATTCATTATATTCATCTACCTTAAAAGATGACTTTTATTGTTGATCTCAAACACTTATCAAAAGAAATAGTTAAACACTTTGAAATGAAGGATTTCATTGTCAAAGGTGTTGGGGTTAAAGCTTTGTATTGAGAATGATTTTTCTATTGTAAAATATTGAACTACCATTATAGTTGATTTGTGGACTCACCAACATTTGAAGAGTCACCATAGTGAAGATTGTTGAAATCCTAAGCAAGGAGCTTAGGTCGTGGACTTAGGCGGGGGCCGAACCACACTAAATCGCGATTTGCAATCTCTTTCTCTCAACTCTCTTTTTGAATTATTTTTTGCAAACTAAGTATTTGATAAATTGTCTCACTTACAATTTTTATTGCTAGAGTGCATATTTGTTTAAGATTGTTTTTGATTAATCATTGGTAGTATATTGCTTAATTGAAAAAGTAGTAGCATTGCTTACATAACCTAATTCCCCCCCCCCCCCCCCCTCCTCTTAGGTTAAATTAAGGGACAACAATAATATTTAGCTTAGGAGGGCTATTTAAAACAAAAGAATTGATTATAAGAAATAAATTCTATTTTTTAATGATAGTTCGTAGCCCCGTGGTGGCCATTGGCCACCAAATGGCGACAAAGAATAAAATTTTGGTCGCCAATGGCTACGAAGTGGCTACGAAGTATTCATGTTCATAGAAAGTTATGTTGATTTAGAACATAAGAATTGATAATAACAAATACATTACAAGTTTGTAAAAAATCTATTTTGTTTTGATTGAAAATATATTATAAAATTTACTTAATAGTATGAAGTTGTACATATTTAAAATATAAGAGCATGAAACTGAATTAATGATTAATAATTCTATATTCTAATTAACAAAAGTAGGATTAATGAAATATAAAGTGAAAAACAATGAAGATTTTATTATTGTCATTAGTTTTTCGCATACCAATCAAAATTTTAATTTCGCACTAACATCAATGGATTAGTGTAAATTGAAAAATGACTATAATTTTGTTGTGATTTAAAATATATTATAAGGTTTACTTAATGGTATGAAGTTGTACACATTTTTTACATATATCTTTTGCATGATAGTACGTAGTCTCGTGGTGGCCATTGGCCATCAAATGGTGACAAAAAATAAAATTTTGGTCGCCTTTTAGTCGCCAATGGTTACGAAGGAGCTACGAAATATCCATATTCATAGAAAGTTAGGTTGATTTAAAACATAAAAATTAATAATAACAAATATATTACAAGTTTATGCTAGATCTATTATCTATTGATTGAAAATATATTTTATGGTTTACTTAATAGTATGAATGTTGTACATATTTAAGATATAAGAACATGAAAATGAATTAATGATTAATAATTCTATATTCTAATTAGCAAAAGTAAGATTAATGAAATACAAAGTGAAAAACAATGAAGATTTTATCATTGTCATTAGTTTTTTGCATACCAATAAAATTCTAATTTTCACATTAACATCAAGGAATTAGTTTAAAGTGAAGAATGGCAATAATAAAAGAAAATATATAGCTTAGAAGAGTAATTTAAAACAAAAACATTAATTACATAAAACAAATTCTATCTTTTGAACGAGAATTCGTAGTCTCGTGGTGGCCATTGACCACCTAATGACGACAAAGAGTAAACATTTGGTCACCCTTTGGTCTTGGCTACCAATGGGCTACGAACTCTCCATATTCATAAAAAAGTAGATTGATTTAGAACAAAAAAAACTAATAATAACGAATAGATTATAAGTTTGTGCTAGATTTATTTTAAACTCATATTGAGTTTTTGTTCGAGCTCAATTATCATAATAATTTTAATTTTTTTTCTATATATAAACCATTTTGTTCATTTTTATATTTCATTTATTAATAACAACTTTCATTAATTTATATGCATTTTTTTTTACATTTTTCATTAACCTATATACTATATATTTATATATATCTATGTTTTTAAATTAAGTTAATTATGCTTTTTACAATTGCTAAATATAATGTTTATATATACATTTATTTATTTTTTATTAATACTGGAATATTTATAATGAAAGTGATTCATTTATATTCATTTATTGTTTTACTAATATTGAAATGACTATAAAATTAAAATTGAAAAATCAATTGGATGGGAGAAACCGATAGGTGGATGAAAATTAAACACTAACAGATGTACTAAAGAGAACCAGAGACTAGCAGGTACAGGTGTGATCCTTTGAAATGAGGCAGGTGACTGGATTGCTGGGTTTATTGTAAAATGGGAGAGAAGTATCCTCGATTAATTTCAATATAACCCGACCTTTGCCTCCATTGTAGTTAAAAAAAAAAACATATATTTAACCGTGAGGGACCTCAAAAGAGATTAAAAAAACTCAGGGACCTAAACTATAAATTTAATTTTATAAATTTAATAAGTTTACAATTAAAATTAAGTAATTAAACTTGTAATTTAAATATAATTTTACAAATTTAACAAGTTTAAAATTAAAATTAATTAAAAACTAAACTATAATTAAAAAAAATAATAAGTTAATGTAATTTTTAACTCTTTTAATCTTTAGACCTATACATATATAATTTAACCTAAAAATATATCTCATCCCCCTACCGTCACCCCCTCCCCTAATTCTCTCAACCGACACCATCACTACAACCGCGACACAATCACCACGACTGCCGCACCATCACGACGACAACGACACCATCACCACGACCACAACATCATCACCACGACCGCGACACACCTTCACCACCACCACAGTACTGCTACCGCGATACTTTTTTTTTTTTTAAGCATGACCCATCTCTCCAACAGTCAAAAATGACCGTTGGAGAGATAGGGTTCCAAATCGAAACCCCAAAATTGGGGGTTTCGTTTACTCGAAATTGGAAACCCTTGAGGGTTTCGAATTTTAAGTAATTGAAACCCCCAATTAGAAACCCTAACTTGCATATTTTGTATATTCTCTTAAACTGAAACCCATTGGAGATATATAGTTTCATAGTTTGTCATATTAAATTTTCATGTTTCTAATAAAATTGACTTGTGTGTGAGTGTGTTTGCATAAGCTATATAGCCGTGTGTGTGAACTAGCCATGCATATGTGTGTGAGTGTTAGTTGTGTGTGTGTGTGTGTGTGTGTGCATAAGCTATATATGTAATTAATAATTGTGAAGAAGAGAATGGTAAGTCGAGAGAAGAGAAGAAAGAGAAACGTCGATTTAAGGCAGGCAGTGGACTCTTTCATTAGGGAAGGGAAAAAGACGAGAGGAGAGAACGAAGGAGGTTTGAGGATAGTAAAGTGAAGAATGAGGATATAGAGGTTGATGAGGGAAGTAATGCTAGGGGGTTTGATGAAAGAAATGTAAAGAAAGAGCCGAAAGATGAGCTGATTGATACGGATGAGAACGACACTGATTCTGCTGCCAAGGTGAATTTTCTTGATGTTCTTATACTTACAGTAATTCTTATTCTATATTTGGAATGGCATATAAAATGCTGAATAACTTGCGTCTATATGCTTAGCGTTCTTCATTAATAGAAAATGTACATTTTGTATTGGTTTATGCCAAATTGCACATGGGTTTTGTTTATGGATTTGGGAAGATAAATTATTGTGTTCATATTTTTTGATGACTAAGTAGCTCAGAAGTCATCGAACAAAATGATTAAGTTATCTCGAATGCGGAAAGTGATATTGGCTTACTTGTAGCTAGTCAATTCAAAGAATAGATAAATACGTGGCAGTTCTGAGAGGAATTATCAATACTTATCCTGTTTTCTTTCTCATCTTCTATAGAATATAGTCTATGTCACGATATTTGTTTTTGATTGGATATTTGCTGGATGCTCGTAAGCTGTTTGGGCTCGGAGCTTTACCTTTTTCTGAAAACTGATGCATCTGCACAGCTGGTTTTTGTGTCAAGATAAAGCTCTATCAGAAAATTAAAAAGCAGACATGCTTTAGTCAAAGTTGAGTAGGAGGTTTATCTAAGGTTAAGTTTAGGAGGCTAGTTGAGATGGACATTTTCTTTTATGATTCTTCTAATTGATCATGAACTTAGTAATATTAAGATGTAATTTCTATGATTCTTCTAAATGAAGGAAGTTGATAATGTAAAATTGGTTCAAGTAATTGAATGTGACGATAAGGACGAGGAGGATTGGCTGCCCCCTTCCCCCAAAATAAGCGATAACATGACAAAGCTTGACAAGAACTCAACTATAAAGGAGCTAAGGTATATTCGTGAATGCAATGATAATTGAATTGTATATTTTTGTGCTAAAGTTTTGAAATTTGTGGGAGTTGGTGTCAATCTTGTAACTTTCGGGCTCTGTGTTTTATATGTGTTTTGGGGTTTGTTGATTTCACATTTGAAGGTTGTGATGGTGAAGTCATGGTAATTCTAAAGAAAGTTCATGAAGTAGCAGAGAACTTTCTGTGCATCACTATGGATCTTTTATCTACTTTGCCATCTTTTAGAGAGACTGAAATATTATAATTCCTTAGATAGGACATAATACAACTACTAACCCGCAGAGGTCAAAAATATTTTCGCATGGTTGTTCCTGATTAACAATTACTTGCTACACTATTTAGGCAAATGAATATTTACATATACCTTACTTAGAGAAGTGTATATAGCTGCAACATAATTTATTTGTTTTATTTTCATTGTATATTGGTTACCCCTTTTTTGTTTTTATTATTATTTTTATTTCTATCTATGTATGATGGCCATAGGTTAAAAAAGTAAGAGCTGTCATTATTTGCTCAATCAGCTCAGGAAGTTCTGCAAGCTATCGAAGAAACAGTGAAAAAAGACTTAAGTGCATCTCTATAATCTTCTACTGAACCAGTTGTTGAACAGCTTCCAAAACCTTCTTGTGAGAGGGCTGAAATGATAATCTCTATCCAGGACAAGGATGAACTCAAGCAATTTCGAGTTTACAAGGTAGTTTTGTTTCCTGATGTTTATTAGGTGGTAGTAGTATCTAAGTTTCATCTTTACTTCTATTCTTTTGTGGTTAAAACCACCAACCTACCTGGGAAAGATGTTTGTATCCTCGAAGAAATTCAGTATTTATTACCTTACTGAAGCAGCTGTTCAGTAAAACAAATATTTTACAAGATTTCATAATTCTTCTCCTGAGCTATCACCTTCATACGATAAGTTTTTATTGCTTATAAGTTTGTTCTTCAATTTAGTCTCTTCTCTTTACACCTTCTGCAACCACAAATTATGAGGAAACCTACACTTATTCTCGTATTAAAACTACATTCTCCTGTTTAATTTTAAAATTATATCTTTGCCTTTCTTCGTGGAAAACTTACAGTGCGTACAAATTCTTTCACGTTCATAACTGTATATAGTTTTTGTGAAAACATATGTGCAAGTTGCTCAAGTATTGGGATTCCAAGGATGTCTAGCATTACATGCATATGCCGAGTGTGTGACTCTTTTTGTTGCTCTTGAAATAACTTGTTCAGGGAAGGGGAACATTAATGTGGTAATAGATTCTTGTTGCTATTAGGATAGTCAACACCTTTGAATTGCATTTGTTTCTGATGTCAATTTGGTTTGTGTGTGTCAGTGGTTCAAATGGATCCAGCTATTAATATTTCCACTCAAGTCCAAAAACTGAATGATAGCTTTAAAATCAATTCTGTTCTAGCCCTTTTCGACTTTACCCATCTTTTGACCAAAATGTGCTGTAGGTTATACGGGTCATACACCCTTTAAACAACTTGTGGATGGGTATGTTTTCAAATAGACTCAGAATCAGTATTAAAGAGCCTAAAAGAAATGTTTAACTTGTTCATGAGCCAGGTAAACCTTTAATTTATTACATGCATTATTGATTATGAAAACTTTGACATACATCTTACGGTGTTGTATGTTGAAGTGAGGTTCATTGTTTTAGAGAACAAAATTTTATAGTACTACGTGTTTATAAGTTGTAACAAATAGTGTACTCTATCAGATTTATTTGTTGTCATGACTTATTTTTTTCCATTCTCTTAATTGCCGGGGAAGTAGTTCTTAATCTCATAGTCCAGCGCTTTGTTCATCAGTTGAGAACAAAAAAACTAGTTGGATTCTTCAGATTCTTGTCTTCAATTTTGAGTTGATCACTTTTTGTACAGAGTATGACTATTTTATGTAATTTTCTTTATGGTACATTTTGAAACTATTGAACAAATGTTACTTTTACGAGTAATTTTTCTTCTTTGTATAGCCTTTGATATTCTCTATATAGCCTTCGTTATTCTTTTTTATTTTGTTTGCATTTTATGTTTTTAATTTTTTTTATCAAGCTTATCTTATTTTTATTTTTTTAAATATTAAATTAAATTTATTTTTTTTAAAACATTGTGTGGCGATGCAATTGCGACCATAAAGTGGCTACTACATGGAGACAAAAATTAATAAATAAATAAATAATTAAAACATTTGGCTTCGTTGTGGCGACGATAAAATAGCTATTATACGGCCACCAAAATGTAGCTACAAATTTTGGCTACTAAATGGCGATGAATTTTAATAATTAATAAAAATAGATTAAAAATATTTGGCTACTTAATGGTGACGAAAGTTTGGCTACCATATGGTCATCAAATTGTGGTTATAAAAATTGGTTACCATATAGAGACAAAATTAAATAATTAACAAAAAAATATTTAAAATAATTTGTTACCTAATGGCGACAAAGATTGGTTACCATGGGGCGATTATGCATAATTAATTGATACAAAAATTAACGAATTAATTAATAAAATTGTTAATTATAAAAATCAACTAATAATTTATTTTTCTAAACATTGCGACCAAGGGGCTACGAAATGTAAAAAAATTATATATATATATATATATATTTTGATTTGGCCACCAAAATGCGACCAAATGACCTAATGGCGACAAGGGTTTGGTTTTCTTAACGCTAGATTTTTGGTCGCTCTTTGGTCGTCCAATGGGGGTAGGCCACCTAAGGGTGAGGAAACCTCGTCGCCCCCGTCTAGTTTTCTTATAGTGGGGGGAGCAATATCACTATTACTTCGTCGCCCCAGACTAGTTTTCTTATAGTGGGGGCATCAATATCACTATTTTACAGAGGAGACTTTATGAGGTAGGATACTCTAGCTATAACAGAGAAAGAATTTAACAGAGGCTATAGAAAGTGCTATGTCTTACTCTCAACTTTCTCTACAATTTCCTACTCCAAGCATACCTTGAATAAGACCCCAACTCCTTTTAGAGATGAGTTGCAAGCTTATTCTAGCTATACATCTTAGTTGTCAAAAGCTAAGAATACAAACTCAACTTGAACATTAATTTATCATACAACTAAGAATACAAATTCAACTTGAACACTATTTTCTCAAGACATTAAATTTGAGAGTTCGAATGAAACTTGAAGATAATCTTGAATTGACAATGGTTGATTAGTCAAATTGAATTTCAATATTTGACTTATCTTGTCAATCTTATCACCAACTTTAACAACTACCAATCGTAAAGTTTTTGATTGGGATATGAATCAAATTAAAAGACCCTTTAACTATTGAAGGGGTAACATAATGAATTAAACATAATAATTTGGTGATCCAAAGTGTTGTCCGTATGTATTAAATATAATTTAGAAAAACTGGTTCAAATACTTGGACAAAATTTGATCCACCAAGACCTTGTAACCTTCTTCTGATGGATGAAAACTGTCCCAGAAGAAGTGTTTGGAAACATCTGGACAAAAACGGGTCAGTGGGTTACATAAAAATGCCACCTCTATATATCCCGTACCACAGCATCCTTTATCCACAATTTCAAAGCCTACAAGTAATGAAACAATAATTATATCTTTAGTAAAGGGTCGTTTTTTTTTTTTGTTTGTTCTTGCAATTGTTTCACGCATATGAAACTTCAATTTAATTAGGGTGAACAACAACATATCCTGTACGGTTTTTTGAAAGTGCATATTAATCCCTCGTATTGTTGTAATTACAGTTTTTGTCTCTAATTCTTTTAAGAATGTTGCAGGATATCTTCTTATTTAAATAATTATGGTTTCACAAAAAGATTGTATTGTCTTACATTGGTGGGAAAAATAATAAATGATTTATAAATGAAAACGTTGGTAGGAAAAGTGATACATGGGTGGTTCATAGATGAATAGTTGTGGTTTTAATTGATGACATGAGTTAACCATTTATAAGCTATGAGACTAGTCTTACTAGTGGTTTTTAGGCTTTAGGATTGAGGCCTGATAGAATATAGTACTAGAGCTAGTCTTCGGCCTGAGTGACTATGCCCCAATGAGAATGTTGGGTTCTCAATGGAGGGTGATTTCAATGTTTTACATTAGTGGGGGAAATAATAAGTGGGTGTTGTATATTTACGTAATAATTTAGTTTTGCCATTTTGGGCCAATGATTTTGAGATCCAAATAATTATTTTTTACCCCTACAATATTGATCTTGCTTCCAAACCTAAAATTTCGAACTTAGAGCGTGACAAAAATAATATGCACTTTCGAAAAACTATAAAGGACATGGTGTTGTAAAATAAAGACATAACATATATACAAAATGGACATGCTATTTAGGCTCTGTTTGTTTGCCGTAAAATATTTTTCTGGAAAACATTTTCCTAATTTTTGGTGTTTAATAATATCAAAAAATTGGTCAATCGGTAAATATTTTATGGTCAAAGAAATATTTTTGTTCAAAAGAATACAAAATGTATTCTTCTCCAAGCCCACCCTCCTCACCCCCACCCTACCTACCCTTCCACCCCCATCCCACCCTCCGTCTGTCATCCCCTCCCCTCCCCTCTCCTCTATCACCCCTTACCTGCCCCTCCTATCACCCCACCATATATATATATATATATATATGTGTGTGTGTGTGTGTGTGTGTGTGTGTGTGTGTGCAGTGGCGGACCTAGACACTTACACTCAGGGTGTGCACTCGTACAGTGAGAGAGTTCAGCATGTGTACAAAGTGTCAAATATAATAGTTTTTTCCAAAAAAAAAACCAAAAAACAAAGATTTTTTTTTTTCAAGGTGAAGATGTTCACGTAGGTGCATCCGCCCCTGTGTGTGTGTTTGTATTTTTTATAAAATCTCTTGTCGAAAAATATTATCTACTAACTATGTCATCCAAACACCAAAAAATATTTTTCAATATGACAATCAAACACCAGAAAATATTATATTTTTCAGAAAAATGTTCTCTTGTAAATATTTTCCCCTAACTAGCTATTTTAGGGCAGTCAAACGGATCCCTAGTGTAAAATAATGTTTCATACTAACCATATTTGTTAGGGTTTTGGATGATGTCCTCCAGAACGCCATAAAGATCGATATAGACTATCCTGGACTGAGCGAGTTTGTTGCCAAGTGATTGAATATCAAATATTAACTTCTTGTTGAACAATTGTGCTGCTTGATTGTATTTGTCTGCACATGAT
Source organism: Ehretia macrophylla (assembly GCA_037974665.1). NCBI lineage: Eukaryota > Viridiplantae > Streptophyta > Magnoliopsida > Boraginales > Ehretiaceae > Ehretia > Ehretia macrophylla. The sequence goes on from CM075774.1 coordinate 1,868,724, forward strand.
CTCTGTACACCTCCATTAACAGTTCTTAGAGCTGGTATACATCCTATTGGTGCCACCGCAGAAACAGCAATTCTCCGTGCTCCCAGTTGGTAAAGTTCCTTTTTAACCAGGGAGCGGTTTATAAATAAATATTGAGAATTTAAATAATTAACTCCGTTAACTATTTTGAGCCTAGTTAATTTGATGTTTGAATAGTTATGTATAAACTTACAATACTAATCTCGCTTATAAATTTAGGTTATGGTTCATGGCCAATGAGTGACCGTTGCGCTGACGATCGAGGATGTTAGGTCCTCCAGGAAGGTAATTGTGATCTCCCGTATATTAGTGAAAAACAATGTGAGTGAGTGATACATAGCTCTTAATAGAAGTAACCATAATCTCCCACGTTAATGGGAGACTTTGTAAATAACTAATTAATTTATAAATAAGTGTTGTGAATTTAAGTATTAACTTGGATTAATCAATTTAGGACAGTAAATTTAAAACCAAAGTAGTTTACTTTTAAATCTATGATACTAGTGTCGCTTGAATACCTAGGGTTCTAAGCGTGAAATGTGACATTATCTGACAACACTAATAATAATAGGAAAAATGGCACATTTAGTCCCTATTATTTTCCCCAAAGCTTTAATTTAGTCTCTATTGTTTAAAATTTCTCAATTTTGTCTATATTGTTTTTAAAAAAGGTTCAATTTCATCTTTATTATTTCTAAAAGTTTCAATTTCGTCCCTATTATTTTTTCAAAATTTTAAATTTATCTCTATTATTCAAAATTAGTCAATTTAGTCTCTATTATTTTTTAAAAATAATCAAATTCGTCCATATTATTCAAAATTAGCTAATTTAGTCTCTACTATTTTCATATAAAATTCAAAATAGTCCTCAAATTTTTTTCAAAATGTAACTGAATTAAATTTTTTTTTTTAAAATAGGGACTAAATTAGATAATTTTGAACAGTATAGATGAATTTGAAATTTTTGAAAAATAATAAGGACTAAATTGATTAATTTTGAACAATAAGAACGAATTTAAAATTTCGGAGAAACAATATAAAAAATTGTACAAATTGTCCCTATTGACAATAAGGATGAAATCAAAATTTTTTGAAAAAGAATAGGGACGAACTTGAAACTTTTGAGGAAACAATAAGGACGAAATCGAGAAAAATTAAATAATAAGAATAAAATTGAAACTTTTTGAAAACGACATGACAAAATTGAAAAATTTTAAACAATAGAAACGAATTTGTATCAACAAAAATTTTACATCTTAATTGACGTCAGACGAACTATTTGTCTGAAAAAAATAATAATAAATAGCGTGACATGTATCCCGTAAGAAGTAAAGAACTGAAGATAAAAAAAAATACCTGAACGAAGCTTGATGCAAAGGAAGCCAAAAGATTAGCATAGGCAGGAACATCATAGTCCTTTCTCTTACTAGCTGGAGAAAAATAGTTGACTATAAAATCATCGTTCCCTGACAACACAAGGTAGAAGCTGTTCTTCACGATGAAACTTGTATTTGCTTCTCCAACAATTGTTGTGAGTTTACCAATATAGTCTTTGAACAATTTTATCTGATCCGATAATGATACGCATGGCTGATGATTTTTATTTGGATAAAGGGAAAAAACAAATATTTTAGTTATAAAGTTGTAAAATTAAAGAGAAATGCTTGTATTTGGTAAGAGGAACTCTTCAGTTTAGACAGTCGGACTTTTTCGAATTTTATGTATGCGAGGTCTATTTCTTCTCTTATTCCGAATGTTCGATTGTCTGCATTGAAGAGTTTTCTATCTGGTAAAATCTAGGATAAATATCTTGATGGGTCCTTTAACTTTGAAAAAATGATAATTTGATATTCTAACTTAAAAAACGTGTCTTTTAGTACTTTAAAATTATAAAATAAGATACAGTTAGTCTTTCATGTGTTTTTTTGGTAATTACAGTTAACTTTGTCATGCCAAATGCAAATACTGACAAAAAAATTGTCGAAGAACGTGAGAAAGACTGACCATATCATATTTTGTAATTCTATAAGACTAAAAGCCGACCAAATCGTCCTTTTTTTTTTTTTTCTTTCTAATGTTAGAAGAACTAATGAAGGTATTAAGCCGATCTCAAATATATACTAAGTAAACGAGCTTACCGTTAGATCAGATGTAGCAGGATCAAAGCCTGAAGCACCAGAAGCAAAGCTTACACCCGTGGGAAGATCATAGCTTTGCAAATTGGGGTCAAGATAAGCAGGCAAAAGTTCTTTAATTCCTAGTTCTTCAACTGAATGGAAAAAAGTAGTTGCATTCATTAGGTATTAGGTAATGTAAGGAAATTCATCATAAATCTCTACATAGACAACCAACTATATATAGTTGGAACAATAAGGGTAAATATCATAAATGGTCCTTAATGTTTGTGTTCTTTTTAATTCTATTCATGTTGTTTCAAAAATTTTAATTTCATTTATGTTGTTTCAAAACTGACACGCTTAGTCCCTAATATTTTCATTTTTTTTTCCTTCTAATTTTGTCTCTATTATTTCAAAAGTGACGCATTTAGTCTCTAAAATTTACATAAAAGTTTCAATTTAATCTCCAATATTTTCATTTTTTCTTCAATTAAGTCTCCAAAATTTTATGTGTCAGTCACAATTTAGAAATTTCACGACAGGAATTAAGCGTGTCGTCTTTTTCAAACTTTGGAGATTAAGCATGTTACTTTTAAAATATTGGAGACAATTGAAAAGAAGTGTAAAAGTTGGAGACTAAATTGAAACTTTTTACAATTTTTAATATTAAGATTGTCACTAATTTTGAAACAATGAGGACAAAAATGAAAAAAAAAATTAAATATTTGGAATCATTTGTGATATTTGCCCCAACAATAACTTGCACTTTAACATAAGTCAAACTCACAACTTCATACTCTCATGATATAAACCACTCAAGAAATACTCTCATGATATTAATTTTTAACGCTTCCTTATGCACGTAACTCAAATTAACAAAGTATAGTTTATATACGAAAATTGACATAAAAGAATAGAGAGTCAACGAAAAAAATTGAGTACAAAAATTGAAATAGATGAACAAAGTCAGTTGAAAGAAATAGGTCATACGTAGATGGATAAGATTAGAACAATGCCCAACTCTTCTATCGTTTAAAGAATTGTGAAATATAATCCTAAAACAATAATTTTTTCTGCATCCAAAAGTGCCACAGTCAAGACGCCTAATTCTGCACATTCTATTGCCTGATGCCACATTCTGGTTTTCAATTCCTTACTCTTCAGAACATCTCATATGCAAAATTACTTTCCATATTCTAGCATTAACTAATCCTCGCACCCAAATTGAAGTTAGCCAAGTATCTGAATTCTTTCTTTTCTTTTTATTTATTTATTTTTCTTGTCAGTTAAATTAGTGATAATATTAATACTGGAAATTTAAGAATACAATAAAAGCATTCATATCATTATACACATAATTGACCCTCCTATGACTGATGACTATCAGGCTATGAAATTATGGAGAAACTATCAGATAATCATTTTCTTTATTTTTTTTTTCAGAGGGAGATCTAACCCAATCTTACATTAGTTTTGAAAGATGTTGTACACTCCAAGAATCGATCTCGTAACTTCTCGCAACCAAAGCGAGAATCATACATCTAGACCAAATGTCCAATGACTTACAATCATTCTTTCCATATGTACTTCAAAAACCAATAGTACATTCACATTCAAAGAATAGAATTGCAGTAAACATAAAGAGAAAAGTATTGTTTTATATCACCATTTCACCCCTCCACCCCTTCACTCCTTAACCCCTTCACCCCTTCATCCCTCTTTTGTATGGTAAAAATTCACGTATTGAATATCGAATCTCTCGTGTATATGGTAAAAATTTTACTCGAAAGAAAAGATTTCCAGTTTTACCTAGATAGTCGACAGCCGTCTTGCCATTAGAAAACCTGCCTGTTGGCTTTCCATCTACCAACAAGTCTTTCCCATATGGTAAATAATTTGCCTTGGCTGTTGTTATGATATGGTTGTTGTTTCCTTGATCAACAAGTGAGTCTCCAAATGCAAAAATTGCAGGCACTATTACATCTTCTGGTAACTTTACAATGGCTTCACAGGCGTTGAACAAAGCAAAAAGAAGCAAAACAAAAACAGTTGGCATTATATTGAATTGGATGTAGTGGATGTAGATGTTGCTGGAAAAGTTGTACAGAGCATTACAATTCTCACAGCTTTTTATAGAGTTTAATCTTTTGGTACGAAGATGGCAGTTAAGAAACATAAAAACTACTGCAGTTGTTGTAGTAATGATATACAGCCATACGGGTCGTACGTATTTATAAATTCACTTTCCGATAGGGATGGGTTTAATGAGAGCTACAACCTTTACTAACGTCATAACATTTTTAAAATAAAGAAAATTATATAAATGGGCCTTATTATTTTACAAAAATTTTAAATTCGTTTCTATTATTTAAATTTGTCAATTTAGTCCATATCTTTTCCTAAAAAAAATTTCATTCGTCTTTATTATTCAAAATTAATTAATTTAGTCTTTATTATTTTCTAAAAAAATTAATTTAGTCCTTGTTATTTTTATAAAAAAAAAATTTAATCCCTATACGTGACTACAGTTTATGGACTAAATTGAATTTTTTTTGAAAAATAATAAGGACTAAATTGATTAATTTTATACAATAGGGATGAATTTAATTTTTTTTAGGAAACAATAAGGACAAAATTGGTTAATTTTGAAATAGGGATAAATTTAAATTTTTTAGAAAACAATAGAAACCATTTGTATAATTTTAACTTTAAAATATATGTGTATTTTATTTGTGTTTTTAGTACTAGAAATCAATTATGCACCACTAAAAATAATATTATTTGTATAATTGTCAAATTGGTTGTAGTGTTCTTTACTTTGAAAATTCTTGAATTTGCTCCTGCTTCTTGGAAATAGTGTTTTGGAGATTGGAGGTCAAGGGCGGAGCTATTCACTAGCTGGCGGGAGCTGCAACCACCATTAATTTCAAGAGCAAAATCATTAAAAAGAGAGTTGGAGCTGTATTTTTTGAAAACACGTGTATTTTTAAGATATTTTTAAACTGAAAATCAATTTAATCCCTAATAATTATCCATAACAAACAAGTCTTTAGTTTAGTGGTATGCCTCTCGCCGTGAATACGAAAGATTATTAGATCAATTCTTGTGAGTCACATAATTTGAAATATATTGTACGGCTTAAAATCTTCTTAAGTTTACAAATTTATACATAAGTATTGAATTGTGTTTTCAACATTTACTGAACAAATAATACTGAAGCCGCCCTCTTGCTGGGCGTAGGCCATCGGGCATGCACAAGTGGTGGGGTAGCTATCCATATGGCTTAGCGTTGCATACCAATATTAATGGAAATTGAATGCGGGCCTGAGAGCTTCCAGACTTGAGGATGACAATCTTTCTACATTAAATGTCAGTAGACAAGCGTATCTTCCTGCCATGGGCAAGTATTTCAGATGAATTTTCCAAGATTGTGGTAGTTTCATCCTAGGCTAAAAACAAAGAAAAATCCAGCTAATAATTATCACAAGAAAGTTTACGTGCATTAACGAATAATTGAATCTAGACACGTCAACTAGTAATTTGTTATCATAAGAGTTGTGAATTCGAATCATCATTTCGATCTATCGTACCAAAAGATAATAATAATAATAATAATAATGATAATAATTCAATTTATAGTGACTCTCTCTATTCAACTTGATTCCTATAAAGACAACCTGATTTGACCAGGGGCGGAGCTGCCGGTCCCGGCCTCCTTAATATTTTTTTTTTTAAAAAAAAATTTATATAATATCATTAAAAAAAATTATTGTATTTAAAAAAATCTATATAGTATCGTTAAAAATAATTTAACGACTCCTTTCCCTATTTTTTTTCTCTTGTCATGAATATTTTTATTTGAATATTGGCTTCTCAATTTTAAAATCGTGGTTTCGCCCTTGGATTTGACAACATTAATAAGTTGTCTCTAGTTCCATCAAACCGCTGCATATCAATTTGCTTCATTGTTTTCCTCCATGATTAAAAGTTCAATAATAGAGTTGTATTATGTTGAAGATTTTTTTTGTATTATGTAGAAGATTTTTCCGAATATATTGTATTATGTAGAAGATTTTTCTGAATATACGAATTAATGAAAAGAGGAGTATTTAAAAAAAAAAATCTTTTGGCACATTTATCGAGAGACAAATCGTATTGTAAACTGGCTAACCAACTTTAGTATATGTCGTTCGATTGGTTGCCACACAATTAATCATTTTTTTTTCTGCTAGACAAATAAAAGAGAATATCATTTCAACTCCAAAAACTTGGCATCAGCCATTTACGAGTACCTTCTATACAAAAGAATACATCTCCTTGAAACTAACAAATAATTTCCTATAAGTCCCAAATACTACAAAACTCCCTATTACAAGAACTATCCTTGAACTTTTTAGAGGTCATCATCTTACACCTGACATCTTTTGTGATCTCGCTGGTTATTTGCTCAATGTTTGCAAACTGATTGTTAAAACACCCCGCATTACGTTCTCTCCATATGCGATAAATAGAAGCTGTGATAAAGAAGTTTTAGAATGTAAGCCTGAATAGTATTTCTCTTACCATACATGTTACAACCAATCAGCACTCTATCCCAATAATTTTGATCTTAGCCTTCTTCAAACAATCTCTCCAAATTTTTCTACTGAAAGAACATTCAAAGAACATGTGATTTCTGGTTTCCAAAACCATGTCGCACAAGCTACATTGTCCGAGAGTATTGACCCCCCAACTTATGAGTCAATTTTTGGTAGTTAGTCTGTCCTTGATTGCGAGCCAGGTACAAAAGCTGAACTTCGGAATATAAATATGTTTCCAGAGCAAGTCAAACCACTCGATCCTTCCATGCTTCTCCCTTATCTCGTGCCACAATTAATCATCTTTATTTATCATTAATTGTTAGTTTTTTAGAGAAGAATATGTGGGACGAAACATTCCTAAAAATGAATAATATGTAACAAGATGTTCAAAATAAATATGATTAATATACGTCTCCATTATGAAACGTTTAGACATTATCTAGACTTGTGATTCTAGGATCACAAGTTCCTTTTCTCTGTGTCGGTGAAAGTTTCCAGGACACGAAGAAAACCAAAACGGGAATGCAAGAAAACTTTTAACAGCCACATGTCACTAGATCTAGAGAAGAATTCCAGTTGGTTTAGTGAAACCTCCTACTAGCCAGTTAATACGGTTCGGTCTAATCAATTAGTACAAAAAATTTAAACTTGTGGTGATATTTGTAAAACACTCAATTCATTATTGATAAATACAATCAGAATATGTGGGGCCCATTGAGCCTGCGTTTCTCACTGGCAAAAAATATATATTTTATGTATCTTAAAAAAATATTAAAATATATGTTTTTTTAATTAAAAAAATTAATTAGCTCTTAATAAAAAATTTATGTAATTAAAAATTTATGTGTTTTAATCCTTAGTGAAAAGAACTCTCGGATTCACATACGAAAATGTCACATTTTGTCCTCGAGTGGTCTACCAGATATAATGAATTAGCAGGAAAGATAGCCAAACAAACAGACTTTTTGGGTATTGATCATGAAAGTAACTTTCAAACTGTTAAAATAAATTCCGCCTGCAAGTGAGAGGTCATATTAAAGATAATAAATTTATCTCTAACATTATAAATTTTTAAATAAAGTATTCACTTAATACTTTCGAACTATGTGCATCTTCTAGCATTTATTTGGCAACCGTATATTCTTGCGTTTACAAACCTTTTGCACTGTACTACTTGTAACTTGGCTCTTTATGTCTTCTATTGCCAATGTGAAATATCTTATTTAAAATAGGCAAGAGTGGCAATGGGGCGGGGACCTATCCCCATATCCTGGTCCGTCACCTAAAAGGATATCCTGTTCCCCGCCCCTCCCTTGCTTCTTGTGCTTTCGTCTCTCACTCCCGCCCCGTTAATAAATCTCCGCGGGAATGGAGATTACCCACGAGATTTTTTTATTTTTCTTTAAATTATGCACTAACATTAAATTAACAATACACAAATTTCAAGACATAAGCTAAAATTAAATAATAATATAAATATATATATATTAAATTAATATCACATATGTATTATAAGCTATGATCCTAAGAGTTTTAGGTCACTTTTTTTCTTTGGTCAGAATATGAGGTTTAACTTTTAAGTTTACTATTTACTAGTTAGTTTTGTTGATACGATTTGTGTTGTATAATATAAAATATTAAAATATAGCCCTAGCACTAATACAAATAAAGAAATAGAGAGGAACTAGTTAATCCTAACAATTAGAGTAATAGATTAAGAAAGAACAATATAATATTTCCTAAAGCTATACAATTAACTAATAAAATATTTTAACATAGATATATAAAGTGTTTAAATAATTTTATTAATATGCGGGACGGGCAATGTCTATTCCCATTCATGTCCTTCCCCTGCGCGGGGATTCAAAGTCACTCTTATCCCTCACCCCGTTTCCCATCCACCACCCCAATAGTACCCCGTTTGGAGCGGGGGTGGGACGGATACCTACAAAACCTGTCCCTATTGTCATCCCTAAGCGAGACAGGTTTCTACTATTCGGTAATGGAAAGTTGTTACAACCTCCTAATTAATGATGTGTTTCAAGCTTTAGCATATCTTTTTTCTTTTTCATTGTGAGGTTTAAAGCCAACTACTACTCAATTATGATTTTGGAGATGTCTTACCTCTTTTATTTCTATCTAACACATCAGTCGTACCCCTAGGAGCTTGCTTAGGAGCATAATTACAAGAAATAGCGGAGATTGCAACGCCAAAAAAGGTCACAATTTCGTCACAAATAAGCAGTTACGATGACATTATGATGAAAATCATGTCGTCGCCAAACCTTTTTTGTCACAGTTTCATCACAAAGTGATTGATTTGCGACAACCAGAAAGCAAAAATATTTTGTCGCAAATTTGTCACAAAAGGCGACTAATTTTCTACGACTACGGTAGTTGTGGCAAAATCGTGACAATTGTTTCATCGTAATTTCATGGCAGAAAATTGATGCAAACTCGTGGCAAAAGGGTTGACGCAATTGTGTGGCATATGTTTCATGGCAAAACTGTGGCAAGTATTGAGTAGCAATTTTGTGGCAAAATTTTGGCGCAAAATTGTGGCAAAATTTTGGCGCAAAATTGTGGTAAAACCGTGGCTACCTTTCATCGAAGTTTCATGGATATTATTTTGTCGCGCATTCGTGGCTATAGTCAGGCAAGCTTCGTCGGAGAATCGTGGCTACATTTCATTCTTTTTGTCACAAATTTAGAATAATTTTCAAATTCACCCAATAACTAGGTGATTTGTGACATCATCTTGTTTGTCCTGCTAAATTACAAAAGAATATAAATTCAAACCCCATAATTGAATCTCATAAATTACACAACCTACACATCTATTCAAAATAACACAATTCTATGCCAAGGTAGCTAAGCCATAATATATGCATAATAGCCAGCATTCAACAAAGTTACCCTCTTCAAACATATATTCAAAAAGAAATACTAAATGTACATCTATCATAATATCATCTAGCTTGTTTGTCTATGATAAGCTCCAAAAGAGAATTGTATGCAAAAAGTTTACACCATTCTCAATTGTGGCACGCCATCCTTATATGAAGACAATCCATATCTAAGCCTACTATTATCACCATCTTCAAACAATCCATGTCATATCTGCAAACAAGAAAACAAACCAATTAACCTAAAGCCTAATACTCAACCAAAACAATACTCAATACATAAAAAATGAGAATGAAGGGGAAAACAAATTCTACGAGCCCAATGTACAATTTTTTCTAATGATTGTACAGCAACTCTGCAGCTTCTGTGAAAGAGCAAAAAATTAAGGAACAAAAAAACAAATTCTATATCATGACTACCAATAGGATACTGTAATCCAAGATTAGCCAAATAATCAGGACATTAGATGACTTTGCGATACACGTGGGCTACAAGAAACTTGGGATTACTGTACAATAACATATTTCAAGGGCGTAATGAGGCTAAGGATTTTTCATTTTTTATTCAAAGGAAGGCTTAAATGATTTTTGGCTTGTTTCAATACGAGTATTGCACTCATATTTGTAGATAGTGGCGGATTTAATAGGGAGTCAATAGGAATTGTAGCCTTATACGGACTCTTTTGTTTATTTAAGATTTATAAGTATTTTTAATGCAAATAATAAATTTAAAACCCAGTGAAAATAAAATGTTATTTGTATGATAGTTAAAATTTGTGAACCAAAAAAAAAAGGAATATTGAATCCGTCCTCACTCGTAGAACTAGATATCGTTTGCATCCATTTTATAATACGGTGGGTCTTGATATGCATAGCTTGGTGTTTTGGATGGAAGAAGTCCCTCCACGCAGAAGCACTGCCTGCTCTTATCTTTGATATAAATGAATAAATTAACTCTTTCCCATTTCTTAAAAGAAGAATTAAAAACAAAAAGAGTTAAAAGAAAAGAAACCCAAAAGAAAAAGAGGAGCACTATTCGCACGAGAGTGGATATATGTCACTGTATTTGTGGCATCATTCATTTTTTGCCTCCTTTATATCAAATGACACTGTTATTTATTTTCTTCAAATAAATGAGTCTTATTTCCATATAAACACACATAATTTATTTTCTTTAAATAAATGGCTCTCATTGTCATGTAACTCTTAACATTTATATCAAATGGCACATGGTCATTTATTTTCTTTAAACAAATGGTATCATTTCCATGTAACACTTAATATAAAGATATCAAGTGACGAGTGAAGTCAGGGCAATCGATCAAATACCAATAAGTTTTTGGTCTAGTGGTATGGCTCTTGCTGTAAGTGTAAGAGATTGCAAGATCAATTTTTGTGAGTGATATTTTTTTATGTGTTGGACGACATAGGCCTCCCTTCCTTGAATAAAAAAAAAAAAAAAGTTATATATACTTTGGTGTTTCTAGCATGCGTTGAGCTTTAAAGTAAAATTCTGCTTTTGTTTCATTTTGTCAAATTTCATTGGGATATTCAATACGGTAAACTTTTTATCTTTTTTGGGTCACCTATATGGTAAACTTGGATTTGTAGTATTTATACATAGAGTTAACCATTACGAAAACGGTTTCTAATGGAACCTTACATACTGTATGGAATAAATGAATTTCATAAGATTTACAAATTTTGAATTTACTCAAACTTTACTTAATTCTTTATTCAAGAGGTGAAATTTATAAATTCAAACTACCAAATTAGTTGTTCATCTTTTAAGAACTAAATTGCTCTCTGAGTTTTCTTTTCTTATTTATTGCTCCTTATTCTTTCGCTCTCATTTTTTATGTAATTAGTTATTATTCTTGTTTTCGCTCTCATTTCTTATGTAATTAGTTCTTATTCCTCTTTTTGTAGTTTTTCACGGCAAATTTATTTTCTATATTTCTTAATCCAATTTTTTTTTTTTGTCTTCGAATTAGAAGCTCAAATCATAAAGTTATTTAATCATCCAACCTTATTTTTAAGTAGTCTTAGCATATTTAGCAATCTAAAATCACAAATTATTTATTTTTATTTTCGATTCATCTATACTAGTTAATTAAGTTTAATTTTAAAATTGCGTAGTGTTATTGACGGAATACATATTTGTCTCAAAGTTTCAAAAGTAGAGTTTCAAGATATAGGGGCAGAAAATGAATACTTACAATAAATATATTTACAAATCATATAATTGATTTAATATTGTTTTACACTTTCAAATAAAAGAATTCATTCATACATACAAACTCTCACAAAATTTATTTATAAATCGAAAAATTTAAACTATTAAAAGTCTTGCTTTATCTATATGGGATAATAGTATTCTCCAAATACTCCTTTCAACTATGATCGACAATATGTATGTAGCTAGTAAACATTAAATTTAGTTTTGAAACACAATACGTGGTATCATTAATCGATGAAGTTCTTTATCTGTTGTGTAAGGATTTCATGGACAATAAATCTGTATGCCTTCTCTGTAAGATGAAAACTGTCCCAGAAAACATAGTCATTTACATTTGCACAAGCAATTTTGCAGAGGTAAGCAACTTCAACAGTACCTGTACCACAACACCCTATGTTTCCAATGTTAAATCCTGCAATAATAAGACAAATGTTGAATCAATAATCTTCAAAAGTCAAGTCAATATCTTGTGAAACCAATGATTTGACTAATCAGAACCCGAGATGTGATCAAGAACTAGATAAAAATCTAATCAAGTTAAATCAAGTCTTATTTTAAATCAATTATGTGATGTGAAAAAATTAAAGACTGCATTAAAATTGAAAATGATGGTCAATTTTAAGTTAGTAGCACTGATATCTTCTAGGTTTACCAAACTTGGAAAAATATTTTTAGTCAATATCAATCCCTATACCAAGAAAGATATTTATCTAACTAGTTGAAGAAAATAAATAATACAATATAATAAATTTCTCTATAATAATTTAAACTTTTAAATGAAATAGTATCAGGGTCTAGGTTTTTAAATAATTTTGAGTTCAAATTTTATCCCTATATATTTAAAAATATTAAAATTGTCCACGTACATGACATTAAAATGATCTAATAGTCCACCATCACCTTTCAACTGGGGGGAAGAACATTAACCCACCTACCCAAATTAAAGAAATTTAAGTATGACATGACGAATTGGCAGACTTAATAGACATTTCAAATGGCATTCCCTATCACTAAAATTCAAAATCCGAGCTTTATTTCATTACTTTTAGCTAGAAAAATTTATGCTATCTAGTACTTCCATCATTTTCTTATAATTTGGTATTTATGTTCATTTTCAACATTTGGTAGCCTCATCCTTGACCATGAGCATAGCGAACTACCAATAAATAAGTTGTTTCTTTTTGGCCAAAGAATTACCCTAGTGATGGAACATGACTTGAGGCTGTTCATATATCAAATTTGAATTTGTCAAGACAAATTTTAATAGAACTTATGCCTAAATAACTTAGACCATATATCGTCTTTATGGGTACGTATGCCGGGATTTAAGTTTTAGGGCTTCTTAATGGGAGTTTCCGGTCATTAAAACAAAATTGTTGAAGGGCAAAGACAAAAGATACACTACCATATTTTTTAGGGTTATGGATGACCTCAAGGGGAAGGTTGTATATGTCAATGTAGATCATCTTTGCTCCAGGAAGTTTAGTGTTAAGAGAATGTAGCTCAGCTGCCAACTTGCTATTGAACAATTGTGCCATTTGGTTGTAATCATCATCGCAGTTTCTTTCTGGTCCTCCTTTCAGAGTTCTTATTGCTGGTACGCACCCCATTGGCGGTACACTAAGCACGCCAATCCTCCTTGCCCCGTGTCTGTATAAGTCCTTCCATTATCATGAGAAAAGCAAATCAGTGTCATGAAATGTCCGTGTTTTGTTAAAGTTGCATATATATTAAATCTTGTTCGAGGAAATTTTTTTTAAACAATGAACATTTTGAAACGTCTGTATTGCTGTGAGGGTGGGGCGTGGGTGTCACACGCTCATGGGGTCCCCACGCCAAAGATATAGTAGACGCTTTGAAAATTGTCTCATTGTTGTATTGTAATAATCTAATAATTCCTTCAAATTTGCAAGAATGTGACAAAGAACTTCTCGCCGTTATTAGAAAATTAGTAGGGCCAACAACTAAGGGCGGTTCCTGGAGTAGCTTAGTGGTGGACTATTTCTCTCGTAGTTGGGACCTTAGGATTCAAATCTCATAAAGGTGGAAGGGTTAAAAAAAATTAAGGGCGGATCTAGAATTCTTGTTCAGTAAAGGCTAAAAATGTACACTTTAATACTTATATATGAATAATTTTTTCGAAAAATACAACCTCAAGTCACTCCTTAATAGATTCACTTTGAGTTCAATGGCTACAACCCTAACTGGTCATGATTGGCTCTGCCATTTGCAGTGACTCATATTCTTATTAATAATAGAAGTTTAGTAACTTATTATGATAATACAGGTTCTAGCATGCATGCCATTTCAACAGAACACGAAGAACAAATGTTACCTGAACAAAAGTGGAACCAAAATTGAGCATAAAGTCAGTATATGAAGCAACATCGTAATGTGATCTTCGGATTGTGGTGCCAAAATAGGTATTAGTAATGTCATTGCTTCCAGCAAGCAATATGAATAGACTGTCTCTAAGTATTGTCTTTGTTTTGACTTCTCCAACTATTGCTTGAAGCTTCATTGTGTATTCCTTAAACAATGCCAACTGATCCGATAATGATAGAACTGACTGATCATGGTACATTAAAAACAAAAAACAAAAAAAAGAAGAAGAAAGCAAAACAAGATTGATGTTAGATTTGTAATATAAGAAATTAATAATAGATAGATTTAGTGAACGACAGTTTACTGTTTAACCAACGGTGGTCCGGTCCATTAATACACAAATGGTGCAAAACATGTGAGATACACTTTTGTGATCCGGCCGAATAGCCAACCGGGCTGTTGACTGAACAAAAAGGGTTTTTTTTTTTTTTTTTAAGTGAATGATGATTATAATAATCTGAAGGAATAGAAATGTACCACAAATTGAGATGTAAAAGGGTCATATCCAGCACCTCCTGAAGCAAAGTTAACACCTGTTATGAGATCTTCAGCTGTCAAAGTAGGGTCAAGATATGGTGGCAGAACCGGTTTGATTCCCAACTCTTCCACTGCAATGAAGACCACGATCAAATTTACATCATCTTGAATAAAAAATAAATAACTAAATTTACTATTAACTTCGATTAAGATCAAATAAACTATTAAATAGTAATTGGTGTACGAAGTTCTCGTTATACTCGAGATCAGAGTTGGATCCACTTGGGATTCATGAATTGCTGAAAGTGAAAAAGAAGTTCATCTAAATTTAAATGCACAAGCTGAAATGCATTGACTCCTCAAATTAACGAGTTTTGTCTCTCGAATATCTAGTTGACTAATTAATTCTTTATAACGTACTTTATTTATTTATTTCTTTTTTTTGAAAAATAAGCAAGTAGTTGTTGGCGTTTTCTCAATTCCAAACCTCTCTGAGATAAATAATTTTTTTTTTGTGCTATTCTAAATGCAACCAAGCTTAGTTATGTGCAAGATCAGGGTTAGACCCACATTAGAATCTATTACATGAAGCCTTACTTTGTGTTCGTTATGCGCAAGATCAAGGTTGGACCTATATTATAATCTATTACATGTAGTCTTATCTTACATTTTGCAATAGACTACTTTCACGACCCGACCTCCAGACAATTATTAAGAGACAAAACGAAAAAGAAAAAAAAAAAAAGTAGAGGGTTGAGAGTGATAGAGAGGACATTGCTTTCATACCAAACAAGTCAGATGGGACTTTTCCATCACAAAATCTTCCAGTTGGCTTTCCACCCATGAAGTCTTTACCATAAGGTGGATAATTAACCCTAATGAGCGTTTTGATGTAGTTGTTATTACCAGTGTCTACAATGGAGTCTCCGAAGAAAAAAACTGCAGGAATGGTACTATTGTATGATCTCAATGTGGCTGCTTGTATCACCAAACGCATGTAAAGAGAAAGAAAGACGATTGATAATGCAGAAGAAACAGAAAGTTTCAAACTAAGGAGTTGCATTGTTCAAGTGAAGCTTTTGAAAATGTAAAGTTTCGTAGTTTCTGTTGTGAGTGATTTTACATGTTTATATTCAACATTTTCAGCATCAGAACATGGCTGTATGTCTATATTTTATTTGTTGATTGGAGGATATATATGGTTATCTTGCAATAGTGGGCCAACATGGTTTTATGGAGTGAAGATTATGTTATGTTCCCTTGGGAAAGTTCTTAACCACAGCTAACAACACGAGCCACCATTTACCATTTATTCATGTTGAGAGTGAGAGTCGTATCATGATATTTTAAATTTATATGAAAAATCTTATGTATTTTACGTTAATTGTTGGTTGTTTAACGCAACCTACCTTCTACATTTGGGTTTGGGATCGATAGTGTCAAAAATAAAACCTCTAATATAGGTATAGTTTGAGTACGAATTTGCATCAATTAAGAAGTTACTTTTGTTGATGTCAATATCGGTAGGTATTATAATCAATAGTAATGAAATAATATATTATTAAATTTAAAAATTAAATAATTATATCATCACTTAACTACCATTAATTTTTCTAATGATCATGCCTAAATCACTAACTTAAACCCCGATCATGCGTCCAAAATTATACTCTTATATGAGACCGAGGAGCTTCTAGAAAGTATACTGTCATAAAAATAAAATAAGGAGACTTAAATGAACATGTGAAAGTTGTTGGAAAGCTCAACTACCATTTTGTACCATAGAGATGCTTCCTTCACTTTTTTAGATGGGAACTCAATTAGTAGAGTTTGATTATCAGATTATTTGACATAAATTAATCATCAATTAATAAATTTCAAATATAACGGTACGTTCCTACACATATACCACATCAATCAAGACAAAACTCCTAAATAATAAAAAATATCAAATTCGTAATCTTATATAAATAATTTCATCTCACTACTGTTGGAGTGAACAACGGTGCTTCCTTCACTTTAAATTGCACGTTAGGTCATTTATTGTAGAGTCGACCTGTCGTGTTATGACTACACAGTGCTGCAGTTGCAGGTTGCATGATTCTGAAATAATATTCGAAGCTCCACACCATGAAAGTACTCTAGAGATCTAAGATAGCTACTATATACATTCATGGTAAATACCATAGTATATGTGTAAAAGTTTCACATTTTCTAACCCTAAGGGGTAACTCAAGCTGTGGACCGCTGAAGATACGGGCATTGGACTTTGGACTTGTCGGAGTCAGTTTTGATAGGTCTGTGTATAATTAATTTGAATTGTGCATCTTTTAAGTGACGTCATATATTTCATATGATTAAGGTTTTTAAAAGTATTTTTTATCATCAAAAGATAAACAAATAAATAATTTTTCACATTTTAATTTCCATCACCATATATTCAAATTTGTACACCTTAAGCAAGCAGTAATTGTTTTTTGTTTTGTTTTGTTTTGTTTTGTTTGTTTTTTTTTGGCTAATTAAGCAAGCAGTAATTGTTAAAAGGCACTTTGAGCTGTTTTTTGCTTCAATTATTCTTTAGTTCTTGAACTGATCAAATTAAGAACAATGCTATGTACAACACTAGTCAGGGATGCACATACGCGGACTTGAATCTACTTATATCATTATAATTTACGAGATTAATCTAACGGTAATAATATGTACAAAGATTCAACAAGAGAATAATGAACAACTCCGTCAACTTCAAGCACAGATTGCACTTCTCACGAAAATGTTGTCGACTCCACCTGGACAACAGCTTCTGCCTCCGCATGGTGATGGAAATGAAGATTAATCTTGTCGTTGAATGTTTTGTTAAGATGTTAAAATAATTTGTAATATTAAATTTATGACTTGTGTGGTTTTTTGGTAGATTACAATTTCAAATTATATACTTTTCTATTTAAATGAATAAAAATAAAAATTATATTTTTATATTACTTTGTAATTAAGAATAATTTTTTATTCTATTAATTTATTATAAAAATTGCCAAAATAAAATATTTAAAGATTGGCGATGGAATGGAGATTAAGTAGGTTGGAGATGAAATTACTTGCAGACGATTTGGAGACATAATTATTTGGCGACGATTTCGAGATGACAATTATTGGATACGATTTGGAGACGGAATGTGGTTGGAGACGATAATATTTGACGACGATTTAGAGACGACATTTTTTTAGCGACGGAATGGAGACTAAGTTGCTTGGCAACGATTTGGAGATGACAATTTTTGGAGACGATTTGGAGACGGAATGTAGTTGGAGACTATTTGGCAATGATAATTTTTGGAGACGGAATGTGGTTGGAATCGATTTGAAGACGAAATATGGTTGGAGTCGATTTGGAAACGGAATGTGGTTGGAGACGGAACAAATGTCATCGCCAAAGGAGATGAATTGGCGACGACACCCCAAATTGGCGACAAAAGTTTTGGAGATGGACTATTTTAGTCCCTTTGTCGTCGCCAAGGGCCCAAGACCCTTTTAGAGACAGATTTTGGCCGTTTTTGACAGTTTTTCTTGTAATGAATGACAATGATATATCCATATAATTATGATAATATGATTTAGAATTTTTATTACTATTAAATCTCTCTCATCACGATCTACACGGACAATATAGTATGTGTAGGCAAAACTAGTTTGCATTAACTGCTTTCTTTTTTGCCAGACAATGAGGTAACATCATGTTGGTTGCAATTGGAAGTATAATCACGATTTCTCGTTGATAAGGGGGACCCCGAGCTGAGGTATGATGCCCACTCCGAGCCGAGATGGGCTAATCCGAGCCAAGCCCAGCACATTCAGCTAATGCCCAACCTGGATGCTGATTCAACCTCATCCCGACCCAGGAAAACCCTGACCTCGGCAAACAGCTGTTCTGATGGGACATAAAGCCCTGATGGGACATAAAGCTACACTGCATTAAATGCTGTCAGGTCCGAATTTAGTATAAATAGAGCTTCACCCCTTCATTTCTAAGGTGACTCGTCATTAAATACTCTCAGCTACTTCTCCAGCTCAGACATACTAATCATTCGCACACCCGAGGGGAAAATTCGGGTTATCACCCCGCCTTTTCCTTCCTTTTTTCTTGTGCAGGTTAGGTAGCCGACCCGAAAATCTAGGTCGAGAAGCCGACCCAGATTTTCAGCTCGGTAGGAGTAGCTCCCAACATCAACGTCGAGATTTCGACCTCGACAGTTTGGCATCGTCTGTGGGAAATAGTTCTTTCTATCACTCTTCTTACCACTTATTGAGAAACCATCATGGTACATACGAGAAGCCACAGCGTACAAGTAGAGGATTCGCCCAACCCGGCTGGGGACCTCGAAACCACGCAGGTGCCTAGCCAAAACCCAACCCAAGCTGACGTTGGAACGAGCCAACGTATACATTTAGCCACCCAAACCAACCCAACGACAGATGGAGACCTTAACTCCAGCCTGTCACTAGAATTAAGGATGATGCTGAGGATGTTTGAGGAACTTAAGGAGCAGGTAGCCCAGCTAGCTAGGGACCTCCCGGCTCCGCAAGCAACTATGCTGCGGCCCGCTCGTCCTTAGTTCCGCATCCTAGCCCTAAGGCAAAAATGGACGCAAGACGAAGAGGGCTTCCTAGAGTCGTTGGCGGGGCCCGAGGAGACGAGAAGTAAAAGGGCGGCTCAAGCCGACCCCAAGCAGGCCAAGACCGCAGCTGCTATAGCCAAGTTCATTAACCAGCTCGGCGTAGGCCCATTATCAACCGAGGTACTGGCCACGCCACTACCCATCGGCAACCGGATGCCCAACTTGGCAGTCTACAATGGGGACGGCGACTCAGCCAGCCACTTGCTCAACTTTGACCACCACATGACCCTGCATGACATGTTCGACCTCATGAAGACGAAGACATTCCCGACCACCCTGGTTGGCAATGCCTTGGACTGGTTCCAAAAACTTCGTCCCGGTTCTATTACAAGTTTTCATCAGCTGGTTGAGGCTTTCCTGTCCTATTTCGCGGGAAGCTGGCGCGTCACCCGCCACACTTCTACATTGTTGTTGGTGAAGCAGCATAGAGGGGAAAGTTTGAGGGCTTACACAGCTAGATTCAATAAAAAGTCCCTCAGAATCCCCAACCTGGAGGACTCCATGGCGTTGATGGCTTACCAGAGTAGACTCAGGTCGAGCCCCCTTACATCCTCATTGGCCATCGACCCCGTGGATACTGTAGCCGAGCTGATGGTACGAGTAGAAGGGTACATACACTCAGAAGAAATCCATCAGGCGAAGAGGGATGATGACAAGGAGAAGGAATCCAGTAAGAAGGGAGAGACCTCCCGAGCCCAACCTGGGGGTAAAGTCTAAAACGATCAAGGTAAGCAGCCTCATCAGCCGAAGTAGAACCCCCGGTTCACTATGTTCACTCCCCTTAACACCACAAGGGAGCAGATTCTGATGAAGATCCTGTACCAGAACCACTTGCCTCCAGCTCCAAGGATGAAAGGTCGACCTGAGAAGCGCAATAGAACTAAGTATTGTCGCTATCATATGGGCTACACCATACCACCGAGGAGTGCAAAAACTTGAAACAGGAGATCGAGGCACTGATAGCCCGAGGTCACCTCCGAAGGTACGTAGATCAGCAACCGACCCGGAATCACGATCAAAGAGATAGAGAGAGGAGTCCACCCATGTGACGCCCGACCTCGATTTACGTGAGATACTTCATTTCGTGTGCCCTAACCTTGAATTGCGTGCCTTGACCTAGGTTTAAGAATTGTGTCTTGATTTACGTGTATTCATTTAAAGTTGCGTGCATTTACTTAGAATACGTGCATTCGTCTCGTAGTTCGTGCTTTACCTCGTAGTGCGTGCCCTAGACCTAGAAAAATGTGCCTACACGCTAATCAAGAAAGCATCCTACATGAAGCACTAGACTATAGAATAATCCTACAAACTCCACTAACTCTTATTTTAATCCTAAGTCAATGCACTAGAAGACAAAATTTCACCAAATACTAAACATTCTTATTCTTTATTCTTTATTCCTTTTGCAAAACCCATGCACCTACAATTAAATAAATCCAAGCTACAATAAAATAAAGCTTTAAACAAAACAAAATTCAGATTTGTGAGCACTTGGTGGTCGGCCAAACCAAGGGCTTTGAGCAAAATTTGAACAAAACAATTTTATCATGCATGCTTAGACAAGAATCTTACACAATGTCATACCTTTTGCATACACCAAAGCCACCATTCTAGGCCTTTGCAATGCCATGCCAAAAAAAAAACAATTCAAACATGCTCAATAGATGACACAAAATCAAAATTTTTAGAAGCTCAAGGCCGACACATGCTCACACAAACATTTCATTATTTTCAAACTTTCTCATTCTCTCATTTGCTCTCTCTTTCTCGGCCTTGGCTGCATCCTTAGGCTCCATAGCTTAAGCTCTCATTCTAAGGCTCTCTTAGACACTCAAAGACTCTAAGGAACTCGACCATAGCAGCCCAAGCAAGCACGAAGCAAGAAACAACGCATGCAAGCTCATTGAACTCTTCATTTCAGCCCTAGGTACGTTTTGATAGCTTTTATTTCATTTCCTTTTGCTCTAACCACATGCACATACTAAAAACATGATAACTAAGCTAGGAAATTAAAGAACCACAAGCTATCTCTCGGCCAAGCAAGGAAATAAGACCTTTTTGTGCATCTTCATCTATTATCTTGCTAAGGTGAGGGTTAAACTCTTTTAAAAGCTTTCAAAAATCACATGCATGCCTTCATATGACTATATTTACCTCTGTAGTTGTTGTATATGTGTGTATATGAGCTTATATGACTATGCATGGCTAGATTTTTGGCTAGAACTTGAAGATAGGTAATAATCGAGTAGCTGGCAGATTTCTGACTTGGTAGATCGAAGTGCATTTTCCCTAGTAAATGAGGTTGAAAATGCGTGAAAATTGGTCGGTGACTAGTTTTGCCAGTTCTGAGAATTTTTCACAGAAATAGGCCAAGGAAAATTATGATTCTAAGGCCTCCAAAATGGCAAAACATCGAAAGGTATCTAAATCTGGAAAAATTGAAAAGTTGAAGTAGAATCTGGCAGCCTTCTGACCTTGTGGAACGAAACTGTTTTAGCCTAGAAAATGATGTTCAAAATACATAAAAATTGGTAAGTTACTAGATTTTGCAGTTCTGGACATTTTTGTCAGAAATAGACCAAAGCAAATTATGACTCTAAGACCCTCAAAATGTGAAAAAATCGTAATGTGTCTAAAACTAGATAGTTTTGCGTAGTCTCACGGTTTTGGCCATAACTCTTAAGCCCGAACTCCAAATGATGCGAGGTTTGTTCCTAGATTTAAATCACTCATTAAGCTTCAAATTGACACTTGGTTCACTGAAATTGGAGATTGTTTGCTTGTCTAATTGAATGTAGGAGACCATTGCAGTGAGGGTTTTGTTTAGTGATGTGCTTAGAATCATGTTGAGACCTTGCTTGGGGTATTGAATGCTTGGAATTATGGTACTTGGATGTTGTGGTTGGTTGAAGTTGCTTAATGTGATTGATGTATGGTTTGGGATCATTAATCGATGAATGGTATGCTTAATCGCACGTTTAGGCACGGAATTGAGACCCTAACGCTTATGACTTTTGCTAAGAGATGATCTTATGGTTAAACTTGTTAAATTGTGTGGTTAATAGGCTGTCCATAGTTGTCCTTATAGCTCTAAATATGATTTTCGATGATTGCATGTTGCTAAGTGAGCTATTCTTGCATCCGGTCTCGTATAAATGTCGTTGCATGCTTGTACAATGTTAATACTTGATACGTGAACCCCGAAATGAGTTATATGACTTGATTTATATGTGTCACTCGGCTGCCCGTTTAATGTTCATATGACTCTACATGTTTTACAAAGTGAAAATTCATGTTAAGCATGCCTCATTCGTTTACTTGGCAATATGTGATCTTGAAATTGCTCGGAGGCAACCTACTTTGTTGTCCTCCTAATGTGAATCGTTAAATGGTATAAATGTTCATTGTATACAAGGTTGCAACCTTTCATTGTGGCATGGTAACGTTTCACGAACGTCCGGCGGCATAGGGCTTGCCGGTGCTCCCGTGACTACCATGGTCCAATTCCCTCTCTCGCTTGGCATTCCACCCTTGGAGAGTTGGGTCATAGGATTTCGAGGTACATCCGGAGTACACCCAATTGGGAGCGATAAGTGAATTATTGAAGTCAACTGCACAATTGCTATCGAAAATGAATTGAGATAAAAAGTTCACCCTATCCTTTTCACTATGTGTTTAAGTACTCTCGCTTGGTTCCTAGAGGACCTCGGGGAGAAAAGATGGGTAAATGTGTTCTTTTACATTCATATTATGTTATAATTTTTCTTGTGTTATACGTCATGCTTTAAAGGGGTTTTTATAAGTTTAACCGGAAAAGAGTTTCAAAACGTATTTCTCGTTCCCCCTCGCTGAGTTCATAAGGACTCACCCTCTTTTATCATCACAGGTGAAGAAGATCAGGAACATGTACCCGAGGAGAACGTGTCTGTTGATGACTCTTTGGAGTGATTGCTTGTCTTACGTGCCTTGCTTGACTATGGCTATTTTGCGATCTTTATGTTTATTTTGAAGACTATTCTTATGTTGCTTGTTGTCGATTGTAAGTGACCCCCGTTGTAATTTGGGGTCTAATTTTGGCTTGTATTAACAATGACTAGACGACGCGCTCTTGTGAGTTGTTATTACTGTTTTGATTTAGTAACTACCATAGGCAACTCAATCACTAGGTGAAGAAATCAATGATGTAACTCTATCTAATTCCATCTAGGTACTCAATAGTAAGCTAAGATCAACAGGTACTTGTGTAACAGGAATTCAACAAATAAATGGGACATAGTTATCATGCTAGGTTGTTAATCAAACGAGACTTTCAAGATAACTAGTAGGCATATCGGTTGGTGATGGATAGTAATCTTAGTTGGAATCGAATTCGAGATTAAAAGTTTTGAGGCGTTTAGAAAATTAGGTCAAACTAAAAAGCCCAATTACAGCCGTTATGCTGCTGGTTTCCTAAAAAATTTTAAAGTTCTAGTCTAACGGATAAGCTTAACCTTCATTAACAAGTTATAGTCGTAAAAGAATGTGAACGATTAGATCACGCCCTAGTCTAACCTCTATAGGTCGGGTTGGGGACGTGACACCTCATATTAATGGTATCAGAGCTTAGATTGCTTAAGTCGGGTTTAACTCTCGGACCTTAGGTAGAAGCCCTAAGATAAATTATGGTGACTTGTTTATATGTGTTAATATGTGCCAATGATAAATGTGCTATCTTTGTTTCTACTTGCTTATATGATTAACATGTCTTAACTGTCTTGAGAATTGTATGTCTATGTGAAATTGTTTGTTGCATACCTTATACATTAAATTATTGTCTTGTCGCATTCCAATAAATTGTGCATAATAATCTGTGCCTATAGATGGCTAGCCCTAGTACCCGCAATACCATTAGGAGCGATGAGCCTCAAGAAGTCGGAGATGCTCATCAAACTAATCCCGCCATGGCCATGTTTAACATGATGGCGAATGCTATGGATCGCGTGTCTCAAGTAATGGAACGTCAAGATGCACGTGAAGCAACCTACAACAACAACAACAGGAATGGGGGTAACAATGGGATAAACAACAGAATGCGGGAGTTCCTTGATTTTCACCCATCCAAATTCTTCGGGGAAGCTAATGATGAAAAGGGAGAGGCTTGGCTGTCTGAGATTGAAAGGATTTTCAGGCCACTTGACTATACTGATGAAGAAAAGATCGAATTTGCTGTGTTTCTATTGCACAGGGATGCTGAGCATTGGTGGTACACTGTGGAGGCACTTTAGAAAATTGATCATACATCCTGCTTGTGGAGTAATTTCGTTAAGGCATTCAAGGAGAAATACATACCTGCAATTTCCAGACAGAGGCGAATTGAAGAATTCATGCACTTGAACCAGGGCAACATGACAGTGGCTCAGTATGAGGCTCGCTTTGACAGACTGTCCCGTTATGCACAATACATGGTCAGTACCCCTGAGGCGAAGATATGGAAATTTATGAATGGATTGAGGCCAGAAATTCAGGATCAGTTGGCTTCACATGACTTTACTACATATCCTGCTCTTCTTGCTGCTACTTCCCAAGTTGAGAAAAGAAAACTTGATAGAGCTGGTTTAAGTCAACCGAACAAGAAACCTTACCAGCCTCAAGGGCAACAGAGGAAATTCCAGACTCAGAGTCGTAGTCAGGGCCAGAGCCAGAACAGACCAGTCAATAACCGTGGCCCGTCTAAAGCACCATCAGCCTCTTCTACCCGTGGATCCACAGGTAGTTCACCTGCTACTCAGTCTATCAACTGTTCTTATTGTGACAAGAAGAGTCATACTGAGGCTCAGTGCTGGAGGAAATCAGGACGATGCATGGGGTGTGGCAGCGATCAACACTAGGTTAAAGACTGCCCTAAATGGTAAGGAGGACAAAATCAGAATAAAACAGCTGGTAGAGGCAAGACTCCAGTTCTTAGAGTTCAGGCCCGAGCTTATGCTATTGAATGCGAGGAGCTTCCTAAGGAGCCTGCTGTTGTTGAAGGTACATTCTTGATACTGAATCAACCTGTTAGGGTGCTAATTGATCCAGGTGCTACTCATTCATTTATTACTCCCTTATGTGTGTAACGTGTAAAATTACAAGTTGAATGTTTGCCTTACAAAATAGAAGTCGGTACTCCGATGGGTTCTAAACTCGTTACTAGCTCAGCTTGTAAAGCATGTAAAATCTAAATTAAGGATAGGGAATTCTCAGCCAATCTTATAGTGTTACCCTTTCGAGATTACAAATTCATCTTAAGGGTGTACTGGTTGGCAAAGCATCATGCCCAACTAGATTGTCGGACAAAGATTGTAACATTCCAGATACCTGGACAACCAATATTGGAGGTAATGGGTCGAAGAGACTTCACCGGGAGTTCCATCATTTCATTTACGAAGGCAGTGAAGTCCTTGAGAATAGGGTGTAGTGGATACTTAACTTACCTCATCAACAAGCCATCGGACAAAGCTAAGTTAGAGGAGATGCCAGTGATTAAAGATTATTCTGACGTGTTTTCAGAAGAATTGCCTGGTTTACCCCCGGATCGGGAAATCGAGTTTGTAATAGAAGTACTGCCTGGCACCCAACCAATATCTAAAGCTTTCTATCGTATGGCACCAGCCGAGCTACAAGAATTGAAGAACTAATTGCAAGAATTGTTGAATAAGGGGTTTGTTCAACCGAGTTCTTCTCTGTGGGGTGCACCAGTCCTATTTGTAAAGAAGAAAGACGAAACGTTGAGGCTATGCATCGATTACCGAGGATTGAACCAAGTAACTGTCAAGAATAGATACCCACTTCCACTGATCGACGAGTTGTTTGGTCAACTTCAAGGAGCTAAAGTGTATTCAAAACTCGACTTGAGACAAGGGTATTATCAGTTGCGGATAAAAAAATGATTACTATTTACCACTACACAAGTTCAGTCGACCTTGTTGTCTGAATTACGAGAGGCTCAATAGAAGGACCAACAGTTTCAAAAGATTAAGGAAAGCAACACAAATTTCAAGTTTCATGATGATGGTATTTGGACGTTCAAGAGTCGAATTTGTGTTCCTAATGACCTAGAGTTGAAAAAGAAGATTCTTGAAGAAACCCATAACTCAAGATACACTATTCACCCTGGCGGAACAAAGATGTACCGGGATTTGAAGCAACACTATTGGTGGAATAACATGAAGAGAGAGATTGCCGAGTTTGTGGCATGGTGTTTAACTTGTCAGAGGGTCAAAACAGAATATCAACAATCGGCAGGTTTACTTCAGCCATTGGAAATGGGAATATATAACTATGGACTTTGTCATGGACCTGCCCAGGTCACAAAAGGGTCATGACGTCGTTTGGGTCATAGTGGATAGATTGACTAAGACAACACACTTCTTATCGATGAACAAAGAGGATAGTCCTGAGAAAGTGGGAGATATGTATTTGGCGGATATCGTAAGGCTACATGGGATGCCTGTAAGTATTGTATCGGATAGGGATCCTCGTTTTACTTCCTGATTTTGGAAGAGATTACAAGAAGCTTTGGGGATGAAGTTGAGTTTTAGTACAGCTTATCACCCTCAGACTGATGGACAATCTGAGAGAACTATTCAGATTCTGGAGGATATGCTAAGGGCGTGTGTTCTAGACTTCGAAAAAAGTTAGGAGAAGTATCTGCCTCTAGCAGAGTTCGCTTATAATAACAGCTATCAGGCCACTATCGGGATGGCCCCATTTGAGGCATTGTATGGACGTAAGTGTCGATCCCCAATTTACTGGGATGAAGTAGGTGAGATGAAGACTTTTGACCCAACCCTGCTACCAGAACTTATGAAGACTGTTGATAATGTCCACCTCATTTGGAAACGGATGCTTACCGCCTAAAGCAGGCAGAAAAATTATACAGACCGACGGAGACGGAATTTGAAGTTTGAGATCGGCGACAAGGTGTTCTTGAAATTATCACCTCGAAGGGGACTGATTAAACATGGCAAGGGTGGAAAGTTGAGCCCAAGGTTTGCAGGACCATTTGGGATAATTGAGAAGGTTGGCAAATTGGCGTATCGTCTGGAACTACCCCAAAACCTCTCCAATATCCATGATGTCTTCCATGTCTCAATGCTACGAAAGTATCACCCTGACCCATCACACTTCTTGGAGCTAGAGCCATTACAGCTTCGGGCGAACTTGTCTTATGAAGAAAAGCCTATTCGAATCCTGGACGAACAAGATCGGGAATTACGCAAAAAGTCGATACCGATGGTGAAAGTGTTGTGGGATCACCATGGAGTCGAAGAAGCAACGTGGGAAAGGCGAGACCAGATGAAGCAACAGTATCCAACATTATTTCGAAGGTAATATTGAATTTCGGGATGAAATTCCTTTAAGGACGGAAGGATGTGAGGCCCGACCTCGATTTGCGTGAGATATCTCGTTTCGTGTGCCCTAACCTTGAATTGCGTGCTTTGACCTAGGTTTAAGAGTCGTGTCTAGATTTACGTTCATTCATTTAGAGTTGCATGCATTTATTTGAAATGCGTGCATTCGTCTCGTAGTTCGTGTCTTACCTCGTAGTGCGTGCCCTAGACCTAAGAAAATGTGCCTACACGTTAATTAAGAAAATATCTTACACGAAGCACTAGACTATAGAATAATCCTACAAACTCCACTAACTCTTATTTTAATCCTAAGTCAATGCACTAGAAGACAAAATTTTACCAAACACTAAACATTCTTATTCTTTATTCTTTATTCCTTTTGCAAAACCCATGCACCTACAATTAAATAAATCCAAGCTACAATAAAATAAAGCTTTAAACAAAACAAAATTCAGATTTGTGAGCACTTGGTGGTCGGCCAAACCAAGGGCTTTGAGCAAAATTTGAACAAAACAATTTTATCATGCATGCTTAGACAAGAATCTTACACAATGTCATACCTTTTGCATACACCAAAGCCACCATTCTCGGCTTTTGCAATGCCATGCCAAAAAAAAAAAAATTCAAACATGCTCAATAGATGACACAAAATCAGAATTTTTAGAAGCTCAAGACCGACACATGCTCACACAAACATTTCATTATTTTCAAACTTTCTCATTCTCTCATTTACTCTCTCTTTCTCGGCCTTGGCTGCATCCTTAGGCTCCATAGCTTAAGCTCCCATTCTAAGGCTCTCCTAGACACTCAAAGACTCTAAGGAACTCGACCATAGCAGCCCAAGCAAACACGAAGCAAGAAACAACGCATGCAAGCTCATTGAACTCTTCATTTCAGCCCTAGGTATGTTTTGATAGCTTTTATTTCATTTCCTTTTGCTCTAACCACATGCACATACTAAAAACATGATAACTAAGCTAGGAAATTAAAGAACCACAAGCTATTTCTCGGCCAAGCAAGGAGAGAAGACCTTTTTGTGCATCTTCAAGAGCATTATGCATCTTTATCTATTATCTTGCTAAGGTGAGGGTTAAACTCTTTTAAAAGCTTTCAAAAATCACATGCATGCCTTCATATGACTATATTTACCTCTTTAGTTGTTGTATATGTGTGTATATGAGCTTATATGACCATGCATGGCTATATTTTTGGCTAGAACTTGAAGATAGATAATAATTGAGTAGCTGGCAGATTTTTGACTCGGTAGAGCGAAGTGCATTTGTCCTAGTAAATGAGGTTGAAAATGCGTGAAAATTGGTAGGTGACTAGTTTTTCCAGTTCTGAGAATTTTTTGTAGAAATAGGCCAAGGCAAATTTTGATTCTAAGGCCTCCAAAATGGCAAAACATCGAAAGGTATCTAAATCTGGAAAAATTGGAAAGTTGAAGTAGAATCTGGCAGCCTTCTGACCTTGTAGAACGAAACTGTTTTAGCCCATAAAATGATGTCCAAAATGCTTAAAAATTGGTAAGTTGCTATATTTTGCAGTTATGGACATTTTTATCAGAAATAGACGAAAGCCAATTATGACTCTAAGACCCTCAAAATTGAAAAAAATCGTAATATGTCTAAAACTGGACAGTTTTGCGTAGTCTCACGGTTTTAGCCATAATTCCTAAACCCGAACTCCAAATGATGTGAGGTTTGTTCCTAAATTTAAATCACTCATTAAGCTTCAAATTGAAACTTGGTTCACTAGAATTGGAGATTTTTTGCTTGTCTAATCGAATGTGGGAAAACAGACTATTGCAGTGAGGGTTTTGTTTAGTGATGTGCTTAGAATCATGTTGAGACCTTGCTTGGGGTATTGAATGTTTGGAATTGTGGTACTTGGATGTTGTGTGGACTATTGTGGTTGGTTGAAGTTGCTTAATGTGATTGATGTATGGTTTGGGATCATTAATCGATGAATGGTATGCTTAATCGCATGTTTAAGCACGGAATTGAGACCCTAACGCTTATGACTTTTGCTAAGAGATGATCTTATAGTTAAACGTGTTAAATTGTGTGGTTAATAGGCTGCCCGTAGTTGTCCTTATAGCTCTAAATATGATTTTCGATGATTGCATATTGCTAAGTGAACTATTTTTGCATCCGGTCTCGTATAAATGTCGTTGCATGCTTGTACAATGCTAATACTTGATACGTGAACCCCGAAATGAGTTATATGACTTGATTTATATGTGTCACTCGGCTGCCCGTTTAATGTTCATATGACTCTACATGTTTTACAAAGTGAAAATTCATGTTAAGCATGCCTCATTCATTTACTTGGCAATATGTGATCTTGAAATTGCTCGGAGGCAACCTATTTTGTTGTCCTCCTAATGTGAATCGTTAAATGGTATAAATGTTCATTGTATACAAGGTTGCAACCTTTCGTTGTGGCATGGTAGCGTTTCACGAACGCCGGGTGGCATAGGGCTTGCCAGTGCTCCTGTGACTACCATGGTCCAA
The DNA here is from genome assembly GCA_037974665.1 of Ehretia macrophylla. Lineage (NCBI taxonomy): Eukaryota > Viridiplantae > Streptophyta > Magnoliopsida > Boraginales > Ehretiaceae > Ehretia > Ehretia macrophylla. Next base: position 1,899,007 of record CM075774.1, read on the forward strand.
TTCCCTCTCTCGTTTGGCATTCCACCCTCGGAGAGTTGGGTCGTAGGATTTCGGGGTACATCCGGAGTACACCCAATTGAGAGCGATAAGTGGATTATTGAAGTCGGCTGCACAATTGCTATCGAAAATGAATTGAGAGCAAAAGCTCACCGTATCCTTTTCACTATGTGTTTAAGTACTATCGCTTGGTTCCTAGAGGACCTCGGGGAGGAAAGACCGGTAAATGTGTTCTTTTACATTCATATTATGTTATAAATTTTCTTGTGTTATACTTCATGCTTTTAAAAAGGGATTTTTATAAGTTTAACCGGAAAAGAGTTTCAAAACGTATTTCTCGTTCCCCCTCGCTGAGTTCATAAGGACTCACCCTCTTTTATCATCACAGGTGAAGAAGATCAGGAACAGGTACCGGAGGAGAACGTGCCTGTTGATGACTCTTTGGAGTGATTGCTTGTCTTACGTGCCTTGCTTGACTATGGCTATTTTGCGAACTTTATGTTTATTTTGAAGACTATTTTTATGTTGCTTGTTGTCGATTGTAAATGACTCCCGTTGTAATTTGGGGTCCAATTTTGGCTTGTATTGACTATGACTAGACGACACTCTCTTGTGAGTTGCTATTACTGTTTTGATTTAGTAACTACCATAAGCAACTCAATCACTAGGTGAAGAAATCAATGATGTAACTCTATCTAATTCCATCTAGGTACTCAATAGTAAGCTAAGATCAACAGGTAATTGTATAACAGGAATTCAACAAATAAACGAGACATAGTTATCATGCTAGGTTGTTAATCAAACGAGACTTTCAAGATAACTAGTAGGCATATCGGTTGGTGATGGATAGTAATCTTAGTTGGAATCGAATCCGAGATTGAAAGTTTTGAGGCATTTAGAAAATTAGGTCAAACTAAAGAGCCCAATTATAGCCGTTATGCTGCTGATTTCCTGAAAAATTTTGGAGTTCTAGTCTAACGGATAAGCTTAACCTTCGTTAACCGGTTATAGTCATAAAAGAACGTGAACGATTAGATCACACCCTAGTCTAACCTCCATAGGTCGGGTTGGGGACGTGACAACCCAGGCGCCAGGCTGGGGGCGGACGTTTGGCTATGATTGAGTCCATTACAGGAGGATTGGCGTCGAGTGGGGTGACCTAGGCAGGCAGAAAGGGTTATGTTCGGGCTGGGAGGGAGTATGGACCGGTGCGGGGTCTGACCCTGGGGATGGAGGAGCTCACCTTCTCCTCAAAAGACTTGGAGAGGGTGATATTGCCCCATGACTACCCACTGGTGATCAGCGCTGAAATAGCCAACTTCACCGTGAAGAGGCTGATGGTGGACATCAGGAGCTCGGCAGAAGTCTTATTCCTCAGCGCTTTTGAGCAGATGGGGTTGGACAGGAGCCGATTCAGGCCATTGAGGGGCACTTTAGCTGGTTTCACCGGGTAAGCCCACCGAGCCGAATGGGTCATCAACCTCCCGCTGAAGTTGGAAGATGGAGACAAGCGGGTTTCGATGCAAGCCAATTTCATTGTGATGGATTGCAATTCTACTTACAATTGGATTTTAGGTCAGGTGGCACTCAATCATTTTAGGGTTGTCCCTTCAACTTACCACCAGCCCCTGAAATTATTGACCCCGGCCGACACGGCCACTATTCACGGAGCCCAGCTCTCAGCTCGAGAATGTTATGAAAACTCCCTCCGACCCAAATATCAGGTTGACTGGGGACCATATTTGCCCGAGGAGAAGAGAGATACTAAGAGAGGCAACCTGGCTGAAGACCTTCAAGAGGTGGAACTCTCCGATAAAACAAAGAGAGCAAAAATTGGGAGTGAACTCTCTGCCGACCTCAAGAAAGGTATAAGTCAATTTCTCCTGAAAAATGAACACATATTTGCATGGTCTGCCTTTGACATGACAAGTATTGACCTGAGAGTGATTGAGCATCACCTGAATGCCGACCCAAATCACTATCCGGTAAAGCAAAAGCGCAGGCACTTCCATTATGATAAGCAACAAATCATAGCAGAAGAAGTGGATAAGTTGGTGGACGCCAACCACATAAAAAAAATCCAGTACCCAACCTAGTTATCTAACGTGGTGCCGGTGACTAAGTCCTTAGGCGGGTGGAGACTGTGTATTGAATTCACCGACCTCAACAAAGCCTGCCCTAAGGACTACTTTCCCCTACCTCGGATTGATCAGATGTGGATGCTACCTCCGGATTCGAGCTACTCTCTTTCATGGATGCCTTCAAAGGCTATAACCAAATCAAGATGGCTCTCAGAGACAAAGAGAAGACTGCCTTCACTACCGATAAAGGTCTCTATTACTATGAGGTCATGCTTTTTGGCCTCAAGAATGCTGGAGCTACCTACACTCGGATGGTGAACAAGGTTTTCAAAAATCAGATTGGCCAAAATATGGAGATCTATGTAGATGACATGTTGGTCAAGAGCAGAAGGGCGGAAGACCATGTAGCCAACCTGGCTGAAGCCTTTGCCATAATGGAGCACTTTGGGATAAAGTTGAACCCAAAAAAGTGCGCATTCGGCGTCAAGGCAGGAAAGTTTTTGGGTTTCATGGTCACAACCCGTGGAATAGAAGCCAACCCAGAGAAGGTTCAAACGATACTTGACCTGGCATCGCCAACCTGCGTAAAGGACGTCCAGATACTCGCGGGCAAGGTCGCGGCGCTTAGCAGATTCATGTCTAGGTCGGCCGACAAGTGTGCTCCTCTGTTCAAAATATTGAGGAGTCTTAAGAATTTCGAATGGACCACGGAATGCCAGGATGCCTTCGAAGAGCTGAAAAGGTATCTAGCTTCGCCACCCCTGCTATCCCGACTTGAGGTGGGGGAGAAGCTGGTACTATACTTAGCATGCTCAAGGACAGCAGTGGCGACGGCACTAGTCCGCGAATAAAGGAAGGAGCAGAAGCCGGTCTATTATGTCAGCAGAACCTTGCTAGGGGCCGAGGTGAGGTACTCCACCTTGGAAAAACTCGCCCTCGCACTCATCACGGCCGCAAGAAAGCTGAAACCATACTTTGATGCTCATCCAATTAAGGTCATGATGGATGCCCCACTCAAGTCCATCATGCACAAGCCGGAGGCGTCGCGCAGGCTGCTGAAATGGGCAGTTGAGCTGAGTCAATTTGACATCACCTACCAGCCCAGAATAGCCATCAAAGCCCAGGCCATCGCGGACTTTGTGGTGGACTGCACTGGCCGAGCCGAGCATGACCCGGAGGATGTGTGAATGGGGCCTCAAAGAAGTCTGGAAGCGGAGCTGGGGTGATCATCCTCGACCCGACCCGGCATGAGCACCAATACTCCCTCAAGTTCACATTTTCGGCGTCCAATAATAAAGTTGAGTACGAAGCGGTGATTGCGGGGCTGAAAATTGCAGCTCAGCTCGGGGCACAGACAGTCGACCTGAGCACCAACTCTCAATTGGTTTCTAGTCAGATATCGGGAGAGTTCGAAGCCAAGGACAGTACTATGCTGGCCTACCTCAATAGAGTCAAGGATTTGACCTCAGGGCTCAAAAGGTTCGCGATACAGCAAATTCCAAGGGAGGAGAATATGAAGGCTGACGCCCTGTCCAGGTTGGCCTTGGGCGAGAGCCGACCTACCCTAGTCCACGTGGAAGAAGTATCCGAACCAAGTATCCAGTTAGGGATGCAAGTTGTAGCCGAGCTCAATTTAAGTCCAGATTGGACCAAACCAATCGTGGACTACTTGGAGGGGGTATAACCCCAGAGGATGAAAAATCAGCTCGAAAACTCATGAAACAGGCCTCAAGGTTTGTCATAATTGTCGGGCAACTCTACAAGAGAGCCTACACTTGGCCTCTCTTAAAGTGTATTGGGCCCGAGAAGGGAAACTATATACTCCGGGAGATCCATGAAGGAGTATATGGAAACCACTTAGGTGGCAAGGCCCTGGCTCGGAAGGCATTGAGGCAAGGCTATTTCTGGTTAACCTTAGAACAAGATGCCAAAGAGTATGTAAAAAAGTGCGACACCTGCCAAAGGTTCGCCAATGTATAGAGGAAACCAGCGGTAGACCTCACGGTGATGATAAGCCCGTGGCCATTCTATCAATGGGGTCTAGATATCATCAGCCCATTGCCAACCGGCGTTGGCCAAAAGAGGCATGCATTCGTAGCAGTAGACTACTTAACCAAATGGCCTGAGGCCGAAGGTGTTGCTAGAATAACAAAAAAGGTAGCTTGGGATTTTGTGTGGAAAAACATCATTTGCCGATTTGGGGTTCCAAGGGTTATCATTAGTAACCACGGCAAGCAATTCAACAGTGCATACTTTTAAGGCAAATGTGTTGAGATTGGGATCGACCTCAGATTCTTATCTATTGTTCACCCTCAAAGTAATGGCCAAGTTGAAAGGACTAACCAAATCATTTTGCAGGGCCTGAAAACCAAGCTAGAGGAAGCAGAGGGCCAGTGGGTATCGATTCTTCCCGAGATATTGTGGGCTCAGCAGACCACCACCTGCTCGACAACGGGAGAATCGCCCTTCGAGCTGACCTTCGGTACTTAAGCGGTGCTGCCAGTGGAGATTGGGTCTCCGACCAGTAGAACCCTCCACCATGACCTAAAAATAAACAGAGCATTGATCCGTGAAGGGCTCGACCTCGCCGATGAGCTCCGAGCTAAAGCTCAAATCAGGATGCTAGCCAGCAAAGCTGCAATGCAAAGAGTCTTTGCCAAGCAGGTCAAGCCTAAGCCTATCAAGGTTGGTGACTTTGTACTTAGAAAGACCATCTTTTTGCCGCGCTCGAGCAACAAGCTCTCCCCGACCTGGGAAGGACCCTACGAAGTCATGAAAGAAGTCCGACCTGGGACCTTCTATCTCCGCAACAGATACGGGAAGCAATTGAAAAATGCATGGCACGCAGAATACCTGAAGAGATATTTTGTGTAATGGCCCCCAAGCCAAAATCTCTTGTAACGGCCTCGAGCTGGAAACTCTTGTAACGGCCCCCGAGCCAGAAACTCTTGTAACGGCCCCCGAGTTGGAAACTTTTGTACAAGCCCCGAGCCGAAGTCTTTGCTAAGGCCCTGAGCCAAAACATTGCTTGTAATTGGCTCCCGAGTCTGAGTACTTTATATACAATTTCGATGCAAACATATTTTGTAAACCGGTGCAATGCCCGACCCGGGCTCAATCGCCTCAGCTACTGAGTTATTCCCGACTCGGATTAACGCGGTGGCCACACTTAATTACGAGCTAATGATCCAAGTAAACCAACTCAGACAAGGGTCCAGCTCGGGTATAGTCAATAATAATTTGATTAGTTTTGCCAGCTCGGATTAAGTTCCAACTCAGTATAATCCCGGCTTCAGGTCAGGATGTTAGTTTGGGTCTAAACTTGAATTCAACATTTGTCAACATTAGTTTGACCAATTTTAAATCGGACTGACGAGTCCAGGTCGGCGACAATTAGATAGTTGCTCAATTAACCAGCTCGGATTAGGATGATAATTCATTAATCGCGTCCAGCACAGTTCTTTATATTTAAATTAAGTTTGAAAGGTCCATTATATTTGTCCGACCCCACATACTTGAAAAATTTGTGAAGAGAAAGGTACACATGTCCAAACTCGAATGAAACGCAAATAAAATAGAAACATTTATTTCATTAAAAAAGTGAAAAAATAATACAATTACAAGGAGCCCGACCAGGGCGAATGTACTAAAGCCCGACCTGGGCAAGTACAAAATTTACTTAGGAGCGGCGGTGGAGGTGGTAGTATCGACTTCATCCCCGACCTGATCCATGCCCTTCTGGACAAATTCAATCACCTCCTTAGCTTGGGACGTCAGGTCGGCCGGAAGCTCAGGAATCTCCCAGAACTCCTGCGGTGAGGCCTCCAAGATTTCGATATAATCATTCTTGGTGGCAGGAAGGAATGTCTTCGCTCTCTCCCAAGCTGCGACTTGGCCCCGGAAGTAGTACTCCAGCTCGGCGTACCGGGCCATCGCCCCGCCTTCCGTGGCCAACCAGTCCACGACCTCTTGACTGGACTTGAAGGCTTCCACTGCCTTCTCTTCCTACAGGCCGACCCGATCTACCAGATCCTTAAGCTTCGCCTCAGCCTCGTGCTTATCCTTCTTGATGCGCTCGACTTCCTTGGCCGCGGCCTCGTGCCGAGACTTCTCGGCCTCGAGCTCCCTCTTCAGCCGGTCAATCTCCATCCCATCCACTTTGCGCCTCTGGACGGCATCCTCCCTCAGGGCCTTTAGCTTGGCTCGAGAGTCGATGAATCGCTGCTCGAGCTCGATGCAGTGAGCCTGGACTCGGGCGAGTAAGCCGGGTGCCGAAAGGATGTAGGACTCGGCCTGCACAAAAGACGACAAAATGATCAGCCAAGCCAAAAAACTTAACCATATCAACACGGTCAAATATGCCTTACCGTGACTATGGCCGTCCTCAGGTCGAGCGAAAACTGCTCCGCCGGGACCGATGCAAGCTTGGGATCGCGGGCGACCTTAGCTGCCTCAACAAAATCCTTGTTGGGAGGGTTCACCTTCGTGGCCTTGCCTTTCCCCGAGTACTCCGGCCGAGACCGTTTCCTATTATCGGGGCGGGATGCTGAGCGCTCAAGGATCGCCACACCCGAGCTCGATCTTTTGGTCAGGGAAGATGCCGATGTCCCCTTGGAAGAGACCTCGGGTCACTGCCTTTGCTCCTGAGGGACGGTGGACCCCAAGCCAGACCGAGCCGAGACTTCGCCACTGGCCTCGGTCCTCTTCTTCATCTGGGCATACGCGAGCTTCCTCGTATCCGCCATATCTGCAAAGAACGAAGGAAAGAGAGGTGAGCAATAGCCAAATGCAAACTGAAGGGAACAATGGTAGACAAGGAGACAGAGAGGTCGGGCATTGATCCTGTGAACTGACCCTCTTCTGAGCCGAAATCCGCATTCTCTTCGAGCTTGGAAAGTAGATGGGGGTACTCATTCCTTAGGTCGGGTTCTCTCCCGAATAACTTGGATCTCCAGATTCTGTCCCACCTGAAGACACTGTCAATATCTATCAGCATACCCGGCTCGGGTCTCAATACCCCGATCTCCGCGAGCTTGGCTTTTGAGAGCTTGGAGTCATCGTTCACATTCTTCTTTAGGGAGGGATTCCAATCCACCTTGCACCCCGGGTTCACAGCCGGTTCGACCCAATAATAGTCGTTGTGCCAGCCCTTATTGGAGAAGTGTCACTTGGTGAATATGGCATTGCCGGCCTGAGCTGCGAAATAAAACCACCCTGGCTGCTTCGGGTTAGGCTTGTACACAAAGAACTACTTGAACTGACGCAGGGTCGACTCTATTTTCCTTTCAAGGCAGAATACATATATTGCCACCATCACGGCCCAACCATTTGGTGACATCTGACTCAGGCTAAACTCAAAGTAGTTCAAAATACTGGCGATGAAGTCGGGAAGTGGAAGCTGGATGACATCGAATGCTAGGTCATAGATAGTGAAGTGATCGGGTGGAGGATAGTAGGCGGGCTCATTTTGACCTAGAACCTTCAACTTGTGGTGTTGGTCCACCGACCAATCCCTTAGCCTGGCGTTGGCCATCTGCACCGTGGAATGGTACTCACGCTTGCAATAGGTGAACAGCTGCTCGATCATCTTCCCTCAAGCCTACAAACCACTGGTTGTAGTTGAGCTCCGAGGTCGGACCGTCCTAACCGGGACTGCTTCAATCGGTTCCGACGTGGAGACTTTAGCTAAGTACTCCTAAGGTATCTCAACTCCCTCCTGTTGGTTCAATGGCTCCCCATCTTCCCTATCATCCAAGTCTCCCAGGTCGACCAAAGGATCCGCCTCGGCTTCTTCTTGCACCCGTCTGATCCCGATCACTTGGCAATCGTCATCACTTTCCCTGGGCCCAGATGGCCGAGCTGATCCTTGAGATGCGCCGGCACTGTCATCACTGTGACCTCCATCTGAGGTAGACTCCGAGCTCGACGGATTCTTATCCCCTCCATAGGACCTCACCTCCATCGCTTGGGAATCTTCCGACTCTGATCTCCCATCCTGTTTATAAATTAAAATATGTGCAGGGATAACTAAAGGGAGTCGGGATGTACCTACCGCTCTAGTTGTCGAAGATGACCCGATCTAACTGCCTCCGACCTAATTGGCTCCGAGCTAGTGGATTCCAAACTAAATAGCCCGAGAAGATATTTGCCGAGCTAAAAGTGTCCGACCACTCTGGTTGCCGATCTGAAAGCTCCAAATTTCGTTAGTAAAGTGTGAAATGAATCTCGGATATCAAGGCCCTATTTATAGGCAACTCTTGTAACCGCCTCGGGAATCCCAAACGTCACATCTTGTCATAACTGCCAGGTGACGTGTCAGCCATCTGAAGGGCATGCACCGTTGACGTGGCCATCCCCACTCTGTCAGGGTCGGGCACCTCCAGCTCAGGATCAACTCCCAAATTTAGATCTCACGCTCTCGATCTCGACTTGGGAGGGGAGGGGGATTGGTGAGGGGGACCCCGAGTTGAGGTATGATGCCTACTCCGAGCAGAGACGGGCTAATCCAAGCCAAGCCCGGCACATTCAGCTAATGCCTAACCTGGATGCTGATTCGACCTCCTCCCGACCCAAGAAAATCCCGACCTCGGCAAACAGCTGTTTTGATGGGACATAAAGCCCTGATGGGACATAAAGCTGCACTGCATTAAATGCTGTCAGGCACGAATTTGGTATAAATAGAGCTCCACCAATTCATTTATAAGGTAACTCGTCATTAAATGCTCTCAGCTACTTCTCCACCTCGGACATACTAATTATTCGCACACCTGAGAGGAAAATCCGGGTCATCACTCCGCCTTTTTCTTCCTTTTCTTTGTATAGGTCAGGTAGCCGACCCGAAAATCCAAATCGAGAAGCCGACCCAGATTTCCAGCTCGACAGGAGTAACTCTCAACATCAACATTAAAATTTTGACCTCGACACTCGTGAAAATGATAAAAAGGCATAAATCAAATTATCATCTAGCTTTAATAGTTGGCTTTAAAAATGATTGGGGAAACAATTTAATGAGGCAGATATAATAATATTAAAGCAAGTGGATGAAAATCAGTGAAACTAAATGCAAAGGGTACTCATATAATTAATATACTACAGCACCATCCAACTAACACGTGCTATACCTAGAAAAATCATCAAACAATTAATTGCATTGAATATACAAAATCATATGTAAAGATCTTAACTTCCCGAAAGTTCTGGTTAACTAATCTCAGAGGGAAAATTGATATTTCTCCAACTCTTTATATTCTATTTAATGCTTGGGATCGTAGATTTATATTCACATCTCGAATTCGAGTCAAAGATCATAAAAATAGTGTTTTTAGGATCAGTTTTAATTATAAATCTTTTGTCTCATTTATATAAATCATACTTTCTTCGGGCTAGGTCATGTGAACGGCTTATAGCACCCTTGGGGTGAGCCCAGACGCTTCTGAAAAGGATTTCTCCATTACATGAGAAAGCTGAAACGTTAACACTCTTATATTTTTTCATGTATTGCAATACTTAAAATTATTACAAAAATGTTATAAAAAAACTTTGTAATGACTTTATGAAATGCTTTTCAATCATTGCATTTGATCTACTGTAACGGTTTTTTTGAAAATAATATGCAATGGTTTGTCATTAAACTATAACAATTGCAAAAAAATTAATATGGTTGAGGTTTCAGTTCTTTAAAAAGACTTTAAAGCTAGGGCAATAATCAATAAAAAGTGATTTAAAAAATAGGTATTGCAACAGTTAAAATCGTTGTTAAAAGTTTCAATTTACACAATGGTTAAGGAAACTGTTACAATAAAACACTATTGTTACAGTTTTTTTTACTTATTGAATTAGTGTTGTAAAAGAACTAAAACTATTGTAGTAACGATTTGGAGTGTTCTTTGTCAAGGCTTGAAAGGCTCATAGCTAGAGGGTTGTACATCCTTGCTGTGTGAGATCGTAACTATCCAAAAAGAGATATTTTGAATCGTCTAAGCAAGTAGGCCAACAATTCCAACATAATGCTACACAATTCATAACTGTTCCATAGCACCCTTTATCTCATGCCTTTCTAACTCTTTTTTCTTTTATGACGTGAGAACTCAGCTAGTGAAATCCGGGAAGCCCGATCATTAACTACTTTGATCATTGAAAATAATCAATGGTACTAAAGAAGGATGGCCTTGCTTCATTATATTAATGGACCTCGCATTCAAAATTTGTACACACATTCTAAGGCAAAGTTATGAGGTGAAAGCAAACTAGTAGAGAAAACTGTGTTCCTAGGGTTGGTTAGAGTGATCGATTAATGATTCATTATGATTAAAGTTCTTGAATTCATACTTGTGTCTTTCTATCAAAATATTTTTTAGCTCTTTACTGATATGAGACATACATTGAGACCTATCACTGTATCACGGGATTTGTAGATTGAAGATGAGTCATTTATGATCCTTTTTAGAGTGAGTTCTACGTCATCATAAAAGTAAAAAATAAAAAAGTTGAGAGAGTTATAAATGTCTATTGATGTCTATGTGAGAGGCCTTGGGTTTTGGAAGTTTTGGGCCACAGTCTATTTGAGACTTGAATTTCTTCTCTCTTTTTTTTTTCTTTTTTTTTTGTCAGACAGATATGAACTTTGCATTTCACAAACTGGGCTGCTTGATTGTAATTTTCTACACTTATTCTGATTGAACCACTTGGGACACTACAAATTGTTATTTTTTTCTTAATCATTTTTTTTATAAAAAAAAATTTGCTTCACAAAATTTACATCTCAAATTTAACAACATTTCTTACTGGAAGAAATAATGCTTCAATTTATTATGACTAAATTCTTAGTCAAAAAATTAGACGTGCTTTTAGGTCAAAAATGACTAAAAAGTTATATAGTTGTTAAACGATCTCTTTCTCTCTTAAAAAGATACGAGTTATAATTTTTTTTTTTTTCAGTTTTACAACACTATTGTGTGTCATTAATTTATCATATTGTGTTGCTATTATTTCACATATAAATATTATTATTATCGTAACGTTTTGAAGACTTACGTCATAATGTAATTCACGAAGACTGACTGTAAAGCGTAGGCAAGACCCAATATATTCTTTGAAAAAACTTAACTGATCCAACAATGGTATTATGGACTAATGTTATATGCAATGCATGAAATGGTTAACAAATAAGAGTTACAATGGAAAATTTTACAACATTAGATACTAAACATTGCAATTTTAAAAATATTGTGAGACCAATATGGCATGTACCACTAATTTAGGTGTCCAAGGATTGTAATCATGGGTGGATTTACTTTGGGGTCAGCGAGAGCTACAATCTCCACTAATTTTAAGAACAAAACTATTAACGAGTAAGTTAGAGCTATATTTTTTGAAATGTGTTTTTTATTTAAAGTATTTTTAGGTTCAAAAATCAATTCCGAACTAAAAAAAAAAATTGTTCATATATAAATGTTAAATTATGTATTTTTAACTTCCACTGAGTAAAAATCCTGAATCCGTCCCTAATTATAATCACTACCTCCTGAAACAGAGCTAACACCTTGAATTTGCAAATTGGGATGAAGATGAGGAAGCACAAGCTTTTTAATCCCCAATTATTGGAGTTTGAGAATAGTCTTGCAATCAAAAAGAGATTAGTATGAGTCACAATTTACGATCACGATAAATAAATAAAAGCTATTCCATTTTAACAAAAGACCCATACCCGAATTTCATAACTTTTGGTTAGATACAAAATAAGAACTTATAATATGCGGTATAATATTTGACTTTTTTGTTTTTTTGGGGTCAAAAAATGTTACAGTACATTAACATAAAAAGGAAGGAACTTATAATCTATGCCACTAAGGCTTTGATCTAATATTAATGTTACTCACTGTTATGCGAGAGGTTACGAGCTCGAATATCTAGTCTAAAATCGTTCTCTTGGAAAAAAATTGACTTCAATGGCAAATGATATTGTTAAGGGCTTGCTCATCTTCTATAATTTTCTTTTATCAGGCCCAGTTATTGGGCCCTTCTTCTGCAACACTTTTTATGCTTATGGAACTCTCTTTTAACCGAAAAAAATTTAAATTTGGGCTTGATCGACTATCCAGTGAGACAATTACTTAAGGCCAAAGGGAAATAGTTTTCACATCAGACACAGCCGTAGACCAATAGGCAAATTAAAAACAAACTTGTATTCTATGTTCTACTTATTCGCTTATTTATTAAATAAGATGTATTATAAGTCATAAGATTTGTTTTTTTTTTTTAAATTTAAATCATTTATTTTAACTATTTTCTTCAAATTCGAAAATCAAAATAGATAGTTGGAATTTTAAAAAACTAAATCTAATATCCCATAATACACACCATCTAGTATATAAAAGAATAAATAGATGAGTGACTCTAAACCCATTAAAAACAGCCTAGATTGAAGCTTGTAGAAATATTTTGCGAAACAACCCAAGATTCTATGTCATTCATATTTATCGGGTGCCAAATGTTTGTGTAGACTATTTTGCGAATTTATAACTCAACTATCTGGTAGGATATCACATTATGATTACTATGTCGAATGCTTTTTTTTTTTTTTTTGGATGACGTGGATCTTAACTGATTGAGTTCGACTACTGAATTATTTGGTAGAGCTCGACTATCAACTGATAAACCCCTAAGTGCAACAGTAGGCCTTCACACATACACCAAATCAGTCAAGAAAGTAACTCTATAATAGTAGAGAGTGTTAAATCTGTGATCTCGTATAAACGATTTAATCCCTACTACCACTTGACCATACCCCTGAAACTATGTCAAATGCTTTTAAGGCATTGTTAGATAAAAATTGAAGGGGTGTGACATTCGGGTTGTTGAATAATTTATAACTTTAAGCCTTCATATAAAAATAGTAATAAAAAAAGGACGAAATTTAGCCTAAAAGGTAAGGGCATTATAGACAAAATACCCACTCCCTCATTCCTATAAATAGACCCTTAGCCCTGGCAATTTACGCATCATTTTTTTCACTCGTCTCCTTTTGTGCGTTGCCAAACAAACCCTAACCCTAGAGTGGTTCTCTAAATCTCCCGCGAAAATCATCGTTTGATTTCTCAGATTCGGACAAGAATCATCGTCCGATTCGCCCGAAGATTCTTTAAAGTTGATCTTAATGTCTCGGTGCTTTCCGTACCCACCACCCGGGTATAGTAAACTCAATCGAAGCAGCAGCAACGAGTCCTTGATCGAATCGATTAAGGTTTGTTTGTTGATTGCTGACACAGAGCAAATTTAGATTTCAATGTCTTTAATTTATTGTAATGTAAAATCGATCTTGATTTCGATATGGGATGATACTTTTTTGTATGTATGATGTACATGTAAGATCTTCGTGTAATTAGTGAACAAAGAATAGAAAACGTAGTCAATCTGTGTATATATTTATGCATGTAAAGTATTTCAATTGTTTTTATTAGGTTTTTGGTTTGTACTAATGATTTATATTGTCCGAACTTCACCTCTCACTTGATATCTTACGTGGCAAGTGTTACCCGAAAACCGGATTCATTTGTTTGAAGGAAATAAATGACGAATCTTACCCTAAACAGGGCTTCTTCGATTGAGGAAAATATAATGTGTGAATTATGACATAGGAGGTGAAGATGGGTCATGCTACGGAAATATAGCTGTCTTACCTGTAAATGGGGCTCGTTTGTTTGAAGAAAATAAATTGTGACAATTATGTCATAGAAGGTGAAGATGGGTTATGTTGCGGACGTATAGCTGTGTTACCCGTATATGGGGCTCGTTTGTTTGAAGAAAATAAATTGCGTAACAATTATGACATAGGAGGTGAAGAGGGATTATACTATGGACATATAGCTATGTTACCTGAAAACGGGGCTTGTTTGTTTGAAAAAAATAAAATTGTGTGATATCTATGACATAGGGGATGAAGATGGGTTATGCTACGGACATTTAGCTGGGCCGTTTATCTTTGTTTTGTAAGATGTATGAACAAGAAGTTGGTGGATGTGGGGTTGGTTTTGAAGTTGTAGATTGTATTACGATGAATTTTTGTGAATTAATTTGACTCAAGTGTCATGTAGACGGTGAAAATAATTAGTATATATGGCGAATGTCTTTCAGCAAAGGATTGATTTTGGAGAGCTGGGATACTGCTTGTTTTATCTTGGCGGTTGTATTTGAATGGATTTAATTATCACAAATTGGAATCTCGGTTTTTTAATGTAAGATCTAGTCAAGACTTGAGAGACATCCTTCTAAGATTGTGTGGTATGATTATATTAGTTAAGGCATGAAAAGCGATAGAATGAAGGGTATAAGGATTCAGAAACTGATTGATGAGTTTATTGGTTAGGTCAAGTTTATATGGTCTGTTTGGTTTCAATATGAAATGAATAATTTGGAGTCTTAGTAACTAAAGGAGTAGTTTAGGTTGCCGAATTTCTACCATGGAAGTGGTTAAGTGATGATTGAGGTTTGACTCCTGAGCGAATATCTGATTTAAGGAATAAATGGTATTGTTTTGTTCGTAGTTATTGTTGGAAGAGAGGGAAATTTGGTTTATTGAAACCATGCAGGTTTGCGAGTTTAAGGTGCGCAAAAGAGTGAGATCATGTTTATCTCGTAAAGTGACAGTTTTTTGTTTTACAACTTTCAGAATTGATTCCAATTTGTCTTTGATGTGATCTTGGATAGTGATGCTTATATGGTTGCATAAGGTCAATGGCTTCTTTTCTTTAGTTGTTAGGAATGATTTCATGGAGAGGGTGAAACTGTTGAGGCCTCCTATAAATGGCTTATCATTTAATAGAAGATTGGAATTTTCTTTGTTTGGTCTCTTGTAAAGAGGTGTTGTTTTCAATCTTGTTATTGTTCATTCTTTTGTTTCAAATCTTTCTCCCTGTTCAAAATGCCTTCTAACTTATTGGGAATGACAAAGCTTTCACTCTTTTGGAACTCAGTTTTTTCTTAATGTTTTTGTTGTTAAAGCAGTTTTTATGCAAAACAGTAGGGGCATTCTGTTGTCGTTTGTTTGAGGCTTCAACCACTGCTTTCACAACCAAACAATGTCTTTTCTCTGTTGGTTATACCACTTCACGCAAACAAAATTATATGAAAATTTTACTTATGTTTCCAAATTGATTGAAAAAGGATTTACATTCTTAGAAATTTTATTCTTTAAAGCTTATTCCTTGCTTCGATTTATCCACCTTTTTTTTATTTGTATCATTTTTTGTCCCCCTTCCCACTTTTTTTCCTGGGAGAGCCCACGTGATTTACTTTCCAATGTTAACTCTTTTTACTGGTAGGAATGGGTTGGGGTTAAAATTTTGAGTATTTTCTTTGTAATGTTGGATATTGGACCCAACAGTATCCGTCTTTGATACTCTGATGCTCGATGTAACTGTGAGGATATGTACTGTGTTCGGGGGCTTGGGGCTTTAGACCTCCTATATGCTTTAATGCAAAATGAAATCTGATCTTACCTCCTGCTGAGGATCATCATTCTTCAGTGTCCTTGTCATGTTGTATTTTGGTCTTCCCTAGCCCTCAATTCTAAATTTGTTATGCTGGTGCTGTAAAGCTCCAGAGGGAGAGGGAACAGGCCAAGGCTGAAAGGAAGAAAGAGAAGAAAAGGGAGAAGAAAGAGAAACGAAAAGATAAGAAAGAGAAGGCAAATCCGAAACATAGTCATTTCAGTCATGATCAGAAGCTCCTTGAGAAGAGCTGGATAGGTCAAAAAGATGGTTTCCTTCATTGGGTAAGAGAAGAAGATAATGAACAGTTGGAAAGGAGTAGTCTTACTGAAGAACACGAGCAGCCTATTCGATCACAAAACCCCAGTTCCTCTTCTGACAGCACTCAGAACAGCAACAAAAGGAAGAGGCATACTTCTGCAATTTTCAAAGAGGAAGGATACATCACCCGTGGCCACGGTAAGTGAAATGACTGTTTCGTACCCGGAAAAGGAAAGATAGAAAAATGGAAAAGAAAATAGGAATCGGTGATGAAAAACTATACTTAATTTTTCCCTTTCTTATTGCGATAATTTGATGTTATGCAGGTAATATCATCAGAATTCGGTTGTCCTCACAGAAGCAACAAAGAGTTGACGCTTCTGTTGGAAGGGACGATTTACCTGCCCAACAAGAGCATCAAATTGCCCCTCGAACCGTTCAAGAAAATCTTTTCCCTACTCCACAAGGGGCCAATGATGTAATCCGAGTACTACCTCATAGACCTGATGGAGAACAAATCTGTTCAACATGGGGGAAGACTATAGCTTTTATCAATGAAAATGCTAGCACACCCTGCTGCAAGAGGCCTGAGAAGAAATTGCGAAGACTGGAATTACAGTATGAAGATTTGATAGAGAACTGGATTCCACCGCCTCTTCAGACACAGCTAGATTTTGATGATCAAGATTGGCTCCTTGTGAGAAAATATCCAGAAAACCAAATAGGGAGAAAATTTAAAGCTAGCAACGATATATCCTGCTGTAGCAGCTCTGCGATGTGGCCCCGTGCACAGTTCTTGCCAGAGGCTGGTATATACTCGTTACCCTTCACAGTTCCTTTTTGAGCTGAACCTTTTGCAACTGTACATAGTGAAAATGAGCACATTGGTGCTGCCTGCGGATTTTTTTAGTAATAGGCAGCCATGAATTGATCTTGATCTTGTTCTTGTGCGGATTGAGTCTGTAAATTGCTGAGTTTTTA
This sequence comes from Ehretia macrophylla, assembly GCA_037974665.1. NCBI lineage: Eukaryota > Viridiplantae > Streptophyta > Magnoliopsida > Boraginales > Ehretiaceae > Ehretia > Ehretia macrophylla. The sequence continues at coordinate 1,915,814 of CM075774.1, forward strand.
GTGACGTATGTTTATAATTCTTTGGCTAAAGGACTGTAATATTTCTTTGGCACGCATATCAATGTTGAATTTTTGTTCAGATTTGGATTTAGATTTAGATCTTTTTATAATATTGGAATAACATTGGACACGTGATAATGATGAATTATTCAGATCTCTCTTAACATTACATCTCTCTTAACATTACGAGAGAATCTAAATCCGTCAATCACAGAAGTGAGATGCAGGTCTTGCAAATTTGTCAGCACTACAAACAAATGGGAATTGAGACATTACAACATAACAAGCACTGCTGGGGATTGACGCTACAATATAATAAGCTTCTTCGTGCCGCGTACTGCTCGAGAAAAAATGATTTGATTGGAGACAAAACTCAAACAAAAGTTAAACTTTAACCTACTCACAATACGTAGCAGGATCGTTGGCCCTTCTTCTTCTTCTTTCTCTGTTTAGGCGGTTGAAGTACTACCTTAATCGCTGCATCAAAAACTGCTTTCACATTCTGCAACGAAAAAGGAGAAACACATAGCACCATTAAGAGGGAGCTGAATTTCTTTATCGTCTAAAACTAGATTTATGAGTAGCAGAATTCGTACCTGCTGTGTTTTAGAACTACACTCGATGTAAGCTGCAGCGCCGATAAGTTTCCTAAGTTCCTCTCCCTTTGAAGAAAACAAAGACGTTACAGCCTCAAGTTTCCAAATGAAAAAAGAACGAAGAAAAACATAAAATTTTGTAAATAATAAATAAGGCATATAATTGTCACCTGAGCTGTTGTAATTGGCACTGCACCGGGATGATCTATGAAAAACTGCTTATCATCCCTTAGATCTGCAGTTCATATAACTAATGAATGATAGAATTTGATTTTGAGTTCTATAAGGTAAACATACGTAGTCAAGACAACAATAGAAAGTTGAAGTACGAAATAACATACACGTAGAACGTGATGAGAAAACAGAATGCTTCTGACTGATTTTGCAATGCAATCTTGAAAGATGTTACAAGAATGACAAGAATAGAAGCAACGATAACTTCATAGCAAGCAGCTCTAATAAGTAACACTTGCTATTATCTTTTTGCAACTGTGTTCTATCTCCGTAGAGAGCAGTCTATTTATATAACATTAGAGTAGAAAAAGATAAAAATGATAATAAAAGTGAACATCTAACAAGCAAAGAATGGTTTTGTGCAAATTATATCGCAATCTGCAGGACCAATTGTCAATTTTCTAGCCTCACTAACCACAATGTATTGCATTAAATAAAGTAGACTTCAATGTTTCTTTTCTTTGATAGGTTACAAAAGTAGATAAAATCGTTTTTAGGGCTCGTGAACTATTTTACTGAAGATTAATCTTGAAGAGGGCTGCTCATCCCAAAAACCTCCTAAAGAAGGTCGTATGGACCAGTAATAGCAATCCGCAATAATCAGTTGTCTCTCTATTGTGAGATTTTGTAAAGCTTACCAAGCTTTGTTCCAACGAGAACAATTGGAACCCCAGGTGCATAATGCCTCAGCTCAGGGATCCACTGTTTAACAAGAAAAAATGGGAAAACCCATATCAGAATGGTGTCGAGGTGCACTTAGAATTGCAAACTATAAAATCATTTAAAAGGAAAAAACAGGTCAATATTCAACAGTCGTGACCTTCTTTGCAATATTTTCATAGCTAGCTTTGCTAATGAGTGAAAATGCCAAAAGAAAAACATCAGCTCCTCGATAGCTCAAGGGTCTTAATCTATTGTAATCCTCTTGACCTGTAACAAGAACAACGAAATATGTATACAATAAGACTCTAAACCAAATGAAAAATTGTGCAAGTTCCGCAAGAATCAAAATAATTACCTGCAGTATCCCATAAACCTAGGTTGACAGTGCTTCCATCCACGACAACATTTGCACTGAAATTGTCGAAGACAGTCGGCACATAGTCCTGTAAAGTAACGAAAGGGCAAAACAGAAGTTACAATTCAACAAAACAGCACGTTCCATCATCTACATATGAAATCAACAGATTTATTCAGCAGAGTCATTGGAAATGAGACTTCAAACTTCATTTTTTTCATGAGAAGAACTTCAACACGCTCATTTGTAAATCAAAGTACCAACAAAGACAAATGAAGCTAATTTTCAGAATACACAAACTCTAATATAAACTTTTACTCTATTTCCAAATCATTTTGAGCTATCCAAAACATTTTAAACAAAACGCACGAATTGATGATGACAAATGTATAGCATTAGCAAAACAGCAGCTGCCATGAAACAACGTTGACAATTAATTGAAAAACGATCGGGTTAAGCAATTGTCCAAGAACCCAAAAACTGTTAAAGATCCCATATTTCTGCACAGATGCAAAAGAAGCCTTTTGCAAAAAATACGAGATAAGGCTGCATTCTGGACCCAAAGAGGGTCGGACCTTCCCTGAAACCCGCATTATTGCACCGGTTGCAATTTATTCAAGTCAAATGCAATGCGATGCAATCCTCAAATCTCAAACAACATATTATTTTATAAAAGAAGCAAACTTATCAAAGATTCTTCAATGACACCGTCCCAATTACTAAACTATCAACACATTAAGCCAAAACTGTTTAAACCCGTGTTGATCAGAGCTAGAAAACTCAAGTCATTACAATCGGAATGCAAATTGTTTGCATAAATAATGTGGAACGGGATGTTACAAGTCACAATAATCAGGATACAAATTATTTATAGAACTAATGTAGAACAGGATGTTACAGATTCAATGCAAAAACAAAGAGGGACCTTTCAACAAAAGAAAAAGAGCATATCATAGAGACTCACAGTTGGGAAAGTGTTGCTAGTGTAGGAAATCAACATGCAGGTTTTGCCAACAGCTCCATCACCAACTGTAACACACTTTATGAACCTTGAGGCACTCATTTCTCCTCAAAACCAAGCAAAAATCACTCTTGGATCTTTCCTATTCCTCTTTACCTTTCAAGACTTTTTCAAGATTTCAAAAAATGGATTTTCTTGAAATGTGCATTTAACTAAGAAAACAAACTTTAAAAAGCTTCACAAACTCCACAACATTTGAGTTAGAGCTAGAATGAAAGAAGGGCATCTGCTTGCTTGCCTACCTGCACAGCGTCACCTGGGTTGAGACTTGAGGGGGGGGGGGGGGGGGGGGGGGGGGGGGGGGTGGTGGTAGGAGGGGGGATAGAGGAACAAAATGGGTTGAGGCTTCGCTGACCAGGACAACCTTTGGCCAGCTAATAATTTATCCAAACTATTTTTTTGTGGGAAAATTTATCCAAACTTATTATTACCTTTTCATGTCATTTTGCCACTATTTTTTTTTTATTTATTCTCAAAAAATATTATCACTTAATCAATTCATAATACATAAATCGCATTAAACATTATCATAAGACAAACATCTCAAAGATGAGCATGCCAATATTCTACTACTTGGCCTAGTTGCTAATATTTCAACCCAAAATATATACAAGTTCAGTCAAAAATATAATTTCTAATAATAATTAAGATTGAGACTCGCGTTTATAGTTATTCAACTTCTCACTTACCAAGGGACGAACCTTTTTTGGGGGTTTTTTTGCCACCATTGTTTATAAAGAAAATCAATGATTTTATAGTTTATCTTTTCAAATGTGTTTTCAATTTGCTATGAAAGACTTGAGTTATCTCGTATTATTTTGTAATATTGTAAATAATGTTTAAGTTATTAATTATTTAATTAGAAAATAATAAAATGGCAATGATAAGTATTTTTCAAAAAGATATTTAATAATTTAGTCAAATAATTTGACAGTTGACCCAAAATGTGAATGATAGACATTTATTGAGTTCTCTCATATTGATGCTTTGTTATGTCCTCTCCTACACTTTTACATAATTTACGATTGTCTTAACAGATTCCCAAGGGATTCCACATACCATCGTTGATTCTTATCAATATTATCTTCAATTTCATGTATTAAATATCAAACTCATATTATATTTTCGACAAAAAAAAAACAAAAAACAAACAAACACTTCCATCAGCAGCATTTGACTTTAAAGACGTGGCAGGATGAATTTTAGATGTACCCAACGAAAGTAATGGCATATGAACGTCTCTGCACATCCCACGAGGTCTGGAGAGGAGAAAATGCAGAAAAATCTAGAGTGCACGGTTGCATACTCCTACACATTCTATTCGCAATTTAATATCCGCGAATGTTTTATATCATTCTTTTATTTTTCTTTTATAAAATAAAAATTTACATATTAAATATTACATTTTTCGTGTATATAATAAAGATTTTATCCTATAAGAATAGACGAAGGAGTGTAGAAGGATATTTTGGAAGGAAGTATTCATAACATAACAAGAATCTTGTGTTATTAAAAAGCTGTGTAACATATTTAGAGGGGATATATTTTGTAGATTTACCATCTTATATAAAAGTTCAGATTGTTAAAAATACGTTTATTTTATATATTTATTATATTTGACATGTCTCTTCATATACAAGTCAAATTCTTTTTTATTAAACATTAAACGTGAACATGTTCTTTTAAAATAAATAGTAGTGAGGTTTAAACTTTGAACTTTTTGTTAAATTTATCTCCTTATCTGAAAATTCAAATTGTTGGATAAAAATTTATATTAAATATTTATTATCTTCAAGACATTTCACATGAGTTATATGATTTTTTATTTGCGCAAACTAGTCTTGAGAAAGCTTATTATCAAAGATTTTTCTTTAAAACAACAATCAATCCTACAATGTAATTAGTGACAATTTGAAGCCGCCAATTATGTTTACTTTTATAACAGATCCAATGATATATAAGATTCACAAAAGAACTCATATAAATTTCACTAAATATAAATACATGTTACGTCATATATAATGATAATCGTCTATATATAATATTTATCCTTATGTAAAAAAAAATTCCAATTCAATCCATATAGAAAATTTAGTGAACCACATGGAGGTGCATTGACTACAATGGTCCATGTGGTTTTTGGTCCACCAACTTCACCTAATTCTCTTCTTGCATTTGTGATTTTGGTGAGATTTCCTTATCAAGACAGCGTAAACTTTGCATCAAACGTTAATGAGATAGGTAGAGTGGGGACCACTTGTGGTTCGTGCAGAAACAAAGACATTAGATATGTAAAAACTTTTTTATAGTTCAGATTGGCATTAACACGTGAAAAAAAAAAACGAGTTTTATATGTGTCTGAACTTATTTCATATGAGAAGACTGATGTCAGTTCGGACTAATTAAATAGTAACTCTTAGATAAGATATTGATTGGTGCATACCACTTTTAGTAATATCCTTTTGTTTTCAAGACTATGGTTCTACCCAGCAACAAGTAAAAAAAATTTTTATAATATTATAATATTATGGGTGAGATTCAACAGTTATAAAATATTAATATTATTTTATTATAATTGTATTAATAATTTTCAATTGTAAAAACTCACTTGTAATGTTATGAGCGAATCTGTTACCGACCACCTACATGGTCTTTGTAAGACAACCGCGCAAGCCTAGGACCCTGAGTGGAGCAATGGAAGCTGACTGGTTGTACAAGGATAAATGAAACTTTTTCTACTGTTTAATAAGGATAAACGGGATGAGACTCTTAAATATCCTTAAAATGGTCACTAGGCACCCTTGCCGGGACCCTCTGCCTTCTCGAAAAATAAATATTTCTTAGCGTTATATCTAACCGTCTGTCGATTACTCAAAAGCATGAATTTTTAGCATTGGAAGCAATGAAAATTTTATTGTATCCACAGGCTAAATGTATACAGCATAATGAAGACTGAAGAATGCAACAGCATCAATAGGCTTCACTACTTTTTTACTTTCTGTAGACTAACTAATTGCGAATAAATGCTTCCAGATCTTCTAATGAGCTGCTCATGACTGCCATTTTCGATCACTTTGCCATCCTGCAGCACCGCGATAGTATCAGCATCGCGGATTGTTGAGAGTCTATGCGCGATCAGAATCGTTGTTCTACCTTCCATAAGCTTATAAACTGCTTCTTGAACCTGCATTTCAGATTCCGTGTCTAGAGCACTTGTTGCCTCGTCCAGAAGAAGAATAGACGGGTCTTTTAGTATTGCTCTAGCGATTGCCACTCTTTGTTTCTGTCCCCCTGATAATTGCACGCCTTTTTCCCCCACTTGAGTATCGTATGCTTCAGGCAATCTACTGATGAATCCATGAGCGTTTGCTGCTTTAGCCGCGTTCCTTATTTCGATTTCTGACGCCTCTTGATTTCCATACTTAATATTCTCGTAAATTGAGGTTGAGAACAATACTGGCTCTTGCTGCACTAGGCCGATTCTTAACCTTAACGACTTCAAGTTTAGGCTCTTAATATCATGTCCATCAATGAGAACTAAGCCTGATGTGGGATCGTAAAATCTCATTATCAGAGCTATCACAGTACTCTTTCCTGAACCGCTTTGGCCAACTATAGCCAGACTCTTCCCTGCTGATACGCTTAGATTCAGGTCGCTTAAGATGACTACTTCGGGCCTTGTTGGGTACCTGAAACTCACATTCCTAAATTTTATGTCGCCCTTGATATCAGTAACGAAATTTGCTGCAGGATCATCAGAGTCTATGGCTGATTTTCTTCGGAGAATGTCAAACACACACGCCAGTGCTTGTGATCCCTTGACAATGTCAGGTGCCAGAGCAAGTGTTTCGGCCACTGCCAATGCTGTGATAATCAAAACCATGAAGGACTTCATGATGTCCCCAAAGTTTGAGTTCTTGTGCTTGATCAGAATGGATGCGTACCAAAGGCCAATAGCATATGAACAGAACGCAAAGAGCTGCGATATGCCATAGCCAAAACCTAATATGTGGCCGCGTAGAAGGGCTTGCTTTCTTGGCTGTTCTAATTCAGTGGCAAACCGGATTGATACTTTCTCTTCAGCACCAAATGCAGCAACAGTACGTATATTATCAATGGCTTCACATGCCACAGCAGTAGCTCGACGATAGGCTCCAATGTAATCACCACCAAATCCTTTAAGAAAAAGTTGCTGCAGACATGGAGAGTATAAGCGCTAAATTATGGTAATTTACCAACCTTTTTGTCAAGACAGATTTACTCTTAGCGTTATTACATATTTAAGTCGATAGAGTTTACCTCAGCTATCGAAGCTCCAATAAGCACGGGAAAGGTTGCGGTGATAACAGATGCAATACGCCAACTTAGTGTGAATGCAATAACAAAAGCAGTCGCAGTGAGTGCTACATTTTGCACAATTGTTGATAGACGGTCAGCCAGTGCACTACGTACTAGAGTCGCATCAATAGCCAACTTTGATGTCAGTGAACCAGTACTATTCTCATCCATGTCAAACCAGCCGATCTCGTTCGAAAGGATCGCTGAAATTTAAAAGAAAATAACATGTTATAGGAGATTTTATTAGAAGACACGTTCGTGTTGAGAGGAAGCACATTGACTGTCACTAAACAGAAAAGAACCTGTGAACATTGAGAAGCGAACTCGAGCAGTGAGACGCTCCCCCATTAAGGTATAGAAATAGTGCTGCAAGAGGTATACAGGAATAGTAAGAAGAGCTAATCCAACGAATATGAGTGAGACCTGGCGAACCTCTTGTTTGATACGCAAATCATCGTGAGAATAGAATGCAGACAGGACATGAGTGATTCCAAGTGCAAATAGAGGAGCTTCCATGCCAGCCAGTACCGCGCCCACTGATCCAAATACAGCATAGGGCCATTCTGGTGCATTTAATCTGATTAAGTCCCATATTGACGGTGATGAAACTGAGCTCAGTAGTTCTGGACCCTGATCCCTCAGCTGCAGTTCACCTGCAACGTTCTGCTTAAAGTTTTGCTCATAGCTCTCTCTGATGGCGCCTTCCCCATGGTTGGAGACTCCAGTGACTTTGGTGATATACTCTGCACTTGGAAGTTCTGTGCATTCCGATACTTGCAAGCTCACAAGAGATGAGTAATCTCCATTTTTGCGCATCAATTCGACATGGTTCCCCATTTCAACAACTTGACCGTTCTTGAGAACAATGATAGTGTCAGCATCTCGAATGGTAGATAATCTATGCGCAACGATAATGGTTGTCCGCTCTGACATGACTGTTTTCAGTGCCTGCTGAACAATATACTCTGATTCTGCATCAAGGGCACTAGTTGCTTCATCTAAAAGTAAAATTTTTGGGTTTCTCAACACGGCTCTTGCAATGGCAATTCTTTGCTTTTGCCCTCCAGAAAGCTGTGTGCCACATTCTCCCACCTATAGTTTCAATGTAAAGCCACGCAAACAATTGCTAATGGAATCAAATACTGACATAGGCTCTTAAATTGATACATGTGTAAAAGAAATTTTTCCGTACTTCATGAGTTCATATCCCTTTTTTATACTCACTAATTTGAAGGGGATAAAAGGGATTTAGAAGAAAACTACCTTTGTCTGATAACCGTCCGGTAAAGTTTGAATGAAAGAATGTGCATTAGCAGCTTTAGCAGCCCTGACTATTTGATCCATATCTGCACTTTCTTTACCAAACAAAATGTTCTCCGCTATAGTTGTGGCGAACAGCGCTGGTTCTTGACTAACCAATCCCATTTGTTCTCTCAACCACTTTAGCTGAAGACTCTTCAAGTCATGGGCATCCAAAAATATGTTTCCTGATAAAAAATGCAGATTCATTTACATCAAATTACTAACTAATTCCCAAACCAAGAATTCACGAACAATCCAGATTCTGGAGGAACTTCGTGATATGGATTTTTATACCTTTGATGGGGTCGTAGAATCGTTGAATCATGGATACTATAGTGCTTTTTCCTGAACCACTAGGACCAACAACTGCAAACGTTTTTCCAGCACATACTGTAAAGCTCAGATCTCTGAAGATCATATTTGATCGAGAAGGGTAAGCAAAACAGACATCAGCAAATTCTATTTGCCCATCCACTTTTGGCAAGACTATACCCTTGTCTGACCTTTTCGAAGAGGTGGAATCATCTTTGATCATGCTTAAGATATTCGTAGCAGCAGCGCGACCTTTGGCAATGGCAGCAAGGTTTGGGGCAGCCTGACCAAGAGCACTACATAGACAGAGGTTCTTTTTTATTATGCCAAAATATGATTTAAGAGGTTCAGCATATAAATCTCCCTATCTTTGTAAGTAGACTTACAATCCACTGAAGATGACATTTATAATCGTGGTAAATGCTTTTCCTCCATTAGTGTCGTGATGCCTCACAAGTATGCCGGCATACCATAGAAGTAATGCCCATGCACAAAAGAGAAGAGCGAATGTAAAGCCAACACCAAGTCCTTTTGCAAACCCACTCTTCTTTGCAAATTTGAGAGCATTGTTAAGCGACTCAGAGTATGTTTCAGCTGCTTTCTCCTCTCCGACAAATGAGTACACCGTACGAACCTGAGATATGGCCTGATCCAAGTCAAAAGGAAATACTCCGAGTTAGTCCACGTCCACATAAACAATAAATTTTCTCGAGCTTAAATCAATAAATTGCTTCAAGTCAGTTTGACATCACCAGAAGGACATATATACAGTTTTCCTGTAAGGAGTAAGAAAAAGTGCGTACTGAACAGGAAACCCATGTGTTCATAGAGAGCCAAATGCTCTTATAGTAAGTAAGACGGTGAGACAAAAAAAGGAAGAAGATCGTGACTAAGAGTATAAGAGTCATCATATGTTTCTATTTTACTTATCTACCAAAATTTGATGCATTTCAAGCAAAATACGTTTGTTACACTTCAGAAAACCACTGCCAAGTCTAGTTAAAATTTCTTGAAGAATGTAACCATTATCATTTACATTAGAATTAACATCTTCCAGATATCCAGAACAGCGGTAAGTGTGCTAGAAGCTAAGAGTTTTGCAGTGTAATTAAAAACCCCGATGACTTCAGTTAATCGAGCAGAAGACTTCATCTGAATTTTCTCTCCGCACCAGAATATCATGACCTGTGCACTTCAAAACCACAGCTTCTTTAGTGTAACTTTATTCTACATGTTTATTAGCAGGAACCTTCACTAGGAGATTACAGGTCTTCTTTCCTTCTTGGGGTCATTTTTACTCAAATTTTCTAAACACGAAACTTTCTGAATTCAGAGGGAGAATATATATAATAGCGAGAGAATGCTAAATGTACAAAACTAGGTAAACTTATATAATCATTAGGAATAAGATAGCACTCGATCCATTTCCATGTTCTCGTCCTGGTTAAGGCAAAAAATAGTCCTATAATTTTCTGTTAGCAGAGAACAACTATAGGGAAGTTATATTTTAAGCAAGAGATGCATTACTCGATCCTATTCAGTCTACATGAACATGTCTTCACGAATGTGTGTAATTAGTTATGATCAGTCGGTCATTACTCATTACTGCCAATCCTGAGTTGGAATGCTAAATGACTTACATTATAGGGGTAACGAAACAATCAACAAGATTATATCTGCAAATAGCATGTACAGAATCCAGTTTTTGAAGTGCATTGGTATCGTACGTGCTCATTCAGTCTCCAGCTTTGTCTATATCGTAAGCGTGCAGGATAAGAAGAACAGATTGAGTTTTCCTTTCATGGAGACTTTTTTTTTTTTTTTGTCTAACTTTTATGGAGACCTAACCGAATTAATTTTGATGTGCATGTGATTTACCTCTTCTGCGGTCTTGCCAGCCTCAGCATAAGCAGCCTCAACTTTTTTAGACAAGGTGGACATGATTACGGCATAAGTACCTCCTGCAATAGCTATCAGTGGAACAACAGCCAGGGTGACCAATGTGAGCTTCCACACCGAAGTAAACCCAACGATGAATCCAAAAAAGAACTGGGAAAGATATCGAAGACCATGCCCTATCTGCATCAAAATTGAGCAAGTCCAATTCATTTACTCGAATATCAAAAAACTACCCATGGTTTGAAGAATTATCCTAATTTTATTTCTATTTTACCTTGTCACCTATTGCATCCTGAACCAATATGGCATCACTTGAGATGTGAAAAATAACATTTTTATCCTTGGCTTCGGTGTCAAAAAATCGAATATTCTTCCTCAGCACTGACTTTAGGTACTTCAATCGCAAACGAGCGGTTTGCCTTTCCCCGGTGTGCATCCAACATGCAACTCCTGGTGACCGCAATGAAGAAAGATATCATATCTCACCGTAATTGAAAGAAGGTAAAAATTGGCATGTAAGATATATAGTTCTCTAATGCTAAATCCAACCAAGAGATATAGAAAGCATACCGATCCATGCTGAGATGAGAACGGCGAGTCCAAGGTAAACCAAGTATAGAGCATGCTGCAATAAGAGAAAAATGGATGTCATTGCATAATACATTACAACAAGATGATAAAAGCAAACCTCTGACTCATGAGAAGACAATAACTGAGAGAAAAAGAAAAAAAAAAAAAAAACAATTGCGTCATAAAATAACATCTAAAGCTAGATTGAAGTACATTATGCAGAAAAACTCAAACTTAAATCAGAGAGAGAGATATCGAGAAATTGAATGGAATTTTAACGAATGTGATAATAGTAAGGGACAGTTTACAGTGTACCTTGGAGACTTCCAAAGACAATCTATGAGGGTCTGAAGACAGATGTCCTAAAGAATCAATCATGCGGCCAAACAGCACAAAAAACACGGGAAGTGCAGCGCCATGTATGCAAGCACCAATGCTTCCAAAGAACATCAAGAAACAATCCACTGCATCTGCAGCAGCAAACATATGAAACAGTGAGCCGATCTCTTTTTTGTTGGAAGTCGAGTCTGAAGGTTGATGATCCATTTCTGGGAACACATTATCTTCAAAACTTCCCTTTGAGGAAAACTCGATTCCTCCCATGAGAAACAGTTTAAATTAGAGAGACAGAGAGTTCTAGATTCGAAAACACAGATCGAAAGCAACTAAGTCATGAGTAGCATGTGGGGGTGCAATGTCTTTTCCCGCCAATAAATGACTAGTTTCTGGTTGGCCAACTAACAACTTAGCTTTTAAACTATATTTTGAATTATGGTGATGTTTATTGTTCCTACAGAATGCACCATCACATTCACATATCACACTCCTGCATTCAAGATTACAATTTCTCTACCCCTTTTTCCTCCATCAATATCATTATCGTACCTTTCTTTCTTCTCAGGTTTCATTTTTTGTCAGAGACCTAGAATTTAATGCTAATAAGGCAATTATTAACAATTACAATTAATAAAGATCACCAAACTAAGCAGGTAGCGCAAGTGCAAATGTACATCAAAATTAATGGTCTGGACAATGATGCAAATGAACAAATCAAGTCAATAGTATGCAATGTTTAGTTTGTCGGAACAAAACATCACAATAAATCTTAATCTCCAGAACCATTCATGGTTGGATTTTAAATGTAACATTTGCATATATTTCTGTTAAGAACTTTAATTCGGCATAACTAATGAAAAACATAATCTAGAATTTCATACAGTACTAGAGGATATTGCCATATAACTGCTGTCATTGTAGCTTCCAATATATCAATAACCGGGTTAGGCTTAAAAACGATCATGAATATTGCCATACACACACCCATGATCGTTTTGGGAGAATAATCGTTCCCAAGCAAATTCCATCAATAACCAATGCTGCATACTCGTATACAAGAAAAGCAGTCGGAATTAAGACTTACATATTAGCTGACCCTAACTAATGATATAAGGCTCGGTTTGAATTGGTTCAGTTTGTAAGACACACACATTATCAACAAAATTGCACATGCAGATTATATATAGATGATGGGCCACAAAACTAACTATGACCAAAAGTAAATGTCATGTAAGGGGGTCCCGGAAAATTTGCCAGAAAGCAAATAGCATACTTACTTCCATAAGTACTTGTCAGAGCTCCAAACTTTTAATTCAGAGCTGTAATATTGACAGATAATAGCTGCAGAAAAAAAAGTACCAAGTACATTTCAGGCTCTCTACCTTAATAACTAGCCTTTTTATTTAGATAAAAGGATATGTGCTCCTTGGTCGGAGCCATACACAGATCAGTAGGGGTTTCAATTCTCACTAATCTTAAGAGGGTTATATATTTTGAGAATACATATATTTTTAATGTATTTTTACGATTACTAAATTTGTATATTTTCAATATCCACTAAACAATAATTCTGAATCTACCCCTCTGTATTACTCAGTCAAAAGGCAGTCAATGACAAAGCCTTTTCATGGGTCAGTGGGTATGTAACCCAAGTTGACTTTAGTGTGAAGTCATTAAGGGATGAGTTAGAGCTATATTTTTTAAAAACACGTATTTTTTAATATATTTTTAGACTGAAAAATTAATTCGGCTTCATTAAAAATTATATATATAAGTACTAAATTGTAAACATTTAGTTCCGGTTTAACAACAATCTTGGATTCACCGCTTTAGGCCAGCATTCCTTATAAAATAGTGGACTCGCGTAACTCGTCCAGATCTCTTTTCGCCTGCAGGCCTTCTCCACGCAATATCACGTTTTTCGTGGAAGAAATTGAATGTCTCGCGCTGCCTTTAATACAAGACGATTTCCAAGTGAACGGCATGACATAGGAGGACTATAACAGGCAAACCTGGTACATGTATAAGGCACATCATTGTACTTATAGTTTATCAGTTAGTGATCAAGTTAAGTAATTTGGAAGATAGGCTTGGTTAAATTCTCGTGTTATCCAAAAACTGGCAGATCCATTACTCCCAAATGTACGTTACGTCGCTTACTTTACATTTTGCTAGCCTTAAATTTTATTAGCTCACCGACTTTAAATTAAAAAGTTGTTCTTTTTCTGACGTGAGAATTTAACTGGTGAAATTTAATCACTAGATAATTCTTAAAGACTTAACCACTAATTAGTAAATTTTCAAATACAATAATATATCTTAATTAATTAAAAATAAAATTTTAAAATAATAAAAAATATTTAACTCACAACGTAAGAAAGAATCACCCATTACTACCGAACATACCCTTAATTAAACTTTGTTCCCTCAATCCAAACACTGAAAGGCTCTGCTAATTGACTGTTGATGTGAAATGAACGTGAATGGCCCCCCATATCACGTTACCCTTTGACTTCTTAGCTACCTCATTAAAAAGCTTCCTTTTCTTCCAAGGGGTCTACGAACGAGATCATCATAATGGCAGCAAAAACAGGTCTAGTGTGGGCCAATAGCTTGGGCTGATCTTCATTTAAGCCCAGGTTAGGTTATTCTCAATGAAATTTTTATAATGGGTCTTTATTTATTATTTTAAAAATTTATATAGAGACTAAGATTAATTTTAAAGACCCACTTAGAGATTAAGAGAAAAAAATTATTTTTGAGGCTCATTTAAAGACCAAAATAAAAAAAAAAAACATCCCAATGACAGTCTCTATAAAATTGAGTCTCTATATTGTGTTAATTTTAATTTTACATAGTTTTTTGATTATGTGTTATTTTTTCTCATGTGTAACTTTTTGTAAATTAATTATTATTTAGATTATCTTAACTTTTTTTAATGAATATTTCAACCAAAAAATAAATAAATTGCGACCAAGATAACGTTTAAAAATTAGGATTGTGTTTAATTACATAATTGAATGAAAAAAACTAATTAAAAATACCTAATTAAAAAAAAAATCCTACTTAAAAAAAACCTTAATTAAAAACCCATTAATTAATTTTTTCTCATGTGTTACGTTTATTTTTGTTTTTTTTCTTCTTTATTTTATTCAATTTCCAAATTTATTAAATTTATTAATTTAATCTCAAATCTCTTATTCAAATAACATCTATTAGATTAGATTTTTTTTCCTCAATCTCATCCGTTTGTTTGATATCTCAATCTCAAATCTCTTATCGGAATAACATCCATTGAATTGGATTTGTTTTCCTCAACCTCATCTGTCAGTTTGTTATCTCAATATCAAATCTCTTATCCGAACAACATCCATTGGATTGAATTTCCTTTTCTCAATCTCATCTGTCCGTTTGTTATCTCAATCACAAATCTTTTATCCAAATAATACCTATTGGATTGAATTTCATATCTTTAATCTCATCTGTTTGTTTGTTATCTCAATAACAAATCTTTTATCCGAATAATACCCATTGGATTGGATTTCCTTTCTGTTGTCCCTTAATTGAACCTAAGAAGAGGCTGAATTAGGTTATATAGGCAATACTACTACTTTTTCGATTAGACAATATACTAGCAATGATTAATCAAAAACAATCTTAAACAAATATGCACTCTAGCAATAAAAATTGTAAGTGAGGCAATTTATCAAACACTTAGTGTGCAGAAAATAATTCAAAGAGAGAGTTGAGAGAAAGAGATTGCAAATCGCGATTAACCGTTGTTCAGCCCCCGCCTAAGTCCACGACCTAAGCTCCCCGCTTAGGATTTCAACAATCTTCACTATGTTGACTCTTCAAATGTTGGTGAATTCACAAACCAACTACAATGGTAGTTCAAGCTTTTACAATAGAAAAATTCATTATCAATACAAAGCTTCAACCCTAACACATTTGACAAGGAATTTCTTCCTTTCAAAGTGTTTCTCTCTATCTTTTGATAAGTGTTTAAGATTAACAATAAAAGCCATCTTTTAGGGTAGATGAATACAATGAATGTTTCTCTGAATATAGCTCACAAATTATTGCTCAAGTATTGCACAATGATAATTCAAATATGAATATAGTGTTAGAAAAACAAGAGTAATTGCTTTGAATCAATGCATTGAAAGTTTTCAGTTGAGAGAGTTTAATAGAGGCTGAAATGTGTGCATTTAATGTTCTTCAACGTTCATAAAACAACTTTATTTTAAAACAGCATTTTTGGCCCGACCGATGGAGAGACCCTCATCCGGTGGAAAGGTCTCAGGCGGACGACCCCTTGAGCACCAGTCAACTGGTTGCCATAGGGTCGTCTGGTTTGCCCAAGGCTGCCAGGAATTGAGTTATTATTATTTTTTTTTGAAATGTTTCTTTTAAGCGTCTTTTGTAAAATATTTTTCAAATATTTCAAAAACGACTTTTGAGAATCATCATTGAGCATGTACCATTTGCAAGACTCAAATCTTGGTCAAGTCTCAACCGGTATACCTTATGACTTCCGTCTCCATCCTTATAGCTCCATATTCATTTCTTCGATTCTTTATCTTTTCTTGAGTTGATGGATGATCTTTTTTCTTCTATAGCTTGATGGACTTGGAATCCGGAGACAACCTTAATTCATCTAATTCATGCACACTTAAACAAACTCAATAGACATAACCGTGGTTTGTTATCATCAAAACCAAGATTAGAAGTCTTTTAGGCTAACAATCTTCTCATTTTTTATGATGACAAAACATTTCTCAAATAGGAATAACAATGTAAGCATAATAAGTTTGAGAGAGCAATTTGTTCACTTTAAGTTTGCTTGAACCTGAAATTTTAAGATATAAGTTTGTACAAACTCTCCTTCAACTTGTGCATAATTTATCTAAAGTTGATTTCTTACCCCTCCCTCAATGTATGAGTCTTCTTTTTAGCTCAGGTTCTACTCATTTGTCACTCATTTGCATACTAGCTTTTGTATTACTTATTTCTTCACATTTACACATTTTTTCTCCCCATTTTTGTCATTAGCAAACAAAGTAATAGAAGAGGAAAGTCAATAATGTAAAGCAAAGTAAAGTAAACAAGAAAATAGAAGCATATATTAGAAGAACATAGAGAGTTGAAAACTTAGAACACTGAAAATGCATGCAAAGATGTTTTTGAAAGGAAAAATGCAAAAACTAGGAAATAGGGGAAAGGGGATCATCCTAGGCATCTCAAGGCATCAGGCTTAGTCCTTCATAAACTTCTCATAAAGCTTTTCAAGCATCGTCTTCATTCCCTTCATCTCGGTATTTACTTGAGCAAAGCCAGTTCCAACATCCAACAATAATTAATTAACTCATGAAGTCAAATTGTCAAGCTTGGTATTGACTTCTTCAAGAGTAGCTTGGCGAGATCTTCTTCTTGTAGAAGAACTTGCACCTCCAATATCAACCTGGGAAGCCCCAATGTCGGCATCTTGTCCTTTGTCACCTCCTTCATCACTCTCGCTTGATGCTTCACATTCATCTCCCTCCTCCCCAAGGTCATAATTTTCAAGATCATCAACTGCTGCAGTTTGACTCTTAAGGAATTGACGTTGCTCAATATAGATTATCTCGTTATTGACACGAGCCATATATTGTCTATCAAGACAATATTTATCAAGAGGGTAGGTGGAAACATTCAGAGATTCAAACTAACCAACACGAGCAATATCTTTTAAACGAAAAAGATTACACAAGATCATCCCATAGGGCATGGACTTCTTTTTGAAAGCCAACATGTGACTAAGCATAATGTGTAGGAGGTTAATTTTTAACTTCTTGTAAATGAAATGCATCACATAGCCCGTGAAGAATAGAATAGATCCGTCTTTCACATTTCGAGGCATGATGACTTGATTCAGAATATAGAGAAACAATCTTTTTTCAGCACAAATGTGATCTCTTTTAGGCATAAAAGTTTCCGACCTTCCCAAGCCTTCTCTGTAAAGTCCAGCACAAGAATCTATATATATAATTATATTATTCATAATGCATTCATATCATTTCATATGTGTTAGCATTAATTAATAAGCATTAATATTGTTCAACGAATATTTTTATCGTCTTACGTGCAAAAATATTCATTTTCGTGCAGTTAGGAATTTTACGTGTCATAGACATTAAATATATTCTAGTACATCAAGACTAGTAAATTAATTAGTTACAATACAACTAAATGGCAAGCTAGCAATACATAACCTAGTTGGAGGGTAAGGAGGTCATTTGGCCAAATCAGATTTTTATATACAACCATTATACTATTTTGCCCAATCAAAATACACAATACACTCCACACACATATAAAATCCCTGCACACACACACTTACACACTCATTCACACGACCAAAGAGGGAGAAGAAGAAGAAGAAAGAGGAAGAAGAAAATGAGGAGAAGCCCTTATTAGTCATTTTTTAAGCTTGTCTTGTATCCTACAACCTTGAGTTAGCATTTCTCTTGCATTGTTGAGGTGAGGGTTGTTTTTTCAAATGTTTTTCAAAGTTATATTGAGCATGAATGGTGAATGTGTATATATGTTAAGCTTGATTCAATGAAGTTACAAACTTTTGACTTACATTCTAGCTTGTAGAAGGTTTGAGAATTTTGGATGGGTGTTGATGGTTACATGACTATATGTTTTGCTATCTCAAGTTTACTTATGTTTATAGGGGCCTTTATACTGCTTAAGTGGTTGATGTTGAGGATATTAAGTTAGATTATTTAGTTGATTGATCAAAATTCAAAATTTTCCCGTGCAGGTGCATCTGGGCGCTAGGGCCTTTATCTGGGCGACCGGATGAGGCAAATAACTCCCGGATGGGCACTCTCTGCCGAGCATTGGGCTTTTATCCGGGCGCCCGAATGAAGCGGGTAACGCCTGGATGCTTAGTGACTGAAATGAGGTTTTGAACGAGCTTAAGTTAAATAGTTAATAGTTGAGGTTTATCTATATACGATGAACTTTAATTGTGGATCGAGATTAGGCTAATTGGAGATTGGGAAATAGGTAAATTGATTGATGGATCTAAGTTAATGCAAAGGTGATGGAGACATTTTCTAGATATGAAAACCATTCTTGTTAACCACCACATTATGCTTATGGATTCTAAATGTAAAGTGTTGAAATTGTTTATACGTTCATATGCGGGTACATGTCAAGAATTGTGCATAATTATGTGATCGGAGGTAACCTACTTTGTTGTCTCCCTTACCTGTTGAAGCATATATCTTGTTTATCATGATATTAATTGTATGTGCGATGGTTGCAACCACAATTATGGGTATGGTAGCGTTCGTTACTCCTGGGTAGCATAGGGCTACCAGTCGATCTCGACTACCATGGTCCCCGGTGATTATTCGGATATCACTTAATGTTTAGAGTCGGGGAAAACAGATGAAGACTGAATCAAGGCCGACAGACTACAGCAACTGCAAAGAAAATCGTATCCTTTGATATATGGTAAACCTACCTTTGCTTGGGCCCTTGAGGACCTCGGAGGGTAGAGTTATGTATTATTGCTTCTTCGTTAATTCTTGTACCTTAATTGCAACTCATGTATGACATGTTTTCAAAAGGGTTTTATAAATGTTGAAAATGTTTGCAAAACCTACCATGACCGTTAACCCTTGCTGAGCTAAGTGTAGTTCAACCCTTTTTATGACAATTTTTCAGGTGAGGCTGAGGCTGAGCCTATGCTAGGGACTCAAGCTGAGGGCGAGACTTACTTGTGTAACGAGTCGGATTTCTACTTGCTATGATCTTACTTGCCCTTGTTAATGAATTTTTGTGGGGATGTTGAACTATGTTATAATTTGTACAACTCAAGTAATGTAATATTCTTTTGGATGTTGGATTACAATCTTATTGTTAGTCTATCCTTTTGAGGCCTAGAAAGTATTGGTGTTTGAGGCATGCTGGAAGGTTGAATGTAGGCCTTGTATATATGAATGAACAGGTTGATGAAGGTGAAGTGTCGATAGTTTGGCACCCTTCTTGAAGTTACTTGTGGATTTTATAAATGCACAAGTTTTGATTGGATGATTGTACAGGTTATCTATCTAGTACATGTCACGTTCTGGCCTTGTCCTAGCAATGGGTCAGGGTCGGGGCGTGACACCTTTAGGTGGTATCAGAGCTAGCCTAGGTTAACGAATGTACGGGTTTAGAAATATGGTCTGTGGGTAGATGCCCTAAATAGGAAAATGAATTGCTTAAGAGATATTTTGAATTACTTATGTGATAAGGTAACTTATGTGTCTATGTGTGAATAATATGTGCTTATATGTGGTATTTGTTTATTGCTAATGTGAGGATTATATGATTAAGTATGGCCATACTTTATATTGTAACAATAGTAATTTATCTATAATCATTCATACTTGAAGCAACTATAGGACATGTACAGTCATTTCATATTATAATGCATGCGTATTATATAACCATAAGCAGTCCATATGCTATATCTATAGATAGCAGGTCGTAATACCCGTGCAAATGTCGGAGCACAACAAACAAGGAATGTTGACCCAGCCAACCCCGGAATAGCCATGTTCAATATGATGGCAATGACGTTGGATCGTATGAGTAGAGTGATGGAACAACAAGCAAACATGAATATGGGTACGGGTAACAACAACAATAATAATAACAATGGTGGTGGCAACAACACCAATAACAATCGAAGTGATGGAGATGATACCTTAAGAGGCTTCCTAGGGTATGGACCTTCTAGGTTCTTGGGTGAACCCGACAGTGAGAAGGCAGAGACTTGGCTTGCCAAGGTGGAGAAGATTTATGTGGCCATGGACTACAATGATGAAAAGAAGGTGGTCTTTGCAACATTCTTGTTAGAGGAGGATGCGGCGGAATGGTGGAGGAATGAGAAGGATCATTGGGAGTGCAATGGCACCCCAACAACATGGGTTAACTTTGTAGAGGCCTTCAGAGGCAACTATGTGTCGGAGGTGCCTCAAGAGAGAAAGGAAGAAGAGGTCCTAACTGTGAGGCAAGAAAGCTTGTTGGTGGTACAGTACGAAGCTTGATTCAACAAACTTTCCAAATAATTGCCAGGGTTGGTCCAAACAGAAAGTGCAAGGATCAAACACTTTGTTTGGGGACTAAGGCCCGAAATTCATGATTTTCTTGCATCCCACCGTTTCACTAATTATGTCGACATGGTTGATTTGGCATCGCGAGTTAAGAAGAGGAGATTGGATATTTATGGGGGACCGAGTCAAGTGAGTAAGAGGCCAATATTGTCACAAGCACCTCAGAGATTGTATTCCGCCCAAAGTCAAGCTTCAGGTAAAACTAGGTCAGCTCCTACCCGACCACAACCAAGTGTTTCAATTACTCAGTCGGCCAGTAGTTCGTCAGGAAGTGCTACTGTTGCCAAGAATGTGGTAAATAATTATTGTAGTAGAAAGGGACATGTTGAGGCTCAGTGCTGGAAGAAAACAAGCAGGTGTTTGGGGTGTGGAAGTGACCAACACTTTGCTAAGGATTGTCCGAAATGACAGAACAGAGATGCACCGAATCAGGCCATTAGGAATGCACCGGCCCAGAGAGTCCAAGCCCGGGTATATGCTGTTGATCAAGAGGTGATTCCAGAGGTTACAGCAATAGTTGAAGGTACTTTCTTAATTTCAAAGCAATTGGTAAAGGTGCTTATTGATACTGGAGCCACACATTCCTTTATTTCACCTCAATGTGTGCATTGCATCAAATTGCAAATAGGACATTTATCATCTCATGTAGAAGTTAGCAATCCTATGGGTACCAAGTACATTTTTAAATATGGATGCAAGGAATGTAAAATTCAAATAAAAGGCTGAGAATTTTTGGCTGATCTCATTGTACTCCCTTTTCAAAAGTATGATGTTATATTGGGAATGGATTGGTTAGCTCGCAATTATGCCCAGTTGGATTGCCGAACGAAGATTGTAAAGTTGTAAGTACCGGGTCAACCTGTGGTTGAGGTGAAGGGTAGAGGTGATTTTTCAGGTAATACTATTGTATCCTCAATCAAGGCTGTGAAATTAATGATGAAATGATGCAGTGGGTACTTAGCCTATTTGCTTAACAAGCCAACTGACCAGGTTAAGCTAGGGGAGGTATTAAGGGTAAAGGAATATGTTCATGTGTTTCCGGAAGAATTACCGAGACTGCCACCAAAGAAGGAGATTGACTTTGTGATTGAGGTGTTGCCAGGTACTCAACCCATCTCAAAGGCACCATATCAGATAACCCCGACTGAATTGCAAGAATTTAAGATTCAATTGCAAGGATTGCTAGAAAAATGATTTGTTCAACCTAGTTCATCTCCTTGGGAAGCCCCAGTATTGTTTGTGAAGAAGAAAGATGGCACATTGAGGCTATGTATCGATTATCGGGGGTTGAATCATGTGACTGTCAAGAATAAGTATCCCTTACCATTGATAGATGAGCTATTTGATCAATTACAAGGAGCCAAGGTTTATTCGAAGTTTGATTTGAGGCAGGGTTATTATCAGCTTCGCATCAAAAAGGAAGATATGTCTAAGTCAGCTTTTAGGACAAGGTACGAACATTATGAGTTTGTTGTAATGCCGTTTGGACTAACAAATACTCCTGCTGCCTTTATGGACTTGATTCATAGGGTGTTCCAGCCTTACTTGGATCAGTTTGTGGTGATATTCATAGATGATATTTTGGTGTATTCCAAGACCGAAGAGGAGCATGAGAAACATCTACGTATGGTGTTACAGAAGTTGTGAGAACATCAGTTGTACGCCAAGTTCAGTAAATGCGAGTTTTGGCTTCATCAAGTTGCTTTCTTAGGGCATATAATTTCTCAAGCGGGGATAGCGGTGGATCCCTCGAAGATTGAAGTAGTACAGTCATGGAAGAGACCCGAGAATGTTACGGAGGTGCGCAGTTTCCTTGGGTTAGCCGGGTACTACCGGAGGTTCGTAAAGGACTTCTAAAAAATTGCAAGACCCCTTACAGGATTGACACAAAAGAAGGTGAGCTTCACATGGGATGATAAATGTGAAAATAGCTTCCAAGAGTTGAAGAAGAGATTGACAACTGCTCTTATCTTAGCATTTCCCGAGGGAAGTCAAGGATTTGTTATTTACAGTGATGCTACGAATGAGGGATTATGATGTGTTTTGATGCAAAATGGTCAAGTTATTGTTTATGCCTCTCGGAAGTTGAAGCCCTATGAGGTGAATTACCCCACACATGACTTGGAGTTGGCGGCAATAGTATTCGCATTGAAGAAGTGGAGATATTATTTGTGGGGAAGCAAGTTCGAGATCTTTACCGACCACAAAAGCTTGAAATACTTGTTTTCTCAAAAAGAGTTAAACATGAGGCAAAGAAGATAGATGGAACTCTTGGAAGACTACAATTACACCATCAACTATGTGCCCGGGAAAGCTAATGTGGTAGCGGATGCCTTGAGCCGAAAGGCAAGCTTGGAAAGGTTGGGGGTAAATGCGCATTTGATGATTCAACCAACATTACTGTCGCAAATCAAAGAGACCCAGCAACGAGATCCACAATTCCAGAAGATAAAAGAAGACAATCCAGATTTCAAACAGCAAGACGGATTGTGAATATTTCGGAACCGGGTTTGTGTACCGAATGACTTAGAATTGAAAAAGAAAATACTTGAAGAAGCTCACAACACGAGGTATATAATACATCTTGGAGGAACAAAGATGTACCGAGATTTGAGGCAATTCTACTGGTGGAACAACATGAAGCAGGAGATTGCGGAATTTGTGTCACGTTACTTGACATGTCAAAGGGTTAAGGCAGAACATCAACGACCCGCAGGACTGTTGCAACCCTTGGAAATTCCAAAATGGAAATGGGAGCATATAACAATGGATTTCGTAACAGAATTGCTGAAGTCACCGCGAGGATGTGATACCGTTTGGGTGATCATGGACCGATTGACGAAGACAGCCCATTTCATCGCAATGAATAAGACGGATAGCTTGGAGAAGCGAGTTGATTTGTATATAGCTAATATTGTAAAGTTGCATGGTGTACCTGCGAGCATAGAGTCTGAAATCCGAGGTTTATATCTCGGTTTTGGCAAAAATTTCAAGAAGCATTGGGGACGAAGTTGAGTTTTAATACAACCTACCATCCTCAGACTGACGGGCAGTCCGAAAGAACCATCCAGATCTTGGAGGACATGCTACGAGCTTGTGCATTGGATTTTGGAGGAACATGGGAAAAACACTTGCCGTTGGCGGAGTTTGCCTACAACAACAGTTACCAAGCAACAATTGGCATAGCACCTTATGAGGCCTTGTACGGACGAAAATGTAGATCCCTTATATATTGGAGTGAGGTTGGCGAGATAAAAACCATTGATTTGACATTATTAAAGGAGATAATAGATAATGTACAATTAATCCGGAAAAAGATGCTTACCACTCAGAGTAGGCAGAAAAGCTATGTTGATAGAAGAAGAAAATACTTAGAGTTTGAAGTGGGTGATAAGGTGTTTCTGAAATTGTTTCCTCGAAAGGGATTGATTCAACATAGTAAGAGTAGCAAATTGAGTCTGAGGTACGTGGGACCGTTCGAGATTGTGAAGAAAATTAGCAAGTTAGAATACCGGTTGAGTTTACCTCCAAATCTTTCTGGTATACATGATGTATTCCATGTCTCGATGTTGAGAAAATGTCAACCCGACCCTTCTCATATTTTGGAGCCGGAACCGCTACAACTTCGAGAAAATCTCACCTATGAAGAAAGGCTCGTGAAAATCTTAGATGAACAAGAACGAGAGTTGCGTAGAAAGAATGGTAAAGGTATTGTGGAACAACCATGGTATTGAGGAAGCGACCTGGGAGTTACGGGATCAGATGGAGAAACAATATCCGGAGTTATTTACAAGGTAAGAAGAAATTACGAGAATGCAATTCTTTTAAGGAGGGGAAGATGTAAAGTCCAGCACGGGAATCTATATATATAATTATATTATTCATAGTGTATTCATATCATTTCATATGTGTTAGCATTAATTAATAAGCATTAATATTGTTTAACGAATATTTTTATCGTCTTACGTGCAAAAATATTCATTTTCGTGCAGTTAGGAATTTTACGTGTCATAGACATTAAATATATTCTAGTATGTCAAGACTAGTAAATTACTTAGTTACAATACAACTAAATGGCAAGCTAGCGATACATAACCTAGTTGGAGGGTAAGGAGGTCATTTGGCCAAATTAGATTTTTATATACAACCATTATACTATTTTGCCCACTCAAAACACACAATACACTCCACACACACACTCACACACTCGCTCACACGACCAAAGAGGAAGAAAAAGAAGAAGAAAGAGGAAGAAGAAAAGGAGGAGAAACCCTTGCTAGTCATTTTTGAAGCTTGTCTTGCATCCTACAACCTTGAGTTAACATTTCTCTTGCATTGTTAAGGTGAGGGTTGTTTTCTCAAATGTTTTTCAAAGTTATATTGAGCATGAATGATGAATGTGTATGTATGTTGAGCTTGATTCAATGAAGTTACAAACTTTTGACTTACATTCTTGCTTGTGGAAGGTTTGGGAATTTTGGATGGGTCTTGATGGTTACATGACTATATGTTTTGCTATCTCAAGTTTACCCATGTTTATAGGGGCCTTTATACTGCTTGAGTGGTTGATGTTGAGGATATTGAGTTAGATTCTTTAGTTGATTGAGCAAAATTCAAATTTTTCTCGTGCAGGTGCATCCAGGCGCTAGGGCCTTCATCCGAGCGACTGGATGAGGCAAGTAACGCCCAGATGGGCACTCTCTACTAGGTGTTGGGGCTTTCATCCGGGCACCCAGATGAAGGGGGTAAGCCCAGATGCTTAGTGACTGAAATTGACTGAAATGAGGTTTTGAACGAGCTTAAGTTAAATAGTTAATAGTTGAGGTTTATCTATATACGATGAACTTTAATTGTGGATCGAGATTAGGCTAATTGGAGATTGGGAAGTAGGTAAATTGATTGATTGATCTAAGTTAATGCAAAGGTGATGGAGACACTTTCTAGATGTGAAAACCATTCTTGTTAACCACTACATTGTGCTTATGGATTCTAAATGTAAAGTGTTAAAATTGTTTATACGTTCATTTGCGGGTACATGTCAAGAATTGTGCATGATTATGTGATCGGAGGTAACGTACTTTGTTGCCTTCCTTACCTGTTGAAGCATATATCTTGTTTATTATGATATCAATTGTATGCGCGATAGTTGCAACCACAATTATGGGCATGGTAGCGTTCGTTACTCCTGGGTAGCATAGGGCTACCAGTCGGTCTCGACTACCATGGTCCCCGGTGATTATCCAGATATCACCTAATATTTGTAGTCAGGGAAAACATATGAAGACTGAATCAAGGCCGGCCGACTACAGCAACTGCAAAGAAAATCGTATCATTTGTTATATGGTAAACCTACATTCGCTTGGGCCCTTAAGGACCTCAGAGGGTAGAGTTATGTGTTACTGCTTTCTCATTAATTCTTGTACCTTAATTGCAACTTATGTATGACATGTTTTCAAAAGGGTTTTATAAATGTTGAAAATGTTTGCAAAACCTACCGTGACCGTTAACCCTCGCTTAGCTAAGTGTAGCTCACCCCTTTTTATGACAATTTTTCAGGTGAGGCCGAGGTTGAGCCTATGCTAGGGACTCAAGCTGAGGGCGAGACTTACTTGTGTGACGAGTCGGATTTCTACTTGCTATGATCCTACTTGCCCTTGTTAATGAATTTTTGTGGGGATGTTGAACTATGTTATAATTTGTACAACTCAAGTAATGTAATATTATTTTGGATGTTGGATTACAATTTTACTGTTAGTCTATCCTTTTGAGGCCTAGAATTATTGGTATTTGAGGCATGCCGGAAGGTTGAATGTAGGCCTTGTATAGATGAATGAACAGGTTGATGAAGGTGAAGTGTCGACAATTTGGCACCCTTCTTGAAGTTACTTGTGGATTTTATAAATGCTCAAGTTTTGATTGGATGATTGTACAAGTTATCTATCTAGTACACGTCACGTTCTGGCCTTGTCCTAGCAATTGGTCGGGGTCGGGGCGTGACATTCTCACAGTGTAGCAATCATCTCCGTTGGGGTGTTGTCGTGTAGCCCTTTTAGTAGGTTGGCAGAAGAGTAAATCTTGAGACCACTATTTGGAATACCAAGCATGTTAGCCAAGTCCTGTTCACTCACAAATATATTGACGCCATTGACTTTACTTTTTATCCCACATACACCATCATTGTCTCATTCTACCGCATAGGCATAGAATTCACGAATCCATTAATCACAATTGATGTCCTCGAGTCCAAACAGAGGAAGCCACCTTTGATGTCTAAGCAATTTATATGGACGAGTTTGGTCCAAAAAGTTTGGAGGATCAAGAAGTTTACCCCAAAGAATCTCCTTCTTAGAGAAATCACCCGGTGCAATGACATATGCGGGATTCCATGGATCAATGGTATGAGGCCTAAAATCGGTCTTTCGTTTCTTGGATGCTTGCCTTGATGAAGAAGCCATGAGTAGGAAAGAAGAATTGCAAGAGAAAGCAACAGATCTTGGTTGAGGAGTTTTGTCGAACACTTAGTGGGCAAAAGAGAATTTGTAAGGTTTTTGACAAAGATTTGAAGAGAAAGAGAAACTTTGGAGTTTGGTTATGAAGATTTGTTGGATTAGCTTCCTTTAAATAGTTGAATGAGGAAGTTGAAAGGTTTGTAATGTTAATGGTAATTTATGAGGTTTAATGGAGAAGATGAAGGGTTGTGTTGAAGAAATAAAGTGAATTATGAGTGTTTAATGAGGGTTTTAAACATTGTGCCCGGTAGTGCAGCGGCTGGACGAGGGTAGCGCACCGGTTGACCGGTGCCAGTACCCTCTTCCGCCTAAGGCACTGCCACCGGACTAGGGTATGCGCACCGGTCGACCGGTGTCAACCCCCTATTTTGGTGGTGCACTTTCTACCAGGAAGTGCAACTTACTTAAAAAACTTCAAGTTTTTGCAATTTTAACTCATTTTAAGCATGCCCAATTCCCTTCTAATCATGCAAAATTGATTCTCATGCAGAGGTTTAGTAAAAGTATCCGCTAATTGATGCAATGAATCAACAAATTCAAGCACAACATCCCCCTTTTGAACATGATCTTTAATGAAATGATGTCTAATTTCAATATGTTTAGTTCTAGAATGTTGTATGGGATTCTTAGTGAGATTAATGGCACTTGTATTGTCGCATTTAATAGGCACATTATTGTACACAAGACCATAATCAAGCAAGTTTTGTTTCATTCAAAGAATTTGGGCAACACAATTTTTGGCAGATACGTATTCAGCTTCGGCCGTAGAGAGAGCTACAGTATTTTATTTTTTACTAGACCACAAGATTAATAATGTCCTAGAAATTGACAGCATCCACTAGTACTCTTTCTATCTTCTCGATCTCCAGCATAATCCGTATCCGAAAAGCCTATAAGTTCAAATGATGTGCCTTTCGGATACCACAATCCTAAATCTATAGTCCCCTTAAGATACCTAATGATTCTTTTTACAGCATTTAAGTGAGACACTTTTGGACAAGATTGAAAACGAGTACATAAGCACACAACAAATACAATATCGAGTCTAGAGACAATTAAATAAATAAGGCTTCCGATTATACCTCGATATTATTTTTCATCTACCTTGTTACCTTCCTCATTTTTGTCAAGTTGATTGACGTTGACATTGGTGTACTCATTTCTTTTGCTGACTCAAGCCCAAAGTTCTTGATAAGCTCTCTAGTGTATCTACATTAGCCCCATCGGAAACCAACCATAACTCATCTAAAACAAGCCCGACAACCCTAAGTTCACAATGCACTAAGGCTGAATTTTTTGGACTTTCACCACGACATCCAAATCAAAAATTCGGCATTACAGCATTACTATCCCGCAATTAACAAACTTTTAGAAGCTATAATCAATCAATTCAAACCACTACAACAACAATTATTCAACAATAAGCCAAATTCTCAACTTTAATACCCGAAAAATAGAAATACATGCTACTACCGTTCAAAACTTATATAAACGTACATAAACGATCTTTGACATCTACTGAGCAACAATCTAACAACAATTTAACATTTCATGAGATAAAAATGCAATTATATGAAAATGACATAAAATAGCATTTTGAGATCTAGAATTTTTCTCTCACCTTTGATGTTATATGATGCTAGAAAAGTGTGCAATAGGTGCCCAACAAGTGAATTCAAGCTTTGGTTCAAGAGTTTTGGCCTTGGATTGCAAGTTTTATTAAAAAAATTGATCAAAAACTAAGCTAAAATGGCTCCAAGAGTTTCGGCCATGTGTGTGTGTGTTTTAGGTGTTTGAGCTTTGTTTTTATGATATATTTTAGTTATTAAGTATAAATAGGCAAGGTCAATGCAAAAATAGAAAAGTCAAAGTTAGTATTTTTAGTCTTTTAATAGTTTTCTTGACTATTTTTGCTCACAAACAAGCATTCAACACTTAGACTATTTTAAGTAGTATATTTTTAGTTAACAAGAAGTTTCACATGCAAACATTTACACCCGACTCGGTTAAAAACTCGATTTTCGCAAAAGAAGGTATAAAAACCTTTAAAATCCCTAATCTGATTTGAAATCTATTTTAATTAGACACGGGTCTATTAATATTCGAGGACTAGGTTTTAAGACGTTTAAAACATCAGTGTAAAAATTTTAGCGGATGTGTGTTCAAAATACTATTCACAAAAACCGTCGATAAAATTTATGATGCCAATTTTGATGAAAATTTCATGAATGCACACATAGCATGTAATAGGAATATAATTCACAGAATTAGTCCATTCTAACTCATATAACACATAAGTAGGTCAAAATACGCAATTCTATGCGAAGGTAAAATCTGGGGTTTCACATTCTCCCCCCTTAAAGAAATTTCATCCTCGAAATTCTTACTTGCCGGACGGAACAAACCTGGATACTACTGCTGCATCTGATCTCTCCTCTCCCAAGTAGCTTCCTCAATCCCGTGATATTTCCATAACACTTTGATCATCGGAATCTTCTTCGACCTCAATTCCCGTTCCATCTGATCTAGAATACGAATCGGCCGCTCATCATAAGTCAAATTCTCACGAAGCTGTAACGGCTCTGGCTTTAGAATATGTGAAGGATCCGGATTATACTTTTGCAAATTAGACACGTGAAAGACATCGTGAACATTAGAGAAGTTCTCTGGTAAAGCCAACCGATACACTAACTTGCCAACTATGCCGGTAATCTCAAACGGCCCTGCAAACCTCAGACTCAGCTTACCACATTTACCTTAGCGAGGAAACCCCTTTCGAGGAGACAATTTCAAGAAAACTTGATCCCCGACTGTAAACTCCAAATCCCGACGACGCTTATCAGCATAACTCTTGTATCTGCTCTACGCTATCAGTATTCTCTGCCTGATCAACTAGACATTCTCAATCTTTTCTAGAAGCTCTGGCATGATAGTTGGATCAATAGCCTTCATCTCCCCTACTTCATCCCAATACAAAGGTGATCGGCACTTATGGCCGTAAAGAGCTGCAAAATGTACCATCCCAATAGTTGCTTGATAACTATTATTATAGGCAAACTCGGCAAGTGGTAGATGTTTCTCCCAATTTTTTCCAAAGTCCATAACACAAGCCCTGAGCAAATCCTCCATAATCTGAATAGTCCTCTCAGACTGACCGTCGGTCTGTGGATGATACGATGTGCTGAAGTTTAACTGAGTACCCAAAGTCTCCTAAAGTTTCTCCCACAATCGAGAAGTAAACCGAGGATCTCGATCTGAGATAATACTAGATGAAATTCCGTGAAGTTTAACAATCTGATCCAAATAAAGATCTGTTAACTTTACAACTTCATCTCCCATCCTCATCAGAATAAAATGAGCTATCTTTGTCAAACGGTCTACAATAACCCAAATCGCATCGTTACCTCTCGGTGTTCTAGGCAAACTAGTGACGAAGTCCATCGTAATATGTTCCCACTTCCATTCCGGTATTGCCAACAGCTGAAGTAACCCGACAGGTCATTGATGTTCTGCTTTCACCCGCTGACAAGTCAAACATCTTGATACAAACTGAGCAACCTCTCTTTTCATGTTATTCCACCAATAATGTTGTTTCAAATCCCGATACATCTTGTTTATATCGGGATGAATTGTGTACTTAGAATTATGAGCCTCCTCCAGAATACCTTTCCTCAAACCCGGTTCATCGGGAACACAAACCCTAATCTGAAATCGAAGAATACCATCTTCATGTAATTTGAAATCAGAATGATCATCCGTGATCTGATCATTGATCTTCTGAAGTTTTGAGTCAAGTTGCTGAGCTTTTCTAATCTGAGACAACAATAAAGGTTGAATACGGATATGTGAACACGTCACCCCAACCTAAGTCAATTCTGGTCTCCAATAACTGACTTCCTCAAGAACCTCCCACTTTTTAACAGCCAAACAAGCAATACTCGCCTTACAGCTAAGAGCATCTTCTACAACATCCGCCTTACCAGGCAGATAATTGATAGAAGAATTATAATCTCCAAGAAGTTTCATCCACCTCTGCTGACGCATATTCAACTCCTTCTGTGAGAACAAGTACTTCAGACTTTTATGATCAGTGAAAATCTTGAACTTACTGCCCCACAGATAATGATGCCACTTTTTCAGTGCGAATACAACTGCCGTCAACTCAAGATCATGAGTCGGATAGTTCACCTCATACGCCTTCAACTTTCTAGAAGCATAGGCAATGACCCAACCATTCTGCATAAGTACACAACCCAAGCACTCTTTGGATGCATCGCTGTAGATAACCATATTATCGGTTCCCTCTGGTAGAGCAAACACTGGAGTTAATCTATTTTTCAACTCCTAAAACCCACTCTCACATTTCTCATCCCACGTAAAGCTGGTTCGTTCTTGAGTTAACTTAGAAAGTGGTCCTACAATCTTAGAAAAGTCCTTCACAAACCTACGGTAATAACCCGCCAAACCAAGGAAGCTACGAACATCCGAAACATTCTCCTGCCTTTTCCAAGACATCACCATTTCAATCTTAGTGGAGTCTACAGAAATACCGCTCTGAGTAATCACATGACCAAGAAAAGATATTCGTTGTAGCCAGAATTCACATTTGCTGAACTTCGCAAACAACTAATTCTCTTGCAGCTTTTGTAAAATAAGTTGTAGATGTTACTCGTGCTCCGATTCAGTCTTAGAATAAACCAAGATATCATCAATAAATATTACCACGAACTGGTCCAAGTACGGCTGAAAAACCCAATGCATAAGATCCATGAATGTTGTTGGTGCGTTAGTCAGTCCAAAGGGCATAACTACAAATTCATAATGTCCAGATCGAGTTCTGAAAGAAGACTTTGGAACATCCTCCGTACGAATCCGAAACTGATAATACCCCTGTCTCAAGTCAAACTTAGAGTAGACTTTGGCTTCCTGGAGTTGATCAAACAACTCGTCAATCAGTGGTAAATGATACTTATTCTTGATGGTCACCTGATTCAAACCACGATAATCAATACATATTCTCAAGGTACCATCCTTCTTCTTCACAAATAAAACAGGTGTTCCCCATGGCGAATAACTCTGCTGAATAAAACCCTTCTTCAATAACTTCTACAGTTGAGTTTTCAGCTCCTTAAGCTCAGCT
Organism: Ehretia macrophylla; assembly: GCA_037974665.1. Classification (NCBI taxonomy): domain Eukaryota; kingdom Viridiplantae; phylum Streptophyta; class Magnoliopsida; order Boraginales; family Ehretiaceae; genus Ehretia; species Ehretia macrophylla. The sequence goes on from CM075774.1 coordinate 1,948,250, forward strand.
GGTGCCATCCGGTACGCTGATTTAGAAATAGGTTGAGTACCAGGAATCAGATTAATCACAAACTCAACATCTCTCTCTAGCGGCAATCCTGGCAACTCATCAGGAAATACATTGGGATATTCCCAAATTATAGGAACTTCCTCCAGCTTAAGCTGATCAGATGTCTTGTTGATCAAATAAGCTAGATAACCCAAACACCCCTTACTCACCAGTTTAATAGCTTTAGTTGATGAGATAATAAAACTCGTCTTAGCATCCCGGTTCCCCGCTACCTCAACCATTGGCTGTTCTAACAACTAAAATCGTACTACCTTTGTTCTACAATTTAACTGAGCATCATACTTAGAAAGTCAGTCCATACCCAAGATAACATCATACCCCCGAATAGAAAATAAGATAAGGTCCGAAGGAAAATCCTGACCCTTAACATGTATTTTACAGTCTTTACATACTAAGCCAGTCACATATTTATCAGTCAAAGAAGTACTAATCTCAACCTCATAAGACAATCTTTCAGGTTGCATGTTAACACATTGTACACATATAGGTGTAATGAAAGAATGCGTAGCACCGGAATCAATCAACACTTTAACAAGTTGATCGAGTATAAGGAAGTTACTTTCCACAACTGCCGCTGCCTCAGGTGCTTCATCCAAATCTACTGTGTAGGCCTGAGCCTGAACCCCCTGCTGCTGAGATGCACTACCGGTAGGTCGACCCTGATAACCTTAAGTCGCTGACCAACCCTCAAACCTCTGAAATCTAGGGCAATCCCTCGCCCTGTGTTGGTTGCTGCCGCAACCTAAATATGTTCTTGCTTTCACCCTACAGTCGGCCTCTAAATGGCCCTGACGTTTACAGTAAGCACACTGCGGTGACGAAGCACTAATACTGCCCCTAGAAGACCCAGAAGCTGAAAAAGTAGTTGTACCAGCCTGCTGCTGAGGTCTCGCAATGCTAGGCCTATATTGACCTTGAGACTGAGCCGGCCTGTACTGTGACTGAGCCTGGTAGGACCGCTGCTGAAATTAGGGCCTATAGAAACCCTGCTGACCTAATGTCTAAAAGAGCTCTGTTGTACTGGTGGTCTGTACACAACCTGCTGCACTAGAGGCCTAAACACACCTTGCTGACCCTGCAGTTGAAATGGCCTCTTACTAGCTGACTAGAACCAATCTGCTCCCATTTCCTCTTCTTCAACCTAGAAGCCACATCAAAGGCCTCTGAAAACACATCATACTGAATCAGGGCCATTGTATCCTGAATCTCTGGCCTCAACCCCAAAACAAACCTCCGAGTCTTACGCTTCTGATCTGCTACAAATTCCGATGCATACCGAGACAGCCTGGTAAAATTGGCCTCGTACTGGGCCACTGTAGCATCACCCTGAACCAAAGACAGGAACTCCGCCTCTCTTCGTTCTTGCGCAATTCTCGGAACGTACTTCGCCCAGAACGCCCTAAGAAAGGTATCACAAACATAAGGAGTACCTTGTGTCTCCCAACCGGATTTCACTGTACGCCACCACTCTTCGGCCTCGCCATCAAACAAGTAAACCGCAAATGTAACTTTCCTCTCATCAGTATAATCCAAAGGGTCAAATATATTCTCAATTTTGTTGATCCAAGCCTCTGCCTTTCTATCATCCGGCTCGCCCTGGAATCTCAGTAGATAGTAGCCCAAAAATTCCTTCAATGTACTTTGCCCGTGAAAACCACCCTGAGTGTTCAGCATCTGAGTTTGCACAGCCTGAGTCTGAGCAACCTGCCCTGCAAATATCTGTGCCTGACCCGCTATGACCTCGGTTATACGGTCCATAGCCACTGCTAAACGGTCATACCCCCGATCTCTACCTGGTGCTGCCTGACCTGGTGCCTCATCATTACCTTGGGGCCTACCCCGTGTTCTCGGTTGACCCACCATTCTTCTATCAAAAAGTTAGCACAGGTTATAACATATAGACAGTTTATAGCACATAGGCAACAAAACTCACGTAAAACACATAAATCACTTAAGTACTAATCACATAAACAAATTGATCACATAATCACATAATTCACTTAATCACCTAATCAATTAATCACTTAGTCATATTATCACATATTTCACTTTTCTTTCACTTCTTACATAATCTCATGCTAAGACCATTACCCACGTTTCGAGAATACCCCGGCTAACAATTAACATGCGCTCTGATACCACTTAATGTAACGCCCCAACTCGACCCCACCTATGATTAGTCAGAACGCAACATAATTTCGACAGTATAACGACAGTAACACGGACATCAGGGCTCTAAACCAACCCTTTAGAACTTCATACAACCAACTCCAAAGATCAACAACAACTCTACAAGCATGTCAACAACATTCAATGCAACCATATCCATATATTAAACATTCTTTCATTAATTCATTCATAAGTTATACGTCTCTGTTCCAACATCATACATAGGCTATGTCATACATTTGTAAAATAGATTATAACCAGTCTAATAACCTATTCATGTTCCAAAAGAAAGACTACTAAACTAGTATTACATAAGTCATTATCTTTAGGTAAGTTAAACAATACAATATATTACAAAAACTAGGACAAACTCATAGAAACGACTCCGCCACATAAGACTCGTCCACGTAACGCACATTCTCAACGCCCTGAGGCACGTACCCGTAATCCGGTTCAGTAAGACTTGCTTGCAGATAACGAATGAGAGTGAGCTTATATGAAACAAGCCCAGTGAGGATTCGATAGATCTTTTAAAAGCATTTACTATACCCCTTGAAAATCATCCCTTGAGCAGTAAATACACAATGAACATCAATAACATCACAAGTACAACAATAACAATAATCAATCAATAAGGATACTCTAGTTGGTGTAGCTTCAAACGCTATCACGATCTCAACCATCTTCTTATAACTCCCATAACACACACACGAGGTACCTCATCTAGCCCCTCCCTCTATGGCATCTCTGCCCATGCGAACTAAGGGTAGTCTATGATACTCATGCCGTTATCAACCTAACAGCCCAATGCTGCCCGAGAAGTGGCACACACTTATCAAGACTCATGACAATAATAATAATCACTCACATCACGGAAGGATAACAAAAGTAGGTTGCCTATCTCCCGGCATCATCAATCATCAATCAGTTAACAACATTTTAATAACATAACTTCAATTAATCAATTAACAACTAAACAACTAAGTTAGATGACAAAGTAGGTCACCCAACTTAATATGCATTAAACCACTCAACCAATCCTGAGTCTAACCAACAACAACACAAGATTCAACCACTCAAATACTACCCAATCAACCAAAGACAATATTTCAACACTTAAAGAAAGACTACATAAACTTCCAACAATCATAACTTACAATCTACTAATCCAATAACCTCCAAACCAATTCCTATCAATCACCTACTCATGCATCTACATTAGCCCCCTCGAAAACCAACCATAACCCATCTAAAACAAGCCCGACAACCCTAACTTCACAATGCTCTAAGGCTGAATTTTTCGGACTTTCACCACGACATCCAAATCAAAAATTCGGCATTACAACATTACTACCCCGCAATTAACAAACTTTTAGAAGCTATAATCAATCAATTCCAACCACTACAACAACAATTATTCAATAATAAGCCAAATTCTCAACTTTAATACCTGAAAAATAGAAATACATGCTACTACTATTCAAAACTTATATAAACGCACATAAACGATCAATCTAACAACAATTTAACATTTCATCGGATAAAAATGCAATTATATGAAAATGACATAAAATAGCATTTTGAGATCTAGAATTTTTCTCTCACCTTTGATGTTATATGATGCTAGAAAAGTGTGCAATAGGTGCCCAACAAGTGAATTCAAGCTTTGGTTCAAGAGTTTTGGCCTTGGATTGCAAGTTTTATTAAAAAAATTGATCAAAAACTAAGCTAAAATGGCTCCAAGAGTTTCGGCCATGTGTGTGTGTGTTTTAGGTGTTTGAGCTTTGTTTTTATGATATATTTTAGTTATTAAGTATAAATAGGCAAGGTCAATGCAAAAATAGAAAAGTCAAAGTTAGTATTTTTAGTCTTTTAATTATTTTCTTGACTATTTTTGCTCACAAACAAGCATTCAACACTTAGACTATTTTAAGTAGTATATTTTTAGTTGACAAGGAGTTTCACATGCAAACATTTACACCCGACTCGGTTAAAAACTCGATTTTCGTAAAAGAATGTGTAAAAATCTTTAAAATTCCTAATCCGATTTAATATTCATTTTAATCAGACACGGGTCTATTAATATTCAAGGACTAGGTTTTAAGACGTTTAAAACACCTGTGTAAAAATTTTAGCAGACGTGTGTTCAAAACACTATTTACAAAAACTGACGATAAAATTTATGATGCCGATTTTGATGAAAATTTTATGAATGCACACATAGCATGTAATAGGAATATAATTCACAGAATTAGTCCATTCTAACTCATATAACACATAAGCAGGTCAAAATACGCAATTCTATGCGAAGGTAAAATCTGGGGTTTCACAAACCCTTTTTCAAGCAAGTAATTACTAAGCCTATCATACCATGCTCTAGGTGATTGTTTGAGGACATATAATGCCTTATCTAGTTTATATACATGATTTGGCAAGTTATAATCCTCAAAGTCGGGTGGTTGTTTCATATAAACTTCTTCCTTGAGATAGCAATTTAGAAATACACTTTTTACATCCATTTGATATAATTTAAAGTCCATATAACATGCAAAGGCAAGAAGCATACGAATAGATTCAAGTCTAGCTACGGGAGCAAAGCAACATGTTCATGATCTAAAACTTCTTTAACATTTTTAGGCTCTACTTGAGAAAGAAAAGTAACATGTTCACAATAAGTATTTAGATTGAAACGAGTGCTTACTCCTTTGGAAGGATCAACAAGAATTTGATCATTTGGATGATCTCTCACAAACTTCCAACACCTTGGTAGATCATCATTTGTTGTAGCTTCTTGGACATTTTGCATTGGTTGTTCATTGTCTTGTGGATTTGTTTGAGCTTCACCATCCTTTAAGGTTTGACCATTTTCAAGATGTGTCTTATTTGGATCACTTGGGGTTCCCTCATTGCCAATGGTTGTAGGTAAGATTTGAATGTCTACTTCAGAAACTCCTACATCATCATCATTCTTTCTCGGGGCAAAAGGATTAGTTTCATCAAAATCCACATGCATAGACTCTTCAATAAGTATATTTCTTTTGTTAAAAACTATATAAGCTTTGTTTCTTGAAGAGTAAACCATAAAGAGTCCTCCATCCGATTTAGAATCAAATTTGCCAATATATTCTTTTGTATTTAGGATGAAACACTTACAATCAAATACTTTAAAATGAGACACATTTGGTGCTCCACCTTTCCATAATTCATAAGGTGTTTTCTTTAGAAAATGTCTAATTAGCACACTGTTTAGCACAAACATGTGGTATTTATGACTTGACCCCAAAAATATGTTGGTAAGTTGTTTTCTTTCAACATTGTTTTTGTCATTTCTTATAAAGTCCAGTTATTCCTTTCCACTACCGCATTTTGTTGAGGAGTTCTAGGAGCCGAAAAATTATGTTCAATGCCACGTACTTCACAATAGTCCATAAAAGATGCATTTATAAATTCGGTGTCTTGGTCACTATGAATACAATTTATATAATAGTCTTTCTCATTTTGCACCTTATTACAAAGTTTAGTAAATTCATTGAAGGCATCATTTTTATGTGCAAGGGGTCTCACCCATGTGAATCTAGTGTAATCGTCTATGATAATATAGACATATCTAGATCCACCTAGGCTTGCCACATCCATTGGACCAAAGAAATCCATATGTAATTTTTGTAAATCTCTTGATGTAGTTACCTTGCTAATTGTTTTGAAAGATGTTTTGTGTTGTTTTCCAAGTTGGCATGCATCACATAAATGATCTTTTTGAAATCTAGTATTAGGAAGACCTATGACAAGTTATTTTCTAGAAAGTTTAGCAAGTAAATCCATGTTAGCATGATCAAATCTCCTATGTCATAATCATTGAGTTTTCATTAATAGTAACTAAGCATGTCACATTTTGACATTTTAATTTATGGAAATTAATCACATACGCATTATTGCATCTATTGCCAACAAACAACATTTTATCATCTTTATCATACACCTTGCAACATTTTAATCACATCAATTTGATAATATCAAAACCAAGTATATAAAATTCATTTGTAAGATATTCATTTTTCTAAACACTTCGTATGACATTCATACATGAGTATCCATTCAATCAATTTAATTTTATACTACAAAATTTAAACAAAATAAATTGATTCATGGGTTACATGGGTGAAAAGATTCTTTTGACTTTTATCTTCCAACACTAGAGACTAGTCCATAATATTCTCCATCAATGTTCATTTTATCTTCCTCAAAAGAGAACTATTTCTTAGTTTTCTCAATGTTATCTTTTAACATTCTTTGGTGGTATCTCAAATTTATTTTCACTAAAATGACTTAATTTGACCAATTAAGGGAATTCTGAGAAAATGAATATTATAGCCAATATTACTACATTTAGCACAAGCTTTTTCACTCAATTAAATAATGCATCATCATTTTCAGTCACATATGTAAAAATAACACATAGTTGACTAATCAAGTTGAATTTTAAACCATTCTCAAGAAGCACATATAAAAATAAATAATTTCAATGTTACCCGTGCTTCTTTATCTCAATGATCTTGCCTTTTTCATAAGTTGCATCACCATCTTCTTTGGTGTTGCTAGACATTCCTACAATAAAGCAAGATCTAGGTACCCATTTTTAATTGGGTTCTCGAGGGTAAGTTTCATTTGTTGTGACTTTAACAATCCATTTGTGTTTTAGCTACCATGGAACTTTTGTTCCATTATCAATTTGTTTCATATCATGAAATAGTGAAGCAAGTTGTTCTATTTTATCACAATATGTACAAGCACAAGGTGATACATCGTGATTTGAGCTTTTGAGAAAGCAATTATTTAATATATTTTGAATAAGACATGGTTTATATCCTAACACATTTAATTTGCATACCATGTATTATGGATTACACATAATATCCCATTTTTTTTTTCTATTTCTTCATTCAATTCATTGCACATCGTTCTTGACCATGAGATCTCATTTTCAAATACTTTATCAATCAAGGAAATATCATCTATTTCAATTATAGTATTTTTCTTATTAATCTCATTTATCTCAATTAAGGCACATCGAACTTCTTTAATCAAGTTTTTATTTTTAAAAATTGCAAATATCAATTCATTTTGAATATCCAAGATGACTTCTTCTAGTTCATCAATTGCAAGATCATTATTCATAAATGAGGAGCAATTGGATTCATAAGATAGACATACATTTTCATTAAATGTACCAATGTATGCTTCATTTTCTTCTTTAACATCTTCTTCTTCCTTTTGATAAAGCTTTTCAGGAAGATTCCATATTTCATGAGCGGATGTACATTCTCGAATTTGTTCAAACTCTTGATCATTGAAAGCACAATAGAGAATATGCATAGCTTTAGCATTTTTGGTCAATTTGGCAATGTTTTGCTCAGTTGACTCATCTTCAACTTCGCATGGCCCATGCTCAATAATATGCCACAATGTGTAGTCCACAGATTGAATATATGTTATCATATGATTCTTCCACCTCATGAAATTAGTTCCTGTAAACACAAGAGGTCTATCAATTGAATATTCTTCAATGTGAAGTGATGAAGTGGTATATGCCATGATCTTGACTTTACTAGATGTTAAGCTATATGTAAAGCCCTAGCTCTTGATACCACATGTTGTCCCTTAATTGAACCTAAAAGAGGGGGAGAGGGGAGGGGGGGGGAGGGGGGTGAATTAGGTTATATAGGCAATACTACTACTTTTTTGATTAGGCAATATACTAGCAATGATTAATAAAAAACAATCTTGAACAAATATGCACTCTAGCAATAAAAATTGTAAGTGAGACAATTTATCAAACACTTAGTGTGTAGAAAATAATTCAAAGAGAGAGTTGAGAGAAACATATTACAAGTCGCGATTTAGCGTCGTTCGGCCCCCGCCTAAGTCCATGACCTAAGCTCCCCGCTTAGGATTTCAACAATCTTCACTATGGTGACTCTTCAAATGTTGGTGAGTTCACAAACCAACTACAATGGTAGTTCAAGCTTTTACAATGGAAAAAATTTATTCTCAATACAAAGCTTCAACCTCAATACCTTTGACAAGGAATTCCTTCATTTCAAAGTGTTTAGTTCTCTCTTTTGATAAGTGTTTGAGATCAACAATAAAAGCCATCTTTTAGGGTAGATGAATACAATGAATGCTTCTCTAATATAGCTCACAAATTCTTGCTCAAGTATTGCACAATGATGATTCAAAGATGAATATAGTGTTAGAAAACAAGAGTAATTGCTTTGAATCAATGCATTGAAAGTTTTCAGTTAAGAGAGTTTAATAGAGGCTAAAATGTGTGCATTTAATGCTCTCCAAAGTTCATAAAACGGTTCTATTTTAAAATAGCATTTTTGGCCCGAATGGTTGACCCCTACTCCACTGGTCAATCGGTGGAGAGGTCTCGGGCGGACGACCCCTTGAGCACCGGTCGATCAGTTGCCATAGGGTCGTCTGGTTTGCTCAAGGCTGTCAGGAATTGGGTTTTTATTATTATTTTTTGAAATGTTTCTTTTAAGCGTCTTTTGTAAAACCTTTTTCAAATATTTCAAAAACGAATTTTGAGAATCATCATTGAGCATGTACCATTTGCAAGACCCAAATCCCGGTCAAGTCCCAACCGGTACCCCTTATGACTTCCGTCTCCATCCTTATGGCTCTATCTTCATTTCTTCGATTCTTTATCTTTTCTTGAGTTGATGGATGATCTTTTGTCTTCTATAGTTTGATGGACTTGGAATCCGGAGACAACCTTAATTCATCTCATTCATGCACACTTAAACAAACTCATTAGACATAACCGTGGTTTGTTATTATCAAAACCAAGATTAGAAGCCTTTTAGGCTAACACTTTCCTTAATCTCATCCGTTCGTTTCTTATCTATTTTGCATTCATTAACTTATATATATATTAGGTCCTCAATCCTTTCACAATCACAACAATTTGTGTTGTAAAATTGACCAACAGTGTTTGAGGTTGAAATTATGACCCATAGCTGTGTATAAGAGTCTTGTGTCATCCATCTATAAAACAATTCAACATCTCTCAAAAATTAATTTCAAAAATTGTTAAGTGTTAAATACAATATACTTTATAAAAATAATATTATACTTTATAAATACAATATATAGTATTAAAAACTCATATTGTCAACAGCATTTGCTCCGCTCCTTGGTCTCATATTTACTTGAGCAATACACTCCACAAATTTTGTGCATTTTTGGTTTATTGGCGTCCATCGAGATTTAAGGCTTTTCGTTGTTCTCTTTTCAATTGGATTTTCGGAGGGGTGAAACTCTTCATATTTTTGTAGAATTCGATTACACATTGTTCCTGATGTTTGGTTTATCCCGATCAGAGGATCTTCGCTAATTGCGATATAAGCTCGGCATAAAGCCTTATCTTCTTCATGCGTGAAATTGCGACCCCTCAAAATTTCGTCGGTACATTCTACAGCTACTAATCCATTAAAAGGAAAAAACAATAGTTAGGTTGATTTATTTTTTTTAAAAGAAAACCATATTTTAAAAAAATACAAGTGCCTAATTAAAACAAAAAAAAAGTCTAATTACAACTATAAAAAATTCTATAATTACAATTAAAAAAATTAAAACTAAAAAAAAAACATATAAATTACAACTATAGAAAAAGGCCTATAATTACAACAAATAAAAACTTCGAATTTACAACTATATTAAAAAAAATAACAACTATAAAAAAAATCTTAATTACAATTAAAAAATAACCTAAACTAAAAAAACATAAACAAAAAAAAAAAAAAAAACTAAAAATGTTTACCAAACCAAAAAAACTAAACTAAAAAAATAAAATACAAAAATAAAATACAAATCCCTAATTAAAAAAAAGTCTAACTAAAAAATCCTAAATAAAAAACCTTAATTAAAAAATCTAATTAAAAAAGCCTAATTACAAAATCATAATTAAAAAAAATCCTAAATAAATATATATAAAAAAACTAAATTACAAGAAAAAAACAACCTTAAATATAAAAGCCCCCTTTCCCCTTCCCTTTTACCTTCCCTGCCCCCACCTCTCTTTCCCACTACCCCCACAACAACCACCCCCTTCCCCGCTGCTCCCATTGCTCTTCCTCGTTTCTTCTACCCCACCCCCATTCTCCGCTGCCCTCCCACCACCGCCGAAATCACCACTACAAGCATTTTTTTTTGTTGCTGTTTGTTGAAAAAAACAACTGTTTTTTTTTTTCCAGATATTTGGTAAATATGTTGTTATGTGTTGAAGGCAAGATTTTTGCTTGCATATATAGAAAAATTTTAACGGTTTTTTTTTTTTTCCAGATTTGCATATGTTCAAACGACTATTTTGTCAGATTTTGTTGGTTTTTTGTTTATTTTTGTCAGATCTGTCACTTTAAATTTTTTTGTAATTTTTTTTTCAGATCTGACATATTTATTTTTTCTTTGCTCCATTTTTGTCTTCTTTTATAATTTGTTGAAGAAAATAGAGACTAGGTACTATTTTTGAAATCCAAAACTTGAGTGATGTCATGATTTTACCAAAAACTATCAAAGAGTATTTTAGAGACCCCCATTGGTGATGATTTTTTATTAATGGAGTCTCTAAAAATAGCAATCATTGTTGTTTAGAGACTCAATTGAGGATGCACTTACCATGTATATTTTGAACAAATTCTTACTTAGATTAAGATTACGATTTCACGTCAAGGACGAATGCATTAAGAGTTGAGTACATCCCTCACTTAGATTATTTTTGAAAATATGCGTTTTTAAGGTATTTTTAGTTTAAAAAATTAATTTAACTCCCTCTATAAAAAATAATTTGCATATGGAGTCGAGCATTTTATGCAGCGTTAATGACAATCAATTTCTGATAATCACAAAAATCTCACAAGCTCAAGGAAATAATTATGAAGATAATTAATTAGTTCATATCACAAGTGGTATCATGGTCTAAATCTAGACAATAATTTGATTCTATTATATTTTTTTTTGGATAACGTGAGAATCAAGTTAGTGAAACCCGATCATTGAATTATATTCGTCGAAATCTGATCACCAACTGATAAATCTCCGAGTGTAGCGATACACTTTTACATATGTACCAGATCAGTAAAGAGTGAAACTTTATAGTATTGGAGAATATTAAATTCACAATCTCATAAAAATAATTATTACTTCATTACAGTTAGATGGAGCTATATTACATTACCTTGGTTCCGATTCTCAATTGTTCTATGAGAGCATGAGATGACAAAAGAAAAAAAAAATACCGGTTTAGGATGGGCCAATACCTTGGGCTAATCTTCAATAAAGCCCACTGAAAAATCCTCATTCATTATTAGACTTCTCTACTTAAGCCCAATAAAACTTGGTTAAGTCAACGTTTCAGCTTAAACCTTTTAAGCTCCAAACAACACCCCAACCTTAAACCCTATCCCCAAAAAAAAACAAAAAAACCTTAAACCCTGTTCCTATAAACACTACAATTATATATATTTATTTTTGCAGGTTTTTATAATAATAAAGATGGCATATTATCAGCAACGTGATTTTATGTTCTGTGAAATGTGTGGAACGATGCTGTCTTTTGAATCAAGAAAATATGCTCAATGCCCTTTATGCAATTCCAAGAAACGCCTCTCAGGTTTTTGCTTCGAAACCCTTCTTTTCGCCGTCGCCGTCGTTAGCTCCGCCGCACTGGTGGTGGTAGCGGCGGCGCCGGTGCTTCGTTTTCTTCTTTTTTTTTTTTTGTGTGTGTGCGCGTGTCAGGGTTTGTGAGTGTGTGGTATTTTTGAGTAATTGTACAAAAGGCCCCCAAGTTTGCAGCTTTTATAGTATTTCACCTCTCGTTGCTATTTTTTTACTTTTTTTAAGTAAAAAAAAAAAAAAGAAAAATTCTAGGTGCCCAGTCATAATTTTTTTTTTTTTTGTTATTGATTTAATTTCTAAAATGGGTATCTTTATATTTTATTTTGAGCTTGTCAAGTTTTGTCTTTTGATTAATGGTTACAATTGGTATGGCAATTATATGATGAATTATTTGTGCGTATTTTCTTGAGGTGATGCTTTATATGATATGAATTTTTTTCAAACTCTTTGTGCTGTAATAATTCTTTGAATGTTCAAATTCTGCCTTCATATGATATAAATTTTTATCGTATAGAGTAGGTGAAGCATCACGAATGTGATATATAGCAATGCTTGTTAGTTATTTGTTTCTTTGTGGTAATACTTTTTTCACCATTCATTTGATTCCAGAGATTGCTGGAAGAGAGATACGGTATAAAATTAGTGCGGAGGTAATGCCTTTAACAACTACTTTTTTATAGTTCTGTTTTTTTTTTTTCCGTTTTATTTTAGAAGAGATCAGCTTTAGCCAACTTACTAGGTAATGCTTGGCTTGGTTAATGGTGGAAGACTAAGAATGCGTGTTTGCTATATAGCATAGCATCTTTGTAGGCTAGACATTATCGACCCTTTTATGAAAAGCTTTATGCAGTAGCATTGACATTACTTTTTGAAGCCATGGAATTAACGTATCTCATATTCTTACTAAGATTTTTCTCGTTCAATTAACTTCTAAACTTGCTGAGAAAATGCTCAGGTTAAAGTTGGTGGTGTATCTGAACTAAGTCCTGAGAGCCACATTCATCGTACATATACTGCATGTTTCTTTTTATACCTTTGGTGTTGAGGAAAATTTCATCTCCATCCTATCCAGGATAAAGGATGAAAAACGATATGAACAACTTTTGTTGGTGATTAAAACCACTCTGCTGCCCTTGTGTAAGGGGCAAATGGGGTCCTAATTGACTAAACAATATCTCTATGATTCTCGGGGCACTTATCAATTAGGTGTATAATCTACAAAGGGCTGCAGATATTGTTGTTATGGTGTCATGGTCCATCTCCCTTGATTTTGTTCAGTTATCATTTGACATCTGATACATAAAAAATTTGAGAAAGCTTAAAATTGGACGAGTAAAATGATTGTGGAAGATCAATTGAGATTCAATCAGATGCGTATTACATGTATTTAGTAATCTTATTGATCTATATTTCAGAAGAATACATATCATGTTTATATTCGTTAGCACTTTAGAAGTTACAAAGGGAAGAACTGGGGAGGGAGGTAGAAATGAGGGAAGAAAAGAGGAGATCCCGTGCCTTTAGTTTGCTTGACATTCAATGTAACACCTCCTAATGATCATGAGTACGGGTTACTATTCAGCAGGCATAGGTTGTTTTTTTCCCACCGAGCACAAGGCTGCCAGTGGTTTCTTTGGATATTCTTTGCCATGTGTGGTCAAGATAGTTCCCTTGTAAAGGGGTCATTTTCATACCAATGCAAGTTTAGCATCCAAGTAGTTCTAGATCTGATGAGACTTGTGATGTTCTTTTTTCTAGGCCATAGCGACTTAGCGAGTTGATGATCAAAATTGTATCTGATTTAGAATAAAAGGAGGATACCAGCATATCAATGGATCACTAAAGCACATAACTGAATAACCACTTAAAAAGATTATACATGCCTGTTCCCCCTCCCCCTTTTCCCCCAAACCTCCCACCTCCGAGAATTGAACCCTGGACCTCCCAAGTCCAGGGTGATAGCCCTTACCACTGGGCTATCAAACAATTCTCCTATTTATCTATTATTTTTATTTGCACTATTTCTGTTCTAATCACATGCTCCTCTATTTCTTTTGCATGCAGGATATTAGAAGGGAGCTGGGAACATCTTCATTGGATGATTTTGAAGAAGAAAAAGAACTAAAACAAATGGTTAGTGTGGTTTGCGTGTATTATATATATGAATGCCTTAACTTTGTATAGCACCTGATTAGTCTTTCAAAATTTTTGCCCGACAGGATTATAATGCAAAATGCAAAGCATGTCAGCAATTGGGAATGGCTTATGTTGCTAGACAGGTGATGTCTCTAGTACTTGATGCACGCATGCTTTGTGTGCGGTTGTTCTTATGTCTGAGTTTGGATAAAACAGAATGAAAAGCCCGGTTGTTCTTTATTTTTCTACAGATCAGATCTGCGGATGAAGGGCAAACTATCTTTTACACGTGCCCAGTTTGTGCGCATAAGCAAACTGAGAATTCGTAAAACCTGAAGACATCCTCTATGTTCGAATCAGAGCTACATTATCACAATCTGACAAAGTTTGTTCTTGTGGGCTTATAGACACTGGAGCACATCAGATGGGACTTCAAATTGTTTATTTGTTATGCTCTGGTTTTGTATTGATGTAGTTTTTCACAACTTCTTGTTCTGTGGAATTATGCATTCATGTTTTTCTGTTATAACCTTTTCACATTGCACCCAGCGCTGTGTTTTCTCTTTTCTTTTTGGGGGGAGGTATTGAGCGTTTGTCAACTCCCATGATATCATCATATCAGTGAACAGTATGCGTGTTTATTAGAAGTTTTTTTGGATGATGTGGAGAAACCCCGACCACTGGATTAACTGGCAGAGCCCTACCAACTGAATAGTTAGATGATTTGTTTTCAGAAATATTGAGAAGTCCAATTTTATGATTGATATTTGCTGTATCTACCAATGAGTTCGGAAGTTCTCTTGTATGAGCTCGAAGGTCTTTCTAGGGTTTTCCCGTAATTGAAAAAAGTTTCTAATAGCTTGGATCAGCTTCGCTCAAGCAAAGAAAAATATTTCTACGTTTAGACCCTAATGTGAGTTAAAAGGATTTTTCAGGATGTTCCCATCATAAAAAGAATTACTCTCCAATATGTAGTAGATATAGAGACGATTCAATCTCTACACTTTTCATTTCAATGCGTGCTACCAAAGGGGAACAGATACAACCAGAAATAAGAGAAAGCACAACTATATTTCAGTTATTCATACATTCTTGAGCAAAAATACAACCAAAGCAAAAATACCACTAAAGACAACCTTACTCCAACCCCTTGGATCAACTATATTTCCTTGTGCACGCCAATTCACAAAAAAAATCAAAGGCAGTGAATCACAGAAGACCAAGAAGATGGAGAAGAAGAAGAAAAAAAAAAAAACATAAAGTAAATGATTTAGTCACCATCAACAAAAGCATATGGTTTTTTCTACCATATGCCTTTATTTACATGAAAAATCATCGCACCTAAGGTCCTTCAGCTCCGGGAGATCATGAAGATCTTTACCGGAGACGAAGAAGGCGGCGGAGATTGTCAGTAGCTCCTGCATCTATACCACCAGCAGCAGCACCCGCCTCAGCATTGCAGCTGAGCTTTGGCCTCAATGAAAAAGTGGGCAAAGGCAAGCTGCTTGGTGGAGGTGAAGAAAGTGTAAAGACCACAGACCCTGAAAAACTATCACCTTCTATAGCCTGATCCTTAACTGAGCTGCTGTTAAACACAGTGATATCACCACCATCACTACTACTACTACTCCTATTGCTTGATGTTGATAAAGATAACACCACCTTGGATACATCCATAGGAAGATCCTTAGGGTCTGGTGATGATTTTGCTGCTGCTGCTATTTTTGTTGGCACCACCCTTGTGACCCTTTTCGATTTATCTTCTTTCATGGGACCGTTTGCAGAAGATTTCGCCTTTTTCGGGGTGAGGGATGAGTCCCTCAACGATGATGATCTCCTGTTATAATGGTTTGGCTTTCTGTCGATAGGATGAGACGACATGCCTCTAGCCTGAGAGAGATTAGTACTAAAATTGTTGTATGTTGCAGGAAAAAGTAGTGGTGGTTGTTGTGGAAGCTGTGAAAATGGAGGAAATGAGTGGGAAAGGAAAAGATTTGGAGTTTGTAGAAGACCTGTGTGGATGTTGTTTGAAGGGAAAAAGCTTTCAACAGGCCTGGAAATGGAGGAATGGTTGTTGTTCATCATCATCCTCTTGGGGTTTCTGACATGGGATTTGTATGGAGAGATGGTTTGATTCTGTGAGGAATGTAAAAGAACTGCCTCCATGGATATATTTTTTTTTTACGGAGGTGTGCGTGCGTGTGTTCTCGTCCCAACAAATTATCAAAGAAAAGATTTAATGATATTAAACAAGGTAACTAATAGTTACAAAGATCGAAAAGGTGAAGTGTTTTTTGAGGATATTAAACAAGAAAATGGAAGCAAAAAATTTAAGGCAATGATCTCAATTAAATAAGGATCAAGAGCCGGACAATATCTGTTCGAGAAAGCTACAACTAAAAATACAAAAGCTATAAGTTTCTATGTTATTCGATTAGCATAAAAGGATCACAAAAGAATTTACATAAGCTAATATGCACATCAAATGATAAAAAAAAACTAGAATTAAATACTAAACAAGAACCTTATGAATTTTTTGATATAGAAGCAATCAAGCAAAGCTATAGATCAATCATATATATGTGTATAAGTTTGTGTGTGTGTGTGTGTGTGTATATATATATATATATAGATATAGATAGATAGAGAGAAGAAGAAGAAGATTATAGAAACCCAACTGGGGTTTGATTTAACATAGAGAAAGAAAGCAAGTTTCACCAATGTGTGCTTTCTAGCTAGAGACCTCCTTTATATAGAAGAATCCTACAACGGCTACTTTATTTTATTTGTTTTCGTTTTTTATTTCTATGGTCACGATTAAAACTTGTTATTTTAATTTTTTTTTTCATGATGGATACGTAAGTCTTACGAGCTAATTAATGTA
This sequence comes from Ehretia macrophylla, assembly GCA_037974665.1. Lineage (NCBI taxonomy): Eukaryota > Viridiplantae > Streptophyta > Magnoliopsida > Boraginales > Ehretiaceae > Ehretia > Ehretia macrophylla. The sequence goes on from CM075774.1 coordinate 1,965,180, forward strand.
TTTTTATTTTCTCATCTTTATGATGAAGAATTCATTTTGAACAGGGTCATATTAGATTCAGCTTAACATTATAAATTTTATAATATAATGATGTGTTTTAGATGCATTTCTCTAATAATATTTGTGATAAGAGTTTAAAATTTTAAATTTTAAATTTTTTATTAGAACTAATTATTATCCGACTGTTTAATCTAAATTTTAATAATAAAAAAATAATCTCTTAATTAATTTAAATATTAAATATAAATAAGTCTTTCGCGAGTGTCTTACACGCTCGATCGGAGTTATTTTAATGTAATATATTATTGAAGATATATTTTTTTCATCCTAATTAGCCGACAAATATGACGGACGGCTGATCTTTGGAAATATGGTCTGGCTTCCCAAGAGTTTGTACATATATAGTAAAGGGCGGCAGCCGCCAATGAAACGGTGGCCGTTAGATCCTGTTATTTCTGAAATTAGCCGTTGAGCTGATTGTGACCGTTGATCTTTTGGCTCGAGGTCCAAGGAAGTGTGTCTTGGGTCAGAAAGTGACCTTTGACAAATCCTGACCACACACGTTTCTTTTTTGCCCTTTTGGGCACGAGTAGGTTTGCTTTCGTAATAGTCTTCGTACCTCATGTACAGGGAACTAGTCTTGCACCACTTATTCGTATTTGGGATAATATCGTTGGGAAAATAGCGCAAATAAACTCTATTATTTTTTTAAAAGTTAAAATTTATTTTTATTATTTAAAATTAATCAATTTAATCTATATTATTTAAAATTAACTAATTTAATTTCTATTATTTCTCAACAAATTTAATTTAGTCCCTAATATTTTAATATAAAATTCAAATTAGTTCTCAATATTTAAAATATATATATATAATTAAATTGACTAATTTTGAACACTAGGACAAATTTAAAATTTTTAAAAAATAATAAGAACTAAATTGATTAATTTTGAATAATAGAAATGATTTAACATTTCAAAAAAATAATAAGGACCATTTGTGTAATTTTCCATAATATCGTTTACGTTTTATTATGTGAATAGCTAGGATTATGACATTGTAAGTGGTACTTTTTTTTTCCTCTTTTATAATCGAAAAACACCAGAAGTTTTGAAGACTTACGCTACAATCTAAATCTTGGGTCATACAACTCATCCAGAAAAGGTACGGCCGAAGTTAATTAGGCATAAATTCTACGAAAATTGACTTTAAAAAGTATTCTTTATTGATTTTAATTTAAGATATGAGCAACTTTCTTATTCACGCTTCAAGTATTTCACCACTAATTAATCTAACGCCTTGAGGTTATGGTAAGTGGTATTGCAATACCCATTGTCCTACATAATATTGCTTCTTTTGTTATATGCATTGATAAGATCATTACATTTTAAGTAATAGTGAAAAACTCCATTGTCTTGCGTCGGCGATTATAAAATAAGTGGTCACATTATAAGTTGGTGTTAGAGACTTGTGTAATAACTTAATAGTTATTTGTGGAAATAAATTTGAGGTCCGAGACCTTTATTTAATAATATATACATAATATTGGTCTTGCCTTGCGAGCATAGGATTTTGGAACAGATATATGTCTATTGGACAATAAGAATGAAAAAAAAAATTGCTTGTACATATTACACATAGTTAGATATTTTCAAGCCTCATCAAAGTTAAAAAATTTATAGTTTCCTCTTTGTCAATTACTTTCTCAATCTTATTTAGCTCGATTATGTGAGCCTTGGTTCTCCATGCAAAGTACACCGTATCCCTTTGACCTAACAATTATTCTTTTGTTTTAGAATAAAATATATTGATAATTTGTTAGGAAATGTTATTTGAAAATGCCGATAAATGGGTTTCCTCTATATTTTTTTCTTACTTTTTATGATAAAGGCCGAAATAATAGTTTGAATTAAGAATTTCTTATTTCAACGTGTTATTTTCTAACTATTTCACTCAACTTTTGTGTATTCCTCTGTAATTTTTCAATATTGTCAATAGTATTGCATAAGAGTTCTTTCTTGAAATCAGTCAATTATATCTTGATAGGGGTAGATCTTGAGCCCCAGAAAGATTCGGCCTACGGAGCTAGGGTGGCCGCCTCAATGTTTGGACCTGGGCTCACAAAAAGCTCTGGGCAGCATATGGAAAGGTCCAGCCCACGGAGCTGGGAACCTTACCAGCGTCCTGACCTGGGCTTGTAAGAGGTAGCCTCACCAGCGTCTTGACCTAGGCTCACAAAAGGTAGCCCCACCAGCGTCCTGACCTGGGCTCACAAAGGGTAGCCCCGTCAACGTCCTGACCTGGGCTCACGAAAAGTGCTGGGCAGTAGACGAATAATAAGGGAGTTTCAGATAAGGATAAGTACACAATGATTTTGTTGGATTCCTGAAGATAAGGGATATGAATATTATCTCTTTGAGCCTAAAGATAAGGGATTTGTCTTATCTCCTCTGATATTATCTCCTTAAGCCTAATATCGTGGGATTTATGTTTATCCTCTCTTACAACTCCATATTTCAACAACTATATATACAGGTAGACATAAAAAGTACAAGTATCTCATTCTAACGCTTACAAGTTCTCTCTTAATTGTTCTTAGGCAACCACTTCGCTCTCACGTAATACTTTAATGCTACTAAGCAATCTCTTGCTCCCATAACTGACTTGAGTGTCGGAGGGGGACCCCGGGTACTCCCCAGGGGTCTTTGTTTTGCAGTAAATAAGTTGATGAAGCCCCAAGCAATAGATTCCAGCCCTTACAGTTCGTACAGCACAGGCTGGCGGGGATTGTCCAGCCCCGCCAAACAGGTCAGCCCAGGCCATCGAGCCCTGAGAACAGAAGGTTGGACCTCGGAGCTTTAGGACAACGGGACCTGATGCACAAATCTGATGTGCCCCTCGCCGACATGGTCACGGGTAGGGACCTAGTAGAGCATCTAGCAAGAGGGGGTAAACCCTTAAGACAAGGATGAGAAGCAGGCCAAACGTGCAAGCCCCGACCATCCAACCCCGTAAGGAACGAAAGACCGAAGCTGTAGCCCTGGGTAAGGTTAAACCACGGGGCTAATAATAGCCCCGCTAATAATCTGCCCCAATTTTACGAGGACTGCAAGGTGCACGGAGCATACAAAATATTATACGGTTAAGGGAACTCGTCTAGCCTCGGTAAGAGTTCGGAGCTGCCAATTTTTGTCTTAACAGTTTGGCGCCGTCTGTGGGAACTGAAGAATTAACCCACTGAGAAACCACCATCAATACGAGTAAGATGTATAACTTCAATACTCATGTCATAGAAATTGTTATCCGTCTATCGCTTGATACTTTAGTGTTTATATTTTTATGTGTATTCTTGACAATGCATCGTAGTTCACAATAATGTTTGTGCTATCGTAGTTGATTATATGTTTACCATATCCTAGCCCTGCACATCGCAGACTCTTCGCCAAATATGCATATCTTTAGATCAATGTCTCAAGAATTATGAAACCTAGTTAAAGACTATATTCAAGAGCATATTCAAAAGTCCACGCAGCACAACTCACAAGCATGGATAAAAAGTGCAATATTCTAATCACTGTATTGTTCATTTTAAATGTGGATGCACTTCCTAAATCCGAGAACATGTGGACACAGTAGAGCTTCTGATTTGAATACCCGTGCTAAATATTTTTTGAATAAAAGGCTTTTCATAAGATGCACCTAACGTGTTCGACAAAATGCCAAAGTGAACTTGGCATCAAGAAACTTAGACACAAATTGTATATCTCTTATGTTATGTGTCGAAGATGTTTGATAAAATGTCGATGTGCAATTTGCATGAAAAAACTTATACAAATACATGCCCCTCATCATATGCACTCAGGGTGTTTGATAAAACACCTGAGAGAAATAAGTGCTTCAGGGAACAATATGTCTGAGCTAATTTAAGTAGCCTATAATTATGGTACAACCTGCTGTGCATATATTTGACATGCATAATGACAACCTAGCTGGTCATACTACTGCATTTTGAGGTAGTGTAAGAGGCAAAAAATTACGCTGTGAAAGAAGTACGAAACATAGCAAGTATCAGAGCTCTCCTTAGCCTAGCAGAGTTGGAGCTATCCAAAAATCAGCGGAGCTTTCTTTACCTCAAAGTGCAGGAGCTCTGCTCAGCCCAGCAAAGTATCGAAACTCTCTTAAAATAAGCAGAGCTCTTCTTGCCTCAAAGGGTAAGAGCTCTTTTCAGTCCAATAGATTATCGGAGTTCTCCTCAGCCCAGCCGAGCATCGGAGCCCTCCCAAAATTAGCTGAGCTCTCCTTACCTCAAAGGGCATGAGCTCTCCTCAACCTAGCAGAGTATCAGAGCCCTCCTAAAATCAGCATAGCTCTTCTTACCTCAAAGGGCAAGAGTTCTCCTTAGCCTAGCAGAGTATCGGAGTTCTCCTAAAATCAGCGGAGCTGTTCTTACCTCAAAGGGCAGGAGCTCTCCTTAGTCCAACAGAGTATCGGAGCTCTCCTAAAATCAGCAGAGCTCTTCTCAGCCCAGCCGAGTATTAGAGCTCTCTGTACCTCAAAGAATGGGAGCTCTCCTTAGCCCAGCAGAGTATCGGAGCTCTCCTAAAATCAGCGAAGCTTTTCTTACCTCAAAGAATAGGAGCTCTCCTCAGTCCAGTAGAGTATCGGAGCTCTCTTAAAATCAGTGGAGCTCTTCTTACCTCAAAGGGTATGAGTTCTCCTTAGTCCAGCAGAGTATCGTATCTCTCCTAAAATCAGCAGAGCTCGCCGTACCTCAAAATGCATGATCTCTCTTCAACCCAGCAAGGGTATCGGAGCTCTCCTAAAATCAGCGAAGCTTTTCTTACCTCAAAGGGCAGGAACTTTCCTCGGTCCAGTAAGGTATCGGAGCTCTCATTAGCCTAGCTAAGCATTGGGGCTCTCCATACCTCAAAAGACAAGAGCTCTCCTCAGCCCAGCAGAGTATCGAAACTCTTGTAAGATGAATGAAGTTCCCTTTAGCTAAAAAAACAGAAGCTCTCCTAAGCCCAGTGGAGCGACGAAGCTCTCCCAAGATCAGTAGAACTTTCCTTAGCTAAAAAAGAATGAGCTCTCCTAAACTTAGTGGAGCTCTTCCAAGACCTGCAGAGCCTTCCTTAGCATGAAAAGTATGAGCTCTCTTAAGCTTAGTGGAACTCTCCCAAGATTATCGGAGCTCTCCTTAGCTCAAAAAGCAACAACTCTCCTAAACTCGGTAGAGTTCCCCAAACTTCATTGGAGCTCCTCCGGCATAAATAAATGGGTGACTAACTCAACTCAGTCACAACAGAAGTCTCCCAAGCTCCTCCAGGCTACGAGAGCTAGCCTATGAGCCATAAGAGCTCAAAATTATCAACGGTTGCAGCACCCTGAAGGCTAAGACGAGAACCCTCCTAGGTCTCCAGCCACCACATGAGACATTGCTCTCCAGGCAAAGACGAGAACCTTTCGAGGTCTCACCAGCCACTATATGGGATATTACTCCCTAGGCCAAGACGAGAACCCTCTAGGGTCTCACTAGCCACTACCGGGGATATTACTCATCAGGCAAAGACGAGAACCCTTCGGCGTCTCAGCGGCCACTATATGGGACATTACTCCCAGGCCAAGACAATATCCATCCGGGGCCGTACCAGCTATCACAGGGGATATCACTCCCTAGGCTAAGACAAGAACCCTCTGAGTTCTCACTACCATCAACGAGGTCATTATTCCTCAGGCTTAGATAAGAACCCTTCGGGGTCTTCCCAGTAACTATTCAAGTTATCATCCCTCAGGCTATACATCGAGGCCGACAAGGGACCAAACAATAGAAGGTATAGCTAGAAGCATCCAAACACCAGATGGAGCTCGACATAGCCCATTTCGGTCACGATGCTTATTGAGCTCGTTGCTCCAAAAGTCAAGCATAGCTTGGAACAATTGAGCACCGAGTGGAGCTTGGTTTAAGCCCACTTAAGTTGTAACATTTGATAAGCACTACAGCCCTGTAGGTCCTACCAGGAAGAAAGGACCTCCACTAAGGCCTGAAGCATCTTTAGCAAGTATGCAGGAAGCTAACTAAGGAATTCCTAAGCTAAATAACCGAGAGTCTATGCTTAAGTACCGGGTCCGGAATCAAAGGATTATCAGCATCCTTATTTAAGGACCTGCAAATTGTTGGTCCAAAATCAGGGAGGCCTATTTCACAAGCAAGAGATCATATAATGGTCCGCAATGCTGAATAGTACCAACTTTTGAGCCAGCCCCCGAGGTTGTAAGAGCTCAAGGCCAACTACCCTCAACTATTGAGTCAGCCCTCAAGGACGTAAAAACTCAAGGCTACTTGAGTCAAAAAGACTTAGAGATGTTGGCATCAATTTAAAGGTCATCAAGAGAAATTGGGCTAAACGTGAGGCCCATAGAGATGTATCTTACCAAAAGACCAGTGGACATGCCAAAATGCTCCTCAAGCCTCAAAATAAAAGGGGGTTGAACTTTAGCGCATTCTTGAAGATGAAGGGGACTAGCAAAGCTAGAATTGCATAAAATACCTCAGCCAATTTGGTCTAGGGGCAATTGAGATCTAAATAAATAGATCAGAGAAAGAGTCGAAGCCCAAGCTGAAAGGAGCTGAACCACGGCACAAAGGCCTTGCACTAAAAAAATGGATTATATAACAAAAATATAATGAGCTCGAGGTCATAAAAAGACCCCCTATAAGTCCCTGGACCTCGGAAAAGCTCACTTAAGGCAGAAGAAGGGCTCCACACAAATCCCTAGGCCTCAATAAAGCTAGCAAGAAGGTTGGAACAGACCTTTAAATTCCCTAAGACCTTAAAAAGAACTTAGAAAGAGATCGAGGAAGGGCTTCCACGAGACGCCTAAACCTCTCCGAGCTCGGAAGGAACTGAAATAAAGTTGACACAAGGCTAACTTAAGCAAGCTGAGTTAGAAACCAACTCGCGATAGATCAATGCTAAGCACAATGACCAAGTCAATCCATACATGGCCAAGGCCAAATCCCTACATATCTCGAGGGCTAAGAAGTACATGTCAGGATCCAAGGAAGGCCAAAATGAGGCTAGGCCAAGGGTCGGAGAAGGGACCCCTAAAGCCCCTTAGACCTTCAAAATCAAAGGTAAGTTCAGAAAAGACCGTCAAAAGGGTTCTCACAAGTCCCAAATGCTAAGAAAACTTAGCTAAAGATAGAGCCCGATGGTGAGCTCCAAAAGAGCCAGGGCTGAACGACCAAAGTCAAGTTAAGTAGAGCAAAGTGTTCAACGCTTCCCTCTCATCAAGAAAGACCAACTCAAAAGAGTTTCAAAGAGTTCAAGTATGAGTGGAACCTAGGGAAAGCTCGAGAAAGTCGAGCCCAAACTCAAGCACAAGGTAAGGCCAAGAGCCATGTCAAACATAAGAAGAGCCAAGAGAGAAGTTGAAGTGCCATTCTCGGGTTGGATATATGCTAGAGGCCAGAAAGACAGGGCTGAGCCTAAAATGGCAAAGTTGACTGCCCTTAGCTAAAAAAGAAATTACATATCGAATGTCATTTCAATCCAAACACTCAAGCATTGCAAGAGTAATAAAATACCAGAGGTGGGACCGTAAAAGCCCAAGATAAACATGGGATGAGGGCTAAATCAAGCTTAAAAGTTAGCCCTAACATCATGTGCTTGTACTTACAAGCTCGCAATGCGCGCTCCCATTGAAGAGGTCTGCGCCTCAAATTGTTCCATTGGTTGACTTCCCTTCTCGATCTTACAGCGCCTCTACATCTAACCTTAATAGTCACAACAAGCTATCCAACCTCTCTAAAGAAGACTGGGGGGCATACCAAGGCTCTACCAAAATATCAGTAGGAGCAACATCAAAATTGAATTCACTGATATGAGGGTCTAAGGGCTCACCGACTAGACCACAAAATAAAGCCATGAGCTGAATTCAAAAATAATGTCATTAGCTTGAGTCATGCAAAAACCATGTCATGAATGAGATCTTTTTGACGACGTGAAGTAGGGGGCATAAATCTCAAGGTACGTAGACCAACTGAGATGATGGTATATCTAGTTTGCAAAGTAGTGATTACAATAGCTAAACTGACGGGGGAACAAAGGAGTTCCACCCACATGACAATTCCCAGACCTCTTGCGGAGCTCAGGAGATTGGGGAGCAATTGATAGGGGTAGATCTCGAGCCCCAGAAAGATTTGGCCTACGGAGCTGGGGTGGCCGCGCCAATGTTCGGACCTGGGCTCACAAGGAACTCTGGGCAGCATATGGAAATATTCAACCCACGGAGCTGGGAACTCTACCAGCGTCCTGACCTGGGCTCACAAGAGGTAGCCCCACTAGCATCCTGACCTGGGCTCACAAGGGGTAGCCCCGTCAACGTCCTAACCTGGGCTCACGGGAAGTGCTGAGCAGCAGACGAATAACAAGGGAATTTTGAGATAAGGATAAGTACACAATGATTTCGTTGGATTCCTGAAGGTACGGGAGATGGATATTATCACCTTGAGCCTAAAGATAAGGGATTTGTCTTATCTCCTTTGATATTATCTCCTTAAGCCTAATATCGTGGGATTTATGTTTATTTTATCTTACAACTCCATATTTCAACAACTATATATACAGGTAGACATAAAAAGTACAGGTATCTCGTTCTAACGCTTACAAGTTCTCTCTTAATTACTCTTATGCAACCACTTTGCTCTCACGCAATACTTTAATGCTACTAAGCAATCTCTTACTCCCATAACTGACTTGAGCATTGGAGGGGGCCCCCGGGTACCCCCAGGGGTCCTTGTTTTGTAGGAAATAAGCTGATGGAACCCCAAGCAATAAATTCTAACCCCTACAGTTCGTACAACACAGGCTGACGGGGCTTGTCCAGCTCCGCCAAACAGGTCAGACCAGGCCATCGAGCCCCAAGAACAGAAGGTCAGACCTCGGAACTCTAGGACAACGGGACCTGATGCACAAATCTGATGCGACCCTTGCTGACATGGTAACGGGCAGGGACCTAGCAGAGCACCTAACAGGATAGGGTAAACCCCTAAGACAAGGATGAAAAGTAGGCCAAACGTGCCAGCCCCAACCATCTAGCCCCGTAAGGAACGAAAGATCGAAGCTATAGCCCTAGGTAAGGTTAGACCACGGGGCTGATAACAGCCCCGCTAATAATCTGCCCCAAATTTACGCGGACTGCAAGGTGCATAGAGCATACAAAATATTATACGGTTAAGGGAACTCGTCCAGCCCTGGTACGAGTTCGGAGCTGCCAATTTTTCCCTTAACAATCTAATAGTACATAATATTGGCTATGAATGAATATATATATCTCAGCTTTGGAGACGGACCCAATCGGGTCCCCTTTTTGCTTTATTTTTTTGTTTTTAAATTTTATTAGTATTTTTTTGTTTATTAGGGATTTTTTATAATTTATTATTTATCATTATTAATTTATTTACTATTTATGTAATAATTTAATTGTTAATTATTATTGTTTAATTAAATTCTAAATTAAAATAAATTATTAATTAGTATATAAATTTTTTTATTTAATTGTTGAGTATCATTATTAGATTATTTAGTTATTTAAAATAATTTTTTTATTTAATTATTAAATGGGAAGATTAAATTCATACCTATGTAACATAATATATTCAACACTAATTCTCGTCTCCTATCCGTCTCAATTTGGGGACAGAACATGAATGTTGTCTCCAATTCGTCTTTGAAGGGAGACGAAAAGGAGACAACATGCTTGAAAATATGTTATCCGTCTCCATTTCGTCTCCCTTTTGGAGACGGAATTTAGACGAACCTTGGCATATTTTTTTGTCTTTGTTTAAATTTTTTCCCACAAAATTCAAACAAAAAAAACATACATTTTTTGAGACGGACCATCCATTCCATCTTCAATTTTGGAGACAGGCCTTGGTTCCGTCTCCCTTTCGGAGACGAAATGAATGGTCCGTCTCCAAAAATGTATTTTTTTTTTATTTGAATTTTTTGGGAGAAAATTTAAACAAATTGAAAAAAACATGTAAAGGGTTCGTCTCTAAAAGGGAGACGGAATGAAGATGAATCCATTTAAATATTTTATCAATTTGTTTAAATTTCTTCCCAAAAAATTCAAACAAAAAAAAATATATATTTTTGGAGACAGATCGTCTATTATGTCTCCAATTTTGGAGACGGAACCTTGATTCCGTCTCCCTTTTGGAGACGGAATGAATGGTTCGTTTCTCTTTTGATAATTTTTTTTAAAAATTTTTTCAGGAAAAATTTAAACAAATTGAAAAAGATATGTTAACGGTTCATCTTCATTTCGTCTTCAAAAGAGAGACGAAATGGAGACGGATAACATATCTTCAAGCATGTCGTCTCCTTTTTGTCTCTTATAGGAGACGAATTGGACACAACATTCATGTTCCGTTTCCATTGAGAGACGGTTTGGAGACGACACACCTAAGCCGTCTCCAAACCGTCTCAAAATGGTCACTATTCATGTCGCAAAATTTTTGTCTCATTTTCGTCACTTTTTTTATGACGAAAAGGTAACAATCGTCACCTTTAACAATTTTTCTTGTAGTGTAAAGATATGAAGTAATAATGATCATATGAACCACTAAATATGAAGATATTATGAGGGATATCAATGTCGGCAAATAAGTGTATCATCATTTACTACCGCATTTTTTTTTTATCAATTACAATATTTAAAAATATTTAAAATTATTACAAAAAGGCTAAACATCATGGCAAATAACTTTAACGGTTGTATGTGGTCCTGTCATAAATTATCTATTGTAACATCTTTTGTAAATAATCAGCAACAATTTAAAAGACTATTGCGATTAAACAATAATTTTAAAACTGTTACAAGAAAGTAATTTGATGAACAATTATTAGTAAAAAGCGATAGAAAAATTTAACTGTTGCAATTAAATAAAATCATTGCAAAAAAAATAGTTTATACACGGTTAAAAACTGTTAGAATAAGATATCTATTGCAATGATTTTTTTATTTGTTTAATTATAGAATTATAAAAAAAAAAACTAAAATATTATATTGATTTTACTATTATTAGTTTCACTCGTAACGTTTTATAAGTCAAATTTTACCAAGGCAGGAGTAGGAAAATTTGAAGCTCTTAAAAGGTGATGTTTACCACCAAACTGTCTCCTATTAACCATTTTTATAAACCTATTTGATCTTGTTCAATCTTGTGTTGTCGGATGGAACACTATATATATTTCAAGTTTCATGAACTTCCACGACTGAATAAATAATTGACTATGCCTTCCTAATTCTGTCCCTCTTAACGAATGGGTGGCAGGGTGTGTTGATGAGGACCGAAAGTAAATATCTTGCCTACCACCTCAAGGCATGCTATATATATCTAAAAAAAATTAAAATTATAAAGCATCCTTGTTTTCATCATGAACTTTTCTTTTTACTATTTTTAATATCATGGGTCATTATTTTTTAATTTAGTCAAATTTTTTAATGACAAGAGAACTCAGTTAGAAAAATCCGATTATCAGATTATTCGGCTGAATTCGACCATGAACTGGTAAATCTTCAAGTACAGTGGTGCAAACTTACACATGTCCCATGTGAGTTAATGACATAACTCTAGAGTAGTGAGAAGTATCAAACTTATGACTTTACATGAATGATTTTATCCCACTACTACTGGACCATGCCCCTGGAAGTTTAATCTGGTCAATTATCTTTATGGTATTGAGATATGATAAAATGGGGTAGAGCATAGCACAAACAATAAAAATGAGTCTTTTTATTTTTGGCAATGATAAATGTGAGTTGAAAATCATAGTATTGTTGTCTTATATTTCCAAAATACGAACACCATGTCATTAGACTACATACAACCCCCTCAAATTTCTATGGCAATATACGATAAATTCTTGCATCAATATAAATCATGGTGTTACATATGGTTTGGAACAATCAATTTTTTGTAGATCATTGACAAACAATTTCTGGTAATTTAGAAATCATTCTAACTCTGGGACAGTGATACGACACGAAATAATTGATTCACACCACAAGTAAGATCATAGGTCTAATTAAGTAGTCCATGCAAAAATCTGTCATGATTGTTTACAATTGCTTTGTTCTATTAGTGTCCATATTAAACTATTAACAAGTCATCTAGCTCATTTAAAAGTTTAAGTTGTTACAATGATATTTATTATATTTATTTATTGTATTCAACACGTCACTTCACCCACATGCGAAATTAGCTTTAAACCTTGCCTTTGGACATTTTTTCCTTTGTTATTTAAATAAGTGATAGTGAAACTTGAATTCAAAATCGTTTAATAACGTGAGCTCTAATATCACATTAGATGATCACCTTATTTTAAATTTTATATTATAAAAAATAATTTATTAAATTTATTTATTGTCTTTGATGTAAATATAAACACAGAACAGATTGTCGCAAAACCCTAATCATGCTTAACATTGAACTTACAATAATCGTTGGTGAGTCAAATCATGCATTTGTCATATTGTCCCTAGTTATCACACTTATCATATTTCAGAATCTGTCAATTAATGAAAAATCCACAACCATTAATTATTTGGTCAACTCTATGAGAACACATATTCAATATCATTTGTTGTATGCATAATAATAATAATAATAATTTTCATCCTATGTCTCCTTACTAGAGTTTCAGATAAATTAGTTACATTATTTTGTGTAGGGGAGTAGGTATCATTCCTTATGTGGTGGCTTTGGTTCCTAATGTGTAACAAAATATTGTATATATAAGGGTAAATATTTAATTTAGTCCATTATTTTTAATATTTATTTTGATTTAGTTTATATTTTTTAAAATGTATTTTTTTAGTCCATTATTTTTATCACTTATCTCGATTTAATCCATATATTTCAAAATATATCATTTTAGTCTACTATCTTTATCATTATGGTCTATGTTAGTCCTTCACTATTTTTCTATCCAAAAAAAAGACTAAATTGGAACAAATATTAAAAATATTGGACTAACGTAGACCATAATGATAAAGATAATGAATTAAACTGATACATTTTGAAAGATATAAATTAAATCGAAATAAATAATAAAATAATAAATTAAAAAGATACATTTTAAAAAATATAAACTAAATCAAAATAAACATTAAAAATAATAAATTAAATTAAATATTTACCTCATATATAATATGTGAAAGTTCAATGTATTTATTATGTCAATTGTATGAGTAACATAATTGTTGCATCGGGCCAAAACTAAACATCATCAAAGGCACGCACGTTTATTTTTTGGGCTCGAGGTCCAAGGAAGTGTGTGTCTGGGTCAGAAAGAGACCTTTGACAAATCCTGACCACACACGTTTATTTTTTGCCCTTTTGGGCACGATTAGGTTTGGTTTCTTAATAGTCTTCGTACCTCAAGTACAGGGAACTAGTCTTGCGCCCCTTGTCCGGATTTGGGATAGTATAGTTGGGAAAATAATTTCTATTATTTTTCTAAAATTTTAAATTTATTTTGTTTAAAATTATTTAATTTAATCTATATTATTTAAAATTAATTAATTTAATTTATATTATTTAAAAAAAAAATTAATTTAGTCCTTAATATTTTAATATAAAATTCAAATTAGTCATCAATGTTTAAAAAAAATTTGTAATTAAATTGATTAATTTTGAATAATAAGATAAATTTAAAATTTTTAAAAAATAATAAAAACTAAATTGACTAATTTTAAATAATATAGATAATTTAACATTTCAGAAACATAATAAGAACCATTTGTATAATTTTTCATAATATCGTCTATGTTTTATTTGGAGTAAATCTCATACTCCCCCACGAGTTCTTAGATAAAACCCAAACACCCTCGTGTACTTATTCTTTTATCTAGATTCTCTCATGGCATCAAACTCATCCAAACAAAGTCTTAATGCTTTGAGCATGTTGATCTTTCACCCTTTTAATAAAAAAACAAAAAAAATTCAAAAATTACCCAACCCCATATTTTCTCTCTCTCACACACAAACACACATTAAACACAATGTTTCTCTCTCAATTACACACACAATACACACTTTCTCTGTATCTCTCAGGGCAGAACACATGCGCAAATCACACCCACATGCACGTGCACAAATAGCACTCACATACATGTTCACAAACCACACAAACATGGGAATTAGAGGTTTGGCTTTGGTTTGCTCAAGAATATGATCAGAAAAATAGTGAAAATTCAGATACTTTTCCAACAATTTTATTTCTCTTTCTTTCAAAAATCTGCATGACAAGGAACTCAAGTAATTAGTGTTTTTTTCTTCTTTTTTCTATTTCTCTTTTCCTATACGACTATACATTCATTACTCTATATAGATTGAAATTGCAAAGCATATTAATGCATCGGCACCCCTAAGAGTTTTATGATATCTGATAAGCATTAATTGAAACCAAAGCAAAAATGTTGTATGTGCTGGTTTGTTATATATATATATATAATGTATGATACTCTAATGTTCAAAAGGAAAAAGAAATCAGAAGAGTTGGGAGAACCAAAGCCAAATATGATACTCTAATGTTCGAAAGGAAAAAGAAATCAAAAGAGTTGGGTGAAACCAAAGCCAAATCCCCTTCCCCATGGTTCTAATTTGTGCATTGTGTATGTGGGTGTGATTTGCATTATGTGGTCTAGTGTGTGTGTGAGAGAGAGAGATGGAGAAATAGTGTATGTGATTGAAACAGAAACAGTGTATTGTGTGTGTGTGTGTGAGAGAGAGGTGAAAGATCAATGTGCCCTCAACATTAAGGCTTTGTTTGGATGGGTTTGATACCATGAGGGAAATTGGGTAAAAGAATAAGTTACATGGGAATGTTTGGATTTTATCCAAGAACTCATGGGGGGGAAATGGGATTTATTCTTTTATTATGTGCGTAGTTAGGATTATAATATTGTAAGTTGTACTTTTTTTCCCTCTCTTTTTATAATCGAAAACACTAGAAGTCTTGAAAACGCACGCTACAATCTAAATCTTGGGTCATACAACTCGCCCAGAAAAGGTACGATTGAAGTTAATTAGGCATAAATTCTACTAAAATTGACTTTAAAAAAAATAAATTCTTTATTGATTTGAACTTAAGATATGAACAACTTCTTTATTCACTCTCCAAGTATTTCATCGCTAATTAATCTAACCCCTTGAGGTTACGGTAAGGGTATTGCAATACCCATTGTCCTACATAATATCGCTTCTTTTGTTATATGCATTGATAAGATTATTACATTTTAATTAAGTAATAGTGAAGCACTCTACTGTCTTGCGTCAACAATTATAAAATAAGAAGTCACATTATAAGTTAGTGTTAGAGATTTGTGTAATAACTTGATAGTTATTTTTGGAAATAAATTTGAGATCCGAGACCTTTATTTTTTGAATATATACATAATACTGGTCTTGCCTTGCAAGCATAGAATTTTGGAAAAGATATATGTCTATTGGACAATAAGAATGAAAAAAATTGCTTGTACATATTACATATATAGTTAGATATTTTCAAGCCTCATCAAAGTTAAAAAATTTATAGTTTCCTCTTTGTCAATTACTTTCTCAATCTTATTTAGCTCGATTATGTGAGCCTTGGTTCTCCATGCAAACTACACCCTATCCCTTTGACATAACGATTATTCTTTTGTTTCAGAATAAAATATACCGACAATTTGTTAGGAAATGTTATTTGAAAGTGTCGATAAATGGGTTTCCTCTATATTTTTTCTTACTTTTTACGACAAAGGTCAAAATAATAGTTCGAATTCATAATTTTTTATTACAACGTGTTATTTTATGACTTTTTCACTCAACTTTTGAGTATTCCTCTGTAATTTTTTGATATTGTCAATAGTATTGCATTAGAGTTCTTTCTTGAAATCAGTCAATTATATCTAATAGTACATACTATTGGCTATGAACGAATCAATGTTGCAATGTTATAAAGGATATCAATGACAGTAAAGATATGAAGTAATAATGATGAAAACTATTGCAAAAAGGTTAAAAATCATTGTAAATAACTTTAATGGTCGCATGTGATATTGTCATAAATTCTCTATTGCAATATTTTTTTTGTAAATAATAAGCAACAGTATAAAAAACCATTGCAATTAAACAATAATATTAAAACCGTTACAAGAAAGTAATTTGATGAGCAATTATTAGTAAAAAGTGAAAGAATAATTTAACTATTGCAATTAAATAAAATCATTGTAAAAAAATTTAGTTTATAGTACACAGTTAAAAAATGTTGGAATAAGATATCTATTGCAATAATTTTTTATTTTGTTAATTATAAAATTATTAAAAAAACTAAAATATTATACTAATTTTACTATTATTAATTTCTCTCGTAACATTTCATAAGTCAAATTTTACCAAGGCACGAGTAGGAAATTTTGAAGCTCATGAAATGTGATTTTTACCACCAAACTGTCTCCTATTAACCATTTTTCTAAACCTATTTGATCTTGTCCAATCTTGTGTTATCGGACGAAAAACTATAAGACTATTTGGAACAAATGAATTCACAAAATTTTGTGGAATTCATTTGCGAATCCATTTTTTTTTTGTTTGGTTATACTTTTTTAAAAAATTTCAAATCCAAGATTTATAATTTTTGGATTTCCACAAGTCTTACTCAATTCCGAGGCCAGAAGGTGAAATTTGTAAATCCACGTTTTCTAATTCTGCTGCTAATCTTTTAAAGACAAAACCACCATCAGGTTCAAGTAATTGACTTTGCTATGAATAGTCAAAAACTCAAAAAGAAAAAAATAAATGTCTTATCCATTCTTCTTTCTTTGACGGCAAAAAAAAGAAGAAAACCAACATCTTCCATTCACTCCTCTTTCATTGAGGTATTCCTTTGATTTTTCTTATAAATTTATTCGCGATTTTTCTTTTAGGCAATGTGTATCCTACCTAATTGATTTGTATGTAAAATCTTGTTCTAAACTAGGCCCTGAAATAAAAAAATAATTATATAGAAAGTAGCCCAAAAAAAAAAAAAAAAAACGAAGCTAAACCTGAATGCAGAATCATGACTATACATGATATATGATTAATTACTTGTTTATATTTAATATATTATGGAGTTGATTAATAAACAATAGCTTTTTTCAAAGGAGAATATGTTCATATTTTTAGATGTATACTCGGACTACAAATGAGCACCACGACGTCGGTTGGGTTAACACGCTGCCGCTTGTATACCAGAAAATCAGATGTGCACATAATTATTTTTAGTTATGGCATTCATTCCACCTGTTATGTGTGCAAATTGCTCATGATCGATCTTTTCGTTCGTTTTCTTTCCTTGTTGCTGCTAATCATAATAAAAGCAGTATGTAGAGTGATGACTCTACATAAACCAATCCTGTATGTGGAATCATGACTCCATATACATGATTCTAAGTAAAGCCAAGCATGCTTTGTAGCTTATTGAGTATAGATATTCTTGTTAAGCCAGATAAGAAATATAATTAATTCTGATACCAACTGCTTTACGATGGAAAAAATAATACTTATATAATAACATAATTTCAATTGAATAAAAAAATAATATTTAAGTAAAATATAATTATTAATTCTAATTTCACATGTGTTCCAAACATAATTTAAATTTATAAATAACAGAATTGACTTAATATTGTTTTACATTTTCAAACAAAAAAAATTCATTTATAAATGAATTCGTCATAGAATTCATTTACACACATAAATTAGTTCCAAACACTATGTATATATATTCCAAGTTTCATGAACTTCCACGACTGAATAAATAATTGACTATAACTTCCTAATTCCTCTCCCTCTTAACGAATGGGTGGCAGGGTGTGTTGATGAGCACCGAAAGTAAATAAATTGCCTATCACCTCAGGGCATGCAATATATATCTAACAAAAAATTAAAATCTGTCACGATTATACACATTTACAATTGCTTTCTCCTATCAGTGTCCATATTAAATTATTATGTTACCATGTGGTTTAAAAATTTAAATTGTTAAAAAGATATTTATTATATTTATATATTATATTCAACACGCCACCTCACATGCAGATAGAATAGCTTTGAACCTTGCCTTTGGACCCTCTTTTTTTTTGTTCTTTAAATAGGTGGCAGTGAGATTTAAACTCAAAACCGTTTAATAACCTGAGATCCAATAATATTATATTAAATGATCACTTTATTTAAAAATTTATATTTATTATATTTATTTATTATCTTTCACATAAATATATCTGACGAGGTGTTCCCGAGCTGAGCTAAATGACCCGACCCTCTGATCAGAAATGGGCCAATCCGCGCTCCATCAGCAGTTCGCTCAGCCCAATGTCCAACCCCAGATGACTGACCCGACCCCGTAACCCCGACCTCAGTTCCAGCTGTTCTGATGGGACATAAAGCACTGATGGGACATAAAGCTGCATCGCATTAAATGCTGTTAGACCCGAACTTAGTATAAATAGAGCTCAACCCTCTTCATTTAAGGGATCTCGCTATTAAATACTCTCAGCTACTTTATCAGCTCGGGCATACTAATCATTCGCACGCTTGAGGGGAAAATTCGGGTCGTCACCCCGCCTTTTCCTTACTTTCCTTGTGCAGGTCCGATAGCCGACCAAGAAAGTGCATCTCGGAGGCGGACCTTAGAAGTCCAGCTTGGCTAAAGCAGCTCCCAAATTCAACTGTGAGATTTTCAACCTCGACAGTTTGGCGCCGTATGTGGGAAACGACGAGTTCTTTTATAGCTCTCTTCGCCACTCATTGAGAAACCATCATGGTACAAACGAGAAGTCACAACATACCGGTAGAGGATTCGCCCAACTTGGAAGGGGACCTCGAAGCCATGCAGGCGCCCAGCCAGAACCTGACCCAAGCCGACGTTGGAACGAGCCAACGTATACACTTAGCCACACAAACCGACCTCACACCAGAGGGAGACCCAAACTCCGGCCTATCACCAGAGATAAGGATGATGCTGAGGATGTTTGAAGAACTTAAGGAGCAGGTGGCCCGGCTCGCTGAGGGCCCCCTGGCACCGCAAGAGGCCGCGCCGCGGCCATCGCGCCCCCAGTTCCACATCCCGGAGTCTAGACGAAAACGGACGCAGGAAGAGGAGGGCTTCTTGGAGCCGACGCCGAGATCCGACCCGGCGAAGAGTAAGAGGGCGGTTCAAGCCGACCCCGAGCAAGCAAAGACCGCGGCTGCCATAGCTAAGGTCATTAACCAACTCGGTGTAAGCCCACTCTCTCCCGAGGTATTGGCCACACCCCTACCCACCGGCAATCGCATGCCCAGCCTGGCCGTCTACAATGGAGACGGAGACCCTGCCAGCCACCTGCTCAATTTTGATCACCACATGACTCTGCACGACATGCCGGATCTCATGAAGGCGAAGACATTCCCGACCACCCTGGTTGGCAATGCCTTGGACTGGTTCCAAAAACTTCGTCCTGGATCAATTGGAAGCTTTCACCAGCTGGCGGAGGCCTTCCTGTCCCGCTTCGCAGGAAGCCGCCGAGCCACCCGCCATACTTCTACATTGCTGTTGGTGAAGCAGCATAGAGGGGAAACTTTGAGGGCTTACACGGCAAGGTTCAATGAAGAGTCCCTCCGAATTCCTAACTTGGAGGATTCCATGGCTCTGATGGCTTACCAGAGCGGGCTCAGGTCGGGCCCCCTCACTTCTTCTTTGGCGATCGACCTTGTGGATACTGTGTCTGAGTTGATGGTGCGAGCAGAAGGGTACATACACTCGGAGGAGATCCATCAGGCAAAAAGGGACGATGACAAAGAAAAGGAGGCTGGGAAGAAAGCAGAGGCCTCCCGAGCCCCATCCGGGGCCAAAGCCCAGAACGACCGAGGCAAACAGCCACAACAGCCGAAGCCGAACCCCCGGTTCACTATGTTCACTCCCCTTAATACCTCGAGGGAACATATTTTGATGGAGATCCAATACCAGAACCACCTGCCTCCGGCTCCGAGAATGAAAGGCCGGCCCGATAGGCGCAATAAGACCAAATATTGCCGCTACCACATGGACTATGGCCATACCACCGAGGAGTGTAAATACTTGAAGCAAGAGATCGAGGCACTTATAGCCCGAGGCCACCTCCGGAGGTATGTAGATCAACAGCTGATCCGGAATCCGGAGCAGAGGGATAGGGAGAGGAGTCCGCCGAGGCGCCAGGTTGGGGGCGGGCGTTTGGCCGTGATTGAAACCATAGCGGGAGGATTGGCGTCAGGAGGCGAGACCTTGGCGGGCAGAAAAGGTTATGTTGGCGCAGGGAGGGAATATGGACCAGTGAAGGGATCGGCCCCGGGGATGCAAGAGCTCACCTTCTCTTCAGAAGACTTGGAGGGGGTCATATTGCCTCATGACGACCCCCTGGTGATCAGCGCAGAGATAGCCAACTTCACCGTCAAAAGGCTGATGGTGGACACCGGAAGCTCGGCAGAAGTCTTATTCCTCAGCGCTTTTAAGCAGATGGGGTTGGACAGGAGCCGACTCAGGCCATTGCGTGGTACTTTAGCAGGTTTCACCGGGCAGTCACACCGAGCCGAGGGAGTCATCAACCTCCCGCTGAAGTTGGAGGATGGGGATAAGTGGGTGTCGATGCAGGCCAACTTCATTGTAATGAATTGTAACTCCACCTACAACGGGATCTTAGGGCGGGTGGGGCTTAGTCATTTCAGGGCCGTCCCCTCAACGTACCACCAGGCCCTGAAGTTCCCGACCCCGTCTGGGGTAGCCACCATTCGCGGAGCCCAGCTCTCAGCTCGGGAGTGCTATGAAAACTCACTCCGACCCAAATATCAAATCGGCTGGGGACCGGACCTGCCCGAAGAGAAGAGAGACGCAAAGAGAGGAAGCCCGGCTGAAGACCTTCAGGAGGTGGAACTCTCCGATGAAACTAAGAGAGCAAAGATTGGGAGTGAACTATCTGCCAACCTCAAGAAAGGTATAAGCCGATTTCTTTTAAAGAATGAGCATGTATTTGCCTGGTCTGCTTCTGACATGACAGGAATTGACCCGAATGTAATTGAGCATCACCTGAATGCCGACCCAAATCACTATCCAGTAAAACAAAAGCGCCGGCACTTTCATTATGATAAGCAACAAATCATAACGGAAGAAGTGGACAAGTTGGTGGACGCCGGCCACATAAAGGAAATACAATACCCAACCTGGCTGTCCAATGTGGTGCTGGTGACGAAGTCTTCGGGTGGATGGAGACTATGTATTGATTTCACCGACCTCAACAAAGCTTGCCCCAAGGATTGCTTCCCCCTACCACGGATTGACCAAATGGTGGACGCCACCTCCGGGTTCGAGCTGCTCTCCTTCATGGATGCCTTCAAAGGTTATAATCAGATCAAGATGGCTCCTAGGGACAAAGAGAAGACCGCCTTCACCACCGATAAAGGACTCTACTACTATGAGGTCATGCCCTTTGGCCTCAAGAATGCTGGAGCCACGTATACTCGGATGGTGAACAAGGTCTTCAAGAACCAGATTGGCCGGAATATGGAGATCTATGGGGATGACATGTTGGTCAAGAGGAGGAGGGCAGAAGATCATGGAACCGACCTGGGTGGGGGCGTCGCCGGGATAGAGACTTTGGGATAAAATTGAACCCGAAAAAGTGCGCATTCGGCGTCAAGGCAGGCAAGTTCCTGGGCTTCATGGTAACAGCCCGCGGAATAGAAGCCAACCCGGAGAAAGTCCAGGCGATCCTAGACCTAGCGCCCCCTACCTGCGTGAAGGACGTCCAGGTGTTGGCAGGAAAAGTCGCGGCGCTGAGCAGATTCATGTCCAGGTCGGCTGACAAGTGCGCTCCCCTATTCAAAATATTGAGGAACCCTAAGAACTTTGAATGGACTGAGGAATGTCAAAACGCCTTCCAGGAGCTGAAAAGGTACTTAGCCTCGCCACCTCTGTTATCCCGACCTGAGGTGGGGGAGGAGCTGCTAGTATACTTGGCATGCTCGGGAACAGCGGTCGCGGCAGCGTTAGTCCGTGCAGAAG
This sequence comes from Ehretia macrophylla, assembly GCA_037974665.1. NCBI lineage: Eukaryota > Viridiplantae > Streptophyta > Magnoliopsida > Boraginales > Ehretiaceae > Ehretia > Ehretia macrophylla. The sequence continues at coordinate 1,987,289 of CM075774.1, forward strand.
GCAAGGAGCAGAAGCCAGTCTACTACATTAGTAAAACCTTGCAAGGAGCCGAGGCGAGATACTCCTCCTTGGAAAAACTCGCCCTCGCGCTCATCACGACGGCTAGAAAGTTGAAGCCATACTTCGATGCTCATCCAATTAAAGTCATGACTGATGCTCCGCTCAAATCCATCATGCACAAGCCAGAGGCGTCGGGCAGGCTACTGAAATGGGCAGTTGAGCTGAGTCAATTCGACATCACCTACCAACCCAGGACAGCCATCAAAGCCCAAGCCATTGCTGACTTTGTCGTAGAGTGCACTGGCCGAGCAGAGTGTGACCCGGAGGACGTGTGGAAGGTCCATGTGGATGGGGCCTCAGGGAAGTCTGGCAGCGGAGCTGGGGTGGTCATCCTCGACCCAAACCGGCATGAGCACCAGTACTCCCTCAAGTTCACCTTCTCGGCGTCCAACAATGAAGCAGAGTATGAAGCGGTGATTGCAGGGCTAAAAATTGCTGCTCAGCTCGGGGTACAGACAATCGACCTAAGCACCGACTCTCAGTTGGTTTCTAGTCAGATATCAGGGGAGTTCGAAGCCAAGGACAGAGCTATGCTAGCCTACCTCAACAGAGTCAAGGATTTGACCTCAGCACTCAGAAGGTTCACGATACAGCAGATTCCCAGGGAAGAGAATATGAAGGCTGACGCCCTATCTAGGCTAGCCTTGGGCGAGAGCCGACCTGCCCTTGTCCACGTGGAAGAAGTATTTGAACCTAGTATCCAGTTGGGGGTACGAGCGGTAGTCGAGCTTAACTTAAATCCAGATTGGACCAAACCAATCATGGACTACTTGGAAAGGGGTACGACCCCGGAGGATGAAAAAGCTGCTCGGAAACTCATGAAGCAGGCCTCAAGGTTTGTCATAATCGCCAGGCAGCTCTACAAACGAGCCTACACCTAGCCTCTTTTGAAATGTGTTGCACCCGAGGAAGGAAACTATGTACTCCGGGAGATTCATGAAGGGGTGTGTGGAAACCACTTGGGGGGTAAAGCTCTGGCTCGGAAGGCGTTAAGGTATGGCTATTTTTGGCCAACCTTAGAGCAAGATGCCAAAGAGTATGTAAGAAAGTGCGACACCTGCCAGAGGTTCGCCAACGTGCAACGGAAGCCTGCTGTGGACCTCACAGTGATGGTAAGCCCTTGGCCATTCTATCAATGGGGTCTAGACATCATCGGCCCCTTGCCGACCAGTGTCGGCCAAAAGAAACATGCCTTCGTGGCCGTAGACTACTTCACTAAATGGCCCGAGGCTGAAGGTGTTGCCAGAATAACAGAAAAGGAAGCTTGGGATTTCGTATGGAAGAACATCATATGCCGATTTGGGGTACCAAAGGTCATTGTCACCGACCACGGCAAGCAATTCGACAGTGCATACTTTCGAGGCAAATGTGCTGAGATTGGGATCGACCTCAGATTCTCGTCTGTTGCTCACCCTCAAAGTAATGGCCAAGTTGAAAGGACTAACCAAATCATTTTGCAGGGTCTGAAAACCAAGCTGGAGGAAGCAGAGGGCCAATGGGCATCGGTTCTCCCAGAAGTGATGTGGGCTCAGCGGACCAATATCAGCTCGGCGACGGGAGAATCGCCCTTCGAACTGACCTTCGGCACTCAAGCGGTGCTGCCAGTGGAGATCGGATCTCCGACCAGTAGAACCGTCCACCATGACCCAGAATTAAACGGAGCACGGATTCGAGAAGAGCTCGACCTCGCCGAAGAGCTCCGAGCTAAAGCCCAAATCAGAATGCTGGCCAGCAAAGCCGCAATGAAAAGAGCCTTCTCTAAACAGGTCAAACCTAAGCCTATTAAGGTCGGGGACCTCGTACTCAGAAAGGCCATCTTTTTGCCGCGTTCCATTAACAAGCTTTCCCCGACCTGGGAGGGACCCTACGAAGTCATGAAAGAAGTCTGGCCCGGGACCTTCTACCTTCGAGACAAGAACGGAAAACTGTTAAAAAATGCATGGCATTCAGAACATTTGAAGCAGTATTTTGTATAAAAGCGGCCCCGAGCCGGAATATTCTGTCCACGGCCACGAGCCATAATATTTTGTAAATGGCCCCGAGCCAAGGTATTTTGCAAAGGCCCCGGGCCGAAACATTACTTGTACGAATTCAATACAATGCGATTTTGTAAACTAGTGCAATTCCCGACTTGGGAATAAGTACATGAATCAGCTCAATACCCGACCCGGGCGTAAATGCTGCAACTGTGAAATGAATCGAACTCAGATTAACGCGGTGGCCACGCTTAATCACGAGCAAACGACAAGGTATACCAGCTCGGACTATGTTCCAGCTCGGGCATAATCGATAACAATTTGATTAGTTTCGCCAGTTCGGATTAAGTTCCAACTCGGTGCATTCCGGCCTCAGGTCGGTATATTAGCTTGGGTATAAACTCGAGCTCAATACTTGTCGACATTAGTTTGACCATTTTTATAACGGACTGACGAGTTCGAATTGGTAACCATTATGAGTTGCCCTTATTATGCCAGCTCGGATTAGGATGTTAAAACATTAGTCGCGTCCAGCTCGGATTATAACACCTAATTATGTGCGGACCATTAAAAATTGGTCCGACCACACTAACTTGGGGAAAAATTTGCGAAGAGAAAAGTGCACGTGTGCGAACTCAATTAAAACGCAAATAGAGCCGAAATAAATATTTCATTAAAAACCGGAAAGTTTTTACAAAGGCCCAGCTCGGGCAAGATTACAATAGCCCTACTAGGGAAGCATTGCTAAATCTATTTTGGCGCGGCAGCAGATGTGGTGGCCTCAGCTTCATCCCCAACCTGGTCCAGGCCCTTCTGGACAAACTCAGTAACCTCCTTGGCCTGGGATATCAGGTCGGACGGAAGCTCGGGGATCTCCCAGAATTCTGGCGGCGGGACCTCCAAGACCTCGATGTAGTCGTTCTTGGAGGATGGAAAGAAAGTCTTCGCTCTCTCCCGAGCCGCGACTTGACCCCGGAAGTAGAACTCCATTTCCGCGTATTTCGCCATGGCCCCGCCTTCCGTGGCCAACCAGTCCACCGCCGTGTCGCTGGTTTTGAAGGCCTCCACTGCCTTCTCCCCGTGGACGCCGACCCGCTCCGCCAATTCCTTAAACTTTACCTCCGCCTCCCGCTTCTCTCGCTTGTAGCGATCGACGTCCTTGGCCGCGGCTTCGCGTCGGCCCTTCTCTAGGTCTAGCTCCTTCCTTAGGCGCTCGACCTCCGCCGTATCAGCCCTCTGCCTCTGAGCGGCCTCCTCTCTCACTGTTTCAAGCTCGGCTCGGGCATCCACATACCGTTGCTCGAGCTCAACGCAGTGAGTTTGGGCCTTGGACAAGAAGCTGGGGGCAGAGAGGATGTGAGACTCGGCCTGTTCAGCAGAAGGTAAAGCAATTAGCCGAGCTAGGAATGCGACCTTTACATAAGATGGTTAAGGACTTACCGTAACAATGGCCGTCCTCAAGTCCAGCGAGAGTTGCTCAGCTGGGACCGTCGCCAGTTTGGGGTCGCGATCCACCTTGGACGCCTCCATGATGTGCTGGTCGGGAGGGCTGAACTCCGTGTCTTTGCCCTTACCCGAGTGCCCTAGCCGAGGCCGCTTTCTGTTCTCGGATCGGGGGGAGGAGCGCTCCGGAATCGTGAGGCTCGACCCTGATTTCTTCGGCAAAGGGGACCTCGAAGCCCCTTTTGAAGAGACCTCAGGACCGACCTCACGCCCTTGGCCACTGGGGCGTTGCCTTTGGCCTTGGCCAGTGCCGCCCGGTCCTGACCGAACAGAAGCATCACCACTGACTTCACCTTTCCTCCGCACCTGGGCGTACGCGAGCTTCCTCATATCCGCCATATCTGCAAAAGGTAGAGCAAAGGGGATTAAGAGTGAGTCGAAGACCCAGCTAAAGCGAAGCTAAGAGAACGGGACGGGAGGTCGGACGCCAATCCTGCAAACTGACCCTCTTCCGAGCCAGCCCCGTCATCTCCTTCCGGGTCGGGAATCAGATGGGGATGATCCCTCGAGAGGTCGGGCTCCCGACCAAATAACTTGGAATCCCAGATTCGCTCCCATTTCAGCACACTATCAATGTCTATCAGCATCCCGGGCGCGGGCTTGAGCACTGCAACTTCTCTACGCTCCTCCTCTGAGAGTTTAGGGTCGTCATTGGCGATTTTCCTCAGGCTCGGGAGCCAGTCCAGCCTACATCCCGGATTCACAGACGACTCCACCCAGTAATAATCATTATGCCAGCCTTTGTTAGATGAGTGCCACTTGGTGAATACGGAGTGGCCGACCCGAGCTGCGAAGTGGAACCACCCCGGCTGCTTCGGGTTGGGCTTGCATACGAAGAAATGCCTGAATCGACGCAAGGTCGGCTCCACTCCCTTCTCCAAATAGAACACGTAGAAAGCCACCATTATGGCCCAACCGTTCGGTGACATCTGACCCGGGCTGAGCTCGAAATAGTTCAGGATTCCAACTATGAAGCCAGGGAGGGGGAGCTGGATGACGTCGAAGGCCAGGTCATATATGGTGTAGTGGTTGGCTGGGGGGTAGCACGCCGATTCTTGCCGACCTGGAACCTTCAACTTATGATGCCGGTCAACCGACCAGTTCCTCAGTCTTGCGTTCGCCATCTGCACGGTGGAACGGCACTCTCGCTTGCAGCAGGCAAACAACTGCTCGATCCTCTTCCCTCGAATGGAAGAAGCGCTAGCTGAAGCCGAGCTCCGAGGTCGAACAGCACTCACTGGAACAGCCTCGATCGGCTCGGTGGCAGACACCCCGGCTAAGAACTCTTGCGGTATCTCGATGCCCTCCAGTCGATTCAACGGCTCCTCATCCTCCCCGACATCGAATTCTCCCAAGTCGGCCAAAGGGTCCTCCTCTGCCTCTTCTCGCACCAGTCTAACCCCAATGACTTGGCAGTCGTCATCGCTCTCTTCGCGTTTAGATTTCCGAGCTGGCCCTGAGGACGAGCTGGTGCTCTCTCCGCCATGGATCCTGTTCGAGGTAGATGCCGAGCTCGGCGGACTTTCGTCTCCACCATAAGACCTTACTTCCATTGCCTGAGAATCTTCTGATTCCGACCTCCCCATCCTGTCTATAGCAAATACAAATGTACAGGAATGACTAAAGGGAGTCGGGACGTACCTAATGCTCTCAAACGGCGGTGTGGCCGACTATTCTGGTCCGAGCTGAAGAGTCCCGAGAATATTTTTTCCGAGCTAGCTGCGTCCGACCACTCTTGCGTCCAATCTAAAATCCTTGAGAAATAGAAGCTGAAGTATGCAGTGAAATCTCGGAGGAAGTTGCCCTATTTATAGGCGCCCGTGAAACTCGCCTCGGGAAGGCCAAACGTCGCGTCTCGTCAGAACCGCCAGGTGACGTGGCAGCCATCCGTTGGGCGTGCACTGCTGACGTGGCCATCCCTACTCTATCGGGGTCGGGCACCTACAGCTCGGGATTAGCTCCTATCTCTAAACCTCGCCCGCTCGATCTCGACTCGGGGGGGGAATTGACGAGGGGTTCCCGAGCTGAGCTAAATGAGCCGACCCTCTGATCAGAAATGGGCCAATCCGCGCTCCATCAGCAGTTCGCTCAGCCCAATGTCCAACCCCAGATGACTGACCCGACCCCGTAACCCCGACCTCAGTTCCAGCTGTTCCGATGGGACATAAAGCACTGATGGGACATAAAGCTGCATCGCATTAAATGCTGTCAGACCCGAACTTAGTATAAATAGAGCTCCACCCTCTTCATTTAAGGGGATCTCGCTATTAAATACTCTCAGCTACTTTATCAGCTCGGGCATACTAATCATTCGCACGCTTGAGGGGAAAATTCGGGTCGTCACCCCGCCTTTTCCTTACTTTCCTTGTGCAGGTCCGATAGCCGACCAGGAAAGTGCATCTCGGAGGCGGACCTTAGAAGTCCAGCTCGGCTAAAGCAGTTCCCAAATTCAACTGTGAAATTTTCAACCTCGACAATAACCATTGAACAGATTGTCACAAAACCCTAATCATGCTTAACATTGAACTTACAACAATCGTTGGTTGGTCAAATCATGCATTTGTCATATTGTATCTAGTTATCATACTTATCATATTTCAGAATCTGTCAAAAAATCCACGACCATTAATTATTTGGTCAACTCTAACAGCACACATATTCAATATCATTTGTTGTATGCATAATAATAATAATAATAATTTTCATCCTATGTCTCCTTACTAGAGTTTCAGATAAATTAGTTACATTATTTTGTGTAGGGGAGTAGGTATCATTCCTTATGTGGTGGCTTTGGTTCCTAATGTGTAACAAAATATTGTATATATAATATGTGAAAGTTCAATGTATTTATTATGTCAATTGTATGAGTAACATAATTGTTGCATCGGCCCAAAACTAAACATCATCAAAGGCACACATAATTGACAAGTCTTGCAAGTGCGTTCCATATCAAGATGGATTTTTTTTTTTTTTTGGCTGTTTTAGAAAGGGTGGACCACTACCCGATTAAGAGTTATGTCGAATGATCAAATAGTAACGTGTTATATTATAATTTTTGACTCCAAACTATACTTTAAACATCCGTTATAAAAAAACGAAATAAAAAAGGGTTGGACCACTCATTTAATATCTACATTAGAAAGAATATGTAATAGTTATGCCTATACTAAAGGATTCGTGTGATAATTCACTCTTCTTTGTATACTAAAAAATTGTGTACATAACAAAAAAAAAAAAATTATAACCAAAATAATATATAACAATACTCTTATTGAAATAAAGTCCAACCAAAGTCACAAAATTCACACTCAAAAGCTCAAATTTCTTGTGTTCGATTCATTTTCTTGAAGCATCAGACAAGGCCCTTGAGGGTTGGATAGAGTTACACGACAATGACTAAGTTTCTAAGTATGAAACCTTCCTTCCCTAGAAAAAGAGAAAAAAAAAATTGCTCTTATTCGGAGCATGCATCGAGACATGCTATACATGAAAAAAATTTGTAATAAAGGAGTAAATTTGATGTAATCGGGTTTATAGTGAGTTCCTCGTTATCAAAAAATAAATGTCAAAGCCTTTACTTTTCATTGATAACGTTTTCTATTCTCCATTTTTGCGTTAACTCTCTTTTTTTTTTCACCAAGATCAGGTCATTAAATTGCTAAGATTTATCTCAAAACTCTTTGCAATTATCATAGCTTTACTTTAAAACAATAAAGATTCTGTATCGTAGTTTACCGTGCAAGTGTCCTACATAACAAAGCTGACAGCTTGTAGCTTTTTTTTTTTTTTTCTTTTTTTGGTTAACATAAAAATTCTACTGGCTGAACTCAATTACCGGTTGGGTTCAAAAAAGCCAGACCACCAACTAATAAATTCATGAGTACAATATGTGTCACAATATATATTACAAGTCAGTCAAGAATATAAATTAAATAAGTCAATAATAAATTTTAAATTTAAATTTATCAGATATTACTTCTCTTTATTTGTTATTAAACTACCCCTTCGAAGCAAGAGTTGAGATCTTGTAGCTTTAATTTGAAAACAAACTGGTGACGTGAGAGTAGTTCTTAAACATTTGCATTTGGGCACCGACCAATTGATTGAAGGTTACGTCTCTTTCATTATGCAATTGGGATAATATAAAATTATCCACGTAAAGATGTTCTTATGACATGCCTAAAGCAGGCATTATAATTGTACACCACGTGTCTGTTATATGTTGGTGTTCCAAATTTCTCCCTCACATTCTTTGAATGGGCTTCCAATGTACTCGGGTCAGAATTGTTGTTTGGTAAGAACTAAAAATATATAAATTAGTACTTATATATAAATTTATTGTTTAGTGAGAGCTAGAACTAAATTAATTTTTAACTTCAAAGTACTTTAAAAATATATATATATTTGGAAAATGCAAAGGCTTTGCCATTGAAAATACCTTTCCTTTTAAATTTTAAGGCAAATTTCACTACCTATTCTTAAAATTTACTCAAAATTTTAAATTAGTCTCCAATTTTAAAATAAATCGGGAGTTCTTAACATTTATGATAATTGTTCAAAGTAATCCTTACTGTCCATCAATACGAATAAACATTTGGGACCAACTTAGAACATTTGAAAGGTGATTTCACAGGGGTGCAAAAGTAATTTTGGTAATTTTGTTCGACTTTTGTGGAATATGAGAGCATTTATTGTGATATTTGTCGGACAAAAAAAAATGTGATATTTGTAACATTGAGGATTTATTTAAAAATTCAAAGTAAATGCAAGGACTAATAGTGAAATTAACCCTAAATTTTATGTTGGATTTTGCTAAGATCTTTTGTATCAAATGGTTATTGTGCATCATCGATAAATTATCTCTCTTTTTTCAATTTAAAATAAGTATAAAATTGTACAACACATATTAAAAATATTATTTATAAAAATTAATCTTATAATCTCTCACAGTTAGAACAAAGAAGCATGTTACAAGACCCAAGGTCTGTTGGTGTCATCCATAAATTATTAAGAGCACATGGAGCATCTTAAAGTAGTCAATGGGAAAAAAATAAAGGCAAGTAGGATAAGGAAAAGGTAAAGTGATGACTTGGTTTTCCTCAATGTACAAGTCTACAAGAAAAAGTCGGTTCCTTTTAAAAATCGTCCGATGTAGATCCATGATAATATCACTGTGTTCCTTCAAAATTGCTATATTTAGAAAATGGTCCCTGTAAAATGTACTCGCCTAAAAATAGTTCTAACTTAGTTCTCGTTTTGTGTATGAGATATTTTAATATTGATGATCAGTAGGTGTAATATTATTTGTATATGATGTAGGATTGACATAGGCGTCCTTTTTTTAGAAAAAATTTCAACTTTATTTAGCCCCTCTTTACTTGTGTGAATTGAAAAAGCCATTGCTAAGTGTTTAGGGCATAGTGAGCATGCCTGCCCATTGATGAAGAATGAGCTAAGCTAAACTCTTATCGAATTACGATAGATCCAATTTTAAATGAAATTGATAAAACAACCAGAATCTCTCGTAATTGTTTTAAATGATTGAAATGAAGATTTAATTACAATGAAGACAAAGCCGGATTACAAAGACATAAACAGAGACATTGACTTGTAAATTACGGCCTTTACTTAACGATTGGATGTCATGAAGTTGGCTTTTCAAATAAGTACAACTTTCATTCAAAGTTGTATTGCTAAGGCCCAATTCCACCGGGCCCCTTTGGTTATCCTATTTGCTAGAGAGCATTGGATTACAAACCCAAGTTCACGTACCCTGCTTCCCATTGACTCCACTATTCATTCTCTCATCTTAAGGTATCTTCAATGGGGTTTTTAAAATATAAATTTTTTTAAAGTTATATATTTTTAGAGATCCTAGTCTCTAAAAAATATTATTAATAATTTAAATATACATGGAGTTCATCACTTTTGTTAACTTTTAAACTAAAATAGAGACCCAATCTCTATTTTTTGCTCTAAAAATAGAGACTTGACATTTAAAATGTTTTATCAATTGATATTATATAATTGTTCATATGGGCTCTACTCGAACTGGACAATCGAGATGAGGAGGCATGCATGAAACTACTAGGTCAAGGGGTGGTATCGAAAAGAGCACTCCACGACTAGGTAATAACATAAATTGACAAGAGTCATGTCAGTTTGATCGCCAATTATTGTTACTGTAGCACGCAAGCCGTTTCATCGCATTAATTGCATTTGGTGGTATGACATTTTGGTAGCACAATCAAAGGTAATAGTTAGTATAAATACCCCAAACCACATCCAGGAAGATGTATGACATTACAAGTCCAAACATTTAACCTTGCCTATTTTATTTAATGGGCTCGAATTCATTGAGCTCAACAAATCTACTTAACTTGAGCACTGAATTGAGGGTTGGAATTATTCCACATGAATAGTCCGCCATGTATTCATTGGTGCAGGTCAGTAGCTTTATAAGACCTGAAAGCGGAACTCAAACTTTACCTTATCAATTTTAAAAACTAAATTTAGTAAAAACATGGGAATTAAGTGATTTACAAACTAAAAGTATTACAAATTTTCAAAATAATTAGTGAGTTAAGTAAAAATTTACAACCTCTCAATCTCAACTATAAATCCGCCCATGATTAAAGAATAGTATGCAATTTTTATTTCAATGGAATGTCCACAGAGAAAATGGTGAACTCCAAAACAGGGTTCGGAGATTTGGCATGTTGTGAGGCCAGGGGTCGAGTCCAAGATCAAGTTAGACAATGATATGACATCCTCGGTCCACCATGTTCTCCAATTCAGGTCCTAATTATTTGCTCTACTTTTTCTTTTTCTTTTTGTTTGTTTCCTGGGTGTGATGATAAGATTTTTATTTTTTTGGTTCATGAGATGTTAAGCTGGACCTAAATACGAATCATTCTTGAGGATGTTTTTTCCTGTTATTATTAGTGTTTGTGTGATGTTTCTTGTGTTCGTTTTCCTTTTTCTTTTGGGGTCAGAAACAGTAGAGAATTTTCCTTGCAAAGGAGTCAACCAACTCTAGTCGGTGCAAAGTTTGTTATTATTATATTTCTTGAATTAAAAAGAATGTTGGACATCTAATCAAATCAAGTGGAAGTTGGTTTTTCAAGCATTGTTTTGTAAGTCGACATCCAATCAAGAAGAAGTGGTTCTTTACAGCGACGGACCGATATTGTGGTGAGTATATATAAGTACACATTCTTAACTTGAAAAAAAAAAAAAATATATATATATATATATATATATATATATATATATTTTTTTTTTTTTTTTTTGTTTTCTTATTAAAAAATTATTATATGAGATATTTTTGTTATATAAATCAACATCCTGATCTCTTTCACTGTATAAGTGCATACCTTAAATTTAGGTGTTTGGGTCCTCCACTGATTTTTCAATCACTGCTTTACAATTGAGATTCAAAAGTAGTATGGTAGGTTACTCTTTTTGATAGTTGGGAGATTAAGGTTTGAATTTCATAAAATGAGAACATGTGAGATTCAGGGGTAAAAATTAAAAAATTAAAAAAAAAAGCCCCATTGCTTCACAATTTAATCCGCTCCTTGATTGTTTATCTTTTTACACACTGAGCCCCTGTTTGGATTGCAAGAGGAAAGTAAAGTGAAGGAAGAAAAATAAAGGAAAGGAAAGAAAATGAATTACCTTATTTGGATTGTAAAACAATAATAATGGAAAGGAAGGGAAAAGATTTTATGATTTTTTATTTGGATTGGAGAAGGAAAGGAACGGAAATGTTAATTTTAAATGAAAAATTAATTAAGTTCCCTTTTTTATTTTTTTAATAATAAGATATGTAGGGACAAAAGAGATTTTTTATAACTTTACTTTTCTTTCCTTTTAAAAAATCTCAAATTGAAAGGATTGTAAAATTCTTCTTATTAAAAGAATTGAAGGGTTTTGGAATCCCTCCATAACATTTCCTTCCTTTAAAATTGCAATTCAAATAAAAAAAATGATTAAAAAATCCCTCCCTAATCTTTCCTTCCCTTTAATATTGCCAATCCAAACAAGCTGTGAAAGTGAAGAGTGTCATTGTATCAACACAATCAGCGGAAAGCAATGTTGTCTTAGTTGATTTAAATTTTCTAATTAGTCTCAGCTAGAAATATAAATTTAGAATATGTTTCCACAATTGAGTGGGTTCATACAACTTTCATATCACAGCCTGATTGTTTATATCCTTAACCTTATGAGCTCATACATCTTTCATATCACAACCTGATTATTCGGGACATTACAAGCAAAGACATGATATGAAATCCAAAAGATACTGGGCCAATGGCATCATTATCATCCTTATATCTGCGTGGTGACTAACACTGTTATCTAAGATGATGATATTAATACCATGGGACCCTCTTGACCAATAAGAGCGTATATATTGTGCAACTGGGACCAATCTAAAATTTCTTGTTTTATCTACCATTAGCAATCATCTCGTCAAGATACTTAAATGTCACAAATGATCCCTATTAATTTTTTAAAATTTTAAATTTATCCTCTTTTTTTTTTTTAAGTTAATCAATTTAATTCTTATTATTTAAAAAAAAAATTTAAATTCATACCTATAGTTCAAAATTAGTCATATCATGCATATAGTCCTTACTGTTTACATATTTTTTTAAGTCGATCTCTAATATTTACAAAAGTGATTCAAAATAGTCCATATTATTCAAAATTAATCAATTTAATTTTTATTATTTTTCAAAAATTTCAATTTAATCCCCCAGTACAGGTCACGAATAAGAACTAAATTGAATTTTTTTTAAAAATAATATGGATTAAATTGAATTTTTTGAAAAATAATAAAAATTAAATTGATTAATTTTAAATAATATGGACTATTTTGAATCACTTTTGTAAATATTGGAGTATACCATAAATCTTTTAGAATATTAGGGACGATATTCAAAAAACATATAAATTAAAGAGACTAAATGTGAAATTTACCCTTCAAAATTAGTCAATTTAGTCTTTAATGTTTTTTAAATAATTTCAATTTAGTCTCCAAATAAAGTTATATATAGAGACTAAATTAATTTTTTTAAAAAATAATTAAGACTAAATTGACTAATTTTTAATAATAGGGATGAATTTAAGTTTTTTTAAAAAATAATAAAAATTAAATTAATTATTTTAAACAATAAAGATAAATTTAAAATTTTGATAAAATAATATGGACTATTTGTGTAATTCTCTCTAAAAAGAACTCTTGAATGAGAGAAAGGTCAATTATAGATAGATAGACTCCGCCTCAAAGGAATAATCAAAACATACAGCTCATACTATTACTCTGTTAAAATCATTCCAGACCTTCTCCGACCCACATTTTTCATACCTCTTGGATAAATACCAACTACTAACCGATCAATTAATAAATTTTTGAATACAAAACGATACATCCTATACATGCACTGTTATCTAAGGTGATGATGTTAATACTATGGGACCATCTTTGACCAATAAGAGGAGATATTTTCTCCAATTGGACCAATCTGTGATCAGCACCAGAAAGGCATGGGGACGTTACCGACAAGTACAAGTCACGAAGCCATTAAATTATACTTTTTAGCAAGGCCGTTATGTGTGGTTCAAGATTCAATTGGGTCGTTGAATGCAAAAGGACTGACCAAGCATTTGATGCTGTCTTTCTATTCCTACCCCTTACTACTATTTATTAATCAATGCGATATAGAACGGATAAAAAGACGCAAAACTGCTTTGATTTATTTGAAATGTGGCACGTAGAATCCCGTGTTTAATACGAGTTTTTAAAATTAAAATAAATTCAATAGAAAAATTTCGGTGATTTTTGTTTATTTATTAATATCTGTTTTAAAAGTATTTACCTTTTATCCAATCTCGAGTGTATATTTTGACAAGAATAGATTAGAAATCTCTGATAATTGCACCTTGTCGTGCTATATTTTACAAGAATAAAACAAAAATTATTTTGTCATTAGCACAAATGGGACTTGTAGGTCATGTTTCCTATAAATTACAAAAATTTGACAATTTTTTTTTTCATTCTTGTACCCTGCGTTCTTATAAGGCTATCTTCAAATAAGTCTTTATTTTGAGTCTCTATCCACTATTTTAGATACCTATATAAAGATCAATATAAATTTTATAAATCCATTTAGAGATCAAAATAAAAAAACTATTTTAGAGGTTAAGATAAAAAAATCATCTCCAATAACAGTCGTGTCTATATTATATTAATTTAAATTTTATATAGTAATAGAAGCACATAGATCGATAGCCTATAAAAATGTCCAATAGAATTCTTAACGCATAATCTAATTTACCGCGTTGACAAAATACGAGATTTTGACAATGTTACTCGATATGAATAATATCTCAAACATTATTACATCAATGTCATGCCTTAAATGGCTCTTATCAAATCAAAAGACTTTATGTTTACCTTTACAATGTACTTAAATGAATCATAAATAATTCATGTTGACCCCATAGGCAAATAGAAAACTTCATGATCATGCATAGTCTTGAACTTTTAGCCTTTCAACTTCACATTTTGCTAGAACTTAAAAGCTCAAAAGCCTTTGAATAATCTTTTTAGTTTCTTTTCATCTGTATTTTCTTGAACTAATTGGTTTGAAGAAGATTAAAGATGGGTATAGTAAGCACTATAATGGGTGCTTTTGGTTTTGGAGTGGGGATCACCGCTGGATTGGTGATAGGGTACTTCTTGTTCATCTACTTTGAATCAAATGCTGTTAAGGTACAGTTTTTTTCTTCCTCTGTTTTCTTCTCTGCATGTTCTGCATTTTTACGTATAAGTAGTCGGTTTCGGGTCAGACCCTTTCCTGGACCCGTGGATAGCATAAGTTTCGTGTATCGCCTACTGACTTTTAGCTGGTTTTCATAGTATTTTGTGCTATCTGCTCTTTTCATTTTTTGTTTATACATAATTTTGTCATATGGTGTTTCATACTAGAAGTGGTGTTTCTTGAAGTAGTGCAATTCAGTTATAACTAACAATTGCTATGATAATGCATACAAAAACATCACATTTGTTCTTCCTTGCCATTGGGATATACCTCGACTTACCAAGTACATGCCTTGGGTCGGGCTACCGTACCCGAGGGTTTTGGTTCACATTCAGCTGTTAGGCTAACAAGGGGACGGCAGGGTGTCCCATCCGATATAAGTGAGTAGTGGCTAATCCGGTCTATGTCTTGTGAGCTGGTTGAGTGGGGATGTTTCCCCAGATTAGCAAAACAAAACATCACATTTGTTTGGTTTTGCTATTTTTATGTTGTAATACTTTTGTTGTTAATGTGATTCTACATGGAAAGTGTCCTGTTGTGTGTCTGGAAATAGTGCATTAGAAATCATATTAGATGAAGAATCACATTTCAATGTAATAAGGTTGTCTGCCATTCAAAACTACTACTCATGGACAACCCGATGCACAAAGCTCACTCTCCCCGTGGAATGGGGGAATGGTCGGACACACTTTCAATTTGTTATGCACAACCTGGACTTGAGACCTAAAGTAGACAACTTTACCACTACACCAAGACTCCTAATTTACATGGAATCGGGGCAAGTTTTTACTAGTCTTACCTGTTTATACTTATACCAATTTGAAGCAGGCCTCAAATTTTTCTTCTGATTATCTACGTGCAGCTATGTTTAATGTGAGTAATCAATATTTGGTTTTCTTTTTTTATCACATTGGTTTATTAGTGTAATGCTATCACGCTGTTTTAGTTTCCATATTATGAATTTCTTTTTGTTTCTCAAGAGAAATGAAAAAAGCGGTTAACAAGCTATTTTCTGCACGATGATCATGTTGAAAAGTAGACATAATGCTGTGTGTCTTATATTATTGTTGAGTTCCCAAAACATTCCGTCTTTGTGTGAAAATTTCATTTGGTTTCAATTAAGATTTGATGAATGGTCATTATTAGCTCATACATTTTGGATTGTTTTCTTCAGAATCCTGAAATTCGTCCCTTGGCGGAACAAGATACTGAAAGTCTCCAACGACTGCTCCCTGAGATACCATTTTGGGTGAAAAATCCAGATTATGATCGCGTATGCTTGAGCTTTTTATTTCATTGATTCAGAATTTATCTTGATGGAATATTGGATTAACTCGCATCCCTCAATTTGATATCAATTAAAAACATAGTTCCAATGGATATCCTTTTTCAGGTGGATTGGCTAAACAAATTTATTGAAACCATGTGGCCGTATTTGGATAAGGTATGCTCTAATTGTCAGCTCTATTATAATTCTCATTTTCTTGGATTGAGTATAAATGCTCCTCTATCGGCAGGCAATTTGTAAGACTGCGAAGAAAATAGCAGAGCCCATTATAGCTGAGCAAATTCCGAAGTACAAAATTGAGTCAGTTGAATTTCAAGCACTTACTCTGGGTTCCCTGCCACCTACTTTTCAAGGTTGATCCACTTGTTTCGGAATTGGAACTTGTTGAGCACCTGATGTTGAGATTGCTTGAGCGTGCTGCTCTTTTACCACTTTCTGTCACTCATATACTAGGTTATATTTTCATTTAGTTGCTGCAATCTGTCTGACGCTTGTAAAAGTCTTCGTCACTTGAATCCTGAGATTGCATGAAATTTTGGATTTTGTTGTAGAAGGTAATTCTGGCTTGTTGATGTCTTACATCTTCAAGAGCCTGGAATAATCAGAAGGATCACCACACACACACACACTCACATATATAGTATCCAAGAGCCTTGATGATTCTCCTTTTAGATTTTTTATGTGCTGCCTGAAAGCATAATGCATATATCTTTTGTTCTTTCTATTTGCTGTCGAAACTGTTTCAGATTTTCCTTCTCAAAATAATCTAATCCTGGAAAGGACACAATCTGAGAGACTGTATCTTTCAAGTTTGACCATTTTACATTGCGGCTCTCCTTATTAAGCACATAATAAGTCTGTCTGTTATATACTGCCAGGAATGAAAGTCTACACCACTGAGGAGAAAGAGTTGATCATGGAACCAGCTCTGAAGTGGGCAGCCAACCCGAACATCACTGTTGCAGTGAAGGCATTTGGGTTGAAAGCCACTGTTCAGGTATTGGCCTCACCGAACTACTAACCAAATGGTAGATACTGATAGCCAGTTTGAGTACTTAATAGTATGAAGAAATAGATTTATGAAATGAACTTGGATATTAAGTGAAACAAACTTATATGCAGAACATTAATTCTTCCTCTTTGGGCAATCTCTGTCTAATCTCCCAGCTATGTTTTTCAGTCAGTGCCTAACATATAGCTCTATATGCGACTCGCATTACTGTTATCTGATAGATTTTAGCGCTGATTATCTTCCCTTTTTCCGTTTTGGAGTGCATCAGGTGGTTGACTTGCAAGTATTTGCTTCTCCACGTATCACATTGAAGCCACTGGTTCCTACCTTCCCTTGTTTTGCAAGTATATTAGTTTCTCTCTTGGAGAAGGTGAGTAATAACGCATCTAGTTCTGATTGATTAAATCTTGAAATTTATTTAAAAGACAAGTGTGATATTTTGTTTACCAGCACTCTGAAATCTGCACCTGTTGTTCTGGTTTATATATGCACCTTTCCAGAGTTTGATCGTATACAACTTGACACATTTAAATTTAAACATAATCAGCAGATGAAACTCAATTATCCAATCTGCATAAGAATCTACATATGTATAGTATCTCTTCAGAATGCTTTGGGTTGTCTAATGCGTAAAATTCATTGTTCTGCAAGTCTAAAGCATTGAGCTCTCTTTCCTCTCTTGATTTTGCAGCCTCATGTTGACTTTGGGTTAAAGCTTCTAGGGGCTGATGCCATGTCCATTCCCGGCCTCTACAGATTTGTTCAAGTATAATTCTTTCTTTGCCTGTCTTTCTTCTCATTGTGATCATCGAGTATGCTTATTCCGGTTATGGTTGCAATTTATACTTATGATTTACTGTAGTCCTTGGTTATGATTTATACTTAATGCATCAGCATATCTTTCAACTAGTCCTTGGTTACACTTCTCCATATTTGAAGACCTCTCTCTCTCTCGCATGCACAAAGACATACACACGAAAAGAGAGAGAAACACACGCATATTATATGAGTATTTTTCTTTATTTTTGTGCGACTTCTCTGTGGCACTTAACACATGAACCTTCATTTTTCAATTTTAACTATAATATCTATGCAATGTGTAGCTTTCTCCTCCTCTTTTCATTCAAATTTGTTTGGGCTCTCTATCTTTCGTGAATCCAGGAGCTTATTAAAGATCAGGTTGCTAATATGTATTTATGGCCTAAAGCACTTGAGGTACAAATAATGGATCCTGCAAAGTAAGTTCGCACGTGTATTTTATTCCCCTCCTTTCACTTCAGAAGATATCCATCAATAGCTCATCTTTTCCCTCGACTTAACTAATTTCTAGTTGCAAATTGACAGAGCAATGAAGAAACCTGTTGGAATTCTGAATGTCAAGGTTGTGAGGGCGATAAAGCTTAAAAAGAAAGATCTTTTGGGAGCTTCAGACCCCTATGTGAAACTAAAGCTTACTGAGGACAAGCTTCCATCGAAGAAGACAACCGTAAAACATAAAAACTTAAATCCTGAATGGAATGAGGAGTTTAATTTTGTTGTAAAGGATCCAGAAAATCAAGCTCTGGAAGTTGTTGTCTATGACTGGGAACCGGTACTTTCTTTGAATATTGACTGTCGCGCGTGAGCTATTACGTGTATTTTTTACATTTCCATTTCGTCATGGAAAGTTGGAAAAAATATGCTGTTGCTTCATATATCTACAGTCATTAAAGCAAATTGATAGCATTGTAGCTGCCTTCGGCCTTTTGGCCTTCCATGTTCACATGTCTTTGCTTATATGGTGATTACCCAAGCTGGCTCCATTTTTTACTTAGGTTGGTTCGCATGACAAGATGGGCTTGAATATTGTTCCACTGAAAGAGCTCACTCCTGACGAGGCGAAAGTTGTGACTCTTGATCTTCTGAAAAACCTGGCCCCGGAGGATGTTCAAAACAAAAAGTCACGTGGGCAGATTGTTTTGGAACTGATGTACAAACCTTTCAAGGATAACGAGGTACCAAGCAATGTGGATGAAGATTCGGACATGGTTCAAAAGGCTCCTGAAGGAACGCCCGATGGTGGTGGACTGCTTGTTGTGATTATACATGAAGCTCAAGATCTTGAAGGGAAGAACCACACTAATCCTTCAGTGCGTATGCTTTTCAGAGGGGAGGAGAGAAGAACTAAGGTATTTTGTAGCTTGTATTAACTTTCTTGTGTGGACTTGATGTTGCACGACTCGAGGCAGAAACTACACTCTATGCAGAACAAATTGAAGTTCCATGACTTTCACATACGAAATGTTACCGAGCTATAGAAAGTTTATTAAGAAATTGAAAGCAACTCGCTTTAACCTCTGCAACAACTGCTGGTTGCAATGAGTAGCAGTTTCGCTCGGGCAGAGTCATTTTGTCCCCTATTCTTTAAAATTGGCGTAAATCAGATTAACCAACAATTCTTGAGAATGTTACATTTTGTAATCTGTTGCTTACATCTAGACAGTAGAACGATCTCCATGGTGGTTACATGCCTGATAGACATCATTTTTGTTGATTTCTTGTTATATCTATTTTCTGTTCGTGTATTTTTACACGATTCTTGTTCCTACAAACTTATCAATGTTACATTTTCTTTGGCAGACTGTGAAGAAAAACAGAGATCCAAGATGGGACGAGGAGTTTCAGTTCATGCTCGAAGAGCCACCAACTAATGACAGGATTCATGTAGAAGTCACTAGTACTTCATCAAGAATGGGGCTACTGCATCCCAAGGTACATATGCCTTAGTCTAACATTGTATCAATCAATTTCTTGAATTTAGTTTTTTTGTGAGTGGTTCTAATATGCAGATAAGGCTCATTTCACAAAGATTTTAGAAAAACTTTCTCGTTCTGAACTTAAAATCACATTAAATCCACACTCTTGACTGCTGGTGTAAAAACTGCAAATATAGATTGTTTCCACCTTCTGCATTGAAAGTAGTCTTGGTTTTTGTACTCAATAATGCAGATGGCTCAAGTAAAACATGCTTTTTGTTTTCGCGTTCAGGAAACTCTGCAAATATGGATTGTTTCCACCTTCTGCATTGAAGTAGTCTTGTTTTTTGTACTCAATAATGCAGATGGCTAGAGTAAAACGTGCTTTTTGTTTTCGCGTTCAGGAAACTCTGCAAATATAGATTGTTTCCACCTTCTGCATTGAAGTAGTCTTAGTTTTTGTACTCAATAATGCAGATGGCTCAACTAAAACGCGCTTTTCTTTTTCACGTGCAGGAAACTCTGGGCTATGTGGATATATACCTTTCCGATGTTGTTAACAACAAGCGGATCAATGAGAGGTATCACCTAATCGACTCAAAAAATGGTCGGCTCCAGATTGAGCTGCAGTGGAGAACTTCATCTTAAGAGAGTTCAAACTTCAAGCTACAATGGTTGTTTCTAAACACTGTCAAAACTTTGGATCATCTTCTGTAAAAATAGCATGGCTATTAATTAACATTGTCAAACTTTGTTTTTTTATTTATATTGTTAGGATTTAGTTGTTCTGTTATTATATACACTAAGATAAATTTCCTTTCATTGACTACATGCAAATAGTACTAAGCTTCTATTGATCATCTTATCAAACTACTGGGAAGGGGCATGCATATATTAGATCGGAAAAATTGCACAAATGGTCTTTATTGTTTATCCGAAATTTTAAATTCGTTTCTATTGTTCAAAATTAGTTAATTTAGTTCCGAATGTTTTCAAAAAACTTTCAAATTCGTCAATATTATTCAAAATTAGTTAATTTAGTCCTTATTTAAAAATAAAATAAAAATTAGTCCTTATTATTTTTCAAAAATTTTTAATTTAGTCATTGCACGAGACCATTGTTTAGAGACTAAATTAATTTTTTTGAATAATAATAAAGACTAAATTGACTAATTTTGAATAATAGAGATGAACTTAAATTTTTTAAGAAACAATAGAGACTAAATTAACTATTAGATCATTTCCACAATTTTCCCTATTAGATCACTGAAAAAATATTTGATAATTGTTCTGTAAAAGTCATGTTATCACGTGTTATTTTTGTGGGACTAATTTAAAAACCTGAATAAAATCAAAATCCAACTAAAATATTCAATTCGATGTAAAAAATTAATAATAATCTAATAAAGAACCAACTTAAATATTCAATTTGATAAAAAAAAAAATAATAATAGAAGATACTACTATAATCTTTTTGTTATATCGTGGACTCATAATTTTTGTCTTTTGAAACATGGAAGAATATTTTAAAAATTAAAGTAAACACAAATACTAGTACGAAATTTTATTGTCTAGACAAAAAAAACGGATTTGTTTAAGTTATTAAATATTACTGGAAATCTTAGCAAAGTGAAAAGAATAATTTACAATTTTTTTTTTACATATTTTGTTAAATTTACAAGTTAGACCTATATTCTATAAGAATGTAATAAAAAATATCTCGCTATTATCGACGTAGAAAAGCATAGTAACTCCATGAAATATATCTCCTACCTTGACTCCATGAAATATAAATATATTCTTATATGGCTGACGTGTAATTTTAATGAATAACGTGCATCTTTAATAAAATACGATTTATCCAAAATTGAAATTTATACAAAGCCTCTTTCCCTCGCTTCGTCTATTTTGAAACTTCAAAATCAAAGCGGAGGAAGATCAAAACAGCACCGGAAATGGAGACCAAAAGCCCTCCGCCGTGTCCCTCCACGGTGACGGTTAGGCGGAACCCTCACCGGAGAGCTAGAAGAGCCACTCCATCCTCAAACCTCCCTCTTTCCCCAAACAATGCGCAAATCCCCTCTTTCCCCATTGACGATATTCTCTCAATCGAAATCGCTGAAAACCCTAACCCCCAACCACCACCACCACCACCAGCGCCGTCATCATCGGAAAATCTCAAAGTCTTTCTTCGAATCCGACCACTGAATATCCAATCAAATACGAAAAATCGAGCTGAAATTACGGAAACAAAAAATGCTTGGCCGAAGAACCCTAGGGCTAAGAATGTCAAACTCGGAAAGCCAAAGGCTAAGGAGAAAAGTAGTAGTAGAGAAGCGTGTATAACGGTGAATGATTCGCATTCTATTACGCTTTCACCACCTCAGATTTTGCAAGATACTAAACGGATTAAGTCCGAGGTTTATGAGGGTTTTGAGCATGTTTTTTCCTCTGAATCGTCTCAGGTTATTATTATTATCTTTTTTTTTAATTTACTGTTTAGAGCTTAAATTATGATAATGGTAAAGGAAAACAAAATATCCCGTGTTTTGTGTAAGTTGCATGTTAAAATGGCTATCTTAATAATTTGTATCTTCTATAGAAATGTATCCCAGATATGAGCTACATTGTAATAAATTATGAATGAGAGACGAGCTGCATTGTTATAAATTATGAGCGAGATAGTAATGTAAAATTTACTTAGGCCTCCCTTTGAATAATAAAAAAAATATTAGCGAAATAGATTATTGTGTAAATCCTGTATTTATGTTTTATGCGGCAGTTGTCACTATTTTGAGTTTATGCAATAACTTGGGTTAATATTTTGAGCCTCGTTGATCTTGTTCCCAACATAGTTATTTCAATTCTACATTATGGGTCTTGCCTGCGGGTCGGAATTTTGGACCTGAGTATGGCAATTACATATTTACATTACCGTATAGTCTAAGATATAACTTTGGCAAAACATGGTATTTTTTTGCACTTCATCCTTACGATAATATGTGATGATTTTGATGCTTTATTCTCTTTTTAAATTGTTAAAGTTGTCTCCTTTTTATGGTAGAATGAAGTATATGATAAAACAGTGAAGCCATTGGTTGAGGATTTTCTAAGGGGAAAGAGTGGAATGCTGGCTGCTCTGGGGCCAAGTGGTTCAGGGAAGACACATACAGTTTTCGGGTCTGTAAGGGAGCCTGGTATGGTCCCTCTTGCTCTTCGTCGAATATTTTCTAGTGATGAAGGCAAAGGGACTAAGTCGTCAAGGTAATTTGTTTCATCTTCTTTTCATGTGGTTGAGTGTGTCTTGTGTTACAGTTTTGATATGAAACATGATTAATCAGTTTCCCTGTTTTGAGAGTGTTAAACATGAGTAACTGGTTAACATGATTGTATCATGAATATAATGCAGGATATTCTATCTGTCAATGTTTGAGATCTCTTCAGAGAAAGGAAAGGCTGAAAAGATACATGATCTGTTGCAAGAAGGGGGTGATCTTAGCATGCAACAATCGGCTATAAAAGGGCTACAAGAGGTTTCAAATTTGATGACTTCTATAAAATGTTCCTAACAATCGTGTGTTAGTATCTTGTTGTCATTGTCAATGAGTAAAAGAGATATGAAAAAATTGTATGTCTATTTTGTGCTTGGCAAACAGGTTTTGGTTCATGATTCTCAACATGCTGAAGTTCTGATTGAAAGTGGAATGTTAAAACGAGCAACGGCAATGACAAATTCGAATAGTCAGTCTAGGTGTGTGGCCCATAATGAATTACTTGGTTTTGTTACTTTTACAATTGTTTGGTAACATGTGTGATCATAGATGGACATAGAGAGAAGTGCTTTGGAGAATTCTTACTTATGAAATAATACTGCAGAAGAAGGAATACTACCAAATTCTTAGGCTGCTTCTCATGATGCATTTCTCTTAAGTGATTGAGCTCTTTCCACAATCTTGTCTGTATCATATTTCTCTCTGGAATTAATCGTTCAGGAGCTTTCAAATGAACTAGGCATTATCTTGAGCACTATAGAAGGTATTGAAGTGTGGTTTATGGTTTCATAACTCTTTCCTAGTAGGCCAGGGAATTGTTGCTGCTTTTGTTTGCTTTTTACGCGATATACAAGTTAATGTAGATCTTTCTCCTCGATGAATTGCACATTGGAATATCCTACATTGCAACCCCCACTAGAATAGTTTGGAGTATCATTTTGAGAAATAGGATGGTTTGGAGTATTATGGACAAGCATAATTTTTGCCCTTTTAAAATTTGAAAGGAGAATTCTGATAGATTATTATTACACTGTCTTACCAATTATTTTTGGATATAGTGATCATAGGCGTGCATCATTCTGATAATTGATCGGCTAATATTTAAGAATGTCTTAACACATAATAACGTCTCTGATGGTTTTGTTAGTTTTTGACTTTTACTTGTATTTTGCATCCATGTTTTCTCCTGTTGTCACAGTCGTTCACAATGCATTATCAATATGCGTTGTGAATACAAGGTTGTTGGAGAAGTCAATGACCAAGCAAGCAGTAGCATCTTGACAATAGTTGACCTTGCTGGAGCTGAGAGAGAGAGAAAGACCAGAAATCAGGTATTCTGCGTTTCATTTTTAATATATCTGATGTGTTTCCAAAGGAGAACCACATGGTAATATATGCAAGAATCTGTGCCATGAGTTTTGTTGGGATTTGGGCAACTATATTTGTGTTGGATTATGCCATTTGTCAACTATACAAAAGTATTGTTTGTTTGATTACTTATGATGACTATCTAATATATATTTGTTGTCCATGGCGTTTCAACAGGGTACCAGATTACTTGAAAGTAACTTCATTAATAACACATCTATGGTTTTTGGTCTCTGCTTGAGGGTAAGTACTATGATAGTGGTTCAACAATTCCTTTTTCTTTCTCTCTCTCTCTCTCTCTTTTTTTTTTCTCCAGTTGATAAAGAACACTCATTTTATGTTGTTTCATAGAGTTCTCTTTCTCTATTACCCACACAAAAATGCTTGCATAAGCAAACTCATGCATTTAAATCCTTTTTCTTCTTGTATGCATGATTTTGTGATTCACCCTTGAATTAAGTTGGTGTGTAAAGTCTCCTTATTTTGTCCTTCTATTTTCAGTCATTGCTGGAGCATCAGAAGAACCCTAGAAAGCCATTGCAGAAACACTTCCAAAGCTCCATGGTAGTCTTTTTCTTTTTATTGATTTTCAAAACAACTGTACTATTTCCAAAGTTAACTATTATACTTCTATGGTCCAAAAATTTGTCTTAATTCCTTTATACTTTGTATAGGATAGGTAATTTATCCTTCTTACTTTCTTCTTTTGAACAGTTGACTAAATACTTAAGAGATTACTTGGAAGGCAAGAAGCGCATGACATTGGTAAGCTGTGTTTACAATACTAAATTTAGGATGCCTACATTCAAATTCATGTGGTTCGGATAAAATTTGTGGCAGATTCAGTGCTTTTATCCTTTTGATATTTTATTCTTTTATCCTAGACCTTCTTGACATTGTCGACTAAATGTTGAGTCTTATATGTATTCAGGTTTTAACTGTGAGACCTGGGGAAGAAGACTACCATGATACATCATTTTTGTTAAGACAGGCGTCCCCATATATGCAGATCAAGTATGAACAGGCTGACAAACTGTTAATTTTGGAGTTTTAGTGCCTTTTCAAAATTTCTTGGTAAAATTGCTTGTGTATGCAGGTTTAACAGCATCGAAGGACCTGCCAATTTGAACTGTACTAAGAGGCCTTTGCAAACATTGCATAGACCAGAGCAGCTTAAAAGAAGGAAATGTACTAGTCTTGAAGCTTGTGAGGTACTTTATCTTTGCTTAAATACATTAGCATTATTTTCTTGCTCAACATCAGTGTCAATTTAGTTTTTGCATATTGTATGTAAGGCTACCACCTGTTTGGTGCTGATAGAGTGAAACTTGTCCCACCCTTTTGACACTAACTGCAGAAGTTATGGAAAGTCAATGTGGTCTGATGTTAAAACATAGGTAGCAGTGATGGCTTTTTTCTTCCTTCCCCATTTTCAAGTTGTACAGGTGACTGGATCCTGTGGGTGTATAGTAGCATGGTTTTGAAAATACGGGGAATGATACTGACTATTCCTTTTCTTCATAGGAGCTGCACTTTTGATAAATTATACCTTCCATAAGTACAATCCTTCATGTGTATATCTTTTGTTGCTATGTCAATTACAATCTTTCCTTTTTCAGATCAACAGTGAAAAGATTGTTGGAGATCCCCAACTAAAGCAAGAAGGTTGTATATTACACCACCCCCTTCTTTTGGGTTGTAATTATCCTTTCTTTATTCATCTTGTAGCACTATGATTTTGTTCAATGATCTTTATGATTTATTTATTCATTTATTGTAATAAACCAAAGCTAGTAGATTTTGTAATCTGCTCTGTTTGTACAGATGTTATCGATGGAAGTGTTAAGGACGGGGACGTAATTGAGATTTTGATTCAATCTGAAGAATGTCGTAGTCTAAAAGAAAAATCTCCAGAGTCTCTTGACAGACCTCTCAATGGATATGGAGGAAGAGGGAGAGAGCAAAAGATCATGCTAGGGTTGTCTAAAGCTATATGGAAAGTCTTGAAAGAATATAATGAAAAGCTTAAGGTAACGCTGATATATACATAGTTAGATAGATACATAAATATATCCCAACATACATGCACACATATTTATCATTTCTTTTCCTGGAACTATCACAATCTTATTACGTGTTATGTTGTCATTAATGTTTTGTTCACAGGCTTTAGTATTTTTAAATGATTGCTTTGAAATTTTTTCTTCTCAACAGGTTGCTCAAAATGAAATTTGCGGTCTCAAATATGATCTAGCAATTGAAAGGAGAAGATGTTCAGATCTGGAAAATGCACTGGAAAATATGAAGTCAGTATGTTCTTGCAGGATAGATCCTTTGGAATTCAAAGTCAAAATTCTCTCAGACATGAAGGGATACCAATCTGTAAAGTTGCAAGAGGTACCTAAATTAGCTATCTTTCCCAAGAACAAGTTACTATTTATTGAATTACATTTGTCCAAAGTACACTTGCTGTTTATTGCATAATCTTCTGTTTACTTGTCTGTTTTAATTTGTTCATTGTCCTTTGCATTTGAATGAATTTTGCATCTTTGGCTTTTCATGTCCATGCTTAGTATAACTCATTTATATTGTCCCCTATAACCTATGTGAGAGATCCTGAACAGTATCTGGCTTGACTATAGTCTATAGATCAGCATCTTAATTGTTTCTCTGGCGCAGTTAATCAGTAGCCATCTGATTTCTTTCCTAGAAGAGATTCTAATTGAATTTGACGCTTAACTATTAGTACAGAAAAAACATGCCAAATTTTTTTGAAACTGTGTCACCTTTCATGTACTTCATAATCATCAACACAAAAAATTTATGTTTATTATAATGAAATTTTGCAGTCTTTCTTGTTTCAGAGAATTTCTATGCATTTATCCTTTTTCCTTATAGGGAAGTGATATGTTTTTACAGTTCACAATTGATTTTGGAACTGTAATATAGGCAAGCTCGGAAGCTGCTGCTTCTTCTGTCCAAGGATCTGAGCATACGGAAAATGGGCATAGGGCTGATCCCACTGTAAGATTGGACTATGCTTTTTTTTCTTTTTCCTCTTTCTTAATTGCCATTCTTTTTCTCTGGGAGCAGCTGCCACTTACAAGTTTAAAATACTGTCATTAACGGCCAGGAAAGAAGTGCGGACGTGGTTATTGCTTCAGATGCTGAAATTGAGATCTCTGAGGGGTGCCGTCATCAGGTAGTTCATGAGATCTGAGCTTCGTGTCGCTGGTAGTTTACACAATTATTTCTTTGTTGTTGCATATAACAAACTCAGAACTTTAATTGTCTGTCTAGAATGTCAATCAGCAATTCGGAAACTTATCACAAAATATCAGTGATGCTGAAGATATGGGAGAAGAAGGTATTCACTCCAAAAGTGAAGCAAGCGGGACTTCTACTCATTCATGCCTTTCTCCTTCTTGGAGAGGTGAGAGAGCTGCTGAAAGTAGTAGTAGTGAAAATGCTGAGGATTTGAAAGATAAAGGAGAAGAGGACATTTATGTTGGCAATGAAGAAACTGGTGGTTCGTCTGTCTCGGGCCCTTTTACCCATCAGAGATGTGAAGACTCTGGCTACTCCGAGGATTTGATAAATCTAACAGCTGTGAGCAGAGATTATACACATTATGAAGACAAAATGACAAGTGGGGATGTAACAAATCAAACAGAGTTGGAAAGAGAGTGTAACCATTTGGGTAGCAAATTGGCAGGTTTGACTGTTAAATCATACTAGAGTGCATATAGAGTTGCTTAAATGCTTTCAAATTTACAACTGTAACAGTTGAATGAGAACAAAACTTTTTTCTACTTATCTCATGAACTATATTACTTTGGAGTAGGCAATCAGTTGCATCAGTTGAATATCCAACTGGCTCTTGACAGCGATCTATATTCCTGAAGCGATTTAATTGAAAATTTTCGGGCATACAGATTTTCCTTATAATCACCTATTATTTTTCAATTATTGGATCCAAAATTTCTACTAAATTCATTCTGATGTGGTCCTTACTTATTGTTTCTTATCCTGGCATTCCAGATATCGCTGTCAGCTCTTCTGACACACCAAACATAGTTAGAGAGAATTGTGCTCTCTCAGCTGGAGAGCAGGAATTTTCTTCTTCAGCACTTCCAGAGTCCATAGTTAGCTCTTCTCCATCACCTTATATAAATAGAGACGACAAACCTTTTCTGGCTGAGGACAAACTGGAAGTTGAAGCAGGCGAGGTTAGCGTGATACTTTATTTTTGAAGCTTTAAACGATTAAATTAGTGAATTTTATGCATTTTTGCTTGAATATCTCTTCCAATATTTGTAGGATGCAACTATGCCACCTCAATCTAGAAGAAATTATTTTTTTGACCTTGATGTGTGTAACAGCCATTACATTGCCTTAGCTCTTACCAGTATGTGCATGGGAGATATTTTCGAGATTTTTCTTCCACTGTATTCATCAAGAAAAAGGTGTTTGATAGTGTTGATCTTTACTTCTGCCTCTTAAAATGTCAACTCTACTTTTATGATTAAAAGTTACTCTAAGAATTCTTGGTTGATTAACCTTTTACCCAATCATTAAGTGTTCATAATCATGTATTATGAGTATGCAAAAAATAAAGATTTTTATGAGTATAAATTCTATCATATATGGGAAGCTGCAGCTTGACATATTATGTAGGTAATATATAAGAAGTGGCAGATGTTCCAAACCTGCTATAGTTTACCGATTATATTTAAACTTTAAACTAATTTCATTGACCCTTCTTGTATTATAAATTTTTTTGGCCTGGTTGATATTTCAGTTGACCATGTTATGTTCTTTGAAATTATGGAATGCCATTGTTTACGGTTCTTCATATGTTGAAGTTCTTTCAATTTAGAATTTGAAACCTCATTCTGAACAATTTTCTTTCTTTTTTTATAAGAGTTCATCGTGCTGTATTCGTTATAATCTTATATATGCCGTTGCAAGTTGTTCACTTCGTGTCACGTAATGTTCAACCAAAGTTGGCTCTATTTGGTTCAACACCATTTCAAATGAAAATGACATGTTGGCTCGGTTAGTTGTGGAAACGTTACTATGATAGAGGTTGTGGTATATGTTGCAACATGATAAACATGCTCAAGCTGTATGACCCTCTACTCACCAAGACAAAAATACTAAAGGTGTTATCTGGAAGCTTGTCGCAACTTAATGGCCATTGGCATATGTGCATGTATGGGCAGAGAAGACTTTTCCATGAATAGTTGTTGAGTTTGCACATTGTAGAAGCATTCCTAAATCCTCTGAAGTTAGGTTGTAGAAGTGAACCTAAGTTCAATGTTTTTCATCTGTATCTTTAACAATTGAAGGCTTTGGAAATGCATGAATAGTTACATTTGTTTCTTGTCATTGCAGGATAATTTGGTTCCATTAGTGACAGTAATGCCTACGAAAGATTCAGCATGTGTTCGAGAATGTGATGACAGCAACACTGTAGTTGCACACAGAGTTCCTCCTAACAAAGAATCTGAGGACATGGTAAAACAGAAAAGGTCCGTTGGGTTAGAGAGCCCCATAATGTGTCGCTCTATCCCTTTCCCCTAATGATGTCGCTAGTCAGATTTTTCCTTCTAAATGTGCTTAATTTCACGTTTATTTTTCCTTTCTATTCAGGAGACTTCTACCAGCTTCATCCCTCTTATTAAAGGATCTCAATTCTTTGGTCATTGCAGATGAAATTGATAAACCAAAGGTGAATTTCAAGATATCAAACTTTTACGACATCTCTTATTAACTTATTGAAGTTGTAGCAGCGTACTTGTTCTTATATCTACGCAAATTGTCCTATTGCTTTGATACTGTCTTAAATTGAAATTCTTTATCTTCACCGGGTTCAAGTGGAGTTTGTTCTTTGTATGTTTATCCATAAAATCACACGCCTTGTGAAAAGATGAATATCCTATCCTGCATCACAAGGCAACTTAGTCGAGGAAATCAAAGCATTGCAACTTTTAGTTTCATGCAATTGCAAACTTGTCTCGTTGAAAATGCTTGTATACCCTTTCTATATAGTTTTCTTCTAAACTTTGTGTTCTTAGAATGCTATTTCGATCTACTCTTCCCAATGCTTCTACAGTTTCTCAAGAATGGTGGTTGCTTTCGACTTCTTTCAAGTTGATGTTCATTAACGGCTAACATAACCGAAATCTAGACATTATCCTGAATGCATTGTCATTTTGAATTTGATTTTACTCGATTTATCTATGTTGTGAAAGTAACTATTCACTTGTTCACAGGGAGCTAGAGAAAAGAAAGTGGCTCCAGATGGAAGGAGTAAGACTCAAAGCAACACATCTCTTCTACATTTGCTTAAGAGAAACATTATGCAATAAGGTATTGTAGCCTCAGATTTTGTTATCCAGAAGTTTTTGTACAGGTAGGATTTGTATAAACCCCGTGGTGCAACAGTATAGTACACCTCAATACATGTACTAATTTAGTCAAAAAGGAGGCTCGAATTCTGGACCTTTGGTTACGAGGCAATACTTTTATTGTTTTGTTCCCACCTTGGGGACGGAAAGTATTATTATCTTGTAGATTTGAATTGGTTTGTTCTTCAGAGAATTGGGGATACAAGATGATACTTGTGCTGCAAGTCCTTCTATGTTAAGTGGGGAGTCACTTGGATTTCTTGTTGCATCTGTTCTTTCTGCTTGAAAGTTTTAGTTATTACGAGTATCGTTGAAAGTGATTTTTTCATCAATGTTTTAGATCATTTTATTATAATTGTATCATCAATTTCCTACCATTGATCTTCCTCACACAAATATTATGGGGGGATCCGAATCATTATACAGCTTGGAGGTTATTAGTCATAAAATCATGTTGGATGTATATATATTCCTTTGGGAAATTCTTTTTATTTTTCTGCATTAGATTTACCATCATACTATTACATAAATAATGGCACAAAGTTTGCCAAAAAAATATTTAAAAAAATCATGAAATGTCAATACCAGAGGTTTTGTTATAACAAATAACAGTGGTATGTTATTTGTAATATGGAGTTTTAGAAATTAACAAAATGTAATATGGAGTTTTAGAAATTAAAAGTGGAGTGTTGATGGTGTTACTCATGTGTTTTGCGGATTAGTAGTTATAATATTCTAATATTATTCGGGAGATCTAATAATAGTAAAATTGATAATTGGGGTTATGGTAAAATAATTTGAGTAGCATGTTATTTTTTGAGAAGCAAGTAGCACGTTATTATTTATCCAATTTTTATGTAGAAGAATTAGATATAATTTATTTAAGGGAAGTTAATACACGTAACGTGACTGTGTAATAAAAGTGAGTTTTACGCATTAGTAGAAGATACTTTACACTCGCACTTTGACATCCGTCAAATCATGTACAATATGTTTTCCTTATTTAATGAGGTAGAGAAAGTTCTCCTAAATAGGTTTATGACATCTGTAAATAAACCTTCAACCATTGTAGAACCTCTGACCTAATTAAGTTTGACTACTGAACAAAAATGACTCAAATTTTGCTGCTAAAGAAGATGAAGATGGAGACTTTAGAAAGTTGTGGGGGCAACCTCTTTTGATTAACTTTGTTTCTTCATTCATTGTATTCAACTTGTTCGAATCAAACCAGTTTGGTCACACCAACTAACGACACATCAAATCAACATTACCCAATTAAAATAAGGATGATAACATTTGAACCTCGAGTGGTTAATTTGATGTGAATTCAAATGAAAGATGAGTCATTTATCATAACGATAGGTATCAATTGAAATGATGTATATAGCATGGTCTCAATTAGGTACTTGCTATCTATTTTTATTGTTCAAATTTTTAACAATAGGAGATTTATTTATGTTTCGCATTGACAAAGATATTATATTTTCTTTGAGCAAGTCTTAGTAGAATAGTATTCTTGTGCTTAATTATTTCAAATTGTTCCTCTTTTGAACATGACTGTGCATCTCAAAATTTGAACACATGTATTCATGGTTTGAATTAGTTAGCTAACTATGAATTATAATAATTTTTTGGATCATCCAAACTTGGTAAATCTCCACAACAATTGAGATCGTTCTTGAAGAAAGATAAAAGAGAAAAAACTTTTTCAAGCGAGAAAAATTGTAACATACCACATCGGGGAGAGAGTATATATGTGTAATTTATAAGTGAGTGTTATAAGTATAAATGATAATTTGAGTTAATTATTTTAGACCAGTGAAAAAGAAGATTTAAATAATTATTTTTTATACTTATAACATCAGTCTCGTCTGCAAGTATTGACCTCTCAAATTCTAGACTCGAGACAGTAACATAAATTGACACACTATAGGAGTGACAACACTAAGCTCCTTCCTTTTTCATAGAAGACTTTCTCCACCTTTCGTTTTATCGAAAAGTCATTATAGAAAGGCCCCCAAAAGGCCCCAACTTTTTTTTATCTTGATAGTTTTGTGGAGCCCTTTGCTTTATCTCCTCTAAACTATTTCCACATTTTCTTATACTCCTATTTCCTTTTAGGTGATGGCCTCCCAACAAAATATGAGCTTATGAATTTGGAACAAATTGTATCATTTCACCAAAAAATCAGAGAATCTTAAAAGTGTTTTTTCTTTTTCTTTGATACAATTAAAGGCTGAAATCGTAGTTCAAACTTAAAATCTATCATTACATTGAGTTATTATTATTTAATAATTTCTACTAAATCTAGGGTTAGAAAATGTTAAAAGTTTATTTAGCATACACAGTTATAGAATAACGCTGAAATAAGTTTAGAAAAAGGTTGAAATAAGTTACAAATATATATATAATATATATGTATGTATGTATATCTTTGTGTGTGCAGATGCAAGTAGGAGCAAATTCAATATATATATTTAATAAGGGTTAAAAATATATAGTTTAATAATTATATATAAGTATTTTTTTGTGACGATTAAATTAATTTTTTAAGATTAAAAAACAGTTAAACACTCAATTTTTAATGCATTCGTCATTGTGTACACACTTGTCTTTCCCATTTACTCGATCCAAAAAAATTCTGAGTTGCCCGAAAAGCCTAAACACCGTGCCACGTGTCAGCATCCAGTTGTCAGCTACAACTAACCACCAAACTAAGCATTAAAAAAAAAAAAACCCAAAACTAAAAAAATTAAAAAAAACTAGCAACAGCTCACACAAGCAAAAAAAAAAAAAACAAAACTTCTCTCAAGCCCAAACCCAAAACCAAAGAAGGGCCTTATTTGCAAAAAGAACCAAAAAATTCAACCCCAAAACCCAATTCTCATAAAAATAGAGCACCGAAAACAAAATAACCAAAAACTTTTCTCATTTTTTTTTCTTTTCAGTAAATAATTTTTTTTTTAGCTCTTTGAGTTTGCAAGAGTTGGCAGCTTTTTTCAGTTTTTAGGGTTTTGTTTTCCAAAATTAAGGTATGAAAATTTTAAAATTTTATTATTATTATTGTTGTTGTTATTTAATTACCATAATTATGTAATATTTTGAAATTATCTTTTTGTGTTTGCATTAATTTCCATAATCTGGATTAAATCTTTTACTCTCTATCTCTTTAATATATATGTATATGTATGTATGTATGCATATGTATACATGTTTATGTGTATGTATATATGCACTTTTAGGCTAGCATTTTTACGAAATTGTTCTCTAGGGTTTCAGTTTAAGGTTTAGCCTCTAATTTTGGGAAAAAATGAATTTTTTTATGGTTAAAAAATCTTAATAAAGTTGAATTATTATTATTATTAATTTTAATTTGTAGTTGTAGAGAAAAGACCCAGATGAGTTACATTGTTTTTGTTGATTTTTTTTTGGTTTTTGTTCCTGAATTGGTATTTTAGTTGTTAATTTACTGTTATTCATTTGAATTTTTTATAAATTTGGGTTTTTATTTTTATTTTTTTTTCTGTTCGGGTTTTTCGTACATGAAAACTGATTATGCTTTTTTTCTATTTCAGGGGTGGTATTATTGCCATTTGGTGTTTAATTATTTGAAAGTTTTCAGTTTTTGGTATAATTGTCTCGACGTGATCAATATAGGAGGTAAATTTTTACTATTGCTGAACAATATTGATTGTTAAAACTCTTGATGTTTGTATTTGGTCTGTTTATAATTATATGGAATTGATGAAACTGGTGATTACGAAACTGTTGACTAGTATATGCGAATTTGCATACTTTGAAGCAGTTGCATTATGTGCTGGTAGTTGATTGATATCTATAATTGGTGTTTATGATTGAGGAGTTGTTTTAACTTTTTGGATGAGTTTGGTTAGAGTTTAGGGTATTTTGATATGTGGCTTAGCTGCCGTGATATAAATGTTTATATTTGGTCTGTTTCAAACAGGTGGTTATGAAACTGTCGCGTATATGTTAATGTGCTTTCTTTGAAGCAGTTACGTTCCTTACAGTAGTTGAGTTGATATCTGTAGTTGCTGTTTATGATCAAAGAGTTGGATTAACTTTTTTGATGAGTTTGGTTAGAGTTAACGGTACTGTGATATATAACTTAGCATAATGATGTAGGGGATATGTTGTGAATCAGTGACATGTTCACCAATTTTACGTGTGTTGAGTTTGTTGCAGTTAGTTTTTCGAATATTGTCAATGAAATGATGTATTCTCTCAAAAGAAAGAACCTTAAAGATCTTATATGTATTGGACAACTCATAGAATGCAAACTTGGAATTATGGTTTTATGAGCGTGCACGGAAATGGTGAGCTGGACGAAACCACAAATAATAGTTGCAGGAGACTAGACAAGATATGTACTTACACTCTGGCACACCAACCTGTGTGCCTGACTCAAGGACAATAGACTCTTAACGGCCTAATGTTTAACGACACTAGTCAGTCACTACCGAGTGCCCACCTATGGCCTAACTGTTTCCGTTTCAAGCTAGCCTGTTAGCAGAGTTATATAGAACGGACTCGGGGTTTAGTTAATTTCTTTTTGATAAAAAGGTTTAAGAATCTGGTAGCTTCAAAAAAATGAAACATGAACTTTTTATTTTTGTTGATTTACAAGGAAACTAAAAGTCGTTTCTTATTTATACCATATACTTTCCCTCTTTATTTTTTCCGTCTTTCTTAATAAGTTCAGAACCCTTAATCTGGATCAGTTTAATGATGACTGCTTTGGAAAACTGCACCTTGCCATGGGCCACAGCCAGGCCCTGGAATCCGATCTTTAGAAAAACTGTTTTGGAAGAAAATCTATCTACATTTGGCATACATTATTTCTTCCTTGTAAATGAATTAATAATGTGGCAAATCATTACTTGTATATGATCTTTTGAGGCAAACTGATCATTGATAGGCTTATGTTTCATAAGCATAGCAAACAAATTATGCTACCTAAATTCCAATTTAGTTGACATAGTTTCACTGCTTATGTCTAACAGACTTTTTCTTTACCATTTGTTTTTTGGCAATTATTTCTTACTTTCGGTTTCCAATGTTGTAGTATTTGATCGATTATATAATATCACATGTCTCTCTCCACCTCGAACAAGACTTGTTCCCTAATCAGATTGCAAGTTAAAAAGTTTTGTTGATACTTCCTGTTAAATCATTTGTATAAATTTTGGGAAAATGTCAACTTAAAGTCTTGTGAAGTTAGGATCAAACTTCAACAGGCCTCTAGTTTTGCTAATCACTTTGGTTTGCCGCTTATAAATGTGTATTGATGCTCAGAAAACAATTACGACATCAAAATGTTGTTTGCAATTGTGGCTTTAGACATCTTTCTTTATTCCCCCACGGAAATTTAATACCTTTCATCGGTTTGGTTTCTGCAGGGTACATTGCAAATAACTGCTGAATCTGTCATTTATATTTGCCAAGATGAATTTATATGTCCTAGCATGTCAAGAAGATCTTTCTGAATATTGGAAGTCCTAACTTACCAGGCATTATGACGCTGGAGGACTTCTTCACTTTGGCTGAGATGAATAATGGGCTTACAGCCCCTGCTCGAGTAAAGGAGCTGGTTGCTGTCATGCAGAAGGAAAAAGACAGTGTTGTGAAGAATATTGGTGATGCCGGTAGACAATGGTCAGCAGTTGCAAGTGCAATAGTTGCCACCGAGAACAAAGACTGTCTTGATCTTTTTATCCAGTTAGATGGACTCTGGTATCTCAACAGGTGGCTGAAAGATGCTGAGACATTTGGGGATAAAACAAGGGATAGCTTTCTTGAGGAGTCAATTACTAATTTACTCCAAGCACTCGAAAGGTTGCAAGTAGATGGTGATAAGTCAATTTCTTCTGGAATTTGGATGACAGTCAAAAACCTCCTTCTCCACAATAGTTCTAAGGTACAGGATAAGGCTAAGGCTCTATTAAGTAGCTGGAAGAAAGAGAAAGAAAACAATGCAGCTCCGCAGGGCATTGAAAAAGTTGGGACATTGGCTGATGAAGAGGCAGGAGTTACTGCCGAACATGTGGGAGAGAGTGTTGATTCAGCATCTTCTTTCAGGGATATAAATGCTCGTGGAGGAAGTTTGACTGTAGAGAAACAAGATGAAGCTTCAAAAGATGATTGGGTACTTATAGGTTCTGAGACTCTTGAAACCAAATGGGTTAAAGACGCACAGAACAGATCTTTGGAAGATGCAATTGTGAACAAAGAGAAATCACATAGAACCGACTTATCTTCTTTGTTGAAGCCTGCCAATGAGAACCTTCACGTAAGCTGTCATTCAGAGGATGCCACCTCAACTGAAACTCGCAGTTCTGCAGGTTTGAGACAAGGTACACAGGGAGGGCAGATGTATGCTCCTGAGATAGACTGGGCTGATGACGTAAAGCAGACACAGAAGACTGGAAGTTCTCCTGAGAAGTTTGACAAAGTAGAAGTCTCGAAGTCGACTTTAAGTACTGATGCCACAGATGCTCCAGAGTCTGCAACGGAACCTTGTACAGTGAAAAATAGTGGTTCTGTAGAAAGAGACTTTAACAGTAAAATTTCCTCGTATGATTGTCCGAGGACAGTTTTGTCTGATCCAAAGTGTACGATGGATGATGATTTTTCATTAAGTTATTGCAGAAGCAGTATGGTGTTCAGAACAAAAGAAGATGGGGAATGTAGCAGTGATGTTTTGCAGGAGTCGAATACCAGTGAGCTTAAGTTGGAAAATTCCAAGGGTTCATGCACATTGTCGTCAATGAATGAAAATGATGGGGCTATTGATGAGGAAAATAGCGATCAAGGTGAGGGTGGTTTGTGTGAGGACTACGATTTTTCAAAACCAAGAAAATTAAGCAAAGATCATGTAATTGGCAAGAAGTCCAATCTTGAACTGGACTATGGTCTAGTCGATCCGCTAGAAGTCGCCCGACAAGTTGCTGTAGAGGTGGAAAGAGAAGTTGAGGATTGCAGGGAAAGAAGTTGCAGTTCCTCTGAGAAGGAATTAGGTAGTAAAGTTCAACAGCCAGAAAGCCCACATTCGGTTAGTGGAAAACGGTGTCAAATTGATGAGAGCTCACCTGTGGAGGTCCAAACTGGACCAGATCTGTCTGCCGTCGATTCACCAATCGGGGAAGACCCTGCAACTAATGCAGGAAATCTGGAAGCTGAACCAATAAGTGTCACACGAGATGCAGAATCCTCACAGCTTACTGAGTCCGCTCAAGAAGTAGAAGCCAACACAGAGAAAGGCTCAAGAAATCAGTTTGATCTGAATGAAGAAGTTTGCTCAGAGGACATGGTTCGCCCAAGAGATTGTATGTCTCCCCCTATTTCTGTTGTTTCTGCTTCGAGAGCAGCAGCAGCTCCTGGAATGCCTAATGGTCCTCTGCAGTTTGAGGGGACTCTCGGGTGGAAAGGATCTGCTGTGAGAAGTGCTTTCCGGTCAGCATCACCTCGCCGAGTTCCTGAAAATGATACAGCTCTTTTAGCTGGGGGGAGCAATATTAGTTCAAAGCAGAAACATGGCTTCCTTAATATCGATCTTAATATAGCCGAAAGTGGAGATGAGACAACCACAGATCTACTGATGGGGAAACAAATTCCATTGTCCTCCAGACTTGCTTCTGGGGAATCTGTAGGGGAAGGGAGTCCCAGAAGATCACAAAGGCTCGAGTTGGATCTTAATCAAGTAAGTGATGATGCTCATGCTCCATCAGATTGGCAGCCTGAGATAGAGATTTTTCATCGTCGAAATGGCCATCACAATCAATCTCCTTCTTCATCATCCTCCAAGCAGTCTTCTTTGAGAAACATTGATCTGAATGACCAGCCAACTTTTGCCAATTTTTTATCCAGCAATCACGGTAATAGCAAGTCATCTCAAAATTCAAGTGCTTCTGGAGGTTTAAAATCGGATGGGTCTATAATATCAATCATGGGTATGAGAGTGGAGGTTAAAGGAAAAGATTCTGTTACTCAAATTCTGCCCTTACCAAATGGGAGAAGTGCAGAGCCTGCAACTAATGCTAATTTGGCAAGAACTGGAAGTATTTTTGGGATTGGATCTCCAGTACCATATTCCCATCCTCCTGTCTATGGTTACAATAGCCTTTCACCTGGACATGCTTTGCCTTTCTCCCCCCCAGTTTATGGACCTGGTGGTCCCATTCCTTACATGGTCGATACAAGAGGAACACCTATTGTACCTCAAGTAATGGGCTCTTCTGCAGCTCTTCCGGTTGCTTTCCCACAGCCACAATTTTTGTTTAGCATGGCTGGTGCGCCTGGCTCGAACGGTCTTGGGCCTCTGCGAAACAATTTTGATCTCAACTTGGGCTCCATACTTGATGGAGGTAATAGGGAATCTGGAGGTTTCAGACAGCTCTTTAATCCTGGACAGGCAAGGTCTACGGATGAGCACTTGAATTCCAACCTACAGCCATCTACGAGTTCAAGCAGTGGTGGAAAACGCAAAGAACCGGATAGCGGGTGGGAGCCTTACCCCTTCAAACATCATTCACAGCCATGGAGATAGAGTTAATATACAGGACTCCTCTTACAGATTCAGGTTAAGATCATTCAGCAAGGATAGCAGTTACATTACTAGTTGCCTTAGCGAGCCGATGTTAATTTAGTGGAGGAAAATCAACTTAACAGAATAAACCAAACTAAACTAAAATAAGAATTATTCCACTAGGTGGAGTTGGTTATAGAGATCTGACGTTACCACTTATTCCTGTCGAGAGCCGTCTCTTCTGTTAAGATGGATATATGAATGTAACATGATTGTTGAGATCAATTGCCCAAAGAAGAATAGATTGTTAGGTTTAGTTGTTTCAAAATGTTTTTCATTTTCTTGTAATATTTTTGCATTTTCATAGGATGCCATTGCTACCAAGAGAGAACTCATTACATGTAGCTTGTGATAGTTCATATATATTAATGAAATCTTAGAAGAATGATTTTGATATGAAAATGGAGGATGACATGGTTGCTTTCCCTTTTCATTTGTTGTTCTTATCTTTTTTTTTTGATTTAAAGGAGTTTACAAGTCAATATAACATCACTGAGGATGTTGATGCTAAGAATCGATTTCGAATTCTCTCATATGTAAAGCGAGAATTATACCACTAAACCAAATGTGTAGTTGTGGTTGTTCTTATCTTTATATCCATTATGTGTTAGAGAATCACAAAAAAGTCTTAATGAAAATTAGAACGGTTGCTTTGCATAATAGACAGACATCTTTTCTTGGACATCGTTTACTCTTGGTTATCATTGTCAAGTGTGAAATGGAGCTTCGAGCTTTGTGCGATGATAAGTTAGTCACAGTGTGACTTAGAGATTATGAGTTCGAATTGTGAAAAAAATCTATTATATTACAAAGTGCGTTTGAACTTTCTTTGAATCTTGCATATAGTAATAATTTCGTGTACCAGTAGCATTGATGTGCTTGATTCGACTTTGAATCACCAAAGGGAAGAATTTATCCATACTAGGGCTCTGTTTGTTTGCCGTAAAATAATTTACTTGTGTAAAATATTTTCCGTGGAAAGTGTTTTTCTGGAAAATAAAATATTTTACATGACTCTGTTTGTTTGCCGTAAAATAACTTATTGATGTAAAACATTTTACTGAAAAATAGAATACTGAAAAATATTTTCTGGTGTTTGGATGTACCGTAAGTTCGGTAAAATGTTTTCTTATCCCAAAAGACATGAAAACATTTTACATAATTTTGTATTAGCTGCAATTGTTGACCGGAAAATATTTTACGATTGACCAATTTTTCAGTGTTACCAAACACCGTAAAATTAAGAAAAAGCAGCCGCAATTTTTGACTGAAAAATATTTTACGGTTGACCAATTTTCCAGTGTTACCAAACACCGTAAAATCCAAAAAATGTTTTCCGATAAAATATTTTACAGCAAACAAACGGAGCCTAGACCTAACTAACTACGCATCTTATCTCCTCTATGTTCTTGACAGCTCGTTTTCATTTCAGTAGAGCTCTTTAGCTTAGGCTCAAGCTCAAATTTTAAAATTTAAATAGTGCTTTCTCGCGTATTTAATATTTAAAACTACATTTCCATCTTTAACATTCATAAATATAGAATAGATTATACTTTCTTACCTATTTAATGTAATCTTATGTCTCGTGATGATAGGATTATAGCAAACTAGAACCATTTTAATAAGCAAGATGTTTACTTTTACTTTTTCCCCTAATAATTTTGCATATTCAACTTCTCAAATTGGATCATTTTAATACGAAAAAAAAAATCAAGAGAGAAATAAAGAATACTGAATCCCATGGAATATGCAACATGTCAAAACAAGCAATTAAGTACCAAATCAGATTCCACTCTTCTAAAAATTTAAACAAGTTTTGGGTCACAGATTATATTTCACCATATACTCGGACATCTAACTAGTAGGCCACAAGCCACCCGGCCCCGTGGGATTATTCAGGTAAAGCCTAACCAGCTAACCTACTCCTAAAGGTTAGTGACAATTCGAGAAATAAAAAAGAAAGGGCCTAGTAATCTGAGAAATTAAACATACTCGCGCAAACTATTTTCCATTTACAGTTATCAAAAACCACCAAGGAACCAATATATATACAACATCGGACAGGGGAAAAAAACATAATAGTGCAATAAGATCTTAGCAGTTCTTGATGAAAATGATGTTTCCACGACAAGAAACCAAGTATATAATCTAATCCACAAAGGCAACAGCAAATCTTCAAACAGAAAATGGGAAACAAAATGAATGCAGGAAATGCGAGGTCCATAGC
Organism: Ehretia macrophylla; assembly: GCA_037974665.1. Taxonomy (NCBI): domain Eukaryota; kingdom Viridiplantae; phylum Streptophyta; class Magnoliopsida; order Boraginales; family Ehretiaceae; genus Ehretia; species Ehretia macrophylla. Next base: position 2,028,577 of record CM075774.1, read on the forward strand.
TGCAAGCATCAGTAATAGTCGACAACTGTTTGTATATGTTTAAGCATTCGAAGCCTGGAAAGCACTGCCTTGTACTACATTGCCTGTGCCCGATGTAGTTCAACTAGTAACTCTAAGCCAAGTTGAACCTCGTCCCAATGTTCTTTAGCCTCTAGCCAGTCTAAAAACAACCTCAACGGCTGTGGCAGTGAAAAATACATTAAAAAACAAAAAAGCAACCCCGCAAGCAACCTCAATGTCACCAGATTCAAAGACTTCAATAGTCTACAGGCCCGCCCCCGAGAGTGAAGTTGGAAGAATCTCTTTTGCCCTATTCAAGAAAAGCATTACACTAATTTTCAACAGAATGCTATAAACCATCTATTTAACTCAAACCTTCAGAATTTACACATCTGGAGCACATGAACAACAACCCTCAGTACTCTAAACCATGTTTTGCAATATTATGAGCTTCATAACTGCTCAAATCCTATCAAGATGAGCGACTCAAGGAAGTGTTCCACTAAACCTATTACTATCACTATGCTCATAATTTCAATAAGAAATTGGGAGATGAAAAGGTACAGATCGGACCTACTAAAAGCTTGAAAGGTGAGGACTCTTACGTGGTTAATCACAAACCAGCATTTGATTGTAAAGAACTCGTGTGGAAAATTAACATTCTCTCCCCTCTTGTAATGATTTTTATTTTTTCCTCAAGCATGGATGGAGATCTCCAAACAGAATAGCTAATAGATAGATATTCTTCGAATAGATGTAAACTTGCGTCGAAGCTCTATGGCATTCCCCTAATCCACACAATGAATTTATGATTACTTACTAAAAGAACAGAGCAGTATATTCTATCCACATATCTATACATATATTCAAAGATTAAAACCTCGAAAGTAGGGAAATATATAAGCTGCATCGGGTTGTTGCCAGTTTCCATCATGCAGCAAACAAAAACACAGAAAAATAATTGAAATAAGGAAGGTAAAACCACGAGTAAAAGATGTAGAAGAGAAAAAGCTAATTCTAGGCATTGACATCATATAGTAGAAGTTTGAAAGTTTCAGGACACACAACTAGACTACACTGCAACCATAATTCACAATTTGTTTCCTGCTTAATCTACATTACTGGGATAGCTGCAAGAATGAAATTTAACCCTACGTCTTAGCAGCTGCCAATTACGTTCAAGTTCTAAACATAGCATAGAAATCAGCAGGAATCTCGAGACTTAAACTCAACTGTGCGATTGAGGATCACTTAAGCCAAAACCACCTCGATTTCTAAGTTAAAATCAAATTTCCATTACTCCACTTACACTGTTAATACTATAATAGTGCACCCGCTATGCGAGAGTCCAGGGAAGGGTAGGTAGCATGAAACCTTAAATTGCATTTTTGACAAGAAACTGTTTCAATGACTCGGAACCATGAGCTCCAAGCCCCACAAACTCAGAGAGCATAAAACATTCAAGTGCATCAAGAAGCAAATAGGTCATCAAAAATGATAAGTGCTTTATTTACAAAAATCAAAAAAAATCAAAAGAAAAGAAACCAAATTACAAATTTATCCAGCTAATCCACAAACAGTTCACAACATAAAACTAAATTCTATGAAATGGAGAAAAAGATAAAAGAGGCAGTCTGGTGTACGAAGCCCCAGTGCAGGGTACGGGGAAAAAGATTAATTCAGTGTATTCAATTTTACCAGCACTATTCAAAGAGTTCATATCCACTGCCTCCACTCCCACTGCCACTGGAAGTACTTTCCCCGGGCGTGGCAGCCATGGCTCTCTTCTTCTTCTTCTCCTCTTCGTACTCAGGATCATCCGTAGGCAATTCAAACCTACAAACAGGGCAAGAATTCCTCGAACCCAACCAAGGAACTATACAATCCGCGTGGTATTTATGCCCACACGGCAGTTTCTTCACTGTTTCACCAACATTAACCGAATCTTTACACACAGCACACACAATAGCCTGACTTTCCTCTTGCGAATTGATCACAATCGTCTCCAATTCCTCGATGACTGCTTTCGAGGCCGGTGGCGCTCCTCTTCTTCCACTGGTGTCAGTTTCAGCTAGGGTTTGTAGCAATGCTTCGTATCCAGCTGCGTCCACGTAATCACCTGGATTGCCTATATAGGTATCGTGCAATCGAAGCTCAATTGAGTGGTCTTCCAGGCCCATTAGTATCTCGGCCCAGTCCAGAATCCGATTGCGACGATTAGCGGCCCGAGAAGCAAAGTCTCTCAGCCTTAGCCGGAGCACGTCACGCCTACGCCGCCTCTCGTCCTCCTCTTCGCGCTCGTGATCGTCGTTGTCTTCGTCGAATCCGTTAGGGTTTTCAATCTCTTCATCGCGATTTTCTTCGTCTTCCTCGTTGTCATCGTCGTTGTCTTCTTCATCATCATCGTTGTCATCGTTGTGCCAGCCGTCGAGCTCGATGCGGAGGTAATCGTCGTCTGAGGGATCAGCGTGCTCGGAGGGAGGAGGAGGAGGGAGCGCGTCCTCCTCACGCGCGGCTTGCGCGATGAGGCGAAGGACTTGGAGGAACTGATTTCCGAACGAAGGATCGTCTTCGATCTGATCGGAGCCTCTGGACGGCGGACCAGAAGGAGGAGGAGGTGGCGGAGGAGTAGTAGTGACGGCGGCGACGGCGATGGACTCAACGAAGCCGTTCTTGCACTCGTGGCAGATGACGTCAGGCAGATCAGCTAGGGTTTCGATAGCGACACGCTTGTCGCAGTGGTAACACCAGTACTGCAAAGAGTCCGATTCCGAATGGACCTGTGTATGGGCAGGGCCTTGGGCCTGGGTTTGGGCCGGGTCGGATGGAGCTTCAGCCATTGTTAACAGAGCTTTTTCTTTAAGCTGTAGAGGTGAAGAAGAAGAAGAAGAAGAACAAAAATGGAGCGGGTTGAGGGCTTTATTGTATTTGGATTTTTTATTTTCTTTTATTTTTGTTAATTTACGGTTTGCGTTGTAGGAAGATGTGGACCGTACGATTGAGGATGATAATGTAGTGATGAAGACTTTTCGAGCTTGAAGAATAGATCTGTCGGTCAATGGTTGAAGTATAAGGGTATTTTGGTAATTACATCCGTGAGATTAAATGGAAAATTAAAAAATAGAATTAATGAGAAAGTCAAACATAGTATTGATGATATCGGGGACTTTGGACTTCCACGCATTCTTTGTGTCGAGAATGAAAGAGGGGTTCTAACTTCTATGTCAATAAGAGTGAGATTGATTCAGATTTTTTTTTCAGCAAAATCTCCGAGACTCAAGTTAATTTAGTAATATAATAAGTTTGGAGAAGCCTATTAAGATAACTTATATTTTGGGTAAGAGTTACTTGTCTCGATGCAATAAAAAACTTATATTTTTATGAATCTTTAAATAATAATGATCTTTCTCTTTTCTTGCAATAAATTATCTTGGGATATTGTGCATTGAGTGCTTTAAAAACCTAAACTCGTAGTACTTTTTTCACAACGGAATAGGACATCCGATAAAGGTACTAATGAGGGAGGTGAAAGTAATTTACACCATACAATGATCATATCTAACATCAAGTCTTATCAGCTTTACTCAAGTTTTTCATTCTTCGCAAATGTGGCTCCTCTTAGTCCTCAAGGCGCGCAAGGCCTTGTGATTTGGGCTTTGACATGACGAATAGCATGGTTTAGACAAAATAAAAATCTTCTGATTTTTGTCATTTGTTATATTTGAAATCAAAAAATAAATATTGTAAAGTCTATAAATTTTCACATATAGCACCATATGCAACAACTGTTTGAAACAATATCAATTTTGACAAAATTTCCTATTTATGGACTATGCAACATTGACCTCCAAAAAGAAAAAAGAAATGGACAATACAACAAACTTTTATACGTGCATTACTCACACTAGTGAAGATTAGTAAAACGTATACATCACTCATTTCTTGAGAAGATGCAATTCTATATAAAGTTAGTATTAGACTCTACTTTAGGAGATCTACTGCAAATCCGGATAAATACCAATTTCTTTTCTCTCTGTCCCATTTCATGTCTTAATAATTATTAGTTCAATTATTGAGACGTTAATACAACTTCCTAAGATATTTTCATGTCGCATAGCTTTATTAAAAATCTTTCTTAGGTTGCATAGTTTTCGACCATTGAACTATCAATTATTTTAGTATGACCAAAAAAAAAAAGAACTATCAATTATTTTAGATCATCTTTAATAGAGGTTCTATTTTCAGGGTCTCTATCTATCATTTTAGAGAGCCTAAAATTTTTAGAGATTCTGAAATTTTTAGAGACCCATTTAAAGCTCGATGTCTTTTTTAGGGTCTCTAAAAAAAAATCATCTCCAGTGAAGGTCTCAATAAAATTGAGTCTATATATTGTGTTAATTTTAATTTTATATACTAATTTGATTATGTGTTATTTTTTTTCGTTTGTTAATTTTCTTTAATTAATTGTTATTTATATTATTATAACTTTTTTTCGCGAACATTTCAACCAAAAAATAAATTAATTATAACAAAGATAAAATTTATTGAATTAGCATGACTTTTAAAACATGAAGTACAACTAAAAATAAACTAACTAATACAAATACATGTAAGGTTCGTGGTTAGGTTAAGGCAAATGGGGACGATAGACATCATTGTCAAAGTTTATCGAACGGGGGCCCTTTTTGCAATAACGACATTTTGTTGCTCAATTATCCATGCTCTTCTAGCCGAAGTTTCGATTGTGGAAATCTTTGTCATCATAATCTTGAAATATGTAAAAGTTTCAAAACTCTCTTTGTACTCCTTCTTCATTTTTTTCATATTTTTTGCTTGTTCTACGATATCTTCTGCAATGCCCTTACTTTTTAGTTTTTTAGCCTTCTTGTTTCTAATCGGTCTTGATGATGTGAGTACGCTTTGTGTTTCCAGCGCCGACTCAATGGAGTCGTCATTGTCGAGAGAAATTGGAGTCTCGAGTGGAGTCATAGTCGTACTCGTTTGAGTTATCGTTGCACGATGGGAGAATTGAACATCGATAATTTTCCTCTATTTTTTACTGTGTTGTAAAATTGGCCAACAATGATCGAGGCCGAAATTTTGACAGCTAGCAGAGTATAAGCATCTTGCATTATCCATCTATAAAACAATTCAACATCTCTCAAAAATTAATATTAGAAAAAGATAAGTATTAAATACAATCTAGTTTATAAAACTAATAACATATGTAAAAACACACAATGTCAATAGCATTTATTCCACTCATTGGAATATTTACTTGAGCAATACATTCTGCAAATCTTGAGCACTTTTGGTTTATTGCCATCCATCGACATTTAAGGCTTTTCGATGTTTACTTTTCACTTGGATTGACGGGAGTTGGAACTCTTCAAATTGTTTTAGAATTTGATTCCACATTGTTGTGGTTGTTTGGTTTCTCCTAATGAGAGGATCTTCACTAATCGTGATGTAAGTCTGACATAAAGTTTTATCTTCTTGATGAGTAAAATTACGGCCGCTCAAACTATCTTTGGTATATTCCATAGCTTCCAAAAAGGAAAAAACGATAGTTAGCAAAATGCGAACAAACTTAAATGAATTAAACATTAATGCTTTTTTTAATTAATTTTGACCGTAAAACTTAAAAAGACTCCTAAAAATCATAATTATAAAATCTTTAGGTTGGTTTATAATTAATTTTAGTAATTACATAATTCAATGAACTTAAATTAATTAAATGTTAATATACTTTTTAATTAATTTTGATCATAAAACATAAAAAAACCCCTGAAAATTAAAATTAAAAAATTTGTAGGTTTAATTAAAATTATCCAAGGCCTTTAAAAATAAAAATAAAAATAAAAACCCTAATTACAAATATAAATAGAAAAACACTCCCTCCCCTGCAAATACCGCTGCCACCCCCTCCCCAAACCCCCCTGCCACCGATAAGCCCCATTCCCCAAACCCTCTGCCGTTGCCACTCCTCTCCCCTAAATCCCTTGTTGCCGACAACCCCTCTCCCCCAAACCAAAGCTCTATTTTTTTTGAGTTGCTTTTTTTTCAAAAACATTTTTTTTTTCAGAAAAACCCCAAAGCCCCCCCCCCCCCCCCCCCCCGTCGACACCACCACCGCCGACAACCCCCCTCCCCAAACCAAAGCTCCATTTTTTTTTGTTTAGAAACATTTGTTTAGAGTTTTTTCTTTTCAAAAAAACCCGAAAGCTCCATTCTTTACAACCCCTCCCCCGCCAACGCCACCGCTATCGAGCCACCACCACCACCACCATCACCATCGAGTCGTTTGTCTTTTACAGTGAATGAAGTGTTTTTTTTATTTCAGAAACATTTTTTTTACCTTTTTTTTGAGCGTAGAACTATTGATTTTTTGTTGAATATTTTGTTGTTGGAATTTTTGCTTGCATATATAGAAAATATGATTGTTGCAACGGCTATTTTCAAACGGCTCTCATTTAGATTCTGTTTTTTTTTTTTTTTTTTTAAAGGTGATGTCAGATTTGATAGATTGATGTTTTTCTATTGAAGATTCTTTTTGTTTTTTTTTGTTTTTGCAACGTTTTTGTTTTTTTTTTTTAGTATTTTTATTTTTTTTAATAAATTTGTTAAAGAAAATAAAGTATGAGTTCTATTTTTACTTAAAATATCGTATATAATATCAAATTTGAGATAAAAAAATGTGAATTTAAATTTTAAAAACTCGCCTTAGTGTTACTCTTTTTTTTTCCATAAAATCTTTAAAAATTTCAATCATTTGATTTTAAAACTTCCATTGAACATGCTCTTAGTGTCACCCCAAAAGATTAACTTCAATGTTCATAATTTTGTTAGTCCAAGGGACAAAGAGATATTGACCCCAAAAAGAAGTACATACAATTAATTTGTTTGGGAGTTGTCGGATTATGGATTCCAATAACTTAATAGTCAAATTTCGCAAGTTATGGTTTCTTACTTAAGCAGTAACTCATTTTAAGCAATGATTCGTTGAATTTATTTTAAGGTTATAATTTTTTAAAAATTTTTCATAGAAAATTTTTCAAATTCATATTAAAAGTGTCAAATTAAAAAATATATAATCTTATTCGAATGAAGTATGATCAAAGTTAATCAGGCAAGAATCCTATTAAAATTGGTTCCAAAGAAATTAATTGTTTAACTCATATAAATAAATTTTTCAATTCGCACTCTCTAAACGTTTCACTATCAGACTAACCTTGGAAATTCACCAATCAAACAATTTAGAGGTAAAACTTATTTATTTGGTAAAGACTATCCTTAACCAAAATGAAAAGAGATATACTCTTAATCTATTAATGAAATTAATATCTAGATAGATTCTTTTTCTTCCTTTCTGACTGAACTAGAACACATCAGCTAATTGAGTGGCAAATTTAAAAAAGAGAAGTAAACAACCTGGGGCCTTGTCGATGGTGGGGAGCCATAGTACCATGAACAATGAAGCAACGACACAACTCCAATAAATCTTTCATCTTCACTAAATTCATCATGTTATCAACATCCTTCATTTTAAATTAGTGCCCACCAAATGTAGCACTCAATGAGTCTCATTCAACAGAGTAAATGATTCAAATAACCTACTCGTGAAGGGTTTGAACAAAGAGGATTCTTTGATTTTTGGGGCAGAAAAGAAGTCGTAATTTATATAGTTCGAAAGGCACTCCAAGCTTTACTCTCAATTTTTAATTAGTAAAAAAGTTAATTTCTTTGCGACCGACTCAGATACAGTATCTGAATCAGCCTCCTCCAACAACAATCCCTCACCCCCTTCAGTGTGCTTCTAAAGAAGGTTCGCCGTCATGAGAAAGAAAAAGAAAATAATAGAGAACACATTCAAGTCTACATTGAAATGACAAAAATCCAAACTCAAAGGTAATGACAAGTTATACTAAATTACGATTTCGACTTTTATTATGCGAATACAAAAAAAATGACAAAACTTGGTTTACATTTCTGATTGATATCCAATTTATACATCAACAGCCACTGCTATGAACATTTGAACAAAAACACCCAAAACACCAAGAAATGCATATTCAATATTCAATATTTACAGAAGATATTATTATTCCCACAAAAATTAAACAAAACCAAAACATCTCAAGGTTGTTGTTGACAAACAAACAAGCAAAATTGCATGTAATAATTACAAAACCCCAACAAAAAATCAAAATCCAAAACCCCCTTCTTTTTTTTGCTTTCCATCACAAGTTGTTTTGCTGGTGGTGCTGAGGAAGCCTGAACCGGACCTGAGACGCCGGCGATTTAACGGCGACACCATGCCAACAAATACCTCCTCGACACATTTCATGACCATGATGATTATGAAGACGATGATGAAGCCGATGATGATGATGATGATCACGCGTCAGTGCATACGTGGCTTTACGGGACACGTCCCACGTCAGACTGAGAATCAAGATAACACCCACCACAAGAGTTGATACAATCAGCACAAATGCTCCACTGAAACTTCTTCCACTCACCAAACCATAAGCCTTCATCGCTGCTATCACCGACAAGTACAACGTTGTCAAGTTGCCCACCACAGCATCCGAGATCGCCATTTTTTTTTCTTTTTTTTTTTTGGCTTCTTTTTTTTTTTTTATATCGGGTGACTTTTATCTGACTTTACTTGGAAAATAAATTGATGATGTGGGAAATTATTTTTATTTTTAATCTTTTTTGGGTTGCTTTTTATGGAGTGGGAATTACGAAAAATGGAGATGGGGAAAAGGTCATCTATGGGTTTGAGCTTATCTTCTATCTCTTTTTTTCTTTTTTCTTTTTTCTTTTTTTCTTTTTTTAATTTTTTGAGAAAATAACTCAATTAGTCCTAAACGTTTATTTGTTTTGACATTTTAATTTTAAACGTTTTAAATCAGACACTTTAATCTTAAATGTTTTACATAAGGGACACTAGTAATGTATTAGCTCATTTTTGTTAAATTTGTTTCGTTAAGATCACGTAATTTATACGTCGCGCGTAAAAAAAAATATACAAAATTAAATTAGTCATTTAAATCATAGTGAACAATTTAAGCTAAATGAGCAGTAAGTTAAATGACTAATTTAATTTTTTTTTTAATGCTTGATGTGCGAATCAAGTGATTTTATCGATATAAATTTAATAAAAATAAATTAATAAATTAATAGTGTCTTTTATATAAAACATTTAAAACTAAGTGTGCGGTTCAAAACTTTTGAAACTAAAATATAAAAATTAGCAAACATTCAAAGCTAATTAAATCATTTTTTCTTTAATTTTTGGTGTTTTTGAGAAAGTGATAGGTAGACATCATCCACCTGTTGTCATAAACTGGTAGATTTTTTGACAGCCCAAGATCTTGACAACACGTGTTTAACTTTGCAACGTGGCTTTAAGACATTCGATACTACTGTATTTTTATATATTGTTTTGGGAAAATGTATAAAAACGTTATAATCTGCCCCATCTTTTTTTTGGTCTAGAATCATCTGCCCCATCTGACTAAGTGCGGGGATTGACTTTACAGGTATCTGGGTTTTATTTTTGATTGAATGATTCGGTTGTAACGTTTGTAATTTTTTCGTGTTATTTAACATCACTTGTACCATATATTTAGTACATTCGACACTTATAAAAGTGAATCTCATTTTTTTCTATCAATCCGCCATCTGAATGTCCAGATGCAAGCTTTTTAAGTATTGTTTTAGGTAGATTATAATTTTTTTTCCCCTTTTGATTTGAAAGAAGTCAACCCAATCTACTATAACAAATCAACGAAGGAGTGCCATAGACCCAATGATACGCTTGGGGGCTATCTCACTACTCTCGCACTACTCTTACCACTTTCCAATAAATCTTGGAGACCATCAGGTATATCCTTAAAGGTTGTGTTACCAATCTCTTGAAGCAGAGTCATTCTTTTATGTGGCCAAACTTTCTCTCTCTACACATCACATCACGTCACATCATTAATTTTTTTTTTAAGGAATAAAACATGAATATGATTAATATTACCAATTTACCCTTATTATATAAGTAATTGGCCTTTGTTACCCTTCTATGCGGCTTTTACAAAATTAACCATCTGGAATAACTTAGCATAGAAAATATCAACTTTTTTACCTTTTTACCCTTGCCCACTACCCGAGAATTTGAAACCCCACTCAAATGCAATTTCAACTTTTCATCTTCAAAACAAAAACCCTTTTTGCTCTCAACAATGGCCACCTTGTGACCTTAAACTTAAACTGCTAAACAAGAGAAATTAAAAAATAAAAAAATAAAGAAGAAGAAGAGAATTTCAGGAGAAGCAAACTCTAATCCACATTATGCACGTCCACAAGCTACCCCCTTATATTTGATAAGGCAAACTCGTCATGGAAGTTCGGAGGAACTTCACATCTGCAACCAATATCTTTTACTGTGAGTCATAGCACTAATACATTGAAGGAATATAAATATAGTTAATTTTTTCCACTTAGTGTTCAAGTTTTTTATTCATCTGTTATATATATTGATGTGCTAGAACATGGATTTTTATCATTAAGTGAAGAGGATGAATCATAAGTTTGAGTGTAGAATGTAATATTTTGATGGGTTAATATTAGGTATTTAAGAAATAAGTTATTCCCAAATACATGAAGATGTGTTAATTTTATGTACAAGGGAATGAGAATAAAACATTTTATTCTCAAACGCATGCCGGTGTACCCATAAGAGTAAACATTTTATAATATAACATGATTACCCTTTTATTATTGTAATACTAAAATTAAGAGTAATCATTAACATAATAGTAAATAATATTAACATGATAAATAATACTATTAATAATAATTATCTTAATAATTAGACTTAATGTTAATAACAATGAATAATAATAATTTTTTTTTAAAATATAATATTATTTATTATTATTATTATTAGTACATATACATATAAGGGATATGATTGTAGAATATAATGTTTTCATGGGGTTATATTAGTCACTTAACAGAAAAATTTATCTCCAAACACATGAAAATGCACTAAAATTTATTTCCAAACACATGAAAATGTACTAACTCCCATGTACATGGGAATGAGATTGTCTTGGAAATATAAATTTTAATTTCATTTCCTTATACCAAGCATGAGAATAATCATAAGTTGGGAATGCCATTTTATTACCAAACGCATTCCAATGATTCAATCGCTAAAAGTGTTTGTCACTATTTATCTTCAATTCAAATTCTTAATGTGTATGTATGCCCTATCATATAATGGATATGACTTACAGCACATGTTATATGTGTTACCAAAATTAGGTGAAAAATGAGTGATACGATTAATATTATAATTATTACATAATTATGTTTGGTTCTTACTTTAATCTAAATATTAAACACTTATTTATCACCGGAAATATGCAGTGAAACAAGTTCTTAAAATCCATGAAATTTCAGCCTAACACCAACTATAATTCGGCCGCTCTCACTAAAGGGAAGAATTGCTATTAATTAATACATTAACAAATTCTCTTTTTTTTTACTCACTATCATTGCGTACAACTCAACACTATTAGATGAAATCAAAAAAAAAAAAAATCTTTACCATAACATATGCACAAATATATATATTCTTACGCGCGCACACACATCTTTATCATTAATTAATATTATGTAACTATTGTTGAAAATTTTGGACCATTAAAATATAAACATATTCCAAATAGTGGGAAAAAAATCGAGCCACAACGATTGGGCATACTTTAAATGTTGTGCACAATAGTCATATTCGTATATTAGTTAGCAATTGACTTTTGCTGTGACATTGCCCGGTAGGCCTAGTTGGCCCAAGTTACATATATCCATATGTCCTTGTCAAGTTGGGCTAATATTTCATGTATGTTCACTTTTCTAGGCCCAATTTATGGAATAAATGTACACTTTAAAGATTTGGGCTTCGTGGAGTAGCATTGACCTTTGTTTTTTTTTATTTTTATAAAAGACTAGCCGTGACTTAATATTTTTATGAAGAGAGTGGTTTGTTGCCACTTCTTAAAACAAAAGCCCATTGAGGATAACCAAAGCCCTTTTAAACTGGTGTTTACCATTAGCATGTCACATATGCTTAACAACTACTACTTCAACAATATTATTTTTGAAGACTTACTAAACAACCTCATTTAAAATTGAATATGATTTTTTCACTAAAACTTATCTATGTTTAACATCAATGGAGCAAATTGAAGATTAGGTTATTAGGCTGGCTCCAACAGTCTTCCTAAAATGGCTCTTTAGTCATTTTAGGGAGGTAAATGCTCAAATTATGCTCCAGCAGCCTCCCTATGAAGGACTCCCTAAAATTGGGAGCCTTTTTTTTATTGGCTCTTTACGTGTAGAGAACCAAAAGTGACTCTCTATATTTGAAAAATTTGAACGTTCTTCTTTTATAGTTGCAAAATCAAATTAATTTTATTTCTAACTTATTATAATCTTTACGAAATTTCAAATTTTAATGACAACTTTCTAGTTGAATTGATACAAACTTTTTCGGTTGAGACAAAAATAATAATAATAATAATATTAATTGACAATATAATAAGATAATAAAAAATAAAATAGAATGTCATCATTAACAAATAAAAAATAAAAAATCAAATAGTGTGTATAATCAAAATAGAGATATATTAGATTAAAATAAAATAGAGAGCCTCTAAAATACGAATATTTTAGTTTTTTTTACTTTAATATATCCTAAAAAGTTTGTTTTAATGAAAATGAAAAAAAATAATATGGACAATGAAAAGAAAAAAATATTTATTATAAACTATAATAGAAAATAATTATTAATAATTAAAATAGTATATCATCATTAAAAAATAAAAAATGTTAATAAAAAAATTAAAATGGTGTGTTTGATCTAAAATAGAGATATATTAGAGTAAAAAAAAATATAGAATCCCTAAAATAGGGAAACTGTTGGAATGAAATTGAAATAGGGAGTCTCTGAAATAAGGATATATTAAAAGTAGAGAGACTGGTAGAGTAAAACTGAAATAAGCAGTCCCTAAAGTTAAAGAGGCAAGCCTAAACTCCCTACATGTAGAGAAAAAAATAGGGAGAATGTTGGAGTTAGTCTTAGAGAATGATATGATGATTGTTGCGATACTCTCATATATATATATTTTTAAATTTGAGATCATGATGTCATTGATCAAAAGATTATATATGATGATTCATATATTACTTTATTTATAAATATAACTGAGTAAAAAAAGAAGAGGAGCTAAATGTTAATTTCTCACTCGTCTATTAAAGAGATCTAAATATAATGCTGCGCAATTTACTTTATTCATATTCGTAAATTTTGGTTAAGTGTAGAGACTTGCATGCACATTCGTATATTATTTTTTTAGTTATTTAAAGGAATCTAGACATGCATATTCGTAGAGTTCGAAATTCATTTCATATTTCTTATAATCATTTTTGATTGTTTAAGTTACGTGTGTATATATATATATATATATATTTTCAATAGGTTATGTATTACGTACTGACAAAACACTAACTATTTTTTAAAATTTAATCTTTAATTTTATAGATATGCCGATTTTCATATTATCATTCGCATTAATTTCTCCATCTGTAGTTGTTTGTTTACTTCACGTTTTGAACAAATGAAAAAAAATAAAATATTGAGAATCCCTATATATGACATTTGTTGCACGATAAAAAATAATTTCAGCTAATCTATAGATACCGATCTGCATGTTCTTATATTTTTGGAAGATGATAAAGTAATTTACAATTATGTTTCGACAACGATTAGCTCATGAATTAAATATTTAGTGTAAGACTATAATAATAATAAAATTAAAAAAAAAATCTTATCATAAGAACAAACAGAGTTAACACTCTTGGATTGTATGCAATTTCGCGATCATGGATCGCATGAAATTTGGAGTATCACTTTACTACACGTAAACACAAATATTAGATGCAAACTTTACATGCAGAACCTAATATGGTCATTTACCATAGTTTTTTTGTCATTACTTGTTTGTCTATTTTAGTCATTTGACATATATTCTTTTTTTAAATGCATTAGTTTAATAATTTTCAAACATCAATATGAAGGCTATAAACGTCTTCTTTGCTCAAAGTGGGGACAAGGTCTTTTATTATTGCATGCCACATGTCACACCACGGATGACTAGCTTGTCACATTAACAGTGAACGTCCGCATAGAATAACTTTCCCTTGAAGCAAACCAAAATCATTATTCATTATGCCCATTTATTAGCTTCTATAGACATAGTTCAGCTTATAACCTGGATTTTGCTTCAAGATTAGTTTACAATCTTCAATTAAAGGTTTCAGCGGACTGATAAGAGGAGTGTCTTTGCAGATGAACTGCACTGTTGAAATTATAGATTTCTTTTAGAGAACTAAGCCAAATTTTATAATACATTACAAACGAGGGGTACCCCGAGCTGAGGTATGATGCTCACTCCAAGCTGAGGTGGGCTAATTCGAGCCAAACCCAGCATATTCAGCTAATGCCCAATCTGGATGTTGATCCGATGTCACCTCGACCTAGGAAAACCCCGACTTTGACAAACAACTGTTCTGATGGGACATAAAGCCCTGATGGGACATAAAGTTGCACCGCATTAAATGTTGCCAGATCCGAATTTAGTATAAATAGAGCTCCATCCCTTCATTTCAGAGGTAACTCGTCAATAATACTTTCAGCTAACTTGCCAGCTCAGACATACTAATTATTCGCACGCCCGAGGAGAAAATTCGGGTCATTACCCCACCTTTTCCTTCCCTTCCCTTATGCAGGTTAAGCAGCCAACTTGAAAGTTCAGCTCGGAGGCCAACCTGAAAGTTTAGCTCGGCAGGCATAGCCGTCCAACCTCAACTATGAGGTTCCTGACCTCGAAAGTTTGGCGTCGTCTATGGGGACAAGCTCTTTCTATCACTCTTCTCACCACTCATTGAGAAACCATTATGATTCAAACGAGAAGCCACGATGCACCGGTAGAGGACTCACCCAACCCGGATGGGGACTTCAAAACCACACAGGTGCCTAGACAAGACCCAACCCAAACTGACGTTGAAGTGAGCCAACGTACACACTTAGCCTCAGAAACTAACCCTTCTACAGATGGAGACCCCAACTCCAGCTTATCACCAGAGATGAGGATGATGCTCAGAATGTTTGAGGAACTAAAGGAGCAGGTAGCTCGGCTAGTTGCGGAACACCCAATTCGGCAAGTAGTTACAGCGCGGCCCGCGTGTTCACAGTTCTACATTCCAACCCCTGGGCGAACCCAAGCGCAAAACGGAGAAGGCTTCCTGGAGCCGGAGGCGAGACCCATGGAGGCAAGAGGCAAAAGGGCGGTCCCTGTCGACCCCAAGCAAGCCAAGACCGCGACTACCATAGCCAAGGTCATTAACCAGCTCAGCGTTAACCCACTCTCAACTGAGGTACTGGCGACGCCGTTGCCCATCGGCAACCGGATGCCCAACCTGGCCGTTTACAACGGGGACAGAGACCCAGCCAATCATTTGCTCAACTTTGATCACCATATGACTCTGCATGATATGACCGACCTGATGAAGACGAAGACATTGGCCTTGGATTGGTTCCAAAAACTCCGTCTCGGTTCAATTGCAAGTTTTCACCAGCTGGCTGAGGCTTTCTTGTCCTGCTTCGTGGGAAGCCGCGTGCAACCTGCCACACTTCATCATTGTTGTCGGTGAAACAGCATAGAAGAGAGAGTCTAAGGGCTTACACGGCCCGATTCAACGAGGAGTCCCTTAGAATACCCAACCTAGAGGACTTCATGGTACTAATGGCCTATCAAAGTGGACTCAGGTCGGGCCCTCTTACATCCTCTTTCGCCATCGACCCCGTGGATACTGTAGCCGAGCTGATGGTACGAGCAGAATGGTACATACACTCTGAAAAAATCCATCAGGTGAAGAGGGATGGTGACAAGGAGAAAAAAGCCAGTAAAAAGGGAGAGACCTCCCGAGCCCAACCTGGGGGTAAGATCCAAAATGACCAAGGCAAGCAGCCTCTGCAGCCGAAGCAGAACCCCCGGATCACTATGTTCACTCCCCTTAACACCACAAGGGAGTAGATCCTGATGGAGATCCAGCACTAGAACCACTTGCCTCCAGCCCCAAGGATAAAAGGCCGACCTGAGAAACGCAATAGGACTGAGTATTGTTGTTACCATATGGACTACGACTATACCACCGAGGAGTGCAAAGACCTGAAATAGGAGATCGAAGCACTGATAGCTCGAGGTCACCTCCGGAGGTACGTAGATCAACAGCCGACCTGGAATCACGATCAGAGAGAGAGAAAGAGATGTCCACTCAGGCGATAGGCTGGGGGCGGACATTTGGCTATAATTGAGACCATTGCCGGGGGATTGGCGTCGGGTGGAGAGACCTCGGCTGGCAAGAAGGGTTATGTTCGAGCTGGAAGAGAGGATGGGGCAGGGCGGGGTCCGATCCCGGAGAAGGAAGAGCTCGTTTTCTCCTCAGAAGACTTGGAGGGTGTGATATTGCCCCATGACGACCCATTGGTGATCAGCGCTGAAATAGCCAACTTCACCGTGAAGAGGCTGATAGTGGACACCGGGAGCTCGGCAGAAGTCTTGTTCTTCAACACTTTTGAGTAGATGGGGTTGGACAAGAGTCGACTCAGGCCATTGAGGAGCACTTAGCTGGTTTCACCGGGCAAGCCCACCGAGCCGAAGGGGTCATCAACCTCTCGCTGAAGTTGGAAGACGGAGACAAGCGGGTTTCGATGCAAGCCAACTTTATTGTGATGGATTGCAACTCCACTTACAATAGAATCTTAGGTCGGGTGGCACTCAACCATTTCAGGGCCGTCCCTTCAACTTACCACCAAGCCCTGAAATTCCCGACCCCGCCTGGCATGACCACCATTCGCGGAACCCAGCTCTCAGCTCAGGAATGTTATGAAAACTCCCTCTGCCCCAAATATCAGGTTGGATGGGGACCAGATTTGCCCGAGGAAAAGGGGGATGCCAAGAGAGGAAGCCCAGCTGAAGACCTTCAAGAGATGGAACTCTCTGATGAAACAAAGAGAGCGAAGGCGGGAGTGAACTCTCTGACTACCTCAAGAAAGGTATAAGCCAATTTCTGCTGAAAAATGAACATATATTTCCATGGTCTGCCTCTGACATGAAAGGTATTGACCCGGGAGTGATTGAGCATCGCCTGAATACCGACCCAAATCACTACCCGGTAAAGCAGAAGCTCAGGCACTTCCATTATGATAAGCAACAAATCATAGCAAAAGAGGTGGTGCTTGTGACCAAGTCCTCAGGTGGATAAAGATTGTGTATTGACTTTATCGACCTCAATAAAGCCTGCCCTAAGGACTGTTTTCCCCTACCAATACTGCCTCAAGTTTGCCTTTCCGGCATCCAACAATGAAGCTGAGTACGGAGCTGTGATCGCGGGGCTGAAAATTACAGCTCAGCTCGGGGCACAAGCAGTCGACCTGAGCACCGACTCTCAGTTGGTTTCTAGTAAGATATCGGGAGAGTTCGAAGCCAAAGACAATGCTATGTTGGCTTACCTCAACAGAGTTAAGGATTTGACCTCAGGGCTCAAAAGGTTCCCAATACAGCAAATCCCGAGGGAAAAGAATATGAAGGTTGACGCCCTGTCCAGGTTGACCTTGGGCGAGAGCCGACCTGTACTAGTCCATGTGGAAGAAGTTTTCGAACCAAGTATCTAGTTAGGGAAGCAAGACATGGCTGAGCTCTACTTAAGCCTAGATTGGACCGAACCAATCGTGGACTACTTGGAGGGGGTATAACCCTGGAGGATGAGAAAATAGCTCAGAAACTCATGAAACAGGCCTTAAGGTTTGTCATAATTGTCGGGGAACTCTACAAGAGAGCCTACACTTGGCCTCTCTTAAAGTGTGTTATGCCCGAGGAGGGAAACTATATGCTCCGGGAGATCCATGAAGGGGTATGTGGAAAGCACTTGGGAGGCAAGGCTCTGGCTCGGAAGGCATTGAGGCAAGGCTATTTCTGGCTAACCTTAGAACAAGATGCCAAAGAGTATGTAAAAAAGTGTGACACCTGCCAAAGGTTCGCTAATATACAGAGGAAGCCAGCGGTAGACCTCATGGTGATGATAAACCTATGGCTATTCTATCAGTGAGGTCTAGATATCATCGGCCCATTGCCAACCAGTGTTGGCCAAAAGAAGCACGCCTTCGTAGTTGTAGATTACTTCACCAAATGGCCTGAGGCTGAAGGTGTTGCTAGAATAACAGAAAAGGCAGCTTGGGATTTCGTATGAAAAAATATCATTTGCCGATTTGGGGTGCCAAAGGTCATCATTACTGACCACGGCAAGCAAATTCAACAGTGCATACTTTCGAGGCAAATGTGCCGAGATCGGGATCGACCTCAGATTCTCATCTATTGCTTACCCTCAAAGTAATGGCCAAGTTGAAATGACTAACCAAATCATTTTGCAGGGCTTGAAAATCAAGCTAGAGGAAGTAGAGGGCCAATGGGCATCGATACTTCCCGAGGTGCTATGGGATCAACGGACCACCACCAACTCGGCAACGGGAGAATTGCCCTTCGAGCTGACCTTCGGTACTCAAGCGGTGCTGCAAGTGGAGATCGGGTCTCCGACCAGTAGAACCCTCCACCATGATCCAACAATAAATGAAGCACTGATCCGTGAAGAGCTCGACTTCACCGAAGAGCTCCGAGCTAAAACTCAAATCAGAATGCTATTGCCAACTAGGTCAAGCCTAAGTCTATTAAGGTTGGCGACCTAGTACTCAGAAAGACCATCTTTTTGCCGTGCTCGGGTAACAATCTCTCTTTGACCTGGGAGGGACCATACGGAGTCGTGAAAGAAGTCTGACCCGAAACCTTTTACCTCTGCGACAAGTACAAAAAACTATTGAAGAGTGCATGGCACTCAGAACACCTGAAGCGGTATTTTGTTTAAGGCTCCGAGCTGAAATTTTTTGTAACGGCCCCCGAGCTGAAATACAATGTAACGGCCCCGAGCCGAAATTTCTTGTAACGGCTCCCGAGCCAAAATACAATGTAAAGGCCCGAGCCAAAATCTCTCGTAAAGGCCCCGAGCTAGATATTTTGTAACAGCCACTGAGCTGAAATCTTTTGTGAGGCCCCGAGCCAAAATGTTCCTTGCGATCGTCTCCTAAGCCCAAGTACGTGTACAAATTCAATATAATGCATTTTGTAAACCAGTGCAATGCCCGACCCGAGCCCAAGCGCCTCAGTTACTAAGCTATTGCCAACTCGAATTAATGCGGTGGCCACGCTTAATTACGAGTTAATGATTAAATAAACCAGCTCGAATTAGGTTCCAACTCTGGTATAATCAATAATAATTTGATTAGATTTACCAGTTCGGATTAAGGTCCAACTCAGTATAGTCCGGCTTCAGGTTGGTATGTTAGTTTGGGTCTAAACTCAAACTCAACATTTGTTAACATTAGTTTGACCAATTTTAAATTGGACTGACGAGTCCAGGTCGGCAACGATAATAGTTATCCAATTAACCAACTCGGATTAGGATGTAAATTCATTAATTACATCCAGCTCGGTCCCTTACATTTAAATTAAGTTTGAAAGGTCCATTATATTGGTTCGACCGCACTTATTTAAGAAAATTTACGAAGGGAAAGGTACACATGTACGAACTCGAATGAAACGCAAATAAAACAAAAACATCCATTTCATTAAAAGTGAAAAAAATACAATTACAAAGAGCCCGACTTGGGTGAATCTACTAAAGCCCGACCTGGGCGAGTACAAAATTTACTTAGGAGCGGCGGTGGAGGTGGTAGCATCGGCTTCATCCCCGACCTGATCCATGCCCTTTTGGACAAATTCAATCACCTCCTTAGCTTGGGACATCAGGTCAGCCTGAAGTTCAAGAATCTCCTAGAACTCCGACGGCGGAGCCTCCAAGATTTCGATGTAATCATTTTTTGTGGCAGGGAAGAAGGTTTTCACTTTTTCCCGAGCTGCGACCTGGCCCCGGAAGTGGTATTCTAACTCGACGTACCTGGCCATCACCTCACCTTTTATGGCCAACCAATCCACGGCCGCTTGGCTGGACTTAAATTCTTCTACCGCCTTCTCCCTTTGGAGGCCGACTCGATCTGCCAGCTCTCGGAGCTTTGCCTCGGCTTCGCACCTCTTCAGCTTGTAGCGTTTGACGTCCTTGGCCTTGGCCTCGCGCCGGGACTTCTCCGCTTCGAGCTCCTTTTTCAGCCGGTCAATCTCTAATGTGTCCACTTTGCTCCTCTGGGCGGCCTCCTCCCTCAGGGCCTCAAGCTCAGCTCGGGCGTCGATGTATCGCTGCTCGAGCTTGACGCAATGAGACTGGGCCCTGGCAAGAAAGTTGGGCGCTGAAAGGATGTGGGACTCGGCCTGCGCAAAAGATAGCAAAATGATCAGCCAAGCTGAAAAACATATCCATATCAACACGGTCGAAGATGCCTCACCGTGACTATGACCGTCCTCAGGTCGAGCGAGAGTTGCTCCGCCAGGACAATTGCCAGCTTGGGGTCGCGGGTGACCTTAGCAGCCTCTACAAAATCCTTGCTGGGAGGGGTCACCTCCGTGGTCTTGCCTTTCCCAGAGTATTCGGCCTGAGGCCGTTTCTTACTCTCAGGGCGGGACACTTAGCGCTCCGGGATCGCCATCCCCGAGCTCGATCTTTTAGGCAAGGAAGACCCCGTCGTCCCCTTGGAGGAGACCTCGGCGCCGACCTCCCGCACATGGCCATCAGATCGCTGCCTCTGCCCTTGAGAGATGGAGCCCAACCCGAATCGAGCTGAGACTTCACCACTGGCCTCGGTCTTTCTCTTCATCTGGGCATACGCGAGCTTCCTCGTGTCCGCCATATCTGCAAAAAATGAAGGAATGAGAGGTGAGAAATAACCAAATACAAACTGAAGAGAATAACGGTAGACAATGAGACGGGGATGTCGGGCATTGATCCTGCGAACTGACCCTTTTCTGAGCCGAAATTCATATTCTCTTCGGGCTCGAGAAGTAGATGGGGGTGCTCTTTCCTCAGGTTGGGTTCTTTACCGAATAACTTTGATTTCCAGATTCTGTCCCACTTGAGGATGCTGTCAATGTCAATTTGCATTATCAGCTCGGGTCTCAATACCCCAACCTCGGCGAGTTCCGCCTCTAAGAGCTTGGGGTCGTCGTTCACATTTTTCTTTAGGGAGGGATTCTAATCCACCCTGCACCCCGAGTTCACAGCCGGCTCGACCCAATAGTAGTCGTTATGCTAGCCTTTGTCGGAGGAGTGCCACTTGGTGAATATGGCATTGCCGTCCCGAGTTGCGAAATGAAACCACCCTGGCTGCTTTGGGTTGGACTTGCACACAGAGAACTGCCTGAACCAACGCAAGGTCGGCTCTATTTTCCTCTTAAGGCAGAATACATAAAATGCCACCATTACAGCCCAACCATTTGGTGACATCTGACCCGGGCTAATCTTAAAGTAATTCAAAATGCCGATGATGAAGTTGAGAAGTGGAAGCCGGATGACATTGAAGGCGAGGTCATAGATAGTAAAGTGATCGGGTGGAGGATAGCAGGCGGACTCATTCCGACCTGGAACCTTCAGCTTGTGGTGTTGGTCCACCGACCAATCCCTTAGCCTGGCGTTAGCCATCTGGACGGAAGAATGACACTCGCATTTATAACAGGCGAACAACTGCTCTATCCTCTTTCTCTGAGCCTACGAACCACTGGCTGTAGCAGAGCTCCGAGGCCGGACAGCCTTAACCGGGACCGCTTCAATCGGTTGTAACGCGGAGGCTCCAACTAAGTACTCATGTGGTATCTCAACTCCCTCCAACTGGTTCAATGGCTCCTCATCCTCCTTATTTCCCAAGTCTCCCAGGTCGGCCAAAGGGTCCGCATCGGCTTCTTCTTGCACTTGTTTGACCTCGATCACTTGGCAATCATCATCACTCTCCCTGAGCCCAGATTGCCGAGCTAATCCTTGAGATGCACTTTCGCTGTCATCATCGCGGCCTTCATCTAAGGTGGATTCCGAGTTCGACGGATTCTCATCCTCTCCATAGGACCTCACCTCCATCGCTTGGGAATCTTCCGACTCCGACTTCCCCATCCTGTTTACAAAATAAAATATGTGCAGGAATAACTAAAGGGAGTCAGGACGTACCTACCGCACTAGTTGTCGAAGATGACCCGATCTAATTGCCTCTGACCTAATTGGCTCTGAGCTAATGGATTCTGAGCTGAATACGTCGAGAAGATATTTGCCGAGCTAAAAGTGTCCGACTACTCTGGTTGCCAACCTGAAACCTCCAAATTTCATGAGCAAAGTATGAAATGAATCTCGGATGTCAAGGCCCTATTTATAGGCAACTCCTATAACCACCTCGGAAATCCCAAACGTCGCATCTTGTTATAACTGTCAGGTGACGTATCAGCCATCTGAAGGGTATGCACCGCTGATGTGGCCATCCCCACTCTGTCGGGGTCAGGCACCTCCAGCTCGGGATCAACTCCCAAATCTAGATCTCACCCTCCCGATCTCAACTTAGGGGGGGCAGGGGGGATTGATGAGGGGGACCCCGAGCTGAGGTATGACACCCACTCTGAGCTGAAGCGGGCTAATCTGAGCCAAGCTTAGCATATTCAGCTAATGTCCAACCTGAATGCTGATCTGATGTCACCCCGACCCAGGAAAACCCGACCTCGGCAAACAGCTGTTCTGATGGGGTATAAAGCCCTGATGAGACATAAAGCTGCACCGCATTAAATGCTGTCAGGTCCGAATTTAGTATAAATAGAGCTACACCCCTTCATTTCAAAAGTAACTCGTCATTATTGCACTCAGCTACCTTGCCAACTCGGACATACTAATCATTCGCACGCCCGAAGGGAAAATCCGGGTCATCACCCCGCCTTTTCCTTCCCTTTTCTTGTGCAGGTTAAGTGGCCGACCTAAAGATTTCAACTCGGAGGCCAACCCGAAAGTGCATCTCGGAGGCCAACCTGAAAGTTCAGCTTGACAAGTGTAGCCGTCCAACCTCAACTGTGAGATTTCTGACCTCGATAATTACCAATATTTCTCCTTATTAAAAGAAGAATCAACTTCTACATCTCTGAAAGAAATTATTGTCTAAAATAAGATCATTATTTCGTTATAAAAGTATCACTTGTATAAGTGTGTTAATAATGTAACAGAAATCATTTATTAAACAATAAAAACTACGATTTAAGTTTAGAAAAAAATTTATTATGTCGAACACAATAAATAGCTGAAAGAAAGAGCATGAACATAATTACTGATATCTAATGATGCCTTCGTTGTTTGACAATTTTTTTTTAAAAAAAAATGATGCCTTCGTTGGGCCATTATTTTGGAGCTACATCCAATTTTTTTTTTTCTTTTCTTATTTTGGTTATTTTAGGTAGCTAGGCTCTTTTTAGGGTTACGTTTGCGTAAAGTCTACTCGAAGGCATTTAATATATAGAAGGTCAATTATGGCGATCAGAATGATGCCGTCTCGGTCATGTTAGGTCTTTTTTGTTCCCCTCTTTTAATTGGTTGGAATGTCAGGCCTCATTACATATATCGCGATAGCATTTTTATCTGTTATAATATTTAAAATTGTTATATAAAAAATAAAAATTATTACAAATAATTTTATCTTATTGTTTTGTTATAAATTTAGAATCAGGTTTTGAAAATAAAAAAGCTGCGGTTTAAAAACTTGTTGCAAAAAAAATATTTTTTTGAGCAATAATTATTAAGAAAAATATTTAACCATCTCAATCAAGTAAAATCTGTTGTAAGAAATTTTAGTTCATATAGCAGTAAGAAAAACTTACAATCTTATTGTCAATGGTTTTGCGTCTCGGCTGGTCTGTAACTCGGTGGTGGAAGCTGAGGCAATGGCTTTGCTGCGTGCTTGCTTGTTTGCTCGAAGTCTTGGCCTTCATCACATCACTATTGAAAGTGATGCACAAGTGCTCCTAAATGCTATCAATTCATCTGCAGATTACGCCCCTTAGGGCTATTAAAATTATTGTTGATGACATCAAGTTGATTGCAATTGAAATTGACCAGATTAAGTTTCAATTTGTTAAAAGGATAGTAAATCGTATAGCTGATTGGGTTGCCAAACAATTTCTGTTGGACAAGTTAGCTATTAACTGGGTAGCCGTTATTCCTCCTACTCTTGTGGATATTTTTATTAATGACAATATACCTACTGGTGTAAGATAATATCTTGTATTTTCAGATTTCATTTTAATGGAATTCTTACTTTACAAAAAAAAAAAAATAGAGCGTTACAAAAAGATGAAAGTGTTATAGTGAATTTAATGAAAATAGCCTGCATTTAATTTTATTTTCCAATTTAATCAATATATTGAATTTGATCAGATTTCTTGATTTTTTTTGGTCAAAAAATTGAAAGTGTGCCTCTTAGCGAAGAGTTGCCTGCATTTAATGGTTTTTTCATTATCTTTTTTTTTTTGTTTTGAAAAAGATGTATTTAATTTATATGAAAGCACCAGTACAAGGGCAAATTATCCCACTCCTATGGGGTACAAATCGTCAACAACAAATATCCATCAAAGGAGATGCAATGTTTGATAACCAATCAATGGGTAACTTATCACTAATAATATACTTAAGTGACCAGTCTTTTTTTAATCACTAATGATTTTAATTTTTTCCTAAATTAGTCAGTATATTGAATTCAATCAAATTTATTGAATTGAAAGCGTGCTGCTTATTTAAGAGCTGGGTAAAATTATTAAATAGTAATGAGTTTGAATTACATTTTTAATTTCTATTGTAATTTTAAAAAAAAGTGTGCCCCTGAGTGTCTCCACGATGTTGCATGTTTTAATTAAGTGTGATTTTTTTGATGACGTGAGAATTCAATTGGTCAAATTTGATTATCAGATTATTTGACAGATTTTAATTATCAACTAGTAAACTCTCGAGTATAGTAATGACCACCCATATATGCGCTAAATTAATTAAAGACAGAATTCTAGAATAAGATAGAATATCAAACTTACAAACTCATTAAAATAATCTTATTTCTATTACCGCTAAATCATGTCATGCGAGCAAGTGTGGTTGATTACAATGTCTACGAAATCAATGGAGGTCCAGACGTATCTGCTTCCTCAAAAGCTCCACTAAGTTAATTAACATTTGAGAGGTTTTATAGAGCCAAGGAAATACAAAGCAT
Source organism: Ehretia macrophylla (assembly GCA_037974665.1). Classification (NCBI taxonomy): domain Eukaryota; kingdom Viridiplantae; phylum Streptophyta; class Magnoliopsida; order Boraginales; family Ehretiaceae; genus Ehretia; species Ehretia macrophylla. Next base: position 2,053,919 of record CM075774.1, read on the forward strand.
ATGGACAATTACGTACAAATAGCTCCACTTAGTGCGTTAGCTTCGACAAATTATATAAAGTGGTGTCATCATTTACTAGATAAGATATTGGAATTTCCAAGAAGATCTGAATTGAAGGCAGATATCCAAATTAAGTTCATTGTGCTTCACAATTGCGTACAAATACGGTATTAGGGCAAACGCCCAAAAGAGTACGTGAGATTTCCTAAAAAGTACGTAAATCTCATTATAAAATGATCAATGATAATGTTATGTGTCAAGTTAATGTGCGATTTTATTAAAAATATATGTGAATCTCATTAAAAAAATAATCAGTGATGATATTATGTATCGAGTTAATGTGCGATCGTTTTACATATTTGCAATTTTTAAAGTATTTTTAGGGTATATTTTAATTTCACATTTAGTCTCTATTATTTACATATTTTTTTAATATCGTCCTTAAATAGCTTTCAATATTTACAAAAATAATTAAAAATGATTCATATTATTCAATACTAGCTAATTTGGTCATTATTATTTTTCAAAAAAAATAAATTTAGTCTCTATCATTTCTTAAAAAAATTTAATTTAGTCCCTGCATGTGACTTATATTTAGGGATTAAATTAAAATTTTTAAAAAATATTTAGAGACTAAATTGACTAATTTTAAATAATATGAACTATTATGAATCACTTTTATAAATATTAGGGACTAATATAATTTTTTTAAAATATTAATGACTAATTTAAAAAAAATGTGTAAATAATAAGAATTATATACATATTTACCCTTTAGAGAATCGTCAATTAACGGGCAACATTGAAATGGGGCCAGACCAGAGGGGTATGAAGCTCATTATGGTCCCACACTTGTTAACAAAGTAGTAAAAACTTGTCTGCCTTCATTGACGGTTTTCATTCAACTGGGCCACCGACAAAAAAAAAAATAAAAAAATAAACTGGGCTCAAAGAAGACGAATCAGAATATTCGTAATATAATATTATAAAAAAGATTTAATAGAAATGTTATATGATGGGAATCCAAGTCCAAAGAAAACTCATGTTGGGAAAATTTGTTTATTTGTTAATGTTGCTAAACATGTCTACTCTAACTAATTGGAATCTGATAAATTGATAGATTTAGGTTGGATACATTATTGGATTGGAATTCTATCGAATGTCAATTCGAAATTTTATCTTTTCATTGCTAATTCTAGTAAATAATCCCTTCAAATGTGATAAATTCTTTTTAGATGTACCTTGCCCAACCGTTTTGTGAGTTCTTATCCACGATGTAACATCACCTTCCATGTAATTTAGTTTAGAAGGTCCAAATATTTTCTTGCATAAAAATTGTAAAGGTCTAACTTTTCAATACAAATCAAATTACTTAAAGCTAGGATTTTTAGCTCGCTTTAATTTGATAATTTGATTGAAAAATTTCTCTATGTCTACATTTTCAAAATATAAGTCTAATTTATTAGAATTGATCTTATTTATGTGACTTATTTCGTTGAACTATGCATAAATGACATGATGGAGCACTTCTCATACAATATTTCTTTTTTAGTCCCCACTTGTTGTGTCTTATATAAAAACCTTAGCCACTCACTAGTAAAAATTCACCATAAGAGATTGTTTTATTTCCATCGAACCTTACACAAATGAATGATAGAATATACACTACTTTATCTAATAATTCCAAGAAACTTATTTGGTTAGTCACATCAATCTCTTCTATATTGTGAAATTAATACGTATAGATTTTACTAACTATGTAAAGACTGATAAATTAATTTAGATTGACTCAAATCTTCCCAAAATGCAACTATTTGTGAGTTTAAGTAATTTTAAGATTGATTACATATCCCGACATCTAATCACCATAATTATTACGTAAGAGACTTTTTATTACTGAGGCTTTTGGATTATCTTTTGTGCAACCATTTATATTTAATTTTTATTATTCAAACAAAAAGAAAAAACGTAGTGATTGACTTGGCAAAAAAAAAAAAAAAAAAAAAAAAATTATTGAGTCATTACCAACGACAAAAAAAAAAAAGAAGAAAAATAACATTGAGTCATTGACGGGTTTCATTCTGCAAAGTGCAGGCATTAACAAAGCTTAAAGTGATGGTTGATTTCAAAGTCGACTTCGTCAACGTTGGCGGACTGGTCTAGTCTTATCTTATTGGAGACTGACGATTGTGAGATTCAGATTGGAGGAACAATGAAAATTATTCATAAGTATGAGAGTGAGACCCACAATATATTAAAGCCGAATTGTGATGAATGAAATAATTTTTCGAGAGATAATTGGATAGGAGTTCTATATTTTTTTTTGCTAGTCATTTCATTTCATTTCACTGTAAAATATAAAAGAACGTACATGAAATCTTTATATCAGTCTATCTGTAATTTGTCAAGAAGAGAAAATATATCTATTTGGTACACTATTGATATATTTACTTTGCAAAATTTTTTTATCCCTAACATTTATAAAAACCTTTTCAATGATCTGTTCTTCTGGATACACACCAGTTCCATGGGTAGGAGTTCTATATTATCTCATTGAATTAAATCCAACAACAGGAAAAAGTTCACACACAAGTTATGACCGTCAAAGCAGAGGGTGAAGTTCACATGAATGTGAGAGTCATCTATGTGAGCACCAGATATTCTACATTGGTAGATGTAAGTAAATCCCGATAAAAATATGACTTTGAAAAAGAAAAAATTTGTATCCAGCAACAAACCACCTGATCTAGAGAGAAAGGAATTTTACATATGTGCTGAATGGGCCGTTTACCACGTAAATGTCTTACATCTCTACAAATTGTTTCGCCATTACTGAATGCAAGTGTAATCCCCAACAAAAATGTAACTCTGCAAATTGTAAGACTCATGATATACAATCAACTCAAGACCAAAAAAAAAAAAAAAGGAACATCACCTTCCATGTAATTTAGTGACTTTATTTTCATTAAATCTTATACATTTCTCTAATCTATTGATCGATTCTTACATTAAAACCTTTGCCATTCTCCAGTAAAAATTCGCCCAAGAGATGATTTTCTTTTATTGAACCATCCATAGATGATATGGTAAAGGACATTCATCTATTAATTACATTTTTAACTAACAGTAGTGCATACTTGTCATTTTGTTTTTAAGGGCAATACACTTTGAGATTTTATTAATAACTTCAAAAAAAGAATACAAATGTGAAGAGGATATACATATACACGAAGGATATATACCTTACCTCCAAAATACACACAAAGGAAGATGGGGTATAAAGACAAAAGTAATAAGAATTTCCCTTGTCGATTCTTGTATAAGAATTTCAAGACCATTTTGCTAGTTTCCAATAATAATTGGCCACGAGAAATGATTTTATTTTTGGTTAAACCTTACATCAAAGACGTGGTACTACTCTCGTATAATAGTTTTAACATTCATATTTTTTTCATAACGAAATATGTTAGAAGGCTAATACCTTAGTTATTATGAAATATATTATAAGGTTAATACCTTAGTTAATCCTTAATTTTTAACGTATTTGACAAGTAATTTTTCTACTCTAGTGCTATATTTAAACCATTTTGTAATTTATGTCACAGTTAATTCTTTTGCTTTTCGGTTAAAAAAATTAAGGTAAACTCAAATCGCTTAATTTTATCTCTCTATTTTGCCATTAATTTTTTTTAAGAGAAAAGGAAAAAAGTATTAACGTGTCACAATTTATTAAATACAGTAAACATTAGGGATTAATTAAATATTAACCTTATGTTATAAGAGGATCATATTCGATCGGTAAGTACCCGTCGCGTATGCTGTACCCAATAAGAATCTACCACGTGTCGTATATAGTTAACCCATCCACACGCTACCAAAGCCCCAGTCGTTCAACTCGTCCTTTGGAAATTTCCAGAAACTTTTAATTCCACCACGTCGTGTGAGCCAGCACCCACCAATAACAATTGGCCACGTGTCAATAAACTCATAACAACCGTCAGATCTTCCACGCTGGCGACACTAACAGGTGGCAGCCCCACACCACTCAAGATCCATCACAAACCTCTCTCTTTCAGCTCACTTACATAAACACTCACTTGCAAACGCTGAAAAAACTCAAATCTAATAAGCATCCAAAATTCACACACACAACACACAATGAGGAAGTGGACGATCCCTTCCGTACTGTTCTTGCTATGCCTCCTCTTCCTCGTACCAGATCAAGGTCGGAGAGGAGGTGTACAAGTGAATGCCGAAGCTGATTCTGACGCGCCAGTAGATCCGCCTAAGGTTGAGGACAAGATCGGAGGTGTTCCTCATGGTTTGTCAACTGATCCCGATGTCGCTAAAAGGTTCGTGTAACATCCCGTCTTACATTAGTTCTGGTAAATGTTTGTGTTTGGTTTATAATGGATTTTGGGTTATGTATTAGTTATTGACAGGGGTTTAAATATTTTGGGCCGAGTTGATTAGTCTCACTTCATCCCGTATCACATTAGTTCTGTCAAATGTTTGAGTTTGGTTTATGATGGATTTTGGGTTATGTATTAGTTATTGACACGGGTTTAAATATTTTGGGCCGAGTTGATTAGTCTCACTTCATCCTGTATCACATTAGTTCTGTCAAATGTTTGTTTGTGGTTTATAATGGATTTTGGGTTATGTATTAGTTATTGACACGGGTTTAAATATTTTGGGCTGAGTTGATTAGTCTCACTTCATCCCGTATCACATTAGTTCTGTCAAATGTTTGTGTTTGGTTTATAATGGATTTTGGGTTATGTATTAGTTATTGACACGGGTTTAAATATTTTGGGCCGAGTTGATTAGTCTCACTTCATCCTGTATCACATTGGTTCTGTTAAATGTTTGTGTTTGGTTTATAATGGATTCTGTGTTGTGTATTAGTTATTGACACGGGTTTAAATATTTTGGGGTCGAGTTGATTACTCTCACTGCATCCCGTGTCACATTAGTTCTGTTAAATGATTGTGTTTGGTTTATAATGGATTTTGGGTTATATATTAGTTGTTAACACCGGTTTAAATATTTTGGGTTGAGTTTATTAGTCTTACTGCATTGGCGTGTTAGTAACATCCCGTGCTACATTTGATTCTGTAGATTATTTATATTCGAATATGAGTTTAAACATTTTGAGTCCGGTTGATTAGTGTCATTGCATTGGCATGTTAGTAATATATTGTGCCACGTAGAGTGTGTAAATTATTTACGTTAAATTTATAAGTTGGTTATGTACTAGTTATTAATACAGGTTTAAATATCTTGGGTCGAGTTGATTAGGCTCACTGCATTGGCATTTTGTTGACATCCATTGTCACATTGGTTTTGTAAATTCTTTACATTTGGTTTATAAGAGAGTTGGGTTATGTAATAGTTATCAACACAGGTTTGGACATTTGGATCAAATTGACGAGGTTTAATGTGTTGGCTTGTTATTAGTTGTACCTGTGTCCTTATAGAAGGATCGCAAGCTACCAGTCAGAAGTGTGAATTCCACACCTTTCTAACTGGGAGCTTGTAACATCATGACGTATATTCAGGTTGGATCCAAGATTTTTGTACAATAGGGGCTAAAAACACACAATTTAGTAATCGTATATGGACAATTTTTTTAGGGGGACTAAACACATTTCAAAAAAAAAAAAAAAAATTCAACTTATTCTTTAATAACTCCGCTCTTGGGGTTGGTGAGGGCTGCAGCTCCATTGGCCTTTTAGTAAATCCTCGACCCAAATTGGGTTTGATTTCATTCTTCATTAATTAGTTGTCACCACAAGTTTAAGTACTGCATTGGCATGTTCACAGTTGCATTCAAGTCTATACAGCGTGATATCATGCTACCAGTCACGTTTGTGATTGTCACGTTTGTGATTGGGGAGCTTGTAATATCCCGACCCAAATTAATTCTTGACCCAGGATGGGTTTTATTTTATTTATTATTTTATTTGGGTCTGACATTGGGTTTGATTTGGTTTTCTAAATTAGTTGTCAATATGACTTAAGCATTTTGGGCCTCGATTGATTATGTTAGATGTGTTGATAGTTTAGTAGTTGGAACCCGGGTCTACAGTCTTTGTGTTTGGTTTGGACTTTGGATATTGTGAATAATTAAATTATAATTAATGTTGGTGATACAGAGAAGCTGAGTCGATGTCAAAGAGAAGTCTGCGAGCTAATGCGGAGAAGTTTGAGTTCCAGGCTGAGGTGTCTCGGCTTATGGACATCATTATCAATTCTCTTTACAGTAACAAAGATATTTTCTTGAGGGAGTTGATTTCAAATGCATCTGATGTAAGCCTCATTCTACTCTTGTTCATGTACTCATGGCTACATATTTTAGTTGAAATTGTTTTGTTCTGATTTTGTTCATTCTATAATTCAGGCATTGGACAAGATTAGATTCCTTTCACTCACCGATAAAGAAGTATTGGGTGAAGATGATACCGCCAAGCTTGAGATACAGGTCAGTAGTACATGCCGAGTTGTATATGATTGTGTTGTCATGATAGCATTTTATGTTTAGTTTTCTGAAAGTAAGTAACTTTGTTAGTCTCTGAAGCATGTAATATGAATAATCACAGATTAAATTAGATAAAGAGAAGAAAATTCTTTCGATCCGTGATAGAGGTATTGGTATGACGAAGGAGGATTTGATCAAGAACTTGGGGACCATAGCTAAATCTGGAACTTCAGGTATCTTGGTTTTCTCTAATTTGGCATTTTCAGTTGCCTACAACATATACTTGCTTTCTTGGTTTTTGTGAATAAAGTTTTACTGTAACTGATCTATTGTTCTGTACAGCTTTTGTTGAGAAAATGCAGAGCAGTGGAGACCTTAACCTCATTGGGCAATTTGGTGTTGGGTTCTACTCGGTGTATCTTGTCGCCGACTATGTTGAAGTTATCAGCAAGCACAATGACGACAAACAGTATGTTTAGATTTCTGTCGAACTTTAAATTAATCCAGGTTTTACAGCAATAACGGAAATTGTAATAATGCGGCGATTGTTCAAATAATGTTTGTTTTCAGGTATGTCTGGGAGTCCAAGGCAGATGGAGCCTTTGCGATTTCTGAGGATGTCTGGAATGAACCACTTGGTCGTGGAACTGAAATCAAATTGCACCTCAGAGATGAAGCTAAGGAATACTTGGATGAGTACAAACTGAAGGTTTGTAACCTAAATAATTGTTCAATGATGATTACCAATTGCTTGTATATTTGGAGAATTAGTGTCTTGCATTCCCCCTTGTAGCGAGGAATGTCTGGAAAGTTGAAAATTTTGTGAAGTTAGGTCCTAGTCAGCTTTCGTTTACATCTTCCTCAGTCAGGGTGCTTTTTGTAGGTTCTAAAATGCGGAAAAAGTTGTCATAGTTACTTATATAGTATAATTAACATGAAAATGAATGAGAGGACTTGTGTATGGCTGTTGTCTCCAGACTGCTGCATCATATAAAAATTCTTGTGCCTTTCGAATATATGAGAGAAAAATCATAGGAGCAAATAATGTTTCAGGCTTTACTACATGCTTTTCCGGATCTGGCTCCATGATGCAATTATTGGATATATGAGAAGGATTTTTGACTTTTTGCATAATTAATTTATTTGTACTACAAGTCTACCTCGGTCTGCTAACTTTTGTATCATCTTTTACATAAAATCCATACAGTTTATCGTTTTCTGTACTTTCCGAAAAACTAAATATGTATTACGACAATCACAATTTCTCCTTGATGTTGCATTTTAAGATGTTCTCTTTGTTTCATAATTTATGTTTCACCAGTTTGATCTTATTTTACTGCTACTCATGTTTGTAGGAATTGGTGAAGAAGTATTCTGAATTCATCAACTTCCCGATATCCCTGTGGGCTAGCAAAGAGGTTGATGTCGAGGTTCCTGCTGATGAGGACGAGTCAAGTGATGAAGAGGACAAATGTATGCATGACTTTGGCTGCCTGGAGTTCTTTGTGTGTGTCTATATATATACACATATACACATATTAATATTTAATACACATTATATATCTGTCGTTTGTTAATTGTTAGCTGCTTTGACATATGCTTTCGTGAAGATTATAGCTTCTATATTACTTTTCCCTCCTCTGTGCTAAATATCATGCCTCGTTATTATCTCTGATGTTGAAAACAGCTGAAAGCAGCTCTTCTGAGGAAGAAGCTGAAGAAGAAGATGCCGAGAAAGCCGAAGATGAGAAGAAACCAAAGACAAAAACCGTGAAAGAAACAACGTACGAGTGGGAGCTTCTGAATGATGTAAAAGCTATCTGGTTAAGAAATCCAAAGGAGGTGACAGAAGAAGAGTATACAAAATTCTATCGCTCTCTAGCGAAGGTAATATTGCATACAATAGCTTGCAGTATACTTACTATAGCTATCGAGGGATTTGATAATTTCTATGGTGTAGTCTCTGTTAGTGGCTGATGCATTGCATTCGTTTAACAGGACTTTGGTGAGGAGAAACCCTTAGCATGGAGTCACTTTACTGCTGAAGGTGATGTTGAATTCAAGGCCGTACTCTTTGTGCCTCCTAAGGCTCCTCATGATTTGTATGAGAGCTACTACAACACAAAGAAATCAAACCTGAAGCTATATGTCAGACGGGTCTTCATCTCGGACGAATTTGATGAACTTCTGCCCAAGTATTTGAACTTCCTTCTGGTAATTTACACCTCTAGAACATCAGTAACATATTCATGTAAAAACGGTTGTGCTTGGGGATTTCATGCTTAACGTTTGCCATTCTTGACCAGGGTCTTGTTGATTCTGACACCTTGCCTCTTAACGTATCAAGAGAAATGCTTCAGCAACATAGCAGCTTGAAAACAATCAAGAAGAAGCTCATCCGCAAGGCCCTTGACATGATCCGCAAGATTGCTGATGAGGATCCAGATGAGTCTGATGACAAAGACGAGAAAAGTAAGGCTTAGTTACCCTTAGTTTAGAAAATTTTTATTATATATTTCCCACTTTTCGAAATGAATCTCAGATACAATCTGGACCAATTACTTGTGGTTCTGGACATACTTCCAAAAATTGATTTTCTCTTTCCAATTTCATGATTGAAACCGAGTGTCCAATGATGTGCAGAGGTTGAAGAATCCAGTGACAACAATGAGAAGAAAGGTCAATATGCAAAGTTCTGGAACGAATTTGGTAAGTCGATAAAACTAGGTATCATTGAAGATGCAGCTAACAGAAACCGTTTGGCTAAACTTCTCCGATTTGAAAGGTAGAGAATTTGTCTTGAACGATCTGAAGTTCTTTCATTTTTGGATTTTCCTTTTAGAGTCGCTTAACTGAGTTATGTTTCTTCTTTTTACAGCACGAAATCAGATGGTAAACTTACTTCACTTGATCAATACATCTCACGAATGAAGTCAGGGCAGAAAGACATATTCTACATCACTGGAGCAAGCAAGGAGCAGTTGGAGAAGTCTCCATTCCTTGAGAGACTCACAAAGAAGAATTACGAGGTATATAACTTGGTTTCAGGTTCTCCAAGTTTGGCTCTGATTTGTGGCTTCTGCTCTTAATAGTTGATGCGTCTTGAAACCATCTTTTAGTGACGACTTTCTCTGGACGCTATCCTGATGCGCAATCTGCCAGACGATGCATCTATGTTTCCCTTCACTCTATCCTTGTCTACTGTATTTTTTTTCTTATCTTTTTGGTATGAAGTTTGAAACTGAGATGGCGTATCTATCCTTCTGAGCTTCTTATACATCTTTTTTGCAGGTTATTCTCTTAACAGATCCTGTTGATGAATACCTAATGCAATATCTGATGGATTATGACGACAAGAAATTCCAAAACGTGTCTAAGGAGGGACTGAAACTTAAGGATTCAAAAGACAAAGAACTCAAGGAGTCATTCAAGGAATTGACCAAATGGTGGAAGAGTGCGCTTGCCAGCGAAAATGTTGATGATGTGAAAGTAAGCAACCGTTTGGCTGACACACCTTGTGTTGTTGTGACATCGAAGTATGGCTGGAGTGCAAACATGGAGAGGATCATGCAGTCTCAAACTCTATCAGATGCCAGCAAGCAGGCATACATGCGAGGCAAGAGGGTGTTAGAAATCAACCCTAGGCACCCAATCATCAAGGAACTTCGTGAGAGAGTCCTAAAAGACCCTGAGGTATTTCTTGGACTCCAAATCATAAATCCTCAGCTGGAAAGTGAAATTATGATTTCCAGTGAACAGATGAAAAATTAGAGCGCCTGCCAAAATTCTATCTTTGCGAGCAATAGTCGTGTAGCTTCTCCCCGGACTAACATGATTCCTTGTTTTCTGTACAGGATGAGAGCATAAAGCAAACAGCACAGCTGATGTACCAAACAGCCCTATTGGAGAGTGGCTTCATGCTCACTGACCCTACAGACTTTGCCTCCCGAATCTACAGCACAGTCAAAACAAGTCTAGACGTTAGCCCTGATGCAGCGGTTGAGGAGGAAGATGATATTGAAGAAGCTGAGGCCGAATCCAACTCGAAGGAAGCAGACAAAGACGCTGCTAAAGATGATACTGATGCTGTCAAGGACGAGTTGTAGTGCCTCGGGCAGGACAAAATAGTCTTGGCCGTTCCTTTCGGTTATCCAATCTCTTTGAGAAACTCTACACGTTCTTAGCATTCCCGGAGAGCACCTGAGGATTCATGAACTTGAGAGCGAGTTAACTCATTGATTAGTCAAACATAGAAACCAGGAATTTTGCTTTTTAGACTGCTCTTTTCATTCAGTAGGATCGGATCTTTGACGAGATGGATAATATGTGCTGGGTTTCGCTAGACAAAGTTGTATGGTATGTTGGTTCTCTCACCATCTTTCTGTAGAGTTCATGAACGTATACAGTTTTCTGTTGTTGCGCTATGGCTTATTTAGCATAAATTATAACCAACATTGAAGTTGAAATCGGTTTGAAAATCACTAACTATAATATGAAGTATGTAGGAAGTATCTAAAAGACTACAGGTAACTGTTACTTTGAAAAAAAAAAACAACGTAAAAGCAATTGTGAAAACATTAAAAATTAAACAATGTAAAAGCAATTGTGAAAACATTAAAGTTTAAGTGTCAATAAAAGAATTATTTAGGGTCATTGGAGATTTGTTCGACCTTTAATTTTAAGATTCATGAGATTAGTTGGATAACACATCACCATAAATGTATAATTTTAAGTATTAATTATTAGGCTAATATAAAGAATTAGCTTGAATTAGCTTTCATTTTTGTCAATTTTGAGACAATATATTATATATTTGTCATGTGTGCATGTATGTACATAGACACATATATTCATAAACTAATAATCAGGTTTCACATTTATTTCTTTTAATGCCTAATACAAAAACTTTTTAGATTATCCGTCTGTTACTATTTATATAAATCAATTTGTAACGAATACCTCATCAATTTCGCTAGCGAGTTTGTTATCGAATATACAAAATCTATAATACTCAGCCTCAAGTGCGCGTAATTTAAAGAATGAGACCAGGAAACGAAAAATAGTATTATCATCTTTATCTGGAGTATTTCTGACCAATTATAGATGCAATACATTTTGCACGTTCGTGCTTTTCTTCACATTGCTTTCTGAATGATCGTATTAATTTTTCGTGGTCGTCTATCTCTTTTTCAAGCTCTGCAATTTCTGAATCCAATTTAGCGATGATTTTTTGTCCATCCTCAACTGGATTTGTAGTAGCCATAGTTGCATTAGCCAAAGAACCCTTAGTTTCGTCCTCTTTCCTTATAGTTTTCGTTGATGAAATTTCAAGATGGGATAGAATCTGAAATACAAATAAAAGGTAACTAATTAGTGATTAGGAATAACAACATGTTAGATACCTATTAAAATCTATAAACCAAAACCAACTCCGTTTAAATATATATATTTTTTTCAAATCCGTAGAGATACCGATGGGTTTTATTTTTATTTTCCAAACTTAAATACAATAAGCATTTAAAAATCCGTTGATACACGACTCGGCCCGTTAATAAATAATATATATGTATATATTTTTTAAAAAGCTTGAATATGTTTTTAAAAGCAATTAAAGTAAATGTACATTTAAAATTTCAATTAGAGTAAATGCGCCTATTAGTCCTTAATATTTTGTGGTTGGGACATTAGGTCTCTTATCTTTAAACATAAATCTTTTAGTCTTCAAAGTTAATTTAGTGAGATAGCATTACTCCCGATAACAAAATTCATCTATTATTTAATAGCTTTATAACGTGGCTGACACGTGACTATTATAATTCACCATTGTTGAGGAAAAAATTGATATCATGTAGGATCATACCAGTACCAATCACGTGCTAAAATCATAAAAGATAGATGAATTTTGCTATCGGGATTTAACGATATCCCACTAAATTCACTAAGTTAAGTTTAAAGAGTAAAATGTTCATTTTTAAAAATTAAAAACTAAAATATCCCAACGCTGAAACATTAAATACTAATGAGAGCATTTACATTTACTCTTTAAATTTTAAAAATAAAATTTAGATGTTAAGAGGAGCTAAAAAATAAATAAAATGAAAACAATTTAATAAGAAGTAGAGGACCGAAAATTCTTACATCACCCGCGTGGATGGAAGAACACCTTGATGTGTACAAGACTTGTTATACACATTACCTGAGGGATGAAACAATGAACATGAGCAACGAAGTGGCCATCTGGGCAACAGTATGTGGGGTCAAGCAGCTGCCTTCTTTCTTCACACGCATTACAGTAGAGTTCTGCATACTCATCTTCATCTGGATTGTCTTTAACCGGAGAATTGGTGAGAGAGAGGGTATGCCGGTGACGTTGATGCTTGAGATTATGTGGTAGTTCAGGAAGGCAATGGAGATGGAGATAATACTTACAAACCAAACAGCAAAGGAAAGGGGTATTGCAGTTTCGATCACAGCGATGGCAGCGAAAATTTTCATTCGGGTTGTCGAGAAAAGCAAGAGGGTGTGGATGAAGCTCAGAGTTTATGGTGGGAGGAAATGGCAAAGCACATCTTAGGTCAACTACGATATTACAATCCAAACACGCATACCTGTATCCTTTGAAAGATTCATTACAGCAGATATTGCAATGGAAGGAAGTTTCACAATTTCTGAAAAGAATGAGTGGGTGCTGCGAATCAAAGGGATGCTGAAGGCGCGAGGGCAATTTCATGCAAGATTCATCGAGAATGATATGACACTCAATGCAGACATAGACGACAGATCTTGTAGGTCTTCTACATGCACTGCATGAGAACACTATATTAATCCCTGTTTGTTCACACTTAATCCAGCAGGGATGTTGGTGATGATCATTACTAGTGTTGCTGACTGAATCATCATCATCATCGTCATCATCATCATCGTCATCATCATCATCATCATCATCATCATCATCATCATCATCATCGTCCCTAGAAGGCACCAAGAAACTACAATTGACATCCAAGTAAAGTTCACACTCGGAACAACAGTAGTAGGGGCCCCTGGATTCTCGTCGGCAAAGCATAGCAAGTGAACCGTTTGCTGTAACTTCTGGTGGGAGGTTGAGGGTCGAGTGTTAGAGGGTGTGATGGGTGAAACAAGTGATTCATTTCTTTCGGCAAGTTAGCGCACGACTCGTGACTTGGGGTCAAAATACACCACACCTTCAATTACTCTCTCGCACCATCGGCATAAATATGTAAAATGGTCAGCTCTTTGACGACAAGGAATTAAGGAAAGATTTTTTTGGTCTTCTTCTGCGAGAGTCAGTAAAGCGCACCTAACATCCAAAGTATAACGACAATCCAAAGTACGACAACGATAGAAATATAGACAAACATCTCCACATATACAACAGTCACCAATATCCATCTTTCTTGTACGGCCAACATGGAGCGTACGGGAATGAAAGGGGTGCGTTATCACTTTTGGCAACATCGCGCATCGTTCATGGATTATGAATTCCCCATTTCTGCCGCCCGAAGAAGGATGCTCGGTAGAATAAGCGTCACCACGTATTTCATATCGGCAAACATCGCATCCTCTCAAGGAACCGGGGTACACATAAACACGCCACAATTTTGAATGCATTAGGAAAATATTCCATCTTCTTTCGGATTATCAACAAACGGAAAGTTTTAAAACCACACCATGTACTAAATATCAAAGTAAAAGATGATGAATGAAGACTTGGCAAAAAATAAAAATGATTATCAAGACTTAACACACACACACACACACACACACACACACACAAAAAGGATGATAATTATTCAAGACTCATGACTTAGCAAAAGGAGGAATGATGCGGGATGAATTAAGATCAGGTAGCTATGAGGTGATGACTAGTTGAAAGAGCGAAAGCGATAAAATGTCTACACAAAGCAATGGTAAAAGGTGAACCACGCAAAAAAAATTATAGAATTGATGGCAGTTTGGGAAGGGTTTAAAAGAGCGATTGAGAAGGGTATCACTCACTTCATTATTGAGTCGCTAAAATCATAAATCTTTTCAAGTAGTCATTTCAAATTTTTTATTGAAGATTGCAAGCAAATAATGACGAGTCATGAAGGATATCAAATCTAACATGTGTTTTGTGAGACTAATTAGTGTGATGATGGGCTCGCAAATTACATTTTCTAACAGTCTTTGGAATACCACTCTTTTGAAACTCCGACATCTCGATTACTGACCCACTTTAAAAAAGATAGACAAGAAAAAATTTATCCCAAAGTAATTGTTAAATAGTTTGACTAAACTTTTTTTTTTTACAAAAAAATAAGTTGAACCACGCGGCTAAGACTTTGGTTCAGTAATCATAATATTATTTACTATTATGTAAAAATTTACTAGTTTGAATTTCGTGATTAAACTTTTTTTAAATAAAAAAATTTAAAAAAAGTGAACCACCATTTGGAAATTAAAAATAGAAAAAAGATCATTTGGATCAGATTTTTATTAGCCAGCTGCCACCTCTTGTTTGGTGTCGCATATTTTAATCCTTCAGATAAGCTTTTATACGCACTATGTTTCCCTTTTGGGATGCAATAATCTAGTGGATATTGATTAGAAAATATTTGTAGCCCCCACTTTGAATTTTTTTCTTCTTTTTTGGTCGTACGTTAAAGTTTTTTATTTTCCTTACGAGTAAATTTCATTTTCCCCATGAGTTCTGGGATAAAATTCAAACATCTCTATTAACTTATTATGTTATTCAAATTCTTCCATAATATCAAACTCATCTAAACAAAATCTTAATGTTTAGGGTAAGTTGGTCTTTCACGTCCCTTTTAACAAAAAAAAGAAATCTAAAAATTACCCAACCCCATATTTTCTCTCTCACACAAACACATAAAATACAATATTTCTCTTTCAATCACACACACAACACACTTTCTCTTAAGAATGACAACGGTTCGAATAACAGCGAAAAATGACAAAATCATAACCAAAACCGTTTAGCAAACTAATAACCATAACCGTAACCAAAATCTAACGGTTTTTAAAACCAATAACCATAACCATAACCGTTAAGGAATTAAGAAACTGCTGTTAACCGTAACCATAACCGTTTAACTAAAAAAAAATTAGTTTAAATAAAAAAACCTAAAAAAATGAAAGAAAAAATTAGTTTAAATGTAAAAAAACCAAAAATAAAAGAATCCAACCCAATGATAAAACTTGAAATAAATTACATAATAATTTTATGAGCAAAAAATCAAAATCAATAAGTTATGCAAAGAGAAATTCATTTCCAATTGTCGAGCGAGAAACGTCTCTTCTTTCGTTTCGGCAAGTAAAAATGACAATCCTTAAGAGTATAAGTATTGGTTTAATAGACTTAGCCCATCTATTTTAATAAAGCTTAGTTTACTTTTTTTAGTTGAGTTTAGTTCAAATTTTTATCATGGGTAAAGGTCTAGTTTAGTCCATTATGCTTGGTGTAAATGACACTTTCATCCATTATCTTTCAAAATAAACTTTTTAGTCTATTATCTTTGGTGTAAATGACACTTTCATCCATTATCTTTCGAAATAAACCTTTTAGTTCAATATGTTTTACATAAGTAACGTCGTTAGTCCAACTTCAAAACATATTGGACTAATGACGTCATTGATGTGAAACATATTGGACTAAAAGGCTCATTTCGAATGATAATTGATGAAAGTGTCATTTACACCAAAGATAATGGACTAAAAGGTTCATTTTGAAAGATAATAGATGAAAGTGTCATTTACACCAAAGATAATTGACTAAACTAGACCTTTACCCTTTTATCATTTTACTTACCAATTTTAGTTAGTCTTCTATTATTTTAAGTGTATATATATATATATGTTAAATTTTTTTATTAAATTAATAATCGGGTTTCGAGTTTCGATTTTTTTTAACGTCAAAAATCAAAACCTATTAGTTTATCCATCGGTTTCCCTTTATAAAACCTAAACGTTAACGGATTCTCCATCAGTTTTTATTATCAGATTTTTATCAGGCAGTTATCCGTCAATTTTGGATAAAGCAAATACCCATTATTATCCCTACTGTGCAAACTTTAGACCAAGTGGGATGCCAAAGACCATGCTTCTGACCAAGCATTATTACTCAACATGTTTTTGATCAATATTCTCACTTTATCAAAGTGAGCATGACACCTGACAAAGCATGCTACTGACCAAAATTCTCACTTTATCAAAGTGAACACAAGCTTTAGTCGCGCCAAGTTTGTTTTTTTGTAATAATTAGGAATCTCTTTATATCGCGTCGAGTTTGTACTGAACAAGCTTTACTGGTAACTTCTTGAGATAACAATCCTAAAACTTAAATTTTTTGATACCTGAATGATTATAAGAACTTCTCTTTTGAAAGAGGGAGTTCGGAAGTCCATATATATAGCTGGTCATCAAAGTTTTGTGCGAAGTGATATTGTAAAAGCAACAACAAGACGGTCAATAATATCTTCCTCACTAAATTTTTTTTTCATTCACATGTCTAACAAAGAGGGGCTTAAAGGCGGAGTTCCTCCACCGGACGCAGGCGGGCCTGGGGGAGCAACCTATTTCTCCACTCGTGACGGTCCAACATCATTCAGGTCCAGCACAAGAAATCCTAATGACATCTTTGCTGACTATTTCGGGTTCTCGAGTCCCTTTGGAGGGATGGGTGGTGGTGCTGGAGGTAGTGGAACGAAGGGTTCAAGGTTCGGTAGTATGTTCGGTGATGATATCTTTGCATCTTTCGGTGAAGGAGGTGGTGCATCAATGCATCAATCAGCTCCACGGAAAACACCTCCGATAGAGCAAACGTTATGTTGTAGCCTTGAAGAGCTATATAAGGGGACAACCAAGAGGATGAAGATATCGAGAGAAATTGCTGATGCGAGCGGGTAAGTGTTTGTAGTCTGCTACATCTAAGTTTCCTTTTTCAATTTTGCCAGGATTAGTTATGTATTTATTTATTCATGATTCTCTTTGTTACTCAATTATGTTAAGCATATATAAGTTCATTCATTCATGGACTATATTATTTATGTATTCATTTATTTCTCCTTGTTACCTGATGATATTGAGCATATATATGTATGTTATGTTTTAGTGAACGTTGCAAAATCTGCCTACTTTCTTGCATTGGGCAATGAGGGACTTTCTACTATTAAGTTTTTCTCCCAATTAGCCGGAAGTTCATGTCATAATGTGATGGAATCAATTGCGTGAGAATTCTCGGATGCTAAACATGTTAGTAGTACAGGGATTGCTCATTGGTGTTAGATTCAAAAGGACAATATGGGTGGGATTACTTTGTAAAAAGTACACTACTGCTACATTAATAACCTATACTGCTAGTCGAAATCGTGGGATACTGATAGGGAATAGGACTCATATATAGAAGATCGGTTTGCTGAATCGAAAATAATTCGCAAGCTTGATAATAAATTAATGATTTATTCTTCTATGTGAGGTTGGGGTTTTTAAAAAGGTGGTTAATTGTGTATGTGCTGGATCATTGGACGCTATGACAGACCGTGAGCTAACGTCTTTTCTTTTCCTTTCATCGATATGATCAGTGCAGGAGGAAAACTATGCCAGTGGAAGAGATTTTAACCATTAATATAAAGCCTGGTTGGAAGAAAGGTACGAAGATCACATTCCCAGAGAAAGGAAATGAGCAGCCGGGCGTGATAATACCTGCTGATCTTGTCTTCATCATTGATGAAAAACCGCATAAAGTATTCACGCGTGATGGAAATGACTTGGTTGTGACGCTAAAGATATCTCTGGCTGAAGCATTGACGATGGGTTATACAGTCCAACTCACCACCCTGGATGGCAGGAATCTAACCATTCCTATCAACGCCGTGATACATCCCAACTAAGAAGAGGTTGTTCCGAGGGAAGGCATGCCAATTCCCAAAGATCCTTCAAGGAGGGGAAATTTGAGAATTAAATTCGATATCAAGTTCCCAACAAGGTTGACTTCGACCCAGAAAGCCGGGATGATTAAAGAGTAAGTTCATGTATACTAGTCGTACGATATAGAATATTTTCTCGTATATTCTCCACAGTTTAATTTCATGTCCTTCATGGCAAGATACTTGTGTCCTTAATATGTGTGAAACCCCGTACCGAGCCCGTACAAAGTTTACATGCATTTTATCACATTTCATACATTTTTGCATCATTTAACATGTCTTTATATCAACTAATATGAATTTATATCGTTTTACGTGCCTATGCCTCGATTAACGTGCATTTAAATTCAAGTACGTATCCTTGAGTAATTTGGGTAACGTAGATAGTAATTAAATCATTTTATATGTTTTAAATTGATTTATGTGCATTTATATCGATTTACGTGCATTTCATCGTTTAACGTGCACATGAGTAAATTATATCGTGTAACTAGTAATTGGAACCAACTAAGTTCAATAATCAACTAGAGTAATTAAACTAAAACCAAGACAGTTAGAATTAACACTATAATGGCGAACTAGTAATATGCAAGCTAGTTGAGGGGCACTCTTGTCCTTAGGCAAAAATTGGTTAATATCTCAACACACACTACACCACCCACACACACTAAAATTCTGCAACACACACACACACACACCAGAAAACATACACACTTACACTATACACACACTACACACCCCACACTCAGAAATTCGACCAAAGAAGAAAGAAAGAGAGAGAAGAAAGAGGAAGGAGAAGAAGAAGAGGAAATAAAGGAGCTTAGGCTATTTCAACCATTCTTTTGCATTTGCTAGCAAGTTCTAACACATCTTTTGATGCTAGGCCACAACAAGAAACCTCAGCCACCCAGTCAGCCCGTGGTACATCAACAAGTGTGACTACATCTCAGATCGTCATGTGTACTCATTGCAACCGAAAAGGGCACGCTGAAGCCCAGTGTTGGAAAAAGTCTGGCAGGTGCCTTGGATGTGGGAGTGACCAACACCGAGCCAAAAAATGTCCTAAATGGCAGAGGAATCGTGTTCAGACTGCAAGCAGTAGCCATGGTTGAAGGTAAACCATATTTATAAACCTATGAGCTAAAATATTGATTGACCTCAAAGTTGCCCGTACTTTTCTTATATTACCTTTAGTGCAACGTGTTAATATGCAAGTAGGGAGTTGTTTTACCTAAATGAAGTCTGTATAGGCATGATGTTAAGCTGGTGATCGAATAGTGTATGAAGTTGTAACATGGGGAATTTCGGTTGGAAGTTAAGAGTCGTTGTTGCCCTTATTCTACTTTTGTTAAAAATGATGCAATTATAGGGGAATGGATTGACTTGTGAAGTGTCTTGTGGTATTCATGTTGATCGGGTTATAAAATTTTCACCCTACCGCGAAGCTGTTGACTATTAAGATTCTTATTTAGTACTCTTATTTGGAGATTATCGTTTGGAATCCTTATCTGGCAACTGATATCAAATATTTGAGATTCTACGCGACCTTCTTACTTGATATCCATCTTCGGCAATCATAATTGGTGTTCCATTTTGGAATTCTTGATTTGGGTTTCTTATTGAGTATTCCCTTGGTGTTCTTATTCGGAGCCTTTATTTGGCCTTTTTTCTCGGAATTCTTATTGGGCCTTCTTATGAGAACTTTTGTTTAATAGTCGGACTTCAGTATTCGACACTCTTATTTGGAATTCTTATTTGATATATATACATGGTATTCGTGCTTGGGTTTCGTATATAATGTTGTCTAGAGTTTTTATGTGGGGTTGTTGATTAGTGTTCTCCCTCAGCGGTCATTTGAATTCTTACAAGTGGTGCTGCAATTGTAGTTGGCCGGCTATTTTCACGGAACTAGATTCTTATTTGTTGGTTGGGATTCGTGGATTACTTTCAGCATTCGAGTTTATCCGAGAATGAAGAAGGAATTGCCAGGGCGCAATTCTGTTAAGGAGGGGAGGATGTGAAACCCCGTACCGAGCCCGTACAAAGCTTACATGCATTTTATAACATTTCATACATTTTTGCATCATTTAACATGTCTTTATATAAACTAATATGAATTTATATCGTTTTACGTGCCTATGCCTCGATTAACGTGCATTTAAATTCAAGTACGTATCCTTGAGTAATTTGGGTAACGTAGATAGTAATTAAATCATTTTATATGTTTTAAATTGATTTATGTGCATTTATATCGATTTACGTGTATTTCATCGTTTAACGTGCACGTGAGTAAATTATATCGTGTAACTAGTAATTGGAACCAACTAAGTTCAATAATCAACTAGAGTAATTAAACTAAAACCAAGACAGTTAGAATTAACACTATAATGGCGAACTAGTAATATGCAAGCTAGTTGAGGGGCACTCTTGTCCTTAGGCAAAAATTGGTTAATATCTCAACACACACTACACCACCCACACACACTAAAATTCTGCAACACACACACACACCAGAAAACACACACACTCACACTATACACACACTACACACCCCACACTCAGAAATTCGACCAAAGAAGAAAGAAAGAGAGAGAAGAAAGAAGAAGGAGAAGAAGAAGAGGAAATAAAGGAGCTTAGGCTATTTCAACCATTCTTTTGCATTTGCTAGCAAGTTCTAACACATCTTTTGCTTATTTGCTCAACGTCTAAGGTGAGGGAGTTTTCATTCAAAGTCTTAAAGCTCATCCAAGATTTCATGTTATAAATGTATTAGTTAATCTTGCTTATATGTTCATATGGAGCTCAAGGGATGATTGAGTGTATTTTGTGTTGTAGATCTAAGAACTTGTTGAACTTGTGTGAAGAGTTGGAGGAGTTGATTGAGGGGATAGATATGGTTCTTGTATATGATAGGATGCATTTAGCTTGTATTCGATGTTGAAATTGAAAGGCAAGCCTATTGGGTTTAGTCAGTGTTCTTGGTGTTCTTGGTGTTTTTGACGGTTGATTTTGATGATTGTTTGCTATGTTGATTTCTTGGTGAGTTGGTTGTTGATTGATGTCGTTGGGTGGTTTTGATTGAGTTTAAGTCCTTATATGATGCCCATAAGCTACATTGAACATGCTTAATTGGTTGTAGGAGGTTGTGTGAATTGTTAGAATGTTTTTGGTGGAAATTATGTTCTTCCCGTGCAGCTATTTGGGCGTTACAGCCCCTATCCAGTTGCCCGGATAGAGGCCTCAACGCCCGGCAGAAAGCTTCGATCCGGGCGTTACTTGCTTTTTCAGGGCTCCCGGATAAAGGCTCCAGCGCCCGGATGTTTGACAACTCTGCGCAGTGATTTTTCGGAGGCCGTATCTTATTCGTTTCAACTCCGAATTGCATTCCGTTTGATTCTAAAGTTATCTACTTTCGATAAGCTTCGATTCTATGGCAAAATCTGGTTATTTTAAGTTTGGGAAAGTAGGAAAATTTACTTCCTAAGATAGACTAATGTAGGAGCATTGGATTTGCTTTGTGAATCTAGTATATGCTATTGGTAGGTTGTTGTTAAGTATTAGTTTGCAAATTCTTGCTATTTCTTGATATTATGTATTGGTACTAAGGAAGCTTACGTGCCATACGAGTATATGATAAATGTTTGACACGTTTACATAATGCGAAATATAGAATGTACTTGAATATGCTATATGATTGACTAAACTTTCTTGCTTATGTAAATGTATATGTATATGAATCGTAAATGTGCGTGTCGGTTGCAACCATTAATGAATGCGGTAGCAATGAGACCTCCGGACAGCAACGGGCTCGCCGGTATATCTCGCCTACCGAGGTAGTAACGAGACCTCCAGTCAGAGGTAGGGCTTGCTGGTATATCTCGTCTATCAAAATGTTTATCCCTTCTATTTCAAGACTCATTGATCCTCCTACGGGTCGGGACCCAATGATATCTTGGAAGAGTTAGGTTATTTAATTGTTTCAAATGCTCTTACCAAGACCCATTGATCCTCCTACGGGTCGGGACCCAATGATATCTTGGGAGAGATAGATTATTTTAACTGCTATTGAATCTTGATTGTATATGTTGTATTCTCGTTTGTTAACTCTTGTGTGCATGACATGTTTTATCAAACTGATTACGAAAAGATAAAACCTTTACGAAAACCCTTCCTTGTTTACCTCTTCACTGAGCTATACGCGAGGATCTAGCTCACCCTCTTTTCCACCATTACAGGTTGTCCGGAGCTGGAGCTTAACTTGAGAATAGTTGTTCGTTTTGGTCAACCTTTTGTTGTAATAGAATGAGCTAGGCATGTGATTTATTTGATGTAATGTATTAATCTCGTGGACACTTAACTATGTAACTAATTCGATACATTACTCTTTTTAGGCCTAGTTGTAGTAGTTGGACCTGTGTGAAGTAACATAGTGAAACCAGGTCTTGTAATTTAAACTTGATGGTTGTATTATTATTTATTAGTGATGAAGTTTGTATAATGGGTGTTATGTAATATATGGTTTGATGTTTTATTTTATGGTTAATAGTGCTCGAGCAATTATATTGTGCCTTAACGGATTTAGGCGGAGTGATTTTTTTAAACCCGTGGCATCACGATCTCAAGACGCTTGAGGATTTGTAAGCTTAAATTTTAATTCCCTATTATTATTGTGGTATCAAAGACCGTTTCAATAATTAAGAAATTGGGGTCGTGACAATATGCCTCTGCCATTGTAGATTTTGAGTGTTGTTTGGAGGTTGTGACTGGTGATAATTAAGTTTAAGTCCTTATTTATAAATAACAAAGGACGAATGTTGCACTCTAGTATGTCTCCAGAGTTAGCTTCAAAACCATATCTAAATGTTTCATGAACGAACTTGTTTTAAGTTTGTTTCTACATTTGTTGTCAAGTTATTATGTACCTTTGTCGTATTTCTTTTTTTGGGTGAATTGTATGCAAATAGTCTCTATTGTTTATACATTTTTTTAAATTGATTTTTAATATTTTTAAAAAAATTATACTAATTCTTAATATTTACAAAAGTAATTCAAAATAATTTTTATTGTTCAAAATTAATCAATTTAGTCCCTATTATTTTTTAAAAAATTTAAATTAGTCTCTAAACATCGATTACATGTAGTGATTAAGTTGATTTTTTTTATAAAAAAAATAATAGAGACTAAATTGAATATTTTTAAAAACAACAATGACTAATTTGGCTAGTATTGAATAATAGAGACTATTTTGAATCATTTTTACAAATATTGAGAATTTTTATGAATCTTTTAAAATATTAGAGATGACATTAAAAAAATATGTAAATAATAAAAATTAAATATGAAATTTACCCTTTTTTTTAATCTTGAATTTTACTATTGTCCGAGAAGACATCTATTTATTGGTCCTTTTTTTTTTTTTTTCACCCGAGAGGCCTGAGAACGCATTTATATGTGGGACCAAAGCGTTCGCAATATTGAGTTTCATCGAGTCTTTTGAATTTATTTATACTGTTATCTTTATCACAATAAGTGATGATCGGAAAATTTCCTGACACGTGTTCAGGTGATAAACACGTGGTTATAGAAGCGAGTTTCTTACTTAGATTCTCTTTCTCAGGCACTTTCAAAATAGTGAATTAAAAAAGATTGTTAGTTCTATTGTCACAGAAGAGGCAGGGGATGTGAGGACGAAGAAAAGGATATCCTATTAATTGGTTTAGATCTAGATTGATAAGCATGGCTGATAAAAAGGTTGAGCTAATTCGGATATTCATCCTACGGGAATCGATTAATTCTTATACTCTTTTTTTTTTAATTAATGAATTTCATTTGTCTTTAAAAAAAAAAAAAAAACTTGAAGAGAGAGGCATGCATAAAATGACATCAAATTCATTATTAGCAAGAAAAAAATGCGGCTAGTTATATTAAAATTTGATTTTTCGGTGTCGAGCAACTTTTGAGGTAAAAGACTTTTAATTAATTAACATTATATTAGCATAAAGTACTAGCGCCCAACTGACACAAGGAGTTTACACTTTCATTTAGTTGTGCTACTATGATGTAACTTGCAATAATCTCAAGACAGAGTTATTAATCGAGACCTATTTTATCTTTCTATTAGTGTGATGGAAATAAATTTTTTCCTGTTTATTTCTACAAGCACAAGATATCCTTACCGCAACTAATGAGTTGGCTTAAGAGAGAGAGAGAGAAGGCTATCTCTGTCTTCCACCAAGCTCTCTTTCTTCTTCCATAAAAACTTTCTCCTTTTTTCTTCCTCACCCGATTTCACTAAACTCTCAACTCTCTTAGTTCTCGATTCTCATCGAGTCACACGTGAGAAAAATGTTAGAATATATAATTATTTCTAAATAAAAAAATTATAAACTTCAAAAAGTAAAAAGCACACTTGCCTTAAGTGATTTTACCTATATGCACACTTGCCCCTTGTACTTATTTAAATTGCTAATTACACGCTATAATTTTAAAACATATACACATATGCACGCATGCCCATACGTCTAACAACAGTTAGTTTTTTTATGGTGATGGTAATTGACAAATATACCCATACACATGTGAACAAAAAGAGAAAAGAAGATGCAATTCAGAACTTCGAATCCGTGGCATTTCTTGACTGCGATTGCTGATTGCATCTAAGACTTTAAAGCTTTAATCTTTTTTCTCGAAATCTTTGAGCATGTTCTCCCTCTCCCCACTGCCACCATGTTCGCGAATGGACTTCCCAAAGGATGAAACTTTAGCTACACAATTTTCAAATGCATATATATTTTGCTTCTCCAAGCTCCTGCTCAATCTTTTTTACCAGTTCACCAAGCTACATCACAAAAGATTGTTGTCCATTACGATGGTGATAAAGTACAAGAAGGGTAATATTTAATGAGAAGAAAGAGGCATCAGTGGATTAAATGAGAGCTAGGGAATAACAAAATAAGTGCCCCATTCGTTTATACATACATATGGAAGTAAATACAGATATATATATCTAGAAAGGGTATGAAATTGTGAGAAGTAAATACAGATATACAATCGTGAGATGTATAAAATATGTAAAGCCAGCCATGTTGGTCAACAATTTTTTTTTTTTTTTCTCACTGATTAAACTGGGGTCCCATAATTTGGTGTACAAGTGATTATTCATGGTTCTGTTAGTAGTTCACCATCCTTTCATTCTTTCAAGTAACGTATTTTTTAGGATCAGTACAATTGCAATATGTGTAAATCTCGTCCAAGTGATTTTTTCTATTGGTGTTCCGATTGTTATTAATTATTTTATGGATGTTAAGTGCGCTTCATTGACTCTGGCGAAAGACCACCAAATGAAAATTTTCTCTGAGCTTCACCAGCATCCTCTTGTTTTTCTCGAGAACCCAAATGAAAATTTTCTCTGCCATCATTGTGATCGAAAGTGCAATATGGAACAGAGTTGCGGGTGAAATTGGAATAGAAAGATTTTATTTGTGGCTCAGAGAAATTAAGAGAAGTTACAAGGAAGCTAACTCTCTCAATCCTCTCCATTGAACTTTCTCGTGGAACTATTCTCCATAAAACTGAAAGAAAATAACAAAATGGATAGACAATTGTTGGATCTCAGATGCCCTTCACTCGTTACCCACTGCTACTTATATTGGTTTCTGTTACTTGGAGTCACATAATCTGCCAGGTAGCTTGGTGGTTTCTTTTTTCGTGAGCCTCGTCCATTCTGATTGTTGTTGTAGTTAGTTGAATCTGCAATGCCCCCCTGTGGGAGAGTAACCTTGTCCTCAAGGTTCCAAGAAGGGTAAGCTTTATTAAATGGGATTGTATCTTCCCACGTAGCCTCAGAAATAGGCAGATTATCCCATAGGATGAGGTGCTGAGA
The DNA here is from genome assembly GCA_037974665.1 of Ehretia macrophylla. Taxonomy (NCBI): domain Eukaryota; kingdom Viridiplantae; phylum Streptophyta; class Magnoliopsida; order Boraginales; family Ehretiaceae; genus Ehretia; species Ehretia macrophylla. The sequence goes on from CM075774.1 coordinate 2,080,230, forward strand.
GACAGCCTTGCGTTGTCGAATGATGACACGAGAGTCCAAGGCTTTGAGAGGTTTAAGTTCAGGAATCGTAGGGACTGGTTCAGTCCCATGCTGTGGCGCTGCAGTTGGTGGCGTTATTGAGAATCGGTGATGGTATTTTAATAATTTTATAATCAAAATAAATGTAACAAAAATTAATATTAAATACACATGTATCCGTTCATAGTTAATTACGTAAATTATATACATGTATAATAATCAATATTAATTACGCATAATAAGATTTTATGATTATCTGTCCATAATGATGAATCTGTTGTAGAAATTGATCGAATTCAGAGCTTCCCAATTGTGAAGCCTCCGAAAGTATCTACACGAGATCCGAGCCATCAATCAGCAAAACCCCCACTATGAGTTTTAGAGAAAATATATTTGCTATGAAAGACAGGATTTGTGCTACATTTTCTGTCTATCATAGTTTCTTATTTATAGGAAACCCTGGACATATTAGAGCTAGCTTTTGGGCCAGTCCTAACTACTGGACTTGGACTGATTAAATGATTGGACTTATATTCCAATTTAATCAGTTTTAAGTCCAATTAAATATTAGACTCTTCTAATATTTAATTTACTTTTCTCGCCGATTAATTTTCGATCTCTTTTGTGTGTGACCTATCTGGTTCATAATTAATTGGCAGCAAAATAATATTAATCCAATTAATATTTAATTAGAACTCTTCTAATTTAATTCTTGCAAGTCGTGAGTGATACTTACAAATATATCACGACTACCAAACTAATAATGAAGTGAAATTCTATGAACCCTTAGTAATTATCATGCAACTAATTCATTCTGTCTGAATCATCCCGATTGAGCCAGAGTCATGGATAGCGTCAAACTCTATTACTCAATCATTAACTCATGAATAATATGTGGAACAACTTCCACTATTCTACCTCGACCAAGGATTTCTAGTTACTCGATTAATAGATCGCATAGGATCCCTAATTGACAGATTCCATATCTACACGCACCTATCTCCATGTTAGAATAGATCGTAACCACTGAGTACATTATCCAATCCTTAATGAGAACTAGCTTTATTGCACCAGCAAATCACGTTGTCCCTAACACAAGACAACCGTGGTATCTCAAGTCTAAGGACTTAATTGCACCGTTACACTATACAACGAATTATTGACCATTCTATGTAATTCGTTGCATTAGTGGTCATGTCTAGTTACTTATTCTCAACAAGCACTTATACATCTACCCTTACAATATGAGACTAATCGCCCAAATCAATATCTCATATTATTTGGATGGTAGACTGTAATCCAATCTTTCCGGATAAATCAACGCTCAATTAATTTATCCTACAATCGGGGACTATTTTAGAATATATTTATAAATATAGATTCTGTCACTCATATCCTTACTCTTAAGGATAGAATCTATAAATATTATTCTAAGGACTCTTATTTAAATAATTAATCGCATTAACTATATTTAAATAAACTGCCCACATTAAATAAATAATATAATTATTATGTCCTAAAATTGGCATTTAGGGCATATAATCCAACAATCCACCACTTGCACTAAAACCAATTACTCTGGTATCTCATATCCGTATTCTCAAGATGGTAATCAAATGACTGCTGAATCATTGCCTTAGTCAGTGGACTAGAACCGTCAACTGTTGACGTTATTTACGACATAATATCATTTTCTCCACAATCTCTGATTGATGTGGTAATGCCTCTTTAATGCGCTTGGATCTCTAGTGAGACCTAGGTTCTTTAGCTTGCACTACAACTCCATTGTCGTTACAGCACTACCTGTCTGACTTAATGGAAATAACCATCCTTAGTTGAGTTATGAACTCTTAGATTCAAACTGCCTCCTCTTGTTACATCTGATGCAACGATGTACTCAACCTCTGGAATTTGCATTTGTACCAATATTTAGAATCTTTCCAAATAATTGCTCTTCCGTTATAGGTGAGTATAAACCCAGATATGGATTTCCAATAATCCATTTCAGATTCTCAGCCTGAAACTGTAAAACTTTAAGTTTTACCTTTCTCCATATACCAAGAACATTTTCCAGTGCTTCTTAAGTACTTAAGAATGTTCTTGATTGCTTTCCAATGTTCCTAACCTGGATTAGATAGACATCTGCTCATAACACTTATAGCATTTATGATATCATGTCTTTGTACACGACATGACGTATATAAGATTCTTAATTGCTGCGACACTTAGAACCTTATGTGTCCAGTCTCCCTCTCTTTAGCAGTCGTAGGACTCACAGCTCTAGAGAGATAAACATCATGTCTTAAAAGAGAACAATCCTCTTTTAGAACCTGTGTACATGTTAAACACCTTTAACACCCTTTTGGAAAAACCCATTAATCCTTTTGATCTATCACTATAGATCGATTTCAAGGATTCAAGCGGATTATCCCAAATTTTACTTGGAGAATTATTTGAATAACTAGACCTACTTGTGTAGTCAAGATTCGTCTTCATTCTCAATGATGTCAATCGAATGTTCTAGATTCTTTAGGCTTGGTTAAGTCCATTAATGGACCCCTTTAGCTTGCACTCTTTGTGACTCATCACTGGACTCAAAACGTATCGGCAAATCCATATTAATGTCTTCATTAATGAAGTCATTATGAAATGCCGTTTTATCATCCATCTACCTCATCTCATAATAGTAGTGTGCAATTATCGCCAATAAATCATAATGAATTTTAACAATTGGTGAAAAGATTTCCTCATAGTCAATTCCTTGCCCATAACAATAATCTTTTACCATTTGTCCTAAAGGTCTCCACCTTTATTCATTTAAAATCTTATGGCCTCAAGCCATTTAAACTTATGTCAAACATAACTATTCATAGCTGACAAAAATCATCAACATGATTATTGTCATCTTTATAATCTGAAAAACTGTGAAATAATCAGCTGCTCTTGGATTAGGTTTTCTAGAATCAAATCCTAGATTTGACTCAGGTTAACTGGTTGCTCAGTAACTCCTTACTGAGTCATACTTTTATTCCCACACTATCTTCTCAGATGAACTATTCTTCCAAGAAGAAGTTGTAATTGCTAACAGACTCTCTAGTCAGCAAGGGAATAAAAGTTATATCCCAACAAATCCTTGGGATAACTAATTAATCTTATCCAATCTCATTTCCAATTTATCAATCTAAGGCCTTTGATTGAAAACAAGATAACCCTCATTCTTAACACCTTAAGACTAGGTATCCTGTTCTCTCATATCCTATATGAAGTACTTAAGATTAATTTGGAAGTGACCTTATCCAAGAGATGGACTGCTATAAGGAGAATATAGCCTCACAAGCTAAATTATAAATCAGCATAGTTTATCAATTACATACCATGTCCAATAAGGTCCAATCCATTCTTTTCAACACTTCGTCAAGCATTAGAATACCAGAAGGAGTTAATGAAGTAACTATGTTATTTTCTTTTGAGATACTATTAGAAATTGAGGCTAAGAATTCTCCATGATCTCATCATTGAGACTTACTTCTCATTTTTAGTTTTGATTTACTACTTTAATTCTGAATTCTTTGAACGCTTCAAACACTTCAAACTGTTTAGATATACATTTATGACAATCATAAGTATATGTAAGGTAGCTAAAATCTTTATTGGGCTATTTCACCAAATGGCCCATGTACATCCCTATGTACAAAACCCTAAATATTCGTGGTCCTTTGACTTTGTCCTACAAAGGGTGATTTGATTATTTTTAAGAACATAAGATTCATGTGTGAGGAATGTCCTGGGGCCTCAAGGGCTTACCAGTCCTTCTTTCACCAATTGTGTGGTTCTTGTTTCTCCTCTATGACCTAATCGTAAGTGTCACGATAATCTAGAGTTATCAGTATCTCTAAATCTCTCATATTACTCGTTTATCTGTCATTATCCATATAAGACTCTATTCATTAATTTACTAGTGTCATCTCATTTATTTCCCAAATAAATGAAACACATGAATAACAATTATTCTAAAATTAATGAACACTCATATGGGTAAACGAGAAGACGAGATGTATTTATAGAGGACATCTATTTCTCTTCAAACTCTTTGAAGTCCTTTGGATTTTCCTCTATTATTAGTTCTCATTTCTTGCAGTGGAAATAATTATCAATCAAGTTTCAACTTTCCAGATCTACCCTTGATATATGACTCTCATTTCCAAGGGTTGTGTCGAATGTGTTCACATGGAGAAATCCATTATTAACGACAATAGTGAATTGAGAATTGACATTAAGGATTAGATTTGTCTGCATATGATAAACCACAAATAAACTCATGGATTCAAGATACTCATCCTGAGAACACATGCTCTCAAATCAATTCCTCTAGTTATTCTTTGTTTGGAACAATTTTCTAGATATCTCATATCTACCACTAAATATCTCATATCTAGTTGTCCTATCTTGCTTACTTCACAACTCTTGTAAGTAATTAATGATGGATATATTATCCATTCTCTCTTGCTACTTTTTGACAACTTATTTTAGGCATCTAGTGTAACGCCCTGATCCTTCCCGAGACCGGAGGCTCTAAAAATCAAGCTATTCTCAACCCGATCCCAAACCCGGACACATATTGTTAGGAAAAACGGACAGAGTCTCTCCTATACTGTGGACATTCTGAAAACCTGTAAGCAATCAATAAAGCTACAAAACAACCTAGAACTCCAATTCTAATTAAAGACTTAAACTTTAAGGCCATCCGAGCCTTAAAACATTCAAATAGTTAGAATCATACAAGCATGTATTCGTAATATATTTTCTTTACAAAACCGCTTATCATGCCACTTCATGATAGCATTTAACCCTACTTAGAATTAAATGGGCAGTCATTGCAACCCCCAAAGCCAACACACAAGCATGCAACAACCCAAAGTAAGAATACTAGTTATTACATGACACAGATACATATCATATATTACATTCAAACTTACAGCTAAACAATATATACATGAGCCCATAGGCTCCAAAATAGGACATAAGTAATACAAACAGATTCTTCATATAACCAACAGGAAACACATCCACCTCAAGTAAGTATCACACAACAACTAAGACAACTCCTCATCCAATTGCACCTCCTGAAATATGTTAGCAAGGTATGAGCAACCATAATTGCTCAGTGAGGGATAAAGACTACTCGGGACGTGCAATGCAACAATTATAGTAGTTAAGCAAGAAAGACAAGTAAAGTACATTTGAAATAGTAAATAACCACACATATCAATGGATACGATACATTTAACCCCAACACTCTAGAATTATCTTATCTTTGATCACGAACCATGATCCACGAGCCACGAACCACGATCAATGTGCCGGCAAATCCCCAATCACTCCAGTGGGTGTACTCCGGATGTACCCCGATAATCCTATGACCCAATACCCCTTGGCAATCCCTGGACCAGGCGAGTGAGGGAATAGGGTACGGAGCTAGAGCACCAACCCTGGCAAGCCCGCTGCCGCCCAGAGAGGCCCATCGCATCCGCCCCGATAATATGGTTGCGCAACCAAAGACTCGATAACACAAGAAGTAATAATAATAACAATATAACAAAATAAGCCGATATATACACAAGGAGGACAACAAAAGAGGCTGTCCTCGAGTACACACAGTATCAATTACTAAGCGAATACAAGTAAAGCCCTTGAATCATTTAACATCGAACATTGAGCATATAGCAAAGTAAAACACTTAGAATGCGCATAGAAATGATCCCTCACCTTTTTAGAAAGCCAAACCTGTGCGAATTAAGCCAAGACTCCTTCAATATTTTCCAAAAGCATCAATCCCTTCAATTATCACTACCTAATACAATCAACTATATGCATAAGAAGTGATTCCTTATTCTCAACTAAGGCTAGTTCATAAAGCCATTAATTTATCCAACTCTATTTGATTCCCTTTAATTCACATAACTAACAATATATTTCATTATTCAACATGCATTCTAATCATTATTTAAACAACATATAACTCAAGTGATCACATGTGCAACATTCTTTAATGTTCTAAGTATTATTCAAAGACAATAGTATAATAACTAACATATACATAGCAATGATAATTCGTATAAGTAGAAACATTATATAACACCTAACCACTAAGTTATATAAGCATAGCTTCACATATACAATACAATTAATAAACAATATAAACATGTTTACACAATCTTTAACTAGTAACCATATGATTCAATTTACAACTTCTCCAAGTAAATGAACTTGTTATACAAATACATTTAAACATTTATTCAACCAATTAAGAATCAACTAATAATAATAGTGTAACAAGTTAAGCATATAAATGAGGGACAACAAGGTAGGTTGCTCTCGCACAAGTATAACATCATATGATTAGCATAAGAAGCAAGAAACACAAGATTATAAGCAATAACCAAGTAAATAACCAATAGTGCACAAAGGGAATCAACAACATACTTTCACAAAATTTCATTAATAGCTCAAATATACCATGGAAATGCATTTAAACACACTATAAGCAATTACAAGGCAATACAAGTACCAAATCACTTAATTCATTCATTTCCCCCTTTGTAACTCAACCTGTTTTCCTTCTAAACTCAAGCTATTGTTCTAGATTAGTAAGCGGCTTATTTCATGCTTCTAGTTAACCCCTTAGGCACCCTGAGGACCCTTGAAGTCACCCAATTACCCGCATTTAGCACAAAAGTCTCAAAATCTCCCTTATGACTTTGTACTATACGTACCTCAACCGAGACTCAAACGGAAGTTAGCAAAGCATATTTAGAGTCTAATTAACCTAGGAATACCAAATGTGAAGGCCAATTTTACCCGGATTCGCGATAGCCCCGAAACTCCTTTTAAAAAGTCGCCTATTCCGTGCTTTTGTTAGGTTATGAGCAATTAAACCCTACGGGGCCTTTACACTACTTTCATTAGCACCTAAAGCATCTATTAGAACCATTGATTCAATCTATAAGGTTCGATTTCATAAAACCCTAGTTTTTCCGTCACTATTCACGCCATACAATCAACAAGCAATTTCAATCGTTTAAACTATGAAACAATAGCATAAATTAGGTCTCTACTACTTATATACAACATACATAAGCATATTTAAGCATTACATAAGCATTTGATAGCAAATCTAAGAATTCAAGAAAGTTGTCACATTTTTTTAATGCAAAAATAGGTATGAAATCTCTCACCTATTACGCGTAGGAGCTCCTAAGAGGCTAGTAAACACCCTAAAGCACTTGCACCTAGCTTGGCTTGGCTTGGAATGAGGATTTGTTGAACAAAAATCTCTCATTCTCCTCCTATGCTAATTTTCGGCCCTGCTACAGTGTTTTCAGCTTTTGTTTTTTTGTTTTTTTTTTTTGTTTTGTGAGTTATAATGTGATATGTTGAGTATATATTAGGGTGGGGTCAAGTTGTTGAGTTTATGGTCTACTAAAATAAGCCTAGTTAACTTAAAAACGAGTCTAATGTGCATAAATTAAGTTAGCTAACTAAAACATAATGTTTCATTACGTAATACTATTCACTAGATTGGTAAAACATTTTCTAAACAGGCTTTTCTATCACTCTTAGCTCAAATGTACATTTTTCTCATTCCTAAAACAATTAATATGATTTAAGAAAAATACCATTTCGAAGTAATTAAGCAGTTGAAAAACGGAATGAATAGTAACCAAAGAAGACAACAAGTAAAGCACAAAAGAAATGCACAAATAATGGATGCAACAGTAGATAAATGTACGGCTAAGATCTCGGGCATCACATCTAAAACGTGTATGACTTTCTCAGATCTAAGAACAATTCTCAAAACATTGAGCTAGTCATCGAAGTTTGGTTGAGTCAAAATAGAAGGTTGGGTTCATATCCGATATTATATATAGGCAGTAATTTCTAAGGATGTTAGATAATTATATTATTAACAATTTGATTTGAGTCTTTAAATCAAACAGTAACCCCCACTAAATTTTTCGAATCCCACACTTCCTTAGTGGAAAACGGAAAAACAATAAGGTGTTTTTTTTAGTGGAATTGGAGGCCCATTCACTTTAACCCACCTCACATTTTAGATTTTTGGTGAAGATAAAACAAATAGGTGAATAACTTCTTATTCAATGTATCTCATACAAATTCCAATTGTTCTTGCCTCCAATCCTTTCGACCTCACATTATAGATTTTTGGTCTCCAAGATTGTTTAAGTTAAACTCATTATCCTGAAAATTTAGATCAATGCAATACCGACACCTCACATGATAGATTTTTGGTTGCTAGTAAGAATCCAAAATTTTCACATCTCATGCTTATATAGACTTAGTTCATATGTTGATACAAATAAATAACCCCTATGTGTCTATACCCAGCTACTTACTTGCCCAACACATAAACCAATCTATGATAACGGAAGACAATGATATAATCTTCTCAAGACTACACCATTATTAACTTAATATTTAGTTTGAGAAGGTTTGTTGGTCTTTGGTTTAGGTCTCACTTTTCACATGCTTCTAATTTTCAATTTATCGCATAAATAAAATAGAAACATACATGCATTCATCATATATTTATCGCATAAATAAATAAATAAATGCATAAAATAAAATGGGATGATCATGGACTAGGAGCACTTATCAACTCGAGCCACTGGGTTGAATACCTAAATCAAATAAAGGGCCCACAAGGAAAAATTCATGGGCTGCTCCTCATCGGCTTCACAAAACTCCTTTTGCGAACTGGGCTTACCAACTCTTGATGTCTTCATCTTGATCTTCCATTATATTTATGTACATAGATTCCTAATCTAGTGGGGATACATAAATGAGAATAGGGTTTTACATATTTAAAACGGGGATCAGAGGCATGCAAGCCTCATTTTAAAACATTACATAAAATCTAAAATGGGTAAATAAATTAAATAATGACATTCATCCATTTATTCATTCATCAATTCATTCACACAAGACTGGTCCATGATCACCCACATACATAGCAAATAATAAAGTAATCCACGAATATAGCACAATTAGTCTTCTAATATAATCTCATTATATTAGGTTAATCCAATTAATAAACACCTTTATTAATTTAGATCCTTAAATATCTCATATTTAAATAAATATAATCTCATTATATTTGTAGTAATTAATTAATAAATAATTTATTAATTAACTACAAGTATAGCACAATTAATTTTCTAATATAAACCGTTTACATTAGATTTTTTTTAATTTAATAAATCCTTTATTAAATTTATTCTATTTAATAAACTCTTTATTAAATTTACTCCATAAATATCTCATGTTTACAAAATATAAATATAATCAAATTATATTTAATAATTAATAAACTATTTATTAATTTAAAGTGTCAAAAATGTATTTGGACTTCTTTAATTAATTTTGTTAAACACAAATTTATTAGCTCTAACTTTAAATGATAAATAAATCCAATTTATTTGATTTAAAGTCCAGTCGAGAAGCCAACAACCCAATTCATAAAATAAAATAGTCCACACTATTTATTCTAGTTCGAATTAAAGCTTGGCCCAATTCATACCAATAGAGGAATCCATGATATTTTAAAACAACTTTTAAACTCAGCCCAAAACAAGCCCGAAGATTATATGCACATTCAGCCCAATTTAGAAAAGAAATAAAATAAATGTATTGAAACCCCAAACCCAACAACTTGGGTTTGGGCTTGGTCCGGATCCTGACCCAAATTCGGATTTGGACTCGGATCTCGGATCTGGGTCGGGTTCTAGAAACCCTAAGCAAAAATAATTTTTTTTTTAATTTTCTCTTCCTTGCTTACGCCGCCCCCTACCCCTCTTTCTTTTCTTCTTCGGCGAGCTGCAACCATGGCCATGGCCGTGAGGACACCTCATCGCGGCTACTTCGCAGCAGATTAGTTGCCACCATGGCAGCAGCGTCGCTGCTACCATTGTGGTAGTCACAGCCATAGTCGCAACAGCGACTGTGGCACCGCTGCGTGAGGAGCAGCAGCTCCTGGTGTAGCCTGCTACACCGCAAGGAGCCGTTACTCCTCGTGGCTTCAGCCACGCAGCATGGCCACTGGCCACGAGGAGCACCATGTTCCTCGCACCCATGGTTTTGCAGCACGCCACCTGCCCGTGGTGGCACCGCTGCCACATGCGAAGGGGAAGGCAAACAGCGATTCTAAAAAAACTGTTTTTCAAATTTTTTTCTTTTTAATTGAAAAATTGATTGTCAATCTTGCTGAACGATTTCAGAAATAGAAAAATTGTCCTAAAACCAATTTTGAACAGTTTCTTGATAAATCAGTTTTTGAAATTTAATAAAATAATTTTATAAAAACAAAATTTCAGTTTCAAGAACTACCTTTAATGAAACTAGAAAAACAATTTCACAAAACTACTTTTATGAAATTGATGGTGGAAGAAACTTTTGGGCTAATATTTAATCCAATTAAATTAACGGGCAGAACAACTAATAGATCCAAATCTACTAATTCAATAGTTTCAAAAATTATTTAATCTGACACGATTAATTGTGCTATATGTTTATGTGCTAAAATCGAATAACCACGTAAAAGGCATGAACGGTGGCTCTGATACCACTGTTGAGAATTGTGCATGGTATTTTAATAATTTTATAATCAGAATAAATGCAGCGAAAATTAATATTAAATACACATGCATCCGTTCATAGCTAATTACGTAGATTACATACATGCATAATAGTCAATATTAATTACGCATAATAAGATTTTATGATTACCTTTCCATGATGACGAATTTGTTGTAGAAATTGATCGAATCTAGAGCTTCCCAATTGTGATGCCTCCGAAAGTATCCACACGAGATCCAAGCCATCAATCAGCAAAACCCCCACTATTAGTTTTAGAGAAAATATATTTGCTATGAAAGACAGGATTTGTGCTAGTTTTTCTGTCTGTCATAGTTTCTTATTTATAGGAAACCTTGTACATATTAGGGCTAGCTTTTGGGCCAGTCTTAACTACTGGACTTGGACTGATTAAATGATTGGACTTATATTCCAATCTAATCAGTTTTAAGTCCAATTCAATATTAAACTCTTCTAATATTTAATTTACTTTTCTCGCTGATTAATTTTTGATCTCTTTTGTGTGTGACCTATCGGGTTCATAATTAATTGGCAGTAAAATAATATTAATCCAATTAATATTTAATTAGAACTCTTTTAATTTAATTCTTGCAAGTCGTGAGTGATACCTAGCAGTATATTACGACTACCCAACTAATAATGAAGCGAAATTCTACGAACCCTTAGTAATTATCATGCAACTAATTCATTATGTCTGAATCATCCCGATTGAGCTAGAGTCATGGATAGAGTCGTTAAACTCTATTACTCAATCATATGTCCAAATCTATTTAATCAGTAACTTATGAATAATACGTGGAACGACTTCCACTATTCTACCTCAACCAAGGATTTCTAGTTACTTGATTAATAGATCGTATAGGATCCCTAATTGACAGATTTCTTATCTACATACACCTATCTCCATGCCGGAATAGATCGTAACCATTGAATACATTATCTAATCCTTGACGAGGACTAACTTTATTGTACCAGCAAATCACGTTATCCCTAACACAAGATAACCGTAGTGTCTCAGGTCTAAGGACTTAATTGTACCATTACACTATACAACGAATTATTGACCATTCCATGTAATTTGTTGTATTAGCGGTCATGTCCAGTTACTTGTTCTCAACAAGCACTTATACATCTACCCTTATGATATGAGACTAATCGCCCAAATCAATATCTCATATTATTTGGATGGTGGACTGTAATCCGATCTTTCCAGATAAATCAACGCCCAATTAATTTATCCTACGATCGGGGACTATTTTAAAATATATTTATAACTATAGATTCTGTCACTCATATCCTAACTCTTAATGATAGAATCTATAAATATTATTCTAAGGACTCTTATTTAAATAATTAATCGCGTTAATTATATTTAAATAAACTGCCCATATTAAATAAATAATATAATTATTATGTTCTAAAATTGGCATTTAGGGCATATAATCCAACAGGCGTACCATGAAACTGCTTTAGTAGTGATATGTGAAAGACGGGGTTGTATTTTAGCTGTTTCGGGAAGCTGTAGCTTGTAAACAACTTTGCCAATTCTAGCGACAATTTTTTAGGGGCCAAAATAATGACAACTTAATTTCTAATTGGAGTATACCCGAATTGATTGCTGCCGATAAGGTTGCAACTTGACTAGTACCCAATCACCCTCTTGGAACTCTTTGTCAGTCCACTTCTTATCTGACAGAGATTTCATTCAATTTTGGGCTAGTGATAAACTGAGCTTAAGTTGTTTCAAGATATCATCTTGCGTAGCTAGTTCAATGTCCACGGCTGCATTAGATGTGCACTGAGGCGTATAATGAAGCAATGTTGGAGGGTCACGACCATAAAGAGCACGAAAAGGTTTCATGCCAATTGACGAATGGTGTGCTGTATTGTACCAAAATTCTGCCTACGATATATATTTGACCCACTGTTTGGGTTAGTCCATTGCAAAACAGCGTAGATAGAGCTCCAATGTTTTGTTAAGATTTTCGGTCTGGCCGTCGGATTGAGGGTGATATGCTAAACTCATGGCGAGTTTTGTAACCTGTAGCCTAAAAAGTTCTTGCCAAAATGAACTTAGGAATAAGGGGTCACGATTAGTGACAATAGTCCGAGGAAAGCCATGGAGACAGACCACTTTTTATACAAATTTTTCAGCCACAGTAACACTGGTAGGAACATGAGGCAAATGCACAAAATGAGCAAACTTGGTAAGGCGATCAATAACCACTAAAATTTCAGTCTTGCCGTAAGATGGTGGCAAGCCGGTTATAAAGTCCATTGTAATGTCTTCCCAGACTTGTGATGGAATAAGCAGTGGTTGGAATAAGCCGACAGAAGATGTATTCATGTACTTAGCTTGTTGACAAGTAAGACAGTGTTGAATATAAGTTTTAACATCCTTGCGCAAACGGGGCCAATTGAATGTTGTTTGCAGGTGTTGTAATATGTGGTTGTAGCCCACATGCCCCCCATGGGCGATGAATGAAAGTCCTGTAAGACTAGAGTACGCATAAAAAGTGGAACAAATAAGTGATGCTTGTAATAAAGAATACCATTGTGAATAAAGTAGTGTGGATAGGCCGTAGGATCCTTCTTGATTTTGGTATGTAATTGGATCAACTCGAAATTAGTACCATTAGCTGCCTTAACATCCTGAAGAATATCTAACGTCGGGGCTAAAATAGCAAATAGAGTAGCTACCGGTGGGCGAGATAATGCATCAGCTACTAGATTATGTTTACCGGGTCAGTATTGGATCTCAAAATGGTATCTTAACAATTTACTTAACCATTGTTGTTGTTTAGGGGTTTGTATTGTTTGATCTTTGAGAGTTTTAAGGCTCTGTTGATCAGTAAAAGTAGTGAACTTGTGACCTAGAAGATAATGTCGCCATTTTGCAACTGCAGAAGTTATAGCGAACATCTCGCGATGGTAGGTAAAAACGCCTTGCATGCGGGGTGATAACTTTTTACTGTAGTAAGCAATTGGGTGACCTGCCTGTGTTAATACCGCACCAATAGCGATCCTGGATGCATCAGTCTCAACTGTAAAAAGGCTAGTAAAATCTGGTAGTGAAAGTACCAGTGCTGTCGTCATAGCCTGTTTCAGCTGAACTAAAGCCTCAGTAGCTGTAGAAGACCACTCAAAATTTTATTTGTGGAATAAATCTGTTAATGGTCCCGCAATGGTTGCATAACTGCCGATAAAACGACGGTAGTAACCCGTCAAGCCCAAGAAAGCCCGTAACTCACGCACATTAGAAGGTTGTGGCCACTGTAACATAACATAAATTTTATCTTTGTCCATTGCTACCCTGGCTGCAGAAATAACATTGCCCTAATATGCAACCTCTGTTTGCCCAAAAGTATACTTTGACAACTTTGCAACAAATTGATGTTGAAGGAGCAGCTGTAAAACCTGTTTCAAATGCATTAAATGATCATCAAAAGTCTTGCTGTAAATCAAGATATCATCAAAGAACATAAGCACGAATTGGCGCAAGTGAGCTCGGAAAATGGAATTCATTTCTGCCTGGAAAGTTGATAGGGCGTTAGATAGGCCGAAAAGCATTATGAGGAATTTGTAATGACCTTCATGTGTGCAGAATGCTGTTTTTGGGATATCCGAAGAGTGGACCCGAATTTGATGGTACCTAGCACGGAGGTTGAGCTTTGAGAAATAAACTGCCCCATGAAGTTCATCAATCAGTTCATTGATAGTAGGTATCGAAAAACTGTCTTTGATGGTGATCGCATTTAGGGCGCGATAATCATCGCAAAAACGCCACGAACCTTCTTTTTTTTACAAGGAGGACTGGGGAGGAAAATGGGCTGGTACTTGGGCGAATCACGCCCTCCTGCAACATTTTATAAATGAGTTTCTCCATTTTGGCCTTTGGAAGTAGGGGTAGCGATATGGGCGTACATTAACGGAAGTGGAATGAGGTTGCAAATGAATATGGTGATCCCATTCCCGAATAGGATGGAGAGATTTGGGGGAAGTAAAGATGGCAAAAAATTGTGCAAGTAAATCAGCGATGGGTGGAGGAACAGGGAAATATTCAAGTTGGGCGGAAAGTGACATATCTAAGCTATATAAGGCAGCAACGCCATCAATTTGGGAAAGTCAACGAAGACCGGAGTAAGGGATAATAGAAATAGGCTGTGAAGTGTGACCTTGGAGACGGAGGGGAGTGCCATTATGAGTGAATTCGAGGAAAAGATGTTGATAATCATGGATTACAAGACCTAATATAGATAACCAAGCTATGCCCAAAGCGACGTCAGAAGCTTGGAGAGGTAGAACAAAAAGATTTGTGAGGAAGGAATCACCTTGAATGGTTATTTCAGCATGACGGATGCAACCCTTCGTGAGGAGTTTGGCTTTGTTGCCGACAGACACAGAAAACTGTGGAGATGCTATTAAGAGAAGTCTGAGATAATATGCGATGCGAGATTGGATAAAATTGTGTGTACTGCCACCATCAATTAATATTTGGATAGAGTGACCCACTAGAGACTCGGTGAACTTAAAAGTATGGTGAGAGGGTTGACCGGCGAATGCGTGAAGGGAATATTAGGTGAATAAGTGATTTCGGTGATTTGGAGTTGTTCGGCTAAGGAAGCATCGTTGTCTGATGAAGATTCAGATGCGGGTGACTTGGATGACAAAGAATCGAGGATGAAAAATTGAGGTTAGGTGCGACAATTGTGTCGTGATGTCCACTTCTCATCACAGTAGTAACATAAACCTTTCTTGCGTTGAAGTTGCATTTCAGCTGGGCAAATTTTTTTGACTAAGGGAGAAGAGAACATAGATAGTTTGTAAGAGGAAAAAGATGATGAAGACATAGTATGTATCGGTAGAGGTGATGAATGAGGCTGTAGTAGGCTTGAAGACGGTGGACGAGGAAATGGGAAATTTGAGCTAGTTGGTATGGTTGGATTGTGGAATGGGCTAAAATGGAAAACAGGTCGCGAGCCCAAACGGTGTTTAGAATGAAGCTTTTGTTCCTGAATTCGGGCTAGGCCAATAGTTTGATTTAAGGTTGTAGACTGAAAGGCTCGGACTTCTAGGCCAATTTCGGGCTTAAGGCCTGCGACAAAATAACTTATGAGAAAGGATGGAGGAATACCCATAGTCCTGTTTGTCAACGTTTCAAACATAGACAGGTAAGCCTAGACGGTGGTGGTTTGGGTAAGCTTGGCAAGGCTACCAGAACTGTCTTCAAATTAAGTGGGTCCAAAATGGAGTTCGAGATCACGAGTAAAATGGTTCCATGATGAAAATTGATGGTTGCGATCCATCCATTGAAACCATACCAGTGCTTTGTTGTCCATGTGAAAAGAGGAGATAAGAAGGCATTGATCATTGGGAGTACGATGGAAAGTGAAGAAACGTTCCGCTTTGAAGATTTAACTCGAAGGATCAATACCGTCGAAGCGAGAAAAATCAAGGCGCATGGATCTAGAGTTTTGAAAATCGGGAATGGGTAGAGGAGTGAATGAAGTAATAGGTTAAGGTGGTGGTGTGGGAGTGAATGAAGGAATGGTAGAGCTAGGTGGGGATAGAAGAAGAGGAATGACGGACACAAAAATAGAGCTAAGCGGCAGAGGGATGAAGATGACTGGTAGTGGAGGTATGAATGATGGTAGGGGCGGATTAAAAGAAAGAGTGGATTTATCAAATAGATGAATTAGCTGATCTAGTTTACCGTCGAGAGTGGTAAATTTGAGAGCTAAATCATAGATTGTATCTTGGTGGCTATTGAGGCGCTGGTCATTGTCAGAGGCAAAAGAAGTTAACTGTTGAAGGATTTAGTCTTGGGTGGCGGAGGCGGCGGTGGGTTGTTGGAGGATATCGTCCACCTTTTTGGAGTGACTCATTTCAGCCATGGCAGAAGGGCAATGGAAGCACCAATTGGAATAGAGTTGCAGGTGAAATTGGAATATAAAGATTTTATTTATGGCTCAGAGAAATTAAGAGAAGTTACAAGGAAGTTAACTCTCTCAATCCTCTCTATTGAACTTTCTCATGAAGCTATTCTCTATTAAACTGAAAGAAAATAACAAAATGGAAAGACAATTGTTGGATCTCAAATGCCCTTCACTCATTACCCACTGCTACTTATACTGGTTTATGTTACTTGGAGTCACATAATCTGCCAGGTAGCTTGGTGGTTTCTTTTTGCGTGAGCCTCGTCCATTTTGATTGTTGATGTAGTTAGTTGAATCTGTTGGAGAGCTGACGTGAGCAGATGATTCCATAACAGGTTTCCTTTGCTGTTTGGTTTGTAATTAGTATTATATCCATCTCTAAAAGTGAATGAACCGACTTTGGGGGTTGATCAATTATGAAAGAATTATGAGGTTGTATGATGCTAAAATTTACGAGTTAGTTTGCACAATGGTTCGCCTCTCTATACATATGACCATCCAATGATTCTCATGTCAACTAAGGATTTGGTTGCAGTCTTCAAAAGGGCTTTTAAATTTGTTCTTGTCATCACAATAAATATGTTTTCCCCATTAAGTCGTTGCTATTGTTTGAAATAATTTGTTAGTATTATTGTAGTGAAATTTAAAAAGGGAGCAAATTCCAATTTGAATATGATTCTCTTTACAATTTTTCTAGATGGTGCTTACCCAAGAACAATGGTTTTGCCATTTGAAATTTTGTGATTCAAACTAAAACAAGAAGTTGTGACAGATAGGAACAAATTTTTCCAAATTAAATTTAATAGTAATATAGTAAAGTCTTAGTTGGATATGACTCGAATACCAAGTATAACCAAATATTAAAGATACTATAAATCCTATCAAAGTCGAAGTACTTTTCAAGTAGAGGAATCCTAATCCTAGTATGATTAGCACTAATCTCTTATCACACACCATAAGGTGGGTATATCATATTAGATTAGATTAAAGTTAGAGTAAATACACCTCTAGATAGCTGTGTAAGAGTCATTATTATAGTTATTGTTATTAGTAATAACAAATAATGTTCTTTAGATGTAGGTTATGGCAAACCACGTAAAAATAATATTGTGTTCTCCAACGTATCTATGCACACGATCCTTCTAACAAAGTGGTAGTCTGACTACATATATATGCATTGGTTTTTGTCATCGCTAAGAGAAGTTGCATTTCGTTACTAGAGTAGAAGACTACAAAGAAGAGGACGTTGACTCACTCAAAAAGTTTGTGTCAAGATATGGTACAATGCTCGCTGAAAACTTAAGAGAGAAGAGTGACAATTTAGACGTCAGAGCTGAGTTGCTTGAGTCTTTATTGTTTAATCCTCCATTGCGGTGAAGGAGATAAGAAAAAGCTCATTCTTGAAGATTGCTGCCGCGACGCATTTGCAGTTTGATCCCATGTTGGAGCAATGGAGTTTTAGAAGACAGACAGCTGTAGTTGTCTAGAAAAAAATCAACGAGCACCATTATTGAAGAAAACGACGAAGATACTTGGCTGAGAAAGAGTTGCAAGCTGAGCGATAACAGAACAAAAAAAATATGAAAAAAGGAGGAAAAAATAAAAATTAAAGATTACATATCTGCCACGATATGATGTCAGTATTGAGGGAGAAGTTGAGATATCTTATGATCTTGCCAAGTGAAGTTGAAAGCTTTAATTTGGTACATTGAGCTTAAGGGGGGATGGTGCAACTTAGTACACTAAAAATTTGACTGAGTTGACTGGGCTTTGACTAAGTATTGACTTGTTGGCCAAAGGTGTTCTCAAAGTTTTTGGATGTTCATAATTTGAATTTGAAGTCCGATTCGCCAAATTTCATAGGTGCATTGTCGGGTTCATAAATTCAGAAGATGTTGCTTAAGGGTTCAAAGCTTGGTATTTCTCGCCAAGGGAGAAATTTGTTGGATATGACTTAAATACCAAGTAGAATCAAATATTAAAGATACTAGATCGTCCTATCAAAGCCGAAGTACTTTATAGTATAGGAATCCTAATCCTAGTTTGATTAGCATTAATCTCTTATAAATAGGCCTATTTAGGTTGATTTTATTGTCACACACCACAAGGTAGGTGTACCATATTAGATTAGATTAGAGTTAGAGAATATACACCTCTAGGTAGGTGCATAAGAGTCATTATTATAGTTATTGTTACTTGTAATAAAAGAATAATATTTTGTGGATGTAAGCTATATTGAAGCATGTAAACATAGTGTTGTGTTCTCCAAACATATTTATGTGCATGATCTTTCCAAGAGTCTCAATATTTAAATGACAAATTGGCATACCCTATCCCCTATTTTTGGTATAGTATTCAAGAAGGCATCTGTTAAATATGTGTATGAAAATCTAAATAAATAAGAATTTATTATAATTTCTCTTTGTAGAAAAAAATAATCTAAAATTTTTCACGCAGTTTTATTCTACAAATTAAAGAAAACTACTTTCAAAGAATTCTGCATGGTAGACATTCCATATTGATATACGAAATTAAGCATAGAATATTTCGTTTGAAACTCTGTCTTCCTGAAAGTACCAAAAGGCCTATTGAGACTAGCCATTTTCTGTGGATGGCTTGTAGAAATGGGATTGTAATAGAGAAAAATAAATTTTCAAATAAATTCTCCGTCACCTTTGTGAAAAATAGATGAGAACCAACAAGTGATTCTAGAACATTTACTACTTCTCTATCCAAAAGGAAATATGATATAGTTTGCATCACCCCTAAACATTATTCCAACTGATGGCAATGTGATTAGATTTGATAGATTATGAGCCTACAACAATGCATTCAAGACTCTCATTGGCATGTTCTCGTATAGATAGTGTACCAAAAGGCTTGTCACTTGCCCGTTGAGCTTCTTCATTAAACATAAGGTCATTAGGTCTCTACATTTCAATATGAAGGGTGCGGGTGAGATAAGGAAGTTGGACTTGATTGAGCTGGAGGAATTGAGATTTGAGGCTTATTCATAATACAATGTGTTGCTACAATTGGTGGGGTAGGGTGGGGTGGGACGGGGGTGATTGGATGGGTTTGAAAAGGGGGAGGGGTCTAGGTTGAGTTGACAGGGTCATGGGGTGGGGTTGGGGATAGAGATATATAGTGGGTGGAATTGTTTTTTTTTGTTTTTGTGACAAGAGTGATATATAGATTGGGAAAGAAAGAAAAAAAAAAGGAATGTTATCTAAGCAATGGTATTTTTGTACAGAAGATAGTTTACTGAAACAAAAAAATAAAAATAATCGCATATGGAGCACGTGATACACTTTCTATTAAAATTAACAGATTTTTTGACGGATATTTAGTTTTGTTTAACAAACCACAAAGAGTGTGATTTTTATACCACATAAGATGTTATGTAGTTATGAGAAATCACAAAGCGCCTTAATTACTTCACTTGCAAATAAATAACTCCATCATCCTCATCCCGATCAAGCCGAGTCATTAAAAAGGAAAAAAAAATGTAGACATTATTTTGTACTAAAATTAAACTATCCTAGGTTAGGTTAGTTTATTAAAGCCTTTCGCTATAAGTAAGATTGGTCTAATTATAGATTACTTTATTTACTTGAGGTTCAACAACCACACTGTTGAGGTATATAAATCTGTTGAGTTGGTTTCTCGAGCTAGATAACTTAGTCCCGGCCGAGTCAACTGCAAAATAGACAAAGAATCAAACGTGGAAAGTATCTCGGGGGATAACTCCAACTTTCAAGTCAGTATTGGTCGGATTAGGTAAGCTTAAAGAGTAGTATATAATAATTATGCCCGAAAGCAATTATCTTGTTATGTTGCTTGAGTTTGCTATTTATAGACAATCATAGGAAGGGTATGTTGGGATTAGGATGCCCTAAAGATGCTAGCACATGACATTTTAGATTCAATAAATACATATTGTAATATAGTAGTGTTAGTGATAGCATTAATAATATTTCTCTTTGTTATATTTATGTGTATGCTTCTATAGAGATCCTTGATTCAAATAAATAACTTGGGTGCATGGTGGCAGCGAACAGAAGGTCTACCTCATGGATGCCTGTTTCTAGATTCTGTCCATAGTTGTAAGATAGAGCTAGGAACTTCATCAGTATAAGGTTATAGTGAGATAGTCTCTTGTAGAAGATGACTTGCCTTGGTATTGGTATATTTCTGGACTTATCTCCCTACTGTGTGTGTCACATATTAAGCCGGACCACTTAGGAATGATCTCTAATTAGATACTATCAAAGATAGAGATTAAATAAACATTAACTAATCATCTATACAAAAAAAAAAATGTTTACAACTAATCATCTATACAAAAAAATGTCTTTCTCTCTAGAGAATTTGTTTTCTCCTCCCTCTAGAACGACTACCACTTCTACTACCTATCCACCACCACTTGCCGCCCTATTGCATTTGTGAACCTTTTCCCCCATACACCCACTACAAGAAAAAAAGGTTGAGGCGACGACCAAAATCCGTAACCTAGCAGTAGCCAAATTGGGACGGGCGACCGCTAGGCTACGGAATCCCATCCGTAGTAAAAAAAGGCCCGTCGCCAAATTGATATTCCATAGCCCATCCGTAGCCAATTTCAGAAATTAATTTGTATTTATTTTTTATAATGTCCGTAGCAAAACAGCCACAGCCCATTAGTAGCCAACTAAAATTTGGATTTTTTTTAATTAATTACTAACGTCCGTAGCAAATTCGTAGTCGTTTCAGTCGTAAATTGTCTGTAGCCCACGACTATGGATTGGTGTCCGTAGAATATCGGTAGCCCTTTTTCTGTAGCCAATCCGTAGCTAACCAAAATTTTTATTTTGTTATTATTTATTAACGTCCGTAGCAAAGCAGTAGCTATTTCGGTCGTAAATCGGCCGTCGCCCATAGTTACGGATTGTTATGGTAGCCAATCTGTAGCCCATTGTCGAAAAATATCCGTAGCCAATCCGTAGTCAATTGTCGCCAAATATCCGCAGCCGATCCGTAGCCAATTGTCGCCAAATATCCGTAGCCAATATGTAGCCAATTGTCCCCAAATATCCGTAGCCAATCGGTAGCCATTTGTCGCCATATATCGGTGGCTAATCTGTTGCCAAATTCCATATCCATTTGTCCGTCGAAAAAATGTGGCTAATTTTATGTGGCTTTTCTGTCACGTAATAATTATTAATTACTCTGAAAATAATATGAAATGTAAAAATTTAAAAATAAAGAAAATTTACAAAATAAAACATAAAATTAAATATCCAAAAAAATATTTACATGACGCATCTTTCAAATTCATAAAAATAATACAATATTGTTCGAAATTGGTTTATAAAATTGTCCCAAAAGACTAAATCCTAAATGTACCATTGATCATGTTGATCGGGCTACTGTTGTGGGGGGTTTTTACTGATTAATCTCCTGCTACAATTCTCTCATGAGTGCCATAGCTTCGTTCACTTGTTGCTGCATCTCTTGCTGTGCATTTCCTTGGTCATCAAGTTGTTGCCTCAAGGACTCCGTTGCTTAAGTGACTCGCCTGTCGACTTCTTCTTCCAAGAGTCCAACTTTAGTATTCATGGTGGGAATATGGGGTGCTTCCTTACCAATGTGGACTCCTTGCGAGCCGAGTCCATAGACATGCCCTTTTTTCGCCCCGCCAACAGCTTGGTAGAAGATCTTATCAGGATTAACGGGTGGTGTCGTGGGGTCTTCTTGCGTCGCAAGTTGACGTTGCTTGAGCATCTTCTCATATTGTGACTACAAAAACAACATTTATAAATTTTTAATATTCTTATATCACTCAATGTCACACCCTAACTCGACCCCACCTAAAACCAAGTTGGGACGCGACAAAATTTCGGCATTATAACGTTTGTAATATGAAACATAAAAATATAACCTGCATAACAATTCATATAGCCACAACAACCAACATACAATCACAAATAAGCCAAATTTATAATCCTGGGCCTCCAACAAACAACCAAATGATATGTCGTCTATCACAACCACTTCAACATAATCATAAAGATACAATCCTCATAATGAAATATATAAGTCTAACAACCTATACATTACAAAAGAGACTTATGAAATTCAATTTTTATAACCTTTTAAATTAAAAGTAACAACTTAAACTTAACATATACATTATATAAATTTAACAAAATTAATCGACAGTAAAAGTAATACACTGTATAAATACTTACTATCGTCTGAGCAGCCTTTGGATCAGAGTATTGGATACCATCACCCTCCCCTTTACTATGGGCCACCTTGAAAACATAAGCTCTATAAACAGGGGCGTTTACTATGTCTGCCTATATTATTAGCTTCATAAGTAGTAATTACTCAAAAACTAGAATATTAAGATAGACTAATTTAAACGGGCCTTAAATTTAAGTTACATACCATCATTCTTATAACCTCATGAAATGGGGTGGCACCCGTGTAGTGTACCGATTGATTTTTCTCCCTATTTTTCTTGGCCGCATTTGATTTCTCTATCCATTTTGGGTCGCGCCATCTTAGTTGCATTTGCTCCCAATTTTCTAATGTCATCCACTTAAGAGGTTTGTCAAATTTACAGGCCTTAGCCAATTAGTCTTTCATTCTCTCCGCCACCTTATAATGGAATCAATGTTTGATGTGTGTCCTGTTACATGGGTGCCACTTATAATCTATCTGCAATGACAAAAATAGGTAAATGCGAACATGTGTTAATTGAATACGCACGTATACATGTACAAGTGTATAATATAATAGATATTGATTGCATTAATGTTTATAAAAACCTCAAAAGAACAAAACCATTGGTCTTTGACATCGTATGGAATTTCTCCATAAGTAATCCAGGGTTCTGTGAATCCGCCTGCGAATATTGACTTAAAATCTTTTACTACGGAAGTAGGTACAAATCTGTTAACAAGTATATCAATTATATAAGTTAGTGTCACTTGCACTACCTTATTATAACTTCAAGAACTAATAACAAACAATTAAAGTAATTGCTCTATAATTTTATGTAATTGTAATTTCACCCTTTATTATATAATCGAACATGAGTACGTCTATCCTCCAACCATGTGGCGTACTGATCGAGTGGCTCGAATCCCATAGCCTGCCAATTTGTTGTGCCAGCTGCATGTGATGATGATTCTGGATGTTCTGTTTCATGATGGACGCTAGTCATGGGCGTGGTATTAACATGACGATCCTCGTTAGTCACTTGGATGTCAGACAATGGGGCAGATAGTCCGGTGGAACGAACCGACGACCCTACAGTGGTAAGGGACTCACTATCACCTTCAGTACAGACTGCGGAGGATGAAGTTGATAGCATGCCAGATCGTGTCTTATCTGCTTGCGATCTACTAGCTCTAACCATGATTGCTACAAAAAAACCATAAGATACACATATATGTGTAATATATTCTATAAATTAAGAGATACTATAATCTTTTTCATTATATTTTTCGATTATCAATCATACAATTCACATACAGTTGACATACAAGATATTGAATTTATAAGTACAAATTCTCAATCAGATAATTCATTGTATTCGGATTCTAAGTCATTATCAGAGTCACTTTCACGATTTTCATCATCATTTTGGGCATAGTCCTTGAGCTTTTCTTCTACATCTCCAACCACAGCAATGCATTCACTTGATTCAAGACAAGGCAATACGACATCATCATGATCATCTGATTGTACCAATGTTACGTTCATCTCATCGGACTGAAAAACCGATTGTTCATCTTTATTATTATCATCATTGTTCGTACACATATCAAATTGGTTCCTTGATCTAATTTTGCATACAGATGACCAAGTTGCCTGTTCTCTCTTAGCATCACGATACCTGACGTAGTATGCTTGATGTGCATGCTCGACTAAGACAAATGGGTCATACTTTGGGTATTTTTTCTTCACATTTATATCAATCAATCGATATTTCGGATGAACCTTTAATCCCTTATTATTGTGAGAATCGTACCACTCACACTTGAAAAGGACAACTCTTTTGCGCTTCAAAGTTCTATTATGGTATTCTAACTCAATAATATTAGTCAACAGACCATAATAATCACTCTCCTCGTTATCAGGCGTTGTCCCTTTCATAGTGACTCCATTGTTCATTGTTGCCTTTAAAGATCTATACTCCAAAGTGTGAAATCTGTACCCATTCACCAAGTACTTTGACCATGTACAGACCACACCTTGGACAAGATTTGAGTTGATCTCTATCTTTGTAATATAACGTACATCTATTTACACACTCGTCAATCTTCATGCAACTCAAACCTAGAGGACTCATTTCACTCTTAAACCTATAGTAGTTCTCATGCAAAGTGTTATACTTGGGCAACATTCTTCGAATAACTTCAATAATTCGATTAAAACAATGTTCAGACATATTCTCCTCTGACTTGATATTCAACAACAAAGACACCGCTGACAAATGAGTGACCTCACATCCACTCCACAAAGGCTCTTCTGCATTTTTTAATAGATCATAAAAATATTTTGACTCCATATTAGGCTCTTCTTCAATTGGTTGATTAGGAGTTGGTGGTACATTTGATGAGCCAAATGCGTCAAACACCATTGTCCTATAACTATTTCCTTCATCATATCCAGAATGATCACCAACATTATGGTTGTTATCCTGATTGAGGTCATCATGCTCCCCGTGTGAAGTCCAAACATAGTAATGCCTCATGAACCCCCATGAGTAGAGATGTTGTCTACAAGTATGAGGGTCCTTAAAGTCACAATTCTTACATTTTGCACAAGGACATCTAATTTTGTCTACATCCATGTACTTTCGTTGACTATACACAAAAGGAATGAATTCTTCGTCTACACCATGAACGAACTTAGGATTTAATACTCCCTTAAATGTTAATCGATCGTTCATCCACTGTTATAGGAGTGTTTCCATTTTCTCAACTTCTGTATCATAATATATGTTCATTCCATTAAAGAAATTAATAGTACCAGATACAGTTAAGTAATGGGCTTGGTGGTGACAACATTTAAATACAATTTATGACCCACTAGTTAATCTATTATTAATTAATGAAAACAAATATCACTACAATACAATATTGATGTCAAAGAAGTCACAACAAATATCACTACTAAATATTCATGTAAAAACCTCACTTAAAAAAATTAGAATTAAACATAACATTAAATACAAAAATAATAGATTGAACAAATGAAAAACTAAAAAAATTACACATATGAAGATATATATTATACAAATATATAAATATGTCTATACTAGACAAAAAATAGAGGAAAAATGTATACAATATAACACTTACTAGTAGAAAATAGAGAGAAATATGGTGGTAGTGTCTTTGGTGGTGATGGTAGTGGAGTTAGAGATGGTGTTGGTGCCCTAGATGGTGGTGATGGTGATGGTGCCCTACATGGTGGTGATGGATGACCTTGTAGTGGTGATGGAGCCTTTGTTAGTGGTGGTGGTAGTACCCTTGTTGGTGTTCTTGATGGTGATGGTAGTGGTGTTGATGATGATGGTGGTGGTGGTGATGGTGATGGTTCCCTAGATGGTAATGGAGCACCTTGTGGTGGTAATGGAGCCTTTGTTGATTGTGGTGGTAGTACCATTGGTGGTGGTCTTGATGGTGATGGTAGTGGTCTTGATGGTGATGGTGGTGGTGGTGGTGGTGGTGGTAATAGTCGTGGAGTTAAGAGAGAGATTTTTGTACTAGAAAGAAAGAGTGAAGTGAATTTAGGGAAAATTTTTGGGGGAAATGTTTTAAACATTCAGCACAAATCAACAAAAAAAATTAAAAATTAATTTTTTTTTTGAAATGCAGGTCATAGTCCGCTAGCCGATCAACCGACCGGCCGGTGGGCCAGCCGGCCTGGGGACGCGAGACACCAGCGGGGACAGTGGGGCATCCCTGCCCCGCGTCCCCAAGGCGGGAAGCCCGCTGGCCGGCAGGCCGTGACAAGCTATTTCCCAAATTTGTTTTAATTTTTTTTAATTTTTTGATAAAACATGTTCAAAATTTGCAAACCTTCCCCAAATCTCATTTTCTTCCCCAACTTCACATCTCTTTACCTTTGTTTTCTAAAACTCTCTCAAAATCTCTCTAAAATCATTAAAAACTAACCATTAAATTTCAAAATTTCTTCCACAATCACATTACCCATTCTACAAAACATTAAAATCTCTAAATAATTTTTCAAAACACCAATTTCTTCAACCCTATTGCAAGAAAAAGTCAAAAAATCTCTCTAAAATTCTCAAAATCTAGCCATTAAACCTCAAAATTTCTTCCATAATCATATTGCCCACTTGCCAAAACCTCCAATCTATAAAGAGTTTTTCCAAATCCTGAATTTTTCAAGCCTTAAGCCAAAAAATAGGTAAAGTTGTCTTAAACTCAAAATTTAGCTATTAAATCTCAAGTTTTGTTCCATAATCACATTACCTACTTCACAAAAGCTCAAAATCTCTATATTTTATCATGGTGGATACAAGAAATGGTGGGAAAAAAAATCTTCCTAAGAAAACCAATACAAGAGCCTCTACAAGGTTTCCACGTCCAGATAGGGATCCTCTTCCCACACGTGCAAACAACGAGGTTGCCAAGCCAATATTGTATGGAAAGTGTTTGATAGACGAAGACATACAATGTACTATAATTTCTGAATTCGTGCAACAACAAGGTTGGTATGACTTCTTACATTTTCATTATCTTGTTTATCCGCTTTTAATCCGTGAATTTTATGCAAATATAGAAAGTGATGAAATTGTTGTTGTGAAAACTAGAGTTAGAGGTGTTGATATTGAGTTAACCCCGGATATTATAGCTACAATCTTTATTATGAGAAACGAAGGGAAAAAGCTTATGACACCACTGGTTGGCCAGAAAGTAGAATGAAGCACGAAGACAAAGATAATTGTTTGAGATTTTTCTGGGCGGAAAGGTATGATAGAACTTCTCATAGAGGAAATAGACCAGATAAGAGAGAGTTGCCCATACTAAAGAAAATTTGGGTAAACTTTGTAGGCTTCTGTCTTGTACATAGAAATATTAATGATGAAAAGACACTTCAAGGAGATACTTATATTGTATATTTGTTGGTTAGTGGTAGACAAGTGAACTTACCGTATATGATAGAACTATCAGCCATTTGCAAACTCAACTTCAAACAATGGAAGAGTGTACAGCGGCAGATCGTCAATATTTTGAAGCTCAATTTCAGACTTTGGAAGAACATAGAGCGGAAGATCGTCAATATTTTGAAACTCAGTTTCAGAGTCTAGAAGAACGTAGAGCAGAAGATCGACAATATTTCGAAACTCAATTTGAGGATATACAAGGTCGGCTTCTACTCATGGCTAATGACTTTCGTGGTGAGGGAGTTGGACAAGACCCTGGGTTTACCGATAATCCGAGTCGTGGAGGTCAACGTGGATGACGTGGTTGTAGACCGAGACAATAGTTTTATTTTGGGCAACTTGCTCTTAGTTTTTTTATAATTAAAATTGCATTTGGAACTAGATATCTGATTTACCATTTATGTATGCTTGTACTGACTTATTGTTTTTATGTTAGTTATTATAGACATCTATGCTTCACAAATTATGGTATATATCTTTTAGACATCCTTAGTTTTTTTTTTGTTTAATGACTTGGCTACGGATAGGCTACGGACGCATAGATGTCCGTAGCCCATCCGTAGCCAAGTCATTAAAAATGATAAACCTCGGTTTAGTGTTGAATTCCGTAGTCTAGCAGTAGCCAATTGGCGACTAATGGGCTATGGAAGAGTTGAAGTCCGTATTGGCTACTGCTGGGCTACGGACAACTAATAATATATATTCTAACTTATTAATAGGTAGGAACAACGTATTAAAACATGTTAATATCTTCATATTTTTCTTGTTTATGAAGTTTAGACACAATGTAACAGTTTTTTAACTCCTAAATTGAACATTTATTAACATTAATGCAATGTTAAGTGATAACATGATAAGTTCAATGTAAACGGTTGCTGATTTCCTATGAGATTTCTCTATAAAAGTACCATGTTAATGAAATACAGACCAAGTTTATTTTTATTTGAAATATTTATAACTCAAGTGAAGTTTACTACATTGTAGGTGCAATCCAAATTCCATAACTCAAATTAAAAACGATGAATCTCAATTTTTGTTGAAATCCATAGCCTAGCAGTAGCCAATTGACGACTACTGGGCTACGGAAGAGTTGAAGTCCGTAGCCTAGCAGTAGCCAATTGATGACTGTTGGGTTACGGACAAGTTGAATTCCGTAGCCTAGCTACTGCTGGGCTACGGAAAACTAATAATATATATTCTAACTTGTTAATAGGTAAGAACAATGTATTAAAACATGTTAATATCTTTATATTTTTCTTGTTTATGAAGTTTAGACACAATGTGATAGTTTTTCAACTCCTAGATTGAATGTTTATTAACATTAATGCAATGTTAAGTGAGAACATGATAAGTTCAATTTAAACGGCTATTGATTTCCTATGAGATTTCTCTATAAGAGTACGCATGTTAATGAAATACGGACCAAGTTTATTTTTATTTGAAAAATTTACAACTCAAGTGAAATTTACAACTCAAGTGAAGTTTACTACGATGTAGGTACAATCAAAATTCCATAATTCAAATTAAAAACGATGAACCTCGATTTTTTGTTGAAGTCCGTAGCCTTGGTTACTGCTGGGCTACGGAAAACTAATAATATATATTATAATTTGTTAATAGGTAGGAACAACGTATTAAAATGTGTTAATATCTTCATATTTTTCTTGTTTATGAAGTTTAGACACAATGTGACAGTTTTTCAACTCCTAAATTGAACGTTTTTTTAACATTAACACAATGTTAAGTGAGAACATGATAAATTCAATGTAAACGACTATTGATTTCCTATGAGATTTCTCTATAATAGTACGCACGTTAATGAAATACGGACAAAGTTTATTTTTATATGAAAAATTTACAACTCAAGTGAAATTTACTATGTTGTAGGTGCAATCCAAATTCCATAATTCAAATTAAAAACGATGAACCTCAATTTTTTTATTGAAGTCAGTAGCCCAGCAGTCGCCAATTGGCGACCGCTTGGCTACGATGAGTTGAAGTCCGTAGCCTAGCAGTAGCCAATTGGCCAATTGGCCACTGCTGGGCTATGGACGAGTTGAATTCCGTAGAATAACAGTAGCCAATTGGCTACTGCGTGGCTACAGAAAACTAATAATATATATTCTAACTTGTTAATAGGTAGGAACAACGTATTAAAACGTGTTAATATTTTTATATTTTTCTTGTTTATGAAGTTTAGACACAATGTGATAGTTTTTTAACTCCTAGATTGAACGTTTATTAATATTAATGCAATGTTAAAGTGAGAACATGAAAAATTCAATTTAAACGGCTATTGATTTCCCATGAGATTTCTTTATAAGAGTACGCACGTTAATGAAATATGGACCAAGTTTGTTTTTATTTGAAAAATTTACAATTCAAGTGAAGTTTACTACGTTGTAGGTGCAATCAAAATTCCATAATTCAAATTACAAACGATGGACCTCAATTTTTTGTTGAAGTCCGTAGCCTAGCAGTAGCCATTGGCTACTGCTGCGCTACGGAAGAGTTGAAGTCTGTAGCCCAGCAGTAGCTAATTGGCTATTGCTGGGCTATGAAAAACTAATAATATATATTCTAACTTGTTAATAGGTAGGAACAACGCATTAAAACGTGTTAATATCTTCATATTTTTCTTGTTTATGAAGTTTAGACATAATGTGACAGTTTTTCTACTCCTAAATTGAACGTTTATTAATATTAACGCAATGTTAAGTAAGAACATGATAAGTTCAATGTAAACGGCTATTGATTTCCTATGAGATTTCTCTATAATAGTATGCACGTTAATGAAATACGGACAAAGTTTATTTTTATATGAAAAATTTACGACTCAAATGAAATTTACTATGTTGTAAGTGCAATCCAAATTCCATAATTCAAATTAAAAATGATAAACCTCGATTTTTTTATTGAAGTCCGTAGCCCAGCAGCTGCCAATTGGCGACCGCTGGGCTACGGAATAGTTGAAGTCCGTAGCCTAGCAGTAGCCAATTGGCTAATTGGCGACTGTTTGGCTATGGATGAGTTGAATTCCGTAGCCTAACAATAACCAATTGGCTACTGCAGGTCTACAGAAAACTAATAATATATATTCTAACTTGTTAATAGGTAGGAACAACGTATTAAAATATATTAATATTTTTATATTTTTCTTGTTTATGAAGTTTAGACATAATGTGACAGTTTTTCAACTCCTAGATTGAACGTTTATTAATATAATGCAATGTTAAGTGAGAACATGATAAATTCAATTTAAACGGCTATTGATTTCTTATTAGATTTCTTTATAAGAGTACGCACGATAATGAAATACGGACCAAGTTTATTTTTATTTGAAAAATTTACAATTCAAGTGAAGTTTATTACATTGTAGGTGCAATCAAAATTCAATAATTCAAATTGAAAACGATGAACCTTGATTTTTTGTTGAAGTCTGTAGCCCAGCAGTAGCCAATTAGCTACGAAAAACTAATAATATATATTCTAACTTGTTAATAGGTAGGAACAATGTATTAAAATGTGTTAATATCTTCATATTTTTCTTGTTTATGAAGTTTAGACACAATGTAACAGTTTTTCAACTCCTAGATTGAACGTTTATTAACATTAATGCAATGTTAAGTGAGAATATGATAAGTTCAATTTAAATGACTATTGATTTTTTATGAGATTTCTCTATAAGAATACGCAAGTTAATAAAATACGGACCAAGTTTATTTTTATTTGAAAAACTAGTTGAGCTTGGCCCGTGCAGATGCACGGGCTGAACCCAATGAATATTAATAAGATATTTGAATAAAATATTTACAATAAAATAGAAGAAACAATATTAATTATATAAATCCTAATATAGTCAATTTGAATTACATGGATCTTTCCACACGATAAATCATTATATCGAATTTATAAAAATAAATAAATCCAAATTGTGAATAACTTTAGATAAATGCAGAGAAGTAAGAAGATAATTTTAAATCTATGACATGATTTATATATTAAGAAAATATTACAAATACAATTATTTACAATGAGAATGGACTTGGATTAATATAACTCATATAAATCTAATAAAGGGAAATGCCAAGATTACCATTCTCTGCATTAGACAATAATATTAGAGAAAATATTTCTACAATCTACAACCATGTTGAATTGCTTTATCTCCTAAAAGACAAATAGCAAACAAAACAAGAATACAGGCAAAAAAGACACAGTTTTTCTTACATACGAAAGAAAATGAGCAAAGATAGCAACAAAAAATTAGCATAATAATGGAATGGTCAACAATTAGGATTGAAGCTTATTGATTCTCAATGCCCACAATCAAACTGTAAGTCCACAAGAATTATGCATGAAACATTACACATGATTAGGCATTATAAAATATTTCTCAAAGACTGCAACTGAAGTAAGCAGAAAAACTTAGGATTAACATGATTACTAAATCTACTTTTTGACAAAATACAAACTTCTATTGATTCAGTACCTATTTTGTCAGGCCCGACCTCGATTTGCGTGCGATACCTCATTTCGTGTGCCCTAACCTAGATTTGCATGCCTTGACCTAGGTTTAAGAGTCGTGTTTCATTTTGTGTGCCTTGCATTGAATTACATGCATACATTTAGGGTTGTGTGCATTTACTTGGGGAACGTGCATTCGTCTCGCAATTCGTGCCTTACCTCGTAGTGCGTGTCCTAAACCTAGGAAAGCGTGCCCACACGCTAATCAAGAAAGCATCTTACACGAAGCACTAGATCATTAATTAATCCTACAAACTCCACTAACTAATATTAAAATGCTAATTCAACTCACTAGAAGACGAAATTGCACCAAAAGATAAGTATTTTTTATTCTTTATTCCTTATTCTTTTGCACATCCCAAACACACAATATTATATTGCTCAACCAAGACAAAAATTCAGAATTTTGCAATGCCTTGGCCGACCACTTTCTTGCATTTGTGCTTGCTTTGCATGATTCAAAATTAAACCTAGACAATCTATGACACAAGGCATAAAAAAATAACCCAAAAACCCTACCCAATGCACCAAAAATCTCGACATATGCATATGCCCATGCTAGGATGATTCAAACATGCTCCTTGAAGACACAAATTCAGAATTCTCAGTGTCACGCCCCAACTCGACCCCACCTACAATCAGTCAGGACGCAACGGAATTTCGGCAGTATAACGACAGTAATTAGGACACCGAGGTTCTAAACCAACCTCATTAGAACATCATACATCCAACAACTCCTTAATTCAAATAACAACATACAACACAGCCATATTATACAATAATCATTCCTTCCACCAACCATTCATAGTTATACGCCTCCATTCAAACATAACATTTAAACTTTGATATACAATACAAACTATATTAATACCAACCTAGCAATCTGAACAAAGGCAAAAGAAAGACTGCTAAGATAATATAAACTCTCTCATGATCTTTCAGCATCTTATACAATAAGAATTACAAAGCAGATAAAAGTCTACAAAGCTAATTTACATGATAGTAAACAACATAGCATCACGGATAAGACTCAGGGACATAAGACTCGTCCACAAAAGGCACATTTTCCTCCTCAGGAGGCACATACCCGTAGTCTTGCTCTGCAACACCTGTAAGCATACAATAATAGAGAGTGAGCTTATATAAAATAAGCCCAGTGAGGATCCGATAGATCTCAAGCAAGGTTTACTAAACTCCTTGGAATAATCATTTGAGTCAGTAAACACACAATAACATCAATAATACTATTATCACATAACTATAATGACCATTCAATAAAGGATACACTAGTTGGTGTAACTCCAAACGCCATCACGATCTCAACCAATCTTCTTATAACTCCCCATTACTCACGCACCCGAGGTACCTCACTAGCCCCTCCCTCTATGACACCTCCGTCATGCGAGCTGGGGGTAGCCTCTGGCAGTCATGCTGTTTTCAACTCGACAGCCCAACACTGCCCGAGAGGTGACACACACATACCAAGACTCCATAAAAATCATCAATAATCAATCAATCATCAATCAATAATCATCTTTTCATCAATAATAACATCAACAATCAATTAAACAACAAATAACTAAGTTAGATGACAAAGTAGGCCATCCAACCCGACATGCATTATATATACAATTAAACCCTAGTTTACCCATCAACAACTCACCATTCAATCACTCAAACACCACCCGATCATCTAAGGCATAGTTCAAGAATTTAAAGAAAGACAGCCTAAACTTCAAAAATTCATAACCTACATTCTACTAATCCAAACACCGCCAAATCAGTTTCTATCACTCACCCATTCAACCAACTACATTAGCCCCCTCGGAAAACCACCATAACACCTCCAAAGCATGCCCGATAACCCTAAAACCCTAAGGTGTCAAGGCTGAATTTTCCGAATTTTCACACGGACAACGCAATTGAAAATTTGGCATTACAACAGCGCTACCACGTAATTATCAAGTTTTTAGAAATCAACGGCAATCGATTTCGACCAACACAACTCAATTTAATCAACATTGAACAAATTAATCAAATTTAAATACCCGGAAAATAAAAATTATGCTACAACCGATAAAAACTCGTAGTATTACAGCTAAATGATCCCTAGCATGCAAGGAGCAATAATCTAACATCAGATTAGAATTCTAACGGTTCAATTTTCATTTATACGCAAAAATGCAAAATACAACTTTTGAGATCTAGAATTTTTCTCTCACCTTTGATGTGATAAAAGCCTAGGAATGCGTGCAATGCGTGCCCAACAAGCGGAATCCAAGTCGGCACGAAGTTCTACGGACAAAAACTAGGTTTTTCTTTGAAAAATTGATTGAAAAGCTTGAGTTTTTTTCTTTCTTCTTCTCTCTTCTTCCTCTCGGCCTCCTATGTGTTTTTTGAGTGTGTTTCGTGTTGTGTTGAGTGTGTGTTGATGACAATATGTATTTAAAAGCTTGGTCAAATAACAAAATTGCAAAGTCAAAGTAGTATTTTTAGTCCTTTAATTCATTTTCTTGTCTTTTAAATGCATTTTCTTAATCACCAAAGTTCAAACAATTATTCAATACCCAAGATAGCTCAAGTAGGTTATTTTTAGGTGACAAGAAGTTTTACATTCAAACAATTCCACCCGAGTCGGCTTAAAACTCGATTTTCGCAAAAGTTGGTGTAAAAACCCTAATAAATTCTTAAGCCGATTTTAAAATCGTTTTCATCAAACACAGGTCTATTAAAGTCCGTGGTCTAGGTCTAGAAGGGTTAAAAATACCAATTTTAAAATTTTAGCGGACGTGTTTCAAAAATACTATTCATTAAAAGTAGACGATAAAATTTCTGACTCCGTTTTTGATAAAAATTTCACGAATGCACATTTAGCACGTATTAGGAGTATTGATATCAAAATTATAACATTCTAGGCCCTATAGCACATAAACAGGTCATATGCACGCAAAACGAGGCAAAGCACGTAATCAAGTTAAAGCAGAAAAGTGGGGTTTCACATTCTCCCCCCTTAAAGAAATTTCGCCCTCGAAATTCTTACTTGATGTACTGAACAAATCTGGGTACTGCAGCTGCATCTGATCTCGTCTCTCCCATGTAGCTTCCTCAATGCCGTGATGCTTCCACAACACCTTAACCATCGGAATCTTCTTCGACCTCAACTCTCGTTCCATCTGATCAAGAATACGGATCGGATGCTCGTCATAAGTCAGATTCTCAAGAAGCTGTAACGGCTCTGGCTCAAGAATATGAGAAGGATCCGGATTATATTTCCGCAAATTAGACACGTGAAATACATCATGGACATTAGAGAAGTTCTCCGGTAAAGCCAACTGATATGCTAACTTACCAACCCTGCCGGTAATCTCAAACGGCCCAACAAATCTAGGACTCAGCTTTCCACCTTTACCATAACGAGCAAACCCCTTACGAGGAGACAATCTCAAGAAAACCCGATCTCCGACTGCAAACTCCAAGTCCTGACGTCGCTTATCAGCATAACTCTTGAATCTACTCTGCGCCGTAAGCATTCTCTGCCCGATCAACTGAACATTCTCAATCTTCTCAAGAAGCTCTGGCATGATAGTCGGATCAACAGTCTTCATCTCTCCTACCTCGTCCCAATATAAAGGTGAACGGCACTTACGACCGTAAAGAGTTGCGAAAGGTGCCATCCCAATAGTGGCTTGATAACTATTGTTATAGGCAAACTCGGCAAGTGGTAGATGTTTCTCCCAGTTCTTCCCGAAGTCCAGAACATAAGCCCTAAGCATATCTTCCAGAATCTGTATAGTCCGCTCAGACTGACCGTCAGTCTGTGGATGATACGCGGTACTGAAGTTCAATTGAGTACCCAAGGTCTCCTGAAGTTTCTCCCACAAACGAGAAATAAATCGAGGATCTCGATATGAGATAATACTAGATGAAATCCCGTGAAGTCTAACAATCAGATCCAAATAAAGATCCGTCAACTTTGTAACCTCATCTCCCATCCTCATCGAAATAAAATGAGCTGACTTAGTCAAACGATCTACGACAACCCAAACTGTATCATTACCCCTCGGAGTTCTAGGCAAACCAGTGACGAAATCCATCGTAATATGCTCCCATTTCCACTTTGGTATAGCCAA
The DNA here is from genome assembly GCA_037974665.1 of Ehretia macrophylla. NCBI lineage: Eukaryota > Viridiplantae > Streptophyta > Magnoliopsida > Boraginales > Ehretiaceae > Ehretia > Ehretia macrophylla. The sequence goes on from CM075774.1 coordinate 2,116,706, forward strand.
CGGCTGAAGCAAACCTGCAGGTCGTTGATGCTCGGCTTTCACCCACTGACAAGTCAAACATCTAGATACAAACTGAGCAACCTCCCTCTTCATGTTATTCCACCAGTAATATTGCTTCAAATCCCGATACATCTTGTTTCCACCGGGATATATAGTGTACTTAGAATTATGAGCTTCCTCCAGAATACCTCTCCTCAAGCCCGATTCATCGAGAACACATACCCTGTTCCGAAACCGAAGAATACCATCCTCATGCACTTTAAAGTCAGATTGATCATCCGTGATCTGATCCTTGATCTTCTGAAGTTTAACATCAAGCTGCTGAGCTTCCCTGATCTGAGACAACAATAAAGGCTGAATACGGAGATGTGAACACATCACCCCAACTTGAGTCAACTTCGGTATCCAATAAGTGAATTCCTCAAGAATCTCCCACTTCTTGACAGCTAAACAAGAAATACTAGCCTTCCGACAAAGAGCATCTGCTACAACATTTGCCTTGCCAAGCATATAATTGATAGAACAATTATAATCTCCAAGAAGCTCCATCCACCTCCGCTGGCGCATATTCAACTCCTTCTGTGAGAATAAATACTTCAGACTTTTATGATCAGTGAAAATCTCGAACTTACTGCCCCACAGGTAATGACGCCACTTCTTTAGAGCGAAGACAACTGCTGCCAACTCAAGATCATGGGTCGGATAATTCACCTCATAAGGCTTCAACTTCCTGGAAGCATAGGCAATAACTCGGCCATCCTGCATAAGAACACATCTCAAGCCCTCCTTGGATGCATCGCTGTAAATAACCATATTATCGGTCCCCTCTGGTAGAGCAAGTACTGGAGCAGTAGTCAACCTCTTTTTCAACTCCTGAAACCCACTCTCACACTTCTCATCCCAATTAAAGATAGTCCGTTTCTGAGTCAACTTAGAAAGTGGCCCAGCAATCTTCGAGAAGTCCTTAACAAACCTACGATAATAACCCGCCAAGCCAAGAAAGCTACGGACCTCAGAAACATTCTCTGGCCGTTTCCAAGACATCACCACCTCAATCTTAGTGGGATCGACAGATATACCACTCTGTGAAATCACATGGCCAAGAAAAGATATGCGTTGCAGCCAAAATTCACATTTGCTGAACTTGGCAAACAACTGATGCTCCTGCAGCTTCTGTAAGACAAGCCGTAGATGTTGCTCGTGCTCTGATTCAGATTTAGAATAGACCAAGATATCATCAATAAAGATTACCATAAACAGGTCTAAATACGGCTGGAAAACCCGGTGCATAAGATCCATGAATGCTGCCGGTGTATTAGTTAATCCAAAGGGCATAACAACAAACTCATAATGCCCGTACCGAGTCCTGAAGGCATACTTCAGAACATCCTCCGTGCGAATCCGAAGCTGATAATACCCCTGCCTCAAATCAAATTTAGAGTAGACTTTGGCTCCCTGAAGTTGATCAAACAACTCGTCAATTAGTGGCAAAGGATACTTATTCTTGATGGTCACTTGATTCAAACCACGGTAATCAATACACAATCTCAAAGTACCATCCTTCTTCTTCACAAATAAAATAGGAGCTCCCCAAGGTGATGAACTCTGCTGAATAAATCCCTTCTTCAATAACTCATGCAACTGAGTCTTCAACTCCTTCAACTCAGCTGGTGCCATCCGGTATACTGATTTAGAAATAGGTTGAGTACCGGGAATAAGATTGATCACAAACTCTACATCTCTCTCTGGCGGTAACCCTGGCAACTCCTCGGGAAATACATTGGGATATTCCCGAATAAAGGGGACTTTCTCAAGCTGTAGCTTGTCAGATGGCTTGTTGATCAAATAAGCTAGATAACCCGAACACCCCTTACTCACCAACTTAACGGCTTTAGTTGCTGAGATAACAAAACTCGTCTTTGCACCCCGATTCCCTACTACCTTAACTACTGGCTGATCTGGCAAACGAAACTGTACTACCTTGGTTCTACAGTTTAACTGGGCATCATACTTAGAAAGTCAATCCATTCCCAAAATAATATCATACCCCCGGATAGGAAATAAGATAAGGTCCGAAGGAAAATTATGCCCCTTAACATGTATTATACAGTCTTTACAAACTAGGCCAGTAACATACTTATCAGTCAAAGATGTACTAATTTCAACCACATAAGGCAATCTTTCAGGTTGCATATTAACACGTTGCACACAAGTAGGAGTAATGAAAGAATCCGTAGCACCAGAATCAATCAACACTTTAACAAGTTGATCAAGTATAAGGAAGTTACCTTCCACAACTGCAGTCTCCTTAGGCATCTCCTCTAAGTCAACTGCGTAGGCTCGAGCCTGAACCCGCTGCTGCTGAGGTACACTGCCCGTAGGTCGGCCCTGATAACCCTGAGTCGCTGCCCGACCCTCAGTCCTCGAATATCTAGGGCAATCCTTCACCCTATGTTGGCTGCTACCACAACCCAAACATGTTCCTGCCTTTACCCTGCAGTCGGACTCCACATGCCCTGGGCGCTTGCAGTAATTACTCTGCGATGATGTGGTACTAACACTGCCCCTGGAAGAACCAGAAGCTGAAGAAGCAGCTGAAACAGCCTGCTGCTGAGGTCTCACCATACTAGGCCTGTACTGACCCTGTGACTGGGCTGGCCTGTACTGAGTCTAAACCTGATATGGCCCCTGCTGAAACTGAGGCTGATAGTAACTCTACTGACCCTGTGGCCTATAAGTACCCTGCTGTGCTGGCAGCCTATACACAACCTGCTGTACTGGAGGCCTATACATACCCTGTGGATACTGCGGCTGATACGGCCTCTTACTAGGTTGACTAGACACAAGCTGGTCCCCCTTTCTCTTCTCTAGTCTAGAAGCTGCCTCAAAAGCCTCAGTGAAAATATCATACCGATTCAGAGCCATCACATCCTGAATCTCGGGCCTCAACCCCAGCATGAATCTACGGGTCCTCCGCTCCTCGTCTGCCACATACTCCGGTGCATACCGGGACAATCGAGTAAAGGTGGCCTCATATTGAGCCACTGTAGCATCTCCCTGTACCAAGGCTAGAAACTCTGCCTCTCTTCGCTCTCTCGCGATCCTCGGGACATACTTCTCCCGGAAAGCTCTCAAGAAGGTACCCTAAATATACGGAATACCCTGTGCCGCCCAGCTAGTTCTCACTGTGCGCCACCACTCCTTTGCCTCGTCATCTAACAAGTACACGGCAAAAGAGACCCTCTGCTCATCACTATAATCAAGTGGATCATAGATCTTCTCCAACTTGCTTATCCACGCCTCAACCTTCCTATCATCCGGATTCCCCTGAAATCTAGGAGGATGATATCCTAAGAACTCTTTCAGGGTACCACGCCCGTGGTTTCCACCTTGCAAATTCTGTATCTGAGCCTGCAATGCCTGAGTCTGGGCAGCCTGCCCTGCCAATAACTGTGCCTGACTAGCCACTAACTCAGCAATCCTTTACATAGCTGCCCCCAATCGGTCATCATCCCTGCCACGGCCCGGTGCCGCGTTACCCGGAGTCTCATCAGTCATCTCAGGCCTACCTCTGGTTCTCGGTCAACCGGCCATTCTATTAATCAAAGAGTTAGCACAGTTATAGCACGTAAACAAGTTATAAACAATTATTAACACCTAAACAACAAACTCTTATAAAACACATAAACAAATCGATCACATAATCACATAAGCACTAAATCACATAATCACTTAATCACTTAATCATTTAATACATAGTTCACTTTTCTTTCTTTTCATACATACTTTCATGCTAAGACCATTACCCACATTCCGAGAATACCCCGGCTGACAACTAACATGAGCTCTGATACTACTTAAATGTCACGCCCCAACTCGACCCCACCTACAATCAGTCAGGACGCAACGGAATTTTGGCAGTATAACGACAGTAATTAGGACACCGAGGTTCTAAACCAACCTCATTAGAACATCATACATCCAACAACTCCTTAATTCAAATAACAACATACAACACAGCCATATTATACAATAATCATTCCTTCCACCAACTATTCATAGTTATACGCCTCCGTTCCAACATAACATTTAAACTTTGATATACAATACAAACTATATTAATACCAACCTAGCAATCTGAACAAAGGCAAAAGAAAGACTGCTAAGATAATATAAACTCTCTCATGATCTTTCAGCATCTTATACAATAAGAATTACAAAGCAGATAAAAGTCTACAAAGCTAATTTACATGATAGTAAACAACATAGCATCACGGATAAGACTCAGGGACATAAGACTCATCCACAAAAGGCATATTTTCCTCCTCATGAGGCACATACCCGTAGTCTTGCTCTGCAACACCTGTAAGCATGCAATAATAGAAAGTGAGCTTATATAAAATAAGCCCAGTGAGGATCCGATAGATCTCAAGCAAGGTTTGCTAAACTCCTTGGAATAATCCTTTGAGTCAGTAAATACACAATAACATCAATAATACTATCATCACATAACTATAATGACCATTCAATAAAGGATACACTAGTTGGTGTAGCTCCAAACGCCATCACGAACTCAACCAATCTTCTTATAACTCCCCATTACTCACGCACCCGAGGTACCTCACTAGCCCCTCCCTCCATGACACCTCCGTCATGCGAGCTGGGGGTAGCCTCTGGCAGTCATGCCGTTTTCAACCCGACAGCCCAACGCTGCCCGAGAGGTGGCACACACATACCAAGACTCCATAACAATCATCAATAATCAATCAATCATCGATCAATAATCATATTTTCATCAATAATAGCATCAACAATCAATTAAACAACAAATAACTAAGTTAGATGACAAAGTAGGCCATCCAACCAGACATGCATTATATACACAATTAAACCCTAGTTTACCCATCAGCAACTCACCATTCAATCACTCAAACACCACTCGATCATCTAAGGCATAGTTCAAGAATTTAAAGAAAGACAGCCTAAACTTCAAAAATTCATAACCTACATTCTACTAATCCAAACACCGCCAAATCAGTTTCTATCACTCACCCATTCACCCAACTACATTAGCCCCCTCGGAAAACCACCATAACACCTCCAAAGCATGCCCGATAACCCTAAAACCCTAAGGTGTCAAGGCTGAATTTTTTGGATTTTCACACGGACAACGCAATTGAAAATTCGGCATTACAACAGCGCTACCACGTAATTATCAAGTTTTTAGAAATTGACGGCAATCGATTTCGACCAACACAACTCAATTTAATCAACATTGAACAAATTAATCAAATTTAAATACCCGGAAAATAAAAATTATGTTACAACCGATAAAAACTCGTAGTATTACAGCTAAATGATCCCTAGCATGCAAGGAGCAATAATCTAACATCAGATTAGAATTCTAACAGTTCAATTTTTATTTATACGCAAAAATGCAAAAGATAACTTTTGAGATCTAGAATTTTTCTCTCACCTTTGATGCGATAAAAGCCTAGGAATGCGTGCAATGCGTGCCCAACAAGCGAAATCCAAGTCGGCACGAAGTTCTACGAACAAAAACTAGGTTTTTCTTTGAAAAATTGATTGAAAAGCTTGAGTTTTTTTCTTTCTTTTTCTCTCTTCTTCCTCTCGGCCTCCTATGTGTTTTTTGAGTGTGTTTTGTGTTGTGTTGAGTGTGTGTTGATGACAATATGTATTTAAAAGCTTGGTCAAATAAAATAATTGCAAAGTCAAAGTAGTATTTTTAGTCATTTAATTCATTTTCTTGTCTTTTAAATGCATTTTCTTAATCACCAAAGTTCAAACAATTATTCAATACCCAAGATAGCTCAAGTAGGTTATTTTTAGGTGACAAGAAGTTTTACATTCAAACCATTCCACCCGAGTCGGCTTAAAACTCGATTTTCGTAAAAGTCGGTGTAAAAACCCTAATAAATTCCTAAGCCGATTTTAAAACCATTTTCATCAAACACAGGTCTATTAAAGTCCATGGTCTAGGTCTAGAAGGGTTAAAAAGACCAGTTTCAAAATTTTAGCGGACGTGTTTCGAAAATACTATTCACTAAAAGTAGGCGATAAAATTTCTGACTCCGTTTTTTATGAAAATTTCATGAATGCACATTTAGCACGTATTAGGAGTATTGATATCAAAATTATAACATTCTAGGCCCTATAGCACATAAACAGGTCATATGCACACAAAACGAGACAAAGCACGTAAACCAAGTTAAAGCAGAAAAGTGGGGTTTCACACTCAAGGCCCTAGGCCGACATATGCATCAAAATCCCTCAAAGCTTTCATTTTTCTCTCATTTTCTTTCTTTCTCTCATTCTTCTCTCACTCTCTTATTTCTTCTCTCTCTCTCTCGGCCCTAGCTGCTATTTCACTCTCCATGGCTTAAGTTCTTCATCCTAAGGCTCTTCAAGTCATGCAAGCCACCAAGGAACTCAACCAAGCAAGCTAGAATGCAAAGAAACACACATGCAAGCCCTTAGAACCTTCATTCGGCCTAGGTATGTTTGATAAGCTCCCATTTCATTTTCTTTGTGTTCTAACCACATGCACCTACTAAGGACTTGGTAACTAAGCTAGGAATTAGAGAATCTCAAGTTGTCTCTCGGCTAAGTAAGGAGAAAAGGATGACCTTGTGCATCATCAAGAGTTTTGTGCATCTCATTTGTTGTCTTGCTAAGGTGAGGGCTGAAACTTCTTTGAAAAGTTTTCAAAAACCACATACATGCCTTTAAATGTCTATTTTTACCTCTGCACTTGTGATATATGTGTGTACATGAGCTTTTGTGAGCATGCATGGCAAGATATATGGCTAGAATGTGAAGATAGGTGAAATCACGTATTTGGCAGCTTTCTGTTCTGTTGGAACGAAGTGATTTTGACCAGGTAAATGATGTTAAAAATGCATGAAAATTGGTATGTGACTATTTTTTCCAGTTCTGAGAATTTTTCCTAGAAATAGGCCAAAGCCAATTTTGACTCTAAGGTCTCCAAAATGGCAAAATATTGAAAGGTGTCCAAATCTGGAAAATCTGGGAAAATGAAGCAGGTTTTGGCAGATTCACTGTCCTTGTAGAACGAACCAGTTTTGACTTAGTAAATGATATCAAAAATGCATGAAATTTTGTGTGCTGCTATATTTTTCAGTTCTGGACATTTTTTCCAGAAATAGACTAAGGCTAAATTTGACCCTAAGGTCCTCAAAAACGACAAGTATTGAAATGTGTGCAAATCTGGACAGTTTTGCGTAGTCTCACGGTTTTGGCTATAACTCTTGAACCCGAACTCCAAATGATGCAAGGTTTGTTTCTGAATTTAGTTCACTTCTTAAGCTTTAATTTGAAATTTTTTTCACTAGAATTGGATATTGTTTGCTTGTCTCAATGATTGCGAGAAAACAGACCATTGCAGTGAGGTTTCCATCTAGTGATATGCTTAGAAAAATTATTGTAACTTCTCTTGTTGTATTAATTGCTTGGGATTGTGGCACTTGGATGTTGTGTGGACTGTTTTGAATGTTTGAGGGTGTTTGAATTAATCAATGCATGGCTTGAGTTTAATTACGTGACAACTTAGGGCTTAATCGCACGGGTGAGCGTGAATTGAAACCCTAATGACTAGGTAAACTTGCTAAGTGTTGATCCTATGAATATTGTGTTTAATTATGTGATTAGTAGGCTGCCCATAGTTTCCCTTATAGCCCTAAATATGAGTCCGATGATTACATGTTGACAAGTAGGCCATTCTTGCATCCGGTCCCACGTAAACGTCGTTGCATGTTGTATGACCTTATTATTTGATTACGTGAACTTCGAAATGAGTTATATGACTTGATCTACATGTGTTACATGGCTGCCCGTTTAATATTCATATAACTCCATGTGCTTTACAAGTGAAATTACCTGTTATATCATGTCTCGCGTGTTTGCTTGTCAATGTGCAATCTTATGACTGCTCGGAGGCAACCTACTTTGTTGTCCTCCTAATGTGATATATTAAATGTCATAAATATGCATTGCATACAAGGTTGCAACCTTTCATTCTGGCGTGGTAGCGTTCACGCACACCGGGCAGCATCGGGCTTGCCGGTGCAACCGTGACTACCATTGTCTAATTATCTCTCTCGCTTGAGGGCTAGACTTCCTCAGAGAGTTGGGTCATAGGATTTCGGGGTACATCCGGAGTACACCCATTGGCATGATAAGGGGATGATTTGAAGTCGGCCGCAACAACTGATACTGGAAATGAACTGAGAGCAAAAGCTCACTGTATCCTTTTCACTATGTGTATAAGTACTCTCGCTTGGTTCCTAGAGGACCTCGGGGAGGAAAGACGGGTAACTGTGTTCTTTTACTTTTATATTACATTATGAACTTACTTGTGATATATGTCATGCTTGCAAAAGGGTTTTCATAAGTTCAACCGGAAAAAAGAGTTTCAAAACTTATTTCTCGTTCCCCCTCGCTGAGTTCATAAGGACTCACCATCTTTTATCATCTCAGGTAAAGAAGACCAGGAACAGGTACCCGAGGACAACGTGCCTATTGATGATTCCTTGGAATGATTGCTTGCCCTACGTGTCTTACGTGACTATGGCCATTTTGTGAACAATATGTTGCTCGAAGACTATTTCTTATGTTGCTTGTTACTGTATTGTAAATGACCCCCATTGTAATTTGGGGTCTAATTTTGGCTTGTATTGATCATAATTAGATAGACACTACTATGGTCGTTTTTGCTATCGCTACTGGTTAGTATCTATCGCAGGTTTATGAAGTATCAGGTAAAGGATTAAGTAAAATGAATCTATCCAATCTTAAGCAGGTACTCATTGATAGGCTAAGATCAACAGGTACTTTTGTAACAAGGATTAACAAACAAACGAGACATAGTATCATGCTAGGTTGTTAATCAAACGAGATTTCGAGATAACTAGTAGGCGTTTCGACGGGTGATAAATAGTAGTCTTAGTTGGAAATGAATTTGAGATTAAAAGTTTGGAGGCATTTAGAGAATTAGGTCAAACTAAAGAGCCTAATTACAGCCGTTATGCTGCCAGTTTTCCGGAGAATTTGTGGAGTTTAGGCTAAACGTTAAGTGTTAAACTTTCATGAACGATTAAGTATGTGATATGACTTGAATGTTTAGATCACACCCTAGTCTAACCTTATAGGTCGGGTTGGGGCGTGACACATTTGACGATTACATGATTACTAAATCCACATCGAGACAAAATACAAATAATGGAAGTAGTGGCACATAACAATTTTGATTAGAGAGATCTCTATTCATTCGAACTGAATGAGTGATCACAAAAACACTACACATGAATCGCTTAACTTATTCTTCCCTGTTATTAGTGTCTGAAAGCACTATTATCAAAATAAGCAAAGAAATAACAACTAAAAAACACGGACAAAGTAACTAATCAACGGAAAACTTACATGTGCACCCGAACCAATTACTCTAATCTATTTGATTCCTTTGAATGCATTTGGGAACAACTTGAATAGATCCTTCCCTCCTTTCACAAGTATGCTATAAAAGAAAAAAAAGAACTCATAAATGAATTATTATCTACTTAAACAGAAATAAATATTGATATACAATGATTAATATTAAAAACCAAATTTAACATATTAATGATTATTATTGCAAAGTGCAAAGTGACTTTCTTATAATCTTTTATGATACCGAATGGAATTAAAAAGAAAAAAAGAAAATAAATAAATTGGATTTTTTGTAAGATGCTCAAACATTGTATTGTACAAGTATCTAAATATTGAAAACTAAATATTTCACAGCTAGAAAAAAAAGGAAGTTATCATTTTAATACTTAATGCAAACTAAAAAAAGCTTTGATAAAATCCAGTATAAAATCTATATAAATCAAATAAGCAAATCAAGTTTTGCCTAAAATGCTCAAACGTATAACTGAAATTTTTACATAAACATCAAAACAAAAATATACAAAAATGAATATCCACTATACACACAACTTTAGAATCAAGTGTGTTAGAGGAAGTCTAGTGCAAAAAGCTGAAATCATATCACAAACAAAAAAATTCACTCAACACAAATAGATAGACACCATTTGTATGCTCTCCATTGATGAATAAAAAAAATTCCAAAATTCATAAGAAAAAATGGGAAGGGAAGAAAGGAGACTGGGATTAGGTTCTTTCGGAAAGAGAAAGAAAAGATAAAAAATGGCACCAGAGACATAGTGATCATAGACTCTATTAGGATTTTGGAACAGGCTTTGGCTTGGGTTTTAGTCTGCAATTAAGTTGTACCCAGATCAGCATACATTTTCCACATTTTAGTATCCTATATGTCATAGCACTGTGTAATAACCTAACTATGTTGTGTGCCTTTGCTACAATATCTTATATAGCCAACCAAAAAGTAGATGGTAGACAAAAAGAAGCAGACTTGCAAATAGCACCAGAAGTCTTTGTGGGTATTGATCCCACATCAGATATTAACAAAACGTTTTCTACCTACTCTTATCTATAAGAAGAATATAAAAATATTGGTTTTCATAGGTAAATGTTTACTCATGGATTAGAAGTGATGGAAGATTTATTGCCAATTTTATCAGAGAATATTTTGTTATCACTATATAAATCTTGTATTGCGTACTAATAAAAAAATACAACAAAATAAATCTTGAATTGTGATACACCAGCATCAATTAGCATTACACTAAGTAGTCGGGTATTTCTGTTTACACTGTTGATCAGTTATCTCACAGCTATTTCAATCAATCAGCTTCATAATTGTACTATGATGTTTGCATATATATATATATATAATCATCAATTTTTTTAACGTTAATATACAAAACCATCATTTCAAAGATGCCTCCTACCTGAATGGATGTGAGTATTGCAGCCACATCATAAATTGGACTCCACCGATTTTGCAGAATATCCAAATATATACTTCCATCTGCATAAACTGGACAAGAATAACATACAAACGTGAGAAATTAGAAGTATTATATCAGTCACTCCACATTATTGTTCAACCAACAAGTAAAACACCTATAATTAGATGACAAATGAGAGCAAATAGAGAAATGTTGAGGTACACCAATAGTGCCATTAATATAAAGAAGAAAGTACGTATACGATAAGGGAAGAATGAATTCGACTATCACATCAGAAGTCATTCAAAATATGATATTTTTCCTGAGTAGCGGAAAGGGCACCAATAATCATAAAAGGAGCACAAAGTGCCACCAAGCATTTAATCAAGACTATTATATCAAATGTCATGACCCCTAATCTACTTACTATTTGGATGGAACATTCTAGAAATAAATCGCACCATTGGTGGCTTATTTGGATAATCCTCTATAAAATGCAATATCAGCTTAAACGTACCTGCAAACAAAAAGAAATATACGACTTCATTATCATAAAGAAGTACTTATACATATATGAGCGTACAAACTTGGAAAAGAGTCATACTTAAGGCAAAAGAATAAATACAAAATAGTACACGCATGAAAACTCAAACACCCATAAGGAAAAACATATGACAAAAATGAAGGAGAAGTAGATGGAAAACTATTGTAGAATATCCAAGGATAAAAGAAGAAACAACGACAACACAAAGGGTGCACTTAGATTGAGGGCAAATCAGAGGAAGGAAAAGAAATGAGGTTTCATTACAAAGACAAGTCAAAAAAAAAAAAAGGAATAGAACAGTGGGAGGAGAAAATCAATAAATGATACGTTTTAGCAAGTTTCCAAACCTTGTCCCTTTATACTGAGACTCATGGATCTATTTTGTGAAAAGCTGGTGGGTACAAAATTAATTTATATGGTATTGCTTCATTTCCTTTATTTTCTTTACTTATCCATATATACTAATTAGATGATTGTTATCCCATATTTCCTTCAATGTATCATTATTGATAAAATCCTTTCCTATCATTTACTTTCCTTTATTACCCAAACCACCAAAAAGGTAGAGAACGGATATATAAGCTCCACAGTAAACAATAACTTTGAACTCTAGGAAGCACAGATTTGCAGTTTACTGAAAAAACCAATATGCACCCATTTTAGAGCAAAGAGGATTTACCTACATCAGAGGTTTATCAATTAGTTTTCAATATGTCGATTCTTCACAAAATAAGAACCTATTCCCGCAGAAAGATTCTCCACATGTGAAAAATCACAAACAAACAACAAACAGTTTGTGCAAGAAAACAATATTATCCACCAAGTTCCAACAACAACAATACTTGATTCAATATCGCATGCACTAAATTCACAAAATCTAGAAAATTCTTCATTCATATCACCAAGTTAATCGTGAAGGACGTATACAAGAAACTTTCAGTGCCAAGGCTGCATATCCAAAATAAATAAATTTCAATTTGCATAAATCTTGAGCAATTATATCTAAATGACAGTCATGATGTATTACATAAGTGCCCTCTACCAAAAAGAAACAATAACGTTAACTCAAAGCAAAAAAGAGAGCCATCAATTGAAACTCCTCATACAATATTTAGTAGGCGCATCTACTACATAAAATGCTAAAAACAGACACAAAAATTTTCTTGCAAATTCTAACTCATTAATGAATTAAAAGCAAATATTGACTCACCTCTATTCTGAGGAGTGTCATCAGGACTGCAATGCCAAAAAACTAATAGAGAAATCCACAGTTAATCAACAGAGACATAAAATACAAACCAGAAACATGATAATTATTAAGATGATTATCTTTCTTATTCACGAAAATCCATTGTAAAGCAATAAAGCTCAATCTTTTCAACTAATCCATGCTAATATCAGTAATTTCGAAGATGATCATCCAAATAAACACTAAACTACAAGATTTAAAATGAAACAACACAATACACACACATCTATACATATATATATTCACAGACGCAGACACAAACCTTACACACGCATATATATAAAAAAACCCACACACATATCCACACATATATATACACACATAAAACTTACTCTGATGAGAAAAAAAAATGACACACATAAACAAAGTCACTACCTTTTCAGCACAACATACCTTAGCTCTCCATAAAAATTAAATCTATACTGCTCTTACCATCACAGTTTTACATGTCAAAAAAGAAAACCACAATCCTCACTGATTCCCCTTAAATTAACTGTCAGAAAACAACAAATAAAAAGTTATTATATCAAACTATTGTGAGAGTTTTCAATTTTACAACTCTTGAAATCAATATCCAAAATACTATTAAACAAGAACAAAAAGAAAAACCAACTGATATACCCTTTTACTTCTTCAACACATACAGAAACTCCTATAAACTGACTTCACATACATGTATGCATATGTATTGTGTGAGTGCGTATGTATGGAGAGAAAAAAAGAGAGAGAGAGCTGACGAGAGAGGAAAATTCTGGAGAAGGTTTGAGAGAGAATGCATGAAGAGAGAGAATGTGTGAACTTGTGGAATGATGATGTCAGATTCCACTCACTCAAAAATCAATCAGAGGAAGGGCATTATGGTCATAAAACGAAAGGTGCAAAGTTATTAGCACATAGTACATTACCATTAAAGCATTGGACGACCTACAAATGTACCTGTCTTGACAATTTTAGCCCTTCATATTCTTTTATTATATAGTAAAGATTTACAACTCAAGTGAAGTTTACTACATTGTAGGTGCAATCCAAATTCCATAATTCAAATTAAAAATAATGAATCTCAATTTTTTGTTGAAGTCTGTAGCATAGCAGTAGCCAATTGACGACTGCTGGGCTACGGAAGAGTTGAATTCCGTAGCTTAACATTAGCCAATTGCCTACTGCTGGGTTACGGACAACTAATAATATGTATTCTAACTTATTAATAGGTTGGAATAACGTATTAAAATGTGTTAATATTTTCATATTTTTATTCTTTATGAAGTTTAGACACAATGTGAGAGTTTTTTGACTCCTAAATTGAACGTTTATTAACATTAACGCAATATTAAGTGAAAACATAATAAGTTAGATTTAAACTATAATTGATTTTTCTATAAAAGTACGCACATTAATTAAATATGGACCAAGTTTATTTTTATTTGAAAAATTTACAACTCAAGTGAAGTTTACTACGTTGTAGGTGTAATCAAAATTCCATAATTCAAATTAAAAACAATAAACCTTAGTTTTTTGTTGAAGTGCGTAGCCTGGCTACTGCTGAGCTATGGAAGAGTCGAATTCTACAACCCAACCGTAACTAGGGACTACGGATGGGGTACAGACTTTGTTATTTTATTTTTTCCTATTTAATTAAAAAATTGGTATTTATTTTTTAAAAATATTTTTTGAATAATATATATAATCCGTAGCTATTAGTCACTGCATGGCTACGGACTTTTTATGAATTTTTTTCTGAATTAATTAAATAATCCGTAGTTAGTCCGTAGTAAATTTGCCATGGCTTGGCTACGGAATATATATATATTTTTTATTAATTAAAATTATTATCCGTAGCCAATCCGTGGCTATTTGGCCACTGCATGGCTACATACTTTTTTATGAATTTTTTTGTCGAATTAATTAAATAATCCGTAGCTAGTCTGTAGCAAATTTGTCACGACTAGGCTACAGAATATGATTATTTATTTATTTTTATTAATTAAAATTATGTTCTATAGTCAATCCATAGTCAAGTTTTGTCGTCATTTTAACGGGGCCTAAATAGACTACAGAATTTATTGCCAGTAGCAAATCCGTAGCCTGGCAGTAGCCAATTTACTACGGAAAAAATCAATCACCCAATTCCGTCGTCCGAGCGCTGTTTTCTTGTAGTGACCTCCACCCTTTTATTCTCCCCATCCGTCCATCTTGTTGTCTTTTTGCATTCCTTTTCTTGGCCTTTGCTTCTTTTTGCCGCCCACCATCGATGAGAAGAAGAAGAAGCTTCATGCTTCTTCCTCTCATTGTTATGTCTCTAAGCCTTCAAAATCTTGTATCCTATTTCAAGCTATGGAAGTTATGAAATATATTTATGAAGCGTCTACAACATCTTTGGAACAAGTGGAAGCTCTTTCAACAACTAGCATTGATTCTTATATCTAATCTTAATTCCTCGTCAAAATGTTCAACAACCAAATCCTCATTCCATTGCTTATCATTGTTATTGATCAAATCAGCAACAGTTTCAATGGAACTATCATCCCGCTAATCAAAGCAAATTCTATTTTGATCTAGCCCAATCAATCCCTAAAAGCACTTCCTTTAGATTCTCTTCAGATCTTTGGAAACTCACTAAACAATCCAGGGAAAAAAAATATTACATATAATATGTATTAAAATCAAAGTAATTCAATGCACAAAATTCTCATTTAATACAGAATTTGAAAAAAAGTGAAATTCATTTCGAATTTATTGTGAGATTAACTTAAAACTCTTTACAGGTGGCATTGAAAATTGTGCTTTTTTTTGCAGCATGTGCATGCACTAGAAGTGTGCTTACTCTATGATTGAAAAGAAGGAATCACAAAGGCTAATAAAATTGCCGCCATTGTATAGCACACAGCTAAATCAGAATTAATGGTCCTTGATGATTCTGCAATAACAAAATTTGGTAGCCATGAAACGTTAGCTGAGCTTGGATTCTCTTGTGACCCCAAAACTGAACCATTTGTTATCCCTGTAGCCATTGGTGGTCCACTCGTTGTTCCTACACTAGCTGGCAATGAAGAATCTCTTGAAGACTTTTGGCTGCAGATTTGAGGTTGCAAAGTAGAGAGTCAATAAAATGCCATAGTAGGAGGATAAGATACATAAGAGTGGTGTTATATGTCACCCTTCTTTATATTAAAGAATTTTACTATATACATGATAAATTTTGATACTTAATATATGTGTTGAGCACAACCTCCTCTTTACCGGCTTAAACTTTTAAATGATATGGTCACTTAACATAGTATCAAAGTGTAGGCTTTGAGTTCAAGTTTCATCGCGACCCATTTCTAAAATTATATTCAAATGTAAAGTTAAATAAAAAACTATCTAACCTTCACATGAGGGAGCATGTTGAGCACAACTCCCTCTTTAACGATTTAAACTTTTAGTTAGGGTGGTCCCTTAACAATATGAATATTTACTTTAGAAGGGGCCATTCACCAATATTTACTTTATAAAAGAGAGTCACACACCCTTCTCTATATTAAAGGAATATTTACTATATAAATAATAAATTTAACATTTAATATATAAAATTTACTAAACAAAAGATGAATGAGTGAAGCGGTGACATAAAGTAAGGTATAGTGAAAGTAGGTTTGCAATCAATATTCATAATAAATATAAAGATTCCAAAAGAAGATCTCGAAACTTTAGAAAGTGTATAAATTTAAAGACAACATAATAAATGGGTACATAATTTAAGTTATACCGCTAGAGCCAACTATTAAATGTGCATAAATATTTGCATCTTCCTCTCTTAACTCTTGATATTAAATCTTCGATCAAAAAGTTCACTCACAACTATACACTTACAACAATATTAATTTTCAGCAAAATTGAAGGACGATACTCGTTCACACTAAGAAAAGTGATGGAAAAAAGGTTCAAGTGTGTCAAGATAATATGCAAATTAAACTCAATAAAAAAATTTCTCTGTAGTCGTGAACTATAATATTTATTGCTAGGGGTGAATTCAAGATATTTGTTTAGTAATTTTTTTTTTATTTGTCAGGTTTAGAAAAAGTTAAAAACATATAATTTAATACTCATATACGAATAATTTTTTATTGTGGGGGTTAAATTGATTTTTTGGATTACAAATACCTTAAAAATATGTTTGTTTTTTTTTAGTTTGTTTTTTTTTAGTTTTTTTAAAGGATGCACTAAGTAGGGGAATCGGTAATACATCCACAATTATCCACTTCTACATTAATTATGTAAAATATAACTCTTCAATTTATAATAACTTGAGTTCTATTCAATATGTTGATAATCTAGTAATCGGAATTGTATCGTTACATAAACAATGCTACTATGATTGACTATTAACCGACCCAAAAAAAATGTATTTACTACCAAATCTCCAACCAATGTAATAAAACTAAATAATAGGAGTAATCGATATTATAATGATCAAGTCAACTTTTAAGTCTGTTGGGTTCCATTTATATATTACACTACCAAAGGAAAGCTAATAAGGGAATAGAATAAAATTGGAACAAGAATATTACACAACTAAATGGTCCTTACCTGGCCGCTGAAGGGCAGAATGTTATTGTATAATCTGCTCCAGTACATGTAAATGTGCTGGTAGCATCATCATAAGCATAACTATAGGATCTCGGGCACGCGGACTTAAACATTTTGGAATATACAGAGGGGGTACAAGTGGTGGGTGAGCCATACGCGCCGCTGCAACAGTATTCTGGGCTGCCAAAGGCTTCACATGCACTCTTGCATGCTTGCCCATCCCCGACCCGCAACTCATTCGGGCACATCCGGTTCAAGTCGGTGATGCACCCGGTTGACAAGCATGAACCCGAACCGCCAACAACCTCAACAATCATGGGCAAGTTATATCCATCAACTAGGCTGACATCATAAAAGTCTTGGTGACCCGAATCAAGACCCGACCCGACTGTGAACTCGGCTAGGGTCGCGGGTGGTGTCGCACCTGCACCATTGCATTCTACTTGGTTTGACCCACAATCGCCTGTGGCGCAGCTTCCTTGACCTGTGTTTACATCGAAAGTACAGCCGGTTCGCCCCCAGAACCGCCCCGACCAGCTGGGTGGAGCTTGGAAGGACCGTGAAGCACCCGGGCCAAGTTCAAACCCGGTACTATCCAATTTAGTGCTACCTGCATTGGCTAATATTCCAGGCCATACTGTAGAGCCACATCTATTAACCAACGTAAAAGTAGTCCCTAAAATGCCTGCATTATCAATAAAAGAGATTAATACGTCATTTTGGCAAGAAATTATGCAAATAAAAAAAAAAACTTTCAACCTTTATTATAATAATAATAAAAAAGTACGTATAGCATTACAAATAAATGAGAAATTCAAGATCTTTTACCTTTGCTAATCACGAGAAAAATGAAGGTGACATAGATAGAATACGAATAAAAGCCTGAAGACATTTTAAGAAAGAGAGCTTTAAGGTCTGGTTAGATGATTAATAAGTGTGGTTTCTAATTAAGCTTCGGTTAAGTCTTCTGATGTTATAAAAATGGCTGATATTGAATTGAAGAAGAAGAATAAGAATGACTGATGATAGACGTTATAAGGTGATTTAGGATGATAGCTAGCTGGGAGACGTGAACAATGGGATTTGAGTTGGGTTCTACTACCCATAAAATGACCAAACGTATAGTTCTGTAACCTAGGAGAGAAAGTTGGCAAGGGAAGAAGAAGTGTTATGTGATGAGTAAGAAAAATGTGGTAGCTGCTAAGAGCTCACTATGTATATATATATATATAGTGGAAAGTAGGATAAGATCTACAGTTGTATAATGTTCACGCAAGTTACAGTAGCTAAACCTGGAAAATGACCCGGGGTATGGGGGGTCCAACTTTGACAAAGTTGTTCTGCTTTAAAAGTTGTACATATAAGTTGTTGTTGGGTGATCTAGAGCCATCGTCAGATGAATTGGATCCGATCTTTCTATAAACTTTGCATGTAGCAAAAGTTTTATTCATTGAACTACCTTACCATAATATATAATGGTTCGTGAAGGTGTGCTTTATCACTTGAGACAATTCATGATCTTGTGCGAGAAGAATCTTGAAAAGAGAAAAAAAATAAAAATAAAGGTAAATGAAAGTAGGATAAGATCCACAGTTGTATATTTGATATACATTAGTTAGTTTACCATGGAGTTGATCTAGTACTCTTTTAAAGGTAAATGAAACAAAGAGACGTTTTTAATATGATCAGGAGCGGACGTATATTAGAGTTAGCGGGGTTGCAACCCTTACTAACTTAGAAGATATTGTAAATTTTATGTATATTTTAAAAAATTAAAATTTATGTATTTTTAATTAAAAATATTAATTAGTCCTTACTGGAAAAAAGAATGTACTTATATAATTAAAAATTATGTGATTTAGCTCTCACTACGAAGAATTTAGATCTGCCCTTAAATAAGATTTATCATTTTTATTTTTTTGATGACGTGGGAACTCAGTTGGCAGAGCCCGACCACCCTCTGATAAACTCCCGAGTGCAATATTACGTCCCCAATATATGTATATACCGGTTCAATCAAAACTACATAGAGTAGAAGACATAAATTGAACTCGGAAGCACACTGTATTCGAGACACACTTCTACTACTAAGGACAACCCAATTACAATGAAAAGCGAGAAACAACAAAGAGGTAACCTAAAAAAAGATATATCAACGAAGTGCATAGCTAACAAACAAAAAAGATGCAAACAAAAACCGGTCGGCCGCTCAAGACAAAGAACAAGATTCATCATTTTTATCTGCATCACTTTGATCACTATAATGAAACGAGAAAAATCAAGCTACAAAAGAGCTTAAGTGGGCAGAAAATGTTCATATATATATGGCAGGCCTTGCTGCTATAGAATAATGCTCCTGCTGTTCATTGCTCTGAGAAAAAGTGATCAAAATATTTATCTATTCTACACAACTTTTTTCACCTCTAAAAAGACCATCAAATTATAAAAAAAAAATGCATTTTCACTGCCCGAAGCAAATTAATTAAGTTTTGTCTCATTAGATAAAGTATTTTATATTGATTTGATGATATCACTTATTCCTGTAAAGAGCTAGGCATCTTAGTTCTAGTTAAAAATAATAAATAAATATAATAACTCATTTCTAACATGTTAACTTTAGATAATGTGGTAATTTAATATGATATCAAAGCTCAGATTACCTAACCATTTTTCAAGCCTCGTTTTGACTCATTTAAGACAAAAAAAAAAAAAAAAAACTTTTCATGTCTAACGCCAAAAAATAAAGCATGTCTATACGTCCAGAGACGTATTAAAAACATTAAATAAATGTAATCAACCCTTTCTAATAGCTAAATTTTTAAATAAAATGATAATTTAATAATTTCATATACACAAAATCTCATATGAGGATTTAAAATTCTTCACTACCCATTGTAAAATTTGCATTGGCGTATTTCTCTATGTCAAAAGATTCCACCTAACACAAACGTGACGAAATTATTTGTAGAATCTAATCTTTTTCATTCTTAATTGAATTTGGCTTCTAATATTGGTGGACTACTTTTCTAAGGAATTTGGTTCCTAGTATCAGAAGTTTGGAAAAATCTTGAGAAAAAGTGACCAATGGATTAGTTAGTCAAAAGCTTACTAGAAATCTAATGGATTGCACCGGACATTGATGAATAAATTTAGTGGAATTTTCATCAAACATACAAATTTGAAAGAAGCCGTCCCCTTAAATGTTGAGTAGAATGGTCGAATAGTGATTTATTGTAATTAAATGTTTCAAATTTAAATGTATACATTCTTATCACAAATATTGTCGGACTTTTGACTAACTTAGAGTATGCGTTGGAAGTGTACCGCTACACTACGAGATTTATAATATTAAAGTAAATTTAATTGGAATATATAGACACAACTAGATATTAAACACAATCTGTTCTTTACTATCTAAGCATTTATTTATTTATTTTTCAATTTTTCATTTGTATTTATTGACATACTTTCAAGATATTAGGTTAATCTTCACTTCCAAACATCTCCTAACAAAATTAAAAGTACCCAACTCGGCATATAAGAGGAACATCTTTTTTCTAGCTAATAACATAAAAGCATAAACCCTTTTTTCCTTTTTTCTTTATATGAATTGTATAGTACTACAAGCTCTTATTCCAGTTAAATCTACTTTAATATTATAAAGAACAGGAAGTAAATACAATTTACATTATCATTTCACCACTTTGAATCTCTCGCATATTATTATAACATTTGGAGCAAAACCTCATAAAGAAAAAGAATTAAATGCAACTTACATCATCATATCACCACTTTAAATCTCCCATATATCGTTATAATATAATGAGAGAATCCAACTTTATATACCGAAACCTCATAAAGTGCAGCAATTAAATGCAACTTACTCTATGTGAACTCTAATAAATCAACAATCCTGTTAATGGTTTTTCTTATAAATGCAGTGAACAGCATACTTTGCTCCTTGTTCGTCTCGCTCCATAACATTTTTAATTGACCCGTTTGGATAACTGAAAACCAACTCGTGGGACGGTGGAGTCAATAATGGTATCTTAAATAGTCACATTGGCTACGCAGCAGCTCCATTGCCAGTCTTGGAATTTTACATCCAATGCCCTAGGAATCAAGAAATTTTTTTGAATCTGGCATTCACCTGTTCGGTTTCCGAGATAAAAAAGTGAACATAAAAAATGTGGGATTCACACGTTTGTGAGTAGGTTGAACGGTTGAATGCTTGACACAGGTATTTTTTTGTAATCAATAGTTGCTGGGTTGGTCTTAGATTCAATATTCGGTTTTCGGCCAACACATATACAAGTGGACCCTACAATATTTTGCACTCATAGACTGAATGACCGGATACCGCACTGGAGAATTTTCCATAGTTGCTTAGTCGGTAAAAAGACGCTTGCATATGTAGAACTAACATAGTAGACAATATTTAATATGAAAGGTTGGAATTTAGAAATTCATATAGTCAATTTTACTTAATAGAATCAGATTTACTTTAATTTGGCTTTAGTTATGTAGTGTATCAATTCAACTTTTTTTTTTTTTACTTTAATTTGGTTTAGTTATGTAGTGTATCAAGTCAACTTTTTTAGTTGTACTTTTTCTTATTTCTTGGCTCTTTTTTTAAGTTGTTAGCTTTCATTTTTGCAAGAATTGGACATTTTCTTGATATTGCCATTGTCAAGTTATTAATTAATACTTCAACATTTGAACGACCCCAATACGAACGTAAGAGAGGAGAAAATGCCATGGTTGAATACCAATCATGAGCTAGATTAGTGGTGGAAATTTTGAAAAACGTTGGTAAAAAAACTATTTTTTTTTGGAATTAATTTTGTGTTTAAATAAGGGAAAAATACAGCAATAGTCCCCATTGTTTACTCAAAAGTCAATATAGTCCCCATTGTTTCAAAATGCTCAAAAAGGTCCCCAATGTTTATAAATATGCTCATTGTGGTCCCCACCGTTAAAAGTTTAGTTAGTTTTAACACATATAAACAGTGTTTCAAGGGTAGAATTGGAAATTCAGTAAAAAACATACAATCTCACACAAACACACCAAAAAATACACACTAATACACCCTAAAACACACACACACGAACACACACAAGAACACACACGAACACACACTAGAACACACACGAACACACACTAGAACACACACGAACACATACACAGAAACACACACACACGAACACACACACAAGAACACACACACACGAACACACACCCGAAAACACACACACCAGAACACACACACACGAACACACACCAGAACACACACGAACACACACCAGAACACACACGAACACACACACACACTAATATTACACACACAAAGCCAAAAACACATACACAAACTCGCGAGGGTGGAGGTGGGGTTTGCAGTGGGTTCACGTGGGTGTGGGTTTAGGTGGGGGTGTTGATGGAGTGGCTGGTGGCTTGCGCTCGCGTGGGTGGTGGGTGGTGTTCGCGGTGGGCTTGCGTGGGTGGTGGGTGGTGTTCGCGGTGGGCTCGGGTGGGTGGGGTGTGGTGTTCGTCGTGGGTTTGTGTGGTGGGGTTAGTGTTCGCGTGGTGGGGGGTGGTGTTCGTCGTGGGCTCGCGTGTTGATGGTGGTGACTGGAGGTGTGGGTGGTGGTGACTGGCGGTGTGGGTGGCGGCTGGTGGCTGGTGGTGGTGTTGACACAAAGCCAAAAACACGGTGTGGTAGTGTTCGCGTGGGTAGGGGTAGTGTTCGCGTGACTGGAGATGTTGGTTGGCTGGACGTGGTGGTGATTGGTGGTATGGGTGGTCGCTGGTGGCTGGTGGTGGTGTTGACCGGGGGTTGTGAATTGGGTGGTGGTGGGGGTGGTGGAGGAGGTGGGTGGGGTGGAAGAGGAAGAAGAAAGGAAGGATAAACTTGTAATTTTTTGATTTAATTAGGGGTAGTTTAGTCATTTTATGTATTTTCTGTTAGATTTTTAACGGTAGGGACCACAATGAGCATGTTTGTAAACATTGGGGACCTCTTTGAGCATTTTGAAACAATGGGGACTATATTGACTTTTGAGTAAACAATGGGGACTATTGCTGCATTTTTCCCTTTAAATAATTTACAACATATCTCTTTCGAAATGGCTTATATGTGCAAGAATTTAGCACTCTTAATTTAAGTTCGAAGGACTTGCAAGAAGGAATTCCCCGCGATAAGGCCATGTTTTTACATATGGTGTGCTGCTCAATGGGATGTTACTGATCCGGTGCTATACACAATAGCTGTTATAGATTAACCAAGTCAACCAATGAAGTCAGGATGGCCGAGTGGTCTAAGGCGCCAGACTCAAGTTCTGGTCCTCGTGAGAGGGCGTGGGTTCAAATCCCACTTCTGACAATTCTCCTAATTTTCTCTTTTGCACGGCTCGATCTTCTTTTGTCTGTCTTAATCGAGATTTGAATCATCTAATAACGTTATGAGATATATACAGATTATTAATTGTTAGATTTTAATAACAATAATATAATTATTACTTTGATCCTCTTGTAATATAATTATGATATTTTAAGCGGACCTAAATCTTATTTATGTTGCTACTTGCCAAATCTCCCATGCATCATGAACATAAAAAATTTCTGACCATAAAATGGACAGTTAGGTTTATGAAATTCCTGTTATACGTGAGATTGAGAGAAAGGTTAGGTCCATTTTAAAATTTATTATACGCATCTTTATCTTGTTGCGACAAGAAAAGCTAGTTTAATTTGTCAAAGTAACCATGAAGAAATATTGACGTCTTCGGACAATTAAAATAAGTTGAAAGTTGAAAGATTATAAAGTTTCCACATGTTCATGTCGTGTAAAGTTGTATTCGTATAGATTACATGGCTTTTTCCTTTCCATGGTCCAAAGTTTCAGCAAGAATCTGCCGATAATTAAGATGCATGTTGAAGACTTCTGTATTACTAGCTAAGTAGTTACAGAAACTTGCATACGCATTCAAGTAAATGCATTTGACAATAGTAATAACAATATTTTTCGTAAGTAGAGAGGCACTACCGTATTTTTTTTTTGATGACGTGGAAAATCAGTTGGCGGAGCTCGACTATCAGAGATCGGCGGAGCCCTACCACCTCCTAGTAAACTCCCGGGTACAAGGGTACATCCCAATACATGTACCGATTCCGTCAAAATTTAAAACTATTGTGAAAAAGCAAAAAATCATTGTAAATGGCTTTAATAGTTGCGTATATGATGTCTTTACAAGTGTCCCGTTGTAATTTCTCTATTGAGCCATTTTTTTATAATATTACACAACAGTTTTAAAAAAAAATCTTTGCAATTAAACTATAATTTGAAAATTATATTGTTGCAAAAAAGTAATCTAATGAGCAATTATTAACAAAAAATGAAAAATAATATTTGAGTAATACTTTATGTCACCCTTTCAATCTTTTACCCCTCCTTTATATGGTAAATAATTATATATTAAATGCCAAATATCTCATGTATATAGTAAAAATTCAATTACATAAGGAAGGATGAAAGGGTGAAAGGGTGACAACAATGTTTTTTTGCTCAAAAGGTGACATCAATGTTTAAAAAAAAACTTTTAACACCAGGCCTTTGGTTTAAAGGTTTGCTCATCGCTGTGAGTGTGAAAGATTGTGAAATAAATTCTTGTGAATTGATATGTGTTATATAACGTAAGCCTCTTTTAAAACACAAATGGCAATGATTTTTTATTTTTTAACTGGAGTTTTACAAAAAAAATTAAAATGTTATAGTAAGTCACACAACTTTGTAGACCTCGTTTATCATAAGATGAGGTCATTAATGTTCTTATCAAGGATGATAAAGCTTTTCAACCATGCATGTTTTGTTTAGATAAGCATTTGCAGAAGACAATTAAAACTTTGTGAAGTTAACTAAGCATGCAAAAGCAGCAAAACAAGAATAGAATTGGTTACAAGGTATTTAATTTATTTATATTGCCCTTATCAAATAGGCACTTGTATTTTATAACCATCAACTGCTTATAAGCACTTTCTTAAGCTAATACAGACACTCTCTTTATTGGATAGAAATCTTAATTTAACTAGTGACAAATTTAAAACAGGGGCTTTGGGGCACTCTAACTCCCACTGACGTCACCATGGACTTCATTAGCTCTTACAATAGTGAAATTTCATAATTTGTAGCCTTAGTCAACACTCGATCTCATAGTAATTTAAAGGTACATATTTTACCATCACTTATCACTCAGATTAAATTCTGGATCCACCTCGAATCTTAAACACCTTTATCTACATGAACCTAATTTTTGGCCAAGTATGGGTTACCATATCCAAAAGACTGCATATTTGCTCTTTCTAACGTTACTTCATTCAACAACCAAGAACATGCATATACACGTTCTTTGTCGTGTAAAGAACCATGTGGATAAATTTGTTTTTCCTTTTTTTGTATATATAGTTTTGATTCATTATCCTTTTGTCTTCCTTTATAGAAAAGATCATAGTCACACTAGCAAAAGTTGTGATCGAATCCAAAATACTTTTCAATGGAGGTGGATTAATTTGCTGTTTTGTAGCTTTCTCTTCAGTCATCATGCTTTACATCACCAATTTTACTTTATAAGAGCGCTCTGATAGGTTCTTGATTTAAATGATAACATCAACAAATATGTATAGGATAAGAGATACTTAGATTGTAGGCCACTTTACCTCCGGAAAAGAAGGAAAAAACAAACATGATTAAACTTTAGGGTAATATTTTACGTTATTCTTTTTTTGTTAGATAATAATTCATGTATTAAATCGAATATCATTTTATATAGTAAAAAGTCTTATTGTACAATGAGGTATGAAATGTACCATACCCTCCTGTGTTTTTACAAAGTTACAACATAAACTCTGTGTTTTAAAAAGTCGTGTTATAAACCCTGTGTTATGGAAAACGTTGCATATAACTCCCCGCCGTCTATTTTTCTGTCAATTTTAATATGAGTGTAATACACACGCTTGAAATGTAAGTATGATATTTATCAAGGTTTAAAACACATGCAAAAGGACGAAAATACTATTTTTAACATCAGTTGCTAATTGCCCTTGTGTTTTCGATAAGGTTGTAAATGGTCCCTTGTGTTTTCGATAAGGTTGTAAATTACCCCTTGTGTTTTTTATAAGGTTTCTAATTGCCCCTATATTTTTTTATAAAGATGTAAATTGCCCCTTCAAAGATAAAAATAAAAAATAAAAAAAAATTGACAATCCTAGAGAGAAAAACTATTTCAAAGTGATTTTCCTTTGATTTGAAGTTGATTTTGCACTGATTTAAAGATTTTAATCTACTTGTAGAAGAACATAATTCCAAGTGAAGGTATGATTATTGCTAATTGCAATATGACTTTGAACTTCAAGCATAAGATTTATATTTTTTATGGTGGATATCAATGTTCTGTTATATAAGCTATACGATTTTTTATTCTTTTAATTAAATGATATTTATTAGTTTAAGGTTGTAGATCTCCTTATAAGGTAGACTAGCACATGGTTTTGATATTGCAAAATGAAAAATGTTGTAAATACCTCCCTCTAATATTAAAAAAGTGATAAATACCCCTTTCTGATATCAAAAAAGTTACAAATACCCTTTTTGACGGATTTATCTTTAAACGAGGACAATTTTGTCTTTTCACAAGGTTAACTAACAGAGTTAAACAGAATTTGAATTTGGGGCGTGTATGCAACGTTTTCCATAACACAGGGTTTATAACGTGACTTTTTAAAACACAGGGTTTATGATGCAATTTTGTGAAAACACAGGAAGGTATAATGCATTTTACTCTATTATGTCCTTAACGAAATTATATTGTACTTCTTGATCGAAATCAGAATTAAGAAAGACGATCCATCGATACTGACCTACCACGGTGATAAGGCAAGAAAGAAGTAAGCTAGCTCTTAGCCCCACTTTGGCAAAGGCTACAAGCTTGCTCTAGTTGTAGTTTAGTCACGGGGTTCTGTTCCGGCTCCGTGGAGGGGACTTAAGGGAATGATGGGGGTAAGGACAAGACGAATTTTCAAACAGACTTTATTCTATTTTTATTTATTTATTCAGGACTTTTTATAAAAATAATAATGTGGCAGAAACTGTAGCATCAGCAATGCAATTCCAAATGTCGTTGCTAGAAAAGGTTTTTAAAAAGGGAAAAATATCACACCACTACAATAATATACATCAATGGTCTTAAACTTATGTTGGAGAAATGACTCAATTAATCTCAAATATTTGTATATTTTGATATTTTGGTCTCAAATATTTTAAATCAGACACTTTAGTCTAAACGTTTTACATAAGGAACAATGTTAACTTATTAGTTTATTTCTGTTAAATTTGCTCCATTAAGGTCGTGTGATTCGTACGTCGCATGTTAAAAAAAAAGCATACAAGGTTAAATTGGTCATTTAGCTTATAATTCATTCTCACAAAATATCACCTGATCCCTAATTCTCTCCAATTTAACCTTGTATTTTTTTTTTTTTTACGCACGACATGCGAATCAAATAACCTTAACAGAGAAAATTTAACAGAAATGAGCTAATAGATTAATGATGTCCCTTATGTAAAACATTTAAGACTAAAGTATCTGATTTGAAATGTTTAACATGAAAATAATAAAATAAGTAAATGTTTGAAATTAATTGAGCTATTTTTTTATTTATGTTAGAGCAATGCCTCGCTTTTTTTTTTGCATGGCTGATGTGTCAAGAAGTTGAATACAGAAAATTGAAAGTTCTTTATCAGTTTTTAAATCTAAAAGAAGCTTTTTTATAACATGCACAAGCTTGTAACAATTGACTTTGGAAAAGATGTCAATAAAGAAAGATCTTTGAGGTGGGAGCTAACCGCTAATAAAGTTATTGTGAAGAATGTCGGAGGGATTAATATCTCAATTGTGCATTATCTTGTCTTAGCAATGCCCATGCATTTGTTCGACAAAAAAAAAATAAAAAATGCCCATTCGTTTGTGCCTCCAAGAGTTTGGACAAAATGATCTTGTAGTCACTTATTGTGATTAAAAAAAAAATTAAATTTTGAATTTCTCTCATAATAAATATTGTTTAGTATTTAATTCATTTATATATAATATAAGTTGGGGCATGACGCACTACCACGAAATTTATAACTAAAAGTTAGATCTAACATAATCCTATTAAAGTTAGTTTCTTGTTTTTCAAAAAAAAAAGAAGAAAAGAAAGTGCATGCATGTACGGCCCTAGGGGCATGGTTTAGTGAGAGTGGGGTTAAATCGCTTCTATGATATTGTAAAATCGATATTTTTCACTACTCTAAATTAAGTTTTGTCCTTAATTTATCTAGTACATATGTCGGGGTGCACTATTGCACTTGTAGTTTTACCTGTTCGTGATCAAGCACCGTCAAATAATTTAGTGATCGGATTTCGTTTATTGAATTCTCACATCATCTAAAAAAAAGAATAAAAAAAGTGGGTGCATGTACGTCTTGAACCTTTTCCATCCCATGAAAGCAGGGAGAATGAATATCCATATATCTATTACTATCTTCTTAGCTAAGTTTTCTTGTCTTGTTATCGTTAGGTGTAATTCTTTTCCTCCTTAAAAGTCTCTACTGCTTGCCAATATTGGGAAACATTTGACGCACTTTGATTAGCTTGCGGAAAAGTTTTTACGTCTCTTGGGCTTTCTAGAGAGCAGAGAAATGCTTTAATTGTTGGTACTATTATGTTTTTAGCAACCCTAACGTGATGACCACTCCGCCTACTTAGTCAACTAACCAAACAAAACTATGTTAATTTGGTTGGCCAAGACAATCATATATGAATCAGAAGGCATTACTGCTAGGATCCTAAAAAAGATAGTCGATAAAGGATTAGTGGCAGACGTAAATTGTGGTCAGTGGAGACTACAGTCTCTATTAATTTAAAAGAACGTTAAAAATTTTATAAGAAAAATATATTTATATATATAGTTGAAAAATTATATATTTTAGTCCTCCACATAAAAAAATTTCTGAATCCGCCCTTGTAAAGAATTATCCAGAGAGCTAAGAATGATTATTCTATAGAAGATAATCTTGCCATGCCAAGGGCGCACGGTTCGCTAGAGGTTAGACTAGGAATGACAATGAAGACGAGTTTTGTGAGCACCCGCCCCTTCCCCGCCCTAAACAGGGTGGGAATTGGGATGAGAAATAGGGAATGAGGCGGGGAGTGAGGATTAACTTTTAATCCCCGCACGGGGGCGGGGTGGGGCGGGGTGCGGTGATAAGCATTTCCCGCCTCACATACATATTTGGTTATTTTTATATCTTTAGTTTTACATATGCATTAAAATTTTAAAATTATAAATATAAAAGTATAAAAAATGACATTATATAAAGTATTATAAAAAATAAAGTAGAAAAAATAGATTATTCAAAAGGATTTTATAATCTTTTTTTTAATTAAGACCATTGTACTAATTGAGATTTGCTATCATTTCATATAAATACCTCTATTTTATTATTGATCAAGTGGATTTAAAAAATTTGTTAGTTGTTCCTAGTTATACATCAAAATAGTTTCAAACAACATAATTAATGATGATACTGTAATTACTATTATATGTGGTATGCGATAACCACAACAAATTATAATAATCAATACGACCTCATAATACAAAGAAGTATTATTTTTTTACATATAGTTCTCATACACAATAGTTTCAGTTAGAATTTATTTTAAATACTTAAGATTCAATTACAGTAAATTTATTTTTACTATTTAACTGCAAGTATAAAACTCGATTTATGATTAATATTTAACCTTTATTTAAAACATTTATTTTTTATTTATAGTTACTATAATTTTAATTTATATTTTGAAGTTACATGGTTCAAATTAAATTTAATATCGTAAGATTTAAAGAATAATAAAAAAATCCGCGAGTAATCCCCATTCCCCACGAGAATTCGGGGATAGGGCAGGGGCGGGGGATGGGGGCATACAATGTGGGGGCGGGGCGGGGCGGGGCGGGTGTTGGAGGGACTTTTTAAGCGGTGGGGCAGGGCATGGGGATAGGTCTTCCCGCCCCAAACCCGTCCCATTGCCATTTTTAGGTTAGACCCTATAATAAAGGACATTAAGAAGATTGTTATGTGATCTCTTGCATTGGGTTTAAGTGTACTCTTAGACCCGTAAACTATCCAGCTAATTGGGTTGCTTGAAGCCTGGTTAGGGGCACTTTGTCTGGTAATTGGTTTGGGAATTTACTCGAACCATTGCATGTTTACTTCTTAAACATTTGTATTTTACGGGGATTGGATGATGTATGTAATGTTTCATGCTTTAATGAACTTCATTTGACCCAAAAAAATAAAAATAAAAATAAAAACATGTCAGTTTGGTATTTGTTCCAATCTTTAGGTTGAAACACACGATTAAATCGCATATCGTGCTATTAAATTGGATAATCTCTATGAACCTTGATTATATATGGAGCCATGATATAAATCTTGTTATAGTCAAGTTTGCAATTGGAATATTTGAAAAATTATGGCAATTGTACAGGATATTCAAAAGATTGTGTTAAAAAAAAATTAGGTGAGCTTTCAGTGGATTAGGAGAATTACTAATCAAGCTTGTGATTGAATCGCTAAAAGTACATTTAGAAATTGCTTGCCTTTGACTGAACATCTAATATAGCCCTCGCTTGATTTATCTTTCTTTAATTTGACTTATATCCTACGAACATATAGTATGATTTCCTTGTATTTGAATTCATTAATACATGTTTCTTTTGACAAAAAAAAAAAGAGAAAAAAAGGGAATAAAAGCCTGCAGATTCGGTGTAAATGATGTTGAGAATCTGTCCTTCTGCTTCAGATTTATTATATTGATCACTGACGGAGCAAAATTACAAAAGGAAGAAAAATAAATTATTGTAATAGCAATAAGATTATCAACAAAAGCGGATTCAAGATATTTTGTCGAGAAGCTAAAATTGTTTTAGAGAGTCAGATTATTTGGGTCTAATTATGATAGTTTTGCAGATCAATTAGTAGAGGTTATAAAGCCTAACTGCATTACAAACTAAAAATATTGAGATCATATTTCAAATTATATTATGGATTCAATGAGGACTACAACGCTTATTCAGAATAACATGCATCTACCCCTATCGCCCAAGCTCTTGTCTATCAGAAGAAGAGTGATCGACATGCCATAGAAACTCTTACTAGTGGAAGTATTGGATAATGCTTAATTTATAGCAATATTGAGCCATCCGATGTAGTGATAATTTGTATGACTGACAATTTATTCCAATATTGATACTCATGTACTATCCGTATAGTCTAATATTATACTTTTTGACAATTTTTTATTTATTTTATTATTATTATTTTTTGTATATTACAAGATAAATGCAAAGGGACAAATTATTGACACCATTAGTGTTGATATCCACTTAATTGGTGACATCATTTAATGCATACCGCAAATGTTATGGTCTTGATATTCACAAAACTAGTTGGACCATATCTAAATATTTGTGCTCAAGTGACCTAGAAATAGCCCAAATACAGCAAATATACAATTGAAACAGGTCTGAGTAATCTCATTCCAGAACTATCAAACCACACTGAACCATAGCCCAGTCAAATTTAAAGCAATACCCAACCATTTGTAATAGAAAATTTGTAACGAGACTTGATTAACAGTTTTTCTAACTGTTCTATAACATATTTGCACCGGTTTGTAATTTTTTTGTAAAAAATTTAAATGTTATAACAAACTAAAAATGTGATAGTAAATGATTAATCACTGGACCAAAACCCTAGTGGCTGAATAAACTTTTTACTAAAAATACATAGTTTTTTTTTTGAAGAAGACATAAATGTTTAATTTTCCTGTTAGGTCAGGGGAGCCAATGAGAACTACAATTAACTCCTCCAATAAATATATGACTCTGCCACTAGGGTTTTGGTCCAGTGATAATGTTTCGTTCCTTCCTCCACTCTTTATTGGCTCGTTCTCACTGTATATGTGAGAGGTTATGAGTTCGAGTCTCGTTGATTTCCTTGTACAACCCTAAGTCTCACCTGCATAAAAAAAAAGGAATAAATATACTACTCTCGCATGTAGGGCCCACCCATTAAAAGTTGTTCTATCATATGTATAAATTTTTATTAGGGTGAATATCACTCTGCCCCCTTATAAAACACATATATATCAGTCCGCCCCCCTGTGTTAGCAAAACTATCAAAAACCCCCCCTATAATTTTTAAAAAATGACACACTGCCCCCTCCGTCTTTTTTAAACTAACGCCGTTAAAAAAATTATTAAAATGACATTTTTACCCTTATGTTAATACTTTTTATCATTTTCTTTATTCTCTCTCCTCCCTTTCTTTTCACCCAAAAAATAAAAAAAATTTAAAAAAATTTCTTCATCTTCCTCAGCACCCCCCACCCCCCATCCCCTATCAGCACCCCCTACCCCCAGTCATACCCCCCTAACAAACAACCCCCCACCCCCAATGTCCCCCCCCCCCCCCCCCCCCCCCCCCCCCTCCTTTCCCAGCCCTTTCAACTCTTTTTTTGTACATATATATGTATATATATGCATATATATATATATATATATATATACATATATATATATATATATATATATATATATATATATATATTCCTAGTCTTATACATATATAAGGGTAAGGGTAAGGGTGGGGGTGGTAGGTGGAGAAGATGATTTTTATGCCTTTTTATTTTTTATTTTTTACTTTTTTTTTGGGTAAAGATAGGTGTAAAGGCTTTTAAGTTAATTACTTAGCTCATATAAATGCCAAAAACTTTCCTAACTGCAGAAATAGCTCGTGGTATACACTTTGAACAGAAAAATAGAAGAACAACAAACAGAGGGGGGTGGTGTGTCATTTTTTAAAAATCATAGAGGGAGGTTTTTGATAGTTTTGCTAACACAAAGGACGGGCTGATATATATGTGTTTTACTGGGGAGGGGGGCGAAGTGATATTTACCCTTCTTACTATTTACAAGATCTGAAAAGAGACGAGCTTTCTTCAACCTTATCCATCAAGTTGTAGTTATGTTTCTAATTAATCACGGACACTCTTCAACAAGGACAACCGAATCATCTAAAGGGGAAAAAAGTGATAATATAGTAATTCAATCTTTATACCCAATGAACAAAACCATATTTATCATAAATATACGATCGCTTCACTATTGAAGTGTGCCAAACTCGTTTTACAGGAGATAGCAGACACAGTAGCCCGTAGTCCAATGCAATACAGTATAAGAGCTCGTCTAACGGTATAACGGTTTCCTTGCATATATTTCATAACCACTGTAACTTTTTAAACGTAAAGAAATAAAAAAAGAGAATGTCTTTTCCAGCGATTTTTGTTTTCTTTTGTTGGGTGAACAAATCAAAAAGAGTCTTTTATGTTCAATTTAACAAGTATTGACCATTAGAGAAAATTGACCAAAAATAAGTAAACCAAGAGAGAAAAACTAAAGGTTGCATACTTGCATTAGCGACGGCCCTCGGCCTATTAACTATGTAACTATATTATTAAATTTCATTTGAAAGTGCGTACTATTATTTGATTATTTAGCTCTTATTGAGTTCACAAAAATAGTTGTTTACATGTTCAAGTCAACCATAAAAAATAATGTAAATATAAAGTAAGAGGAGGAAGATTTAAGCTTTTCTCGAACTATTTGCATTGTGAATTTATATGATAAATTCTGACCCTTATTCAATAAAGAGTAAATAAATTGATGATTAACTAACATTTCAACAATATTCTGACCCTTATTCAATAAAGAGTAAATAAATTCTCTAAGTATTTGTATTTATAAATAAATTTTTGTTTTTTTTAAATTGTAAAACAATATTAAATTAATTATGTAATTTATAAATATATTTATTATAAGTTTTTTTTTTGTCCTTATATTTTGGAGCTCTATTTTTGAAACTTTGATACGAATATGTATTCCATCAATAAAATTAATCAATTTTAAAATTAAATTTTGATTAATTAAAATTGATGAATGAATAACACGAATAATAATTTGTGATTTTAGATGGCTAAACGAATAATAATTCATGATTTTAGATGGCTAAGTATATTAAGATTACTTGAAAATAAGGATGGATGAATAAATAATTTATGACTAGGCTTCTAATTTAAAGAAAAAAAGTTTGGGTTAAGAAATATGGAAAAGAAAAAATTACCCTGAAGAAACTTGCATGAATAATAAGAAGAATTAACTACATAAGGAATGAGAGGAAAAGAATGGGCAAAAAAAGAAAAAAAAAATTTAGAAGACAGTTTCGTACTTAAAAAGTACTTCCAAAAACAAAATGTTGGATTTGCAAATGAATTTCACAAAATTTATGAGATTCATTTATTTCAAACAATATGTAATGACTATCGCTGGAGGTTAAACAAATTCATTTTCTTGTTTAATCAAAGAACTATGATATATCTTTACTGATATTTTACCTCTCTTTT
This sequence comes from Ehretia macrophylla, assembly GCA_037974665.1. Classification (NCBI taxonomy): domain Eukaryota; kingdom Viridiplantae; phylum Streptophyta; class Magnoliopsida; order Boraginales; family Ehretiaceae; genus Ehretia; species Ehretia macrophylla. Next base: position 2,151,507 of record CM075774.1, read on the forward strand.
GTACATCTAAATATATTTATATAATAATTCTTGTCATATAAAAAGTGAATAACTCTATATATACATACACATGATATATGTGTATATACATGTGTATGCATATATATAATAAGAGAAAAAAATTAAAAATGCCACCGTCATTTAAACGATTAATCATGTATTTGACTGGGGCACGTAAGCTCCACAAGTACGTAAACACAGGTCTTTTATTTGTGATTAATAGTAAAATCGACTTATAATTGGATTCTTTTATTTATGATTGATTGTAAAACTGACCCATAATTGGATCTTATGTGGATTTTACCATGAACCAGGTCAAGGTAGTGGATAGAAAGTGATTAAACTCAGGATAATATTTTACTTTATTTTTTCTTCGTGAGATAAGAATTCATATGGATTGAGTCGAATATCATTCTATATAGTAAGAAATCTTATCGTATAATAAGGTATGAAGTATTCGTCCTTAACGAAATGGTATTGTACTTTTTGATCGAAATCAGAATCAAAGAAGACGATCCATTGATGCTGACTAACAATGATGATAAGGTAAAAAAGAAGTAGGCTCTTAGCCTGTTACGGCCTGAGTACAAAACCCATGACCGTGAGCGAGACTAGTATTGTAGGCATAAGAAATAATTACTTGGGTCTTTTTTTTTTGCTAGTTCAAAATGGTTAACCCAAATTATCCCTTATACCCACAACACTTACTTATAAACTACTCAAATATACTATCTTCCACTGATGTAAGATATTACACATACCCTCAGCTAAAGAGCTAACATCCTCGTCAGGGGCACACATACTCATGACCAACCAAGCCGTATAGGAGTCAAGAGGTGGCTCCTATGGGTCCAAGAGATGATTTTCATCGCCTTCTTGGTGTAGTATTTTATCCCGCATAGCACTTAATTCCTACACCAGCTACTGACTGGCTCTGAATAATATCTATCATGCCCCGAAGCCTAAACTCCAAGCCCGCAAGCGACATTGGTGTTCTCAGCTCGGGGTGTGATATAGCCCTTCTTTGGCAAAGACTAGAAGCTTGTTTGAGTTGTAGTTTAATTAAGGGGGTTCTGTTCCATCTCCCCCGAAGGGTCTTAAGGGAAGGAAGAGGGTAAGGACAAGATGAATTTTCAAATAGACTTTACTCTATTTTTTCTATTTATTCAGGACTTTTTATAAAAAAAAAATAATGTTATGGCTAGGGATGACAACGGGTCGGTTAACTGCGAAAATTAAAAAAATAAAAACTGAAACCGTTAGCATAACCTAAAATCGAAACCAAAATCAAGACGAACGACTTTAAAAATCACTATCCAAAACTGAAATCAACAAATAATGAAAAAATCACGAATAACCGAACCCGAAAGCGATTATAAAAAAATAATTAAATAGAAAAAGTCTCTAAAACTTAGGGTTGATGGGTCGGGTGCTTGAAAATTAACCCGTACCTTAACCGAAATTGATAAATAAAAAACAAAAAAATCAGTTTATACAGTAAATTAACCTAAAAAAATACAAAAAATAATAATCTAAATATCAATAATGTAATTATTGAAGGCCAACACACTAAATATATTAAATACAAATAGATGTATGATTCCAATAATACAAAAATAATTTTACTAATATTTTGAAGTGAAAAACAGAAAAATAACAAAATATTTACACTGCAATATAACAAACATCTTCTACATCTTCAACTTAGTAGCAATCTTCCTCAATGGTAATAATTTTGGATGAATTCAGTGGGGAAAAGAAAGATGAAGATTGAAGAAAGAAAGAAATGGGGATCGAGAAAAAGACAAGGTTATTAGAAAGAGAAAGATGAAGAAGAAGAGAGGTAGACCGAAGAGAGAGAGAGAGAGAAAGTGAGAGAGGGAGGATCGAGAAGAAGACAAAGTGGAAAAGACAGATGATTCAATAGAGAAAGAGATAGGGAGAGGGTAGAAGAAGATGGAGACACAAATTATTGGAAATGTGTTTAGGGTTTGCGGTTTGCTAATTCTCTTATATGTGATAAGTGAGTTAGCCGTATTATTGAGATTAAAAAATATCTGACATATACAACAAACAATTAATGTTGGGTAGGTGGTAAAGGCTTGCAAATTTCTTTAGTGGTTGGGAGTTCGATTCATGGTAGAAACATTTTTTTTGGGTCAAATTTTAAACTATAAAATTATGTATTTATTATTATAATAAAATAGATACATCTTATAAAAACCTTGCCAATTTTTAAACTATAAAATTATGTATTTATTATTATAATAAAATAATAATCGATTTTCGAGTTTAGGTTTTTTTTCAAGTCTATAACCAAAACCTATCGAATTATCGATTGGATACCTCTTATAAAAACCAAAACCTATCATTTTTTCATCGATTTTTATTAATGAGTTTTTATCGGACGGATATCCATCAGTCTCGGATAGAGCAGATATCCATTGCCATCTCTAACTGTGGCAGAACTTGTAGCAACTTGAATGTGATTCCAAATGTCATTGCTAGAAAAGTTTTTGAAAAATGGAACAAAATCACACCGCTACACCAAATAATATACATCAATGCTCTTAAATTTATGTTAGAGCAATGCCTCGTCATGTTTTGCATGGCTGATGTGTCAAGAAGTTGAATACAAAAAATTGAAACTTTTTTATCACTTTTAAATCTAAAGAAATTTTTTTATAACATGCACGAGCCTGTAACTAGAGGTGGCATTTGAGTCGGGTTGACACAGGCCCAAATTAGCCCAGCACACGAAAAGTCGGGCCCAGCCCAACTCGAATGAAAGTGGGTTTGACTCGGCTCAATCCACCACATATAGGTGGGCCGAGCTGGGTCATATATTTTTGGACCCAGTCCATTTGTGCCTAAGCCCATTTGTGCCCAAGCCCAACCCATCTTAGCCCAGCTCAGACCCAATTCGAGCCCAGATAAAACTCATCTTGAGATTATAATTTGTACATGTAATTTTTCTTATAAATAGTTAGTGTATTCAACTTCATTTTACTATAAAACTATATATTTATTTTACTACCTATTGTCTCTTTATTTTACTACAAGAGAATATACAATATCTATGGCTATGGGGAAAGAAAATCTTTCACAACGATTACGTTTAAATGTTTGGAATCATTTTGCTTACTTTGAAGAACATGGGTATGTAATTTGTAACTATTGTAAACGTAAATATATATTTCGTCGTCAATTTGGAACTGAAACGCTTATAAGACATCTTGTATCTTAACACTCAAATGTTCTAAACTATTTTAATCCTCAACTATTGCCACCACCACCACCAACAGGCCCAGCACCTGCACAAGGAGCATAATAAAATAGAGAACTTCACCAACTTTCTTCAAGCATTTATATAATGTTCTTTTTTTATGTTTATTAGTAACGTATCCGTGTCTCGTGAACTTGTAGTTTGTTAAGTAATATTTTATTATTTATATTAATATTATCAATCAACTTATGTCTTGTTAATTGTTAAATTAACTTTTTCGTAAAAAAAGGTTAAGCTTAAGCTTTTTTCGTTATTAATCCAACTATTAAAATTTAGAACACACTAATAAAAAATAAAAATAAAAAGATGGGTTGGCCCAGCCCAACTCGCGACTCGTGTTAGCGGGCTCGTGGGCCGAGCTGGGTCCTATATTTCAAGAATTGAGCCCAGCCCAGCTCAGCCCACTAAACATATGTGCCGTGCCAAACTCATTTTTCTTAACCCACGATTCGGCCGGGCCGTGTCGGGCAGTGCCGGCCTGGTCCATTTGCCAGCTCTACCTGTAACAATTGACTTTGGAAAATATGTCAATAAAGAAAGATCTTTGAGGTGGGGGCTAACCGCTAAGTTATTATGAAGAATGTCGGAGGGATTAATCTTTCAATTTTGCATTATCTTGTCCTAACAATGCCCATGCATTTGTGCCTTCATGATTTGGATAACTTAAATTCGAATTTATCTCATTATAGATATTGTCTAATATTTTACTGATTTAGAATATAAGTTGGGACATGCCGCACTATCACGAAGTTTATAACTTAAAGTTTGGATCCAACATAATCCTATCTAAGTTAGTTTCTCGTTTTTCAAAAAAAAAGTGCATGCATGTATGCCCTTAGGGGCATGGTCTAGCGGTAATAGGGTTAAATCGGTTTTGTGAGGTCGTAGATTCAACACTCCTCACTATTCTGGAGTTCCGCCCTTAACTTATCTGGTACATGTGCCGGGCCGCACTACTGCACCTGCAAGTTTACTTATTTATGGTCGAGCTCTGTCAAATAATCCAGTTGTCATATTAATTGGTTTGGGAATTTACTCGAACCATTGCATGTTTACTTCTTAAAGATTTGCATTCTACGGGCATTGGATAATCATATGTAATGTTTCATATCCCCTACACTTTTTGGGCTACAGGGAAAGTGCTATGAGTACGTTCCTTCACTCCCAACGAGAATCGATACTATAATGTCGAGTCTTAGGGAGTTTTCAGTATGCCATGCAGGGCTCGAAGGTTCTTTAATAACGTTTGGGACCCATATAAAAGGACCCTTAACTTCTGTAAGTCATATAAGGAAGAGTTTACAAGTCTCGTGCAATCAAGAACAAGAAAATGATTGTTTCCCCTCCTTCGCTACGCTCGTCCTCCCTCGGGGAGGCTTGATTGCTCGTTCCTGCCTTCTCCCAGAAGTCAGTCATTGACTGATTGAAGATTCTCAAAATGTTAGTTCGAGTCTCAACTAGGGGAAGCTGCTAAACAAGCCGAAGGGTGTTTTGATAAATAGGGCATAAGGCTAGTTCCCTTTCTAGTAAGCTCATCTGTTCTTGCCTTCCCCCAGAAGGCAGTCACTGGCTAGGAGAATAAGTCTTTTTCTTCTTACAACGGTAGCTACGAAAGGTCTCCTCGTGGAATCTCCTCGGGGAGGCTAGTTAGATCCGTTCCTTCCTTCTCCCAAAAGGAAGTCACTGCACTTTAGGGCAATAAGTTTGCAGCCTTGGCCAATATGGAGATTGAGAATCCTGATCCTAAACCCTTATCTCAGCCTCCTGTTTTGCATTCTCTTACTCAAGTGACCCCATTTGTTCCAAACCCTAATCACCTTACGATACCACCCCCACAATCCCCTGACCCATCTACATCCGAGGCCCATAGTTTGCCAGTTGGTGACCTACCTCATCTTAAAGATACCAACATTAACATTGTGTCTGATATTGGTACCATAAGGGGTAGGATCAGGAGTCGTAGGAGGATCATTACAGGTTTGAATGCAAGAAACTTAGGTGAAAATGAGGTTAATAAAGCCAGCCATGCTGGGTTGATGAATTAAGATAGTGTTTAATTTCTCTTTAATCCTTTGATCATGATTAATCAATTCTCTTTGTTCGCATGGAATATTAGAGGTGCACGCAATGATGAGGCCAAAAGACATGTAGCGGATTTGTACCGTGAGCATAGACCTGATGTTTTCTTTGTATTGGAAACGCATGTACCTTTTGAGAGTGTACGAAGTTCTTGGGAATGGGGTACGACTCTACCAAGATTATGGATCCTAATGGCTTTTCAGGTGGGATATGGGTACTATGGAAATCTCACCGTCTGCATGTCCATATTCTTTCCTCTATGCACCAATGCATCACATTTAGGGTTAATGGGAACAGTTCAAATCCGTGGATGTGCTCTACACTTTATGCAAGTCCTAGTAATGGGATTCATGAGCAATTGTGGAATCATCTAAGGGACTTATCCACTTCGTATAATTAGCCCAGGCTTTCTTTTTTCCCGAATAGCTCTCTGAATTCCAAGACTTCTAGCACTGGCTGTCCTGCCTTTATTGGCGAAGGTGGAATCTTCTCACTCGGACTAAGGTATATAAATCCCTACCTGATCCATTGAATTGACTGAGACTGTTAATGTCACATTCCTACACCAATATATGAAACAACCACTGCAGTACTCCAAAGACTCAAGTATAGTCAATCAAGAAGGTGATAAGACCCTTGCAGAGTTCCCCAATAGCATAGAGCTTGGGAAGCTCGGATCCGATCAACATCCGAACAACAAGGCTATACTTTAGTCTAGTCGTCTTTGTTTTTTTCTGTTAGTTGCGATGCGAACAGGCCTTTACTTATGAGATTAGTTGAGTAGGCTTGCCTTTGTTGTCTGCTATAAGATAGCAAGTTTTGGGGCTTTCGACAAAAAAAAGCCTTTCTGGCCCAAAAGTTGGCTTCTGGCGACTAGCTTCTACCGCTGCTAGCACTTGGACTTGAAAGCAAGCTACCTTGAATCAATCGATGAATGAATGAAAATATAACGCTTACCGAGGTCGAAGATGCTCGACCAACAAGAGAGGTTTGAAGATGCTCGACTGATAGGGAGAGGAATACAGTACAGAGGACAGGTTGGTTTGAGGACCCGTTGGTCAAAGGAAAGGGAAAGTCCTGATTCCGGGATAGAGCTATATGACGCGAGAGTGTCACGTACGGTTCCTTTGAAAAGGGTGTGATACCACCACCTATCAGGCCTGACGAGCGATCCACGGAGCTGCATCCCTTCTCTATGGCTAATTCCTCGCTGGCCGACTACTCCTGAGATATAGTAGAAACATTTTGTTATGGTGGAGAGTGGGGAGTTAAAAGACCAATGCAGTAGAGAACGACCGCATGAATCAGAATCCACTTATTAAGACAAGTGACCGAATCAGAAACGCTCCGCGTTCTCCAAGTGGTTGATCTTAGCTTAGCGTGCTAGCCCATCGCATAGGGGCTCTCGTATAAGCTCCCACAAGGATTGATAATAAGCATCAATCCGGCCTTCTACATAGATAAAATGAAGAATTTGTTTTCAATATTATCTTGATTTCCATCTCAAGCTTGGTCATTGGTTGTTCTCCTCAATCGATTACACTATGGCGAATCGCTTGTGTATTGGTCTTTGAGAAAGTGATTGACGCTATTGATCGCAATAGGTCTTGATCGGTCTGTCGGTCCAACAAAGAAATCCACTCTAGTTGCTTATTCTGTCTGGTCGAAAATTGGTATTCTGTTTATGGTGGTTGGGTTGGCAGCAAGCATAGGAGCTAAGGTCCAAAGCGAGGTGGAGTGAAGCACAGTCGGCAATAGCTAATTGGCTTAGATGATTCTTGTTGTTGGTGCTGTGAGGCCTAACATCGATTTGCGTGCACTACCTTGATTCGTGTGCCTTAACCTTGAAATGCGTGCCTTAACCTAGGTTTAAGAGTCGTGTCTTGATTTACGTGCATCGCATTAAATTACGTGCCTTGCATTAGTTTACATGCATTCACTTAGGGTTGCGTGCATTTACTTTGAAATTTGTGCATTTGGCTTGGAGTTCGTGCCTTGCCTCGTAATACGTGCCCTAGACCTAAGAAAGCGTGCATGCACGCTAATCAATAAAAAATCCTACACAAACCAATAGATTATAAAATAATCCTACAAACACCACTAACTATTATTATAATCATAAGTCAACCCACTAGAAGACAAAAGCTCACTAAACACTAAACATTCTTTATTCTCACCTAAAACCCATGCACACAAAAACCTATAAACACTAATACTTTAATACAACATTATACAATTAAAAAACAACAAAAAATGCTCAAATTGACCATGCCATGGCCGGGCACCAAGGCCTTTTGACAAGCCTTGCAAAAATTCAAAAAAATATCCTAGACATTCTATGACACACACAAAACACAATGCATAAAAATAATCCTATACACCCTACTCTAAGCTACCTTTCTCGGCCTTCTCAAAGCCCATGCTCCTCACAATTCAAAAATGAACAATGACAAAAGAAAATTCAGATTTGCAAGGCCCTAAGGCCGACACACCTACACACAACTCTTCACATTTCTTTTTCCTCTCAAAACTCTCTCAACTCCCTCATCTCCTCTCACTCTCGGACATAGCTCCCTTGAGCTCTCAAGACTGAAAATTTACTCTCTAAGTGTCATGCCCCAACTCGACCCCCCTTAAGATCAATCAGGACGCAACGGAATTTCTGCAGTACATTGACTATAACCTGGATACCGAGGCTCCAAACCAACCTCTTCGCAAGTGCATACGAGGTAGTGACCGAATGACCCAATGAAAGTAGCTACATCTCTCCCACTATTCATGAGTTTAGGAAGGAATAGAGTAAGGGGAGCCCTTAGAGGAAGGGATGGGGCTCCGAGGGAAGGGAAACCATTCATTTCCTTCCCACAAGTCCGCAATTCCAGTTATGGAATTGGGTAAGGCTTTTACCTTTCCTGTAGCTACCACTACTTCCCCGTCATTTCCTTTTAGAAATGGAGTAAGGGGAGACTGTTCCTGCTGCTAATAGCTGTTACCCATAGAGGGCCTACTTGTTTTTCCTTCTCCTCCGGAGGATATCTCGTTTTAAGCTAGTATTAAACTGGATAACCATCGATCTTATCTCTGAAGAAAGGTCACATTACTTCCTCAGTCATCCACTTTAAGTTAACTACAGCCCATAGCCTCAATGTATTTACCTTCTTCTTGCTTGTTCTTACTAACCCATGTGTATAATAGGACTTAAGCTACTATAAGGATAGTAAAGGTAGCTTGTATACCTTCTTTGTTAGGAAGTATCTCAATTGTATGGGTATTATGTCTATGAATTCCTTGAGTTTAACTAGTCTGTAATGCCCTCCTACTTGAGCTTCTGATTACTAAAGTTTCTATAAACTGGCTTTACTTATAGTAAAGCATTATCCTGAGCTCCCCTATGAGGGCTGCCTTTCTGCTTCCTTCCACGTCTTGGGGGTATAGGGGGAAAAGCGGCTTTCACCGAATTTCCCTAATTACCCCCCGGTATGGAGCCAAGTTCTTCGAGTATAGCAGCTGGGCACCTCGAATATAAAATGTGCATTTAAAGTTCGTTTGAATTGCATTTAGTTTACTTTTCTTTTAGTTTGACCACATAAGGATATACTTGTAAATACTAGTCAAAACATGCCTAAACTAGTCTTTTATCACTTTAGATATTTACTAGAAGGTTAAACTTGAAATTAGAAGCAAAATGCAAGGTTAAACTAGTCATTTGTCACTTTGAAGATATTTCATCTTCCCTTGACCACGCTTTGACTTCCACTTAAGCATATAATACACAAAACAAAAGCCAAAAACCACAAAAAAAAGAGAAGATCAGTCGTGAGAGAGAAGGAGAAGAGGGAATAGTAAACCCTTGTGTTTTTGTGCATTTTTGAAGAAAAAGAAGAAGATTGAGGGCCATAGCACCCAAATTGAAGCTTGTTCTTGTCTATTCTAGCCTCCTTCTTGCATATTCTAGCCATTTTAAGCATTTAAGGTGAGGGGTTCTTCCAAATCTAGAACTTAAAGTTTGTTCCATTTCATGAAAACTTATATTTGAGCTATGTATTCGTTATTTTGCTTAAGGATCTTGCTAAGTGGCGTTTAGAGAGCAACATACATGAATTTTAGCTTCATTGAACCATAGATTCTTGTAGCTTGCTAAAATGAGTTCTAAATGAAGTTTTTAGCTAAAATATGAGTGCAATCCTTGCTTTACAGCTTAAATATAAAGTGTATAACATTAATATATGTTTATAGCATGCTAAAATTGCTTGAATGTATCAATGGAGGTGAAAAATTAAGGTTTGGTTGTGGCTGGAAATATTCCAGCGTTGAATAGTGGACTGTCGTGGCTGGGCAGTCCATTTGCAGGGCTTTAGCTGCTCGTTTCGCATGGTAAAATGCATGCTTAGCTTTTGGATTGATAGGTGTATGTGTATATAGATGCGTTGCTTCATAGTTTGTGGGTTTCGTTGCAAAAAGTTGATGCAAATGCCATTAAAAGTTGAGTTAAAGCATTGTTGAATTCTATTTTGTTGAATGTGTGGTTATGCATGTGTGTGGTGTCGGATATTGTTGGAAATGGCTTAGGGCTACAAGTGTATGCTTAAAATTAGGTGACCTACTTTGTTACCTAATCAAGGTGTTTCTAAATGGAATTAAAGTGTTGAAATGTTAAGTGTTAAAATGTTAAATGTGATTGAGGGGCAATCTACTTTGTTGTCCTTTCAAAGTGAATGTGTAAGATTGTAACCTTTTAGCGTGGTATGGTAGTGTCGAGAAACCCGAGCGGCATCGGGCTTGTTGGTCTAGCTCGGCTACCATGGTCCAATTCCCTTATTCGCATAGACGGAGAGTTCCATGGGGTGCTAGATCGTAGACTTTTATGCAGGAATAACAAGGAGACAGTAGAGTTCGTGATGGTAATATAAGGAGACGACATCAACAAAGTGAGCGTATCCTTATTGAATGTTTACTTACTTTGCATTATTTGAGCTATTTGTACTTGTTGCTTAGTTATGGTTCAATGCATGTTTTCAAAAGGGTTTTCAAAGCTAAATATTTTCAAAACCTTTCCTATTCCTCCCCCACTAAGCTTGTGAAGCTCACTTTGTTTGCTAACATTTTAGGTAAACATGAGGTTGAGTATGTGCCTCCAAGGAATGAGAATGAGCCATGTGCTTGATGTGCTTGTCGGATGTGGTCTATGCTATCTTAAAGTTGTGTAAATTGTAATATTGAATGGAAGACTTAGTTTATGTAATATATAAAGTTTAAGTGGTTTACTTTAAAGTTTAGAAGTCCTTGTTGTAAATTCACAAGTCTACTTTTGATATGTATATGTTGCTAGACTTGTATAGTTTATTTGAATCACGTACCTAGTATGACTATATTTAAAGTAGGATTGCCCGGTGGATATGTAAACTTTATTGTGTATGAAATATCCGGGCTATTTATTGTGAGGTTTCTATGTTGTTGAATGAATGTTTGCATAGGTTTATATGTCATATGTGTCAGATTACAGGTGTCATCATGCTCATTTTTTGTCGCGTCCAGACTTGATTCCATAAGGAGTTGGGTTGGGGCGTGACACAGAGCCCAGTCAAATTTGAAGACTTGAAATGAGATAATAAATGATTAATCATTGATCTGTCATATGTGAATTGGTTGGCTGTCAAAAACTATTAATTAGAAAATTTGTAACGAGACTTGATTAACAATTTTTCTAACCGTTGTACAACGCACCTATTTGTAATATTTGTAATAATTTTTAAATGGTACAACAAACTTGAAATGAGATAATAAATGATTAATCATTGATCTGTCAGATGTCAAATTGTGAATTGGTTGGTTGTCAAGAACTCTTACACGTTTCACAGTTAATAAAGAGGTAACAAGTTGTGATCACACTTTTGTAATACATCTACAACATTTTTTGAGTCTATATTCATCACTGTGTTTAATTTTCTTAAGCTATAACACCCATTCAAAGTTTTTAATATTGATTTTCCTTATTCGCATTCGAAAATAACAATATATCTATGAAAATGCTCAAAACTGCATACAAAAAAAGAAAAAAAATTGTTGTTGTCAGGAAAAGAAGAAATTTCACTCCTATTAACATAGGAACTGTAAGGGGAAGCGAATGTATGATCCACGCAACTCAATCAACAAGATAAAAGAATGAATTTTACTATTGGCGAAATCAGACAATTAAAACGAAATCTTCTTCTTGAGAAATAATTGAAATAAATGATTTTTTAACCATAAATTGACCCTCTCCTTTTTAGTATGGATTTTACAAAACTACATACTACTTGTTAAGATAATTGGATTTCCATCTTAAAATCAATTGGTGTCAAGTGGAGTAGTCCAGAATCTTATAAGGTGGTTTTTAGACTTTTTGATTTTTCGATATGGGACAAGTGTTATATTCTAACACTTCTCCTCACGTGTGACCTGATTTGAGAGGGGTCACACGTGGAAGATTGAATACGCGTGGACCTTATTTTGAGATGGTCACACTTGGAAGATTTAATACATGTGGACCGATAATACATGTAGAAGATTAAAGGTGTGTGGACTATGCACACGCGACACATGAAAGGTTGAACACATATGTGATAGATTGAAGAACATGTAGACCTAATTTTTGAGATGGGTCACACATAGAAGATTGAACACACGTGGTAGATAACACGTGAGAGATTGAAGATGTGTGAAACATGACACACGCGAAAGATTGAACACAAGTGGACCTGATTTAAGATGGGTCGCACGCGGATGAATATGACTGAATCAAGGGCCCAGCTTTAATACCATGTGAAGAAGCCTGAGGTTCTATCTTAAAATCAATTGGTGCCAAGTGAACTAGTCCAGGGTCTTATTAAGTGGTCTAAGAGTTTATGATTTTTCTATGTGGGACAAGTGCATATTCTAAAATTCTCCATCACGTGTGACCTGATTTGAGAGGGGGTCACACGTGGAATATTGAACATGCGTGAACCTTATTTTGAGATGGTCAAACTTGGAAGATTGAATACATGTGGACCGAATTTTTTTTTGAGATGGGTCACACATGGAAGATTGAACATACATGTGGTAGATAACACATGTGGAAGATTGAAAGTGCGTTGACTATGTACACGCGAAAGATTAAGGACCAGTGAACCTGATTTGAGATGGGTCGCACGCGAAAGATGAATAAGACTAGACTATAGGCCTAGCTCTGATACCATGTTTAGATAACTGATGTTCCAACTTAAAACCAATTGGTGTCAAGTGGAGTAGTCCAGAATCTTATAAAGTGGTTTTTAGACTTTTTAATTTTTCGATATGAGACAAGTGTTATATTTTAACATTACTATATATAAATGCTACTTTCGTTTTTGTTTTTAACTTTTGAAACCCGCATAAATATGGTCGACAAACTTCTGCCTTTTTTTTTTTTTTTTTTTTTTTTTTTGTGGAGCATGAGTATCTTGTAGTGTTCCAAATTAGAGGCCACGAAATGCATTCCAGGTATTATTGAAATTAATGTAGTTGCTTAAGAAAACCTCTATCACAAGCTTGCTTGTGATTGCAATGATTTTCCGTAAGAGATGAAGTAGGTCATACATATGTGTATATATACTTTTACATAATTTTTTATGCATTAAAGAAAGTCCAACCCTTTTTTTTCATAAATACTGGGAATTTATACATCAGAAACTAAGTTGTCTGGCGGAACAGCTTTTAGAAGTGGACTACATGTGAGAATCATATATTCGACAGTGCCAGATTGAAGTCTACTCTTATCCATCAATTTGCAGCTTGACGGATAAGAGTTTTTTTCACAGTAGGGGCTGAATAATTTTTTTGACTAAAAATATATAGATATTTTTCATTTTTTTAACAAAGACATAAATGTTTAATTTTTCCATTGGATCAGCAGGTGCTAGTAGGGACTACAAGTAGCTCTGTCATTGGATATACGACTCTCGCATGTAGAGCCTAACCCCTAAAAGTTGTTTTATCGGATGTATAAATTCTTACTATTTACAAGATCTGTAAAAGGGTTGGACTTTCTTTAACCTTGACCATCAAGTTGTAGTTATGTTTCTAATTAGCCTGGGACACTTTAGTACAAACAAACCGATCATTCGAGAAAAAAAAAATTATGAATGTAATAAATCAATCTTTATACCCAATGGTGCAAACAGACTTATCATAAATATACAATCGTTTCACCATTACTAATCTCAACATTACAATAGGATTCAAATCTAAAATTTACAATGATTTGGTGTGTTAATGTTCCGAAAAGGAAGTGTGCCAACCTCGTTTTACAGGAGATGGAAGACAAAGTGGCCCGTAGTTCTACGCAATATAGTACACGAATACATGCAACGGCCGTACAACGGTTTCCTTGCGTATATTTCATAACCAATTATAACTTTAAAAAAAAAAAAATTTAATCGAAATTCGGCTCCTCATCCCATAAAATAAAAATGTGTAAAGTCTACATACTTGTAAGAGATGTCAGATGCTGAATTCCGAATAATAGCAGTTACCTAACTTTTAAATGTTAAAAAATCAAAAAGAGAATGTCTTTTCTAATAGTAAATTTCATTTATAAGTACGTATCCTTATTAGATTATTTAGCTCTTAATGAGTTGACAAAAATAGTTGTTTACGTGCTTTGGGTCCACATATAATAAATAATAAAGTAGACCATATATGTAAATATAACGTAAGAGGAGGAAGATTTAAGCTTTTCTCGTACTATATATTTGCATTGTGAATTGATATGATTGTTGTTCTATAAATTTAGACTTTTAAGTTGACATCCCAATAAAATCTGTCATAATCAAGAAAAGATTTTGGACTACAATGGCCCCATAATAAGTTGATGATTAGCTAACATTTCAACAATATTTTCCCAGCAAGAAAAAAAAACATTTTAACAATATTCTGACCCTTATTCAACAAAGAGTAAATAAATTCTCTGAAAATTTGTATTTATAAATAAATTTTAATTTTTTGAAATTGTAGAGTAATATTAAGTCAATTCTGTAATTTGTAGATATATTTATTGTAGTTTTTTTTTTCTTTCTTTTTTTCTGTCCCTATATTTTAGAGCTTTACTTTCGAAACTATGACAAGAATATGTATTCCATTAATATCTCTAATCAATTTTAAAATTGAATTTTGATTAACTAGAATTGATGAATATACGAATAATAATTCGTGATTTAGATGGCTAAGTATGTTAAGACTACTTGAAAACAAGGATGAATGAATAAATAATTTATGATCAGGGTTCTAATTTAAAAAAAAAAAAGCTTGGGTTAAGAAATATGGAAAAGAAAATTGTCGTGAAGAAACTCTTATGAAGAATAAGAAGAACTAACTACATTAGAAATGAAAGAGAAGAAATGAGCAAAAAAAAAAATTTAGAGAATAGTTTGGTCCTTAAAACGTGGTTCAAAATACAAAATATTGAATTTGCAAATGAATTTCATGAAATTTATAAGATTCATTATTCCAACCGTATGTAAATGACTACTCCTGGAGGTTAAACAAATTCATTTTCTTGTTTGGTCAAAGAACAACGATATATCTTTACTGATATTTCACCGAACTTTTGTGCGTCTAAATATATTTGTATAGTTCTTGTCATATAAAAAGTGAATAACCCTATATATACATCGACATATACAAGATGTTATGTGTGTGTATAATATGCATCCATATATATAATAAGAGAAAAAAAATTTAAAAATGTCTATCATTTAAACGATTCGTAATGTATTTGAGAGGGGCGTATAAGCCCTACAAGTAAACACATGTCTTTTATTTATTAGTAATATATTTGAGAGGGGTGTGTAACCCCTACAAGTACATAAACACATGCCTTTTATTTATTAGTAATGTATTTGAGAAGGGCGTATAAGCCTTACAAATATATGAACACATGCGTTTTATTTATTATTGATCATAAAACCAACCCATAATAGGATCTTTTGTAGATTTACGTTGAACCAGGTCAAGATGGTGGACAGAAAGTGATTAAATAGTTAGCTCCGGCCTTACAAGTGAAGGTGCCTCTCAGATCATCATAAGCATAGCTATAGGCGGTTGGACACGCGGTCTTAAACACCTCCGCGTACTCGGAGGGCTTACAAGTCTCGGGTGTACTAAAAGCGCCCTTGCAACAGTACTGGTCTTGTCCAAACGCCTCACAGGCGCTCTTACACGCCACCACCTGCCCACCACCACTCACCACCTTCAACTCATTCGGACACATGCCGTTCAAGTCCTTTACGCATCCAGTGTTTGTACACTTGTCTCCTGACCCACCTTGTGGTACCACAAGCATTGGGAGGTTGTACCCATCGACTAAGCTGACGTCATAGAAGTCCATCCCACCATTCCCATTTAAGGTAAACTCAGCTAAAGTCGCCGGCGGTTTACCTCCTCCGCCGGAGCATTCCAACTTGCCGGAGCCGCAATCAGCTGTGATGCAGGAGAATTTTCCGGCGGAGTCTTGGGTGCATTCGGTCCTACCCCAGAAACGACCACCCCATGAAGGTGGTGCTGTTATGACTTTCGACTCACCCTTTTGGAGAGCGAAGCCGGTGGTGGAGAGTGGTGCTATGCCGGAGTTGGACAACGTGCCTGGCCATACTGTGTAGTCACACTTGTTTTCTATAGTAAATGTTACATCTGATAACACACCTACAAAATAATATAAGAAAAAAAAAAATTGTCGAGAATTAATATTTTTGTTGCATAATTAAGAGTATTACAAAAGGCTATTCTTGTGTCAAGGAGGACAAACCCCATAAAATATGACCCATTCTTCGTTAGTCAAATACAATGCATACTGAGATTGCCTCAAAATAATTAGCTTTTTAAATAATTCAAATCCGACACTTGTCTATTTTTGTGGGATTGTTATAATTCTAGTACTTCGACATTTTGAATTTATTATAACATTTAAAAATATCTAAAACTATTGCAAAAAGATTAAAATTAGAATTGCAAATAACTTCAACTGTTGGTTGCATATGGTGTCTCTGAATATGCTCTCGTAACAAATTTTCTATTGCAACAGCTTTTTGTAAATAATAAGTAACATTTTGGAAAAAAGGGTACAATTAAACTATAATTTTAAAAGCTTTACAAAAATGTAATTTCATAAGCAATTGTTAACAAAAAGTGGTAAAAATTTTTAGTAGTTACAAAAAGTTTTAGTTCATCGGACAATTTAAAACCGTTGTATTAAGATACCTATTGCAACGGTTTTTCTCATTTTATACATTTATTTTTTTATTTTTTAATTAAAGTGTTAGAAAAAAGATAAAATATTGTAGTACCTGATATAAACACATTTGTGAAGGTTAGGAGGAGGAGAAGAAGTGGAGTGGGATGAGCCATTCCAAAGTATGTTTGAAGAAGGTAGGGAGCCTGCCTTCTTCTTCTTGATAACAAGTGAGATAACGAAATTAATGTAAATTGAGGAAGAGAGTTCTTTTGTGAGGCCGTGAGTTTGTTGTGCTGGAATATTGGTGTATATATAGAGAGAGCATGGGGATGTGTATGGCTTTACGTATAGTATCACATTTCCACGTATAATATCGTATAGAGGGTTAGGATGGTTAGATAGGAAATTCAGAAAGTGTTCAAGTGGCTAGTTACATAAAGAATGGTTTTTATTTATTTATTTTTTATACGATCAAGAAAGGTGTATAAGACAAAGAATATAAAAAACTCAAAAAGAGAATCGTATTATGAATTTTTTTTTTGTAAAAACTAGACTACTTTTCATCAATTATAAAGAAAGATTTAAGGGGAAATATCACTCTGCCGTCCTATGATATACAAAATTATCACGCTACTTCTTGTGTTTACAAAATTATCACAAACCCCCTATATTATTTGAAAGACCTCACACTACCCCCCTCTATGATATTTTTACCATTTTATAATTTATATATATATATATATATATATATATATATATATATATATATATTCTTTCTTATCTCTTTATTTTCCCCTATTTTTCATTTATACTAAAAAAATTGAAAAATTAAAAAAAAACTTCATCTTCTCCTACCCCCCAAGCCTACCCCCGGCCCCCCGCCCCCCGCCCCCCAACCCCACTCTCCATTTTAGACACCTTAGTTTTCACACTGAGAAATTAGAGAATATTTTTTGATGTTTAGTTTTCACACTGAAAAATATTTTATGTTGTTTGGGTGTAATAATAAAAAATTGATTGAAATTATTGGTTTTTTAAAATAGTATTAATTAATTAATTAAAATTATTAATTCGTTAATAAATTTAAAATAGTTAATAAATATTTTTTTATTAATAAATAATAAATAAATAAATGAATAATAATAATTGATCGATTAATTATTATTAATTTATAAGATTAGATAAATAAATTAATTAATATTTGATAAATAAATAAAAATGATTAAATTAATTAAATAAAGTAATTATTTAGTTAATTAATTAATTTATTAGTCATTAAATTAAAATTAACTAATTTTTTATTAATTGATTAATAAATTTTATTATAAAATTAATTAATTTTTATATAATAATAATTAATTAAAAATGTGATGGGAGTGGTATGGGGTGGAGGTGGGTGGGGGTTGGGTTGGGGTGCGTGAAAGTGGGGTAGAATGATTAAAAAATATTTTCTTCTCCCAAATGACATGAAACCATTTTCCACTCATTTCAACTAAACATTTTTCTTTGACAACAAAATATTTTTTGATTTACCAATTTTTTAGTATTACCAAACATTAAAAAATCAGGAAAACATTTTCTAGGAAAATATTTTACAGCAAACAAACGGAGCCTGAAGCACATGTTCTGAATTGCTTCTATACTAATGAGTAAACCGATAGGTTTTGGTTTATATATATATAGACCCACTTAAAATAGTAGAAGGCTAACTAAATTGGTAATTAAAATGTTAAAATTTTGAACTAAACTCAATTGAAAAAAGTGGTCTAAGTTCAACTAAAAGAATTGGGCTGAGCCTAGTAGGCCAATACTTATACATTTAAGAATTGTTAGCTTTAGTTGTGAATCAGTTTTTTTTTTTGCATAACTTATTGATTTTGATTTATGCTCATTTTATTATTATGTAATTTAATTTCAAATTTTATCATTGGTTTGGATTCTTTTATTCTTAGTTTCTTTACATTTAAATTAAATTTCTTTATTTTTTATTTTTTTTAATTAAACGGTTATGGTTACAGTTAACAGCGATTTTTTGAATTCTTACTGATTATGATTATGATTAGTGATTTTTAAACCCATTAAATTTAGGTTATAGTTATCGTTATAGGTTTGCAAAATAATTTCGGTTACAATTTTTTTTTTTTTTTTTAATGTTTTGCGGTTATCTAAATGGTTGCCACTCCTATTCCTAATACTATAATATTTAATCCTTTGTTCCTTGTATATACACAAGGTTATGCTAAAGAATTTACATTCTTTTTCTTTTTCATTTTTGAATGGTGAAAAAGCACAAAAGAGAGAGAGAGAGAAATCGGGCAGCAACGAATCTAATTAAGATTTTATTTCAGTGGGACTATAATATTAATATTTTTTTAATAGAGACTAATTTGATATGTTACATTAAAGAAACACATATTATTAAATAATGAGATATATAGTCATATATTTAAAAAAAATATAGGGTCACCCACTAGCCCCATATACGTCGAATAAATATATGCTTTTAACATTATTATATTATATTGAGATTTAATAGTTATAATCTATTAACATTATTATATTATATTGAGATTTTATCATATCTGCAATATTAGCTTGCATGATGTCAAGGTGGCTTCCACAGTCACTCGTAACCCATTCAAGGGAACCTCCATCAACAAACACTTCTTGCTTAGAGCTGGCATTAATATTGGGTTGACTTGACTTTATGTTTGCTTTGTATCTGATTCCATGTGTTGCCTGTTTTATAACTCTTGATCATTGAGCACATATGGTTTCTTGTTTTGTCCTAAGTAGTGGCGGAATCAGGCACCCGTGGTCAGAGTGTGCACTAAAGCCACTGGGGTCAAAGTCGCACTCATCTATGCATAAACTATTTAATCATATATATAATAGCAATTATAAAGAAATAAGCACTGCAATATATAACAATTAATCACAGCTACTATAAAAATATAAGCACTAAAACATATATGAAGTTTTTGTAAATAGAATAATTACTTTTTATAATTATCCTCGGAGTGATTTCATATTTTGAAATTGTTGAATAATCAAATAAAATAACTATAACTAAAAAAAATAAAGATACATGTGACACTATAATTAAAACATTAAAACCACTTTAATTAAATACATCATGATGTCATGAAACAACAAGTGGTATAACTAAAAAAAGATTAAGCACGGTAGGACTTTGCCTTATTCTCAATCTTAAGCATAGGGTTAAAAAGCCAAGACATGGGTAGCTTAAAATGTTATACAGGCGTCATAGATAGATATTAAAACTTACTTTCTTAGTTCTTTGCCAAAAAATAGAGGAAAAAAAAACTTGAGCTTGATGACGGTTTGGGTATGTTTATTGTGAAGTGAGGGAGGCCTAAAGGTGAAGTGTTCGGGTTGGGTATGTTTTTTGGTTTTTGTCAATTGCTTTTTTTTTAAAAAAAAAAATAGTTGGTCAAAACTCAAAAAGATATATAGGGCAGGATGTGTGTGAAGCAGCTGCTTCTTTTTTTTTTTTTTTTTTTTCTAACACAAATCTGAAATTACCAGAGTACCCCTCAATTGATGAAGGGTAAACCAAGGTATGTATGTGTACACCCATGGCTAGCCGTAGCTCCGCCACTGGTCCTAGGACACTTTGTCTTCTTTTCTTTATCAGTTGTACCATGTACCTTTTTTTTTCTTTTAATTAAATCGCTCTTGCTGAATTAGCAAAACAAAAAAAAGGTGGCTTCCATATTAATTAGTAGAGAAAGCTTCTTGGTTGGACGCGTTTCAAGTTGACAAGCCAAGGGATCATATATTCAAGGAAAGTTCTTCAAATTAAATTTGGTACGTTCAACTCGTTCCCCAACCCATAAGTTAGACGTTTTTTTAGCCAACCTTATATTCTCAATCCCATGTTTCTCAAGGGTCAATCAATCAAACGATTTGGTCTTTCTTGGCTTATGTGTGCCATTTACAATCTGAAATGATAATGATAGGTTGTGGCAAGAGGTAGTTAACGGGTTGCTCTCCCATCCATCTGCGGCAAATTTGACGTAGATGATGGGGACTTTTTATCTTTTAACAATCAATATGAATTTTAGAGGGCGTTTGGTTCACAAATTAATTTTTCATTCCTGATAATCACATTCCTGTGAATTACATTTTCAGGAATGTAAGAAAAACTGTTTGGTACATAGAAAATATTCAAATTCTTAAGAATATTATATTATTGTGTTTGGTTTACACTTAACATTCCCGAGAATCTTTAATAATTTTTCAAAAATGCCTATAACTTAAAAAAAGTAAAATATCACATCAAGGCATGCATTATGTCTACTTAATCAATTTATTATGCTGTCAAAAATAGTTATCATTAAAAAAAATATACAATGTGACAATAAAATCAATAAATATATATATATATATATATATACAATCTAACAGTAAATTAAACAAAAATAATAATTTATTATATTTATTTATAACTTTCAATGGTTTAACTTGTTATAAGAAAGAGTTAATTATTGGTTTTTTAAGAAAAAAAAATCTTTCGACCAAAAAAAAAAAATCTTCAATGTTTGATAATTAATATAATAGCTTTTACATCATTTGTTAATTAATATAATAGCTTCTACATCATTTTTCATAAAACTTCTTGTATTTGATTCCTAGTAGGCAATTGATTCACCACGTTGTTATTGTTTCGCTCACCATCTAGATGAAAGCGACAACAACGATTGTATCAGAGAGATGAGAGATGACGACAGATGTTGGAGAGTTTGAGATTGTGGAGTAAGAAGACAACAGAGGTTGGATGATGCTCTAGGTAAAATAACGATTGTATCAGAGAGAAAAAGAGAAGGTTATTTTTAGCTAGGGATATTTTGTCATTTTATTCTCTTTAAAATATTTCCACAACCTAGCTAGTAATATCATATTCCCACCCCCTCACATGAGAATAAAATCTGACCAAATCATGGGAATAATGTATTCCCGAGAATATTTTTTTATTCTGTGAACCAAACATGGGAATATAATATTTCAGACTTCATATTCCCAAGAATGTTGTATGAATCCGCGAACCAAACGCCCCGTTAAGATATTCATCTAATTTTGAAAAAATAATAATTATTCTTATTAAAACTAATGATCAAACTATCCTTAGCTATATTAAGTAGACGCGGGATGTATAGTAAATATAATATGGACCAGTTGAATTATATGGGAACTCAGTTAGTAGAATTTGACCATCGGATTATTTGGTACAGTCCAACCACCAACTGATAAACCTGTGGATGTAACGATGCGTCCCTACACATGCACCAGGTCAGTTAAGAAGTGAATTTTAGAGCAGTGAAAAGTGTTACGGTCTAATTATGCAAGTTTACACTCTTTAATATATTACATGCAATATGTTTCAAAATTGAATACAAATAAAAATATTAAATTTCGTATAGAGCCCATTTTCGTCAATATTCCCATTTCCATAATATAAAAAAATCCTTATATTAGATCAATGACTAATTAGGTTATGAAATAAATAATGAATTTCACCTATATGTGAAAGTGATCAGATGGTCATTGGGCTAATGATAATGACTTACAAGGATGGGTCATGAAGGCAATTTCCATTTGGATTGTGGTTCTCTAACTCAAAGTCGGATTCAAAACTTGTATTTTTTATTTGTATTCAAGGGACGTTTAACTTGTACAATACATATTAAATAATATTATTCATGAGAATATTGCAATTTTTCGCATTTACAGTAAGGATCATACCATTGGACAAAAGGCATGTTGGTTCAAAATTTGTATTTAATAAGGACTAAACGCATTATTAACCTCATATAAAGAAAATATTTTTTAATAAAGGTTAAATTGACTTTTTAACTTAAAGTACGTTAAGAATATACATATTTTCAAAACAAAATTGGTTTAAGGTGGGGCAGATCCGCGCTTGCCCTAACCTTTTCAGACTAGGTATGCCTTTTTGTATAATGGAATATGTTTTTCATAACCTCTCGCATATATAACGAGATACATACCATCAGACCAAAACACTAGTGTTAATTTAGGATGTTTAGTTGGTTCAACAACAGAAGTAAATATTCATTCAACCCTCGACATATGGGATGAGTCTCATATATTATGAGATACACTTATATGTGTTTAAAACTGATCGTCAGTTCGGGTGATTTGAAAAGCTAATAATCTCTCAATCGTCAGTCTCCAATTAGATAGACTAGACTTGGTTGGCGAAGTATATACAGCTTTTCCAACACGACTCTTCTTTGGGCCCTGCTGAATCGCAAAGTCGGCTTTGAAATCTACCATGACTTTAAGCTTTGTTAATGTCTGTCCTTTGCTGAATGAAACCCGTCAATGACTCAATGTTGTTTTTCTTCTTATCTTTGGTCGTTGTCAATGTGAATAATTTATTTATTTTTTTCAATTCCTCAATTGGATTGCGTAAGAGCAAGGTAATAAATCTGTAATGGCGTGGTCTCGACTCTCGTATTGCTTTCAAGCACTCGAGATACAATACAACCAAACATCAGTTAAACTCTTAAATTACATAATCAAAAGGGTCATGAACCAAAGGTCCTTTCCCCCCGAATTCCTCCGGCGTGATCACCTCCTTATTCAGGAAAAAAACAGTGACTTTTTTTGTAGTCCAAATAAAACGAATTGTATTTTTGTCAAGTCAATCACTGTTTTTTTCTTTTTGAAATATCTGTTATGACTAGTAAGCCCTAACGTGGATTAGTATTAGAGAAATTTTTTTCGAGGGTTGGAAAAATGCTCAAAACGTTCGGGCATTTTGAAACTTGTAGACCAGATATGTGTAAAGAATGTGGTTCTCACATACACGTAAAGACTCACGCATCATTAATAATATGAACATTCTAAAGATTAAGCCTTCTAGCAAAAGTGCAGTACAATACTCGAAGCAGAATGTGTAACACAATTAGCTACCATAACTTGCTTGAAGCAGGTCAAAACCTGTCTCAACACGATTGATTTCTCCTTATAATTAAGGTTTTACGTTATTGAAATGGATATTGTGAAAATAAAAAAGAGCAGTTTAGTGAGCGAAATTTTTGTTATGCGTAAAGTTTAAGAAAGGTTGGATCCACTTAGCGTTCTATTGAAATAGACAGGTAGTATTACTTCTTCTAGTAGAAATTTATTTTGGTAAATGTCGAGCTTTCAGGATCTGGATCGAATAAGCTAAATTTTGGACCAGGGATGAATGTACCTTTGGAGAGGGATAAATTCAGAATTATGGTTGAGTGGATGTTGAAAACGTACAATTGAGTACTAGTATATATATAACTTTTCTTAGCTGGTGCTAATTAATTTTTTAGACTATAAATATCTAAAAAATATACATGTTTCTAAGAAATGCGGCCCCAACTCAATATTTAATGGTTCTACTCTTGAAGTCAGCTCCGTTTGACTTGTAAATGAATCTGTTCTTAACTTTGAGAGCCCTCACTGACCCTCAATTTTTTTATAGAATATATAGGTTTTTAAAGATATTTTTAATTTAAAAAATTAATTAATTCCCACTAAAAAAAATTATATATGTGTTTTATAACCTCCATCGAAATAAAATATTAGATCAGCTAGTGTCTAGGACTTTACTCTAGTTGATTCATGCACGAATTCAACATTGACTATTGTCGGTTTCGAGCAAGATATTTTTTAAGATGGATAAATATTCAATTTAGTCCCTTATGAAATCTCCTGCATTAGGTTTAAGTGTACTCTTAGACCCGCGAACTATCCTGCTAACCGGGTTTCTTGAAGCCTGGTTAGGGGCACTTTGCCAACTAATTGGTCTGAGAATTTACTCGAACCACCACATGTTTTACTTCTTAATGATTTGCATCCAACGGGGATTGAATGATCATATGTAATGATTCATACTTTAATGAATTTCATTTAACCCAAAAAAATTAAAATAAAAACAAGTCAGTTTAGTATTTGTTCCAATCTTTAGGTTGAAACAAAAGATTAAATCACATACCATGCTATAAAATTGGATAATCTCTATGAACCTTGAATATATATGGAGCCATGGTATAACTCTTGTTATAGTAAACGAAGGGAACTGCTGATCAAGTTTGAAATTGGAATATTCGAAAAATTATGATAATTGTGCAGGATATTCAAAAGATTGTATTAAAAAGTTTTTCTGTGAGTTTTCAATGGATTAGGAAAATTACTAATCAAGCTTACGATTGAATCGCTAAAAGTAGATTTAAAAACTACTTGCATATTAACTAAACATCTAATGTACCTCTCGCTTTATTTATCTTTCTTTAATTTGACTTATATCGAACTAACGTAGGATGATTTCCTTCTGTTCAGATTTATTATATTGATGAAAATTATTGTAATAGCAATAAGATTACGAACAAAAGCGGATTCAAGATATTTTGTCAGAGGAGCTAAAATTGTTTTAGAGCATTAGATTATTGGGGTCTAAGATTATTTTGCAGGTCAAATTAGTAGAGGTTATAAAGCGTAACTATTTTGCAAACTGAAAATATCGAGATATTTTGAATTATATTTTAAATTCGGTAAGTACTACAATGCCCATTCACAATGACATGCATTTGCCCCTATTGCCCAAGCTCGTCTATCAGAAGGAGAGTGATCGACATGCCATAGAAACTCTTACTGGTGGAAGTATTGGATAATGCTTCATTTATAGCAATATTAATATTAAGCCGTCCGATGTAGTGATAATTTGTATGATTGACAATCTATCCCAATATTGATACTCCAATGTACCATTCGAATATTCTAATATTATACTTTTTGATAGCTCTGATTTTTTGTTTGTTTGTATATTACAAATAAATACAACGGGACAAGTTATTGACACCACTAGTGTCCATATCCACTTAATTGGTCACATCATTTAATGCATACTACAAAGGTTATGGTCCTGATATTTACAAAATTCACTATTAAGTTGGACGATTTTTCTAATAGAAGGGGGACGTGTGCACCTTTTTATAAACCATAAAGGTCAAATGTGCACTTTACAAAATATAAGGACAAACGTGTATATAAGTAAAATCACAGGGAAATCTCGTGTTGTTTACCTTATTTTTTTTATGGAGACTAATTTGATATGTTATATCAAAGAAACACATATTATTAAATAATTAGATATATAGTCATATTTTTAAAAAAATATAGGGTCACCCACTAGCCTCATATACATCAAATAAATATATATTTTTAACATTATTACATTATAAGTGAGATTTAACAATTATAATCTATTAAGTTCTCCATTTTATCATCTCTTCAATATTAGCTTACATGATGTCAAGGTAGCTTCCACATTGGCTGGTAATCCATTGAAGGGAACCTCCATCAACAAACACTTATTGCTTAGAGCTGGCATTAATATTGGGTTGACTTGACTTTATGTTTGCCTTGTATCTGATTCCATGTGTTGTATGTTTTGTAACTCTTGATCATTGATCACATATGGTTTCTTGTTTTGTCCTAGACAATGGCGGAGCCAGATATCCGAAGTCAAGGTGTGCACTATTGCCACTAGGGTCAAGGTCGCACTCATCTATGCATAAACTATTTAGGGTGAAGTGTATAGGACCCCCCTGTACTTTTGTAAAATTGCACAATATCCTCCTGTGGTTTTAAAAGTGTATGGTACCCCTTGCAGTTTCTAAAACTAAGCCCAATAGTCCCCTGTGATTTTAAAAGTGTACGGTACCCCCTGTAGTTTTTGAAATTAAGCATAACAGCCCCCTCTATAAAAAAAAATCCATATATTTTAACATAAAGTATTATGCACACACGTCAAATGTGTTTTTTTGCTTAAATTTTTAATTGTTTGGACAAAAATATCCATTTTCTCCAACCCTAAAGAAAAAAATATGTGTCATATAAGGATATTTTTGTCCAAAATAATTAATAATTTAAGTAAAAAAAACCTTGAATAATCACATTTGGCGCGCGTGCATCATATTTTTTGTTAAAATAAACGGATTTTTTAACAGAGGAGACTAGTGTGCTTAGTTTCATAAATCACAAGGGGTACCATACACTTTTAAAATCATAGGGGGGTATTATGCTTAGTTTTAGAAATCATAAGAGGGTATCGTGCACTTTTTAAACCACAGAGGGGTGTTGTGCAACTTTACAAATGTACAGGGGGCTATTATGCTTAGTTTCAGAAATCAAGTTTAAAATTGGAATATTCGAAAAGTTATAGCAATTGTGCAGGATATTCAAAAGATTGTATTAAAAAGTTTTTCAATGAGCTTTCAATAGATTAGGAGAATTACTAATTAAGCTTGCAATTGAATCGCTAAAAGTAAATTTAGAAACTACTTGCCTATTGACTGAACATCTAATGTACCCCTCGCTTTATTTATCTAATTTCTTTAATTTGACTTATATCCTACTAACGTAGGATGATTTCCTTCTCTTCAGATTTATTATATTGATGAAAATTATTGTAATGGCAATAAAATTACCAACAAAAGCGTATTCAAGATATTTTGTCAGAGGGGCTAAAATTGTTTTAGAGAGTTAGATTATTGGGGTCTAAGATCATTTTGCAGATCAAATTAGTAAAGGTTATAAACCCTAGCTATATTGCAAACGAAAATTATCGAGATATTTTGAATTATATTGTGGATTCAGTAAGGAATACAATGCCCATTCACAATGACATGCATTTGCCCCTATTGCCCAAGCTCGTCTATCAGAAGGAGAGTGATCGACTTGCCATAGAAACTCTTACTAGCTAGTGGAAGTATTGGATAATGCTTCATTTATAGCAATATTAATATTAAGTCATCCGATGTAGTGATAATTTGTATGACTAACAGTCTATCTCAATATTGATACTCCAATGTAGCATCCGAATTGTCTAATATTATACTTTTTTTTATAGTTTTAATATTTTGTTTGTTTGAATATTACAGATAAATGCAACAGGACTAGTTATTGACACCACTAGCGTCTATATCCACTTAATTGGTTATATCATTTAATGCATACCGCAAAGGTTATGGTCCTGATATTCACAAAACTAGTTGGACCATATCTGAGTATTTGTGCTGAAGTGACCTAGAAATAGCCCAAATACAGCAAATATCCAATTGGAACAGGTCTGAGTAATCTCATTCCAGAACTATCAAACCACACCAAAACATAGAGCAGTCAAATTTAAAGCAATACCCAACCATTTGCAATAGAAAATTTGTAACGAGACTTGATTAACGGTTTTTTTAATTGTTGTATAACGTATTTGCACCGATTTGTAATATTTTTGTAAAAAAATTTAAATGTTACAACAGACTAAAAATGTGATAGTAAATGATTAATCAACAACCAGTCGATGTGAATTGGCTGCCAAAAACTCTTTACACCTTTATTCATCATTGTGTTCGATTTTCTTAAGCTATAACACCCATGCTCCATTTTTTAATCTTGATTTTCCTTATTCGCATTCGAAAATAACGATACATCTATGAAAATGCTCAATCCCGCAAAAAAAAAAAAAAAAAAGGTTTGTTGTTGTCGAAAAAAGAAGAAAGTTCAACTCCTATAAACATAGGAACTGTAAGTGGAAGCAAACGTATGATCCACGCACCTCGATCAACAAGATAAAAGAAAGAATTTTATCATTCCTGAAATAATACAATTAAAATGAATTTTCTTTCTTGAGAAATAATTGAAATTAGAGTTTTACAATCAATGGTTTAGGTGATTTTATTTTAAGCACTTTATCGCTCCATCACCATTGATTTTCATAATAACATTATTATGTTATTAGGGATTCTAGTCCATTCAATATGGCACTGTCTGATATACTTAGGGACGAATCTATAATTTTTTTCAGTAAGAGCTATACCATATAATATTCTAACTATACAAACATTTTTTTTTCCTCAATGGGGGCTGAATAAACTTTTTACTAAAAATACATAGTTTTTTTTTTGTTTTGAAAAAGACATAAATGTTTAATTTTCCTATTAGGTCGGGGGGGCCAATGGGAACTACAATTAACTCCTCCAATAAATATATGACTCTGTCACTAGGGTTTTGGTCCAGTGATAATGTTTTGTTCCTTTCCCTACTCCTTATTGGCTTGTTCTCACTATATATGTGAGAGGTTACGAGTTCCAGTCACGTTAGTTATATTGTACAACTTTAAACATCTCATAAATAAAAAAAAGAATAAATATACTACTATTGCATGTAGGGCCCACCCACTAAAAATTATTCTATCATATGTATAACACTACAAGAAAAACTGTCAATAGTGACGGTCCGTCTCATTTTCATTGCCTTTTGACGAAAATTTTTTATGCATCAATAGTGATACTTTTGAGACGGCTTGAAGATAAACAGCAAATGTCGTCACCAAGTTGTCACCAATTTGGTGACGGATTAGTTGTTCCGTCACCAAATTGGTGACGGCTTATTTGTTCCGTCACCGAAAAGGGTGATGGACCAATGGGTCCGTCACCGAAAATTCCTATAAATTTCTTTTTTAAAATACCGAAACCGAAAAAGGTGACGGACCACAAAAATTCCTATAATTTTTAAATAAAAAAAAAATACCGAAGGTCCATCACCGAAAAAGGTGATGGACCCACCAAAAATTCTTATAATTTTTTTTTTTTAAAAAAATATTGAAACTGGTGACGGACCCATGAAAATTAGAATAACTTTTTTTTTTAAAAAAATACCAAAAATCGTGACATACCAAATGGGTCCGTCACCGAAAAAATTGGTCCGTCACCAAAAATTCCTATAATTTTTTTTTTTTTAAAAAAATACTGAAACTGGCCCGTCACCGAAAAGTTCATCACCGAAAATTCCTATAATTTTTTAACATAAAAAAATACCTAAAAAATGAAAACGGTGATGACCCAATTGTGTCCGTCACCCACAAAGGTGACGGACCCTATTGGGTTGTCACCGACAAGGGTGACGAATCCAATTTGGCTGTCACCACCAATCTTTAAAAAAAAAAAAATGTTGAAAAATTGTTAAATTTTAAAAAAAGCCCCCTACCCCTATTCCCGTGACCACACATACCAGTCCCCTACCCCACCCGTGACCTCTCCCACCCCAAGTCCCCTACCCCCACCCGGCGCCCCCTCTCCCAGTCCTTTACCCCACCCCGCAACCTACCCCCACCCGTGAACCCCCTCTCCCCCCCCCCCCTCCCGACGCCCCCTAGTCCCCTACTATAGCACTCCGATCCCTCATAAAATCGGTGTTCCCAATTCCATTCCCAAGGTACGAGAAACGAGGAAAAACGGACGAAGTTTTTCTTATTTATAGGACAATCTAGAACCTGCTAGTAGCAAATACGACCACAATACAACACCCAACATCAACCGTCCCACTTTTCCCAATCTCAAGGCCATCTGAGCCTTAGACAGAAAAACATAACTACACGAGCATGCAATCTAAAGACAATAAAGTCTATCTCTAGCTATTACATGTCACTACTCTATAAAATCATATAAGGCTGTAATTTAGTTTACAATCCAACAAGTCATACCAAAATACCTACAAGACCTCACGGGTCTCAACTAGAACATAACCACATTAAATTCCATCTTCACAAGCAACTTCCAACCTCAGCAAGATAACAACCAATAACATGGCACACAAGATAGTTGTTCTAATTGCACCTGAAACATGTTGAGACAAGGAATGAGTAACCAGAGTTACTCAGTGAGAGAGGTGATGCAGCATATCAAGGAATGCTTTCATGAGATGCAACAAGAATAATAATATATACAACACAAAATAACAAAGCTATTTAGACAAGTATTAAACTACGTATAAAAAGGATACAGTTTCATGTTTGTCTTCAATCACGAGCCACGAGCCAAGATCTTCAAGCAAGTGCTGGCCAATCCTTATTCTTCCAAAATGGGGTACTCCGAATGTACCCCGATCCTACCACTCTTTCTCCTGAGGTCGGTCCATATGCCCCAACGAGGTAAACCACGCCTCTAGGGTAGTGGAGTATACTCAGCGAGAGAAAGGGAATAGGCACCATGGTAGTCGAGGGAACACGACAAGCCCGATGTCGCCCGTGTTTCTCGACGCTACCATGTCCAAAAAGGTTACGCAACCCCGATTCAAGATCACGAGAGCCAAGAATATCAAGTCACGTAAGAGGAACGACAAAGTATACCACCCTCGCAATTAATTACAAATAACACGAAAAGACACAAGATGGTAAGTAAATAATACATATAGACTTTATCAATTACTAAATAATACAATCTAGAAATAATAGAATAAGTTAAGATGCACAGAAGAGATAAAGACTTCCTCACCTTTATCAAACCTATAAGGGTATAGCTTAGACTTACTTCAAACCTCTTTGAATCTGCTCAAATGTGCAAACCCCTAGTTATTCATATAAGTGTAACACTTTAGCAATTGACAATAGAAGATTTAACAGCTATCTTCCACATCCAATAGTCTATATTATTGTAACTTAACTAAACTCCATAGCTTTGTAACAACATAGAAGCATTTACTAATATATAAGGTTAAACTAACTACAACTAACCAAAATTGAACTTAACATATAAACTAAATGCCAACTGTACAAGTGGACTCAACTAACATGCATTGGTTAACATCTTTACATTTAACTTACATTCTAATTAATTCTTCAAACATTCATTAAAAGTTTCCAAGTGCAAAGTTAATACCGCAAGCTCAACTAAGACATCTTTTGATTCCTCTAATAGAAGCTCAATTTAATCAATTTGGTTACCTATGCTATTGACCTCCAAACTAGTTGATTTTTACGTATAATCGTATCTGTTCGAGTGTAATTAATTTTAGGTTCGAACGGTGCTCAATTCCGAGTTAAGTTCCAAAAGTTATGACCCTTACCGCGCAACCACGCATAGCTGGGCAGAACCAGCAATTTTTGAGCTACATTTCGAAAATGATGTGATCAGAGGGCTAAAACGTTAGAATTAGCCTTAGTCCTAGAAATCAAAATTTGTTCTAAACTGCCTAATCTAGCTTTTGTGTAAATTTTGTTAATTTTTGAGCACTTTTGTTAGGTCAAAGAAGCTTCGAAAGACAGGGGCAGTGGACTGACCCAAAACAGAACACACTCACACAAGCACCTAGTTGAATTCTACCTTGGTTTCATGCTTTGCTTACTAGTTTTAGGCTTTACTTTGGCACATACAACACTTATCCAATCAATCAATGAGTCAATTAACAATAATTATCAACGTAGTTTATAACTAGTTCATTTAGTCCTCTTTCAAGTTCATACTAAACTAAAGTCACGCAAATCAAATAACTTAATTCACAAAACTTCACTACTATGTTATGTACACTACACAAAGGCATATAAACATTTAATTACTCAATTATAAAAGCAATTATCATGAAATTAACTATGCGAACACAAAGGGGTCAATATTATACTTTTCACAAAACTTAACCAAAAGCTCACACATGCCTTAGAATTGCATTTAGACACGCTAGAAGCAACTACAAAGCAATACAAGTACTAAAGCAATTAATCATTCATTTCCCCTTTGTTCAACTAGGCTATTTAGCTTCCTACCGAAATCTAAGAATCAAGTTAGGCAAGATAGCTATTTTACCAATCCAATGATACCTAAATACATCTTTTAGAGCCTTCAAATCATAGTCTAGAGTTCAAGTACACAAAAATACCGAAAATGCCTCTTTGTGGGTTTTCACTACAAGTACTTATTCTGGAACCCAAACAAGCGAAATGAAGATACTTCTAAGGCTCCAATATTTAATAAATGTTAACCATGAAGTCGAAACGTGCCCGGATTCGAGTTAACCCCAAAACCCCTTTCTAAAATGGCCTATTTTAATCAAATTATTCAAATTCTGTACATGCCAAGTGCAACTAACATTTTTTCCACTCTCAATTACTTAATTAGCAACTACTAGAAGGCTCGAATCAAATTAAATTGTAACTTTTTTCGAAAACCCTAGTTTGGCACTATTCATCATCTTCCTCATGTAGATTCTTGCTAAAAACTTAGTTCCAAGCTATACCAATGTATAAAGATGTTCTCTAGCATGAAATAATATCATATCTAGCAAGAATCAAGCAATTTAAAGCACAAAAATAGCCAATCCGAAAATTATAAAAACTTGGCATAAACTTTAAACTAGATAAAATGATGCACTCCCTCACCTAGAGGCCTTGAGGAAGATGAAGAGAACCTTTGGAGAAGTGGATAGGGACCTAGGATGAGAGCTCTTGAGCAAAAATGGAAAATTTGCTTGCAAAAGTTTCTTTTTTTTTTCTTTCTTGACCGACGGGTTTAGGGGGTCTTTGGGGAGTTTTGTTTTGTTTTTTGAGCTAATTGCATGTATATCAGGTATATTAGATATATATGCATGTGTAGGTGTTTTAATAAAAGTCAATTGCTAGTTAAAACTTAGTCAAACCATGTTAAAAACTCCTATAATTGCTAACTAATTAAAACTAATGTTTCACCTACGTAATACTATTCACACGAAGCTCAAATCATTTTTCAAATGCATGTTCCCGGCCTCTAAAGTCTAAAACTATAAGTTTTCAATTCTTTTTATAAGTCATATTATCTAGGAAAAAATATTAAACCAAGCAATTCAGACAGTAAATTTTTTTATGAATAGTGACCATCAAATAAATATATTTAAATTAGAAATAAAACACATTAAAATACACAAAAGATATGCTACAGTTATTTATGACTATGATACAAGTTCTCGGGTGTCACACCTACCCCACCCCGCGACCCATCCCTACCCCCACCCCCACCAGTGAACACCCCCATTAGTCCCCCACCCCCCCTTCCCCGGCGTTCCCCAGTCCCCTACCCCACCTCGTGACCCATCCTCACCCATGAACACCCTTCAGTCCCCTACCCCCACCCGTGACCCCCTTTGTCCAGATCTATAATATAGGATATATGCTATATTTTTCTATTTTTTTGTTGGATTTTGTTTTTATTTTTTGGTTTTAAATAATTTTAGTTTTAAATAATTTTAGTTTTTTGAGTTGGCTGTTTTGTTTGCTAAAGAATGTGAACATATTCACCAAGAATACGTGCTACAAGGGCAAGCATTCGGATCTTCTCAACGGAGAATCTGTCGAAGAGGTAAAACAACTGATTATGTGAATTATAATACATTGTGTGATATTATGTTTTTATGTTATGATTTGTTTTTAATTGATGTTGTAATTAACTATTTTTTACTTCGAATGGTGGTTGATTTGTTTAGAAGATTTAATTTTTGTTATGCTATTTGAAGTATTTAATTGAAATAGTATGCAATTTTTCTTATGTTATCATACTTAAATTTTGGAGAAATTTGGTTTGAGGAAATTATTGTTTTCACAGTAATGGCAAAAGGTTTTTTTTTTTTTTTCAATCAGCTAATTGGTTTTGAGTAACTTGTGTGGTTTTTATGTTGTTATGAGGTTCAGACTAAAAAAAAAAAAAAAATGTTATTGTGAGGTTTTGTTAATTTTGGGCACAAATTACCCTTTTGTTTTTGGTAGAATGGTGGTTGATAATAGAAGTTTTAATTTAATTGTGCTATTTGAAGTATTTAATCAAGATGGTATATGCAATTTTGCTCAAGTTTACAGAATATCCTTTTCACTACAGATTGTTTCTTTTAAAATCAAAATGCTACTTTACTTACATAACTTTAATTTACAATTCTAAGCCACTTTGATTTTTTAAAATATAATTGTTATGAAAATTTGATTGTGCATTATCACTGTCAACTTTGTTTTGGTCTTGTTTTATTGATTCCTTCACCTAGGTCAAACAGGATTTTGGGCCGGTTGGGCAGGCTTAGCCCCAATGCCAAGGCAGACAATGTGAAAAACCTTCGAGTAAAGGTATACTCAGCCTCCTTGTTATTTTACATTGGAAATTTATTTTATGACGGTTAGGCAATTTTTTTGTGATTTTATTGTTTGTATATGGATGTGTGTGTATGTGATAAGTAGTAAAAATGGTTGACCTATGAATGTTGGTGACTAAGGTGATGAAAGGTTCTCTTCACTTTTTTTCCCATATTATTCTTTGTGTTTAGTTAAAAGTTCATACTTGTGGCAATATGTAATGTAATACCAATATTTAAGGCAGAGAGAATTGGATATTTTATTCTGATAAACTGAAGTCATTATAGAGAGCCAATTTTGAGGAGAAATTTGGGAACTCCACAGAACAGAAAACAGAGAGGGGAAGAAGAGAAGGATAGAAGAAGAGACTAGACTTTGGGCTAATTTTTGATGATCTTGATGTTAGAGATATGCCCTAATGCTACATATTTGGATGACATATATTGGGGTATTTTGACATTAACTTGTACATTATGATATCTATGTCTATATGTGTGTTTTCATATTGACATAATTAGCACATTCATATTTTCTTTCTTTATGTGTATAAATGAGTCCCTAGTATTTTCATTAGAGGAATGTATTCTAAAATCGTTAAGAAAATATGTTGGCGTATTTTTTTAATATGATAAATACTTAAAGTATTCATAGTCCTTAGATTATTTGATCGGGACTTCAATAATCAATTACGGACTGTCACATGTGTTGTTACCTTTGATTAATATATAGATTTTAATGATAAATAATGGTAAGTCACGTGCCATAACAGCTAGGGATGTGACTAACAAACATGTGAGTGACTATTAGTTGAATAGATCATTGAATGTGACATGAATAACAAATTACATGACTTCAGATTAATAATTTGTTATTCGTTGTGATTGTGCATGTAATCTTTAGACTTAAGACATTATGACTATCATCTATATTGGGGTTTGATTCTAACATTTGGACAATGATTGTTTCGACAAACAATATGAGATGCGTCTTCTCGCAGTTTTATTCGTTCGATATAATGATTGACAGGTAGTGGTCAAGATATGATCCATTAACCTCCAGCGTTAGGTGATGTCCTATGCGATCTAAGTTTGGTTGTTGAATGAGGAAGTCCTTGGCTAAGACATGAATGATGAAAAGGGATTTTTCTATGTGTCATCTCTCATTCTGTCATTTGGATCTATGCATCGTATCGAGTTTATGAACTTAATTGAATCATGGTTCTTGCTCGACGGGACAATTAATGGAAAGATTGGATTGCACGATAATCGGCGACCATAAATAGATTCACTTGAATAAGACTTCATTGCTTTATAAATTGTCTTGATACGTTAGTAGCTAGAACGTCACTCAAAGACTCTGAGGGTGTTTTGAGAATGACGGGAGACATTTTCTAATCAAATCGAATAGCTCGATTAATATTGAAAGTGTTCAACGTTTCTTCAGTGCTATATAGTGGTGAATCTAGAAAGTCATACACAATAGAGCATGGTGAATGGTTTTTCTATTGAGCTTGATTTAGCTTCTCTTGAATTGTTAAAGTGTTAACAATTGCATTTAGTTTTCTCTTGAATTGTTAAAGTGTTAACAATAGTATTATGTTTCTCTTGAATTGTTAAGGAGTTAACAATGGTATAATTGACCTTTAAAAGTTATTAGGGCCAATATGCAATTATTATTAAGTGTTGGGGGCTAATGTGAAAATATGAATAGCTTGTTTTCATAATTTTAACTAATAGTGATTAGGTTGAATATTTAAATACATTAGTGGAAGAATACTACACAATATACATATGATGTATATATGTATTTTTATCTTCCAAGAAAATCAACTCCATATTAAATCTACACCATTATCTTAATAATAATAATATGGCCAATAATGCACCTAATACATA
This sequence comes from Ehretia macrophylla, assembly GCA_037974665.1. Classification (NCBI taxonomy): domain Eukaryota; kingdom Viridiplantae; phylum Streptophyta; class Magnoliopsida; order Boraginales; family Ehretiaceae; genus Ehretia; species Ehretia macrophylla. The sequence goes on from CM075774.1 coordinate 2,187,935, forward strand.
TAATAGATATATGTTATATTTCAGATTATATGTATATGATGTGTATGTATATGGAAGATAAAATATATCTTCCTTGTCTTATATGATAGGGGACAATATACAAACACAACCATAATTTAAGCAAGGTTGTATTCTCTTTTCTTTCAAAAAGGGAGACAAGACTACCTAGAAACATGGCTTGTTTTTATGAGATGAAGTTGTCAACCATCTCTCTCTCCAAGCTCCTACACGGATGAAACTAAGAAAAATAGGAGATGAAGAAAGTCATCAAGATAACCATACATGGCTGAAAAATAATATGAAAAAAAGAGAAGAAGTTGTTTTCTCTTCTACTTCATCAAAAACGCAGCCATGAAGATGCAAGAAGAAGGAAATGGTTTTGTTCTCTTCTTCACATACAAGCTCATAAATCTTCTATGGTAAATCTAGCACAAAACAACCATGAAGATGGAGAAGCCATTCTTTGCTCGTGTGGATGGACTAGAACTCTTGTGCCTTTAAGGGGTGGTGTCTTCCATCAAGTGAGGATAAATTTTAGATTTGTGGCTTCTATGAGTTGTCTACAAGAGGTATCCTCTACTTCTATCTCTTGTCAATATATATATTTGTTATATATATGTTTTACATATGTTAATCACATGATATCAAGATTAAAGTTTTATATGAACATTATGCTTTGAATTCCAGAAATTTTTGAATTTCATGTTATGCTTCCGCTCGATTCTTAGATAGATGATGTTCATAACTCTAAATATATGAGATCCTTCACTTAATTCTGCTCCTCATGCCCTTTTTATAGTTGCTGATTTGATCATCCAGCAATGAAATCATCGTGATGCTTAGGAGTGCGTTTAGTGCACAGTCATCTCTCTAACAACCCTTTGTCATATGGTTTGTTATTCTGTTGTGCCATCTCAGCAGTAGCATGTAGTGTATCCCTTGCTGAGGTCATTACAATACTCCCATCCTTTTCCAAAACCTTGTCCTCAAGGTTTGAGATATGCTTCTGATCTTCCCACATTGCTTCATCAATTGGAAGCCCCTCTCATTGTACTAATACTTGAGGAATTTATTGCCCTTGACATTTGATTGTTCACTGAGCTAAAATAGCAATAGGATGAAGTAGTGGATTGGAATTGGTGGTCTGCTCTGGAAAAGGATAAATCTGTGTGTTGGAATTGAACCATTTAAGCAAAGAGACATGAAAGACTGGGTGAATCCTTGAAAAATGAGAAAGTTCAAGCTTGTAAGCTACAGGGCCAATGCATTCCAAGATTTTAAAAGGGCCAAAATACCGTCTTCCCATTTTAGTGTTATAAGAGCCATAGACTGATAGTTGGTGGTAAAGTTGCAATTTGACAAGAATGAGATCATTAATGGCAAAGACTTCTTCGCGACGTTGTTTGTCAGCATAAAACTTAATCCAAACTTGTGCCTGTTGTAAATTGTGCCTGAGTTTTTGTAATATCAAGTCATGTTGCTGCAATTCTGTATCTACTATAGCATTCTTAGAAGAGACAGAAAAGTAACGACATATAGTCGGAGGGGGGCGACCATACAAAGCTTCAAAAGGTGTTATACCCGCAGAGGTTTGAAAAGCGGAGTTATACCAAAATTCTGCCCAAGGAAGGAACTTAGCCCATTTGTGTTGTGAATCAGCAACGACATACCTCAGATATAACTCGAGCCTCCTATTAACAATTTTGGTTTGGCCGTCGCTTTGCAGGTAATAGGCGCTGCTCATAGATAATGATGTACCTTGTAAGCGAAAAAGCTCTTGCCAGAAAGAGCTAATAAAGAGTGGATCACGATCGCTGACTATGGTGCGAGGCACACCATGCAATTTAATGATTTCAGTCATAAAGTAAGATGTTACTTTGCTACTTATGAGTGGAGCTGATAGAGCTACAAAGTGAGCTGACTTAGTGAAACGGTCAACGACTACCATGATAATTGTCTTGCCATCGGAAACAGGAAGGACTGTGATGAAATCCATGGAGATATCATCCCAAACTTGAGTAGGACTAAGTAATTGCTGTAGTAACTGAACTGGATGTAAATGAGAAGTTTTCATAGCTTGACAGATTGCACATTAAGCAACAAATTGTCAGACCTCCTTGTGCATATTTTTCCAAAAAGAACTAGCTAATAATCGATGAAATGTACGAAGATAACCTGAATGGCCTCCAATGGTAGTTGAATGGAACTCATGCAATAGTTGAACCCTTATAGGTGAATTAGCTGCAATATAGGTTCGACGCCGATAGACCAAAAGGCCATCCCAATTATCATAATCAGGGAGAGAAAGTGGCCTGCTCTGTAGCTGCTCATGTAGGCGAATAAGCTCAGGATGAGTGAGATTCTCTTGACGAATATCATCAATGAGATGAAATTGTGGCTGCAAAAATGCAAGAAAACACTATGTGGGCACCCGAGATAGAGCATCAGTGACTTTATTGTCGCACCCGGGCTGATATAGAATTTCAAAATCATACCCAATAAGCTTGGATAACCAGTGTTGTTGTTCTGGAGTTTTGATGACTTGCGAAGTGAGATTTTTTAGACTTTTCTGGTCCGTTTTGATGAAAAATTTGCGACCCAAGACATAATGGCGCCATTTGTTCACTGCGGCAACTATGGTATGCATCTCACGGTTGTATGTTGAAAAAGATTGTAGTTTGTTAGATAACTTGTGACTGTAAAAGGCTAGCAGATGACCTTGTTGTTGAAAGACTGCGCCTATCCCAAACCCTGAAGCATCAGTCTCAATGACAAAGGGCAGAGAGAAATCAGGCAAGGCAAGCACTGGGGCTGCCGTCATGGCCTGCTTGAGAGAATCAAAAGCAGCTTGGGCTGAGTCGTTCCATAAGAAAGAATCCCATTTTAAGATATCAGTGAGTGGGTTGGCGATTTGAGCATATCCTCGTATAAAGCGACGATAATAGCCGGCCAAACCGAGAAATCCACAAAGGCTCTTAACAGTAGTGGGCCGAGGCCATTCTAAGATTGCTGAAATTTTTGATGGGTCCATCGCTACACCATGACTTGAAACAATGTGGCCCAAATAGTGGATAGAGTCCTGACCGAACAAGCATTTTGATCTTTTTGCCACAAGGCCTTGATAACACAAGACTTGAAACACCAACTGCAAATGATATAAATGCTCTGCCCAAGACCTACTAAATATGAGAATGTCATCAAAAAAGACTAAGATAAATTTGCGTAGAAAGGGCTTAAAATTCATTCATTGTAGCTTGAAAGGTGGCTGGGGTATTGGTGAGCCCGAATGGCATTACAAGATATTCATAGTGGCCCTCATGAGTTCTAAAGACCGTCTTTGGGATGTCTCCAGGTCTTATTCAAATATGATGATAACCTGCCAACAGATCCAGTTTAGAAAAAATGTGAGCACCGTGTAGTCATCAATAGTAGGAATTGGGAAATGATCTTTTATCGTTACGACATTAAAAGCACGATAATCTATGCAAAACCTCCACGACCCATCTTTCTTCTTAACCAATATGACCGGAGATGAATATGGGCTAGTGCTAGGCCTGATAATCCCATCTTGGAGCATTTCACTTACTAGCCGCTCAATTTCCAATTTTTGAAAATACGGATATATGTAAGGCCAAACATTGATGGGGTTCGTGCCTGGTTGTAAAGGAATAGCATAATCCTGGTCCCTGCGAGGAGGCAGCCCTTTGGGTTTAGAGAAGACTTGTTCAAATTCAGCCAATAAGACAACCAAGTCAGGTGAAGTAGCATCAGATGGTTCTGAAGAGTCTGGAATAAATTCTAAATGAAAATAAGCAGCAGCATAATGTGTATTTTGCAGGAGATGAAAACTTTTAAATTGCACAGGTTCAGAGACAAGAGGTGGGTCTCCTTGTAATTCAACAACTTTGTCATGGCTGCGAAAATTCAAAGTTAATTTAGAATAATTGAGATTAATGTCACCAAGTGTGACTAACCACGAAATACCGAGGACAACATCAGCTCAATGCAATGGCAAGACATATAAGTCGGTGCAAATATCATGACCCTGCACCGTAATGGTAGTCTTTCGAACACAGCCTTCCGTTTGAAGTCGTTCACCATTGCCGACAATGACAACAAAAGTAGGAGAAGGCTCCATCGGAAGAGCTAAGTAACGAGCAACTCTAGATTGCACGAAGTTATGGGTACTACCCCCATCCACCAATAGTTGAACTGGCGCACTGAGTAACGAGCCATATAAGCGCAAGGCGGTTAGAGAAACATTACCTGCCAAGGCATTGTAGGAAATTTCAGATTCGGGGAAGGAAGAAGGTGAGGTAGGAATAGAGTGTTCGGGTTGGGGAATAGGGTCAAAGTCAGGTGGTGGATCATAATCAAAATCCATAAGGAGGTGGCGAGGTGTCATTTTACAACGATGATGTGAAGTCCATTTTTCGTCGCAATTGAAGCAAAGTCCACGCTAGCGTTTTAGTTGAATTTCAGCTGGGGAAAGATGTTTAATAGGTAGAAAAGCAGTATGAGGAGTATGTGAAGAAGGAAGTGGTAAAAGGCCTTTGTGGATTATTGGTGAAGACGTCAGATAAGAGGAAGAAGAAGGAGGTATAGTGGGTGGGCTGGGAGTGGTGGATCCAAAAGATGGACTGTAGGAGTAAGGTTTAGAAGGTGTATTGGGCTTGGAGGTATATTTTTTTAGCTCGGATAATTTGGCTTCTTGCAAACGGGCAAGCCTGATTGCATGATTCATGGATATGGGTTGGAAAGATAGTACTTTGGTGCGGATGTCAGGTCAGAGGCCCGAAATGAAACAATTCAAGAGGAATTCAGTAGGTAAATTTGTAGTGCGATTTGCTAAAATCTCAAAAGCATTCTGGTATTCTGCAACGGATGCGGTTTGGGTCAATTTGTCCAATGCCCCATGGGGATTATCAAATTCAATTAGAGCAAAACGAGTCTCCAAGGCTGTAGTGAACGCCGACCATGTTAAGAGCTGCTGGTTACGAACCATCCATAAGTACCAATGGAATGCTGCACCATCCATATGAAAGGAGGCTATAGAAAGCCGTTGAGAGTCATCGATGCCGTAGTAATCAAAAAACTGAGCAGCTTTGAAAACCTATCCATGAGCATCAGATCCATCAAAGCGGGGAAATTCTAACCGGAGAGATCGGGCCACCGGAGATGTGAGTAGAGCTGAACCGGTGGAGCCTGACGGAGAAGAAGATCTAGCCGTCGAAGAACCATCACCGGAGCGAATAACCTGTTCCACTTTGCCATCTAAAGTCGTACATTGTAAAGCCAGCTGCTCCATGGAACGTTGTTGCGCAATCATGGCTGATTGCAAGGACTTGAGGATTTGAGCTCGTTGTTTGAGAGCATCGTCCACTACCTTAAGACGTGTACCGTTGGCCATAGTTCGGAAGATGAAAGCACCTTTGTAATGTAATACCAGTATTTAAGGCAGAGAGAATTGGATATTTTATTGCAATAAACTGAAGTTATTACAGAGAGCCAATTTTGAGGAGAAATTTGGGAACTCCACAAAACAAAAAACAGAGAGGGGAAGAAGAGAAGGATAGAAGAAGAGAATAGACTTTGGGCTAATTTCTGATAATCTTAATACTGTTCCTCATGCCCTTTTTATAGTTGCTGATTTGATCACCCAGCAATGAAATCATCGTGATGCTTAGGATTGCGTTTGGTGCGCAGGCCTCTCCCTAACAACCCTTTGTCATATGGTTTGTTATTCTGTTGTGCCATCTCAGTAGTAGCATATGGTATATCCCTTGCTGAGGTCATTACACAATATTTATCACTGTCACCTATATCTAACTCAATGAGTGAACATTAAAATTACTTATCAAATGCTTCCGAATAATGAGAGGATTATTTGTTTGTATGCTTCCTATGATATATATTTTCCTCTCTTAGAATTACTTCTCTAATACTTCTTTCTTTTTTGGTGGTCTGTCCTTTTCTTTATTCTCCATTTTGGCATATTTAAGTATCTAAAATACTTGTATGTCTTGTGATTTGCTTCTTTGTTGTAGTAAATAATCTGCATTGAGGAGTTGTATTGATTGTCGTGGGTATGGTTTTCTAATAGAACTTTTGTCAATTGCCTATAAACTCGAAAAAAGGATATAAATGTATGCATTATAACTTGAATTATTTGGCCCTTTTGGTGATTAGAATTTCCTCTATTCTATAATGATTATGGAGTCATCGTTTATTTTTCTTTTATGATGCTGAGTTTTTATTACAAATTATCTAAGAAGTTGCAGCTTTCAATCTTTATACCCAATGAACAAAACCATCTTTATCATAAATATACGCTCGCTTCACTATTATTAATCTCAACATTATGAAGTGTGCCAACCTCGTTTTACAGGAGATAGCAGACAAAGTAGCACGTAGTCCAATGCAATACGGTACAAGAACTCGTCTAATGGTATAACGGGTTCCTCGCATATATTTCATAACCACTATAACTTTTTAAACGTAAAGAAATCAAAAAAGAGAATGTCTTTTCCAACTATTTTTTTTTTCTTTTGTTGGGTGAACAAATCAAAAAGAGTCTTTGCTGTTCAATTTAACAAGTGTTGGCCATTAGAGAAAATTGACCAAAAATAAGTAAACCATGAGAGAAAAACTAACGGTTGCATTAGCGACGGCCCTCACCTATTAATTATGTAACTATATTATTAAATTTCATTTGAAAGTGCGTACCATTATTTGATTTTTTAGCTCTTATTGAGTTGACAAAAATAGTTGTTTACATGTTCAAGTAGACCATAAAAAATAATGTAAATATAAAGTAAGAGGAAGATTTAAGCTTTTCTCGAACTATATATTTGCATTGTGAATTTATATGATAAATTCTGACCCTTAATCAATAAAGGGTAAATAAATTGATGATTAACTAAATCAAGTAGACTTTTAAGTTGATATCCCAATAAAATCTGTCATTATCAAGAAAAGATTTTGGACTACAAAGGCCCCATAATAAGTTGATGATTAACTAACATTTCAACAATTTTCTGACCCTTATTCAAAAAAGAGTAAATAAATTCTCTAAGTATTTGTATTTATAAATAAATTGTTTTTTTTAAAATTATAAAGCAGTATTAAATTAATTCTGTAATTTATAAATATATTTATTGTATGTTTTTCTTTTCTTTTTTGTCCTTATATTTTGGAGCTCTATTTTTAAAACTTTGACACGAATATGTATTCCATCAATAGAATTAATCAAATTTAAAATTAAATTTTTGTTAATTAGAATTGATGAATGAATAACACGAATAATAATTCTTGATTTAGATGGCTAAACAAATAGTAATTCATGATTTTAGATGCCTAAATATATTAAGATTACTTAATAATAAGGATGGATAAATAAATAATTTATGATCGGACTTCTAATTTAAAGAAAAAAAAAGTTTGGATTAAAAAATATAGAAAAGAAAAAAATTACCCTGAAGAAACTCGCATGAAAAATAAGAAAAACTAACTACATGAGGAATAAGGGGAAAAGAATGGGTAAAAATAAAAAACTTAGAGGACAGTTTAGTACTTAAAAAGTACTTGTAAAAACAAAAAGTTAGATTTACAAATGAATTTCACGAAATTTATGAGATTCATTTATTTCAAACAGTACGTAAATAACTATCCTTGGAGGTTAAACAAATTTATTTTCTTGTTTGATCAAAGAACAACGATATATCTTTACTGATATTTCACCTTTCTTTTATACATCTAAATATATTTATATAATAATTCTTGTCGTATAAAAAGTGAATAACTCTACATATACATACACATGATACATGTGTAATATACATGTGGATGCATATATATAATAAGAGAAAAAAATTTAAAAATTTCTCCGTCATTTAAACGATTAATAATGTATTTGAGAGGAGCACGTAAGCTCCACAAGTACGTAAGCACACTGTGTTTTATTTATGATTAATAGTATAACCGACTCATAATTGAATTCTTCTATTTATGATTGATTGTAAAACTGACCCATAATTGGATTTTATGTGGGTTTTACCATGAACCAGGTCAAGGCGGTGGACAGAAAGTGATTAGATAGTTAGCTCCGGCCTTACAAGTGAAGGTACTTGTCTTATCATCATAACCATAGCTATAGGCGCTTGGACACGCGGTCTTAAGCACCTGCGCGTAAGAGGAGGGCTTACAAGTCTCGGGTGTATTAAACGCGCCGCTGCAACAGTATTGATCTTGTCTAAACGCCTCACATGGGCTCTTACACGCCACCACCTGCCCATCACCACTCACTACCTTCATCTCATTTGGACACGCGCCGTTCAAGTCCTTCATGCATCCAGTGTTTGTACACTTGTCTCCTGACCCACCTTGTGGTACAACGAGCATTGGGAGGTTGTACCCATCGACTAAGCTGACGTCATAGAAGTCCATACCACCATGGCCATTCAAGGTAAACTCAGCTAAAGTCGCCGGCGGTTTAGCTCCTCCGCCGGAGCATTCCAACTTGCCGGAGCCGCAATCAGCTGTGATGCAGGAGAATTTTCCGGCGGAGTCTTGAGTGCATTGGGACCTACCCCAGAAACGACCACCCCATGAAGGTGGTGCTGTTATGGTTTTCGACTCACCCTTTTGGAGAGCGAAACCGGTGGTGGAGAGTGGTGCCATGCCGGAGTTGGACAACGCGCCTGGCCATACTGTGTAGTCACACTTGTTTTCTATAGTAAATGTTACATCTGATAACACACCTATAAAATAATATAAGAAAAAAAAATTATCGGGAATTAATATTTTTGTTGCATAATTAAGAGTATCAGAAGGTCCAAAAAATTGCAAAAGAGTACGATTTTTTATTTTATTTTATTAATAACGGAAAACTTTATGTCAAAAGACCATTCTCGTACCAAGGAGGACAAACCCCATAACATATGACACATTCGAAGGTGATCTTCGTTAGTAAGACACAATGGATACTAAGAGTGCCTCAAAATAATTAGCTTTCTAAATAATTTAAATTCGACACTTGTCTATTTTTGTGGGATTGTTAGAATTTTAGTACTTCCACATTTTGAATTTATTGCAACATTAAAAAACATCTAAAACTATTGCAAAAGGATTAAAATAAGAATTGCAAATAACTTCAACTGTTGGTTGCATATGGGGTTGCTGAATGTACTTTCATTGCAACAGTTTTTTTGTTAATAATAAGTAACATTTTGAAAAAATGGAGCAATTAAACTATAATTTTAAAACCTTTACAAAAATATAATTTCATAAGTAATTATTAACAAAAAAATAGTAAAAAATTTTAACCGTTACAAAAAGTTTTAGCTCATAGGATGATTTAAAATCATTGCATTAAGATACCTATTACAACGGTTTTCCTCATTTTCTTACAATAATTTTTTTATTTTTCAATTAGAGTGTTGCAAAAAAACTAAAATATTGTAGTGTTTGTACCTGATATAAACACATTTGAGAAGGTTAGGAGGAGGAGAAGAAGTGGAGTGGGATGAGCCATTCCAAAGTATGTTTGAAGAAGGTAGGGAGCCTGCCCTCTTCTTCTTGATAACATGTGAGATAATCAGATTAATGTAAATTGAGGAAGAGAGTTCTTTTGTGAGGCAGTGAGGGTGTTGTGAATGGTGTATATATAGAGAGAGCATGGGGATGTGTATGGCTTTACGTATAGTGTCACATTTCCATGTATAATATAGTAAAGAGGGTTTAGGATGGTTAGATAGGAAATTCAGAAAGTGTTCAAGTGGCTAGTTACACAAAGAATGGTTTTTATTTATTTATTTTTTTCATACGAGCAAGAACGGTATATAAGACAAATTAAAGAATGTGAAAAACTCAATAAGATAATCGTTTTTTATAAAAAAAAAATTGTGAAAGACTCGACAAGATAATCTTACTAGAAGACTTTTCATCTATTATAAAGAAAGATTTAATATGTATAGTCAGGTGGATTGTCATTGAAAGGGGGGAGCTACTTGTTGATTAGTCCCCACCTTTTTACAGCTACTCTCTGAAGTCAAAACTGCCTAGAGTGCTTCTAACATGGTTTGTTTATCAGCATTGGGTACTTTTTGAAATATTTAGTTGGAAAAATAGTTTTGCCATGTGGAAAACAAGGCACTTTCGACATAAACTTAAGTGGGTTTTACATGTTAAAACAATTGAGACTTGATACGTGTTCATTTTCTTTCTAAATAGATGAATGTATAATATTTATATCTCAAAATCGGATAAATAGTGAATGAGAAATTAGAGAATAAAGTTGAGTGTTCAATTTTGAGAAGAACAGTAAAGTTCGGAAAAACTCTCTCTCCCACATAGAAAAACTAAAGTTATCATAGTTTTAGTCGTCACACTGAAAAATATTTTTTAATATTTGGATATATTAGTAAAAAAATTGATTGAAACTAATAGTTTTTTAAAATATTATTAATTAATTAATTAAAATTATTAATTTGTTAATAAATTTAAAATAGTTAAGTAATAAAATTTTTAATTAGTACATAATAAATAAATAAATAAATAATAATAATTGATCGATTAATTATTATTAATTTATAAGATTAGATAAATAAATTAATTAATATTTGATAAATGAATAAAAAATATTAAATTGATTAAATAAATTAATTATTTAGTTAATTAATTAATTAATTTATTAGTCAATAAATTAAAATTAATTAATTTTTATTTAATAATAATTAATTAAAAATATGACAGGAGTGATATGGGGTTGGGATTGGGGTTGGGGTTGGGGTTGGGGTTGGGGTGGGGGTGGGGTAGGATTAGGTAGAATGAGTGCAAAATATTTTTTTATCCCAAAGGAAATGAAAACATTTTTCACTCATTTCAATTAAACATTTTTTTTTGACTGAAAAATATTTTTCAATTGACCAATTTTTTTGTGTTACCAAACACTGAAAAATCAAAAAAATATTTTCCAGAAAAATATTTTACGACAAACAAACGGAGCCTAAAGCACATGTTTTGAATGTAGGTATATATAATGACTAACGACTATTTACTCCTTGGCCACTAGTGATCACTATACGGCTGAGCCCAGTAGATCAATACTTATACACTTAAGAATTATTAGTTTTAGTTGTAAATAATTTTTTTTTTTGCATAACTTCTTAATTTTGATTTTTACTGATAAAATTGAAATTTTATCATTGGTTTGAATTCTTTTATTTTTAGTTTTTTTACATTTAAATTAATTTTCTTTACGTTTTTTTTTATTTTTTTAATTAAACGGTTATGATTATAGTTAACTGCGATTTTTTGAATCATTACTGGTTACAGTTATGGTTAGTAATTTTTAAACTCGTTAGATATAGGTTACGGTTATAGTTATAGGTTTTCTAAATAATTTTGGTCACAGTTTTTTCATTTTTCGCGATTATTTGAATGGTTGTCATCCCTATCCTAATACAATAATATTTAATCCTTTGTTCCTTGTATATACACAAGGTTATGCTAAAGAATCCATATTTTTTTTCTTTTTCCTTTTTGAATGGTGAAAAAGCACAAGAGAGAGAGAGAGAGAGCAAAATCGAGCAGCGACAAATCTAAGATTTTATTTCAGTGGGGACTATAATATTAATACCTAAAAAATAGACATATTTCTGAAAAATGTGGCCCTAACTCAATATTTAATGGTTCTATTCTTTGGGTCAACTCCATTTGACCCGTGAATGACTTTGCCCTTAACTTTGGGAGAACCCCCACAAACCCTCAATTTTTTTATAAAATATATAGGTATTTAAAAATATTTTTAATTTAAAAAAATTAATTAATTTTCACTAAAAAAAAATTATATATAAGTGTTAAATCATGTTTTGTAACTTCCATCGAAATAAAATACTAGATCCGTCTAGGACTTTACTCTAGCAGATTCATGCACGAATTCAGCATTGACTATTGTCGGTTTCGAGCAAGATATTTGTTAAGATTGTCATGTTGCAATGTCATTAATGTTGAAGCTTAAACAGGTGAAATTCTTGCTGACAATTAAGCCTGTTTTCACTTTCAAATAAATGATAATTATTCTAAACAATATTGATACATATTCCTCTCTTCTACATCTCATCAGCTGATAAGAGATGATTGTTAAAATAGAATAAGCACAAGTGAGTTCTTGTCTTCATGTCATTAATATGCTCACAATATTGGCCTCAAAGATCAATTCTTTTAATTATGATAGAAAACTAAACTTAGGAAGTCCTTCGATCTCGTATCAGGATTGTAGAACCTTGGAACACATGCCTCATGCTAATTGAGACAAAAGATTTATCGGAATTGTCCTTATAAAAATTAACTTCCTAACTAATTTGAAACCCGAGATTTAAAACAAAAATAGAGGATTTGCCTATTACGGGGACTAACCTCAAAACCATTATCTACATTATAAAAACTGAAATAGAAAATGCTACTAATAATGGTAAAGATATGTGGTTGGTCGCTAAAAAAGTGACGAGGAAAGCGAAAAGTAAAACTATGGAATTAGAAGTGCTAATTTCTTCCAAATTATCGTTATACTCATCTTCAAATGTGTGAATTGCTAGAAACATGTGAAGTATTTGCTAACCCAATGTGATTCAGGAGCAATTGTGGAATCATCTAATGGACTTATCAACGTCCAACTTTGGGCCCAAAAGCTTATAATTTTGCAAGTGATATATTACATGTCCAAAATATCTCAGTCATTTCTTTTATAACGTTGCTAAATATTGCGCTATTTTTATTTATTATCTCTTGTGTGAATATATACGAACTTACTTGACATGCTAAAATAACATAATAAATGTTTTACGTCACTCTTCACCTCTTCATCTTTTTTTTATATAGTAAGAATTCATGTATTAAATATAACAACTCTCGTGTGAATCTAATAAAATTTCTATTATATAAGAAAGGCTGGTTGATGTGGCTAGTAAACCCGATTTCAGACTCCACAATGTTGACTTATCTATGCGGCGAATTAATCTTTGAGATTAACTACCATGCATTGATATAACAATCATTCATTTGAGGATCTCAAACTTATTAGGTTTAGATATATGAAGAGGAAAAAAAAAGGAAAAGAAAAATCCATCAAAAATACCTACAAAATTAACAGTACAGTGGGTCAACTATAGTCATTCAAGTTTATCCATAAAACTACCTTGAATACGAGTCTTGAATTTCGAATCCATAATTTAGAGTTTATTGTTATCTAAACACTTGATAGTATTGCTAAATGGATTCCTAGCCTAGATATATCAAAGGTTGAAGTTAGAATTTATGTCTTTCAATTACAAATATCGTTAATTTTTTTACTAATTAAAAGCGTGTGTTGAAGTGTAGATTCGTAATCATAAAGTGAATTTAACACGCTTCTATCTAAAAATGAATTTCTCTTAATTGAAAAAAAAAACTTTCTATCTAAGAGTGACCAATTAATATCCTTTACACCCTAATAATAATTTAAAAATAGAATATCACATTTTTTTGGGCACATAAATCGAATATCATAACTCCATTTTCTAATTCACTTCCACTATCAATAATTTAGAACTCAGACACCAAAAAGTTCGTCCTACCCTTCATTACAAATTGTCATTTTCCCAACCACAGCTAGATACAACCTTATTTACATCCATAAGCTACAAATGTTTGGACTAATAGTTGTACCTAGTAGTATTCTAAACAATTATTACATGGCCAGCGGCGGACACACATTGCGAATTTTAGGAATTACAAACTCTATTAAACTAGCATAATATGTTGCAAGCTGTATGACTTGCAACCTCCACGGTATTTAAATATTTTTTTGCATGTTGTAAGACTTACAACCTCTACAGTCTCCATTATATTTTAAAATATTCTGATATTTTTTGCGATTGCGAGTTGTGAGGATTGTAAATTCTATTAAACTTATAAAATACTAGCGAATTGTAGGACTTGCAATCTCCACGGTCCCACATAATATTTTGAGATATTCTGATACTCTTTTTTAGTCTTTACTCTCCCTCGCTATTTAGCCGTTGTGGTAAAATATTCTTTCGCCCCCAGGGACAAGGTCGCAGGATTGACACTTTGCAATGCTCTGAGTTCCACTTTTTACTAATTTGGTATATGTAATTTGGTATATGTGTAAAAACGCATCGATGTACTCGAAGATTTACTCGTTGGTGATCGAATTCCACCGAATAATCCGATCACCCAAGAAAAATATTATTGATTCATCCTGTACATAGCTTAGCTTATTACCAACATTGATCAGTCTCCCAAGTCCGGCGAGGGTAACCAGAAAAACCCGCCACTGACGAAACTACCCTCGTCGACGGCCGCCTGCCACGGAACAATGTCCGATCATAATTGGCACGTTTTTCCAGATCAGATAGAGTGGTGTAAGCAGCATGAACTCTCATGAACTCATCTGCTGATGATGATGTCTCGTCTTGGACTCTAGACGCAATATCTGGATGCACAGTTCTAGCTAGTCTTCTGTATGCTGCCTTGATTTCTTGGCACGTAGCACCCATATGGATTCCAAGAACTTGGTATAAATCAGTCTGTGATGAAGCATTGTGAGCGGTGCTACATGGGCTTTCAGCGGTAATGGTTGCGGCGGAGAGGCGGAGGGGCTGCCGGAATCTGAAGCTGCCTGGAAATGATTGTGTCGTGGAAAAGTTACTCTTTTGGGCAATTAATTGAGTCGTTGAGAGAGATAAAGATGCAGAAGCCATTGTTGTTATGATATTAAACAATGATATTAAGTAAGATTTGATGATTGATTTTGAAAGTTGATTGTGAATGAATATGGAGAATCCATGGGGGGAGTGATATTTATAAAAGACAAAGAGAGTGAGTGTGTGTGTGTGTGTGTGTGTGGAGAGACTCATTTGTGGTTGGACGATGGTTGATGATGAGTGTGTGATGTATTGGCTTATCCATTTTTTTCTGATTTGGATATATGCTGACGCAGCAATTCAGTGTAGCTAGATCATAAAACGGCTCAGATCTTGTCACTTTCCTCAATTGGTCTCTAAAAAAGTACAGGAATAGCAACCCACATGGAGACAACTTGCATTGGTTTGTGGCGACACGGTTTTACGGACATGAAGGGCAAAATTATAGGCACGGCCGGTTGGAGGAATTTAATATTTGGGCACCAAAATTTAAATAAAAGATTGATGATAGTAAAAATAAAATAAAAATTAAGGTGGTCGATAACTTGTTTTTAAAAAAAGAAAAACCTTTTGGGGGGGGGGGGGGGGGGGGGGAGGGGCATCGGTCCTCCTAGCTCCGCCTCTGATTATAGGTGATATGGATAGATTTTTGACCCAGGTAGTACCTTTGCAATCCGACCAACCTCACCAAACCAAGGAGGCATTGAGCTCTTTGGATGATATAGGTATCGATGTGTTTGACGTGATTGGCTCGGCGTTGAGGTGCTCGACAAGTTGACAGCACAATGGCTTTATCCTTATCAATAAATCCGCGTAAATAGCAGACTTCCCAGCATCTCGCCGTCATAGTCTAATTAGCATCTAACACATGGCAAAGTACCATCACGTCCCATTCAAGAGCACCCTCTAATCTGAAAAAGATGGGAAAGCTATAAGGGTGATTGATCAGTATAAATACTACTTCCCTGTCCCAGTCAATTATAGATAATTATTCTCCCATACAATCACTTATATATATTCTCTCTCTAAAATCTCTAGTCAGCTCACATTCATAGATCTCGGACTTATTAAATATTTAACACTGACTTAATTGTTGAAGTCAATCTCATGAGATTAAACCCCATTATTTCTTGCAGGTGAGTTGTATGGATATCCCAGCTGATTATTCATACTTTTACCCCATAATCTTGAATATTTTTCATCAGTTTGGATGACATTTTCTTAATCTTGAATATTAAGATTAGTGGACCAAAAAAAAAAAGAATATTACGATTAGTGGATGTGATTTAAGATCGGTGCACAAGTTAAGTCGAATAATTCAACATTCGAACTAAAATATTTCCTTATTTTAAACTCGAGTTAATCTGATTTCTAAGTTACTTTGAACAATTTTTGTGTAATATTTTGGATTAATTGAATGCTTGAAAAGGTTCATAACATATGAGATTACATGGTTAGGGCATAATTTGAAGACTTTTAAAATGAAGAATCTAATATTTCTTTTTCCTTTTCTATTAAGGGGGAAGTTATACTAGAGCAGTTGGTGTATAGATCCCAAAGGTACAATTATTAAGGCTCAAAGTCTTAGCTTTGATAAAGTGTTCAGTGAGGAATATTATGCACACCCCCTTTCTTATTATAACAAGAATTATTCTTACATTTTCTTCATGCTCACAACAGGGTTCCCAAAAATACATGATTTCGTTTAAAAATAACATAGTGCGGATTAGTTAAATACATATTTCATAGCTCAAGTGTTCCATCACTAAACTAACATCTTCTGGTTGCACCGATCTTCATAGCTAAGCTTCCAAGAATATTCTCTACTTTTTCTTTTTTTTTTTGACTTTTGGAGGCATTATAGATTGCTAGGAAAGAGAAGGTTCTCTGCTTAGATTTCGGCCAATAATGTACGATGAAGACGGTTATGTAGGAAAAACCCACCTCATCGTCATTAACACTGTTTTTGGATTGAGTGATTTGGATGGGAGGAAATAGTTTTGGGGTGATTTTTTAATCAAGCCTCTTGTTTGGATTGGGGGTGGTTATGAGTGGAAATGTTTTGGGAAGATTTTAAAAATCATTCATGGCTTTATGTTTTAAAACACCCCAAATCGGGGTCAAAAGGAAAGAAAGGAAAAATTGAAAAGTTCAATGGCGAAATTAGCTTCAACATATTTCAAAAATTACAGTAGTACCACTACATAAACAATATATTATAAAAGGATAAATTTGTCAATTTATTTATAAAACGTATCATTTCATTTTATTTCCTTTCCAATCCAAACAAAAAATACACAAAATCATTTATAAACCCTTCCATTATGATTTTTTTTAATCTAAACAAGAGTTAATCCTCCCCTTTCTTTTTCTTTATTATTAAATCCTCTCTTTTCCTTTATTACTTTTTCCTCTCTGAATCCAAACAAACCCTAACTGCTAGCATAACGTGCATAGTTGACCTTCAATGTAACGAGTAGGAATGACAACGGGTCGGATACTCGTTAAAATTTATAAAACCAAACCCAAACTCGTTTAAATTATATTTTACCAAACCCATGACGAAAACCCATTGGATTTAGATTTTGCTTACCAAACTCGAACCCGTTAAATATTAAAAAATTGGCGGATACCCGACCCAACCCGTTAATGAATAGAAAAAAGATTTTTTTTTTAAGAAAAACTTTTAAAGAAATGAAAAAAAAGTAATAAAATAATGACAAATCGCAATAGATTAGAAAATATAAATTAAATTTATTGTCTATTATCAAACTTAAACTTAATAGAAATATTCAAAAAAATCTTTATGCTGAGAAGTTATCATCTTTCCATAATAATATAAAATAACTTGAAAAAAAAGAACATAAAGTAATTGTCACAATTGTAAATTATCATTCTCGTTTGAATTATTCAATAATTGAGCAGTTGTATTAGTTGAATTATATAAAAAGAATAGGTAAACATAAATAATAAGAGTTGGGCTATAGCCCATAACTATTAATCTTAGAACAATATTAAAAAATTATATTTTCTTAAGTAATATATTATTTGTATATGTATGTAAATATATAAATATTTTTATTAATTTATTTATACTAAATTACTAATCGGGTTCTCGAATTTTTTTAAATTGCTATTACCAAACCCTACTTGATTACCCGTCAATAATCACTTGTAAAAACCAAGCCCTAACAGATACTCTATTGGTTTCGTAAATGGATTTATAATCAGGTCGGATACCCGTCGAATTCATATTTAAACTCCACCCATTGTCATCCCTAGTAACGAGCACTTCTCTTGATAAGACACATGTCCTGTAAATGAGTGCATAACGTTCTCTTTTTAAAGCTTAATTTCTAAATACAAGTGACACAATTTAATTAATCTAACGTGTTCTGAAAATTAGGGTGTAAACACTTTTTAGTAGCTTTTCACCAATTTATTTTTCATATTTTAGTGTAGAATAATTTTTAACAGAAAATATTGTCCTAATTCGAATGAAGGGGCGAGTAATATGGCATAAGAGTTTGAGGAGACTAGTCTTGGTCCCACTAGGCATTGAGTGAAGAGACAAAGAACTAATGGTCATTTGGTCTAACATTATGATTCTAGTTTTAATTCGAGAAGTTTTGAGATTAAGTCTCTTGTATAATATTTTGTTACTAGGACTTTGGTCCAGTAGTATCTAACTCTTGTATACGAAGGGTTTTGAGCTCAAATCTTACTAGTTATATTAAACGACGTTAAGCCTCTCTTAAATTAAAAAAAAAAAAAAGGTGAAATTTTGGGTTTTGGCTTACAGTAGGTTGCATCCTCGTAACTCTTTTTTTTTTTTTTTTTTCTTGTAAAAGAGTAGTTTAGATTAATTAGTATATTAAGAATATAAAATGTGTTGACGAAATGTAAGCAATTTCATAAATTTTAGTGATTGATCAGACACCAAATAGTTCGTCTTATCCTTTTTTTCTAAACTGTACATTCATAATCTACAAAAAAAAAATTAAAAAAAAAAAATCCCAAGACAACAAAGTGTGTAGACCCCACTTGTGATGCGCAAACTAAGAATATAGAGACCATTTTGTAGACGGTTCTGATCTACAAATGTCTGGAAACTAAGAACATGCTTCCACGAGTTGTGCCTAGTAGTAAGTATTTTTAAAAGTAATGTTATATATTATTTATTTTTTCATTATTTTTTTATTATTTTTTATATGAATTCTTGTGTGACATGCCACCTAACAATAATTTTTTTTCTTTCTTTTTTAAAATTTTTTTCTCTTTCTTCTTAATTTCTTCTTCTCTCTTAATTAATATTTACTGAAATATTTCCCAACTTTCTTTAACCATATTAAACTCAAAAAAGAAACAAAATCTTAACCATATCAGACTAAAAAAAAAAACTATTTCACCAAAAAAACAAAAAAAGACTCGAACAGTTCCTATCCTGCTACTAGCCTCGCAATCTTCTTCAATTGTTCATGTTCTTCTTCTTCAGTCCTTGTCTGCAAAATCAAGTGAAAGATCAAGCAACGTCGCACCCGCATCATGGGAACAAAAGACTGTTCATCTCTGGATCAATCGTCTATCCACACCCACTTCAATGCGGGTATTTCCTTTGACGAACACCTCATCTCCAACAAACCCGTAAATTTGTCATTGCTCTACCACATATATATATGTGTGTGTGTGTGTCTAGGTGTGTATATATAATATAGATAATTAATTCCTAAGTATAGTGGCAAGACTTTGATGCTATGCACAGTTTGATGCTTTTGATTTGGGCCAAGATGTTAGAATTCCGGCAACGATGCTTATCATGTCTATATAAGCTATCCCAATTTTGCTTTTATATTTTTGTATCATTATATTTATTGTGGATTGGTTTGACTTGTGTATTCTATAAAATTCTCAAAGAAGTTGTATACAAAAAGAATCCCAATTGGATATGTCTAAGCAAAGGAGACAAAAGGTGAGGCAAAAGTCAATTCTTTTTAACTTTTAATTTAGATGAAAACCATATTATTCTCTGTATTTATTATTATAGGTGATAAGAAATGTACCAAATATCCAAAATCAGGAAATTCTGACTTCAAATACTGAACATATTTTTCCGAATGACTTTACTGGAATATATCAAGTTACAAATATTAGAACACAAGAAAGTACAAATTTAATTTATTCACGGATGAATATTCAAGTAAGCACTATAGTTATATTAATCATTCATATTATTTAATTTTAACTACTTATTATTGATTAGCTAATTATATTTTTTTTATGATCAGCAATTTACAAATGATTTTGGAATACGTCATACTTGTATGCAACTCTTACAGGTTAGCTCTTATGTCTCACTTTACTTCACTTTTGTTTGTCTCGGACTAACATTTGTTCCTTTTTGTTCCCTAGTCTTTACATGTTAGCAATGCGGAGGATTTGTGACGAGCAATCCAAATGATGGATAAAATGCAAAAAATGATGACCATTAATCACTTTTGTAAAAATCTAGTGCTTCAGTTGACCTATATGTATATGTCAACATTCTAGAACTAGGTGTTGCTTTTGAAAGTAAATTTCTATATTTTTTGGATTTATGTTAACGATCCAAATTTTGGATAAATGTTAAAAACTATGCCATTGGCTTATTCTCGACATGGAAAAGACATGCTAGATTGAATTAATTTAGTTACACCAATATCTTTTGGCTTCTGTGTAATATTTGAAATGGTGTATTAAAGATAAGAATCTTGTTGCCATTTGTTCTACAAATCTAGTTTTAATTGTAAATTTACAATCTAGTTTTAATTGTTAGTTTGTTGTACTGCTACGGGTTTAAAGGTGTGAAATATTTTCTTATATCAGTAGTCCAATTCACACAGCTGCAAATGCTATTAACATTATGTTGTGCACAGACTAAGACAGTTTTTTGTAAGAAGAGAATCATGTTCAAAACAAAATAATTAATTAAAATCAGCTTAAATGTGACACATAAAGGAATTAATAGTTCAAACAAATTGCATTTGGACAAAGAATAGTTGGTTGGTTGAAACAAATCTGGCACAAGAACATTATACAAACACTACAGACTTCACTAATTCAGGAAGTCCTCATTCTGAATGCTCCCATAGATGTCAGAAAAGCCTGGCAAGCTTCGATCGACATGTCAAAAATGTTTATGGTGGATAGTTCTTTCTCTTTTAGGTCATGAGAGTGAAAAACGGGTGAGCACGCAGCAAGAACAACGCGGCGTGCTCCAACGCTTCCGTCAAAGACATTGATGACAGTATCTGTATGAATGCTTTCCACAACATTCGACCAAGGGATGTTAAAGCTGCTGCATTTGATAGTGTTTGCCTAAATGTTTCAGTCCAGTTTGAGCACGGTTCACCACCCTGCAATTTTTTCAACCTTATTTATCAAACCTCAAAGAGAGGTAAGCATGCAATTTAGAAGGACAAGATAATAAGAAACCAAATACTTTAAGGAAGGATAAGACTTTGCACAAAAAATTACACATAATTTACTTGACCAACTACTATGCGGAGGTAAACACGCTTCTTTCATAGATTAAGAAGAGGATAGTAGCCAATATGAATAACTGTACAAACCACAAATACTGCAGTAGCTTGAATTAATAATAAATCATAATCTAATGTGATTTTTTAAGATTTTCATGCACAACTACTAAAGGTCCTAATTGTACATAATTTTCCAAGACATCCCCTATTAACAAGAAAGACTATCAACAACAGTAACTTCTTCAGATCTCGATGCCGAATATATGTAGATTAATCGATTTCCCCTTTGCCTAAATTTTAATTTGGGCAAGTTTGAACATCCACACTACAACCATTCTTTGGATCTAAATTCGTAAAACTTTATAAGCATCATTGCTGGAATTCTAACATCTTGGCCTATATTAAAAGCATCAAACTGTGCATAGCATCTGTCGAGGTCGGAAACTCGACGTTGAGGTTGGGGAGCTACTCTTGCCGAGTTGGATTTCTAGGTCGGCTCCTCGAGCTAGATTTTCGGGTCGGCCACCTGACATGCACAAGGAAAATGAAGGAAAAGGCGGGGTGATGACCCGGATTTTCCCCTCGGGCGTACGAATGATTAGTATGTCCGAGCTGGCGAAGTAGCTGAGAGCATTTAATGAGCAGTTACCTTAGAAATGAAGGGGTGGAGCTCTATTTATACTAAATTCGGACCTGACAGCATTTAATGCGGTGCAGCTTTATATCCTATCAGGGCTTTATGTCCCATCAGAACAGCTATTTGCCGAGGTCGGGGTTTTTTTGGGTCGGGGTGAGATCGAATCAGCATCCAGGTTGGGCATTAGCTGAATGTGCTGGGCTTGGCTAGGATTAGCCCGCCTCAGCTCGGAGCCGGCATCATACCTCAGCTCGGGGTCCCCCTCGTCAATCCCCCCTCCCCTAAGTCGAGATCGAGAGGGCAAGATCTAGATTTGGGAGTTGATCCCGAGCTGGAGGTGCCCGACCCATTCAGAGTGGGGATGGCCACGTCAGCAGTGCATACCCTTCAGATAGCTGACACGTCACCTGGCAGTTATGACAAGATGAGACGTTTGGGATTCTCGAGGCAGTTACAAGAGTTGCCTATAAATATGGCCTTGACATCCGAGATTCATTTCACACTTTATTAACGAAATTCAGAGCTTTCAGGTCAGAACCAGAATGGTCGGACACTTTTAGCTCGGCAAATATCTTCTCAGGGTATTCAGCTCGGAATCCACTAGCTTGGAGCCAATTAGGTTGGAGGCAGTTAGATCAGGTCATCTTCAACAGCTAGAGCGGTAGGTACGTCCCGACTCCCTTTAGTTATCCCTGCACATATTTTAATTTGTAAACAGGATGGGGAGGTTGGAATCGGAAGATTCCCAAGCGATGGAGGTGAGGTCCTATAGGGGGGATGAGAATCCGTCGAGCTCGGAGTGTACCTCAAATGGAGGTCACGGTGATGACAGCGCCGGCGCATCTCAATGATCAGCTCGGCCGTCTGGGCCCAGGGAGAGTGACGATGATTGCCAAATGATCGGGGTCAAGCGGGTACAAGAAGAAGTCGAGGCGGATCCTTTGGCCGACCTGGGAGACTTGGATGATAGGGAAGATGAGGAGCCATTGAACCAGCTGGAGGGAGTTGAGATACCTTAGGAGTACTTAATTGGAGTCTCCACGTCGGAACCTATTGAAGCAGTCCCGGTTAGGGCGGTCCGACCTCAGAGCTCAGCTACAGCCAGTGGTTCATCGGCTCGAGGGAAGATGATCGAGCAGTTGTTCGCCTGTTACAAGCGTGAGTGCCATTCCACAGTGTAGATGGCCAACGCTAGGCTAAAGGATTGGTCGGTGAACCAACACCACAAGCTGAAGGTTCCAGGTCAGAATGAGCCCGCCTGCTATCCTCCATCCGATCACTTCACTATCTATGACCTCGCCTTCGATGTCATCCGGCTTCCACTTCCCGACTTCATCGCCGGTATTTTGAACTACTTTGAGCTTAGCTCGGGTCAGATGTCACCAAATGGTTAGGCCGTGATGGTGGCATTTTATGTATTCTGCCTTGAAAGGAAAATAGAGCCAACCCTGCGTCAGTTCAGGCAGTTCTTTGTGTGCAAGCCCAACCCGAAGCAGCCAAAGTGGTTCCATTTCGCAGCTCGGGCCGGCAATGCCATATTCACCAAGTGGCACTCCTTCAACAAGGGCTGGCACAACGACTACTATTGGGTCGAGCCGGCTGTGAACCCGAGGTGCAAGGTGGATTGGAATTCCTCCTTAAAGAAGAATGTGAATAATGACCCCAAGCTCTCAAAAGCCGAGCTTGCCGAGGTCGGGGTATTGAGATCCGAGCCAGGTATGCAAATTGACATTGACAGCGTCCTCAAGTGGGACAGAATCTGGAAATCAAAGTTATTCGGGAGAGAACCCGACCTGAGGAAGGAGTACCCCCACCTACTTCTCGAGCCCGAAGAGAATGCGGATTCCGGCTCAGAAGAGGGTCAGTTCGCAGGATCAATGCCCGACCTCCCCGCCTTTTTGTCTACCGTTGTTCTCTTCAGTTTACATTTGGTTATATCTCACATCTTTCCTTTACTCCTTTACAGATATGACGGATATGAGAAAGCTTGTGTATGCCCAGATGAAGAGGAGGACCGAGGCCAGTGGCGAAGTCTCGGCTCGGTCTGGCTTGGGCTCCACCGTCCCTCAGGAGCAAAGGCAGCGACCCGACGTCTCTTCCAAGGGGACGTCGGCGTCTCCCCTAACCAAAAGATCGAGCTCGGGTGTGACGATCCATGAGCGCTCAGCATCCTGCCCCAATAATACAAAACGGTCTTGGCTCGAGTACTCCGGGAAAGGCAAGGCCACGGAGGTGAGCCCTCCCAGCAAGGATTTCATGGAGGCGGCTAAGGTCGCCCGCGATCCCAAGCTGGCATCGGTCCCGGCGGAGCTGCTTTCGCTCAACCTGAGGATGACCATAGTCATGGTAAGGCATATTTGACTGTGTGGATATGTTTAAGTTTTTTGGCTCGGCTGATCGTTTTGTCATCTTTTGTGCAGGCCAAGTCCCACAATCTTTTGGCACTTGGCTTACTCGCCCGAGCCCAGGCTCCCTGCGTCGAGCTTGAGCAGTGATTCGTCGACTCTCGAATCGAGCTAGAGGCCCTGAGGGAAGATACCGCCCAGAGGCGCAAAATGGACGAGACGAAGATCGAGTAGCTAATAAAAAAGCTCGAGGCGAAGAAGTCCCGGCGTGAGGCCGCGGCCAAGGACGTCGAGCGCTTCAAGAAGGATAAGCGCGAGGCCAAGGCGAAGCTTAAGGATCTGGTAGATCGGGTCGGCCCACAGGGGGAGAAGGCGGTAGAAGCCCTTAAGTCCAGCCAAGAGGCCGTGGACTGGTTGGCCACGGAGGGTGGGGCGATGGCCAGGTATGCCGAGTTGGAGTACTACTTTCGGGGCCAAGTCGCAGCTTGGGAGAGAGCGAAGACCTTCTTCCTTGCTACCAAGAATGATTACATCGAAATCTTAGAGGCTCCACTGCAGGAGTTCTGGGAAATTCCAGAGCTTTCGGCCGACCTTACGTCCCAAACCAAGGAAGTGATTGAATTTGTTCAGAAGGGCATGGATCAAGTCGGGGATGAAGCCGATGCCACCACCTCTACCGCCGTTCCTAAGTAAAATTTGTAACCACCCGGGTCAGGCTTTAGTAGATTTGCCCTGGTCGGGCTTTTATAATTTCGCCCAGGTTGGGCTCCTTGTAATTGTTGCTCTTCGGTTTCAATAAAATGAACATTCTAGTTTTATTTACGTTTTGTTCAAGTCTGTACATGTGTACCTTTTTCTTCGTAAATTTCTTAAGTAAGTGGGATCAGACCAATATAATGGACCTTTCAAACTTAATTTAAATATAAAGAACTGAGCTGAACGCGATTAATGAATTATCATCCTAATCTGAGCTGGTTAATTGGGCAACTATATAATTGTCGCTGACCTGGACTCATCAGTCCGATTTAAAATTGGTCAAACTAATGTTGACAAATGTTGAGTTCGAGTTTAGACCCAAACTAACGTCCCGACCTGAAGCCGGATTATACCTAGTTGGACCTTAATCTGAACTGGCAAAACTAATCAAATTATTATTGACTATACCCGAGCTGGAACTTTGTCCGAGCTGGTTTACTTGGATCATTAGCTCGTAATTAAGCGTGGTCACCGCGTTAATCCGAGTCGGGAATAGCTCAGTAGCTGAGGCGCTTGGGCCCAGGTCGGGCATTGCACTGGTTTACAAAATATATTTGTATTAAAATTGTACTTGAAGTACTCGGGCTCGGGAGCCG
Organism: Ehretia macrophylla; assembly: GCA_037974665.1. Lineage (NCBI taxonomy): Eukaryota > Viridiplantae > Streptophyta > Magnoliopsida > Boraginales > Ehretiaceae > Ehretia > Ehretia macrophylla. Next base: position 2,213,492 of record CM075774.1, read on the forward strand.
ATTACAAGCTATGTTTTGTCTCAAGGCCTCAGCAAAGATTTCGGCTTGGGGCTTGTACAAAAGTTTCCAGCTCGAGGGCCGCTACAAGAGATTCCGGCTCAGGGGTCGTTAAAAAAGATTTCGGCTCGGGGGCCGTTACACAAAATATATCTTCAAGTGCTCTGCGTGCCATACATTTTTCAATTGCTTCCCGTATCTGTCACGGAGGTAGAAGGTCCCAGGTCGGACTTCTTTCGCGACTTTGTACGGTCCCTCCCAGGTCGGGGAGAGCTTATTGCTCGAGCACGGCAAAAAGATGACCTTTCTGAGCACAAGGTCGCCAACCTTAATTGGCTTAGGCTTGACCTGCTTGGCAAAGACTCTTTGCATGGCAGCTTTGCTGGCTAGCATCTTGATTTGAGCTTTAGCTCAGAGCTCTTCGGCGAGGTCGAGCCCTTCATGGATCAGTGCTCCATTTATTTCTGGATCATGGTGGAGGGTTCTATTGGTCAGAGACCCGATCTCCACTGGCAGCACCGCTTGAGTACCGAAGGTCAGCTCGAAGGGCGATTCTCCCGTTGCCGAGCTGGTGGTGGTCCGCTAAGCCCACAGCACCTCGGGAAGAATCGATGCCCACTGGCCCTATGCTTCCTCCAGCTTGGTTTTCAGGCCTTGCAAAATGATTTGGTTAGTCCTTTTAACTTGGCCATTACTTTGAGGGTGAGCAATAGATGAGAATCTGAGGTCGATCCCAATCTCGGCACATTTGCCTCAAAAGTATGCACTATCGAATTGCTTGCCGTGGTCAGTAACGATGACCTTTGGTACCCCAAATCGGCAAATGATGTTTTTCCATACGAAATCCCAAGCTGCCTTTTCTGTTATTCTAGCAACACCTTCAACCTTAGGCCATTTGGTGAAGTAGTCTACTGCTACGAAGGCGTGCTTCTTTTGGCCAACGCCAGTTGACAATAGGCCGATGATATCTAGACCCCACTGATAGAATGACCACAGGCTTATCATCACCGTGAGGTCTACCGCTGGCTTTCTCTATATGTTGGCGAACCTTTGGCAGGTGTCATACTTTTTCACGTACTCTTTAGCATCTTGTTCTAAGGTTGGCCAAAACTAGCCTTACCTCAATGCCTTCCGAGCCAGGGCCTTGCCACCCAAGTGGTTTCCACATACTCTTTCATGGATCTCCCGGAGTATATAGTTTCCCTTCTCGGGCCCAACACACTTTAAGAAATGCCAAGTATAGGCTCTCTTGTAGAGTTGCCCGGCAATTATGACAAACCTTAAGGCCTGTTTTATGAGTTTTCTTGCTGCTTTTTCATCCTTTGGGGTCATGCCCCCTCCAAGTAGTCCACGATTGGTTTGGTCCAATCTGGGATTAAATTGAGCTCGGCTACGGCCTGTACCCCTAACTGGATACTTGGTTCAAATACTTCTTCCACATGGACCAGGTCAGGTCGGCTCTCGCCCAAGGCCAACCAGGACAGGGCGTTAGTTTTCATATTCTCCTCTCTCGGAATTTGCTGTATCGTGAACCTTTTGAGCCCTGAGGTCAAATCCTTGACTTTGTTGAGGTAGGCCAGCATAGTATTGTCATTGACTTCGAACTCTCCCGATATCTGACTAGAAACCAATTGAGAGTCGGTGCTCAGGTCGATTGTCTGTGCCTCAAGATGAGCTACAATTTTCAGCCCCGCAATCACCGCTTCATACTCAGCTTCATTGTTGGACGCCAAAAAGGTGAACTTGAGGGAGTATTGGTGCTCATGTCGGGTTGGGTCGAGGATGACCACCCCAGCTTCGCTGCCAGACTTCCCTGAGGCCCCATCCATATGGACCTTCCACACGTCCTCCGGGTCATGCTTGGCTCGGCCAGTGCATTCTACCACAAAGTTTGCAATGGCTTGGGCTTTGATAGCTGTTCTGGGCTGGTAGGTGATGTTAAATTGACTCAGCTCAACTGCCCATTTCAGCAGCCTGCCCGAGGCCTCCAGCTTGTACATGATGGACTTGAGTGGGGCATCCGTCATGACCTTAATTGGATGAGTATCAAAGTATGGCTTCAACTTTCTTGCCGCTGTGATGAGAGCGAGGGCGAGTTTTTCCAAGGAGGAGTTCCTCACCTCGGCCCCTTGCAAGGTTTTACTAACATAATAGACCGGTTTCTGCTCCTTCCCTTATTCTCGGACCAGTGCCGCCGCCACTACTGTCCCCGAGCATGCTAGGTATAGTATCAGCTTCTCCCCCACCTCAGGTCGGGATAACAGAGGTAGCGAAGCTAGATACCTTTTTAGCTCTTGGAATGTGTTCTGGCATTCCGTAGTCCATTCAAAGTTCTTAGGATTCCTCAATCTTTTGAACAGAGGAGCACACTTATCAGCCGACCTGGACATGAATCTGCTTAGTGCCGCGACCTTGCCTGCTAACACCTGGACGTCTTTCACGCAGGTCGGCGGCGCCAGGTCAAGTATCGTCTGAACCTTCTCCGGGTTGGCTTCTATTCCACGGGCTGTGACCATGAAGCCTAGAAACTTTCCTGCCTTGATGCCGAATGCGCACTTTTTCGGGTTCAATTTTATCCCAAAGTGCTCCATTACGGCGAAGGCTTTAGCCAGGTCGGCTACATGGTCTTTCGCCCTTCTGCTTTTGACCAACATGTCATCTACATAGATCTCCATATTTCAGCCAATCTGGTTTTGAAAACTTTGTTCACCATCCGAGTGTAGGTAGCTCCAGTATTTTTTAGGCCAAAAGGCATGACCTTATAATAGTAGAGACCTTTATCGGTGGTGAAGACAGTCTTCTCTTTGTCTCCGGGAGCCATCTTGATTTGGTTATAGCCTTTGAAGGCATCAATGAAAGAGAGTAGCTCGAATCCGGAGGTGGCATCCACCATCTGATCAATTCGAGGTAAAGGAAAGCAGTCCATAGGGCAGGCTTTGTTGAGGTCGGTGAAGTCAATACACAGTCTCTATCCACTTAAGGACTTAGTCACCAGCATCATGTTGGATAACCAGGTTGGGTACTAGATTTTCTTTATGTGGCCAACGTCCACCAACTTGTTCATTTCTTCTGCTATGATTTGTTGCTTATCATAATAGAAGTGTCTATGCTTTTGATTTACCGGATAGTGATTTGGGTCGGCATTCAGATGATGCTCAATCACTCCCGGGTCAATACCTGTCATGTCAGAGACAGACCATACAAATATGTGTTCATTTTTCAGGAGAAATTGGCTTATACCTTTCTTGAGGTCGACAGAGAGTTCACTCCTGATTTTTGCTCTCTTTGTTTTATCGGAGAGTTCTACCTCTTGAAGGTCTTCAGCTGGGCTGCCTCTCTTAGCATCCCTCTTTTCCCCGGGCAAATCTGGTCCCCAGCCAACCTGATATTTGGGTCGGAGGGAGTTTTCATAACATTCCTGAGCTGAGAGCTAGGCTCCGCGAATAGTGGCCGTTCCGGACGGGGTCGGGAATTTCAAGGCCTGGTGGTAAGTTGAAGGGACAGCCCTGAAATGATTGAGCGCCACTCGATCTAAAATCCCATTGTAAGTAGAATTGCAATTCATCACAATGAAGTTGGCTTGCATCGAAACCTGTTTGTCTCCATCTTCTAGCTTTAGCGGGAGATTGATGACCCCTTCGGCTCGGTAGGCTTGCCCGGTGAAACCAGCTAAGGTGCCCCTCAATGGCTTGAGTCGGCTCCTATCCAACCCCATCTGCTCAAAAGCGCTGAGGAATAAGACTTCTGCCGAGCTCCCGGTGTCCACCATCAGCCTCTTTACGGTAAAGTTGACTATTTCAGCGCTGATCACTAGTGGGTTGTCATGGGGCAATATTACCCCCTCCAAGTCTTCTGAGGAGAAGGTGAGCTCCTCCATCTCCGGGGTCAGACCCCGCACCAGTCCATACTCCCTCCTAACCCGAACATAACCCTGCCTACTTGCCGAGGTATCCCCACCCAATGGCAATCCTCCTGCAATGGTTTCAATCACAGCCAAATATCAGCCCCCAAGCTGGCACCTGGGTGGACTCCTCTCTCTATCTCTTTGATCATAATTTCGGGTCGGCTGCTGATCTACGTACCTCCGGAGATGACCTCGGGCTGTCAGTGCCTCGATCTCTTGTTTCAAGTCTTTGCACTCCTCGGTTGTATGGCCGTAGTCCATATGATAGCGACAATACTTAGTCCTATTGCGCTTCTCAAGTCGGTCTTTCATCCTTGAAGCTAGAGGTAGGTGGTTCTGGTACTGGATCTTCATCAGGATCCACTCCCTTGTGGTGTTAAGGGGAGTGAAATAGTGAACCGGGGGTTCTGCTTCGGTTGATGAGGCTGCTTACCTCAGTCGTTTTGGACTTTACCCCCAAGTTGGGCTCGGGAAGTCTCTCCCTTCTTATTGGCTTCCTTCTCTTTGTCATCATCCCTCTTCGCCTGATGGATTTCTTCCGAATATATGTACCTTTCTGCTCGTACTATCAGCTCGGCTACAGTATCCACGGGGTCGATGGCCAAGGAGGATGTAAGGGGGCCAGACCTGAGCCCACTCTGGTAAGCCATCAACGCCATTAAATCCTCCAAGTTGGGGATTCTGATGGATTCTTCATTAAATCTAGCTGTGTAAGCCCTCAAACTTTCCCCTCTATGCTGTTTCACCAACAATAATGTGGAAGTGTGGCGGGTAGCGCGTCGACTTCCCGCGAAGCGGGACAGAAAAGCCTCAGCTAGTTGATGAAAACTTGCAATAGAACCGGGATTAAGTTTTTGGAACCAGTCCAAGGCATTGCCAACCAGGGTGGTCGGGAATGTCTTCATCTTCATGAGGTCGGACATGTCATGCAGGGTCATGTGGTGGTCAAAGTTGAGCAAGTGGCTGGCTGGGTCGCCGTCCCCATTGTAGACTGCCAAGTTGGGCATCCGGTTGCCAGTGGATAGTGGCGTGGCCAGTACCTCGATTGATAGTGGGGCTTACGCCGAGCTGGTTAATGACCTTGGCTATGGCAACCGCGGTCTTGGCCTACTCGGGGTTCGCTTGAGCCGCCCTTTTACCTCTCGCCTCCTCGGTTCATTCCACCGGCTCTAGGAAGCCCTCTTCATCTTGCATCCGTTTTTGCCTTTGGGCTGGGATGTGGAACTGTGGATGCGCGAGCCGCGGCGTAGTTGCTTGCAGAGCCAGGGGGTCCCCAGCTAGCCGGGCTACCTGCTCCTTAAGTTCCTTAAACATCCTCAACATCATCCTTATCTCCGGTGACAGACTGGAGTTGAGGTCTCCATCTATTGTGGGGCTGGTTTGGGTGGCTAAATGTATACGTTGGCTCATTCTAACGTTGGCTTGGGTTGGGTTTTGGCTAGGCACTTGCGTGGTTTCGAGGTCCCTATCCGGGTTGGGCGAATCCTCTACCGGTGCGCTGTGGCTTCTCGTTTGTACCATGATGGTTTCTCAATGAGTGGTGAGGAAAGTGATAAAAAGAACTCCCTTCCCATAGTCGACGCTAAACTGTCGAGGTCGAATATCGATGTTGAGGTTGGGGAGCTACTCTTGCCGAGCTGAATTTCTAGGTCGGCTCCTCGAGCTAGATTTTCGGGTTGGCCACCTGACCTGCACAAGAAAAATGAAAGAAAAGGCGGGGTGATGACCCGGATTTTCCCCTCGAGCATGCGAATTATTAGTATGTCCAAGCCGGCGAAGTAGCTGAGAGCATTTAATGAGCAGTTACCTTAGAAATGAAGGGGTGGAGCTCTATTTATACTAAATTCGGACCTGACAGCATTTAATGTGGTACAGCTTTATATTCCATCAGGGTTTTATGTCCCATCAGAACAGCTGTTTGCCAAGGTCGGGATTTTCCTGGGTTGGGGGGAGGTCGAATCAGCATCCAGGTTGGGCATTAACTGAATATGCTGGGCTTAGCTCGAATTAGCCTGCCTCAGCTCGGAGCGGGCATCATACCTCAGCTCGGGGTCCCCATTGTCAGCATCAAAATCTTGTCACTATATTTTAATGGTTTCATTAAAATTTAGGAATTAATTATCTATATTATATATACACACCTAGACATACCCGTATTGAAGTGGGTGTGGATAGATAAGACAATTGATCCAGAGATGAACAGTCTTTTGTTCCCATGATGCGGGTGCGACATTGCTTGATCTTTCACTTGATTTTGCAACCAATGACTGAAGAAGAAGAACATGAACAATTGAAGAAGATTGCGAGGCTAGCAACGGGGTAGGAACTGATCGAGTTTTTTTTGTTTTTTTGGTGAAATATATATATATATATATATATATATATATATATAGTCTGATATGGTTAAGATTTTTTTTCTTTTTTGAGTCTAATATGGTTAAAGAAAGTTGGGAAAGATTTAGCAAATATTAATTAAGAGAGAAGAATAAATTAAGAAGAGAGAGAAAAAAAAAAAATTTAAAAAATTTATTGTGAGGTGGCATGCCACATAGAAATCCACATAGGAGGTGATAAAAGGGTTGGGAAGATGGGTGATATATAGCATTACTCATTCCTAAAAAATTCATTACATAGCCAGCAGCGGAGACACATTGCTCGTTGTAGAGTTTAAGACTCCCTGACTTTACAAAATATATGGTCTATTACGGGAGTTACAGCCTCTACGACCCCATAATATATTTTAAAATATCTTTATATATTTTGTCTAGCATAGTAGCCTTAGGGCCTTTGAAACAAGTTAGCCTCGAGTTAAAATATACTTCATTCGCCCGGTACACAGCTTAGGCTACTAGCCTACTACCAACATTGATCAGTCTCCCAAGTCCGGCGAGGGTAATAGGAAAACCCGTCGCAAATGAAACTATCCTCGTCGACAGCCACCTACCCCGGAACAATATCCGATCATAATTGGCGCATTTTTCAGGATCAAATAGAGTGGTGTAAGCAGCATGAACTCTCATGAACTCATCTGCTAATAAAGTTATTGTGAAGAATGTCGGGGGGATTAATCTTTCAATTTTGCATTATTTTGTCTTAGCAATGCCCATGCATTTGTGCTTCTACGAGTTAGGACAAAATGATCGTGTAGTCACTTATTGTAATTAAAAGAAATTTTAAATTTGAATTTCTCTCATCATAGATATTGTCTAGCATTTGATTGATTTATAATATAACTTGGGGAATGCCGTACTACCACGAAGTTTATAACTTAAAGTTGGATCCATCATAATCCTATCAAAGTTAGTTTCTCGTTTATCAAAAAAAAAAAAAAATGCATACATGTACGCCCCTAGGGGCATGGTTTAGCGGGAGTGAGGTTAAATCGCTCCTGCGAGGTTGTCACACCCTCAAATTTAAAAGAGAAAATTTAGGGACGAGACTGCCACGAACCCAGTAAGATAAATCTTCCTAAGTCTGCAAATCTCTAATCCTCAACAAAATAAACTATAAATCAATTGAGATAAATTTTAATCCTTTAATTAAATGCCAACAAAAAACTAATCCTTCAATCACATAATAAGACACCAAAATGAATAATTAAATATCTATACTAAAATACAAGAAATATTATTAACATTTTGAACTTGCATCAATCCATGAAACTTCTAGCTTAGCAAACCCGAATTAAATTTGTCATCTGCAAAAGTAAGAAAGAGAAAGGGCTGAGCGAAACAATACTCAGTAAATAGAATCTACCCCAAAAAAATCTAAAGCTCAAAGAACAATAAATAATAGGACAAATTGATCGATTTAAATCAAGTACTAACAGACAGTATAGCGAGTTGTGGCTGCTTAGCAGCGCGTACAATACACAATATACAATTCATAATCAAAACAGATGGCAGCTCATTAACTCCCAGCCGTCTAAGATTCGGACACAGCTTTTATAGTTCGTAGAACTTGAATCAATGACTCGTACTTTTCTTATCAAAAGAAACAATACAATGACTTAAAAGGACTCGTAAACAAAGATTGGAATAACAATGAATCAAGGAAATATTGCAGATCAATAAATGGGGTAGACAAAAGAAATGGTAAATTCTACTTACCGACTTCTATAAACTCTGAATCATCTATAAAATATGATCATCAACAATCCGAAGTTTGATAGTGGCAACAGAAGCTAATTCACGATGCTAGTGCTTTTACATGCTTATATGATCCCATACTTCATCATATATAGTGATAATTAGCCATTGCCAAATTAATGCATACCAATAGGCCACGATTTCTTTCCTATAATAAAGCCGCTAATATCCCATGTTAATAGTATCCTGATTTATTCCTGCTAATAAGCCATTAAGCTATAACTAACTTCGTTTCCTTTTTTTCCTTTTTTTTTCCGAGAATGCTGCATGTACGTTTTTTTCTTTCACTATGTACAAGGAAGATAAAAACCATCCACTTAATTAGTTGGCCTAATTTTTAGGCTTCAAATCATCCCATATTCAGCAACTAAAATTAATCATTATCTAAAATTACCTTAGCCAAATGGTCAAGCCTTTAAAATAAAAGAAAAAGTCATAGCCTGAAATTGTGGGATGTTACATCATTTCCCCCTTAACAAAAGTTTTGCCCTCAAAACTTAATTTCTAGAGTATGAAATCTGCAAAAATACAAATCAAAATTTAAAGATAGTTAGATACAAGTCTAAGCATTCTTATACTCAAAGATTTAAGCCAAAGCACTGTTACACTCAAAGCAATAAATCTAAATCCAAGCATTGTAACACACAGCAAAAACTTAGCTACCTAATATACAAGTCCTCAAATGATCATAACCTATTGCTTTGATACCATTCTATCATGCCCCCAAATTTAAAAACGAAAACTCAAGGAAGAGACCGTCACAAACCTAGTAAGATAAATCTTGCTAAGTCCGCAAAGCTCTAATTCTCAACAAAATAAACTATAAATCAATTGAGAGAAAATTTAATCCTTTAATTAAATGCCAACATAAAACTAATCCTTCAATTACATAACAAGACACCAAATTGAATAATTAAATATCTATACTAAAATACAAGAAATATTATTAACATTATGAACTTGCATCAATCCATGAAACTTCTAGCTTAGCAACCCCGAACTAAATTTGTCATCTGCAAAAGTAAGAAAGAGAAAGGGCTGAGCAAAACAATGCTCAGTAAATAAAATCTATCCCAAAAAAAGCTAAGGCTCAAAGAACAATAAACAGTAGGACAAATTGATCGATTTAAATCAAGTACTAACATAACAGTATAACAAGTTGTGGCTGCTTAGCAGCGCGCACATAACACAATTCATAATCAAAACAGATGGCGGATCATTAACTCCCAGTCGTCTAGGATTTGGACACGGCTTGTATTGTTCGTAGAACTTGAATTAATGACTCGTACTTTGCTTATCAAAAGAAACAATACAATGACTTAAAAGGACTCGTAAACAAAAATTGGAATAACAATAAATCAAAGGAATATTGCAGATCAACAAACGGGGTAAACAAAAAAAATGGTAAGTTCTACTTACCGTCTTCTCTAAACTTTGAATCATCTATAAAATATGATCATCAACAATCCGAAGTTTGATAGTGGCAACAGAAGCTAATTCATGATGCAAGTGCTTTTACATGCTTATATGATCCCATACTTCATCATATAATGTGATAATTAGCCATTGCCAAATTAATGCATACGAATAGGCCACGATTTCTTCCCTATAATAAAGCCGCTAAAATCCCTTGTTAATAGTATCCTGATTTATTCCTACTAATAAGCCATTAAGCCATAACTAACTTCCTTTCCTTTTTCTTTCTTTTTTTTCGAGAATGCTGCATGCACCTTTTCTTCTTTTACTAGGTACAAGGAAGATAAAAACCATCCACTTAATTAGTTGGCCTAATTTTTAGCCTTCAAATCATCTCATATTCAACAATTAAAATTAATCATTATCTAAAATTACCTTAGTCAAATGGTCAAGCCTTTAAAATAAAAGAAAAAGTCATAGCCTGAAATAAAATTGTGGGATGTTACATCATTTCCCCCTTAACAAAAGTTTTGTCCTCAAAACTTAATTTCTAGGGTATGAAATCTGCAAAAATACAAATCAAAATTTAGAGATGATTAGATATAAGTCTAAGCATTTTTATACTCAAAGTTTTAAGTCTAAGCACTGTTACACTCAAAGCAATATATCTAAATCCAAGCATTGTAGTACACAACGAAAACTTAGCTACCCAATCCACAAGTCCTCAAATGATCATAACATATTACTTTGATACCATTCTGTCACGCCCCCAAATTTAAAAAAGAAAATTCAGAGGCGAGACCTCCACGAACCTAGTAAGACAAATCTTCCTAAGTCCACAATGCTCTAATCCTCAACAAAATAAACTATAAATCAATTGAGAGAAACTTTAATCCTTTAATTAAATGCCAACATAAAACTAATCCTTCAATTTCATAACAAGACACCAAAATGAATAATTAAATATCTATACTAAAATACAAGAAATATTATTAACATTCTGAACTTGCATCAATCCATGAAACTTCTAGCTTAGCAACCCCGAACTAAATTTGTCATCTACAAAAGTAAGAAAGAGAAATGGTTGAGCGAAACAATGCTTAGTAAATAAAATCTACCCCAAGAAAAGCTAAGACTCAAAGAACAATAAACAGTAGGACAAATTGATCGATTTAAATCAAGTACTAACATAACAGTATAGCAAGTTGTGGCTGCTTAGCAGCGTGCACATAACACAATTCATAATCAAAACAAATGGCAGCTCATTAACTCCCAGCCGTCTAAGATTTGGACACGGCTTGTATAGTTCGTAGAACTTGAATCAATGATTCGTACTTTGCTTATCAAAAGAAACAATACAATGACTTAAAAGGACTCGTAAACAAAGATTGGAATAACAATGAATCAAAGGAATATTGCAGATCAACAAACGGGGTAGACAAAAAAAATGGTAAGTTCTACTTACCGACTTCTCTAAACTTTGAATCATCTATAAAATATGATCATCAACAATCCGAAGTTTGATAGTGGCAATAAAAGCTAATTCACGATGCAAGTGCTTTTACATGCTTATATGATCCCATACTTCATCATATATTGTGATAATTAGCCATTGCCAAATTAATCCATACAAATAGGCCACGATTTCTTCCCTGTAATAAAGCCACTAAAATCCCTTGTTAATAGTATCCTGATTTATTCCTACTAATAAGCCATTAAGCCATAACTAACTTCCTTTCCTTTTTCTTTTCTTTTTTTTTCGAGAATGCTGCATGCACCTTTTCTTCTTTTACTATGTACAAGGAAGATAAAAACCATCCACTTAATTAGTTGGCCTAATTTGTAGCCTTCAAATCATCTCAAATTCAACAATTAAAATTAATCATTATCTAAAATTACCTTAGTCAAATGGTCAAGCCTTTAAAATAAAAGAAAAAGTCATAGCCTGAAATAAAATTGCGGGATGTTACATCATTTCCCCCTTAACAAAAGTTTTGTCCTCAAAACTTAATTTCTAGGGTATGAAATCTGCAAAAATACAAATCAAAATTTAGAGATGATTATATATAAGTCTAAGCATTCTTATACTGAAAGTTTTAAGTCTAAGCACTGTTAAACTCAAAGCAATAAATCTAAATCCAAGCATTGTAGTACACAACGAAAACTTAGCTACCCAATCCACAAGTCCTCAAATGATCATAACATATTGCTTTGATACCATTCTGTCTCGCCCCCAAATTTAAAAGAGAAAATTCAGAGACGAGACCTCCACGAACCTAGTAAGATAAATCTTGCTAAGTCCACAATGCTCTAATCCTCAACAAAATAAACTATAAATCAATTGAGAGAAAATTTAATCCTTTAATTAAATGCCAACATAAAACTAATCCTTCAATTTCATAACAAGACACCAAAATGAATAATTAAATATCTATACTAAAATACAAGAAATATTATTAACATTCTGAACTTGCATCAATCCATGAAACTTCTAGCTTAGCAACCCCGAACTAAATTTGTCATCTGCAAAAGTAAGAAAGAGAAATGGTTGAGCGAAACAATGCTCAGTAAATAAAATCTACCGCAAGAAAAGCTGAGACTCAAAGAACAATAAACAGTAGGACAAATTGATCGATTTAAATCAAGTACTAACATAACAGTATAGCAAGTTGTAGCTGCTTAGCAGCGCGCACATAACACAATTCATAATCAAAACATATGGGAGCTCATTAACTCACAGCCGTCTAGGATTTGGACACAGCTTGTATAGTTCGTAGAACTTGAATCAATGACTCGTACTTTGCTTATCAAAAGAAACAATACAATGACTTAAAAGGGCTTGTAAACAAAGATTGGAATAACAATAAATCAAAGGAATATTGCAGATCAACAAACGGGGTAGACAAAAAAAATGGTAAGTTCTACTTACTGACTTCTCTAAACTTTGAATCATCTATAAAATATGATCATCAACAATCCGAAGTTTGATAGTGGCAATAGAAGCTAATTCACGATGCAAGTGCTTTTACATGCTTATATGATCCAATACTTCATCATATAGTGTGATAATTAGCCATTGTCAAATTAATGCATACAAATAGGCCATGATTTGTTCCCTATAATAAAGCCGCTAAAATCCCTTGTTAATAGTATCTTGATTTATTCCTACTAATAAGCCATTAAGCCATAACTAACTTCCTTTCCTTTTTGTTTTCTTTTTTTTGGAGAAAGCTGCATGCACCTTTTCTTCTTTTACTATGTACAAGGAAGATAAAAACCATCCACTTAATTAGTTGGCCTAATTTTTAGCCTTCAAATCATCTCAAATTCAACAATTAAAATTAATCATTATCTAAAATTACCTTAGTCAAATGGTCAAGCCTTTAAAATAAAAGAAAAAGTCATAGCCTGAAATAAAATTATGGGATGTTACATCATTTCCCCCTTAACAAAAGTTTTGTCCTCAAAACTTAATTTCTAGGGTATGAAATCTGCAAAAATACAAATCAAAATTTAGAGATGATTAGATATAAGTCTAAGCATTCTTATACTCAAAGTTTTAAGTCTAAGCATTGTTACACTCAAAGCAATAAATCTAAATCCAAGCATTGTAGTAGACAACGAAAACTTAGCTACCAAATTCACAAGTCCTCAAATGATCATAACCTCTTGCTTTGATACGATTCTGTCACGCCCCCAAATTTAAAAGAGAAAATTCAGAGACGAGACCTCCACGAACCTAGTATGATAAATCTTGCTAAGTCCACAATGCTCTAATCCTCAACAAAATAAACTAAAAATCAATTGAGAGAAAATTTAATCCTTTAATTAAATGCCAACATAAAACTAATCCTTCAATTTCATAACAAGACACCAAAATGAATAATTAAATATCTATACTAAAATACAAGAAATATTATTAACATTCTGAACTTGGATCAATCCATGAAACTTCTAGCTTAGCAACCCCGAACTAAATTTGTCATCTGCAAAAGTAAGAAAGAGAAATGGCTGAGTGAAACAATACTCAGTAAATAAAATCTATCCCAAGAAAAGCTAAGACTCAAAGAACAATAAACAGTAGGACAAATTGATCGATTTAAATCAAGTATTAACATAACAGTATAGTAAGTTGTGGCTGCTTAGTAGCGTGCACATAACACAATTCATAATCAAAACAGATTGCAGCTCATTAACTCCCAGCTGTCTAGGATTTGGACACGGCTTGTATAGTTCGTAGAACTTGAATCAATGACTCGTACTTTGCTTATCAAAAGAAACAATACAATGACTTAAAAGGACTCGTAAACAAATATTGGAATAACAATGAATCAAAGGAATATTGCAGATCAACAAACGGGGTAGATAAAAAAAATGGTAAGTTCTACTTACCGACTTCTCTAAACTTTGAATCATCTATAAAATAAGATCATCAACAATTCGAAGTTTGATAGTGGCAATAGAAGCTAATTCACGATGCAAGTGCTTTTACATGCTTATATGATCCCATACTTCATCATATAGTGTGATAATTAGCCATTGCCAAATTAATGCATACAAATAGGCCACGATTTCTTCCCTATAATAAAGCCGCTAAAATCCCTTGTTAATAGTATCCTGATTTATTCCTACTAATAAGCCATTAAGCCATAACTAACTTCCTTTCCTTTTTCTTTTCTTTTTTTTCGAGAATGCTGCATGCACCTTTTCTTCTTTTACTATGTACAAGGAAGATAAAAACCATCCACTTAATTAGTTGGCCTAATTTTTAGCCTTCAAATCATCTCAAAAAATTAATCATTATCTAAAATTACCTTAGTCAAATGGTCAAGCCTTTAAAATAAAAGAAAAAGTCATAGCCTGAAATAAAATTGTGGGATGTTACATCATTTCCCCCTTAACAAAAGGTTTGTCCTCAAAACTTAATTTCTAGGGTATGAAATCTGCAAAAATACAAATCAAAATTTAGAGATGATTAGATATAAGTCTAAGCATTCTTATACTCGAAGTTTTAAGTCTAAGCACTGTTACACTCAAAGCAATAAATCTAAATCCAAGCATTGTAGTACACAACGAAAACTTAGCTACCCAATCCACAAGTCCTCAAATGATCATAACATATTGCTTTGATACCATTCTGTCACGCCCCCAAATTCAAAAGAGAAAATTCAGAGATGAGACCTCCACGAACCTAGTAAGATAAATCTTGCTAAGTCCACAAAGCTCTAATCCTCAACAAAATAAACTATAAATCAATTGAGAGAAAATTTAATCCTTTAATTAAATGACGACATAAAACTAATCCTTCAATTTCATAACAAGACACCAAAATGAATAATTAAATATCTATACTAAAATACAAGAAATATTATTAACATTCTGAACTTGCATCAATCCATGAAACTTCTAGCTTAGCAACCCCTAACTAAATTTGTAATCTACAAAAGTAAGAAAGAGAAATGGTTGAGCGAAACAATGCTCAGTAAATAAAATCTACCCCAAGAAAAGCTAAGACTCAAAGAATAATAAACAGTAGGACAAATTGATCGATTTAAATCAAGTACTAACATAACAGTATAGCAAGTTGTGGTTGCTTAGTAGCGCGCACAATACACAATACACAATTCATCATCAAAACAGATAGTGGCTCATTAACTCCCAACTGTCTAGGATTTGAATACAGCTTGTATAGTTCATAGAACTTAAATCAATGACTCGTACTTTGCTTATCAAAAGAAACAATACAATGACTTAACAGGACTCGTAAACAAAGATTGAAATAACTATGAATCAATGGAATATTGCAAATCAACAAACGGGGTAGACAAAAGAAACGGTAAGTTCTACTTACCTTACCGACATCTAAAAACTCTAAATCATCTATAAAATATGATCATCAACAATCTGAAGTTTGATAGTGGCAACATAAGCTAATTCACGATGCAACTGCTTTTACATGCTTATATGATCCCATACTTCATCATATATAGTGATAATTAGCCATTGCCAAATTAATGCATACCAATAGGCCACGATTTCTTTCCTATAATAAAGCCGCTAATATCCCATGTTAATAGTATCCTGATTTATTTCTACTAATAAGCCATTAAGCCATAAATAACTTCCTTTCCTTTTTTTTTTTTCGAGAATGCTGCATGTACGTTTTTTCTTTTACTATGTACAAGGAAGATAAAAACCATCCACTTAATTAGTTGGCCTAATTTTTAGGCTTCAAATCATCCCATATTCAGCAATTAAAATTAATCATTATCTAAAATTACTTTAGTCAAATGGTCATGCCTTTAAAATAAAACAAAAAGTCATAGCCTAAAATTGTGGGATGTTACATCATTTCCTCCTTAAGAAAAAAGTTTTGTCCTCAAAAATTAATTTCTAGGGTATGAAATATGCAAAAACACAAATCAAAATTTAGAGATCATTAGATACAAGTCTAAGCATTCTTATACTTAAAGATTTAAGCCTAAGCACTGTTACACTCAAAGCAATAAATATAAATCCAAGCATTGTAATACACATCAAAAACTTAGCTACCCAATCCAAAAGTCCTCAAATGATCATAACCTCTTGCTTTGATACCATTCTGTCACGTCCCCAAATTTAAAAGAGAAAATTCAGGGACGAGACCGCCACGATCTAGTAAGATAAATCTTCTTGAGCCCGCAAAGTTCTAATCTTCAACAAAATAAACTATAAATCAATTGAGATAAATTTTAATCCTTTAATTAAATGCCAACAAAAAACTAATCCTTCAATTACATAACAAGACACCAAAATTAATAATTAAATATCTATACTAAAATACAAGAAATATTATTAACATTCTGAACTTGCATCAATCCATGAAACTTCTAGCTTAGCAACCTCGAACTAAATTTGTCATCTGCAAAAGTAAGAAAGAGAAAGGGCTGAGCGAAACAATGCTCAGTAAATAAAATCTATCCCAAGAAAAGCTAAGGCTCAAAGAACAATAAACAGTAGGACAAATTGATCGATTTAAATCAAGTACTAACATAACAGTATAGCAAGCTATGGTTTCTTAGCCGCTCAATACACAACACATAATTCATAATCAAAACAGATGACAGATCATTAATTTCCAGCTGTCTAGGATTTGGACACAGCTTTTATAGTTCGTAGAACTTGAATCAATAACTCGTACTTTGCTTATCAAAAGAAACAATACAATGACTTAAAAGGACTCATAAACAAATATTGGAATAACAATGAATCAAGGGAATATTGCAGATCAACAAACAAGGTAGACAAAAAAGGGTAAATTCTCCTTACCGACTTCTATAAACTCTGAATCATCTATAAAATATGATCATCAACAATCCGAAGTTTGATAGTGGCAACAAAAGCTAATTCACGATGCAAGTGCTTTTACATGCTTATATGATCCCATACTTCATCATATATAGTGATAATTAGCCATTGCCAAATTAATGCATACCAATAGGCCACGATTTCTTTCCTATAATAAAGCCGCTAATATCCCATGTTAATAGTATCCTGATTTATTCCTACTAATAAGCCATAAAGCCATAACTAGCTTCCTTTCCTTTTTCTTTTTCTTTTTTCCGAGAATGTTGCATGCACGTTTTCTTCTTTTACTATATACAGGGAAGATAAAAACCATCCACTTAATTAGTTGGCCTAATTTTTAGGCTTCAAATCATCCCGTATTCAGCAATTAGAATTAATCATTATCTAAAATTACCTTAGTCAAATTGTCAATCCTTTAAAATAAAAGAAACAGTCATAGCCTGAAATTGTAGGATGTTAGGCCAACTCCAAGAGAGTTCCTACATGACTCCCTACTCTACATGTAGGGAGGAGATTGGAGCAATTGTACTCAAACAGATCTCCTACCCCATCCCCTAAATTGTAGGGGATCCCTACACTTATTTTCATCTTCTCTACATGTAGGAGAAAAACTATTATCCCCTACTACATCCTCTAAACATTGTTCACTGTCAGAAAAATATTAAAAAATAAAATACAAGCAAAACTTTAAAAATTGAACTCTCCAACGGTAACCCTCTAAACACTGTTCAATGTCAGAAAAATATTAAAAAATAAAATACAAGCAACTTTAAAAATTAAACTCTCCAACGGTAACAAATATAATCAAAAAATTAAAAATTATTGGAAAAGTTTTAAATCAAACAATAAAAAATAATATTTAAAAACAAAAATTTATGTTGGTAATTAAAAATAGAAGGTCTCCGAAATATATATATATTAATGATATGTTTAATTAAAATAAAAGAAGAAAATATTTGAATAAAATAAAAATAGGGAGTCGCAACAATAGGGGAACTGTTGGAGTGAAACTAAAATAGGGATTCCCTAAACTAAGAGATTAATTAAATGTAGGGAAACTGTTGGAGTGAAACTTAAATAGGGGATCCTTAGATGTAGGAAAAGTGCTCCACATCCCCTACATGTAGGGAGAAATGTAGGGAAGATGTTCGAGTGAAACTCAAATAGAGGATCCCTAGATGTAAGAAAAATGCTCCAAATCCCCTACATGTAGGGAGAAATATAGGGAAGCTGTTGGAGTTGGTCTTACAGAGGTCGTAAATTCGACATTTCTCACTACTCTAAAGTTTCGTCCTTGACTTACCTAATACATATGTCGGGGCGCACTGCTGCACCTACAAGTTTACCTATTTGTGGTCGAGCACTATCAAATAATTCAGTGATCGAACTTCACGTATTAGGTTTTCATGTCATCCAAAAAAACAGGAAAAAAAAAAGTGGGTGCATGTACTTCTTGAACCTTTTCCATCCCATGAAAGCAGGGAGAATATCCATATCTATTACTATCTTCTTAGCTAAGTTTTCTTGTCTTGTTATCGTTAGATGTAATTCTTTTCCTCCTTAATGTCTGTACTACTTGCCAATATTGGAAAACATTTGACGCACTTTGAATAGCTTGCGGAAAAGTTTTTACGTCTCTTGGGCTTTCTAGAGCGCAGAGAAATGCTTTAATTGTTGGTACTATTATATTTTTAGCAACCCTAACGTGATGACCACTTAGCCTACTTAGTCAACTAACCATACAAAACTATGTTAATTTGGTTGGCCAAGACAATCATATATGAATCAGAAGGCATTACTGCTAGGATCCTAAAAAAGATAGTCGATAAAAGATCAGTGGCGGACGTAAATAGTAGTTAGCGGGGCTGCAATTTTTACTGATTTAGAAGAATGATAAAAAAAATTATATATTTTTTAAATTTTTTTTTAAATATTTATGTATTTTTAGTAAAAAAATTAATTAGTTCTTACTGGAAAAAAAAATACTTATATAATTAAAAAATTATATATTTTAGCCCTCCACTGAAAAGAATTTCTAAATCTACCCTTGTAAAAGATTATCCACAGCGCTAAGAATAATTATCCTATGGAAGATAATCTTGCCATGCCAAGGGTGCCGGATTTGCTGGAGGTAGAGCTTATCGTAGAGGACATTAAGAAGATTATTATGGAATCTCTTGCATTAGGTTTAAGTGTACTCTTAACCGCAAACTATCTCGCTAATTGGGTTGCTTGAAGCTCGGTTAGGGGCACTTTGCCTAGTAATTGGTTTGGGAATTTACTCGAACCATTGCATGTTTACTTCTTAAACATTTGCATTCTACGGGGTTTGGATGATGTATGTAATGTTTCATGCTTTAATGAATTTCATTTGATCCAAAAAAATAAAAAAATAAAAACATGTCAGTTTGGTATTTGTTCCAATCTTTAGGTTGAAACACACGATTAAATCGCATATCATGCTATTAAATTGGATAATCTCTGTGAACCTTGATTATATATGGAGCCATGATATAACTCTTGTTATAGTAAAAGAAGGGAACTGTTGATCAAGTTTGCAATTGATATATTTGAAAATTTATGACAATTGTGCAGGATATTCAAAAGATTGTGTTAAAAAACTTTTCTGTGAGCTTTCAATAGATTAGGAGAATTACTAATCAAGCTTGCGATTGAAGCACTAAAAGTAGATTTAGAAATTGCTTGCCTATTGACTGAACATCTAATATAGCACTTGCTTGATTTATCTTTCTTCAATTTGACTTATATCCTACGAACATATAGGATGATTTCCTTGCATTTGAATTCATTAATACATGTTTATTTTGACAAGAAAGAAAGGTAATGATCTACTAATTCAATCTTTATACCCAATGTGGCAAAGCATCTTATCATAAATATACGATCGCTTCACTATTCTTAATCTCAACATTACAGAGTGTGCCAATCTCCTTTTACAGGAGATAGCAGTCAAAAATGCGAGCCATTATTTGATTATTGGGAAAAAAGCAAAAATGGTCCATGAGGTTTGGGTAAAGTCTCAAACAGGTCCCTGAGGTTTAGGAATTATCCAATTCAGTCCCTCTTACTAACTCATGTTAGGCTGAAAACAATGGTCAAGGCTTTGATCGAGCAAAAAAAACAGCAATGCCCTTATAGCCATTGGAGATGATAGAAAAATTATCAAAAAAAAAAAAAAATTCATTTGGCATGCCACGCATGGCGCTATAAAAACAGCTAAGCCTTTTTTTTTCAATTGTTCTTATTCTTGGTGCCAAAATCTAAACAAAAGATAATAAAAAATATTAACACAAAACCTTTCGTATAGCCAAAAAAAAAAAGTCTTCACCAGAGTCTGTCTCAATGCCCAAAACAAGAAAAATTGAGTTTGTCTCAAACTTTGGAGAATGATGCGAATGAACATGAACATGTAATATGAAAACATTCTGAATGTATTTCATTCCATATGTAGTATATATTTTTCATTTACTAAATGTGCATCTACTACTATAATTGGCTATATGAAAAATACAAAAAGATATGAGTTCATCTCGAACTTTCATGAATTAGACTGCAACTACCATAACATTCTATACACATAGCGAGTAGTTTAATCCCCAAAAATGAATTTTAGAAACCATTATACTAAAAAGCCATTTCGCCCAAAAAACATGACACGACCCCAACAAACATCATAATGTCTTAAACTAGTGCCTACCTCCTTTATAAATCAAAAAGATATATTTAAAACAAAAAACTTAACGACTACAATCCTCGACTACAATATAATCATAAAAAATATATGATGATGATTTTGTAGACTTTTTTTTTTTTTTTTCTATATGAGAGGTTTTAAGTTAATATTTTAGATTATCTTTTGTATAGATTTTGGCACCAAGAATAAGAACAAGTGAAAAAAAAGGCTTAGCTATTTTTATAGCCATGCATGACATGCCTAATGGAATTTTTTTGTTTAAAAAATTCTATCATCTCCAATGTCTATAAGGGCATTGCTGTCTTTTTCCTTTGTCAAAGCCTTGACCGTTGATTTCAACCTAATAGGAATTAGTAAGATGGACTGAATTTGACCTATTTAGGACTTTACCCAAATTTTTGGGACCATTTTGGCTTTTTTTCCTTTGATTATTTAGCTCTTATTCAGTTGACAAAAATAGTTGTTTACGTGTTCAAGCAGACCATAAAAAACAATGTAAATATAAAGTAAGAGGAGGAAGATTTAAGCTTTTCTCGAACTATATATTTGCATTGTGAATTTATATGATAAATTATAACCCTTATGCAATAAAGAGTAAATCAATTGATGATTAAATAAATCAAGTAGACTTTTAAGTTGATATCCCAATAAAATCTGCCATAATCAAGAAAAGATTTTGGACTACAAAGGCCCCATAATAAGTTGATGATTAACTAACATCTCAACAATATTCTAACCCTTATTCAATAAAGAGTAAATAAATTCTCTGAGTATTTGTATTTACAAATAAAGTCTTTTTTTGAAATTGTAAAACAGTATTAATTTAATTTTATAATTTGTAAATATATTTATTATAGGTATTCTTTTTTTGGTCCTTATATCTTAGAGCTCTACTTTTGAAACTATGACGCAAATATGTATTCCATCAATAGTACTAATTAATTTTAAAATTGAATTTTGATTAATTAGAATTGATGAATGAATAACACGAATAATAATTCATGATTTTAGATAGCTAAACAAATAATAATTCGTGATTTTAGATGACTAAGTATATTAAGATTACCTGAAAATAATGATAGATGAATAAATAACTAATTATGACCGGGCTTCTAATTTAAAGAAAAAAAAAGTTTGAGTTAAGAAATATAGAAAAGAAAATTACGGTGAAGAAACTCGCATGAAGCATAAGAAGAATTAACTACATAAGGAATGAGAGGAAAAGAATGGGCAAAAAAAAAGAGAAAAATTTAGAGGACAGTTTAGTCCTTAAAAAATATTTCTAAACACAAAAAGTTAAATTTTCATTTGTTACAAATAGTATATAAATGACTATCACTGAAGGTTAAACAAATTCTTTTTCTTGCTTGATCAAAGAACGACGATATATCTTTACTGATATTTCACCTAACTTTTGTATGTCTAAATATATATATTTGTGCAGTTCTTGTAATATCAAAAGTGAATAACCCTATATATACATCCACATATACAAGATGTTATGTGTGTGTATAATATGTATCCATATATATAATTAGAGGAAAAGATTTAAAAATGTCTCTATCATTTAAACGATTAGTAGTGCATTTGAGAGGGGCGTGTAAGCCCTACAAGTACGTAAACACATGTCTTTTATTTATTAATAGTGTATTTGAGAAAGGCGTGTAAGCCCTACAAGTATAGTAAACACGTCTTTTATTTATGATTGATCCTAAAACTGACCCATAATAGGATCATATTAAGATTTTATGTAGATTTACCTAGGATAGTAATAGGTCGGTTATTCGCGGTTTTTGGCAAAACTAAAACCAAAACCGTTTAGTAAACCGAAAACCAAAATCGAAACCGAAAAAAGACGGGTTTAAAAATTGTTATCCAAAACTGAAACCGACGGGCTTAAAAAATCTGTGGTTATCCACCAAAACTGATTATCCAAAACAAATTAATTTCAATAAAAAATTTACTCCATAAATACTGTAAAAAAACTTACTTTTGATGAAGAAAAAAACCATAAAAATGGAACAGCAAGAACGACACGCATACTCACACATACTCTTCGAGCATACACCCCACCACCACCACCACACACACTCATAAAGCTTCATATATATATATATATATTTATAATTCACGCACAAAGCTTACTTGATGAAGAAAAAGAAACTTACTGATGAACATTCTAAGCTCATCAGATCATCAATAAAATGAGATGTAAATAAATATAGAAATTAAATAAAATACATAAGAATCAGATTTGTACATGAGCACATCGGATCTAGACATGAGCACATCAGATCTAGACATGAGAATCATAGATCTGGCCAAAAACACCACATTATCATCCGAGCCAGAAGATTCTAGTACAAAAAAGAAGAAAACCCGCAACAAAATACAAGCCTAACCCGTTACAAAGAAAGATGAAGCCCAAGCGTGTGGCTAAAAGCCATGGAAAGAGCACAAACGGCTGAGAATACTATAGAGGAGACAAATTTGATAACTTATTGAAATGTCACCATGCATGAGATTAAGCACTCGAAACAAATATGATGATGATGATGATGTCGCGATTGATGTTGTTATTGCTGTAATACTTCTAATTGTATGTTTGGATCATGGAGGAAAAGAAATGGGACAAAGTGTAATGAACCCGAAACCAAAAAGAAACAAGAGTGATAAAGAGAGAGTTAGAATTGGCGAGAGAAAGTGGAGGTCTTTTTTTGTTTTTGGTGTCGGTGAGAGAGTGCGGAGTAAAGAGAAAAGAGAAATAAATGAAGAGAAATGAAAATGAAATGATATTGAAATGCAAAATGAATGACGTGAAAATTCACACAAAATGAAATGTAGAGGGGTTGGAGTTTTTAGCTTATATTTGGTGCATTTTTATTAATTAGTTAATAAATTATTTTTTTAATTTAATATCATTATATATATTTATTTATTTAAATTATAAATATATAATAGGGTTTCAGATTTCGATTTTTTTGAATATTTAAAACCAAAATCTATTGATTTATCTATCGATTACTATTTATAAAAATCAAAACCTATCAATTTCTCTATCAATTTTTATTATCGGATTTTATTAAATAAATACCTGCTAATTTTAATTAAAACAGATACATGTTGCCATCCTAGATTTACATTTACCATAATGGTGGACAGAAAGTGATTATATAGCTAGCTACGGCCTTACAAGTGAAGGTGCTTGACACAAACAGATCATCATAAGCATAGCTATAGGCGGTTGGACACGCGGTCTTAAACACCGACACGTACTCGGAGGGCTTACAAGTCTCGGGTGTATTAAACGCGCCCCTGCAACAGTACTGGTCTGTTCCAAACGCCTCACAGGGACTCTTACACGCCACCACCTGCCCACCACCACTCACCACCTGCAACTCATTAGGACACAAGCCGTTCAAGTCCTTTACGCATCCAGTGGTTGGACACTTGTCTCCTGACCCACCTTGTGGTACCACAAGCATTGGGAGGTTGTACCCATCGACTAAGCTGTCGTCATAGTAGTCCATCCCACCATGCCCATTCGGACACAAGCCCTTCGAGTCCCTTTCGCATCCAGTGCTTTTACACTTGTCTCCTGACCCACCTTGTGGTACCACAAGCATTGGGAGGTTGTACCCATCGACTAAGCTGACGTCATAGAAGTCCATCCCTCCAGGGCCATTCAAGGTAAACTCAGCTAAAGTCGCCGGCGGTTTACCTCCTCCGCCGGAGCATTCCAACTTGCCGGAGCCGAAATCAGCTGTGATGCAGGAGAAGTTTCCGGCGGAGTCTTGGGTGCATTGGGTCCTACCCCAGAAACGACCATCCCATGAAGGTGGTGCTGTTATGGTTTTCGACTCACCCTTTTGGAGAGCGAAGCCGGTGGTGGAGAGTCGTGCAACGCCGGAGATGGACAACGCGCCTGGCCATACTGTGTAGTCACACTTGTTTTCTATAGTAAATGTTACATCTGATAACACACCTACAAAATAATATAAGAAAAAAAAATTGTAGAGAATTAATATTTTTTGTTGCATAATTAAGAGTATTAGAAGGTCAAAAAATTGCAAAAGAGTACTGTTGAGGTCGGATTTTCGCAGTTGAGTTAGTTGGTTACGCTTGCCAAGCTGAACTTTCAGGTTGGCCTCCGAGTTGAACGCTTCAGGTCGGCTACCTGACCTGCACAAGGAAAAGGAAGGAAAATGCGGGGTGATGACTTTGATTTTCCTCTCGAGCGTGCGAATGATTAGTATGTCCGAGCTGCCAAGATAGCTAAGAGCATTTAATAACGAGTTACCTCTGAAATGAAGGGGATGGAGCTCTATTTATACTAAATTCAGGTTTGACAGCATTTAATACGGTGCAGCTTTATGTCCCATCAATGCTTTATGTCCCATCGAAACAGCTGGCACTGAGGTCGGGGTTTTCTGGAGTCGGGTCAGCATCCAGGTTGGACATTTAGCTGAATGGGCTAGGCTCAGCTCTGATTAGCCCGTTTCAGCTCGGCATGGGTAACTCACCTCAACTCGGGGGCCCCTCGTCAATCCCCCTCCCCGCTAAGTCGAGATCGAGGGGATGAGATCTAGAATTGGGAGTTTCTCCCGAGCTGGCGGTGCCCGACCCCGGCAGAGTAGGGATGACCACGTCAGCGGTGTATGCCCTTCAGATGGCTGACACGTCACTTGGCGGTTCTGACAAGACGCGACATTTGGGCTCCCCGAGGCGATTTTTAGAAGTGCCTATAAATAAGGCCTTGACATCCGAGATTCATTTCACACTTCGCTTTCAACTTTCAAGAGTTTTAGGTCGGATACCAGAGTGGTCGGACGCATTTAGCTCGAAAAGAATCTTCTGGGGATTTTCAGCTCGGAACCAGCTAGGTTGGGTCATATTCTGCAGCCAGGAGCAGTAGATACATCCCGACTCCCTTTAGTCATTCCTGTACATTTATATTTAGTCTGTAGACAGGATGGAGAGGTCGGAGTCGGAAGATTCCCAGGCAATGGAGGTGAGGTCCTATGGTGGGGATGAGAGTTCGTCGAGCTCGAAGTCTACCTTAAATAGAGGCCAAGGTGGAGAGAGCACCAGTGCGTCTCTAGGATCAGCTCGGAAATCTGGGCCCGGGGAGAGCGATGATGATTGCCAAGTTATTGGGGTCAGACTGGCGCAAGAGGAGGCCGAGGCGGATCCTTTGACCAACTTGGGGGACTTGGAAGATAGGGAGAATGAGGAGCCGCTAAATCAACTGAAGGGTGTCGAGATGCCACAAGAGTACCTAGTTGGAGTTTTTACCGCCAAGCCGATCGAAGCAGTCCCGGTTAGTGTTGTTCGACCTCGAAGCTCGGCCACAGCCAGCGCTTCTTCAACTCGGAGGAAGAGGATTGAGCAGTTATTCGCTTGTTGCAAGCATGAGTGCCATTCCACGGTGCAAATGGCCAACGTCAAGCTGAGGAACTGGTCAGTGGATCATCATCACAAGCTGAAGGTTCCAGGTCGGCATGAATCGGCTTGCTATCCTCCGGCCGGCCACTTCACCATATACGATCTTGCATTCGACGTTATCCAGCTCCCCATCCTCGGTTTTGTTGTCAACATCTTGAACTACTTCGAGCTCAACCCATGTCAAATGTCGCCAAATGGTTGGGCCGTGATAGTGGCCTTTTACGTGTTCTGCCTCGAGAAGAAAGTGGAGCCGACCTTGCGCAGGTTCAGGCATTTTTTTGTGTGCAAACTCAACCCGAAGCAGCCAGGGTGGTTCCACTTCGCAGCTCGGGTCGGCAACTCCATATTCACCAAGTGGTACTCTTCTAACAAGGGCTGGCATAATGACTATTATTGGGTGGAGCCGGCTGTGAACTCTGGGTGCATGTTGGACTGGATTCCAAGTTTGAGGAAGACCGTCAATGATGACCCCAAGCTCTCAGAGGAGGAACTTGAGGAAGTCGCGGTGCTCAGGCCCGTGCCCGGGATGCTGATAGATGTTGACAGCGTGCTCAAATGGGAGCGGATCTAGGATTCCAAGCTGTTTGGTAGGGAACCCGACCTCTCGAGGGATCATCCCAACCTGCTTCTCGAGCCCGAAGGGGACGCAGGGTCTAGCTCAGAAGAGGGTCAGTTTGCAGGATCGGCGCCCGACCCCCCAATTGTCTTGTCTGCTAGTCTTTTTAGGTTAGCCTTCGGCTCTTTTTCATTTCTTTCCTCTACCTCTTGCAGGCATGGCGGATATGAGAAAACTCTCGTATGCCCAGGTGAGAAAGAAGAACGAAGCCAGCGGCGAGGCTTCAGCTCGGTCTGGCTTGGGAAATGCTGCTCAGGGTCAGAGGCAGCGGCCCAGTGGCCAAGTGCGGGAGGTCGGCTCCGAGGTCTCCTCCAAGGGGGCTTCGAGGTCCCCCTTGCCCAAGAGATCGAGCTCGGGAGTGGCAATCCCGGAGCGCTCAGCATCTGGACCTGAGAATAGAAAGCGGTCTCGGGCAGAATACTCCCGGAAAGGTAAGGCCACGGAGGTGAGCCCTCCCAGCAAGGACTTCATGGAGGCGACCAAGATGGCCCGTAACCCCAAGCTGGCGACGGTCCTAGCAGAGTAACTCTCGCTCGACCTGAGGACGGTCATAGTCACGGTGAGTCTTATCCAACTTCTGGTAAAGTTGTTTTTTAGCTCGGCTGATCGTTTTGCTTTCTTCTAAACAGGCCGAGTCCCACATCCTTTTCGCTTCCAGCTTCCTTGTCAGGGCCCAGACTCATTGCGTCGAGCTTGAGCAGCGATACATTGATGCCCGGGTCGAGCTTGAAACTCTGAGGGAGGAGGCCGCCCACAAGCGCAAGGTGGACACGATGGAGATCGACCGTCTAAAGAAGAAGCTTGATGCGGAAAAGTCCCGCCGCGAAGCCGCGGCCAAGGACGTCGAGCGCTACAAGCTGGAAAAGCGTGAGGCCGAGGCGAAGCTCCGGGATCTGGTGGACCGGGTCGGCGCCAAAAAAGAGAAGGCAGTAGAAGCTTTCAAGTCCAGTGATGTGGCCGTGGACTGGTTGGCCACGGAAGGCGGGGCCATGGCCAAGTATGTCGAGATGGAATTTTACTTCCGGGGTCAAGTCGCAGCTCAGGAGAGAGCGAATACCTTTTTTCCCGCCACCAAGAATGACTATATTGAAATCTTGGAGGCTCCGCCGCTGGAGTTCTGGGAGATTCCTGAGCTTCCGGCCGACCTAACGTCCCAGGCTAAAGAGGTGATGAAATTTGTCCAAGAAGGTATGGACCAGGTCGGGGACGAAGCTGATGCAATGAACGCCGCTCCTCCAAAATAGATTTTTGTAAATCAGCCCGGGTAGGGCTTTGTAATTTCGCCCAGGTTGAGCTCATTGTAATTGTTTTGTTTTTAATTCTAATGGAATTATTATTTTGCGTTTTATTCGAATTCGTACTTGTGTACTTTTCCCTTCGCAAATTTTTCTTAAGTAAGTGGGGTGGGGCCAATGTAATGGACCATTCGAACTTAAGTAAAAAGAACCGAGTTGGATGCGATTAATGAATTATCATCCTAATCCGAGCTGGTTAACCGGGCAACTTTATAATCGTCGCCAACCTGGACTCGTCAGTCCGATTTAAAATTGGTCAAACTAATGTTGACGAATGTTGAGTTCGAGTTTAGACCCAAACTAATATACCGACCGAAGCCGGATTACACCGAGTTGGACCTTAATTCGAACTGGCAAAGCTAATCAAATTGTTGTTGATTATTCTCAAGCTGGAACATAGTCCAAGCTGGTTTACTTGATCATTAGCTCGTGATTAAGCGTGGCCACCGCGTTAATCCGAGTTGGTAGTAGCTTTGTAATTGAGGCACTTGGGCCCGGGTCGGGCATTGCACTGATTTACAAAATGTATTGTATTGAATTTGTATATGAAGTACTTAGGCTCAGGGGTCGATTACAAGTAATGTTTTGGCTCGGGGCCTTAACAAGAGATTTTGGCTCAGGGCCGTAACAAGAAATTTTGGCTCGGTGCCGTAACAAGAGATTTTAGCTCGGAGCTATTATAAAATATTTCGGATCGGGGTCGTTACAAGAAATTTCAG
This sequence comes from Ehretia macrophylla, assembly GCA_037974665.1. NCBI lineage: Eukaryota > Viridiplantae > Streptophyta > Magnoliopsida > Boraginales > Ehretiaceae > Ehretia > Ehretia macrophylla. The sequence goes on from CM075774.1 coordinate 2,242,094, forward strand.
CTCGGTGCCGTAACAAGAGATTTCAACTCGGGGCTGTTATAAAATATTTCGGCTCGGGGCCGTTAGAAAAAATTTCGGCTCGAGGCCATTTAGACAAAATACCGCTTCAGGTGTTTTGAGTGCCATGCGTTCTTCAATAGTTTTTCGTTCTTGTCGCGGAGGTAGAAGGTCCCAGGTCGGAGTTCTTTCACGACTTCATACGGTCCCTCCTAGGTTGAGGAGAGCTTGTACAGCAAAAAGATTGCCTTTCTGAGTACGAGGTCGCCAACCTTAATAGGCTTAGGCTTGACCTGTTTGGCAAAGGCTCTTTTCATGGTAGCTTTGCTGGTCAGCATTCTGATTTGAGCTTTAGCTCGGAGCTCTTCGACGAGGTCGAGCTCTTCACGGATCTGTGCTCCGTTTATTTCTGGATCATGGTGGAGGGTTCTACTGGTCGGGGACCCGATCTCCACTGGCAGCACTGCTTGAGTACCGAAGGTCAGCTCGAAGGGCGATTCTCCCGTTGCCGAGCTAGTGGTGATCCGCTGAGCCCACAACACTTCGGGAAGAATCGATGCCCACTGGCCCTCTACTTCCTCCAGCTTGGTTTTCAGGCCATGCAAAATGATTTGGTTCGTCTTTTCAACTTAGCCATTACTTTGAGGATAAGCAATAGACGAGAATCTAAGGTCGATCACAATCTCAACACATTTGCCTCGAAAGTATGCACTGTCGAATTGTTTGTCGTGGTCAGTAATGATGACCTTTGGCACTCCGAACCGGAAAATGATATTTTTTCACACAAAATCCCAAGCTGCCTTTTTTGTTATTCTAGCAACACCTTCAGCCTCAGGCCATTTAGTGAAGTAGTCTACTGCTACGAAGGCATACTTCTTTTGGCCAACACTGGTTAGCAATGGGCCGATGATATCTAGACCCCACTGGTAAAATGGCCATGGGCTTATCATCACCGTGAGGTCTACCGCAGGCTTCCTCTGTACGTTGACGAACCTTTGGCAGGTGTCGCACTTTTTTACATACTCTTTGGTATCTTGTTCTATGGTTGGCCAGAAATAGCCTTGCCTCAATGCCTTTCGAGCCAGAGCTTTGCCTCCCAAGTGGTTTCCACATACCCCTTCATGGATCTCCCAGAGTACATAGTTTCCCTCCTCGGGTCCAACACATTTTAAGAGAGGCCAAGTGTAGGTTCTTATAGAGTTGCCCAACAATTATGACAAACCTTGAGGCCTGTTTCGTGAGTTTCCGAGCAGTGTTTTCATCCTCCGGGGTTATACCCCCTCCAAGTAGTCCACGATTGGTTTGGTCCAATCTGGACTTAAATTGAGCTCGGCTACGGCTTGCACCCCTAACTGAATACTCGGTTCGGATACTTCTTCCACATGGACCAGGGTAGGTCGGCTCTCGCCCAAGGCCAACCTGGACAGGGCATTAGCCTTCATATTATCTTCCCTCGAAATTTGTTGTATCGTGAACCTTTTAAGCCCTAAGGTCAAATCCTTGACTCTGTTGAGGTAGGCCAGCATAGTACTGTTCTTGGCTTCGAACTCTTGCGATATCTAACTAGAAACCAATTGAGAGTCGGTGCTCAGATCGACTGTCTGTGCTCCGAGCTGAGCTGCAATTTTCAGCCCTGCAATCACCGCTTCATACTCCGCTTCATTGTTAGATGCCGAAAAGGTGAACTTGAGGGAGTATTGGTGCTCATGTTGGGTCGGGTCGAGGATGACCACCCCAGCTCCACTGCCAGACTTCCTTGAGGCCCCATCTACATGGACCTTCCATACGTCCTCCGAGTCATGCTCGGCTCTTCTAGTGCATTTCACCACAAAGTCCACGATGGCTTAGGCTTTGATGTCTGTTCTGGGCTGGTAGGTGATGTCAAATTGACTCAGCTCAACTGCCCATTTTAGCAGCCTGTCTGACGCCTCCGGCTTGTGCATGATGGACTTGATTGGGGCATCCGTCATGACCTTAATCGAATGAGCGTCAAAGTATGGCTTCAACTTTCTTGCCGCTGTGATGAGTGCGAGGGCGAGCTTTTCCAAGGAGGAGTACCTCACATCGGCCCCTTGCAAGGTTTTGCTGACATAATAGACCGGCTTCTGTTCCTTCCCTTCTTCTCGGACTAGTACCGCTACCACTGCTGTCCCCGAGCATGCTAGGTATAGTACCAGTTCCTCTCCCACCTCAGGTCGGGATAGAAGGGGTGGCGAAGCTAGATACATTTTCAGCTCTTAGAAGGCGTTCTGGCATTCCGTAGTCCATTCAAAGTTCTTAGGATTCCTCAATATTTTAAATAGGGGAGCACACTTGTCAGCCGATCTGGACATGAATCTGCTGAGTGCTGCGACCTTGCCTGCCAACACTTGGATATCTTTCACGCAGGTCGGCGGCGCCAGGTCAAGTATCGCCTGAACCTTCTCCGGGTTGGCTTCTATTCCACGTGTTGTGACCATGAAGCCCAAAAACATTCTTGCCTTGACGCCGAATGCTCACTTTTTCGGGTTCAGTTTTATCCTAAAGTACCCCATTACGGTGAAGGCTTCAGCCAGGTCGGCTATATGATCTTCCGCCCTTCTGCTCTTGACCAACATGTCATCTACATAGATCTCCATATTTCGGCCAATCTGATTTTTGAAAACCTTGTTCACCATCCGAGTGTAGGTGGCTTCAGCATTCTTGAGGCCAAAAGGCATGATCTCATAGTAGTAGAAACCTTTATCGGTGGTGAAGGCAGTCTTCTCTTTGTCTTTAGGAGCCATCTTGATTTGGTTGTAGCCTTTGAAGGCATCCATGAAGGAGAGTAGCTCGAACCCGAAGGTGGCATCCACCATTTGATCAATCCGAGGTAGGGAAAAGCAGTCCTTAGGGCAGGCTTTATTGAGATCAGTAAAATCAATACACAATCTCCATCCTCCTGAGGACTTGGTTACCAGCACCACGTTGGATAACTAGGTTGGGTACTGGATTTCCTTTATGTGGCCGGTATCTACCAATTTGTCTACCTCTTCTGCTATGATTTGTTGCTTATTATAATGGAAGTGCTTGCGCTTCTGCTTCACCGGATAGTGATTCGGGTCGGCATTCAGGTGATACTCAATCACTCCTGGGTCAATACATGTCATGTCAAAGGCAGACCATGCAAATATGTGTTCATTTTTTAGGAGAAATTGGCTTATACATTTCTTGAGGTCGGCAGAGAGTTCACTTCTGATTTTTGCTCTCTTTGTTTCATCGGAGAGTTCCACCTCCTAAAGGTCTTCAGCCGGGTTGCCTCTCTTAGCATCCTTTTTCTCTTCGGGTAAATCTAGTCCTCAACCAACTTAATATCTGGGTCGGAGGGAGTTTTCATAACACTCCCAGGCTGAGAGTTGGGCTCCGTAGATGGTGGCCGTGCCGGTCGGGGTCGGGAATTTTAGGGCCTAGTGGTAGGTGGAAGGGACGGCCCTGAAATGGTTGAGTACCACCCGACCTAAAATTCTGTTGTAAGTGGAGTTGCAATCCATCACAATGAAGTTGGCTTGCATTGAAACCCGTTTATCTCCGTCTTTCAACTTCAACGGAAGGTTAATGACTCATTCAGCTCGGTGGGCTTGCCCAATGAAACCAGCTAAAGTGCCCCTCAATGGCCTGAGTCGGCTCCTGTCCAACCCCATTTGCTCAAAAGCGCTAAGGAATAAGACTTCCGTCGAGCTCCCGGTGTCCACCATCAGCCTCTTTACGGTAAAGTTGGCTATTTCAGCGCTGATCACCAGTGGGTCATCGTGGGGCAATATTACCCCTTCCAAGTCTTCTGAGGAAATGGTAAGCTCCTCCACCCCCGGGGCCAGACCCCGTACCGATCCATACTCCCTCCCAGCCCGAACATAACCCTTCTTGCCTGCCGAGGTCTCCCCTCCCGAAGCCAGTCCTCCTGCAATGGTTTCAATCACAGCCAAACGTCCGCCCCAGCCTGGCGCCTGGGTGGACTCATCTCTCTACCTCTTTGATCACGATTCCGGGTCAGCTGCGGGTCTACGTACCTTCGGAGGTGACCTCGGGCTATCAGTGCCTCGATCTCCTGTTTCAAGTCTTTGCACTCTTTGGTGATATGGTCGTAGTCCATATGGTAGCGGCAATACTTGGTTCTATTGCGCTTCTCGGGTCAGCCTTTCATCCTTGGAGCTGGAGGCAGGTAGTTCTGGTGCTGGATCTCCATCAGGATCTGCTCCCTTGTGGTGTTGAGGGAGTGAACATAGTGAACCGGGGGTTCTGCTTTGGCTGTTAGGGCTGCTTGCCTCGGTCATTTTGGACTTTACCCCCAGGTTAGACTCGGGAGGTCTCTCCCTTCCTACTAGCTTCCTTTTCCTTGTCATCATCCCTCTTTGCCTGATGAATTTCTTCCAAGTGTATGTACCCTTCTGCTCGTACCATCAGCTCGGATACAGTATCCATGGGGTCGATTACCAATGAGGATGTAAGGGGGCCCGACCTGAGCCCATTCTGGTAAGCCATTAACGCCATAGAGTCCTCCAGGTTGAGGATTCGGATGGACTCTTCATTGAATCTGGCTGTGTAAGCCCTCAAACTTTTCCCTCTATGTTGCTTCACCAGCAGTAATGTAGAAGTGTGGCGGGTGGCGAGCTGGCTCCCCGCGAAGCGGGAGAGGAAAGCCTCAGCCAGCTGATAGAAACTTGCAATTGAACCGGAATGAAGTTTCTGGAACCAATCCAAGGTATTGCCAACCAGGATGGTCGGGAATGTCTTCGTCTTCATGAGGTCAGACATGTCATGCAGAGTCATGTGGTGATCGAAGTTGAGCAGGTGGCTGGCTGGGTCTCCATCTCCATTATAGACGGCCAGGTTGGGTATCCGATTGCCGGTGGGTAGTGGTATGACTAGTACCTCGGGTGAAAGTGGGCTTACGCCGAGCTTGTTGATGACCTTGGCTTTGGCGGCCGCGGCTTGGCTTGCTCGGGGTCGGCTTGAGCCGCCCTTTGACCTCTCGCCTCACTGGGTCTCACCACCGGCTCCAGGAAGCCCTCTTCATCCTGCGTCCCCTTTGGCCTTGGGTCTGGGATGCGGAACTGTGGACGCGAGGGCCGCGGCATAGCTTCTTGCGGAGCCAGGGAGCCCTCAGCTAGCCGGGCTACCTGCTCCTTAAGTTCTTCAAACATCCTCAGCATCATCCTTATCTCCGGTGGCAGGCTGGAGTTGAGGTCTCCATCCACCGCGGGGTTGGTTTGAGTGGCTAAGTGTATACGTTAACTCGTCCCAACGTCAGCTGGGATTGGGTTTTGGCTAGGCACCTGCGTGGTTTCGAGGTCCCCATCAGGGTTAGGCGAATCCTCTACCGGTGCGCTGTGTCTTCTCGTTTGTACCATAATGGTTTCTCAGTGAGTGGTGAATCAGAGTGATAAAAAGAACTCGTTCCTCACAGACAGTGCCAAACTATCGAGGTCGGATTCTCGCAGTTGAGTTGGTCGGCTACGCTTGTCAAGCTGAACTTTCAGGTTGGCCTCCGAGTTGAACGCTTCAGGTCGGCTACCTGACCTGCACAAGGAAAAGGAAGGAAAAGGCAGGGTGATGACCCGAATTTTCCTCTCGGGAGTGCGAATGATTAGTATGTCTGAGCTGGCAAGGTAGGTGAGAGCATTTAATAACGAGTTACCTCTGAAATGAAGGGGGTGGAGCTCTATTTATACTAAATTCAGGTCTGACAGCATTTAATGCGGTGCAGCTTTATGTCTCATCAATGCTTTATGTCCCATCGGAACAGCTAGCACTGAGGTCGGGGTTTTTCGGGGTCGGGTCAGCATCCTGGTTCGGCATTTAGCTGAATGGGCTGGGTTCGGCTCTGATTAGCTCGTCTCAGCTCGGCGTAGGTAACTCACCTTAGCTCGGGGGCCCCTTGTCAAGTACGATTTTAATTTTTTTATGACGTGGAATTTTATGTCAAAAATGATTTTTATTTTTTTTATGACAGGGACTTTTATGTCAAAATATTGTTCTTTTGTATCAAGGAGGACAAACCCTATAACACAAATGATTTTCGTTAGTTAAATACAATGGATACTAAGACCGCCTCAAAATAATTAGCTTTCTAAATAATTCAAATTTGACACTTGTCTATTTTTGTGGGATTGTTATAATTTTAGTACTTCCACATTTTGAATTTATTGAACATTTAAAAATATCTAAAACTATTGCAAAAGGATTAAAATAAGAATTGCAAATAACTTCAACTTTTGGTTGCATATGGTGTTGCTGAATATGCTCTCGTTGTAAATATTCTATTGCAACAGTTTTTTTAAGTAACATTTTGAAAAAACGGTATAATTAAACTATAATTTTAAAACCTTTACAAAAGTATAATTTTATAAGTAATTATTAACAAAAAAGTGATAAACAATTTTAAACTGTTACAAAAAGTTTTAGTTCATAGGACGAATTAAAACCGTTGTATTAAGATACCTATTGCAATGGTTTTCCTCATTTTCTTATAATATTTTTTTTATTTTTCAATTAGAGTGTTGCAAAAAAAAAAACATATTATAGTGTTTATACCTGATATAAACACATTTGTGAAGGTTAGGAGGAGGAGAAGAAGCGGAGTGAGATGAGCCATTCCAAAGTATGTTTGAAGAAGGGAGGGAGCCTGCCTTCTTCTTCTTCTTGATAACAAGTTAGATAATGAGATTAATGTAAATTGAGGAAGAGAGTTCTTTTGTGAGGCAGTGAGGGCATTGTGAATGGTGTGTAGATAGAGAGAGCATGGGGATGTGTATGGCTTTACGTATAGTGTCACATTTCCATGTATAATATAGTAAAGAGGGTTTAGGATGGTTAGATAGGAAATTCAGAAAGTGTTCAAGTGGCTAGTTACATAAAGAATGGCTTTTATTTATTTATTTATTTATACGAGCAAGAACGGTATATAAGACAAAGAATGTGAAAAACTTAGTAAGTGTTATGAAATAATTACTATAAAGACAATAATATAAGAAAGAGCTGAGAGAAACTAGAGAGAGTTCTATTGATTTCACTGTAAATTATGAATTACAATAACTTCTATTTATAGGAGAAGTGAAGTTACTATGCAGTTGACTACTATTTATACAGTACCACTATTTGAACAATGTTCGGCGACTACTGTTCATAAGTTGACTACTATGAATAGTACCGACGGCTACTATTCACCAATGTCCAAAATATCTATATCATAACACTCCCCCTTAGATATTTAATAACTGAGAATATGCCTCATTAAAACCTTATCAAGAAAACCTATTGGGATAAAAACTTGACTAAGGAAAAAGAATACAAAATTCTTTGTGTATGCCTTTTATACTGGCTCATTAAAAACCTTACCAAGAAAACCCAATGGGACAAAACCTGTACGAAGGAAAAAAGAGTGCAGTGCATATGTCTCCCCATTTTGCGGGCATTTCAAGAATGATCACAGAGTCACCGCATACCAATCTTCCATACTAACTTCTTGAATGTGGTAATAGGCAATGATTTGTAAACGAATCAACAAGATTCTCACTTGAACGAATCTGATGAATCTCGATTCACCATTCTTTTGAAGCTCATGAATAAAGAAGAACTATGGCGAGATATGCTTAGTTCTATGACCCTTAATATAGCCTCTCTGTATTTAGGTAATGCATGCAGCATTATCTTCATATAAAATAGTGGAGCTACTTTTGCTTGTTGAAAGATTGCATTCTCCATCAATGTGTTAGGTCAAAAATCTCAACCAAACACATTCTCGACTTGCCTCATGAAGTGCAAGTATCTCGGCGTGATTTGATGAAGTAGCAGCAATAGTTTGTTTTGTAGATCGTCGAGATATAACAATACCATTATATGTGAACAAATATCCAGTTTGAGATCGCCCTTTATGTGAATCTGACAAATATCCAGCATCTGCATATCCAATCAACTCTGGTTGCGGATGTCTTCTCCCCCTCATTGTGACCTTAGTCATGGCAATAATCATTCTGTTATCCACATAATCTTTGCATAATGTGGTTGGCCTGTCTTTGTTGAAGAGTTACCAGATGATTCTCAAACATGTTGCATGATTAAAATCAACCATATACTTTCTTGTTATGACTGAAGACATACTCTGTTTGTGCCTTTTTCTTTCAATGGTCAGATAAATAACCAATATTTGTATAACCAACTATCGTTGATTTTGATCATTTTGAATAAAATATTCTCTATCCGATATTTCACAAAGATTGCAAGTAAAATCCATTCCAATATTTGTACTGTACCTGGCTAACAAATAAACAAATAAAGGCATCATCTGGCCTTATGGTATTAGCAACATATTTTAGTGTACCTACTATAGTAAAATATTGCATATGGTATTTGTGAATCAATAATTCATTCATTATATTTCCAATGATGGAAATGATTCTTTTCAATATCAATGAACAATTCTATTTTCATACAAAAAATATTAGTTTCAGTATTTTGTATAAGATAGACATATATTTTCAATTGTAAATACTCGATATTCAGATCATGAAAATTCTTTCTTTAGATGATCTATAAATCTCATATAATTTGAGATATATTGTTTGTTTATGTAAGCTTTTCAAGCTTCTCTATGATATATGTCAATAAACGACAAACAAATATATATTAATATTTCACTACATTCTTTCAGAAAGTTTTCATTGATACAAAGATCTTTGTAATCAAATATATTTCTCGAGATTTTCATCCATATGCTTCATGCATATATAGTCCTTCTAGGATTTCAATTATTATAATGTTAATATATGCTTCAAACATATAGAGTCCTTCTGGGACTTCAATATCAAATATCATTATCACGTGAATATATGCTTTAAGCATATAGAGTCTTTCCAATACTTCAATATAAATATCACTATCACATGAATATATGCTTTAAGCATATAGAGTCTTTCCAAGACTTCAATATAAATATCGTTATCACATGAATATATGCTTCAAGCATATAGAGTCCTTCCAGGACTTCAGATTTTAATAATATTATCACGTGATTTATATAAGTAAAATATTACTATACTCATAAGACGTATGTGAAGTCCTTTTTCAAAAATTACCAGGCTAATATCAATGTAATTTTTCAAGAGAATATAGACCAAGGTGTAATCACACAACGTACTAACCCATTCTTTGTTTGCCTTCAAACAATAATTAAGGGAAAGTCAACTGTCATGATTAATTCCTTGTAATTTCATTTCGTTTCTAATTTCAATTCTCATAGTAATGTGGGATTATATTATCTTCATAATACAATACAATGCTCCCCCTTAATCCCATTAACATATTTCATGTACATTGATTTTTTTTTTTTTGCCTGGATAGCGTCTTCGTTATTATTTTTGGCCAATCATTCATTTGTCGACATGCATAAGTGGACTTCAATTCAAGATCCTCAATTTCTTTCATAAAATCAGTAGCTACTGCGTTTTTTCAAAAAAATTGATCATGATCAATTTTTCTTTCGGTTCTATTCTCTATCAAGAGTAGTATAACTGAGTGAGATCTCTTTATTCTCAATACTTTCAATATCACATCATATTGAGGTACCTGATACTCTCTTGGAGTAATATTACTCAGTTATATTTTCAACTCTTTGTCTTGACATCTTCATTATATCAAACAATTCAAACATGCCAACTTGCATATTTTGCTCTTTGATCTTTGAAATCGATATATCTACCACGCTTCAAGCGTGCAGTAGACTATATTCATTTATGTGTTTCTCAATTGAAACATCAATTCTATTATGAGCATTTTTAGCTAGTAGACATGACCGAGTCATTATCTTTGCATTTGACAATGCATTTTATAATCGATTTACAACTTTTTGCAAATGAATAATTTGTTGAACTTTTCGTTCACATATTATACGAGGATCAATATGATAATACTTTCCATTAATTGTTCATTTTTCCAGCTTTACTCCCTTGATGTTGAGAATTTCATTATTTAGCAAAGCCTGCTATTGAAACATATTTCATCAATGGTCCACATATATAATATTTGACGAAATTTCAAATAATAAATTCTCAACTTTCTTTATAGACCCATCTTTATGCACTTGTAGGGGAGCAATTGAAACATATATTGCGCAAAATATTCTTAGATGGTCTTTGAATAATAGGGAGTATATAATTCAATCAGTTGGCTGTATGTGAATAAAAATTGTAGCATATAAATATAACATGTCCCCAAATAGGACTAGCCAACTTAGTTCGCAATGATATTGGTCTAACAATTAGTGCAAGTATTTAATGAAGGATACTACAAAATCATTTTGTATATATGTGTGAATCACATAATGCTCAATACTAATTCCAATTGACATACAACAATCATCAAGTGATTGGGATGTAAAAATTCCTTAATTATCAAGACGATTCTTTTGATTGTATAATTCATAAATATTTCCCGTAACCGAATTATGTATATAAAAACTCTTGCAAATTTCATATATTTGGTGGATAGTAACATACATGTGACCATCGTATTGAGACATCAATTAATACCACAAAATATTAAAATGGTCCTCATAATGGAATAATAGGCCCAAATATATACTCTTGAATCTTTTTCAAAATAAAAATATAGGATTTTCAATAACAATTTTAGTAGGGGATGACCTTTTGGATCAATTTTCATTAGGCACAAACAATACATAAAAATTCATTTAACAATAGAATCTTTTGATACTTTAATGAGTATCCATTTGAATTTTCAATAATTTTTTTTATCATCACTGCGCTTGGATGGCTAAGGCGATTATGCTAAAACATAAACTATTTGGATCAAATATCTTCTGGTTTATTAATGGGTGTTCATAGGAATTTTTTGATAATTTCTTTTTCATTATCGTTGCACCCATATAATTTATCACTTAAATATAAGAAAATACTTGGATCACAATATCTTTATTCAAGTATTCATATATTTGTATGATAAAACTCAGAAGATTAAGTAGTGACATAATAACAGTTCTTCTAGAGCATTCAATGAGACTGGTGGTAGCAAAATATGTCATAAATAAATATGACAAGAAAAACGGTTAAACATAATATTAAGATATAGATCATCATTCAATATAGAATAATCAATATGATCCATTTCAACTCTTATAAATTTTTCATTCACTGATATTCAAGAAAAATTAAACGAAATATATTGGCATATCATATGTACTCATCAAATACCCAAATGAACCATATTTGTAGTAAATATCACTATTACTTTGAGATCTTATTTCTAGTGATTTCTCATTTCTAATACTTTTTCTCATTATTCTCCCCCGGGAATAAAGTTTAGTTTTCTCATCCAATAAATAAGAAATCAACAAAATCACAATTAATACTCTCATAGAAATAAATAATATATTCATTCGATAAGATATGTGCATCTAGGTATTTATTCTCCATATGAGAACATAAAATTTATATTCTTATCAATAATATCATTCGAAATCATAAATCACAAGTTATCCAAAAATAACTCATCTTAAAGAAGTAATTTCTTTTCCTTGATAATAAATAAGTTTGTGAATGAGAATATTGATAAAATACTTTAAAGAAATATTATAGGAAGGTAAGTAAAGAAAATCACACTTACCAGATTATGAGAATAATATCACCACCTCAATAAATGATTATAAGAAAGATATGATAAATTCGTAACATTAAATAAGTTGTGAACTACAAACAAAAGAAAGATTTTCAATATTCAAACATCTAAAATACAATTATTCTTAACAAAAGATTCAGATTTATGAAGTAGATCCTTTCTACAATAATTTTAGCTAAATTTCACATCTATATTCTATATTTTATACAGATAATGAAGATAAAAATAAGATATATAATAATTAACAATTTAACAGATATTAGCCTGGTAATAAAATCATCCTTCATTGTTAATTTCAGAAAAAATTTCGGTGTTGAAGATGAGGGAGAGGACGAGAGAAAGATGATAGAGAAGTGGAAAGTGTGGCACAATAAGGAAGAGAAAGAATGAAAAGGGTATTGGGTCAAACCCTAATTATTTGGTCAAATGAACAGTGCTGTGAATAGTTATTGGTGTGAACAGTATTATGTGAACAGTACAACATGAATAGTATCGTATGAATAGTAAATATACTGTAATAAATAAATTAAGAAAATTAAAGTTAAATAAAGTAAATACATAAATTGAATAAATAAATTAAAGTTAGATGCAATAACGTAAATATAAATAAAGAAATTTAAAGTTAGATGCAATAATGTAAATACGTAAATAAATAAAGAAAATTAAAGTTAGATGCAATAACGTAAATACGTAAATAAATAAAGAAGATTAATGTTAGATTCAATAAAGATGTATTAGGTATGTAAAGAAATATTAAATGAATGAAGTGTTAAACAGTACCGGATGAAAAGTACCATGAATAGTATCTCATAAATAGTAACCACCAACAGTTACTATTTCAACCATTATGCTCAAGTCATCATTTTTGCACTCTTATAAATAATGAAAAATTAAATCCAGAAGTTATTCCATATCATGTACTTTTGAGAAAATTTGAATCGGTTACTTTGTGCGTTGTTGTTACGGCAGAGTTTCGTGCTGATAACGTGTTATGAAATAATTACTATAAAGACAATAATATAAGAAAGAGCTGAGAGCAACTAGAGAGAGTTCTATTGATTTTACTGTAAATTATGAATTACAATAACCTCTATTTATAGGAGAAGTGAAGTTACTATACAATAAATTATGAATTACAATAACCTCTATTTATGGGTTCTGAATTGTGTGTATTTGTGCCATTTTCTTAACATAAACATTCACAAAATGTAACAATATATGTTTGGCCTTTAACCTCCATTGGGAAAAAAAAGTATAAATTCGAAATTTGGCGTATTATAAAACAAAATATTTAATACTCGAACATGGTTAAATAGGCAATGAAAATGGGTTGACATAAAACAATTTCTCACATCATATTTTGAGAATGTAGCACAGTTAAAGTATGTTAGTTAAGAAATCAAGTAGAAAAAAAATAATTTGTAATTGGAATTGTTTTTTCAGTAGTCGAGTCCCTATATACCGTAATTTCGAACATGGTTAAATAGGCAATGAAATATAGAAACGTACCTTTGCAATTCCGCTCTCATTATTGTGTTGAATTTGTCCTTCTCCAAATGATAGACTACTAGAGTGCCAAGGGCCAATGGATCCTTGGTGTATTTATAGGTGAAGAAATCTGCAAAGAGTTATGTCTTTTAACTCGAATGGACATAACTTTTGAGTGCAAGCACCACATGAAAGAGATGTTATCTTTGAGAAAGAGACATCTATACATACCTCTTCACCAAGCCAACGAGGGATTTGAGCATGTTTGTATTCTCTTGTTCTATAGGTTAAAAACATGATCATTTTGTAATTGAAAATCATATACCGTAGAGTCAAATATGATTAAACGAATGAAACGGGTTGACATATAGCATTTATCACATCATATTATGATAATAGTTAGCGATGGCAATGAGTAGAGTTTAAATTCGATTTCGACGGGTATCTGATCTGATTATAAACTCGTTTACGAAATCGATGAAGTATCTATTACGGTTTGGTTTTTATAAATGGTTATCAACAGATAGTCCGATAAGGTTTGGTAATAATAATTTAAAAAATCCAAAACCCGATAACCTGATTAATAATTTAGTAAAAATAATTTAATAAAAATCTTTATATATTTACATACATATACAAATAATATATTATTTAAGAAAAATATATATTTTTAATATTGGTCCAAGATTAATAGTTGTGGGCTATAAATCAACTCTTATTATAAATTGTTAACTCTCATAATTTATGTTTACCTATTCTTTTATCTAATTCAACTAATACAACCGCTCAATTGGTTAATAATTCAAACGAGAATGATAATTTACAATTGAGACAAGTACTTTATGTTCTTTTTTCTCAAGGTTATTTCATATTATTGTGAAAGGATGATAGCTTATCAACATAAAAATTTTGTTGAATGTTTCTATTAAGTTTAAGTTTGTTTATAGAAAAGAAATTTATTTTATTTTTCTAATCCATTGCGATTTGTCATTATTTTAGCATTTTTTTTTTTTAAAAACCTTTTAAGTTTTTCTTTTAAAAAAAATCATATTTTCTATTCATTAAAGGGTCGAGTCGGGTACCCACGGGTTTTTTAATATTTAACGGGTTTGGGTTTGGTAAGTAAAATCTAAACCCGACGGGTATCCGTTACGGGTTTGGTAAAATATAATTTAAATATGTTCGGGTTTGATTTTATAAATTTTAGTGGGTATCCGACCCGTTGTCATTTCTAATAATGTCGTTTGGATAAAATTGGACTTTGGATTTGTTCTCTTTTGGTCTGTTGCGTATAACTTGTACCCGTCATTGATATTTTGTATTTGGGATTTGGGTCTGTTTGTGTTCTTTTCTTATATAGGTCTATGGTTTCTGATGCTGATTGTCGACTTTGGATTTGGGCCTTATGCTTTTGCATTTTACTCTTTTTCGCTTGGGCTTTGGGTTGTTTGGTCACTTTGTTAGACCAATTTTAATAGTTGTAGGGTTTTGGGTATTTGTTTTTCCTTGTGGACATATAATGCTTGTCCTTTTATATTTTGATAAAAGTAACACGGGAAATTAAAAGGAACCTTAAGGTCATCTCCAACAAGTGCCATAAACAAGCAAATTCTCTACATGTAGGGAAACCATTAGAGATTTGTTTTTCAATTGCGTACCTATACCTATCCCTATATGTAAAGAATTCCTACATTCAAATATCACTATATCTGCATGTGAAGATATAATAGCAATTCCCTAAACCTATGTCTACATCTTCACATGTGGAGTAGAAAAAAAATATAGAGTTTTTAAAATAAAGAAGTTGTTGGAGTGAAACTGAAATAGGGATTCCTTAAAATATAATATTTACTAAATATAGGGAAGTTGTTTGAGTGAAACTAAAATATGGAATCCCTAGATGTAGAGAAATTTTCCAAATTCTCTACATGTAGAGAAAAAATATAGAAAAATTGTTAGAGTTGGCCTAAGAAATGAAAATAAGAAACAATTTGTTTAATCAAGTATTCATATACCAAAAATTATAATATGTTTAAATGGCCGACGAAGATTCATATACCGTAAAAGTATGAATGGTTAAATGAATGACGAATGAAGAACAACTTTTGAAGAATATTGAACAGATTGTTAGATTGAAAATGCTTGAGTGTAAGAAGTTTAGAAGATATTTGCTTAACAATGTTATTAGCATGAACTGTAGTCTTGGTGTTTTGATTTCACTTTGGTAGTTTTTGGGCAGCCTCCTTGTACATGAGATTTGAGTTTTGGTTTTAATGAAACGTTTTGCTTATTTAGCAAAAAATAATAATACTAATTTAAAAATATCTTAAGAAATCAACTGAACGAATATTTTATAATTGGGATAGTATAATTAGTAATTGAGTGTTCAAAAATAGTAGTTTTGGATATGGTTATGTTGAGAAAAGAAAAAAAAAAGCAAAAAACTATAATTAAAATATTTCGTGTAGTGTCTTTGAAGAAAGAGGGTTTTGTTTTATTAAGATTGGTAAAAGTTATAATAGTAATTTTATAGATAAAAATCTGATGATAGTGATACGGGTATTCTAGTAATTATAAATCCAAGAAATTAAATAAGACTAAAAATTATATATTCAATGAGTCCCGTGTGTATTTAATTAACAAAGGGGTCCCGCATATATTAAATAAGACAAAAGGTAAGATGGTCATTATGTATAATATATATTTTTTTAATTTAGATTTGGTGGAAATCGACGGCTAGAATTAATCGCATAAAATGAATGGCTGATGGATAGAATATTTACCCTTATGAAGAAAGATTTAATATGTATAGTCAGGTGGATTGTCATTGAAAGTGGGGAGCTGCTTGTTGATCAGTCCCCACCTTTTTACAGCTACTCTCTGAAGTCAAAACTTCCTAGAGTGCTTCTAACATGGGTTGTTTATCAGCATGGAGTACTTTTTAAAATATTAGTTGGAAAAATAGTTTTGCCATGTGGGAAACAAGGCACTTTCGATTAAAATTTAAGTGAGTTTTATGTGTTAAAATAATTGAAACTTGATACATGTTTATTTTCTTTCTAAATAGATAAATGTGGAATATTTATTCTTAAAATTGGATAAATAGTGAATGAAAAGTTAGAGAATAAAGTTGAGTGTTCAATTTTGAGGAGAAGAGTAAAGTTCGAAAAAACTCCCTCTCCCACATTAAAAAAATAATAATGCCATCTTAGTCACCTTATATACGATTGGCATAACTGAGGATGACAACCATGTGACTGATAGAGAGATTCATCAATTTTGACTTGGTCCGAATCCACCACACAAGCGTTAGACTAGCTCTGCATCTAAGGCTCTGTTTTTTTGTCGTAAAATAATTTGTTAGGGAAAAGTGTTTAGATGCAATAAGAAAAAATTGATTGAAACTATTGGTTTTTAAATATATTATTAATTAATTAATTAAAATTATTTATTTGTTAATAAATTTAAAATAGTTAATTAATAAAAAATTTAATTAATACATAATACATAGATAAATTAATAATAATAATTTATCAATTAATTATTATTAGTTTATAAGATTAGATAAATTAATTAATTAATATTTGATAAATAAATAAAAACTATTAAACTAATTAAATAAAGTAATTATTTAGTTTTTTTATTTTTTTTTTAATCATTAAATAAAAATTATTATTTTTTATTAATAAGTAATTTTTTATTGATTAATTAAAAAATTATTATAAAATTAATTAAATTTTATTTAATAATAATTAATTAAAAATGTAAAAATATGACCAGAGTTGTATGGGTGGGGATAGGGTCGGGAGTTGGATTGGGGTGGGTAAAGGTGAAGTAGAATGAGTAAAAAATATATTTTTTTTTAAATAACATAAAAATATTTTTTACTCATTTCAATTAAACATTTTTTTTTTATAAAAAGATATTTTTCGATTGACACAACAAACAAATGGAGCCCAAAGCACAAGTTCTGAATGTAGGTATATACAGCTAGCGACTATTTACTACATGGCCACTAGTGATCACTACACGGCTACTAGTGAGCAAAGCACATGTTCTGAAAGGAGAAAAAATCATTATGCCCCTTATGTTATACCTTATGTTAGAAGAAAAGTATTACGCTACTCTTTTGTATTCGTAAAAATAAAAATAAAAAGTCTCACGTATCATTTGAAATTTCTCACACTGTTTCTTTTATGTCTCTTTTAAATTATTAAATGATGTTTCTCCTCTTTTATAATTCATATAATTGTGTGCGGAACCTACGCCTTGGCTTCTTGTTAGATGTTCGCGTTGTTCCTGAGACCCAAGAAGGACCACAAGTATAGATTGTATTGGAATATCTACCACCACGGAATTGGCTATTCAGTCCTTATCCTCGGCATCATCAACGTATTCAAAGGTCTAGATTGTTTTGAGGAGGAAGTCTACCAAGTCCACCAAACCTTTCGATGGATACAACGATGGACAAGACAGGCATCAACCTCTGGCAACATGTATACATCATCCGAGCTCAACGATCCAGATTCATCTAGTTGATGTATTCTGGTTATATATTGATCTGGGTAGAATCCGACCCGAACTGCATCCAAACATTAGCTGACCTGAACCCGAGCCAGAATCCAACGTCGACCTCGCATTAAATGACAGATGGGACATAAAGGCGATTAACCAGCAGGTAATGACTTTGACCAGCGAATAATAGCCAGGGCATACATGAATAATGAAGCATCGGATTAACATTTAATGTTGTCTGTCTTAATTGCTAATATAAATACCTCATTCAATACTCACATCCAAATTAACTGGAACATACATTAATTGTTATTTACTTTTAGTACACTTACGAGCTCGGGCATACTAACTGATTCCCACACCGGAGGGAAATTGCGAATTATAACACCCGCTATTATTTACTCTCTTTTGCAGGTGCATCCGAGAGCTCGGACAGAAGTGAGAAAATCACCCTTATCATATATCCTCATCCATTTATATGGTACGTACGAGGTTTATATATATATTAGAGCGATGCATCATGGCTTTTGCGATGCTTTTGTCTAATGTAATATAACTTTGCAATATCAGTTGAGTGTATATGAAATAGATAGGGGTTGATTTTTCTTTTATGTTGTACTTGTATGCCTCTCTTCGAAATACAGTAATCATTGTTTCTTTAATGTTGTAATGGTTAAAGCTTGCTCGTTAGAGTCATATATAGTTAGGGGAATTGCTTCAAAATGTGCGAATGTTAACACGTTTTGAATGTCTCTCTCATCAATGTGGCCCTATGCGCTAAAGAGAGTTTTAAGTTTTGAAGCAATTCCCTATAGTTAGTGTCAACAATGCAGCTACTACTTCTAATCCTGCAACCTGTCTATGCTCCTTGGCTTCCCCTCCTTACCCCTACCCCCACCCCTACCCCTACCTGCACCTGTCAGCCCCTACCCTCCCCAACCCCATCAGTCCCTACCCTTCCCATCGCTCCCTACCCCCAATCCCCATCAGCCCCCCTCCCCCTACCCCTACTCCTACTCCTACTCCCATCAGGCCCCCCACCCACCCCTGTCAGGCCCTCAAAACCCACCCACCCACCCACACCCGTCAGCCCCCACCCCTCCCTACCCCCATCCCCTGTCAGCCCCCCCACCTTAATTCCTAGCCCATAATTTGTTTTATTTTTTATTTTTGGGTTTGAATGTGTGTGTATGTATAATATTTATGTATGTATGTATGTGTATGTGTGTGTGTGTGTGTGTATATATATATATATATATATTTTCCTTTTTTATGTATGAATATGTTGTATATACATTTATTTCTTGGGGGGGGCTAACGGGGGTACAAGTGGGGATGGAGAGGGTAGGGGTTGACGGTTGACGGGTGACGGGTGGGGGGTGGGGGTCTTACAGGAATGAGGGGTAAGGAGAGGTGGGTTGGGAAATGTGGTCTTTTTAAAAAAAAAAAAATTGGTGAGTGGGTAGAGATGAAGAAAAGAAAAGAAAAATATATATATGAATTATAAAAGAGTATAAACATCATTTAATAGTTTAAAAAAGATATGGAGGGGGCAGTTTGAGAAGTTTCAAATAATACATGGGACTTTTACGAACACAAAGGGGTAGCGTGATACTTTGTGATAACATATAGGGCGGAGTGATTTTTTCTCGTTCTAAATGTTGGTATATAATGACTAACGATTATTTACTTCATGGCCACTACTGATCATCGCTTCTATACCAATGAGTAAACCGGTAGATTTTAATATACATATATAATCTCAATTAAAAAAAATTGACTAAGCTCAATTGAAAGAGATGGGTTGAGCCTAGAAGACTAATACTTATACACTTAATAGTTGTCAGCTTTAGTTGTGAATAAATATTTTTTTTTGGCATAACTTCTTGATTCTAATTTTTGGACAAAAATTATTATGTAATTTAATTTTAAATTTTATCATTGGTTTGGATTCTTTTAGTTTTAGTTTCTTTACATTTAAATTAATTTTATTTAAGTTTGTTTATTTTATTAATTAAACGGTTATGGTTACAGTTAACCGTGATTTTTTAAATCTTTACTAGTTACGGTTATGGTTATAAATTTGTTAAACGATTGTGATTACAATCTTTTTATTTTTCAAGGTTATTTGAATGGTTGTCATCCCTATTCCTAATAATATTTAAACCTTTGCTCCTTGTATATACACAAGGTTATGCTAAAGAATTTACATTCTTTTTCTTTTTTCTTTCTTCTTTTTTAGCCCAACCTTATATTCTCAATCCCATGTTTCTTGACTTTTTTTTTTCTCTGAAAAATTACTCCCAACCTGAATCTCACACTCGTCAGTCTCCAATTAGATAGACTAGACTAGTCTGCCAAGGTTGATGAAGCACATCTTTTCCAACACGAATCTTCTTTGGGGGTTAAGTCTTCTATCCATTTGCGGCTGAAAACCGTTCATTTCATGCGATTAATCCTGGTAGTTGACTTCCATAGAATTAAAAAAAAATATATATATATTATTATACGTAATGAACAACTAACCCTTTGTCTTATTTAAAGATATGCGGGACCTTTTTATTAATTAAATACACACGGGACCCACTGAATATATAATTTTTAATCTTTTTTAATTTCTTGGATTCACAATTACTAAAATACCCTTATCACTATCATCAAATTCTTATCCATGGAATTACTATTATAACTTTTACCAATTTTAACAAAACAAAACCATCTTTTTTCAAACACACTATACGAAATATTTTAATTATAGTTTTTTTTTTTCATTTCTCAACATAACCATATCCAAAACTACAGTTTTTTAACACTCGATTACTAAGTATACTATCCCAATTATAAAATGTCCGTTCAGTTGATTTTTTAAGATAATTTTTAAATTTTTTTTTTTTTTTGCTAAATAAACAAATCGTTTCATTAAGACCAAAACTCAAATCTCATGTACAAGGAGGCTACCCAAAAACTACCAAAGTGAAATCAAAGCACCAAGACTACAGTTCATGCCAATAACATTGTTAAGCAAATATCTTCTAAACTTCTTACACTCAAGCATTTTCAATCTAATAATCCGCTCAATATTCTTCCAAAGTTGTTCCTCTTTCGTCGTTCATTTAACCATTCATACTTTTACGGTATATGAATCTTCATCGGCTATTTAAACATATTATAATTTTTTGTTTATGAATACTCAATTAAACAAATTGTTCATTATTTTTATTTCTTAGGCCAACTCCAACAGGTTCCCTATATTTTTCTCTACATGTAGAGAATTTGGACAATTTCTCTACATCTAGGGATTCCATATTTTAGTTTCACTCAAACAACTTCCCTGCATTTAGTAAATCTCATATTTGTAGAAATCCTTATTTCAGTCACTCCAACAACTTTTCTATTTTAAAAACTCTATATTTTTTTCTACTCCACATGTAAAGATGTAGAGATAGGTTTAGAGAATTGTTATTGCATCTCCACATGCAGATATAGTGATATTTGAATGTAGGAATTCTTTACATATAGTGATAGGTGTAGGTAAGCTATTGGAAAAAGCAAAATCCCTAATGACTTCCCTACATGTAGAGAATTTGCTTGTTTAGGACACTTGTTAAGGATGGCCTTAAGGTTCCTTTTAATTTCCCGTGTTACTTTTATCAAAATATAACATGACAAATACTATATATCCATAAGGAAAACAAATACCCAAAACCCCACGACTATTAAAACTAGTCTAACAAAGTGACCAAACAACCCAAAGCCCAAGCTAAAAAGAGTAAAATGCAAAAGCATAAGGCCCAAGTCCAAAGTTGACAATCAACATCACAAACTATAGACCTATAGAAGAAGAGAACACAAACAAGCCCAAATCCCCAATCCCAAATACAAAATATCAATGTCGGGTACAAGGTATACGCAACAGACCAAAAGAGAACAAATCCAAAGTCCAATTTAATATGTGCGACTATTATCATAATATGATGTGAGAAATGTTATATGTCAATCCATTTCATCCGTTTATTCATATTTGACTCTACGGTATATGATTTTCAATTACAAAATGATCATGTTTTTAACCTATAGAAGAAGAGAACACAAACATGCTCAAATCCCACGTTGGCTTGGTGAAGAGGTATGTATAAATGCTTCTTTCTCAAAGGTTGCATCTCTTTTCATGCGGTGCTTACACTCAAGAGTTATGTCCATTCGAATTAAAAGACATAACTCTTTGCAGATTTCTTCACCTATAAATACATCAAGGATCCATTGGCCCTTGGCACTCTTGTAGACTATCATTCGGAGAAGGACAAATTCAACACAAGAACGAGGGTGGAATTGCAAAGGTACGTTTCCGTATTTCATTGCTTATTTAACCATGTTCAAAAAATTACAGTATATAAGGACTCAACTACTGAAAAAATAATTCCAATTACATTTTTTTTTCTACTTAATTTCTTAATTAACATACCTTAACTGTGTTACATTTCTCAAAATATGATGTGAGAAATTGCTCTATATCAACCCATTTTCATTACCTATTTAACCATGTTCGAGTATTATATATTTTGTTTTATAATATGCCAAATTTCGGATTTATACTTTTTTTCTAATGGAGGCTTAAGGCCAAACATATATTGTTACATTTTGTGAATAGTTATGTTAAGAAGATAACACAAATACGCACAATTCAGAACCCATTTTAATATTTTTTCATAACTAAAGACTACTTTCTCTTTTTCTCACAACTCTCATTTTTTTATTAAACGGAGCGCATGTTGGTAATTCCCATAACTGAGGTTGTTTTGGTCTTTTGTTATGCCATTACTTTTTTATTATTTGTCCCTTTTGGTCATTTGGTTACTATTTTGTCTTCATTCAATATTATTTTATATACATAATATTATTATTAATACAAGGGTATATTGGACATTTGAGTTTTTAACATGGCTGACCATCTCATTAGTGTTGCCATGTGTCTCGTTTCTATTGGTTTGCTTGTCTTGTTATATGCGGCCCTAATATTGCATATGGATGAAAGATTTTTCCTTCTTTGGGCCCTGTTGAATCGCAAAGTCAGACTTTGCAATCTACCATCACTTTCAGCTTTGTTAATGTCTGTCCTTTGCTGAATGAAACCCGTCAATGACTCAATGTTTTTTGTTCTTCTTTTCTTTGGTCGTTGTCAATAAATATTTTTTTTTTCCATAACTTCTTGATTCTTATTTTTTGTCATAAAATTATTATGTAATTTAATTTTAAATTTTATTATTGGCTTGTATTCTTTTATTCTTAGTTTCTTTACATTTAAATTAATTTTATTTACGTTTGTTTATTTTATTAATTAAACGGTTATGGTTACAGTTAACCGCGATTTTTTAAATCTTTATCAATTACGGTTATAGTTATAGGTTTGTTAAACGATTTCGATTACAATGTTTTTATTTTTTAAGATTATTTGAATGGTTGCCATCCCTATTCCTAATAATATTTAAACCTTTGCTCCTTGTATATACACAAGGTTATGCTAAAGAATTTACATTCTTTTTCTTTTTTCTTTTTGAATGGTGAAAAAGCACAAAAAGAAAGAGAGAGAGAGAGAGAGAGAGCGAGCAAAATCGAGCAGCGATGAATCTAAGATTTTATTTCAGTGAAAACTATAATATTAATGCTTTTTTAATGGAGCCTATTTGATATGTTATATTAAAGAAACACATATTATTGAATAATGAGATATGTATAGTCATATATTTTATAAAAAATATATATAGGGTCACCTACTAGCCCCATATACATCGAATAAATATCTCTTTTTAATATTATTACACTATAAATGAGATTTAATAGTTATAATTAACCCGTTAACTTCATTTTATCATATTGGCAAAAATATTAGATTACATGATGTCAAGGTAGCTCCATATTGGCTGGTAATTCATTCAAGGGAACCTTCATCAACAAACACTTGCTTAGAGCTGGCATTAATATTGGGTTAACTTGACTTTCTGTTTGCTTTGTATTTGATTCCATGTGTTGTCTATTTTGTAACACTTAATAATTTAACACACATGGTTTCTTGTTTTGTCCTACAACATTTTGTCTTCTTTTCTTTGACACTTAGTACCATCTTGCTGAATTAGAAAAAAAAAAAAAAAAAAGTAGCTTCCACATTAATTAGTAGAGAAAGCATCTTGGTTTAGCAAAGTTCTTCAAATTAAAGTGAGGACGTTCAACACGTTCCCCAACCCATAAGCTAGAAATGAAATGGTGGGTACAAGGCGTTTTTTAACCTTATATTCTCAATCCCATGTTTCTTGACTTTTTTTTTTCTTTGAAAAATTACTCCCAACCTGAATCTCACAATCGTCAGTCTCCAATTAGATAGACTAGACTAGTCTGCCAAGCTTTTCCAACACGACTCTGCCAACCTTATATTCTCAATCCCATGTTTCTCAGGGGTCAATCAATCAAATCATTTGGTCTTTCTTGGCTTATGTGTGCCATTTACAATCTGAAATTGTCAAAATGATAGGTTGTGGCAAAAGGTAGTTAATGGGTTAGGTACCCCATCCATCTGCTGCAAATTTGCCATGGATAATGGAGATTATTGATATTTTAACAATCAATATAAATCGTATGATGTTCACTTATTCTAAATAGATTTAATGCTTAAACTACCCTTAACTATATTAAATAGAGGTGAGAATATAATATGTATCAGTTGAATAATATGAAAATTCAATTAACGAAATTTGACTATCGAATTATCGAGTAAAGTCTAATTACTAATAGGTAAACTTGTGTGTACAACCGTGTCCCTATACATACAACAGGTCAGTTAAAAAAGAAATTTAAGAGCAATAAAAAATATTATGGTCTAATCATGCATGTTCATGATTTTTAATATATTACATGCAATGCGATTCCAACACGAAGTATAACTTTTCCAACACGAGTCTTCTTTGGGTCCTGTTGAATCGCAAAGTCGGACTTTGAAATCTACCATCACTCTAAGCTTTGTTAATGTCTGTCCTTTGCTTAATGAAACCCGTCTATGACTCAATATGTTATTTTTCTTCTTTTCTTTGGTCCTTGTCAATGACTCGATAATTTTTTTTTTCAAGTTCTCAATTGGATTTCACAAGAGCAAGCAAATCAATATTTAATGGAGTGGCAGCAAAGGCCCTCCATTGCTACCAAGCACCCGGATACAATACAATCAAATATTAGTCAAATTCATAGATTACATACTCAAAAGGACATGAACCAAAGGCCATTTTCCCCGAATTCCTCTGGCGTGAAATTTCCACCTCCTTATTCGAAGAAAATTAAGTCAATCACTACTTTTTTTTTTTCTTTTTGAAATGTCTGTTATGACTAGAAAGCCATAACGTGGATTAGTATTAGAACAATTTTCTTCTAGGGTTAGAAAAATTTTCAAACTGTTCGGTCATTTTGAAACTTGTGAACCAGATATATGTATGGAATGTGGTTGTCAAATACTCATAGAGATTCATGCATCATTAATTAATAATGTAGACATTCAAAAGATTAAGCTTTCTAGAAAAAGTATAGTACAATACCTAACTACAAAAAATCAAGGAATAAGCGGTGGTTTCGCCGATACTATAGGTGACGGTTTCCTATGTGCTTTTTTTTAAAAATAATTTCTTTTTCTTTTTTTCTTTTTTTTATTATTATTAAAATACATGAGTAGTAGTCATATAAACCACCTCGACTAATCTACTTTTTGGACTTTTGGCATTTTCCTGCATTGAATCTTTATTGTACCATTTCACTTCAAATACCCCTTTAATTATAGACAGAGAGATCATAAGCAACAATCATAAAAATAAATAAATAAATAAATAAAACTGCCAAAATGTTAAATGCTTGAAAAAAAAAAACATTGTATAACAATATTGCTGCAAAAACTGTAATAGTTGGTTTATAGATCCACACTAAAAGTTGAAATTTAGAAAAATGAAGTAGCAATAGCTGGAAAAATATGTCCAAGTATAGTCATCCCCAGAATATTAATACATGAAAGTTCATTCTGTTATCCTGAGTTGATTTCTCCAAATCAACTTCTCCCATCCTTGTATTCCCCACCTCTTCAATGTCCTCATCACTGCTAGCCTCCTCATTTTCATGGGCAAGCTTAGCCCATATGTTCAACAAGTAGTTTATCCTCATGTATAGTCACCTAAATCAAAGACATTAGTAACACAACATGAAATAACAAGCCTTGCTGAACCTTTTTTACAAATTCCAAAAATATCAACATGACAACAGACAAACTTTCAAATCCAAAATAAACATGGTAGCAAGGATGCTATCAGAAGATAATCAACATCAATTGAAGAATTACATCAACATTCATGTACATAATAGTCATATAAACCCTGTCAACCATCAAAACTAAATAAGAATTTTTTATGGTTGTGGCATCTTCTGCTACAATTTGAAAATGAAATGAAATCTTCTAATAATCTGACTCAATATTTGTAATCAAAGATAAAGGCATAGACAAAAGAGAAATTAGTACTGTGAATTAACAATTGTTAAGACTAAAGAGCAATAATTGCTGAAAATTTTATATTGCAGAACACTCTTGTATATCACATGCTATAACACATTTGTTTTGTGAAAGATGACATGTCATAGTACATCATAGAGTACTACTAATTGCCTTCTGAAAATTTATAGGATCAAGACATGATTGAGCCATTACTTTGCAATTTAAGAATCACTAAAGTAGAAAGAGGAACTCAACAAGAAATCAATTAAGTAATCAACATGTCCAAAAACTTCAACATATCCGATGCTTTCTGCCAGTAAAAGAAACTTCAACAATATGAACAAATATCACCATCTGTCAATTAACATACCCATCTGATGTTTCTTGATTGTTAGTTGGATCATG
This sequence comes from Ehretia macrophylla, assembly GCA_037974665.1. Classification (NCBI taxonomy): domain Eukaryota; kingdom Viridiplantae; phylum Streptophyta; class Magnoliopsida; order Boraginales; family Ehretiaceae; genus Ehretia; species Ehretia macrophylla. The sequence goes on from CM075774.1 coordinate 2,268,657, forward strand.
AAGCAAATTATCAGCCACCTACCCAAAATTTAGAATATATTACGACTTCTTCAATTAACATAACGTAGTGAACCAAATTGAGAAAGCCACTGACAATAACAGGGGTGCTCCAAGGGCAAAAGATAGACAATAAAGATAGATCTATATAAGCATAACTTCTTGAAGAAATAGATATAATCTACCACATAAATTGAATATAAACAATAGGAATAACAATTAACATGTGAGCTCAACCGATATCATAAAATGACACTTCATTAAGACTTTGCTGGAATAATGAACAACTACATGTAAAACTCACCCATTATTCTATTTCACTAGAAACCAAATGAAACAAAGAAAGTAACTATAAGAAGATGCCAAGATTTATTACCAATAAAATCTGCGCTTCTCGTATACAATTCAGATCCATTCCGATTTGCTCAAACAAATGCAGCCAACTCCTTAGCAATACATTACTCCTGAAACTAACAAAATAATTAAAATCCACATGTATTTCATAAATTCAACACCAAATCTATTTAAAAAAAAAACACAAAACATTTCAAGTACAAAGATGAGAACTTTAATATTACCCTTTTCGAATTTTCACTTCTTTGACCCAAATATCACATAAAGATTTGGTAAAATAAAGTAAAAACCTGCTCTTTCAGCTTTCCTTGAAGCCAAGTTGAATTCATGCCTTTCTCTTCTTGTTAAATCCTCCATTAAAGAAAAAAATCCAATCTTTTTTCTCATTTAGCTCTACAAGAAAATCAAATCATTAATTTCAATACCCAAAAAGCATAAAACAAAATCTTTTCATTATTAATACAAATCACACATACACACGCACACGCACACACACACACACACACACACACACACACACACACACACACACACATATATATGTATATATATATATACATATAATTTTGGGATTAGGGGTTACAGGAACCATAATCCCAGTTTGGGTTTACGGGTAAACAAAAAATTAAAAATCTATTGCATGCCTAAAAAAGAGCTACATACCGTATATTAAAGCATTAGTATAAAGTCGATAAACACATGAAATATGGAACAAGGAAGAGAACAAAGTCGATAAATAACGGCTTAAAACACAAACAGGAAGAGAATAAAGTCGATAAATACACGAAATATGGAACAGGGAATAAGACGCCGCATATTTCTCACCGAAAAGGTCCAGGCCCTTCACAGTGGTGATAGATTTCCTTTAGTTGCGTGGTCGGGGTGATGGTACCACGGTCGTGGTGAAGGTGTGTCGTCGTTAGGGATGACAACAAGTAACCGCTGCAATCGAAATTGATGGGTATCTGTCAGATAAAAACCCGATAATAAAAACCAAGGGATAAACCGATAGGTTTTGATTTTTATAAGTTATAACCGATAGGTTTTGATTTTTATAAGTTATAACCGATGGGTAAACTGATAGATTTTGATTTTATATTTAAAAAAAATTAAAACCCGAAACCCGATTATAATTTATTATAATATATATATAAGAACTACTACTAGATGCCATTATAGCTAACTTAAATAACTCTACCTGATACCCTGGAACTATCCTAAACCTGGCCACCGGCTCATCACCCGACTTACGCTCTCTCCAAGATTTATCGCGTACCTCCAGTCTATATATATATATATATAATTTTTATAATATATATAAGAGGAATATGTAGATTAAGGTATTTATAACATTTTGTCATATATTACTTTTTATTATATTAAAATTTTAATGAGAATCCAACAATTTTGATTTTGTACAAAACAATTTATTCATATATTATGTCTATCTTTTTTCAGATGACTTCTCATAGTTGGATGGAAGAATGAAAAAAATAAGAACACAAATTTTATGTAATTTGATTGATGCTTTGATTATGAACTTTGTTATGTAGTTGTATTGATGAACATAATTCTCGTTTTTTTTTTTTTTTAGAATTGAATATTTGCAATGATGTAATATATTTTTAATTTTATTTCCTTTTTATGTATGGATTGTGATTTATTATATTTTTAAATAATTTTACATTTAAATTAATATTTTTTTCATATATTTGGTCTCCTTTCCTATTTAATTTTTTTTAAGTTAACGATTTCAGTATCAGTTATCCACGATTTTTTTTAAATTGTTCGGTTTCGGTTTTGGATAATAGTTTTTAAACCCATCAGTTTTCGATTTTGTTAAACGATTTCGGTTTTGACAAAAATCGCGGCTAACCAAACCGCTGCCATTCCTAGTCGTGGTCTTGAGAGAAAGAGAGAGGGAAGGAGGGGGTGACGGCTGAGAGAATTGGGGCAGGGTGTTGGGATATTTTTTTAGGTTAAATTATATGTATAGGTTTTAGAGTTAAAAAAGTTAAAAATTACATTAACTTATTATTTTTTAAAATTATAATTTAGTTCTTAATTTATTTTAATTTTAAACTTGTTAAATTTGTAAAATTATATTTAAGACATAAATTTAATTATTTAATTTTAATTTTAAACTTGTTGAATTTGTAAAATTACATTTATAGTTTAGGTCCTTGATTTTTTTTTTAATCTCTTTTGAGGTCCCTCACGTGTAAAATTGTTTTTTAATTTTAACAAATAGTGGGTACTAAATTCATTTCAATATTAGTAAAAAAATAAATGAATATAAATGAATCACTTTCATTATAGATTTTTCAGTATTAATAAAAAAATAAATTAATGTACATACAAACATTATATTTAGTTGTTGTAAAAAGCATAATTAACTTAACTTTAAAACATAGATATATGTATGTATGTATGTATATATACATATATATATATATATATATATATATATATATATATATATATATATATAAATAAATATATATATCAATATATAATATAGGTAAAAGAAAAATGTAAAAAATGCATATGAATTAATGAAAGTTGTTATTAATAAATGAAATATAAATATGAACAAAAAGGTTTATATATAGAGAAAATTTAAAATTATTATGATAATTGAGTTCGAACAAGAACTCAATATGAGTTTAAAAAAAAATAGTTATGAATGATTGGAGATTTTGAATAAAAATAATATATAGATAAAGAAAAAATGAATTTAATAGGATAGCTCTAATGAAAAGTGCATATGAATTCGGGAAAGTTCTACCTAGAGGGAATATAAATTTGAATCACATAGAGTATAAAAAATGAGAGTTAAAGTTCTTATGATAATTGAATTGAATTTGAATGAAAATTGAATTTTTCGTTAAAGAAATTTGTTATTGACTGATTGAAAAATTTAAAAAGAAGAAATATATATGAGTTAGTGTAAGAAGTAATAAAAAAATGAATTAGAACATAAACAATATATAGTTTACTAAATTGAATAGAATTTAACAAAAAAATAATATATGAATTACTAAAAAGCGTTTTGGATAAAAAAAAATACATATATATATATAGATAAGATTGCATTTGGAGAAAAAAATGTATAGATAAGACTGCATTTGGAGAAAAAAATGTGTAAGAGTTAAGGGAAATTGTATTTAAAACATGAATTGAGATTGAATGATGACGATATATGGGTTAGTAAAATTTACGATCATATAAACTATATACAAATTTGAAAGAATATATAAAAGATAATTGATTCGATTTTAAACTCAATACTTTAATTGAAAAATTACTATAATCATCAACATAAAATATTTATATTGTTATATGTATTATATTCCAAGTTAAAATCATATTTAAGTATCTCGATATTTTTAATATTAATTTATACGAGGTGGTTTACTAAGATCTTTTCCTTAATACTAGACATAGCAGCAGTTTTTGCAAGAAATTATGTTGAAAGTTTAGTAGAAAATATAAAACTTGTTTTTTATATTTGTCAAAGGGTCTACTAAAAAATTCAAAAAAAGAATTAATCACTTGTTAATTACAGCCTAAATTAAGATAGAAAAATAAAAATATTTTTTATACTTCACATATATGACAACAACAATAAAACATATCTATAACTTGATTTGCCAAAAAAAAAAAGTAATATTTTTTATAGGTGGCTATTTTGCCTGCAAAACAGCCACCTATTATCACCCTTTCGCGGCGGTTCCTAGGAAATGTCGCCTATACCAACAAAATAATATTTTTTGTACTGATTATAGGCGGCAGTTGTAAAGAAAATCGCCGCCTATTCATGGCTTTTCGCGGCGGTTTTTTAAACCGTCACGAATAGAGTGTCGCAAATGCTCTCCTTTTTTGTAGTTAAGCAGAATATGTAACACAATTAGCTACCATAACTTGCTTGAAGCAGGTCAAAACCTGTCTCAACACGGTTCATTTCTCCTTGTAAAGTTTTACGTTAATGAAACAGATATTGTTAAAATAAAAAAGTGTAATTAGTGCATGAAATTTTTATTATGTGTAAAATATAAGAAATGTTGGATCCAATTAGGGTTCTATTGAAATAGATAGGTTGTATTACATGCAGTAGAAATTTATTTTGGCAAATGTCGAGCTTTCAGAATTTAGATCGAATAAGCTAAATCTTGGACCAGGGATGAATGTACCTTTGGAGAGGGATAAATCTAGAATTACTGTTGAGCGGATCTTGAAAACATACAATTGAAAACTCGTATATATATAATTTTCTTAGTTGGCACTAATTAATTTTTTAGGCTACAAATACTTAAAAAAATAGACATGTTTCTAAAAAATGTGGCCCCAACTCAATATTTAGGTTCTGTTTGGCCTAATTTTTTGATACTCAAAGATACTTCCTGTGAGTTTAGATGCTAATTTAATCTGTTTGGCCTATTTCTGAAAGTGATTTTAGTTAAAAGTTGAAGTTGAAAAAAGCTGAAAAACAAAAACCTCCAAATTGGAGCATTTCAAAGTAGGCTTTTGCAAAGCTATTTTTACATGATACGAAAAGTTATTTTTTTTTTTTTCAAATACACCCATTCATATTTTTTAAAGTCCAACATTACCCTCAAATTTTTTAAAAGCTCAACATTATTTAACATAAACTAAACAATGAATAATTTTTATTCAACAGTACTTCTAACCAAAATTGTATGACTAAAAGTTCTACAACTCAAAATCTAAAATTCACAGTTAGGTCAAACAGAGCATTAGTAGTTCCCATTTTAGGGTCAGCTCTGTTTGGCCCGTGAATGACTTCGCATTTAACTTTGAAGGAGCCCCCACATACCCTCAATTTTTTTTATAAAATATATAGGTATTTAAAGATATTTTTAATTTAAAAAATTAATTAATTCCTACTAAAAAAATAATAATATATAAATGTTAAAGCATATTTTATAACTTCTATTTAAATAAAATTCTAAATCAGCTAGTGTTAAGGACTTTACTTTAGCTGATTCATGCACAAATTCAGCATTGACTATTGTCGGTTTCGAGCAAGATATTTTTTAAGTTTGTCATGTTGCAATGTCATTAATGTTGAAACTTAAACAGGTGAAACTTTCAAATATAAATGATAATTATTCTAAACAATATTGATACATATTCCTCTCTTCTACATCTCATCAGCTGATAAGAAATGATTGTTAAAATAGAATTAGCTCAAGTGAGTTCTCTTCATGTCATTTATATGCTCACAATATTGGCCTCAAAGATCAATTCTTTTAATTATGATTGAAAAAGAAATTTAGGAAGTCCTTCGATTTTGTATCAGGATTACAGAACTTTGGAACACATGCCTCATGCTAATTGAGACATGATCTAAATTAGTCAGACAAAAAGTTTATCGGAATTGTCTTAAAAAAAATTAACTTTCTGACTAATTTGAAATCTAAAACTTAAAAAAAAAAAAAAAGTTTGCCTATTACGGGGACTAACCTCAAAAACATTATCTACATTATAAAAAACTGAAATAGAAAATGCTACTAATAATCGTAAAGATATGTGGTTGGTCGCCAAAAAAGTGCTAGAAAGACTTGGAAAGCGAAAAGTAAAACTATGGAATTAGATGTAATAATTTCTTCTAAATTATCATTATACTCATCTTCAAATGTGTGAATTGCTAGAAATATGTGGAGTATATAGCTAATCCCATGTGATTCAGGAGCACTCGTGGAATTATCTAAGGGACTTATGAATGTCCAATTAATGTAAACGTTTTTTTTACTAATTAATTAATGTAAATGTTAGTTGACCACTCAAAAGTGTTTTCATATTTGGGTTTGTCCATGTACCTGATAGTAACTTTGGGCCCAAAAGCTTATAATTTTGCAAGTGATATATTACCTGTCCAAAATATCTGAGTTATTTTTTTTATAACATTATTAAATATCATGCTATTTTCATTTATTACCTTTCACGTAAATATATATATATATATATATATATATATAGATTTAATTGACATGCTAAAATAACATAAATACTTTACTTTACGTCACTATTCACCTCTTCATCTCTCTTTTATTATGGTAAGAATTCGTGTATTACATATCAAATCTCTCGTGTGAATTTGATAAAATTTCTATTATATAAGAAAGACAAATAACAAAATAATTAATTTGAGGATCTCAAACTTATTAGGTTTAGATATATGAAGAAAAAAAAGAAAAAAGAAAAATGAGTGCGGATTTCAAATGAGAAGAGAATTTAATGAGGACTAAAAATCCATCAAAAAGGCCTACAAAATTAACAATACATTGGGTCAACTATAGTCATTCAAGTTTATCCATAAAACTACCTTAAATATGAGTCATGTATTTGGAATCCATAATTTAGAGCTTATTGTTATTTAAACACTTGATAGTATTGCTAAATGGATTCCTATCTTGAGATATATTAAAGATTCAAGTTAGAATTTATGCAGCTCTTCACTAATTAAGAGCACGTGTTGAGGTGTAGATTCATAACCATAGAATGAATACCTAAAATAAATTTCTCTTCATTGAAAAAAAAAGAACTTTTTGTTTAAGAGTGACCAGTTATCCCGCACATTACACAAATCAAATTAAATTATTAATATCCTTTTCACCCTAATAATAATTTTAAAAATAGAATATCACATTTTTTTGGGCACATAAATCAAATATCGTAACTCCATTTTCTTATTCACTTCCACTATCAATAATTTAGATCTCAGACACAAAAAAATTCGTCTGATCCTTCGTTACATATTGTCATTTTCCCAACCTTATTTACATCCATAAGCTACAAATGTTTCGAAAAGTAAGAACTTTCTTCTACGAGTTGTACCTAATAGTATTCTACACAATTATTACATGGCCAGCGGCGGATACACATTGCGAGTTTTAGGAATTACAAACTCTATTAAACTAGCATAATACGTTGCGCGTTGTAGGAATTGCAACCTCCAAGATCTTCCATTATATTTTGAAATTTTCTGATATTTTTTGCTCATTGTACGGCAGATACACATTGAGAGTCAGTGGGAATTGTAAACTCTATTAAACTTATAAAATACTAGCAAGTTGTAGGACTTGTAATCTCTACCATCCCACATAATATTTTGAGATATTCTGATATTCTTTTCTAGCCTTTGGTCTCCCCTGTTAGTTAGCTGTAGTGGTAAAATATTCTTTGCCCTTAAAGAGCCTGGTTTAGCGGTAATGGAAGTGAAATTACTCATGCAAGGCCGCGGTTTGACACTCTTTACTGTTTTGAGTTTCGCCCTTGATTAATTTGGAATATGTGTGAAGGTGCATTACTACACCCAAAAGTTTATCAATTGGTGATCGATTTGCACCGAATAATCCGATCATACAAAAGAAAATATTCTTGATTAATCCTGTACATAGCTTAGCTTGTTACCAACATTGATCAGTCTCCCAAGTCCGGCGAGGGCAACCAGAAAAACCCGTCGCTGACGAAACTACCCTCGTCGACGGCCGCCTGCCCCGGAACAATATTCGATCATAATTGGCGCGTTTTTCAGGATCAGATAGAGTGGTGTAAGCAGCATGAACTCTCATAAACTCATCTGCTGTCGATGATGTGTCGTCTTGGACTTTAGACACAACATCTGGATGCACAGCTCTAGCTAGTCTTCTGTATGCTGCCTTGATTTCTTGGCACGTAGCATTCATCTGGATTCCAAGAACTTGGTATAAATCAGTCTGTGGTGAAGCATTCTGAGTGGTGCTACGTGGGTTTTCAGCGGTGGCAGTTGCGGCGGAGACGCGGAGGGGCTGCCGGAATCTGAAGCTGCCTGGAAATGATTGTGGCGTGGAAGAGTTACTCTTTTGGGCAATGAATTGAGTCGTTGAGAGAGATAAAGATGCAGAAGCCATTGTTGTGATGATGTTAAGATTTGATGATTGATTTTGAATGCTGATTGTGAATTAATGGATATGGAATTTTCTATGGAATGAGTGATATTTATAAAAGCCAAAGAAGGTGTGTGTGTGTGTGTGTGTGTGTGTGTGTGTGTGTGTGTGGAGAGAGATTCATTTGTGGTTGGACAATGGTTGATGATGAGTGTGTAGTGAATTGGCTTATCCATTTTTTTCTGATACGGATATATGCTGACGCAGCAATTCAGTGCTAGATCACAAAACTGCTCAGATCTCGTCACATGGAGACAACTTGCATTGGTATGTGGCGACACGGCTTGGTCGACATGAAGGGTAAAATTATAGGCACAGACAAAGTTAAAAATTTAATACTGCGATATAAAAATTAATAAAAAAAAAAAGAGGATTAATATATTTTTTTTAATGATATTACATAGATTTTTTTAGAAAAAAAACTTGGACTGAGCTAGGATGGGGTGGGGTGGGGTGGGCCTTCTGTAAACCCCCTAGCTCCGCCCCTAATTATAGGTGATATGGGTGGATTTTTGACCGAAGTAGTACCTTCGTGATCTGACCGATCTCACCAAACCAATAGAGCCATTGAGCTCTTTGGATGATGTAGGTGTCGATTCGTCTAATGTGATTGGCTCGGTGTTGAGGTACCCGACAAGTTGACAGTATAGTGACTTTGTCCTTATGCTAAAATCACAGACTTCTCATCATCTCATTGTCGTAGTCTAGTTAGCATCTGACATACGACAAGGTACCATCACATTCTATCCAAGAGCACCGCCTGATCTGAAAAATAAAATAAAATAAAAAATAAATGGAAAGGCTATCAGGGTGAGTGAGTATAAATATGCCTCCCCCAGCCGATTAAACTCTTTAGTCAACTCACATTTATTGAGCTCAGGCTTATTAGATATTTAACACTAACATAATTGTCGGAGTCAATCTCATGAGATTAAAACCCATTATTTCTTGCAAGTTAGCCGCATGCGTGTCCCAGCTGATTATTCATACTTTTACCCCATAATCTTGAATATTTTTCGTCAGTTTGTATGGAATTTTTATAATCTTGAACCTTAAGATTAGTAGATATGATTTAAACCGGTGCATAAATTAGGCCAAATAGTTCAACATTCTAACTAACATATTTTCCTAGATCCACTACAAAAAAAGATGTAGATAAGTGGCACTTATTTAGCAGCGTTTTAATAAAGCGCCACCTATTAGAGGACATGCCACACCTTAGGCGACATTTTGTAAAATTGCCACTTATGATAGGAAAAAAAATGCCACTAACCAGCAATGAGAATTTAGCACAAAAAAGTTATGCCAAAACAGTGGAGAATTGGTGGCGTTTATATTAAACACCGCGAATAACGAATACTATTATAGTCATTTCGCTATACGCGGCATTTACACAAGCGTTGCTTATTTTAAGTTAACATAAGCCGCGTTTACTAACGCCACCTATTTGATAATAAGTCAAATGGTACATAAGCGGCATTTTAGGAAGCGCCGCCTATTTGTAAAATGGCAATATAAATATCCGTAAATTGCCAACTTTACTTCCTCAAAATTTGCATAATTTTTCTTCAAGCATAAAAGATCCAGGTCAGTTAAACAATTTGAAATTTGCCTTTCTTTTTCTCAGTTTGTTGTTGTACTTCATTGATTTCCTTAATTATAATTGATAGTCTTTCAATTTCTATGCCCTGAAATGTCTGACAAAAGCTAAGGTGCATTAGCATCGAAAATACTAGACACAAATATGTTTCTCATGGTGAGCCTTGAAGGTGTTTGTTAAAATGCTAAAGTGCCCTTTGCATCAAGAAAATCTGGCATGAATATATTTTTTATGATTATGTGTTAGAGGTGTTCAATAAAATGCTAAGATGAACTTTCTAGACAGTTGATCTGAAGAGCCATGGTTCCTTAACTGTTTGGTGGAAATCGAAATAAAAATGGGTTTAAAGATTTGAACATTACTATGTACTTTGTTACAAGAAAACCTTAAAAGTTTTACTTCTTGCTTTCTATGCTGATTCTGCTTTTTTTTTTTTTTTTTGTCAACCCAAGTTCTGCAGTGTGCCATTTTGAATTGATTGTCTAGTGACTGAAAAGGCATTCATGAAATAGAAAGTTATAGCTTGTATTCTTAAACTACTGTCATTAACAATAAAAACATTTGAGTTGCATGCATTGATCACGTGAGTTTCTGCATTATGAAGAATCCGATGAGGAAGATGAAGGTGCTGGCGACGATTACATTGAGTTTGAGGACGAAGACATTGACAAGATCTAAAATCAACAATCTACTTACAAGACTTTGTTCTGGCTGTAATTTATTTTGCTGTCGGGTTTTAATTCCTAATATAATAGAGAGATGTCATATGTGTAACATTTGAAAAGTGGTACGATGCAGAGTTATGTTTGGGGATTTATGTATGAAAATTCATGTTTTGATGCAATTGATGCAATAATAGTGACTTGCTTTCCACCTTTTTGTCCTTGTGAATTCAAAGTAAGGATTATGGTGAAATCAAGTACAGATTTTGTTTCTCTGGTTCTTTTTTGTGTTTCCTTCCTTGACACGGGGGTGCGGAGGAGGGTTTCTTTTAGCAGCACCTTTGAGGAAAGAACTCAGAGGATATGAGCTCTGGTTTTCCGAAGAGTATGTAGCTTGGCTGGTGGTAAAATGAAAATGTCTCGTATATTTGCCCAGAGTTCTTTATTTGCCATGTTATGTGGTTTTAGGTTTCTATGTTGAATTTTGAGTGAGTTGCTGGTAGGAAAGATATGAATAAGAGGGTTGTCACCATGGTTAATGATTTCAGAGGTTTGGATTTTGTTTGGGTACTACAATTTGGTCTCTTTTTTCTTAATGCTGCAAATTCTCAATTTCATGTTACATCTATCGTTGTTGTGCCATCCAGCAACAGCAGCATTTCTAATTGCACGTTCGTGCAGGTCTTATGCAGCAAAATGAAATGATAGGTGGCGCTTAGTTTAAATGCCGCCTAAGTTATATAATAGGTGGCGCTTAATTTAAATGCTGCTAAATTTTTGCGACACTCGATACCGCGGCGTTAGTTGTGGCACTTATTAAAATGCTGCCTATTTATAAGCGGCGCTTTCTAAAACGCCACCTATATAGAAAAAAAGTGCCACCTTTTGCCTCATTTTTTGTAGATAGTTTACACTCGAGTTAATCTGACTTCTAAGTTACTTTGAACAATTGTATTTTGGATTAATTGAATGCTTTAAAAGGTTCATAACGTAAGAGATTACATGGTTGGGGCATATTTTGAAGACTTTAACCCTTAGAGTGAAATGAAGAATCCAATATTTCCTTTTCCTTTTCTTTTAAGGTGGAAGTTATACTAGCTAGAGCAGTTGGTGTATAGATCCCAATGGTACAATTATTAAGGCTCAAAGTCTTAACTTTGATTAAGTGTTCGGAGAGGAATATTATGCACACCTATTTCCTATTATAACAAGAATTATTCTTAAATTTTCTTCATAATGGTGCAATTATTAAGGCTCAAAGTCTTAACTTTGATTAAGTGTTCGGAGAGGAATATTTTGCACACCTATTTCCTATTATAACAATAATTATTCTTAAATTTTCTTCATAATGGTGCAATTATATATACATGATTCCGTTTGAAAATGGTGTAGTGCAAATTAGTGAGATACAAAACTTACTGGGATTAACCTAAAAAAAAAATAATCTCTTAATTAGTTTTCAGGACATGAATATATCTCTTACCTATATTTCAAACGTTCCACCACTAAACTAACCTCTTCCGGTTGCACCAATCTTCATAGTTAAGCTTCCAAGAATATTCTTACTTTTTTTACTTTTAGAGGTAATGTAGGATAAATCTCGACCCAATATGAATCACCGACTTTGCCCTTGTATAGAGGGATGAAGTCTTGTTGGTTCTAGTAAGTCAAGTATGCTTGACCCAAGGTGGCCAATACTCGACCACCAGTTTTTCAACCACATCCCGGATCCTGGAAGACGGATAGGCAAAATCCAACATAATCCTCCAAAATTCGGGAATATTCTTAAGAATGTATAAATACTTCATTCATTCACAAAGAGAAAATACTAATTCACTAAACACACCCTCAATTTCTTTGATCTCTCACTAAGTAAATCGAAGACTAACTTAAGTGTAAGAGAGCTCATGTAGAAAGACTTCGCAATTTGTTTTTTGGTTGCAGGTCGAGCTCAAAATTCTATCGGAAGTCCATAGTTCCGGTGTTTAAGTTTTCTATTTCAACAGGGGGCATGATAGATTGCTAGGAAAGAGAACGTTCTCTGCTTAGATTTCGACCTCATCGTCATTAACAAGTGGCATAACGTGCATAGTTGACCTTCAACTTGAGCTCATGGCTGAACAAAAACTCAACGGGCCATAAACACATACATGAATCGAAGAAGCTCTATCTAATTATATTCCAATGTTCCTGCAGCTAATTTAACATTATTCCTAGTGAATTCAAAGTTTCTAACGGTTTGTTTGAATGATTGTCCCCTTCACTGTTGGTTGATTGAGGCTTTTGTAGTCCAAAGAATTTGTAACTTCAATGTAACGAGCACTTCTATGATGAGATAAGACACATGTCCAATAGGTGCATAACGTTCTCTTTTTAAAATTTAATTTCTAAATACACGGGACACTATTTAATTATAATTTAATCTTGGTTTCACTAGGAAACGAAGACAAGCTAATTAATAAGGACCAAGTGTTGTAAATGAAAACTTATCTATATACATGTTTTGATTAATGAATGATGAATATATGTTGCATCCTCGTAACGTGTTTTTTTTTTTTTTTCTCTTGTAACAAAATAGTTTAGATTGCTATTAAGAATAGAATATATTGACTGAATGTACGAAATTTCATAAATTTAAAACTCAGACATCAAAAAAAAATTCGTCTGATCCTTTTTTATAAACTATACTTACATATTCCAGCAAAAAAAACTATACATACATAATCTACAAAAAAGACAGCTTAGGCTACTAGTCTATTACCAACATTTATCAGTCTCCCAAGTCCGGCTAGGGGGACCGGAAAAATCCGTTGCTGGCGAAACTCCCCTCGTCGACGGCCGTCTGCCCCGGAACAATATCCGATCATAATTGGCGCGTTTTTCAGGATCAGATAGAGTGGTGTAAGCAGCATGAACTCTCATGAACTCGTCTGCTGATGATGATGTCTCGTCTTGGTTTCTAGACGCAATGTCTGGATGCACAGTTCTAGCTAGTCTTCTGTATGCTTGTTTGATTTCCTGGCACGTAGCACCCATCTGGATTCCAAGAACTTCGTATAATGAAGTCTGTGATGAAGCAATCTGAGTGGTGCTACGTGGGCTTTCGGCCGTGGCGGTTGCGGCGGAGACACGGAGAGGCTGCCGGAATGTGAAGCTGCCGGGAAACGATGGTGCGGTGGTTGAATTATTTTTTGGGGCAATGAATTGAGTGTTGAAAGAAAAAGATGCAGAAGCCATATTGTGTGATGATGGTTTGAGGATATATGTTAAGATTTGAAGCTAAAGATTTTATGGTTGGTTTTTAATGTTGATTGTGAATGAATGGTTTCTCCATGGAGTGATATTTATAAAAGCCAAAGGAAAGGGTGAGGTGAGGTGAGGTGAGGTGGGGTAGGGAATGGTTATATTTGATATGATATTATGAGTGAAATTAATCGTTATGAATTTTTAATATAATTATAAAAAAAATAATGTATATTATTTACAATTCTTAAATCTGCTCGTAATATCATAATACTAGAAGAGACCCTTAGTCGAAGTTTTGAAGTCGACAATTGATAATATTAAATTTTATTATTAACGTTATGATATTATAAAAGATACTTTTTAGAATTGGCTTGGGGTGAGGATCGTTCCTGCTTGGGGGATGGTTGATGATGAGTGTATGGGGAATTGGCTTATCCATTTCTCTGATTTGGATATATGCTGACTCAGCAATTCAGTGAATTTGCTAGATCACAATACTGCAGAGGTTGCGTCATTTTCCAAGGTATTTTGACAACCGTTAACAACTGGTGTACAGTAGTCTAGCAATAGCAATCCAACATAAGAGACAACTTGTCGACTTCTATTGGTTTGCATCGAAAAGGTTATGTCGATCGATATTAATTGTGGAATTATAGACATGAGTATTTTTGTAATTTTACAAGATATTTTCATAATTTGGAATATTGAGTTCTTTTTTTTTTTTGGTCAAAAAAAATTATTCCTTAAAAGAAAAATTATAATCATCCAACTCTTTTAGGTTGGAGGTTAGCATACAAAAAGTTTTTTAAATTTTAGGATGTTAATATTTCAATCAAAAGGAAGAGTACCACTAACTTTGCATTTCGCTATCCAATAGTAACTTGGTTGACAATTCTTCTCTTAGTGTGAAATCGAATGCAAAAGATCTCAGCAATAATCGACTTGATATCACCCAATGATGTGAGACAAACCAGGTTGTTTAGCAAGGATACATCCTTTCCAAATTGCCATGGCTTCGGCTTCAAGAGCTGAATCACAAAGGATGTGACCAGCAAGGCCACAAAGAACCTCTCTTGAGTTTCTAGCAATCGCCTAGGTAGTTGCTTTATCTGGACCAATAAAAGCAGCATCAACATTGATCTTCACAACTCCATCAAGAGGAGGATCCCAGGTGGTGATGTTCTCAGATGAGTTAGTTTCCTCTTGCCCATGGCTCGATGACTGGATGTCAGCTTTAAGGAATTCATCAATATTACTTTTAACCTGCATGAGGATTGTTTTGAGTTCAATGATTGAGATTTAAAGTAAATGATACACTTATTTAAGATTTAGGTAAAATAATCGAACAACAACTTATTATAATTAGAGATTTTGAGTTTGAATAACGATTTCTTTTTTAATGTAGCTCAAACAAATAAATAATACATACGCCCGGTCAAATGATTCAACATCCACATGGAAATAAGCTTTTTTGGCTTCTAAGGTACTTGGAATAATTTGTGTAGTATTATGGACTAAATGAATACTATAAAAGGTTAAAAACGAACGAGATTAAGTAACGAAAGTAGAAAGAAAGAGAGTTAGATGGTTAGGGCATTATTTGAAGACTTTAACCCTTGGAGTGAAATAAAGAATCTAATATTTTCCTTTCTTTTTCTTTTTCTCAAGGGAAAAAGTATTTCTTGAAGAGTTGGTTTATATCACCCAAAAAAACAATTATTAAAGGCTGAGAATTGTAGCTTTGATAAAGTGTTCAAAGTGGAATATCATCAACACTCGTCTTTTTTTTTTCTTACTGACGAGCGCTCTTAAAAAGTCCTATAAACTCCCACTAAGTTTCTAAATCATATGATACAAGACATCATTCAAATGCGACATGGTTTGAGTTAATTTGGTACAAGATATATATTGAGATAAATCCTAAGAAAAATATTATGTTGACTGATGTGCACACAATAGATGAAAATAAATCTCTTACTCACTCCTTAAACATTTCACTATTAGGCTGACCTCTTAGATTGTTCCCATCTTTATAGCTAGCTTCAAAGAATATCCTATTCTTTTTTGACTTTTGGAGATATTTTTTTTTTGATGACGTGTTAACCCAGTTGGTGGAGTCCGACCACTAACTAGTAAATGTCAGTGTGCAACAGCGCGCCCCTACATATGCAACAGGTCAGTCAAGGACGAAATTCTAGAATAGTGAGCATTGTCGAACTCGTAACGTTCTGTAATGATCCCTCATAAGAATCTCATCCTCACAATGAGTATTTTTTAAGTACAAGGATTCTCCTACTTAACAAACTAGTCTTTTGGGATGAGCTCTCCCTTTAGGCTTGAGTTGTTACATGGAAGGGAGACTATAGGCTGGATTAAGATGTGGTAAGTGTCACACTGAATATTTTTAGACGAGTTTAGCCGCTAGAAAAAAAGGGTTACCGTCGAGCCAGTACCGATAGGCTAGCCCGACGTGGGCGTCGTCTTTTAATTTAAGGGGAGTGGAATGTAATGATCCTATATAGGAATCTCACCCTCACAAAATGTGCTTGTACAAGAGGTTCATCCCACCTAATAGATTAGTCTTTCAGGATGAAGCTTTCTCTTTAAACTTGAGTTGATATATTTTTGGATTTATTATATTACACATTCTAAAAATAATTTTATTCCCACTATTACTGCATCATACCCTGGACAAAATTTTGAGGCATGATTGATTGCTAGAAAGGGAAGGTTCTCTGCTTAGATTTTGGCGATGAATATGGTTATGTAGGAGGGTACCGACCTCACCGTCATTAATTACTAGCATAACGTGCATAGTTGACCTTCAAGTTGAGCTCATCTCGACCGGAAGAAACGCGTCTCCATACGCTTCCAACTAAGCGCTAACCATAAACATATGCATGAACCAAAACTTAATGAGTTTAGTTTAATAGTGCAGCGAGACGTGACAAAAAATTTATTTATGTTTAAAGTTTAAATTAGTTAAAAAGTTATTTTTCTTTGAGTCAATCTTCATGATCAAATCTCTTTCAAAATGAGTTACCCGTCTTAGAATTTAAATCTTAGTGTGAGCGAAATGATTTTTTCTTAGAGATATTGTGGATCAATGAAAGTAGGAAAAGACAGAAAAATGCATGAACTGAAGAATCCCTAGTTAACTCAAGAGTTATATGGAATAGTCAGGTAATAATCAGTTGTAATCAAATTTTTAAATTCAAACTACGATTTCGACCTTTATTGTAACAAAAAAAAACAAAATATCCTTGATTAGTTATAATACAATATTCCCTCAGCTAATTTAGTGACCACTTCCTAAGTTGTATGAAGGTACCACCGGGCCTTTAGTCTAATAGTATACCACAGTTAGTATGAAAAAATTTTAAACCAATTTTTATGAATGAGATCATGTTGTACTACTTGAACTCCTTTGAATAAAAGAAAAGATTGTGCGAAGGTTTTCCTCCATGCTAATAATTTCTACAGACTTCTAATAGCATTCACGCAATTTATTTTTTTCATATTCCCAATAGGAAATAATTTAACAAAAATAAATTATTTCCCATATCATATAATAGGGTGCAAATGAAAACTTCTCTATATTCGCGTTTTCATAAATGATGGTGTATCGAGCTGGCATTTAGTGAAAAGAGAAAAAACAAAAATGTATATCGTAAAAGCAGATTCAGGAGTTCTCCTCGAGAAGAATTAAAATACATAATTTTTTAATTATATAAATATTTATTTTTTTAATAAAAACTAATTAATTTTTTTAACTAAAAATACATAGATATTTAAAAAAATTAAAAATACATAAAATTTTTAATTTTCTTTTGGCCAATAATGTGTTCACGGAATGTTAGGCAATCTTTAATAGTCTTCCTATTTTTTTAGACCATCAATTGAGCCTTAGATTTTGTATCCTGGTACCTCATCCCACGTGACAGTTTGATCCTTTTTGGGTCGTAAACGTGAATAGTTTTTAATATTTTTAAATAGGTGACGGTAAATTTGAACCAATAATCTTTTGATACCTAAGATTTAATATCATTTTAAGTTACTAACTCATTTAAAAATTTAATCGGTTGGACAAGTTTGTTATATTTATTTATTAGGTTTAACACGCTAAGATTTTCTTTTAAATCATTTTCTTACAGTATCATCCTCAGTTATCAAGGGAAGGGCAGAACATTCCTAAACTCTTGATAGGAACAAAATTATATAAAGTAACAAAATTTTTATATCATAATTATTATCATATATTACATATATGATGCATCAGCCAGAGCTATATACAAGAGAATATGTGTTTAAAATGAAGATCAGGAAAATCAAACCAAAAAAAGAAAAGAATGCTCGATCGCGATCTAACAAAAAGCTTTAAAATGCAGTATCTAGCCCGTCTAATACATCCAAAAGGTTCGCCTTCGCGTGTTCCATATCTCTTCGCGGTGAGCTCCCCGTGCTCTTACTCAGCGCCCAAACGTTCGCCTTCCTCTTCTTCGCCATCACAAATTCTTGGCTTTTGCTGATCCCCGGAACCAGCTTTTTCCGTTTCATAACCTCTTCCAACAGGTTCCTATCTTCTGCAGAAAGTTGGACGCCCTGGATTTTACCGTTACTGCCTACAGTCTCCACGCGAAGTAGCAGTCCCTTACGAGTTGGAGATCGTGTTGGCAAAGCCTTATCCCTGAATCTGACATGGTTGATCATACGGTGAAGCAAAGTTACCAGTTCAAGGATGTACATATCCATTTTCTTTTTGTCTGCATGATAAAGTGTTTGCAAGCGAATCAAGTTACTTTGCGTGGCTGTCTTCTTCCCAAAGTCGTTGCTGTCAATATAAATAAGCAAAATCCATTAAATTTCTATGTTTTGATGCAGTCGACTATGTAAAAAGAGAATGAAAATTAGAGTACTCGACTCACCCAGTGTTCGCCCACTCTCCAACCCATCCAAAGCCTTGATGCGCTCTGTTTCAAGTCACATAGCATTAGCTTAAAGCATGCAAATCGTAGGACTTTAAATGTGGGAACAACATTATTAAAGCAAACTGATTAACACAGAAAAATGATGGTTAAAAATTCTTATTCTTCGCAAAAGCCTTGTTTAATGTATAGACTTATGCAGTAGTGGCTGTAGTTCAGTTTTACGTACTTTGTCGTATCTGTAGCTACTGGAACAAGCCACTGAAGAGTTTTCTCCATTTCAGCTTTGATTTGATGAACTGTGAGCTGCAAAAAGCGCAATATGAAAAACTTAAGTTGCATATTCATCAGTTATTCCTCCAGAAAAGATTCGGCAATGGCTGATATAAACGAGGAAAGAGCAATGCTGTTTTAGGAAACAAAAGGTGAAGTGACAATAATTAACGAAAACAGGGCGACACTTATGTTAAAAATAATGAGATCAATGACAGCAAATGAAAAAGTATTTCGATGTAAAAAGGAACCGTCGCAGGAGAGAAACTAGAGTTGGTGGAAATTTAGTCGGGCAGAGCGTGCATTGTAAATATACTATTCTGGAAACAGACCTCTTCCTTGGCATTCAGCATCTGCAACCGGGTACGTAGAGCTGTCTTCACAGTGGGAGGCAACCCATGATATAATGCATCTCTTATGTTGGGAGGAAGAGAAGTAGGGCGGGATGCCTTGGTATCGAACATTAGGCGTCAGTTAGTCAAAGTTAACAAAGCAATAAGAATATCTACGAGAGAAACGAAAATGAAGATCAGCACTTACAATATTGTCAATTTGAGTAATCATGTTAGCATAGTGCAAAGCAAGACCAGCTTCACCTAGTCTTTGTGGTTTCTTAGTTGACTCCTTCCCAGCCGGAACCAACCCTGCCCATAATTGGCAATACAATGAACAGAGAAGGAAAGACAATATCAATCGTACTCAATTTCGAGCTCTTAGCAACACAAAGACCAAGAGGGCCTTACTTATTGCTTAAATGCCACATGATCAGTTATTGGAATTGCAAAATACCATTTGTCAACCACATGGAAGAAACATCATCAGAAAACTATTACTATAAACTTGCCATTAAGAAAACGGTAAAAGGGATATATATCTTGAAGACATTTAATGTTTTGGGCCGATGCAATGCTCAAATTTCCTTATGTAGGGGGTGGGAAGGCTGAATTTGCGCAACTTTGTTTGCTGCAAATTCTATGATATTCGCCAAAAACTACAGCAAGGGCACAAATGAAGCTTCATTAAATATTTGAAACAAGACAATGACAACTGGGGTAGGGAAATATTTATCCCGAAGAATTTTAGAGAACAATATCATTGTAAACTGAAAACCTGTTCTGGAGAAAGCTAATAAAGCGCGAAAAGAGACTCATATCATAAGTAGACATTGAACGTCACGCTCGTCCACAATGCTAAAATCACATGCACTTGTAATGTGACTATATGCAAAACGGAAACATTAAGCACCTTTCCCATACCTTTATCTCCAAATGCTTCTGAAATATTTTGATGGATGAAAGTAACAATATCAACCAGCTTCTCCACAACCTACAGTGGTAAAAACCCGTCGCAGACGAAACTACCCTCGTCGACGGCCGCCTGCCCCGGAACAATATCCTATCATAATTGGCGCTTTTTTCAGGATCAGATAGAGTGGTGTAAGAAGCATGAACTCTCATGAACTCTAATAAAGTTATTGTGAAGAATGTCGGAGGGATTAATCTTTCAATTTTGCATTATCCTGTCTTAGCAATGCCCATGCATTTGTGCTTCTAAGAGTTTGGACAAAATGTGTAGTCACTTATTGTAATTAAAAGAAGAATAAAATGCACTATAGCCCCTTATATTTTCACAAAGTTGCATCATAAACCCTGTGTTTTAAAAAGTCACGTTATAAATCCTGTGTTATGGAAAACGTTGCATACACGTCTCAAACTCAAATTCTGTTTAACTCTGTTAGTTAGCCTTGTAAAAAGAAAAAATTGTCCTCGTTTAAAGATAAATCCGTCAAAGGGGATATTTGCAATTTTTTTGATATCAGAAGGGGGTATTTATCATTTTTTTAATATTAGAGGGAGGTATTTACAACATTTTTCATTTTGCAATATCATAAGCATGTGCTAGTTTACCTTCTAAGGAGATCTACAACCTTAAACTAATAAATATCATTTAATTAAAAGAATAAAAAAAATGTATAGCTTATATAACAGAACATTGATGTCCACCATAAAAAATATAAATCTTATGCTTGAAGTTCAAAGTCATATTGTAACTAGCAATAATTGTACCTTCACTTGGAATCACGTTCTTCTACAAGTAGGTTAAAATCTTTAAATCAGTGCAAAATCAACTTCAAATCGAAAGAAAATCAATTTGAAATAGTTTTTCTCTCTAAGATTGTCAATTTTTTTTATTTTGTATTTTATCTTTGAAGGGACAATTTACATCTTTATAAAAAAAAACATAGGGGCAATTAGAAACCTTATAAAAAACACAAGGGGCAATTTACAACCTTATCGAAAATACAAGGGGCAATTTACAACCTTATCGAAAATACAAGGGGCAATTAACAACTGATGTTAAAAGGGTATTTTCGTCCTTCTACATGTGTTTTAAAGCTTGATAAATGTCATACTTGCATTTCAAGCGTGTGTATTACACTCACGTTAAAATTGACAGAAAAATAGACGGCGGGGGGTTATATGCAATGTTTTCCATAACACAAGGTTTATAACACGACTTTTTAAAACACAGGGTTTATGATGCAACTTTGTGAAAACACAGGGGGGTATGGTGCATTTTACTCTTAAAAGAAATTTTAAATTTGAATTTCTCTCATCATCGATATTGTCTAGCATTTGACTGATCTATAATATAAGTTGGGGCATGCCTCACTACCACGAAATTTATAACTTAAAGTTGGATCCAACATAATCCTATAAAAGTTAGTTTTTTGTTTTTCCAAAAAAAAAAGTGCATGCATGTACGCCCCTAGGGGCATGATTTAGCGAGAGTGGGTTAAATCGCTCCTGCAAAGTTGTAGATTTGACATTCCTCACTATTCTAAAGCTTCATCTTTGACTTACCTAGTACATATATTGGGACGCACTGCTGCACTTATAGGTTTATTTGTTCGTGGTCGAATACCGTCAAATAATCCAGTGATCGAGCTCCACTAGCTAGGTTCTCACGGTATTCAAAAGAACAGGAAAAAAAAAGTGGGTGCATGTACTTCTTGAACCTTTTACATCCCATGAAAGTAGGGAGAATATTAATATCTATTACTATCTTCTTAGCTAAGTTTTCTTGTCTTGTAATCGTTAGGTGTAATTCGTTTCCTCCTTAAATTCTCTACTACTTGCCAATGTTGGAAAACATTTGGAAAAGTTTTTACGTCTCTTGGGCTTTCTAGAGCGCAGAGAAATGCTTTGATTGTTGGTACGATTATATTTTTAGCAACCCTAACGTGATGACCACTTTGCCTACTTAGTCAACTAACCATACAAAACTATGTTAATTTGGTTCGCCATGACAATCATTCATGAATCAGAAGGCATTACTGCTAGGATCCTAAAAAAGATAGTCGATAAAGGAATTCAGTGGCGGACGTAAATCGTGGCTACCAGGGGCTACAATTTTTACTGATATAGAAGAACGTTAAACATTTTATGTATTTTTTAAATTTTTTTTAAAATATTTATGTATTTTTAGTAAAAAAATTAATTAGCCCCCATTGAAAAAAAAATACACATATAGTTGAAAAATTATGTGTTTTAGCCCTCCATTGAGAAGAATTTCTAAATCTGCCCTTGTAAAAGATTATCCACAGCGCTAAGAATAATTATTCTATGGAAGATAATCTTGCCACGCCAAGGGCGCCCGGTTTGCTGGAGGTAGAGCCTATCATAGAGGACATTAAGAAGATTGTTATAGAATCTCTTGTATTAGGTTTAAGTGTACTCTTAGAACCGCAAACTATCCCGCTAATTGGGTTGCTTGAAGCTCGGTTATGGGCACTTTGCCTAGTAATTGGTTTGGGAATTTACTCAAACCATTGCATGTTTACTTCTTAAACATTTGCTGTAACGCCTTGAACCCAACCGCACGCTATAAGCCAAGTCCAGACCCGTCACTCAGACAGAGTCTCCTCTGTATTGTGGATTAAACTGGTACCTGCAATAATCACATACAATGCCTGAACCACAACAACCACTTCATACAATCTAACTTCCAATTTTATCGGAACCAACCAAATTCACAAGGCCATCCGAGCCTTAGCACAACAAAATAGAAACATACAAGCATGCGGGTTCAATTCTAACTTAAACTTTCAAGTAGTATGACATAGTTAAAACAAGCTAATTATCACACCCAAGCATATCCAACATACAAGAATATAATTAAGTTACAACTTTCTGAGCAAAAATACAAGACCCCAAGGTCTCAAAACACCACATCTAATAACCCCTTCACGCAAGTTTCACATTAAAGACAACCTTATCACACAAGAAGTCACGGAAGTTGTTCAACTTGCACTTCCTCCTCTTCAACTACTGCAACTAGCTGGGGATCTACCTCAGCTTCTCCTGAAACATGTTAAATGAGGAGTGAGCAACAATGTTGCCCAGCGAGGGAGGTGATGCATCATACTGGGGCATGCAATATGATATGCAAACACAAAAAGTCATAAATATAAATATCATAAACAACAAGATTAAATAACAAGTAGTAACCACATTAAAAAGGATACGGTTCCACTTCAAGTCTTCAATCTCGAACCACGAGCCACGAACTTCACACAAGTACCGGTAAACCCTTACTCCAACAAGTTGGGATACTCCGGATGTATCTTGATCCTATGACCCTTTCTCCTGAGGTAGCACCATATGCCCAGCAGGTGAACCACGCCTCTGGGGTAGTGGAGTATACTCAGCGAGAAAGGGAATAGGCACCATGGTAGTCGAGGGAGCACGGCAAGCCCGATGCCGCCCGTGTTTCTCGACGCTACCATGTCCAAAAAGGTTGCGCAACCCCGAGACAAGTCTACAAGAATCAAGATATCATTTAACACGTAAGAGGGTTGACAAAGTAGGCCGCATTTGCATTTAATTGTAAAATGAACCAACATATACACGAAAATAGCTTATAATCTCAAAAGAAGCATTCAACATAACTTTTCCCCACAGTTTATTCAAATAGCTCAATTATACTATAGATAATCACAATAGTACATGATAACCCAACAACAAGCTCTATATGCATCAAAATTGCCAAACACTACTTTTCCCCTTTCTTTAACCAAACTTTTCTTCTCCTAAGTGCATCTCAAGATTACCAAACCACATCCTAATCATACTACATTCCTAGTTAAGCGAAAAGACACCTATTAAGATCATAAAAACCCATTTTAGAAACAAAAGCTCGAGAAGGCCCCGAGCAGGTTTTAACTACAATTACAATATCCGAACCCCAATTCCGCGTAACGAAAGCACCAAAAGTGCTTCCATACCCCAAGGATACCCAAACCAAAGCCCAAACATGCCCAGATTGCACAACGAGAAAAGTCCTCTTTTTAAAGTTGATTAACTTTGCAATTTAACTCGGTTTTGGGTGATTCAACTTCACGTAACCTCCCAACTAGCTTCACTAGGGTCTAGAGCACCTAATTGAAGTCTCAATTTATTCCAATTAGCAAATTTATTCAAAACCCTAAATACAAGCACTATTCATCATCTCTTTCATTCAATTTGTGCATTCTACCATAGAATTTGCTAACAAGCTACATAAGTTAGTTCTATAGGCTCTAAATAACATATATCAAACATCCATAGCAAGCAATATATCAATATTCAACAATACAAGAAATTCAACATACGTGCATCAACTTTAAAATCATGAAATATGCAACTCCCTCACAATTTTTTATGTGTAAAAGCTTGTTGGGAACCCTAGGATGCTCAAACAAACTCCAAGATCCAAGCCAAGAGTCAAGCTAGCAAGATTGTTGAAGAATTTTTCCTCATTTTTCTCCTTGAGGGTGTCGGCCTTGGGGGGAGGGATACAAGGGTAATTTTTTGCTTTGTTTGTTGAGTAGTTATTTTAAAATGTTAATAATTTAGTATATATGTATGAGTATGTTATGCTAAATGAAGTCAAATGCCATTAAATCCTAGTCAAACTAAGTTAAAAACTCATTCAATTGTTAACTAGTTGAAATTAAAGGTTGTTACATACGTAACACTATTCAAATGACCCGAAAAATATTTTCCGAATATATGTTCCCAAGCTCGAAAGTCCAAAATGACAAGTTCCCGATTCCTCTTATATTTCATATGACTTAGGAAAAATATTAAATCGAACTTTTAAAACAGCCGAAAATCTTATGAATAGTAGCCTCAAAATAAAGCAATTAAGTAAGAAAAGTGATGCACGTAAGAATGCTCAAGTAAGTATGCAACAGTTATTAAGAAATTATGATGAAATTCTCAGGCGTCACATTTGCATTCTACGGGGATTTGATGATCTAGGGACAAGTCCGTCCCTCACCATTTTAAATGGTGGCCATGTGTGTATTTCAAGGCGTTTTCGGCCTGATTCGACATATTGTCAATTAAAACACATAAATAGAACTGGGGGGGTCTTTTGAATTCTTTCTTTTATTAAGTTCAACCAAATTCGATTTCAAAGTCTTATAAATAAAACCTAATATAACCGAAAAACAATTTAAGAGCTTTAAAAAAAAAAAACTATTTTAAACTCATCCAACTTTTTTTAGATAGAAAAATCCCATTTAATACAATTTTTTATGTGGTATCCACGTGCCTTCTTAGTTACTTTTATAGGTCCCATTTTTCTTTGCTTTAGGAAAGGCTCAAAGGTAAGACTAAGTTGTAGATCAACATCGCTATCATTGATAAAAACCATATATATTTTTATTTTGGAATGAAACTATTGGAATACATCTAAACACAGTGACGACATATTTGATAATAACATAAACATACACAAATGGTACATAAAACTAAGAAGTACGTTATTCTCTTAGTGATCATGATCAGGTCAATCACTAATATATATGTAGAACAAACATATATATCACGGGAAGAAATTGGGCAGTAAAACTTTCAGCATTTGGTCGTGAACATGTTGTTTTCCTTGAGCTGAAGAAATTTAGCCTTCTTCCATAGGTGGTTTGTTCAAATCAAGTTGCGGACGTTGTACTATCTTACCACAGTCCTCGTACAGTTTACCCTTTCAGTATATGTCTTTCTTTTCACCATAAGATGATGAAGGCGATTGACATTTTTCCTCTTTACTCATTGTTGGAAAGGGAAATGAACAAAATAAAATGGGTTTGTGATGTATTGTTGCATACATTCGGTGATGTCCTTTATATAGAGGCGAATAAACTAACGAATTGGCGACGGCTGATGTTTGTCCGTCCCTCTTACTTTTCATGTTTGTCGTATATGTATTATCGATGCGTTATACGTGACATGATACTATTGGCTTGTTGATAAGTCCAATTAATAATTAATCGGGTTGCATGCCATGTCTTTTCTTATTGCATCATAAGGTACTGAATCGACGTGCATGCCATGTCTTTTCTTGCTGTATCATAGGGTACTTACATATCAGTATATGATTTGACAAGACACTACCACGTCGCATAATATATTTACGTTTATTTGGATATATAGTTAATAATTATTAAAGTTATTTATTAT
Organism: Ehretia macrophylla; assembly: GCA_037974665.1. Taxonomy (NCBI): domain Eukaryota; kingdom Viridiplantae; phylum Streptophyta; class Magnoliopsida; order Boraginales; family Ehretiaceae; genus Ehretia; species Ehretia macrophylla. The sequence goes on from CM075774.1 coordinate 2,295,171, forward strand.
CTTATGTGAAAACTTAAGTTCAGTCAAAGTTCTCGTACATTTTTTTGGTAAAAAATAAATTTTAGTGTATGAGTAATATAAAGATAACTAACTATATATAAATATTCTATACTGAGTAAATAAATAAAAAAAGGTATTTTATGAACCTTTTTCTTTTTACCAACAAAGAAAAAGGTACAACAAAATAAATACTAATTTATATGTTGATTATTATGATATGAAAAATATTATTTAATCAGGAAGAAACAACATTGAAGGGTAAAACAAAAAATTAAAACAAAATAAATGCTAATTAATATTCTAATTACTATGATAAAAACTTAAAACAAAATTAATGAAGAAATAAAAAACAAAACAATAAAAGTTAAGGAAAAAAAAGGTCACTGACCAATTGGTCCGTCTCCTATTTAAATCCAACGGGCGACGCCCATTCGATTAATTAAGAAAAGAAAAAAGTTAATATAATAAACAAAAAAAGGTTTAAAAATGCAAAATAAAAGCTAATTAATATACTAATTACATGGTGAAAATATGAAAAAAAAAAACAAATTAATTAAGAAAAGAAAAAAGTTATTGTAATAAACAAAAAAATAAGTGAAAAAAAATCGAACTAATTGCTAATTATGATGAAAAGATGAAAAAAAAAATTAATTAGCAAAAGAAAAAATTCAAGATAATAAACACAAAAAAGACTTGAAAAAAAACAAAGTAATAGCAAATTAATATACTAATTATGAAGAACAAATGAAAAAACAGATTAATATAGAAAAGGAAAAAATTAATATAATAAACCAAAACAAAAATAAGTGAAAGAAACAAAACAAATGAATATCTAATTAATATACTAATGTTGATGAAAAAAACTTATAACAAATTAATTAAGAAAAAAAAATATTTAATATAATAAAGAAAAAAAAAGTGAAAAAAAAAAGAAATAGGAGACGTCTCCCAAATTAAATCCAATGGGCGCCAATGGGCCTCCCTATTAGGTTTCTGGGCAGTGGCCCAGTCTCACGCTTGGCCGTCGCCCAAAAACAGATCAGGTGAGGCACCCCCAGTCTTACGCTGGGTCGTAGCCCAAAAACAGATCAGGTGAGGCACGAGTGCCTCACCTGATCATTTCAAACAAAAACTAAACCCTAACCCCTATCTCGCATCCCCTACCCCTTACCCCCCCATACCCACATCCCCTACCCTCCACCCCTCCTACCCGTGTATCCACACCCCCCAAACACCCCCTAACACCCTTACCCATGTACCCTACCCCTTCCCCCAAATGTGTCAAACCTACCCCTCACCCCCTACCCGTGAACCACAATAGTAGCCCCACCCCTTTACCCGTCAACCCACCCCTCATCCCCCACTACCCGTCAACCTACCCCCAATCCGTGGCATTAAGGCTAGTTTTGTTTTTTGTTATATATTTACATATGTGTATATATATATATATATATATATATATATATATATATATATATATATATTGTGTATACATATATGTATATATATATTGTATACATATATAACTATATATATAGTTATTTTTTTTTGGTACTATTAATGGTATAATTTTATGTTTTTTATATTATTTTATATATTTTTTTATTTTCTGTAATTTCTGAATTTTTTTTTCATTTTTGGATTTATTTCAATTTTGTTTCCTTTTTTATTTCTGAATTTTTGGTTTTAATTTTCGGATTTATTTCAATTTATTTCCTTATTTATTTCTGATTTTGTTTTTTCAAATTTTTGGATTTATTTGTTTTTTTTCAAAATATGTTGTGTTTTATTTTTTGGGATTTAGGATTTACATTTGATTTTTTTTCAATTTTTTTAAAAAAATTTGAATTTTTGATATGATGAGTTTTTTTTTGAATTTTTTTTTTGTAAATTAAGGATTTTTTAATGGACTATTTAAAAAAAAAATCCATATTAAAAATAATTTTAAAGCTAAATTAATTTTTTTTTTTCATTTCGTATTATTATAATATTAATAACTAATTTGATGTGTTTGGATTTTCTTTGGTAGGATTGGGGTATTGGAGTAATTGATTGCAACGCCTAAAGATTTGAAAGTTACAGGTTACTTTGATGATTGATGATGTCTTTGTTGTACAATATATTTTTTTGTGCTTCTAAATCCGTTTCATTATATTAAAGTTATTGTGTTTATTTGTTGTATTCATGAATCAACAAATATTGAATTGAGCTGTTACGGTTTTGTGAAGATATTTGTGAAAATGGATGAACGGGTGTGTTGGTCTTGGCAATTGAATTGGTTGTTTGTAATTGTGAAAATGTTGTTTTCTTGGTATTGAATAGGTTGTTCGCATTTATGGTAAACTATTTAAGTCAAGCTCACTAAAGTTAAGTAAGTTGAGATTAAGTAAGAAGTAAGTAAAGTTAACAAAGTTAAGAAGCTTAGGTTAAAAAGTAGTTAATTAATATAATATAAGTAAGGTAAGTTAAGTAAGATAATTTATTTACGTTTATCTAGGCTTACTTTATAAGTTAAGTTGTAATTTCTTAATTGGTTGTTATTTAGTTAAGTTGTGTTGACAAAGTGTGATTGAAAATATGTAAGTTCAAGGTTATGTAGGCTTATTTTTAAGTATTACAATATTGTTTCTAATTTTGAATTCCTATTTGTGTTGCAATATGTCAGTAATAATGGCATCATCACGTGAATGGATGTATAATCGATGGATTGATGGATGCATCAATGAGGGCTTTGTTGAAGGTATCAATGAATTTATAACATTCGCAATTAGTCAACCATATTACATGGACAGTGTAAAAATAAGATGTTCATGCATCAAATGCGAAAACTTGAGTAATCATGCATGCTTGTTTGAGACTAAGTTAAAGTTGGTTGAATGACTTAATATCTAAGAAAGATAAAGTAAAGAATATTAGAGTGGTATGATAATGGAAATTGTAGCCATAGTATTTCAATAGGTAATGGAAATGCATGCATGATATCTTATTTTATATAGTAGAAAGGCTTGGATGACCTTAAGTAGGGGCGGAGACAGGGGGCCAGGGGGGGCCACAACCCCCCAACCTCCAAAAAAAAAAATTAATGTATATTTTTTTTAAAAAAAATAGGTTTGGTCCCCCATAATTATTTGTAAAGTTGCTTAAAGGTACATAACTCTTGACTTAGCCTGGTGGTTGGCTAGAGTTAAGTTAAGCCAAATATGGCATGCTTGAATCCTGCAGGCCACATCTTTTATTTTAAAAGTTTTGCTTTTGGCCAGTTTGAATTGGGTTTTAGAAATAAAAAATAAAAAAATGAAAGGAGAGAAGTACCACGTGGGCACTTCCCCAAAGCCATTAGCAGGAGGGAAACAACAGATCAATTGATCTTTACCCTTCCTTTTGAAAAAAAAAAAAAAAACAAAGTATCATCCCTTCTTCAAGTTTTCAAGACTTCAACTCTTAAATCTCCTTAGAAATTTCAATTTCTCCAAAGGTATGTATACACTTTTTAAAACAAAACTATCATCTTTTCTTTTTCTTAAATACAAACTATGGTGTATGCATAATGTATGTAAATTGTAAATGATTATGTATATATTAGTGTATATAAATATATTTTGTATATTCATATTTTGTTGATATCATTTTGTTTGGGATGTTTTGTTTGATTCACTAATTACTTGTCGGGTATAGTTGAAATAACATGTCGTCATACTAATATTCGTGCAATATACATCCACAGGAATTAATTAAATCAGAAAGCAAGAGACTTTGTTATGTGTAGTGTGCTCAAATCTTTGACACAACCCATTTGTATCTGCTCTAGAAAATGACTTCCCCAATACAGAATTTTCAAACACATAAAAGCTTAACCACATCAAAGCATAAAGGCCTCATTATTTATAGAATTGGTTCGTTGGCTGGACCCTAGAAGATATATATGCTGGGAACTAGTTCACATGAATGCAGATACTTGTCTAGCATTAGGAAATCATTTTTAGTTTTGTAAAATTATATGATCATACAGCAGGCAAGAATCATGTAAAAGTTAAGCAATGTAGTGGTGGGTTAAAAAATGAAATTAATGTTTAATTTGTTAAATTATAATGTGAGTACCTATATGGATCCTAAAACTAATTGGTAATTGTACCTTCACTTTTTTATTTCATTTTTATTAGAAAAGAAATTAATCGGACTCTAAAGAATGAATCAAACTATTATATATATGACTAGTATTGATATATATGTTGAATTTGTTTTTGCCCTTAGTTGGTCTTTTTGTCATTGTCCTTCTCGTCGTCTCAAAAGATGGAAGTAGCCGATTCATTCAAAACTTCTCAATATTATTCATATATGTATGTGTTGAAATATCTGCATTACAGTCTCGATACGAGGAACTGCTTCAACAGGCATCATAAGCGTCACAAGCATCCGAGTTCGATTAAGCTCCCACGCCTGTTGATCATAACGCACAGTTTTTGGAGGCTGTTGGTAGACCCCGCAAAGGTCGTTTATATATGGTCGGATCATAGGTTTATGTGGCGTCTACTTCACAAAGTAACTCAATTGCTGGAAGAAACATTACGCAACATGAGATCCAAGCAGCCGTTGCTCAAGCCACAGCCTCTTTGGAAAAGAAATTGGAATAGCAAAACGAGGCGTACAACAAACTGCAAGATAAGCTGGATCAGCAGAACACAGCGTACTACAAACTCCAACAAAAAACTTCATCACAGCTACGTGATATGCAAGCACAACTCGCACTACTTACTTCAAGGTTGCCCGTTCCTACACGTAAAGAACAGCAATCGTCGTCTTCGAGTGATAGTTGAAGTGAAAAGAATTTTGGTATGATTTGATGTTATGACATTATAAACAATCATTACAATCGGACTGTAATAACTTTTAAGTTTACTTTGAACAACTTTATTAGATTTTTATTAGCTAATTGTATAAAAAAATGTGATTTACGACTTGTTTTGCAGTATTAAATATCAAATTCACAGGTGAAACAACTTATTATAGTAAATCTTATAATGAAAATTAGTAAAAAAAAAAAATTTACTTTTTTACAGGGGCTTCGCGAGGGATCGACGAGGGATAAAAACGGCGAGGTCATGGCGAGGGACGATTTAAGCGAGGGCTCGGCGAGGGAGGCATTTTTTAGGGTTCAGCAAGGGACACATTTGGCGAGGGACGCATTCAGAGAGGGCTCGGTGAGGGATGCATACGGCAAGGTCTTGTTGCCCTCGCACAGTCATCGCCAAAATGGTCCTTCGCCAACCTCTTGCCAAACGACATGGGGTCGGCAAGGGACATAATTTCAGTGACGAAGCCTTCGGCGAGGGACAATTATCCTTGCCGGGCCCTCGTCGAGACCCTTTCGACGAGGGCCCGGCGAGAGGAATCGTCCCTCGCCGAAGGCAGATTTTGTTGTAGTGCTATCTTTAGGTTGAAACACACGATTAAATCGCATAACATCCTATTAAATTGGATAATCTCTATGAACCTTGATTATATATGGAGCCATGATATAACTCTTGTTATAGTAAAAGAAAGGAACTGTTGATCAACTTTGCAATTGGAATATTTGAAAATTTATGGAAATTATACAGGATATTCAAAAGATAGTATTAAAAAGTTTTTATGTGAGCTTTCAATGGATTAGGAGAATTATTAATCAAGCTTGCGATTGAATCGCTAAAAGTAGATTTAGAAACTGCTTGCCTATTAATTGAACATCTAATATAGCCCTTGCTTAATTTATCTTTCTTTAATTTGACTTATATCCTACGAACATATAGGATGATTTCCTAGCATTTGAATTCATTAATACATGTTTATTTTGACAAAAAAAAGGTAATGATCTAGTAATTCAATCTTTATACCCAATTAGGCAAAGCATCTTATCATAAATATACAATTGTTTCACTATTATTAATTTCAACATTACAAAGTGTGCCAACCTCGTTTTACAGGAGATAGCAGACAAAAATGTGAGCCATTATTTGATCATTGGGAAAAAGCAAAAATGGTCCCTAAGGTTTGGGTAAAGTCTCAAACAGGTCCCTGAGGTTTAGGAATTATCCAATTCAGTCCCTCTTACTAACTCATGTTAGGCTGAAAACAATGGTCAAGGCTTTGATCGAGCAAAAAAATAGCAATGCCCTTATAGCCATTAGAGATTATAGAAATGTAAACATTCTGAATGTATTTCATTTCATATGTAGTATATATTTTTCATTTACAAAATGTGTATCTACTACTATAATTGGCTATATGCAAAATGCAAAATGATATGAGTTCATCTCAAACTTTGATGAATTAGACTACAACTACTATAACATTCTATACACATAGTGAGTAGTTTAATCCTCGAAAATGAATTTCAAAAACCATTATACTAAAAGGCCATTTCGCCCAAAAAACATGACACAACCCCAACAAACATCATAATGTCTTAAACTAGTGCCTACCTTTTTTATAAATCAAAAAGATATATTTAAAAAAAAAAAAAAAAACTTAACGATTACAATCCTCGACTACAATATCATCATAAAAAAAGATATGATGATGATTTCATAGACTTTTTTTTTTGCTACATGAGAGGTTTTGAGCTAATATTTTAGATTATCTTTTGTATAGATTTTGGCACCAAGAATAGGAACAAGTGAAAAAAAAAGGCTTAGTTGTTTTTATAGCCATGCATGACATGATAAATGGATTTTTTTTTCTATCATCTCCAATGGCTATAAGGGCATTGTTGTCTTTTTGCTCGGTCAAAGCCTTGACCGTTGATTTCAACCTAACAGGAGTTAGTAAGAGGGACTGAATTGAATAATTTCCAAACCTTAGGGACCTATTTCGGACTTTACCCAAACTTCAGGGACTATTTTGACTTTTTTTCTTTGATTATTTAGTTCTTATTTAGTTGACAAAAATAGTTGTTTACATGTTCAAGTAGACCATAAAAAATAATGTAAATATAAAGTAAGAGGAGGAAGATTTAAGCTTTTCTCGAACTATATATTTGCATTGTGAATTTATATGATAAATTCTATCCCTTATTCAATAAAGAGTAAATAAATATATGATTAAATAAATCTAGACTTTTAAGTTGATATCCCAATAAAATCTGTCATAATCAAGAAACGATTTTGGACTACAAAGGCCCCATAATAAGTTGATGATTAACTAACATTTCAACAATATTATGACCATTATTCAATAAAGAGTAAATAAATTCTCTGAGTATTTGTATTTACAAATAAAGTCTTTTTTTTAAAATTGTAAAACAGTATTAAGTTATTTCTATAATTTGTAAATATATTTATTGTAGGTATTCTTTTTTTTTTTGTCCTTATATCTTGGAGCTCTACTTTTGGAACTATGGCACAAATATGTATTCCATCAATAGCACTAATCAATTTTAAAATTGAATTTTGATTAATTAGAATTGATGAATGAATAAGACGAATAATAATTCATGATTTTAGATGGCTAAACGAATAATAATTCGTGATTTTAGATGACTAAGTATATTAAGATTACATGAAAATAAGGATAGATGAATAAATAACTAATTATGACCGGGCTTCTAATTTAAAGAAAAAAAAGTTTGAGTTAAGAAATATAGAAAAGAAAATTACGGTGAAGAAACTCGCATGAAGCATAAGAAGAATTAACTACATAAGGAATGAGAGGAAAAGAATGGGCAAAAAAAAGAAAAAAACTTAGATGACAGTTTAGTCCTTAAAAAGTACTTCTAAACGCAAAAAGTTAGATTTTCATTTGTTACAAACAGTATATAAATGACTATCAGTGGAGGATAAACAAATTCTTTTTCTTGTTTGATCAAAGAACGACAATATATCTTTACTGATATCTCACCTAACTTTTGTATGTCTAAATACATATATTTGTGTAGTTCTTGTCATACCAAAAGTGAATAACCCTATATATACATCCATATATACAAGATGTTATGTGTGTGTATAATATGTATCCATATATATAATAAGAGGAAAAGATTTAAAAATGTCTCTATTAGGCTATCCTTACCAGAGTCTCTAAATCATGAGTCTCTAAAAATTATTTTAGAGATTTTTAACAAAATAGAAACCCTACCTAAAAGTTTAGTTACTTTTTGGGTCTTTAAAAATTTTCCAACCACATTAGTTTTTGGGTCTCTATTTTAGAGACTCTATTAATTTTTCAACATAATCTAATTTTGTACATGCTACTTTTTCGTGTATTTTGGTACTTGATTTTTTTATATACTTATAAATTCATAATTTTTTTTTTACAAATATTTCAACCTAAAAATTAATTAATTCCGACAACGATTATATTTTACCAAATATTATGTTGTTAACTATACTCGATTACAACAACACTAATTTTCGAAAAACTAGAATAGCGGCCATTGGATATGATGTTTTCTCGATGATCTCATCCATTAATTTGTTATCATGAAACAAAATATCTTATCCAAATGAAGGCCTTTGGATTGGGTTTTCTTTAAACGATCTGGGTCGTCCATTTATTATCATCAATGAAATCTCTCATCCAAAATAAAGGCATTTGGATTGGATTTCCAACTAAAAGATCTCAGTCGTCCATTCATTATCATCAATGAAATATCTCATCCAAAATAAAGACCTTTGGATTGGATTTCCAACTAAACGATCTCGGTCGTCCATTCTTTATCATCAATGAAATCTCTCATCCAAAATAAAGGCCTTTCGATTGGATTTTCAACTTAAATCTCGTCCGTCCGTTTCAACTTTATCTAAAGAAATCTCTTATCCCCACAAAGACCATTGGATTGGATTCTCCATGGCCGATCTCGTACGTCTATTTTTTATCCTTTAGCCACTCATACAATTATATATAATACATATCCAACACTTTCACAATCACCATAATCAAACACCACAACTCTCACCACTCACTCTAAACTCTACATCCCATATTCTAAAATGTCCAACCAAGGAGGCAAGTGCGATTCCCTTCCATTTGATGAAAATGTTCAGATCCATCAAAATAACTGTCGTCATGGTCATGCAATGATGATGACCATGTTCAATCAACACCAATCGATGATACAACTTGCATATCAACTTGCTATGGAGGAAGATAGTAGTAGCTCGTCACGTCAATTACGCCGACAATCCAAAAACAGAGACCACTTTGGTGCCCATGAAACACTCATGGAAAATTATTTTGTTGATCAACCTTTGTATCCTCCTGCTGAGTTCACGTTACATTTTCACACGCGTCACGAACTATTTTTGAAAATATTGGGCGATATCATCAATTACGACGATTATTTCAATCAAAAACCAAATGTTGCAGGAAAGCAAGGCTTATCTCCCTATGTGATAAAAAAGACGGCGGCGCTCCGTATGCTTGCATACCGAAACCCTGCAGATGCAAATGATGATTATTTGAAGATTGCAGAGACTACATGTTTAAAGTCCATGAAGCGATTTTGTCGGGCTGTCAATGTATTATATGACAATGAATATTTACGTCCTCCGAATAATGCAGACTTGTATAGGCTTCTTCGAAAGGCACAACAACGGGGGTTCTCGGGAATGCTGGGTAGCTTGTACTGCATGCACTGGGACTGGAAAAATTGCCCTACTGCGTGGTCTGGAAAATAAGCTGGACACCATGGTCGTCTTACTATAATACTAGAAGTCGTTGCGTCTTATGACACATGGATATGGCATTCATTTTTCGGAACACCTGGTGGAAGAAATAACTTGAATGTGTTATATAGTTCACCGGTTTTTTTCGATATCCTTGAAGCTCAAGCACCGCGGATAGGATATACCATTAACCGCAGAAATTATAGTCAAGGATATTATTTGGTTGACGGTATATATCCTCGCTGGTCCACAATTGTCCAAGCATTTCCAGATACACATGAGCGTGATAAGATGCTTTTCAATAGGTTGCAACAAGCCTATCGTAAGGATGTCGAGCGAGCATTTGGTATCCTTCAGAGTAGATTCAAGATTATAAAAGGTCCATGTCGTTTCTAGAACGAACGTGATATTGGAGAAATTATGAAGACTTGTATCATTTTGCATAATATGATTGTAGAAGATAATCGTGAGGAAGAAGGAGATGATTTCAACGATGATCCATCACTTTACCATGTAGAAGAAGCCCATGTGGAACATGCCCGAAATCCCATAACAATTACTGAGTATTTGAACAATCGCCATCAGGTGACGAACGAAGCGGCTTACTATGTACTCTGAAGTGATCTAGTTGAGCATGTTTGGAACGAGTTTCGTACACGAGATCTCAATGAGTGACATCAATAGTTGTACTGTTCTCGTCCTTTAAGTCCTGGTTTAATAAATTAACTGTTTGTGTTCCTTTTTAAAAACAATTAATATCGGAGTAAAAATTAGTTTTACACAAATTTCTCAAACCAAATACAAATTCAATTAGATTACAACAGTACAACATATGTAGACAAACTAACAATACAACACACGTAGAAACAACAACAATATAACAGTATAATAATTCAAGGCATTTGAGGACGATAACCATCATCGTCAAAGTTGATAGAACGAGATGACCTCTTGGCGACGATTTTGTTTTGTTGGTCAATCATCCACGCTCTTCTAGCCGGAGTCTCGATGGTTGAAGTCTTCGTCGACATTATACTATACTCTGTTGCCCAGTCAGAACTCTCTTTGTACTCTTTCATAAGTTTTTGCATTTCTTTTCCTTGCTGAACGATCTCTGTCGCAACATCCTTGCCCTTTTTTAATTTTTTTACCTTTTCTCTTCCAATTGGCCTCGAGGATGACGGTTCAGATTGGGTTTCGGGCACCGACTCATATGGAGAGTCATCTTCAAAAGAAATCAGTGTACCCTCTTGAGATGCACTTTGCCCTTGGTGGAGCTCGGTAATCTTTCTCCACTTTTTACCATGTTGTAATATCGACCAACAATGATCAAGGCTGAAATTCTCTCCTGTAAAAGTAGCGTAAAGTCGTTTGGCATCATCAACCTGAAAACATAGAAAAGAAGATCACCATGAGTATTTTTTAAAAAAAATAAAACTAAATCAACATATTTTGCTGCATAAAACACACAATATCTGTTGCATTTGCTCCATTCCGTGGTCTCATTTGCAATTGAGCAAGATACTCCGCAAATTTCGTGCATTTTTTGTTTACAACAGTCCATCGTAATTTTAAAGATTTTGCAGTTCTCTTTTGAAACAAAGTCGTTGGAGGGTGAAATTCTTCGAATTTCTTAAAGATTCGCGCCCACATTGTTGCTGATGTTTGGTTTCGGCCTGTAATTGGGTCTTCACTAGTTGCAAGGTATGCGCGGCATAACGCGATATCTTCTTCAACATTGAAGTTGCGGCCCTTAACTCCTTCGCCGGAATCCATAGTTGAAGAAAAAAAAAATTAAATGAAAAAATTACAACTTCAAGCAAAATATATATATATATGTACATTTAAATAATATGAAGAAAAAAAGATCAACAAAAAAAAAATTAAATAAAATAAACTTAAATGAATAATTTTTTTTTTAAAAAAACTTACTTTAAGAAATAAAAGTAATAAATTAAATAATATAATTTTTTTTTAAAAACAAAACAAAAACAATCAGTTTTTTTAAAAAATAAATAAATATGTATATATATATATAAATCAAACCCTACCCCACTCTCCATTCATTTCCCCTCTCCTCTCTCACTGCCGCCACCACCCCTCCCCCCCTCGTCGACTTTCTTCACTAGTACACTATCGCCACCCTCACCCCAACGCCACCCGTATACCAAAACCACCCGTACACCATTGCTATTGTCACGCCATCGCCACCATCGCCACTGTCACACCATCGCTATCATCGCCATCATCGCCACCATCTCCACAATCGCTACCGTCATACCATCAAAACCACTGCCACCATCGCCACCCGTACACCATCGCTACTATCACGCCATCGCCACCATCGCCTGTCACGTCCCAACCCGGCCTATAAAGGTTAGACTTGGGTGTTATCTAACATTCAAGTCATATCACATACTTAACCGTTTATGAAGATTTAACACTTAACGTTTTGACCTAAACTCCACAAATTCTCCGAAAAACCGGCACCATAACAGCTGTAATTGGGCTCCTTAGTTTGACCTAATTCTCTAAACGCCTCAAATTTTCCAATCTCAATATCATTTCCAACTAAAATTACTATTTACCATCAATTGAAATGCCTATTGGTTATCTCGAAGTCTCGTTTGATTAATAACCTAGTATGATACTATGTCTCGTCTGTTTGTTAATCCTTGTTACAAAAGTACCTGTTGATCTTAGGTTGATACAGAGTACTTGCTTAGATTGGATAGGTTCATTTTACTTAATCCTATGGTGGATAATAGCCAATAATGATAGCAAAACGACCATAGTAGTGTTACCTAGTTATTATCAGTACAAGCCAAGATTAGACCCCAAATTACAACGGGGGTCTTTTACATCACAAACATTAAGCAACATGAAAAGAAATAGTCTTCAAGTAGCATAGTGTTCACAAATAGCCATAATCACGCAAAGCACATAGGACAGGCAATCACTCCAAGGAATCATCGTTAGGCACGTCGTCCTCGGGTACTTGTTCTTGATCTTCTTCACCTGAGATGATAAAAGAGGGTGAGTCCTTATGAACTCAGCGAGGAGGAACGAGAAATGGGTTTTGAAACTTATTTTCTGATTCAACTTATGAAAATTCTTTTGTAAGCATGAATATAACACAATTAAGTACATAACAATAATATAAAAGTAAAGGAACACAATTACCCGTCTTTCCTCCCCGAGGTCCTCTAGGAACCAAGCGAGAGTACTTATACACATAGTAAAAATGATACGGTGAGCTTTTGCTCTCAGTTCATTTCCAGTATCAGTTGTTGCGGCCGACTTCAAATCATCCCCTTATCACGCCAAATGGGTGTACTCCGGATGTACCCCGAAATCCTACGACCCAACTCTTCGAGGAAGTCTAGCCCCCAAGCGAGAGAGGGAATTGAACAATGGTAGTCACGGTTGCACCGGCAAGCCCGATGCCGCCCAGTGTGCGTGAACGCTACCACGCCAGAATGAAAGGTTGCAACCTTATATGCAATGCACATTTATGACATTTAATATATCACATTAGGAGGACAACAAAGTAGGTTGCCTTCGAACAGTCACAAGATTGCACATTGACAAGTAAACAAGCGAGGCACAATAAGACAAGTAATTTCACTTGAGAGGCATATAGAGTTATATGAACATTAAACTGGAAGCCATGTAACGCACGTAAATCAAGTCATATAACTCATTTCAACGTTCACGTAATCAAATAATAAGATTATTCAACATGCAATGACAATCCACGTGGGTTCGGGTACAAGAAAGGCCTATTTGTCAATATGCAATGATCAAAATCACATTTAGGGCTATAAGGGCAACTACGGGCAGCCTACTAAACATATAATTATGCACAATATTCAAAGGATCGACACTTAGCAAGTTTACCTAGTCACTAGGGCTTCCATTTCGTACTTACCCGTGCGATTAAGCCCCAAGTCAACTCAAAATCAATCTCAAGCCATGAATTAGTTAATTAAAACATCCCCAAGTATTCAAAATAGTCCACACAACATCCCAATGCCACAATCCCAAGCATTTAATACCACAAGAGAAGTTACAACAAATTTTCTAAGCATATAACTAAGTGAAACCCTCACTGCAATAGGCTATTTTCTCACAATCATTATGACAACCAAAAATTCTCCAATTCTATTGAATAAGATATAAAATTAAATCTTAAGAAGTAAACTAAATTCAGAAACAAACCTTGTATCATTTGGAGTTTGGGATCAATAGTTATAGCCAAAACAGTGGGATTGCACAAAACTGTCCAGATTTGCACACATTTAAATACTTGTCATTTTTTATGTCCTTAGGGTCAGATTTAGCCTTAGGCCATTTCTGACAAAAATGTCCAGAACTGAAAAACATAGCAGCACACCAAATTTCATGCATTTTGAACATCATTTACTAAGTCAAAACTGGTTCGTTCTACAAGATCAGTGCATCTGCCAAAACCTGCTTCATTTTTCCAGACTTCCAGATTTTGACACATTTTAATGATTTGCCATTTTGAGGACCTTAGAGTCAAAATTAGCTTTTGCCTATTTCTACGAAAAATGTTCAAAACTGGAAAAACTAGTTACCTACCAATGTTCATGTATTTGCAACATCATGTTCCTAGCCAAACGCACCTCGCAACAACAAGAAAAAGAGCTGTCACCAAACCCGATTTCATCTATCATCACCTTCAAGCCAAAATCTTATCATGCATGGTTGTAAAAGCTTATGAACACACATATAACTCAAGTACAGAAGCAAAGACAAACATTTAAGAGCATGCATGTGGATTTTTGAAAGATTTTCAAGAAATTTTAACCCTCACCTTAGCAAATCAACAAGAAGATGCACAAAACTTTGATGAAGCACAAGGTTGACTCCTTTCCTTGCTTAGCCGAGATACCACTCGAATTTTCTCTATTTTTCCTAGCTTAGTGACCAAGTTCTTAGTAGGTGCATGTGGTTAGAACAAGAAGAAAAGAAATGGAAGCTAGCAAACTCACCTAGGCCAAAATGGAGGGTCAAAGATCTTGCATGTGAGTTTTGTTGCAACCTAGCTTGCTTGGTCGAGTTTCTTAGCTACTTTCTTGTCTTGATGCACCATAGAATGATGAAGATGAGCTATGGAATGATGAAACTCAGCCAAGGCCGAGAGAGAGAGAGAAGAATGAGAGGGAGAGAGAGAAATGTGAGGAGAATGAGAGAAATGAATGAAAATGATAGCTTTTGCAAATGTTGATGCGTATGTTCGGCCTTGGGCATTGCAATTCAGGTTTTTATGTCTTCAAGAAGCATTTTGAAATTCCTAGCATAGGCAAAGAGCATTTGGTCGAGATTTGAAGGCTTTGGGTGGAGTTTTTGAGCTAAATTTTTTATGCAATGTGTCATAGAATTGTCATAGATTGTCTAGGATTTAAATTGAATTAAGCAAGCAAGCACAAAATCCCATATGGTGGTCGGCCAAGGCATATAAAATCTGATTTTTTTGTCATCTATTGGAGTATTATTTAATTGTGTGTTTGAAAGTGCAAAAGAATAAGGAATGTCTAACTTTTTGAGAGATTTTGTCTTCTAGTAGTTTGAATTAGTAATTTAATATTAGTTAGTGGAATTTGTAGGATTAATTAATGATCTAGTGCTTCGTGTAAGATGCTTTCTTGATTAGCGTGAGGGCACGCTTTTCCAAGTCTAGGGCACGCACTACGAGGTAGGGCACAAACAACAAGACGAACGCACGTTTTCCAAGTAAATGCACGCAACCCTAAATGAATGCACGTAATTCAATGCAAGGCACACAAAACGAAACACAATTCTTAAATCTAGGTCAAGGCACGCAAATCTAGATTAGGGCACATGAAACGAGGTATCGCACGTAAATCGAGGTCGGGCTTCACATCGCCACTGTCACATCATCGCCATTATCGCCACCGTCACACCATCAAAACCACCGCCACCATTGCCACCATCACTACCCCCCACCCCCTTTCTTCAATCACACCTTCGCCACCATCGCCACCCCTTCCCCTACCCACGGTATCACCACCCCCACATGTCCCACGCTCCCCCCATGACAGAAAACCAAGCATACCTTTTTTGTCTGTTTTGGAGTTATGATATTTCTATTTTTTTTTTTTTGCTTTGAACTTGAAAACACAATCAGAATATGTATATGTATATATACATACGTTGAAGGTGAACGTTGCCAACGTTCACCTTCTACGATTATAAAATTTGTGGCTTTGGATTTTTTTTTTTTTCTGAAAAGGTCTATCACCTGACAGACATTTGGAGACTCGCTACAGTGAATCTCCAAATTTGTTACTTTTTTTGCAGACTTGTCAACTTTTGTTATTTCAATCTCTAAAGAAAAAATCTTTTTGGATCTTTAAATTCACTGCTATTGTTAAATTTTTATATATTAGAGTCTCTAAAAAGTGTTATCATTACATTTTACTACATCTGGTAAAAATGACCTTATTTAAACGAGAAACTCTTAAAAAAGTCAGACTGACCGGTCAGTCTGACTTTTTACACACAAAGCATTGAGACCAAATACATGTGGGGACCATGCATTGTGAGTAAAAAAGCCAGACTGACTGGTCAGACTGACTTTTTTAAGTGTTTCCCTATTTAAACAATTAGTAGTGCATTTAAGAGGGTCGTGTAAGCCCTACAAGTACATAAACACGTCGTTTATTTATTAGTAGTGTATTTGAGAGGGGCGTGGAAGCCCTACAAGTACGTAAACACGTCTTTTATCTATGATTGATGCTAAAACTGACCCATAATAGGATCCTGTTAAGATCTTATGTAGATTTACCTTGAACCAGGTCAAGATGGTGGACAGAAAGTGATTAAATAGTTAGCTCCGGCCTTACAAGTGAAGGTGCTTGTCAGATCATCATAAGCATAGCTATAGGCGATTGGATACGCGGTCTTAAACACCTGCACGTACTTGGAGGGCTTACAAGTCTCGGGTGTATCAAACGCGCCCCTGCAACAGTACTGGTCTGTTCCAAACGCCTCACAGGGGCTCTTACACGCCACCACCTGCCCACCACCACTCACCACCTTCAACTCATTCGGACACAAGCCGTTCAAGTCCCTTACACATCCAGTGTTTGTACAGTTGTCTCCTGACGCACCTTGTGGTACCACAAGCATTGGGAGGTTGTACCCATCGACTAAGCTGACGTCATAGAAGTCCATCCCACCATTCCCATTTAAGGTAAACTCAGCTAAAGTCGCCGGCGGTTTACCTCCTCCGCCGGAGCATTCCAACTTGCCGGAGCCGCAATCAGCTGTGATGCAGGAGAATTTTCCGGCGGAGTCTTGGGTGCATTCGGTCCTACCCCAGAAACGACCACCCCATGAAGGTGGTGCTGTTATGGTTTTGGACTCACCCTTTTGGAGAGCGAAGCCGGTGGTGGAGAGTGGTGCTATGCTGGAGTTGGACAACGTGCCTGGCCATACTGTGTAGTCACACTTGTTTTCTATAGTAAATGTTACATCCGATAACACACCTACAAAATAATATAAGGAAAAAAAATTGTAGAGAATTAATATTTTTGTTGCATAATTAAGAGTATTACAAGGTCAAAAAATTGCAAAAGACTACGATTTTTTTTTTTTATGACGGGAAATTTTATGTCAAAAGGCTATTCTTGTATCAAGGAGGACAAACCCCATAAAATATGACCCATTTGAAGATGATCTTCGTTAGTCAAATACAATGCATACTGAGATTGCCTCAAAATAATTAGCTTTTTAAATAATTCAAATCCGACATTTTGAATTTATTATAACATTTAAAAATATCTAAAACTATTGCAAAAAGATTAAAATTAGAATTGCAAATAACTTCAACTGTTGGTTGCACATGGTGTCTCTGTATATGCTTTTGTTGTAAATTTTCTATTGCAACAGTTTTTTGTAAATAATAAGTAACATTTTAAAAAAAAGGGTACAATTAAACTATAATTTTAAAATCTTTACAAAAACGTAATTTTATAAGTAATTATTAATAAAAAGTGGTAAAAATTTTTAATAGTTACAAGAAGTTTTAGTTCATCAGACAATTTAAAACCGTTGCATTAAGCTACCTGTCGAGGTCGGATTTTCGCAGTTGAATTGGTCGGCTATGATTGCCAAGCTGAACTTTCAGGTTGGCCTCCGAGTTGAACTTTTCAAGTCGGCTACGTCACCTGCACAAGGAAAGGAAGGAAAATGCGGGGTGATGACCTGGATTTTCCCATCGGGTGTGCGAATGATTAGTATGTCCGAGCTGGCAAGGTAGCTGAGAGCATTTAATGAAGAGTTACCTCAGAAATGAAGGGGGTGGAGCTCTATTTATACTAAATTCGGGTCTGATAGTATTTAATGCGGTGCAGCTTTATGTCCCATCAATGCTTTATGTCCCATCGGAATAGCTGGCACTGAGGTTGGGGTTTTTCAGGATCGGGTCAGCATCCAGGTTGGGCATTTAGCTGAATGTACTGGGTCGGCTCTGATTAGCCCGTCTCAGCTCGGTATGAGTGACTCACCTCAGCTCGGGGACCCCTCGTCAATTCCTCCCTCCCCTCCCAAGTTGAGATCAAGGGGGTGAGATCTAGAATTAGGTATTTCTCCCAAGCTGGAGGTGCCCAACCCCGACAGAGTAGAGATGGCTATGTCAGCGGTGCATGCCCTTCGGATGGCTGACACGTCACTTGGCGGTTCTGACAAGACGCAACGTTTGGGCTCCCCGAGGCGATTTTTAGAAGCGCCTATAAATAGGGCCTTGACATCCGAGATTCATTTCACACGTCGCTTTCAACTTTCAAGAGTTTTAGGTCGGACACCAGAGTGGTCGGACGCATTCAGCTCGGAAAGAATCTTCTCGGGATTTTCAGCTCGGAGCCAGCTAGGTCGGGTCATATTCCGCAGTAAAGAGCAGTAGGTACGTCCCGACTCCCTTTAGTTATTCATGTACATTTATATTTGGTCTGTAGATAGGATGGGGAGGTCAGAGTCGGAAGATTCCCAGGCGATGGAGGTGAGGTCCTATGGTGGGGATGAGAGTCCGTTGAGCTCGGAGTCTACCTCAAATAGAGATCAAGGTGGAGAGAGCACCAGTGCGTCTCTAGGGTCAGCTCGGAAATCTGGGCCCGAGGAGAGCGATGATGATTGCCAAGTTATGGGGGGCAGGCTGGGGGAAGAGGAGGGTGAGGCGGATTCTTTGGCCGACCTGGGAGATCTGGAAGATAGGGAGGATGATGAGCCGCTAAATCAACTGGAGGGCGTCGAGATGCCACAAGAGTTCCTAGCTGGGGTTTCTGCCACCGAGTCGATCGAAGCAGTCCCGGTTAATGCTGTTCGACCTCGGAGCTCGGCTACAGCCAGCGCTTCTTCAACTCAGGGGAAGAGGATTGAGCAGTTGTTCGCCTGTTGCAAGCGTGAGTGCCATTCCACGGTGCAAATGGCCAACGCTAGGCTGAGGAACTGGTCAGTGGATCATCATCACAAGCTAAAGGTTCCAGGACAGCACGAATCGGCTTGCTATCCTCCGACTAACCACTTCACCATATACGATCTTGCATTCGACGACATTCAACTCCCTCTCCCCGGTTTTGTTGTCGACATCTTGAACTATTTCGAGCTCAACCCAAGTCAGATATCGCCGAATGGTTGGGTCGTGATGGTGGTCTTTTATGTGTTCTGCCTGGAGAAGAATGTGGAGCCGACCTTGCATAGGTTCAGGCATTTCTTTGTGTACAAACCCAACCTGAAGCAGCCAGGGTGGTTCCACTTTGCAGCTCGGGTCGGCAACTCCATATTCACCAAGTGGTACTTTTCTAACAAGGACTGGCATAATGACTATTATTGGGTGGAGCTGGCTGTGAACTCTAGGTGCAGGTTGGACTGGATTCCAAGTTTGAGGAAGACCGTCAATGATGACCCCAAGCTCTCAGAGGAGGAACTTGAGGAAGTCGCGGTGCTCAGGCCTGTGCCCAGGATGCTGATAGATATTGACAGCGTGCTCAAATGGGAGTGGATCTGGGATTCCAAGCTGTTTGGTAGGGAACCCGATCTCTCAAGGGATCATCCCAACCTGCTTCCCGAGCCCGAAGAGGACGCGGGGTCTAACTTAGAAGAGGGTCAGTTTACAGGATCGACGCCCGACCTCCTAATTGTCCTGTCTGCTAGTATTTTTAGGTTGGCCTTCGGCTCTTTCTCATTTTTTTCCTCTACCTTTTGTAGGTATGACGGACATGAGAAAACTCGTGTATGCCCAGGTGCGAAAGAAGAGCGAGGCCCGCGGCGAGGCTTCAGCTCGGTCTGGCTTGGGGGGTGCTGCTCAGGGTCAGAGGCAGCGGCCTAGCAGCCAAGTGCGGGAGGTCGGCTCCGAGGTCTCCTCCAAGGGGGCTTCGGGGTCCCCCTTGCCCAAGAGATCGGGCTCGGAAGTGGCGATCCCGGAGCCCTTAGCATCCCGACCTGAGAGTAGAAAGCGGCCTCGGGCCGAATACTCCAGGAAAGGTAAGGCCACGGAGGTGAGCCCTCCCAGCAAGGACTTCATGGAGGCGTCCAAGGTAGCCCGCAACCCCCAGCTGGCGATGGTCCTGGCAGAGCAGCTCTCGCTCGACTTGAGCACGGCCATAGTCACGGTGAGTCTTATCCAACTTCTGGTAAAGTGGTCTTTTAGCTTGGCTGATTGTTTCACTTTCTTCTAAACAGGCCGAGTCCCACATCCTTTCGGCTCCCAACTTCCTTGTCAGGGCCCAGACTCATTGCGTTGAGCTCGAGCAGCGATACATTGATGCCCGGGCCAAGCTTGAGACTCTGAAGAAGGAGGCCGCCCAGAGGCACAAGGCGGACACAACGGAGATCGACCGTCTAAAGAAGGAGCTTGATGCGAAAAAGTCCCGGCGCGAGGCAGCGGCCAAGGACGTCGAGCGCTACAAGCTGGAGAAGCGTGAGGCCGAGGCGAAGCTTCGAATTCTGGTAGACCGGGTCGGCGCCGAAGGAGAGAAGACAGTAGAAGCCTTCAAGTCCAGTGATGCGACCGTGGACTGGTTGGCCACGGAAGGTGGGGCAATGGCAAAATATGCCAAGATGGAATTCTACTTCCGGGGTCAAGTCGCAGCTCGGGAGAAGGTGAAGACCTTCTTCCCAGCCACTAAGAACGATTACATCGAGATCTTGGAGGCTCTGCCGCCGGAGTTCTGGGAGATTCCTGAGCTTCCATCCGACCTGACGTCCCAGGCTAAGGAGGTGATTGAGTTTGTCCAGAAGGGTATGGACTAGGTCGGGGATGAAGCTGAAGCCACTACCTCTGCCGCTGCGCCCAAGTAAATTTTGTAAAATTGCCCGAGTCGGGCTTTTGTAATTTCGCCCATGTTGGGCTCTTTGTAATTGTATTTCAATTTAATGAAATGAATATTTTGCGTTTCACCCGAGTTCGTACTTGTGTACTTTTCTTTTTCGCAAATTTTTTCTTAAGTAAGCTGGGTCAGACCATTAAGTTGGGCCTTTCAAACTTAAGTTGAATATAAGGAACCAAGCTGGACGCGATTAATGAATTATCATCCTAATCCGAGCTGGTTAATTGGACAACTGTATAATCGTCGCTGACCTGGACTCGTCAGTCCGATTTAAAATTGGTCAAACTAATGTTGACGAGTGTTGAGTTCGAGTTTAGACCCAAACTAATATGCCGACCGAAGCCGGATTACACCGAGTTGGACTTTAATCCGAACTGGCAAAGCTAATCAAATTGTCGTTTGATTATTTCCGAGTTGGAACATAGTCCGAGCTGGTATACTTGGTCATTAGCTCGTGATTAAGCGTGGCCACCGCGTTAATCCGAGTTGGTAGTAGCTTTGTGGTTGAGGCGCTTGGGCCCGAGTCAGGCATTGCACTGATTTAGATGTATTGTATTGAATTTGTATGCGAAGTACTTAGGCTCGGGGGCCGATTACAAGTAATATTTTGGCTCGGGGCCTTAACAAGAGATTTTGGCTTGGGGCCGTAACAAGAGATTTTAGCTCGGGGCTATTACATAATATTTCGGCTCGGGGCCATTACAAAAAATTTCGGCTCGGGACCATTATATAATATTTAGACAAAATACCGCTTTAGGTGTTCTGAGTGTCATGCGTTCTTCAATAGTTTCCCATTCTTGTCGCGGAGGTAGAAGGTCCCAGGTCGGACTTCTTTCACAACTTCACACGGTCCCTCCCAGATCGGGGAGAGCTTGTTACCCGAGCGCGGTAAAAAGATGACCTTTCTGAGTACGAGGTCGCCAACCTTAATAGGCTTAGGCTTGACCTGTTTGGCAAAGGCTCTTTGCATGGCAGCTTTGCTGGCCAGCATTCTAATTTGAGCTTTAGCTCGAAGCTCTTCAGCGAGGTCGAGCTCTTCACAGATCCGTGCTTTGTTTATTTCTGGATCATGGTGAAGGGTTCTACTGGTTGGAGACCCGATCTCCACTGGCAGCACCGCTTGAGTACCAAAGGTCAGTTCGAAGGGCGATTCTCCTGTTGCCGAGCTGGTGGTGGTCCGTTGAGCCCACAACACCTCGGAAGAATCGATGCCCACTGGCCCTCTGCTTCTTCCAGCTTGGTTTTCAGGCCCTGCAAAATGATTTGGTTAGTCCTTTCAACTTGGTCATTACTTTGAGGATGAGCAATAGATGAGAATCTAAGGTCGATCCCAATCTCAGCACATTTTCTTTGAAAGTATGCACTGTCGAATTGCTTGCCGTGGTTAGTAATGATGACCTTTTGGCACCCCGAACCGGCAAATGATATTTTTCCACACAAAATCCCAAGCTGCCTTTCTAGTTATTCTAGCAACACCTTCAGCCTCAGGCCATTTGGTGAAGTAGTCTACTGCTACGAAGGCGTGCTTCTTTTGGCCAACAATGGTTGACAATGGGCCGATGATATCTAGACCCCACTGGTAAAATGGCCACGGGCTTATCATCACCGTGAGGTCTACCGCAGGCTTCCTTTGTATGTTGGCGAACCTTTGGCAGGTGTCGCACTTTTTTACATACTCCTTGGAATCTTGTTCTAAGGTTGGCCAGAAATAGCCTTGCCTCAACGTCTTTTGAGCTAGAGTTTTGCCTCCCAAGTGGTTTCCACATACCCCCTCATGGATTTTTCGGAGTACATAGTTTCCCTTCTCGGGTCCAACACATTTCAAGAGAGGCCAAGTGTAGGCTCTCTTATAGAGTTGCCCGGCAATTATGACAAACCTTGAGGCCTGTTTCATCAGTTTTTGAGCTATTTTTTCATCCTCTAGGGTCATACCCCCTCCAAGTAGTCCACGATTGGTTTGGTCTAATCTGGACTTAGATTGAGCTCGGCTACGGCTTGCACCCCCAACTGAATGCTTGGTTTGGACACTTCATCCACATGGACTAGGGCAGGTCGGCTCTCACCCAGGGCCAACCTGGATAGGGCATCAGCCTTCATATTTTTCTCCTTTGGAATTTGTTGTATCGTGAACCTTTTGAGCCCTGAGGTCAAATTCTTGACTTTGTTGAAGTGGTTAGCATGGTATTGTCCTTGGCTTCGAACTCTCCCGATATCTGACTAGAAATCAATTGAGAGTCGGTGCTCAAGTCGACTGTCTGTGCCCCGAGCTGAGCTATAATTTTCAGCCCCGCAATCACCGCTTCGTACTAAGCTTCATTGTTGGACACCGGAAATGTGAACTTGAGGGAGTATTGGTACTTATGCCGGGTTGGGTCGAGGATGACCACCCCAGCTCCGCTGCCAGCCTTCCTTGAGGCCCCATCCACATGGACCTTCCACACGTCCTCCGGGTCATGCTCGGCTCAGCCTGTGCATTCCACCACAAAATTCGCGATGGTTTAGGCTTTGATGGCTGTTCTGGGCTGGTAGGTGATGTCAAATTGACTCAGGTCAACTGCCCATTTTAGCAGCCTGCCCGACGCCTCCAGCTTGTGCATTATGGACCTGAGTGGGGCATCCGTCATAACCTTAATTGGGTGAGCATCAAAGCATGGCTTTAGCTTCCTTGCAAACCGTGATGAGCACGAGGGCGAGTTTTTCCAAGGAGGAGTACCTCACCTTGGCCCCTTGCAAGGTTTTGCTGACATAATAGACCGATTTCTGTTCTTTCCCTTCTTCTCGAACTAGTGCCGCTGCCACTGCTGTCCCCGAGCATGCTAGGTATAGTACCAGTTCCTCCCCCACCTCAGGTCGGGATAGTATGGGTGGCAAAGCTAGATACATTTTCAGCTCGTGGAAGGCATTCTTGCATTCCGTAGTCCATTCAAAGTTCTTAGGGTTCCTCAATATTTTAAACAGGGGAGCACACTTGTCAGCCAACCGGCACAAGATTCTGCTTAGCGTCACGACCTTGCCTGCTAACACTGGGACGTCCTTCACGCAAGTCGGTGACGCTAGGTCAAGTATCGCCTGAACCTTCTCCGGGTTGGCTTCTATTCCACGGGCTTTAACCATGAAGCCCCGAAACTTTCCTACCTTGACGCCGAATGCGCACTTTTTTGGGTTCAGTTTTATCCCAAAGTGTTTTATTACGGTGAAGGCTTCAGCCAAGTCGGCTACATGATCTTCCGCCTTTTTGCTCTTGACCAACATGTCATCTACATAGATCTCCATATTTCGGCCAATCTGATTTTTGAAAACCTTGTTCACCATTCTAGTATAGGTAGCTCCAGCATTCTTGAGGCCAAAAGGTATGACCTCATAGTAGTAGAGACCTTTATCGGTGGTGAAGGCAGTCTTCTCTTTGTCTCCGGAAGCCATCTTGATTTGATTGTAGCCTTTGAAGGCATCCATGAAAGAGAGTAGGTCGAACCCGGAGATGGCATCCACCATTTGATCAATCCGAGGTAGGGGAAAACAGTCCTTAGGGCAGGCTTTATTGAGGTCGGTAAAATCAATACACAATCTCCATCATCCTGAGGACTTAGTTACCAGCACCACGTTGGATAACCAGGTTAGGTACTGGATTTCCTTTATGTGGCCGGCGTCTACCTCTTCTGCTATAATTTGTTGCTTATCATAATGGAAGTGCTTGCGCTTCTGCTTTACCGGATAGTGATTTGGGTTAACCTTCGGGTGATGCTCAATCACTCCCGGGTCAATACCTGTCATGTCAGAGGCAGACCATGAAAATATGTGTTCATTTTTTAAGAGAAATTGGCTTATGCTTTTCTTGAGGTCGGCAGAGAGTTCACTTCCGATTTTTGCTATCTTTGCTTCATCGGAGAGTTCCACCTCCTGAAGGTCTTCAGCCGGGCTGCCTCTCTTAGCATCCCTCTTCTCTTCGGCCAAATCTGGTCCCTATCCAACATGATATTTGGGTCGGAGGGAATTTTCGTAACACTCCCGGGCTGATAGCTGGGCTCCGCGGATGATGGCCGTGCTAGCCGAGGTCGGGAATTTTAGGGCCTGGTGGTAGGTGGAAGGGACGGCCCTAAAATGGTTGAGTGCCACTCAACCTAAAATTCCGTTGTAAGTGGAGTTGTAATCCATCATAATGA
Organism: Ehretia macrophylla; assembly: GCA_037974665.1. NCBI lineage: Eukaryota > Viridiplantae > Streptophyta > Magnoliopsida > Boraginales > Ehretiaceae > Ehretia > Ehretia macrophylla. The sequence continues at coordinate 2,320,344 of CM075774.1, forward strand.
AGTTAGCTTGCATTGAAACCCGCTTATCTCCGTCCTCCAGTTTCAGCGGAAGGTTAATGACTCTTTCAGTTCGGTGGGCTTGCTCGGTGAAACCAGCTAAAGTGCCCCTCAATGGCCTGAGTCGGTTCCTGTCCAACCCCATTTGCTCAAAAGCGCTGAGGAATAAGACTTCCGCCGAGCTCCCGATGTCCACCATCAGCCTTTTTACAGTGAAGTTGGCTATTTCAACGCTGATCACCAGTGGGTCATCGTGGGGCAATATTACCCATTCCAAGTCTTCTGAGGAAAATGTGAGCTTCTCCATCCCCGAGGCTGGACCCCACACCGGTCCATACTCCTTCCCAGCCCGAACATAACCCTTCCTGCCTGCCAAGGTCTCCCCTCCCGATGCCAATTCTCCTGCAATGGTCTCAATCACAGCCAAACATCTGCCCCCAGCCTGGCACCTGGGTGGACTCCTCTCTCTATCTCTTTGATCATGATTTCGAGTCGGCTGCGAGTCTACGTACCTTCGGAGGTGACCTCGGGCTATCAGTGCCTCGATCTCCTGTTTCAGGTCTTTGCACTCTTCGGTGGTATGGCCGTAGTCCATATGGTAGTGGTAATACTTGGTTCTATTGCGCTTCTTGGGTTGGCCTTTCATCCTTAGAGCTGGAGGTAGGTAGTTCTGGTGCTGGATCTCCATCAGGATCTACTCCCTTGTGGTGTTGAGGGGGGTGAACATAGTGAACTGGGGGTTCTGCTTTGGCTGTTGGGGCTGCTTGCCTCGGTCGTTTTGGACTTTACCCCCAGGTTGGGCTCGGGAGGTCTCTCCCTTCCTGCTAGCTTCCTTCTCCTTGTCATCATCCCTCTTTGCCTTATGGATTTCTTCTGAGTATATGTACCATTCTGCTCGTACCATCAGCTCGGATACAGTATCCACGGGGTCGATTGCCAATGAGGCTATAAGGGGGCCCGACTTGAGCCCGCTCTGGTAAGCCATCAACGCCATAGAGTCCTCTAGGTTAGGGATTCGGAATGACTCTTCATTGAATCTGGCTGTATAAGCCCTCAAACTTTTCCCTCTATGCTGCTTCACCAGCAGTAATGTAGAAGTGTGGCGGGTGGCGCGCCAGCTCCCTGCGAAGCGGGACGAAGTTTCTGGAACCAATCCAATGCATTGCCAACCAGGGTGGTCGGGAATGTCTTCGTCTTCATGAGGTCAAACATGTCATGCAGAGTCATGTGGTGATCAAAGTTGAGCAAGTGGCTGGCCGAGTCTCCATCTCCATTATAGACGGCCAGGTTGGGCATCCGGTTGCCGGTGGGTAGCGGCGTGGCTAGTACCTCGGGTGAGAGTGGGCTTACGCCGAGCTGGTTGATGACCTTGGCTATGGCGACCGCAGTCTTGGCTTGCTCGGGGTCAGCTTGAGCCGCCCTTTGACCTCTCGCCTCGCCAGGTCTTACCACCGGCTCTAGGAAGCCCTCTTCGTCCTGCGTCCGCTTTGGCCTTCGGTTTAGGATGTGGAACTTTAGACGTGAGGGCCGCGGCGTAGCTTCTTGCGGAGCCAGAGAGCCCTCAGCTAACCGGGCTACCTGCTCTTTAAGTTTCTCAAACATCCTCAGTATCATCTTTATCTCCGGTGACAGGCTGGAGTTGAGATCTCCATCCGCCATGGGTTAGTTTGAGTGGCTAAGTGTATACATTGGCTCGTCCCAACGTCAGCTGGGATTGGGTTTTGGCTAGGCACCCGCGTGGTTTCGAGGTCCCCATCCAGGTTGGGCGAATCCTCTACTGGTGCGATGTGGCTTCTCATTTGTACCATATTGGTTTCTCAGTGAGTGGTGAAGGAGAGTGATGGAAAGAACTCGCTTCCCACAGACGGCGCCAAACTGTCAAGGTTGGATTCTCGCAGTTGAACTGGTCAGCTACACTTTCCTAGCTGAACTTTTCAGGTTGGCTTCCGAGTTAAACTTTTCAGGTCGGCTACGTCACCTACACAAGGAAATGAAGGAAAAGGTGGGGTGATGACCCGGATTTTTCCCTCGTGCGCCCGAATGATTAATATGTCCGAGCTGGCAAGGTAGTTGAGAGCATTTAATGACGAGTTACCTCTGAAATGAAGGGAGTAGAGCTCTATTTATACTAAATTCGGGTCTAACAGCATTTAATACGGTGCAACTTTATGTCACATCAGTGCTTTATGTCCCATCGAAACAGCTAGCACTGAGGTCGAAGTTTTTCAGGGTCGGGTCAGCATCCAGGTTGGGCATTTAGCTGAATGTACTGGGTCGGCTCTGATTAGCCCGTCTCAGCTCGGTATGGGTGACTCACCTCAGCTCGGGGACCCCTCGTCAATACCTATTGCAACGGTTTTTCTCATTTTATACATTTATTTTTTTATTTTTCAATTAGAGTGTTGGAAAAAAGCTAAAATATTGTAGTTTTTGTACCTGATATAAACATATTTGTGAAGGTTAAGAGGAGGAGAAGAAGTGGAGTGGGATGAGCCATTCCAAAGTATGTTTGAAGAAGGTAGGGAGCTTGTCTTGTTCTTCTTGATAACAAGTGAGATAATGAAATTAATGTAAATTGAGGAAGAGAGTTCTTTTGTGAGGTAGTGAGTTTGTTGTGCATGAATGATGTATATATAGAGATTGCATGGGGATGTGTATGGCTTTATGTATAGTGTCACATTTCCACGTATAATATCGTATAGAGGGTTAGGATGGTAGGCCATCTCCAACAGGATCTGTAAAAAGCTCTTTACCCTACATGTAGAGAACAAGATGGAGATAAACATCTCCAACAGGTTCTCTAGGGATTCTCTACTTTGTAGAAAATCCCTACATTCAATTTTCAGCATCTCCACATGTGGAGATGCTGAACAAATGCCCTAAACCATTCTGAAAACCAACTGACAGTAAAAAAAAAAAATGAATCAAAAAAAAAAACATGTCTCCAACGGTCAGAAATCTGATCGTTGGAGGCACACATGATCTATGTTTATATAAACACAGGTCATGTGTACTTCAATCACACATTAATTTGAACCAAAAATTTCAAATAAAAAAAAAATACACTCAGATCTAGAGTTACGAAAAAAATCAGCCATAAAGCAAAAATCAAAAACCGCATGTAATTTTTTTTTAACAAAAAAATTGGCAAAAGAAGTTTTACCTCAAAAAAAAAACTTTTGCATCCAAAAAGTTTTGTTTTTTTTTTTTAAATTTCACGAAAAAAAGGAGCAAACTTGTGGCTTGCTTTGGTATTAGCCGCGTGGTGGTGACATGGTGGCTGTTGGGTGGTGATTTGAAATGGTGGTCACGTGGTGGTGGCAAGGCGTGGTGGTGGCACGGCGTGGTGGTTGGGTGATTTGCCAATAGAGGGGGGTGGTAGTGGCTGTTAACTGTTGGTAGAGGAGAAAATTGATGGTTTTTTAGAGAGGGGGGTAGGCGGCTGCGTGGTGGTGGCACGGCATGATGATGACAGTGGCTATTGGGTGATTTGCCAGTAGGGGGTGGCAGTGGGTGTTGGCTGTTGGTTGAGGAGAAGATCGATGGTTTTTTTGGAAAGAGGGGTAGGCGGCTGATTGAAAAAAAAAAAGTGGGGAAGGGATTGTTATAATTTAGGGCTTTAAATTTTGTTTAATTATAATTTAAATTATCTATTATTATTAATTATAGTTTGATATAGCTAATTTTTTTTAATTGTAACTTTAGCTTATCAAAGTTTATTAATTACAGTTTGGCATGAATAGTTACATTTCACTTTTATTTTTACTTTGTTTAGTTCTAGATTATAAAATTTTATTAATTACAATTTGTCTTTGGTTTAATTTTATCAAATTGATTTAATTATATTCTATCTTACAATTTTTCTTTTTCTTTTAGATGGATTCACAGCGCAATTCGTATTATACAAATTTGCTTAACAAAAATTTGGATTTTGGCAATAACTTCTCATTAGGCTCACCCAAGCGGAGCACTGAACATCTGGTTGAACCGACTCCCTCGTCGCCATTCGTGACAGATGAACCCGTGAAAAAGAAATCATCTTCCCTCCATAACTTCTCAGCCCAAGAAGATTGTCTACTTATTTCAGCATGGTTAAGCATTAGCTTGGATACGGTACATGGCACCGTTCAAAGTAAAAACACATATTGGCGTAGAATTTATGAGTATTTCCACGCTCACAAAACATTTGAATCTGAACGTAGCCAAAATTCTCTCACACATCATTGGTCGGGTATTAACCTTGCCACAAACAAATTCTATGGATGTTATGCTCAAATCGAATCCAGACATCAGAGTGGCAAGACTGAACAAGATAAGGTGACGAAAATATTCAAAATGCAATAGAATTTGTATTTTTTTTTTAAATTCAACTAACGTGTTTAATTACATGATACAGATCCAAGATGCCAAATTGTTATACCAAGCATGCCATAAATCTACTTTTCAATTTGAACATTGTTGGAATCTACTAAGGTATCAGCAGAAATGGATACAAGGAGGTGAAAAGAAAAAAATGAAAAAAGCAAAAAAAAGTAAAGATGATAGTCCAAGTGCCTCTTCTCCATCAACTTCGTATTCAGTAAATTTGGAATAAGATAACAGTCCATGTGATACCTTTAACCCCGTGGAGAGACCACCAGGTAGAAACGCAGAGAAAGAGTGTGATGACCCGAACCCGGCATACATTTAATGGCATTTAATTGTATTTAACTAAGTGACATCTTAAATGTTGGCATTGAATTTGTGTTTATTTTTAGTTAAACATTTATTTGTAGTTTTATTTTCATATTTCTTTTAGAAGTAACTAGAATAATAGCTGAGCTAATCATATTAACGGAATATGAACTACTTTTCATATTTGTGTCAATCGGTTTTATTTTTCTTGCACTTAAAGGCTCGGTTTTCAATTAAATGAAAAGTAGCTCCGAGCCGGAGTAAATTTTAAACTATGATACTTTCCAAAATTGATATATTTCTAAAATTCTTTGAGATTTAATTATTATTCTTTTATTATCGAAAAGTGCATAGCATATTGAGAGAGATACTTAGGAAATGATTTCCAATCCTCAACAAATAGTGAAAACTAGTATTTAGTGTTTTAATTTTAGTGTTTTAAGTTGTATTTAACTGGAATTGGATTTATGTTACTTGTTTTAGCCTTAAAATGCTTAAAATGAGCCTAATTGACCAATTTTTAAGTAGTTTGACCAAGCATTGACTTGAGGACTTAAGTCATCTTTTAAAATAGCACAATATAGCACATAAAATAAAATAAAAACCCAGCTGAAAACAGTGGGCAGCTGGCTGAAAATGGGAGAGAAGAAAAAAAAACAATTCAACATCAAATCATCAAATCTTCGCGTGAGCTTGCACGGGGTAGTTTTCGAGGCATCCTACAAGGTTTTCCTAGCGTCTAGGAGCGTCTAAGGTGAGGGTTTCATCGTTATTTGCTCATTTGAAATATTTGTATCTAAACTTTGATTTTTGAATTTTATGCATAGATCGTTAGTTTAATCGTTTTAATGCTTAAAGAATGTTCCTTGTTGATTGTAGAACATGTATTTATAGCTTTTTAACATTTTCTGCTGTTGAATATTGAAATTGAAATATAATTTGTATAATGAAAAGTAAATTATGAATAGTAAACCCCCGTTTCGATGAAGTTTCTCCGTTACGTGTTCTATTGATGTAGGAAGATGCTAGATATGCTAGAATGCCTAAATGTGTGGTTTAATTGGAATGTGTAATGGAAAAACGGAGAAAAATGCCTTGGTGAAAGTCGGGGTCGTTTAGGTCGAGTTTAGCGTTTTCTCGTTTTACGTGTTGGCATTGTTTCAGGAGGCCATGGAAGTACTTTTGGTGCGATTATGGCGTTGGTTGGGTGTTTGGTTGGTATAGTTGTAGTTCAAACGAGCAAAGGGAGAAATCGGGACTTTGCGTGAATTCTAGGGTAAAGTATGGTTTTGGGGTCTTTAGACGTGCCTTATGGTGACCTAGGAGGATTGGTGAAGTCGGTTTCCAAAGTTCGTGACTCGTTTGAAAGTTGTAGCGTTTTGAAAGTTGGGGTCATTTTTGGAATTTTGCGTGATTTCATAGTATATTGCTTATAGAATGCTTATAATGCCTATAGGATACTTGTTATTGCTTGATAAGGTTAATTGGTGTTGTTCTTGTTACTTGTTTGATTGTAAATGCTTGTTAATGCTTATTACGCTTGTTAGAGTTAATTATTGATTGAAATGTTTATCAATTGTTGATAATGCTTGATATCTTGTTTATCGCTCGTTTATCACCTTGTATCGAGTCTTGCATTGCATAGTGTCCCGCGCGTGAGTGATGGGCCTTTCTGGGTAGCCTCGCGTTGCCAGTGTTGGTTGCTCTAGCTCCGTAGCTATTCTCTTTTCTCGCTTGGGTTGCCTCCCAGGGAGATTTGGGTCGTAGATTGATGGTTACTCCCGGGGTATTCCAAACTGGTGTTATAAGGTAGATGCGCGCTTATTGTCATCGTTATCAACATCAAGCTCGATATTGATGTATTGCTCGTGAAATGGTACATTGCTCGTATGAGTGAACCATAGCCTTCAGAGTATGGTATAACTTTGAATGGTTGTGTTAATGCTTTCAGTAATTGCTTATTGTATTGATTGTTTGTCTTGATTGCTTATTTATCAGTTATATTGCTTAACTGTCTTATTTGCATTGCACGACTTTCTTTCTCTCCAATTCGATATCTGTCTCGCCCTCACTGAGTATACGTGTTGTGTATACTCACTCCTCACCACCACATTTTAGGAAATGTCATGTTAGTTGAAAAGTTCGTGATTTCGTGAAAGTTCGTGCTGAAGAGTTGTCTTGCGTGCCTATGTGGCTTGAGTGTCGAAGTTGTAAAGATATATGCTTTCATATGTTGTATGTATTTATTGTTAAAAGAAATGTAATTTAAATCTAGCTAAGTAGTTGAGGTGGTTTGATAAGTTAGATTATGTATTTAGTTAATGTAGCTTAACTTCAATGTATGTTTGTAATGACAAAGGAAAAAAGATAGAAAAATATGATAGTCTAGCTTATGCAATAGGTTGGTGTAGTTTAATTGCTAAGCATGAATGTATATTTACTTGTGATTTGCATGTTGTGAACCAAGGCTCGGATGGCCTTGAGGTGGTTGAATGTTTGGACATGGTATTGGTCCACTTATATGCTGTCGCAGGTTTTACATTTCGCCTAGAATTAGGGGAGACTCCGTCCATTTTCCCTGAAAATTTATGCCTGGGTTTGGTTTGGGTTGTGATTAGATTGATTGATAGAACTCCTGGTCTCGAGAGGGATTGGGGTGTTACAGGTGGGATCAGAGCTTGTTTAGCTCATAAGCCGGGACAGGGTCCTCGGTCTGGTGGGTAGTGACCCTTGAATGTGTGCTTGTTAAGTGTGTCTTGAAAGTGTATGCTTGTATGTGAGATTATGTGTCTTGACTTGAATGTATGCACTTATGTGATATAGTTATGCGTTATGTGTTAAATGTTTCTCAAGAAAGGTGAAATGTCTAGTTGTGTATCGAATTGACTTATTGAATTGGCATCATGAATTGAATTGACCTCGTGAATTGTTATTTGCTTGAAGTATTACTTGTAATGTGTGTATAGAATGTCTTGAATTAGCCATGCCGTGATTTAAATTGATTATGTTGTGCTTGACTTGATTGTTATGCTTGAGTGACTTTGTTGAATAAACTCTTTTGTAAACTTGCTGGCATAATAGCTTAAGGCATATGTATAACTGTGATATATTGGCATTCATACATGTCTTATGGAAATGGTAAGTAAGTCCTCTTCCTCCCCTGAAGAAAGTGGTTCACCGCTGGCTTTTCAAGGTGTATGGATTGGCAGGAAATGAATGGCATTTGACTAGCCTTTATTTGGGAATTGGTGTTTGCTTTTGGAGCTCGGTTATTGGCGAATCTCTATGGTCCTCCTCTATGCTTAACAGTTGTGAAAGGGTAGCTTTCTCTTGGGGTTTTATTTGGTAATTCTTTGGAGCATTCTTTGGTTTTCTTAATGGGTGTTCTTTGGGGACTTTTGTTGGCACTTCTCGGTGGACTTGGTTAATGGGATTTCAATCGGCCTTACTGCACAGTATTATCTATGGTATATGTGTCTTGGTCTTTATTGGTGTGATATTGGCATCCCTTATTGGAAATTCTTCAATGGCATTCTTTAGGATCCTTAGTGGCCAGTTATTTAGTATTTACTTATTGGGCAAACTTGGCTACTTTCTTATTAGAGTATTGTTTCGGATATCTTCTTCAAAGTTCCTCAGTAGGTTTGGTATTTGGAGTTCCTATCAGACTTATTGTATAATAGTACTTAGGGTATTCTTTGAAATTCTTATTGGGCGTTCTATTGGTATTTTCCTTATTGGCAAGATTGTATGAAGTTCTCCCTTGGCAAATAGTGAAGAGGCCTCAAAGTTTGGTTTGGTATATTCACCAGTTCGGTGTTTATCCTTGGAGTTTTCGTCCAACAGGGAAACTATGTTTGTTATTCAACTTGGTTGTCTTATTGGGCACATTATATTTTCTCTATTATTTCCTTTGACATTCCTCTCAGCATTTGATAGCAAAACTCGGAATCTAATTGATTGTTCCATGGGGTTATTATTTGGAAGGCTTCCTTGGAACTTTGGAAGTATATTTGATTGGGTTTCTTGGTATTTTCTTTAGCACTCTTAACAGGGAATTCTTCTATGAAATTCATGGCTAGCGGGGTAATTCTTTGGACCTCTAGATAGAACCTTTGATTGAGCCTTTATTTGGCTTTTTGCTTGGGGATTCTCGGGCAGTAATAGTTGAACTTCTACTAGAGATTCGTGTATGGGGTATTCATTCGGTATTCCTCTTATCACTAATATGTGATGTGATTTTATCTACAGTATCTTTGCTTTAGTCTTTATTGGTATTATCTCGGCGCTCTTGGTTGTAATTTTATTATTCTTCGATATTCATGTCAACGGGATTCTTTAACCGATGAAGATTAGTCAGAATTAGATTTCGGATGATGCAGAGTTCTATTGGAAGAAGAATTGCGAGGACGCAATTGTTTTAAGGGGGGAATGATATGATAACCCGAACCCGGCATGCATTTAATGGCATTTAATTGCATTTAACTAAGTGACATCTTAAATGTTGGCATTGAATTTGTGTTTATTTTTAGTTAAACATTTATTTGTAGTTTTATTTTCATATTTCTTTCCTGAGCTAATCATATTAACGGAATATCAACTACTTTTCATATTTGTGTTAATCGGTTTTATTTTTCTTGCACTTAAATGCTCGGATTTCAACTAAATGAAAAGTAGCTCCGAGCCGGAGTAAATTTTAAACTATGATACTTTTCAAAAATGATATATTTCTAAAATTCTTTGAGATTTAATTGTTATTCTTTTATTATCGCAAAGTGCATAGCATATCGAGAGAGATAGTTAGGAAATGATTTCCAGTCCTCAGCAAATAGTGAAAACTAGTATTTAGTGTTTTAATTTTAGTGTTTTAAGTTGTATTTAACTGGAATTGGATTTATGTTACTTGTTTTAGCCTTAAAATGCTTAAAATGAGCCTAATTGACCAATTTTTAAGTAGTTTGACCAAGCATTGACTTGAGGACTTAAGTCATCTTTTAAAATAGCACAATATAGCACATAAAATAAAATAAAACCCAGCTGAAAACAGTGGGCAGCTGGCCGAAAATGGGAGAGAAGAAAAAAAAAACAATTCAACATCAAATCATCAAATCTTCGCATGAGCTTGCACGGGATGGTTTTCGAGGCGTCCTATGAGGTTTTCCTAGCATCTAGGAGCGTCTAAGGTGAGGGTTTCATCGTTATTTGCGCATTTGAAATATTTGTATCTAAACTTTGATTTTTGGATTTTATGCGTAGATCGTTAGTTTAATCGTTTTAATACTTAAAGAATGTTCCTTGTTGATTGTAGATCATGTATTTATAGCTTTTTAACATTTTCTGCTGTTGAAAATTGAAATTGAAATATAAATTGTATAATGAATAGTAAATTATGAATAGTAAACCCCCGTTTCGATGAAGTTGCTCCGTTACGAGTTCCGTTGATGTAGGAAGATGCTAGTTATGCTAGAATGGCTAAATGTGTGGTTTAATTGGAATGTGTAATGGAAAAACGGAGAAAAACGGCTTGGTGAAAGTCGGGGTCGTTTAGGTCGAGTTTGGAGTTTTCTCGTTTTGCGTGTTGACATTGTTTCAGGAGGCCATGGAAGTACTTTTGGTGCGATTATAGCGTTGGTTGGGTGTTTGGTTGGTATAGTTATATTTCAAACGAGCAAAGGGAGAAATCGGGACTTTGCGTGAATTCTAAGGTAAAGTATGGTTTTGGGGTCTTTAGACGTGCCTTATGGTGACCTAGGAGGATTGGTGAAGTCGGTTTCCAAAGCTCGTGGCTCGTTTGAAAGTTGTAGCGTTTTGAAAGTTGGGGTCATTTTTGGAATTTTGCGTGATTTCATAGTATATTGCTTATAGAATGCTTATAATGCCTATAGGATACTTGTTATTGCTTGATAAGGTTAATTGGTGTTGTTCTTGTTACTTGTTTGATTGTAAATGCTTGTTAATGCTTATTACGCTTGATAGAGTTGATTATTGATTGAAATGTTTATCAATTCTTGATAATGCTTGGTATCTTGTTTATTTCTCGTTTATCGCCTTGTATCGAGTCTTGCATTGCATAGTGTCCAGCACGTGAGTGATGGGCCTCTCTGGGTAGCCTCGGGTTGCCAGTGTTGGTTGCTTTAGCTCCGTAGCTATTCCCTTTTCTTGCTTGGGTTGCCTCCCAGGGAGATTTGGGTCGTAGAATTGATGGTTACTCCCGGGGTATTCCAAACTGGTGTTATAAGGTAGATGCGTGCTTATTGTCATCATTGTCAACATCAAGCTCGAGATTGATGTATCGCTCGTGAAATGGTACATTACTCGTATGAGTGAACCATAGCCTTCAGAGTGTGGTATAGCTTTGAATGGTTGTGTTAATGCTTTCAGTAATTACTTACTGTATTGATTGTTTGTTTTGATTGCTTACCTACCAGTTATATTGCTTAACTGTCTTATTTGCATTACACGACTTTCTTTCTCTCCAATTCGATATCTGTCTCGCCTTCACTGAGTATACGTGTTGTGTATACTCACTCCTCACCACCATATTTTAGGAAATGCCATGTTAGCTGGAAAGTTCGTGATTTCGTGAAAGTTCGTGCTGAAGAGTTGTCTTGCGTGCCTATGTGGCTTGAGTGTCGAAGTTGTAAAGATATATGCTTTCATATGTTGTATGTATTTATTGTTAAAAGAAATGTAATTTAAATCTAGCTAAGTAGTTGAGGTGGTTTGATAAGTTAGATTGTGTATTTAGTTAATGTAGCTTAACTTCAATGTATGTTTGTAATGACAAAGGAAAAAAGATAGAAAAATATGATAGTCTAGCTTATGCAATAGGTTCGTGTAGTTTAATTGCTAAGCATGAATGTATATTTACTTGTGATTTGCATGTTGTGAACCAAGGCTCAGATGGCCTTGAGGTGGTTGAATGTTTAGACATGATATTGGTCCATTTATATGCTGTCGCAGGTTTTACATTTCGCCTAGAATCAGGGGAGACTCCGTCCGTTTTTCCTGAAAATTTATGCCCGGGTTTGGTTTGGGTTGTGATTAGATTGATTGATAGAACTCCCGGTCTTGAGAGGGATCAGGGTGTTACAAAGAGAGATCGAGTAAACGGAAGAACAAAGCAAAAACAAATGATCAGGAACCATCTGCTACAAAAATGATTGAAAAGTTGATACATGTGAAAGAAAGGATGCATGAAGAAAAGATGAAGCAGGTGGAACAGGAGTGGGAGGAAAGAGTGATGGATAAAGATTTTAGTACCATGTCTCATTTGGAAGCTGAATATTGGAGACAGAAGCAAGAACAAATTCTGAAAAAAAATGGTTTGCTGTGATGTATAAATTTATCCACATAGTTTGATATTGTAGAACTTTAATATTAATCTAAATTACTTTTTCTTTAATGAGTTTATTATTGAACATCAAATATTACATTTGGTACTAAAAACTCATATTACTTTAAAATTAAATGCTCACATTACATTAAAATTAAGTTACATCATACACCTCCATGCAATTGCCACAAGTACTCAACAAGATCTTCTTGTAGTTGAACGTGAGTCTCTCGATCACGTATACGATAATGTGTTCCAATGAAATCCATAAGTTCAGCAGTATGTTCTCGTGAGATTTGTGGATGTGAACTATCACCAACATAGTCGTAGTTGAAATCTATGTTATCAATATCCCTTTCATCTTCAATAATCATGTTATGCATTATTATGCATGTTTTCATAATATTTGTAAGTGTTTCAACGTCCCAAAATCGTGCAGGTCCACGAACAATAGCAAATCAAGCTTGAAGCACCGTAAATGCGCGTTCAACATCTTTCCTAGCCGACTCTTGAATAGCAGCAAATGCTTCCTCTTATTGCCTTGTGGAGCCGGTATAGTTTTAACAAATGTAAACCAAGACGGATACATACCGTCTGCAAGATAATACCCCATGGTATAATTATGTCCATTGATCGTATAATTAACCTTAGGGGCTCGTCCTTCATCTAATTCAGTAAATACAGATGACCGATCCAAAATATTTATGTCATTTAGAGAACCAGGTAAACCAAAAAATGCATGCCATATCCATAGATCATATGAAGCCACAACTTTTAAAATAATTGTTGGTGCATGGATATGGCCACTGTACATACCTTTCCATGCAGTAGGACAATTCTTCCACCTCCAGTGCATGCAATCAATACTTCCCAACATTCCAGGGAAGCCTCTTTGATTTCCAACTCTTAGCAGTCTTGCAATATCAATTTCATTTGGTGATCTCAGATATTCGTCAAAGAATATTACCACAACTGCCTTAACAAACCTTTTTAAAGTCTCTATGGCAGTGTTTTCTCCTATTCTTACATAATCATCAACCGAATCTGCAACTGCGCCATATGCAAGCATCCTCAGTACAATTGTGACCTTTTGTAAGGAAGACAAGCCCCATTGCCAGCATTGTTTTGTTTTCGAATGAAGTATGAATCATAGGCTTCAACTGCAGATTGAATCCTGCAAAACAATGGACGATTCATTCTGAACCTCCTTTGAAAAATATTAGCAGGATAAACACAATATTCTGCAAAATAATCACGATAAAGTCTTTCGTGACCCTGTTGTCTATCTCGCCAAAATACATTATGGCCAAGAATAGAACCGCGACGTTGATTTTGACATCTTTGTTGCTCATCTTCATTTACCAATATCTAGAGCAATGACACCTCCTTATCGGAGTTCGAATCATCGAGAGTTTTCATGCAAGGAAGATTGGAAGCCATATTTCTAATATAATATGATGGATTCAAAATAGTTAAATTCACAAGAATAAATAACAACAAAGAAGCTAACAAATTTCAGAGGATTTGTTGATGTATTTTGTGATCTTCATGTGTGTGTATTTATAGGCTTTAACAAACTTTATGTGATTTGACATAAGGAGAAATGATCGATTGGACATAAAGTTTGATTGGACATAAAGCTTGATTGGACATAAAGCTGTCATTGATAATACATGACATAAGGAGAATTGACCGATTGGACATAAAGCTAATATCGATAATGTAGTTTCAGATATGGATATGGGGTGGGTTGTATGTGTTTCAGATATGGATATGGGGTAGGGAAAAGATGAAATGTTTAAGATTATAGGCAGAAGATGAAAAAAGAAAATGGGGATGGGTTATATATAATGTAGTTTTAGGGTTAGAATTTGAGTTGTAACTTTGTTTATCTAATTTTATATTAGTGATTAGAAATAAATTACGTCATGAAAAATAAAGAAATACAAAGAAAGAAATACAAAAATATTAGAATTTAAAAAAAAAAAAAAACAAATATTAGTAATTAAAAATAAAAATTCATCATATACAATTAGCAAATTCAAATAAAAAATGTAAAATTGATACAAATTTTAATTAAAAATAATATGTAGGGGATCTTTTGGAGTAAAACAAAAATAAAGATTCTCTAAAATAGAGAAGCTGTTGGAGTGACACTGAAATAGGGATTCCCTAAAATCAGAATGTAGGAAAGCTGTTGGAGTTAAGCTGAAATAGAGAATCTCTACATGTAGAGAAATGATCGAACTTCCCTACATGTAGGGAGAAAAATAGAGAAGCTGTTGGAGATGACCTTAGATAGAAAATTCAGAAAGTGTTCAAGTGGCTAGTTACATAAAGAATGGTTTTTATTTATTTATTTTTTATACAAGCAAGAACGGTGTATAAGACAAAGAATATGATAAACTCAACAAGATAATCGTTTTAAGAAAAAGAAAATTGTAAAAACTAGAAGACTTTTCATCAATTATAAAGTAAGGAGAAATATCACTTCACCCCCCTATGATATACGAAACTATTACGCAACATCACAAACCCCCTTGTATCATTTGAAAGACCTCACACTATCCCCTCTTTGACATTTTTATCCTTTTATAATTTATATATTTTTTTCTTTTTTCTCTTTATTTTTCCTTTTTATTTTATTCTAATATTCTCTGCTTGTATTTTAATTAAACATGTCGTTTAACATTCTTTTCCTTATATATGTTCATTTTCTCGGAGACTAAATATTTTTAATTACCAAAATAATTTTTTTTAATATTATTTTATATTGTTTAATTTAATAATTTTTCAATAACTTTTAATTTTTTATTTATATTTGTTCATGATATTATGTTATTTGTATTTATTATATTAGTTTTTATTAATTTTATTTTCTTACTTCATTTTCCATCAGATTTTTATACATGTCTTATATTTTCAATGTCATATTTATGTTCTATAGGTCAATTTATCAAAAAGAAACTAAAACGATTTATCAAAAAAAAAAAGAAAACAGACTATGAAACCCAATCTACATATTTGACCCCAACACCTTGGCTTCCATCGCCTTTTTCATCTTCTTTGCCAATTTGGTCAATCCCCTCCCTACATGTAGAGTAGTTACTGGAGTGCAATTAGGCCAACTCCAACAGAGTCCCTTACTCATCCCCTACTCTACGTATAAGGAGTTAGGCCAACTCCAAGAGAGTCCCTAACTCATCCCCTACTCTACATGTAGAGAGGGGATTGGCCAAGTTGTGAAAGACTCAACAAGATAATTAGACCAACTCTAAGAAAGTCCTTAACTCATCTCATACTCTACATGTAGGGTGAGGATTGGCCAAATTATGAAACACTCAACAAGATTATTATCGTACTAGAAGACTTTTCATCAATTATAAAGAAAGATTTAATATGTATAGTCAGCTGGATTGGCATTGAAAGGGGGGAGCTACTTGTTGATGAGTCCCCACCTTTTTACAGCTACTCTCTGAAGTCAAAACTGCCTAGAGTGCTTCTAACATGGTTTGTTTATCAGCATTGTGTACTTTTTGAAATATAAGTTGGAAAATTAGTTTAATTTTCCATGTGGGAAACAAGGAACTTTCGATTTGAACTTAAGTGTATTTCACATGTTAAAACTATTGAGACTTGATATGTCTGTGTTTTTCTTTCTGAATAGATGAATGCGAAATATTTATATCTCAAAATCAGATAAATTGTGAATGAGAAATTAGAAAATAAAATTGAATGTTCAATTTGGAGGAGAATAGTAAAGTTAGGAAAAACTCCCTCTCCCACATAGAAAAACTGAAGCCATATTAGTCACCTTATATATATGACTGGCTTAAGTGAGGGTGGCAACCATGTGACTGATGAAGAGATTCATCAATTAGGCTTGGTCTAAATTTACTACACAAGCGTTCATCTAAAAAAATTGAAATTTGAAACCCGATTATTAATTTAATAAAAAAAATCTAATATATACGTATACACACTTAAAATAGTAGAAGACTAACTAAATTGAGAATTAAAATGATAAACATTTGAACTAAACTCAATTAAAAAAGTGAACTTAAGCTCACTTAAAAATTGTTAGCTTTAGTTTTGAATGATTTTTTTTTGGCATAACTTTTTTATTTTTATTTTTGCTAATAAAAATTTAAAAATTAATTTCTAATTTTATCATTGGCTTGGATTCTTTTATTTTTGCTTTCTTTACATTTAAATTAATTTCCTTTACATTTTTTTAGGTTTTATCCTTACCCATTACAGTTATGATTAGTATTTTTAAACATGTTAGATTTAGGTTACGGTTATGGTTACAAGTTTGTTAAACGGTTTTGGTTATAATTTTTTTTTATTTTTTACGGTTATTCGAATGGTTGTCATCCCTATTCCTAATACAATAATATTTAATCCTTTGTCCCTTGTATATACACAAGGTTATGCTAAAGAATTTACATTCTTTTTTCCTTTTCAAATGGTGAAAAAGCACAAAAAAAGATAGAGAGAGCAAAATTGAGCAGCGACTAATCTATGATTTTATTTCAATGGAGACTATAATATTAATATTTTTTTTAATAGAGACTAATTTGATATGTTATATTAAAGAAACACATATTATTAAATAATAAGATATAGAGTCATATATTTAAAAAAATATAGGGCCACCCACTAGCCCCATATACATCACATAAAGATCTGTTTTTAACATTATTACATTATAAGTGAGATTTAAAAGTTATAACCTGTTAACTTCATTTTATCATATCTACAAAAATATTAGATTACATGATGTCAAGGTAGCTCCATATTGGCTGGTAATTCATTCAAGGGAACCTTCATCAACAAACACTTGCTTAGAGCTGGCATTAATATTGGGTTATCTCGACTTTCTGTTTGCCTTGTATTTGATTCCATGTGTTGTATATTTTGTAACTCTTGATTATTGAACACACATGGTTTATTATTTTGTCCTAGAGCACTTTGTCTTCTTTTCTTTACACTTGTACCATGTACCCTTTTTTATTTTTTAATAAAATCGCTCTTGCTGAATTAGGGAAAAAAAAGTAGCTTCCACATTAATTACTAGAGAAAGCATCTTGGTTTGGGAAAGTTCTTCAAATTAAAATGAGGACGTTCAACACATTCCCAACCCATAAGATAGAAATGAAATGGCGGGTACAAGACGTTTTTTTAGCCCAACCTTATATTCTCAATCCCACGTTTCTCAAGGGTCAATCAATCAAATCATTTGGTCTTTCTTGGCTTATGTGTGCCATTTACAATCTTAAATGGTCAAAATGATAGGTTGTGGCAAGAGGTAGTTAATGGGTTAGGTACCTCATCCATCTGCTGCAAATTTGCCATAGATGATGGAGATTATTGATATTTTCTTGTAGTGGTAGATTAAGGTAAATATCACTCCACCCTCCTGTAAAATTTATATATATCAGTCCGCCCCCTGTGTCAGCAAAACTATCAAAAACCCCCTTATAATTTTTGAAACCCGACTCACCGCCCCCTTCCGTTTGCATGTCGTCTATTTTTCCGTTTAGAGTGTAACTCACGCAGTTTATCTGCAGCTAGGAGTGGTTTTTGGCCTTATATGAACTAGGTAATTAACCAAAATGTCCTTATACCTATCCTTATCCAAAAAAAATTAAAAAACATAAAACCCATCTTCCTCACCTACCACCCCTTGCCCCACCCCACCACCACCACCGTCAGCCTACCTACCACCCCTTCCCCTACCCCTTCAGCCCCTGTACAGTGCGCGCACACACACACACATAAAGTACGCACACACACACACGACACACACAAAGATTACGCTCGCACACACACAATATTTGCTTTGACTCTGATATATTCTTCCTTTGTTCCTCTTGTCGTTCCTGTTGGTGCTATATATTTTGGGTATAGGTATGTGGTTGTAGTTTTCCGGCTAGCAATGATGGAAGGCTGATAGATACTGTATTGTTTATCATGTGGTCCTGTGTTGACTTGTTCCTTCTTTCGATGCTATTATTCTTTTTAGTACAGGGAGACTCCACGAAGCTTCAGGCCATATTTACTCTTGGATTGTTAGTATTTTATAAACTTTTGCCATAATGACGGTTTTCAGCCAGCTTTGTTGCAAGGCATACAATCAGTTGACAATGTTGTTCATGGACCCATAGATTATGAGAGTTGTTTGTTGTCTGTTATGATGCAGTGTTCTACATTTAAGCGGTTGGGGGTGCAGTTGGGGGGTAGGGGCTGCTAATGATGTGATGTAGGCGGAGGGGGGGTGGGTGAGGTGATGAAGATGGTGAATTTTTTTTAAATTTTTTTTGGGTGAAAAAAATAGGAGGAAAGAAAATAAAGAAAAAGAAAAAAAGATGTATAACATAAGGGTAAAAATCTTATTTAAATAATTTTTTAACAGTGTTAGTTGAAAAGAGACAAAGGGGGACGGTGTATCGTTTTTAAAAAATTACAGGGGAGTTTCTGATAGTTTTACTAACATAGGGGAACGGACTGATATATATGGATTTCACAGGGGGGCAGAGTGATATTTACCCCGGTAGATTATATACTCAAAAGGACATGAACCAAAGGCCTTTTTCCCCATAATTTTTCCGACCTGAAATTTCCACCTCTTTATTCGAAAAAATAGTGCCTTCTTTATATTCCAAATAAAACGAATTGTATTTTTGTTAAGTCAATCACCGCTTTTTCTTTTCTTTTTGAAATGTCTGTTATGACTAGAAAGCCATAACGTGGATTAGTATTAGAGCAATTTTCTTCTAGGGTTTCTTCTAGGGTTGGAAAAAATTTCAAACCGTTCGGGCATTTTGAAACTTGTGAACTAGCTATGTGTATGGAATGTGGTTGTCACATTACTCATAGAGATTCACGCATCACTAATTAATAATGTAGAAAAAGTATAGTACAATACCCGGAGCAGAATATATAACACAATTAGCTACCATAACTTGCTTGAAGCAGGTCAAAACCTGTCTCAACGTGATTCATTTCTCCTTGTAAAGTTTTACGTTAATGAAACAGATATTGTTAAAATAAAAAAGTGTAATTTAGTGTACAAAATTTTCGTTATGTGTAAAATATAAGAAATGTTGGATCCAATTAGGGTTCTATTGAAATAGATTGGTTGTATTACATCTTCTAGAAGAAGTTTATTTTGGCAAATGTCGAGCTTTCAGAATTTGGATCAAATAAGTTAAATTTTGGACCAGGGATGAATGTGTTGAAGAAATTGAATTTAGCACAATTTTGGGGCATTAAATTAGGCTTAATTTATAGCAATTATAGTTTTCCTTATTAGTGTAGATTTATTATTATTTTAGGATTCTATCTTGGTTGCCAAGTCATGGGACCTATAAATAAGCTATGTAATTGTAGTTTAGAATACACTCTGAATAATAAAGATGTAGTCGTTTTAATTATTCATCTCGTTTAGAGCCACCGTTGGTAGTATTATTGTTGCTTCCGCATATGTTTTTAGTCTTTATTTTATTTTTTTTAACATGATATCAGAGCTCAGATTTGAAATATAGGCATGATGGCATGAAGGATTCGTGAGTTGTGAGTTGTCTTGTCGAAGCATGGTAGATGAGGAGATTTGTGAGAAAAAAATTGTATTTGTGAGAGGAGATTAGCTGAGATTAGCACACTTCTGGTTTTTTTTTTTTTCTTTAAAATGTTTGTGTGTTTGAGGTGGCTACGCTGACGTCACCACCATGCATGGTTGATGTCAGCACCAATTTGTTGAGTTCTGCTATTCTTTTTGTTGATGCAGCAAAGGGAGATTGTCGGAGATGGAGAATTGCTGCGACTTCTATGGTTATTGCCGGGAAAGAAAAAAAAAAAAAAAAAAAAGGAAAGATGACAACCGTAACTTGTCGGAAAATTGTTCTCGTTGGAATTGCAGTAAAATTGAGGTTGAAGATGTTGGCGGTGGTCGACGTTGATGTTGATGATTTAGAGTTGCAGCGTCGTCGTCGATGGCTGAGGATATTTCTTTTATGGTATTAAATCAGCGATCAACGGTCGGATCGTGATATGGCCAGGATCTGATCATTGGGATTGTGCTTTGGTGCTTCACGGTGCATGGAAATTTGATGCACATCTGTTCTTATTGGAGAGACATGGATCTGGTGCAGCGCGCACTGGGCAGTTTTTGTGAGCTTGGGTTGACCAGATTGTTTGACTATGTTAATTGGGCTTTGACTGAACTTTGACCAAGTTGATTAAGCGAGTTCTTGGGGTTTTTAGACGTGCTAAATTCAATTTTGCAGTCCGTTTTCTAAAATCGTTGATGTATCTTGTTGGATTTGTGTTTAGGCCTTCAGGCAATTTGGGCCTTCGGACATTCGTCTCCTTTCTTTAGACTTCTTTCTTTGGACTTTCTGACATTGGCATCAACGATTTAGTTCAAACTCAAGTAGGCTACTTGAGTTTGAGGGGAAATGTTGAAGAAATTGAATTTAGCATAATTTCGGGGCATTAAATTAGGCTTAATTTATAGCAATTATAGTTTTCCTTATTAATGTAGATTTATTATTTAATTAAGATTCTAGTCTTGGTTGCCAAGTCATGGAACCTATAAATAAGCTATGTAATTGTAGTTTAGAATATACCCTGAATAATAAAGATGTAGTCGTTTTAGTTATTTCTTTCATTTAAAGCCACCGTTGGTGGTGGTTCCTATTATTGTTGCTTCCTCATATATTTTCAGTCTTTATTTTATGTTGAGCGAATGTTGAAAACATACAATTGACACTCAAAAATACTTCCTATGAGTTTAGAAGCTGATTTAACCTGTTTGGCCAATTTCTGAAAGTATTTTTAGGTAAAAGTTGAAGTTGAAAAAAGCTGAAAAACAAGAACCTCCAAATTGGACCTTTTCAAAATAGGTTTTTGCCAAACTATTTTTACATGATGCGAAAATTTATTTTCTTTTTCTTTTTCAAATACACCCGTTCATATATTTTAAAGTCCAACATTGCCCTTAAATTTTTTAAAAGCTCAACATTGTTTAATATAAGTCAAACAGTAAATAAATTTTATTCAACAGCACTTCTAACCAAAGTTGTACGACTAAAAATTTTATGGCTCAAAAGCTAAAATTCACAATTAAACCAAGCAAAACCTTAGTGGTTCCGTTTTTGGGGTCAGCTCCGTTTGGCCCGTAAATGACTTCACATTTAACTTTGAAAGAGCCCCCACAGACCCTCAATTTTTTTTATAAAATATATAGGTATTTAAAGATATTTTTAATTTAAAAAAAATTAATTAATTTCTATTAAAAAAATATATAAATGTTAAAGCATATTTTATAACTTCTATTTAAATAAAATTCTAGATCCGCTGTCTAGGACTTTACTCTATAGCTGATTCATGCACGAATTCAGCACTGACTATTGTCGGTTTCGAGCAAGATATTTTTTAAGATTGTCATGTTGCAATGTCATTAATGTTGAAACTTAAACAGGTGAAATTATTGCTGACAATTAAGCCTGTTTTCACTTTCAAATAGATAATTATTCTAAACAATATTGATACATATTCCTCTCTTCTACATCTCATCAGGTGATAAGAGATGATTGTTAAAATAGAATAAGCACAAGCGAGTTCTTGTCTTCATGTCATTAATATGCTCACAATATTGGCCTCAAAATCAATTCTTTTAATTATGATAGAAAAATAAATTTAGGAAGTCATTCAATCTCGTATTAGGATTACAAAACTTTGGAACACATGCCTCATGCTAATTGAGACATGATCTAAATTAGTCAAACAAAAGGTTTATCGGAATTGTCCTAAAAAAATTTAACTTTTTGACTAATTTGAAACCCGAGACTGAAAAAAAAAAAAAGAAAAAAGGTTTGCCTATTACGGGGACTAGCCTTAAAAATATTATCTACGTTATAAAAAACTGAAATATAAAATGCTACTAATAATAGTAGAGATATCTGGTTGGTTGCTAAAAAAGCGCTAGAAAGACTTGCAAAGTGAAAAGTAAAACTATGGATCTTTTTTTTTTTTTTTGGTAACTAACTACTATGGAATTAGAAGTACTAATTTCTTCTAAATTATCATTATACTCATCTTCAAATGTGTGAATTGTTAGAAATATGTAAAGTGTATAACTAACCCCATGTGATTCAGGAGCAATCGTAGAATCATCTAGGGACTTATGAATGTCCAATTAATGTAAATGTTAGTTGGCCACTCAAAAGTGTTTTCATATTTGGGCTTATCCATGTACCTGATGACAACTTTGGGCCCAAAAGCTTATAATTTTGCAAGCGATAAATTACCTGTCCAAAATATCTGAGTTAGTTTTTTATAACATTATTAAATATCACGCTATTTTCATTATATATATATATATATATATAAGGACTTAATTGATATGCTAAAATAACATAAATACTTTATTTTATGTCACTCCGTACCTCTTCATCTCTCTTTTATTATGGTAAAAATTCATGTATTACATGTCAAATCCCTCGTGTAAATTTGATAAAAATTTCTATTATATAAGAAAGGCAAATAACAAAATCATTCATTTGAGGATCTCAAACTTAATAGGTTTAGATATATGAAACAAAAAAAAATTGAGTGCGGATTTCAAATGAGAAGATAATTTAATAAGGACTAAAAATCCATCAAAAAGACCTACAAAATTAACAATACATTGGGTCAACTGTAGTCATTCAAGTTTATCCATAAAACTACTTTAAATATGAGTCATGAATTTGGAATCCATAATTTGGAGCTTGTTGTTATCTAAACACTTGATAGTATTGCTAAATGGATTCCTATCTTGAGATATATCAAAGATTCAAGTTAGAATTTATGCCTTTTAATTATAAATATCATCAAGCTATTCAATAATTTAGAGCTCAGACACCAAAAAATTGTCTGATCCTTCGTTACATATTGTCATTTTCCCAACCTTATTTACATCCATAAGCTACAAATATTTGGAAAAGTAAGAACATTCTTCTGCGAGTTGTACCTAATAGTATTCTATACAATTATTACATGGCCATTGCGAGTTTTAGGAATTACAAACTCTATTAAACTAGCATAATACGTTGCGCGTTGTAGGACTTGCATGCAACCTCCAAGGTCTTCCATTATATTTTGAAATATTCTGATGTTTTTTGCGTGTTGCAGGACTTATAACCTCCATCGTCCCCGATTATATTTTGAAATATTCTGATGTGTTTTGCTCATTGTATGGCAGATACACATCGGAAGTTGTGGTGATTGTAAACTCTATTAAACTTACAAAATACTAGTGAGTTGTAGGACTTGCAATCTCCACCGTCCCACGTAGTATTTTGAGATATTATGATATTCTTTTCTAGCCTTTAATTTAGTCTCCCCTGCCAGTTAGCCGTTGTGGTAAAATATTCTTCGCCCCTAGGAGCACGGTTTAGTGGTAATGAGAGTGAAATTGTTTATGCAAGGCTGCGGGTTTGACACTCTTCACTGTTCTGAGTTCCGTACTTGACTGATTTGAGGCATGTGTAAAGATGTATCGGTGCACTCGAAGGTTTACTTATTGATGATCGGGCTCTACCGAATAATCCGGTGATCCAAAAAAAACATTATTGATTCATCCTGTACATAGCTTAGCTTGTTACCAACATTGATCAGTCTCCCAAGTCCGGCGAGGGCAACCAGAAAAACCAGTCGCTGACGAAACTACCCTTGTCGAAGGCCGCCTACCCCGGAACAATATTCGATCATAATTGGCGCGTTTTTCAGGATCAGATAGAGTGGTGTAAGCAGCATGAACTCTCATGAACTCGTCTGCTGATGATGATGCCTCGTCTTGGTTTCTAGAGGCAATGTCTGGATGCACAGTTCTAGCTAGTCTTCTGTATGCTGCCTTGATTTCATGGCACGTAGCACCCATCTGGATTCCAAGAACTTGGTATAAATCAGTCTGTGATGAAGCATTATGAGTGGTGCTACGTGGGTTTTCAGCGGTGGCGGTTGCGGCGGAGACGCGGAGGGGCTGTCGGAATCTGAAGCTGCCTGGAAATGATTGTGGCGTGGAAGAGTTACTCTTTTGGGCAATGAATTGAGTTGAGAGAGAAAAAGATGCAGAAGCCATTGTTGTGATGATGTTAAGATTTGATGATTGATTTTGAATGCTGATTGTGAAATAATGGATATGGAATTTTCTATGGAATGAGTGATATTTATAAAAGCCAAAGAAGGTGTGTGTGTGTGTGTGTGTGTGTGGAGAGAGATTCATTTGTGGTTGGACGATGAGTGTGTAGTGAATTGGCTTATCCATTTTTTTCTGATATGGATATATGCTGACGCAGCAATTCAGTGTAGCTAGATCACAAAACTGCTCAGATCTTGTCACTTTCCTCAATTGGTCTACAAAAGTATAGGAACAGCAACCCACATGGAGACAACGTGCATTGGTTTATGGCGAAGCGGCTTTGTCGACACGAAGGGCAGAATTATAGGCACGGCCAAAATTAGAAATTTAATACTGGGATTAAAATTTAAATAAAAAAAATTAATAATAGGAAAAAAATAAAAAGTAAGAGGGTCAATAATTTTTTTTAACGATATTACATAAAATTTTTTGAAAAAAAAAAAACCTAAGGGTAGGGTAGGGTAGAGTAAGATAGGATAGGGTCGGGGTCGGAGCTCCTGACCCCCTAGTTCCGCTCCTGATTATAGGTGATATGGGTGGATTTTTGACCGATCTCACCAAACCAATACATCCATTGAGCTCTTTGGATGATGTAGGTGCCAATTCGTCTAATGTGATTGGCTCGGTGTTGAGGTGCCCGACAAGTTGACAGTATAGTGACTTTGTCCTTATCAATAAATCTGCTAAAATCACAGGCTTCTCATCATCTCACTGTCGTAGTCTAGTTAACATCTGACACACGACAAGGTACCATCACATCCTATTCGAGAGCACCGCCTGATCTGGAAAAAAAAAAAGGGGAAGGCTATTAGGGTGAGTGAGTATAAGTACGCCTCCCCCAACTGATTAGAAGGTAATTATTCTCCCATACACTCACTTACATTCTTTCTCTAAACTCTTTAGTCAGCTCACATTAATTGAGTTCGGGCTTATTAGATATTTAACACTAACATAATTGTCGGAGTCAATTTTACGAGATTAAACCCTATTATTTCTTGCAAGTCAGCCACATGCATGTCCCAGCTGATTATTCATACTTTTACCCTATAATCTTGCATATTTTTCGTCAGTTTGTATGAAATTTTCTTAATCTTGAATATTAAGATTAGTAGATATGATTTAAACCGGTGCATAAATTAGGCTGAATAGTTCAACATTCGAAGTAACAAATTTTCCTAGTTTACACTCGAGTTAATCTGACTTCTAAGTTACTTTGAACAATTGTGTAATATTTTGGATTAATTGAATGCTTTAAAAGGTTCATAACGTATAGAAGAGATTACATGGTTGGGGCATATTTGGAAGACTTTAACCCTTAAGTGAAATGAAGAATATCCAAAATTTCTTTTTCCTTTTCTTTTAAGGTGGAAGTTATACTAGCTAGAGCAGTTGATGTATAGATCCCAATGGTACCGTTATTAAGGCTCAAAGTCTTAATTCGCTTTGATTAAGTGTTCAGAGAGGAATATTATGCACACGCCTTCTTATTATAACAAGAATTATTCTTAAATTTTCTTCATGTCCACATCAGGGTTCCCATGTATACATGATTCCGTTTGAAAATGGTGTAGTGTGGATTAGTGAGATACGAGACTTACTGGGATTAACCTCAAAAAAAATAATCTCTTAATTGATTTTCAGGACATGAACAAATCTCTTACATATACCTCAAGCATTCCACCTCTTCCGGTTGCACCAATCTTCATAGTTAAGCTTCCAAGAATATTCTTACTTTTTTTTTTACTTTTGGAGGTAATATGGGATAAATCTCGACCTGATATGAATCACCGACTTTGCCCTTGTATAGAGAGATGAATTCTTATTGGTTCTAATAAGTCAAGTATGCCCGACCCGAGGTGGCCAATGCTTGACCACCAGTTTTCCAACATAGTCCTCCAAAATTCGGGAATATTCTTAAAAATGTATACATACTCCATTAATTCACAAAGAGAAGCTAACTAATTCACTAAACACACTCTCAATTTCTTTGATCTCTCACTAAGTAAATTGAAAACTAACTTAAGTGTCAGAGTGTTCATTCAGAAAGACTCTGTAATTTGTTTTCTAGTTGCAGGTCGAGTTCAAAATTCTATCGGAAGTTCATAGTTCCGGTGTTTAAGTTTTCTACTTCAACAGGAGGCATGATAGATTGCTAGGAAAGAGAAGGTTCTCTGCTTAGATTTCGACCTCATCGTCATTGACAATTGGCATAACGTGCATAGTTGACCTTCAACTTGAGCTCAAGGCTGAAGAAAAACTCAACGGGCCATACACACATACATGAATCGATGAAGCTCTATCTAATTATAATCCAATGTTCCTGTAGCTAATTTAACACTATTCCTAGTGAATTCAAAGTTTCTAATGGTGTGTTTGAATGATTGTCCCCTTCGCTGTTTGTTGAAAATGAGGCTTTTATAGTCCAAAGAATTTGTAACTTTATTGGAAAGGCATATTCAATGGAGTCTTTAAATACAAAACTTTCTTAATTTAGGTATTTTTAAAGATTTTAGTATCTAAAAATAACACTATTCATGACAAAAGTACGTGGGGTCCACTATTTTTGGCTTAATAGATGTCAAAATAGAGACTCAGTCTCTATTTTCTTTTACAAATTTGTTAAAAAAATAGAGATTGGGTTTCTATATTGACATCTTTTAAGCTAAAAGTAGTGGATCCCACGTACTTTTACCATGAATAGTATTGCTTTTAGAGACTGGGATCTGTCACGTCCCCAAAATCCATCTAGACGAATCTCAGGAACGAGACTGCCGCGCACAAAGAAGGAACGACCTTCCTAAATGCGCAAGGCACTAAACAAACATTAAACTAAAAACCACAATAGTAAATGGGTGACAAGTCATCAGAGCATCTAAACCAATTCAAATACAATGGAATTAACTTTCCAAATTCAATAAATAAAATATCCAACAAAAGTAATCTCTTACATGTTTTAAACAAGAGTAGAATTATAATCCAACATCTAAACCAAACAAATAAATTGTCATAGCTAAAAATCTAAATTTCTCATTCAGTCTCTCGTCAAAGCGACCTCTATCACAAGAAATAGCCAACGAATGAGACACAAATCTCAGTAAGTGGCAATCCTCAAGAAAACCTCTTGGGACCCTTAAACTATTCGTATATGTCAAAATAAGACATTTTATCAAAAAATATTAAATGCCATAATCTATAAATATTTCACTGTTCATGCTAAAACCAAAACACTTTATGTCAGAAGTCTTAAAAATTCATGCAAAAATAAACTTATGTGTGAAATGTTCAGAAAACTCGAAAATCAATAGTTTGAGTCCAGTACACAAAGTCCAAAGAGGTAGCTGTGGCTACAGACGGGTAGCACCGTTCTGACGTAGTGTGATTTGATAGGAACAAACCACCAGAAGCTTCAAATGGAATTCCAGTTCTTGTGATAGTGCACTACCCCTGAGATATTGGTGTTTAACCCCACCAATAGGGTCCTAAAATATTAGTGTTTAACCCCACCAACAGGGTCCTGAATTCACAGCCTTTTCAAAGTCTTAAGTATCAAAAAGTTCAAAATATGTTCTATAGTCACATAATGCACTAAAATGAATCTCAGAAACCAAAATATTTTCATGAAGTCTCTTGAAATCCCACTAAAATTTAGTCCCAAGGTTTTGTTTCCAATTTTCTAAAATCATTTATTTGACAAACTTTTAGTATTTACAAACTTTCAATATGCCAAAAATACGTACTAAGCTTATTTGAATTTTAGACCTTTGAGAGGCATGCACAACTCTTAAGAAAACACTGTAAAACAAAAGTGCAAATAAAACAAATATATATTTATATATATATATATATATATGACAAATACTGTTCACATGAACAGTGACGTGACTTTGGTCACTGTTTGCATTCAATTTTTTTTTTTTCTTTTCTAGGTTTCGCATACGAATCAATTTAAATTAAATCCTAAATCTCTTTACAAAAATCCAACTCAAAATATGTGATACAAGAATTTTGCCAAAAATTCTGAAACATGCACTATATATTTCAAAACCAAGTAACTTTGATCATTCTACATATCGTAATCATAATAGACACAAAAGTACAGGGAGTTTTCGAAGGTGAGGATCAATCCCACTTACTTTTTGATGAATCAAGCCTAACTTCATATCTTTAGGAGTTGCATAGTAAATTCAATGTTGGCATATTGATACTATGTATTTTTTTTTATTACTATATTTTTAAGGAGGTTACAGATAAGAGACGTTCTATAAATTACCCAAGGTTAAATTTAAACTTATTGGGCTGGGTTAAAATCTATCAAAAGGCCTAATCCAAGAAAACTAAATTCCTATCCCTTAGTCCAATAATAATATAATCAGATAAATCAGGTCCAAAATACGGGGTGTTACATCCTCTCCCTCTAATACAAAGTTTCGTCCTCGAAACTTACTTACTCTTATAAGAAAAGAGAGAAGATAAATTTAGAGAGAATGTAAAATATTACCAAAAAGTTTCAAAAAATCATACATAACCAACCATATCATAAGGGTTTTCAAGATGTAAGTTCAATACAAAGTATCAAAACATAATTAATAAGTGACAACTTTCATCGAAGAATAACTAGTGTAATAGTCCAAGCAGAAAAGGACATATGAGTCAAATGGTTCAAAGTATGTTCACCTTCATCTTATATTCTCCAAAACTAGTTAAGCAAAAGCAAATGTCGCATTATAAGTAGATGATATACATAGAAAAGATAAATAAAATACTGGAGATTCTAAGCAGTAGTTTAAAATTAAATAAACGGACTCAACATATTACTAAGTTATAGAGTTTCAAAAAGAATTGATCCATAGGTTAGATCATGAGGTTACGAAATGAAATTGGCAAGATCCTTTTGGAAAGATACGAATGTAAAGATAATTACATCAATGGGTGCGTCAAAACAAGTTATGATTATGTATATACATTTTTTCAAATAATCAATGAGCCATCATTCGTGTATCATTAATTCAGAAGGTCATAAAGCTATGTAGTAAGGATGAACACCGATTAGGCTTTTCAAGTGATAATAAACTCGAAGTACATTTCATAGGGTACATTTCAATAACGAAATAAATATTTATTTTCTAACTAGTCTATTTCTGAAAAAAAAAAAATATATATATATATATATATATATATATATAATTTTGTCCAAATAAGCTTGTATCATTACCAATATATTCAACAGAGGGCTAACAAATTTCTTTTAGGTATGTCCTAGTTTCAAAATAAATAGAAGAACTATGTAAATCGGAAATTTCATTTCAGATATTCAGTCAAAGTAAAGGAAATCATATTTCGAAGGCATTAGTTAGCTTTCTTTTACAAAATATTTTTGAAAGTTTTGAAAAAAAAAAGTATGCGAACTAGTTAGTCCAAAACAACTAAAAGTTTCAAAAAAAAAAAAAATGAACAAACAAATACTGAGAAAATATTTTGTTCATTTTTTTTTTAATCAAAACCCTTCTCTCTTTTTTTTTTTTTCCTTTTTTTTTTTGTTGGCCACATAAGTGAGATCGTAAGTCATTTATTTTCGAAAGGTACACAAGAAACATGTACAAAATGTCACAAATTCTCTGCATGAAAGTATGCTATTATCTGAATAATCGCGCTATAAAGTAGGATTTAAACCGTTTGATAACTGGTAGGGATGGCTATAAATAATATATCAATGTGGGCACATGACTGAAAAGACCATTTGAATATGTTATGATCTTAACTACTTCAAAACCACACATTCCTAAATCAATTCAAAGAAAAGAAAAGGATAAAATCACGAAGCAAGATCTATATTATACTTGGTCGCGATTATTAATATAAAAGACTATTATAAGCCTTAACAATTATAGGAAGTCAATGTTTAGCAAGAGGCGAAATATTATCTCAATGGCAAAAATCTAGAATTACAAGAACGACTTAATAGATCAAAAGGCATGAGGAACTTCAAAGTAGCATCAATAGCAATAAATCTATATGTATATTTTTTTTTTAAGGTGATCATCAATATAACAATAACACACTTTTTCCTACTTAGTAAAGCAATTGCGAGAGGAAATAAAAAATAAAAAAAATAAAAAGTCAAATCACAAGTAAAATTTCTAACAAGGACATGCATAGAATTTAATAATATAGAAACAACAACTACACAAAAAGAAAAGAATCAAATGATGAGCTTTAAACAAATAACTTTAAATAAGCAAACAGACTAATTGCATTTTGTGAGAATTCATCAATCGAATATTTTGTTAAATAACACCAAGACAAAATTTATAATAAGATATTTAGTAGCTAGATGTTGTTGGTAACTATTCGTAAAAGATTAACTCAATGACAACAGCATCAACAGGGTACATGGTTATTAGAATCAACAAGGATTGCATTGTCTGGATCACAAAAGAGCTTAACCGACAAATTTCAAAAAAATAAAAATAAAAATTGTTCAAATAGACTGCACAATGATTCAGAAGAGTAGACAAGGGAATAAAAGTAATTCCGTAAATGCTGAAAATTTGTAGATAACACATAGCAATAATAATAAAAAAAGGAATAAACAAATTCATAGAATCAGCAAGGAAACGAGAAGCCTATTAAACGCATACATTCCCTCATGCACTACAATTACATCAATTACTCCCGGAAGCCAGTACTTTCCAGGGACAACAAATGCCTAGAACTCAATATACATAAAGTTCAAATAGGAGAACATAACACATCAACACAAAAACCAAGTGATTCACTCCCACCTAGGCCTTAAATGATCATGAACCTAGGTTCTGATACTACTCTGTCACGCCCCTAAAATTCGCCTAGACGAATCCCAGGAACGAGACTGCCGCGCATTAAGAAGGAACGACCTTCCTAAATGCGCAAGGCGCTAAACAAATATTTAACTAAAAAACCACAATAATAAATGGGTGACAAGCCATCAAAACATCTAAACCAATTCAAATACAACGGAATTAACTCTCCGAACTCAATAAATAAAATGTCCAGCAAAAGTAATCTCTTACATGTTTTAAACAAGAGTAGAACTATAATCCAACATCTAAACCAAACAAATAAATTGTCATAGCTAAAAATCTAAATTTCCCATTCAGTCTCTCGTCAAAGCGACCTCTATCACAAGAAATAGCCAACGTCTACTTCTTAGCTTCTGCAAAGAAAATCATTTTTACAAAAATGAGACACAAATCTCAGTAAGTGGTAATCCTCAAGAAAACCTCTTGGGACCCTTAAACTATTCGTATATGTCAAAATAAGACATTTTATCAAAAATTATTAAATGCCATAATTCATAAATATTTCACTGTTCATGATAAAACCAAAACACTTTATGTCAGAAGTCTTAAAAATTCATGCAAAAATAAACTTATGTGTGAAATGTTCAGAAAACTCGAAAATCAATAGTTTGAGTCCAGTACACAAAGTCCAAAGAGGTAGCTGTGGCTACAGACGGGTAGCACCGTTCTAACGCAGTGTGGTTTGATAAGCACAAAACCACCAAAAGCTTCAAATGGAATTCCAGTTCTTATGATAGTGCACTACCCCAAAGATATTGGTGTTTAACCCCACCAATAGGGTCCTAAAATATTAGTGTTTAACCCCACCAACAGGGTCCTGAATTCACAGCCTTTTCAAAGTCTCAAGTATCAAAAAGTTCAAAATATGTTCCATAGTCACATAATGCACTAAAATGAATCTCAGATACCAAAATATTTTCATGAAGTCTCTTGAAATCCTACTAAAATTTAGTCCCAAGGTTTCGTTTCCAATTTTCTAAAATCATTTATTTGACAAACTTTTAGTATTTACAAACTTTCAATATGCCAAAAATACGTACTAAGCTTATTTGAATTTTAGACCTTTGAGAGGCATGCACAACTCTTAAGAAAACACTGTAAAACAAAAGTGCAAATAAAACAAATATATATATATATATATATATATATATATATATGACAAATACTGTTCACATGAACAGTGACGTGACTTTGGTCACTGTTTGCATTCAAAAAATTTTTTTTTCTTTTCTAGGTTTCGTATACGAATCAATTCAAATTGAATCCTAAATCTCTTTACAAAAATCCAACTCAAAATATGTGATATAAGAAATTTTGCCAAAAATTCTAAAACATGCACTATATATTTCAAAACCAAGTAACTTTGATCATTCTACATATCGTAATCATAATAGACACAAAAGTACAGCGAGTTTTCGAAGGTGAGGATCAATCCCACTTACCTCTTGATGAATCAAGCCTAACTTCATATCTTTAGGAGTTGCACAGTAAATTCAATGTTGGCATATTGATACCATGTATTTTTTTTATTACTATATTTTTAAGGAGGTTACAGGTAAGAGACGTTCTATAGACTACCCTAGGTTAAATTTAAACATATTGGGCTGGATTAAAATCTATCAAAAGTCCTAATCCAAGAAAACTAAATTTATATCCCTTAATCCAATAATAATATAATCAGATAAGCGAGACCCAAAATATGGGTGTTACAGGATCTCTAAAAATACCCAAATTAAGAAAGTTTTACATTTTAAAGATTCCATTGAAAATAACCTAACGAGAACTTCTATGATGAGATAAGACACATGTCCCGTCGGTGCATAACGTTCTCTTTTTAAAATTTAATTTCTAAATACACGTGACACTATTATAATCTAATCTTGGTCTCACTAGGAAAAGAAGACAAGCTACTTAATAAGGACCAACTGTTGTAAATGAAAACTTATCTATATACATGTTTTGATTAATGAATGATGTATGTTGCATCCTCGTATCGTGTTTTTTTTTTTCCGTGTAACAAAGTAGTTTAGATTGGTATTAAGAATATAATATATTGACAGAATGTAAGAAATTTCATAAATTTAGAACTCATGCGTCAAAAAATTCGTCTGACCCTTTTTTATAAACTATACCTACATATTCCAGCAAAAAAAACTATACATACATAATCTACAAAAAAAAATACAAAGTGTGTGAACTCCACTTGTGACGCGCAAACTAAAAATATAAGAACCATTTTGTAGACGGTCCTAACCTATAAATGTGTAGAAACTAAGAACATTCTTCACGAGTTGTGCCTAGTAGTAGTATTCCTAAAAGATTCATTATATAGCCAGCAGTGGAGACACATTGCTCGTTATAGGGTTTGCAACTCCCTTGACTTTAAAAAATATATGGTCCAGGAGTTGCAGCCTCTACAACCCCATAGTATATTTTAAAATATCTTTATATCTTTTGTCTAGCACCATAGCCTTGGGGGCTTTGAAACAAGTTAGTTCCGTGATAAAATATTCTTGATTCGCCCGGTATACAACTTAGTGTCACGTGGTCAGAGATTGAGGTTGAAATCCCGACTACGTGCGGCCTTAGCCAATGTGGGTGTTGACTAAGTACACCTGCGTTATCAGAGTAAGCACAGCACAGCACAACACAAGTGTTAGAGGTTGAAGACCCCAACACTGGCTTGCAAAGGGCGCTTGGGTACGAGGACAGACCCTTGTGCAAGACGAGCACCAGTAGGCAACACTGGTAGGAGTTTGGAAAATGCTAAGTTAGATGGATGGAAAATGGCACACGAAAATGGCAAGGTAAATGGCTTACATTTCATTGCACTAGAACTCATATTTATACATGTACAAGGCCTCAATCAATGCCTATGATCTATGCCAAGTGGCTACAATCCTAACCGTACAAATGTCTACGTACAAGACAATTTCTAGAGATATCTACACATTTGGATTCAAGTTTGGGCAGAATTTCCAGATTTCTCCTCAGCTGGGCGCCATTTTGCACCATTCTGGAACATTCCTGCACATGCTTGGGCGGACTGGGCAGACTGGGCAGTTTCCATGCCTTAGCCATTTTTTTGGAACCTTCTAGATTCAATTCTGCCTGCTTCCTTCCAATTCGCCGCAAATTGCTTCTTGAGCCTTCTCCGCTGCTCTAGAAACTTCTATACACGCTGGGAAGGGTCTTGGGACAATTTCTGCACCTGGACCGTCGGCACTGTTCATGGCACGTTTTCGCTAAGCCATGGGCATCCGTATGACTGAAACGCACATGCCATTTCACCCTCTCCCACCAAACTTGTCGTCACCCTCGACGACGCTACATACATGAACAAGTGGCCTAGGCTGCACCTGCTCGCTGATCCCCACTCGAACTGGTGACCTTGGCTGCGCCAGTTCGTCATCTCCTTCCTTCCTCAGGTTGTTTCCCCATACACTGGCCCTTCCGTCGGGCTGGCTGCACGGACCACAAGTACACGCTTGGGTTGCCGAGGCTCTGTCTCCTTGGTGCCTGAGGTACTGCACACGAGCACATTGACTGCACTGCACCTGAGCACACTGACTGTGCACGACTTGCCTGCACGATGGATGACTGTCTCCTTGAGTCGGCCCTTATCCCTGCGGTTGTCCCTTAACCAACTGCACGGCACACAATGGCTGGGTGCCTACCTTCACCTCTCGAGTCATAGGGATGGCACACCGGGGGTTTGTTCCTGTCACCACAATTGTATCCTCGAATGGGACGATGATTTCCCGAACATCGTGAAGCCATTCCATACCAAGCACAACGTCATAGTCGTTGAGTGGAATGACTGTGAAGTCCACAATACCCTGCCATGGTCCAATCGCTATCCTCACTGCCTGAGCAACACCGACGATTGGAATTGCCTTGGTGTTGGCTGCTTTGATCATGCCTCCCATTGGTTTGACTCACACTCCAAGTCGTTTGACAACGTCCTTGCCAATGAAATTGTTGGTAGCGTCCGTGTCTACCAATGCCTTCAAGTCATAGCCCCTGATTGTGATGGGGACGTAAAGTGAACCCTTCGGCGACCCCTTCGCCTTTGACACTTCAGTTTTGACTATCTCGATTAACCAAAGAAACCCATGGACACCTCTTCCTTGGACTACCGGTTGTCCTCCTGTTGGAAAAGAAATACTAGCTTGCCTCGCTATGGGCAATTTGCTACCCAATGTTCCTTGCTCCCACACAAGAAATAGTTCCCTTTATTGGACCATTGCACACCAGCCTTACCATTCTATCGTCCATGCGGCTTGCACCTGTCATACGAGGGACGCGATGTATCATTCCCCCATTTGGGTGAAGGTGTGCCTTCACCATTGCGGGATAGAGGTGTGCCCCTATTCTTTATTCCTTTTCTATGGCGAGAAGCAGTGCCCTTGTCCTGAGCGACTGCCATGCCTACCCCTTGGCTGATGGCAACAACATTGGCCTTGACCATGTCAACTTCGGCCTTGAGCTCTCCCAAGCTTGTCGTGAATAACTCACGAAACCTGTCAATTGTTTGCCTGATTTCATCGGCAAATGAGTTGAGGGTACCAAGCAGCTGACCCTGCAAACTCTCCCTACGTTCTTCCAATTCAGCAACACGTTTGGCCAAGTTTGCCCTATCCTTGGCCTCAAGTTCACGAAGACGACTAACCACATCGTCTAACACCAAACTGTTCTCATGTGTGGCTTGAGAAACACGTTCCAACCGCGCCTCAATCGAGCTGAGCTGATCCCCTGAGCTAGCTTGAGAGCAAAAAGTCCTATCCTTGTCCCTCTTGGACTGTCTACCTGCCCGTTTCTCCACAACGGCAAGAGTAGCAGCAACAATACCATCTCCCTCATTTCTAGCCATGATTCACACCAGCAAAGTCCTCCTGACAGACTGACCAAGAAAGAGCACGCAGCAACGAATGTTTGAGCCAAGCCGACCTTGGCTCTGATACCACCTATCACGTGGTCAGAGATTGAGGTAGAAATCCCGATTACGTGCGACCTTAGCCAACGTGGGTGTTGACTAAGTACGCCTGCGTTATCAGAGTAAGCACAGCACAACACAAGTGTTAGAAGTTGAGGACCACAACACTGGCTTGCAAAGGGCGCTTGGGTATGAAGGCAAACCCTTGTGCAAGACGGGCACCAATAGGCAACACTGATAGGAGTTTGGAAAATGCTAAGATGGTTGGAAAATGGCACACGAAAATGGCAAGGTAAATGGCTTGCATTTCATTGCACTAGAACTCATATTTATACATGTACAAGGCCTCAATCAATGCCTATGATCTATGCCAAGTGGCTACAATCTTAACCATACATTTGTCTATGTACAAATAAAATTTCTAGAGCTATCTACACATTGGAATTCAAGTTTGGGCAGAACTTCCAAATTTATCCTCAGTTGGGCGCTATTCTGCACCATTCTGGAAGCTTCATGTACCTACTGGGCAGACTGGGCAGCTACCCTGGGTAGACTAGGCAGTTTCCATGCCTTAGCCATTTTTGTGGAACCTTCCAGACTCTAAGCTGCTTGTTTCCTTCCAATTCGCCCCAAATTGCTTCTTGAGCCTTCTCCACTGCTCTAGAAGCTTCCACATACGTTGGGAAGGGTCTTGGTTTACCTTGGGCCAATTTTCGCACCTGGACCGTCGACACTGTTCATGGCACGTTTTTGCTAAGTCGTGGGTATCTGTGCGACCGAAACAAGCATGCTGTCTCATTAGGCTACTAGTCTATTACCAATATTGATCATTCTCCCAAGTCCGGCAAGTGTGACCGGAAAAACCCGTTGCTGACCGAACTACCCTCGTTGACGGCCGCCTGCTCCGGAACAATATACGATCATAATTGGCGCGTTTTTCAGGATCAGATAGAGTGGTGTAAGCAGCATTAACTCTCATGAACTCGTTTGCTGATGATGATGTCTCGTCTTGGTTTCTAGACGCAATGTCTGGATGCAGAGTTCTAGCTAGTCTTCTATATGCTTGTTTGATTTCTTGGCACGTAGCACCCATCTGGATTCCAAGAACTTCGTATAATGAAGTCTGTGATGAAGCAATCTGAGTGGTGCTACGTGGGCTTTCGGCCGTGACGGTTGCGGCAGAGACACGGAGGGGCTGCCGGAATGTGAAGCTTCCAGGAAACGATGGTGGGGTGGATGAATTAATTTTTGGGGCAATGAATTGAGTGTTGAAAGAAAAAGATGCATAAGCCATATTGTGTGATGATGGTTTGAGGATATATGTTAAGATTTGAAGCTAAAGATTTTATGGTTGGTTTTTAATGTTGATTGTGAATGAATGGTTTCTCCATGGAGTGATATTTATAAAAGCCAAAAGAGACGGTGGAGTAAGGTAGGGTAGGGTAGGGTAGGGTAGGGTAGGGTGGGGTGGGGAATATTTATACTTGTTTAGGCTATCCTTATCAGAGATGTTAAAATGTAAAACATATTAAATTTAGAAATTTTTTAAGATTCAAACATTATTAATTATTTAAATATACATGGGACCTACCACTTTTCACAACTTTTGAAGCAAAATGGGTCTCTAAATTACATTTGGGGTGCTATAATAATGTTTTTTAAAGACTGGGTCTTTAAAAATTTTCAAATTTACTATGTTTTACATTTTAGCACCCCTGATAAGGATAGCATGTAACTCTGTTATGAATTACTAATATAATTATAAAGAAATAATGTATATTATTTATAATTGGAAAAAATTTATATTTAGTTCCT
The DNA here is from genome assembly GCA_037974665.1 of Ehretia macrophylla. NCBI lineage: Eukaryota > Viridiplantae > Streptophyta > Magnoliopsida > Boraginales > Ehretiaceae > Ehretia > Ehretia macrophylla. Next base: position 2,358,131 of record CM075774.1, read on the forward strand.
ATTGTTTGTAAAGTGGCTCAATTTAGTTTTTATTGTTTAAAATATCACAATTTAGTCCTTATTGTTTCACTAAAAATTTCAATTTCATCAATATTGTTTAATATGTCTCAATTTAGTCTCTATTATTTTTTAAAAAGTTTCACCTTCGTCCCTATTATTTTTAAAAAGTTTCAATTTGGTCTATATTATTTTCTTAAAGTTTTAAATTAGTCCCTATTAGCCAATGACTAAATTGAAATTTTTTGAGAAACAATAGAGATAAATTTGAAACTTTTTAAAAATAATAGGGATGAAATTGAAATTTTTTGGGAAATAATAAGGATGAAATTGAAAATTTTAAACAATAAGGATAAAATTAAAACTTTTAGAGAAATAATAGGGACTAAATTGAGACATTTTAAATAATAGGGACTAAACTGAGACATTATGTAAACAATAGGGATTAAATGTGAGATTTTCCCTTTATAATTCTTGAATTTGCTCTTGCTTATAACGTCATAATATTATAAAAAGTCCTTAGTAAGAGATTTTGAAATCGACAATTTATAACATTAGAATATTATAAAAAGATACTTGTTGGGGAGGGATGAGTGTATGGTGACTTGGCTTATCCATTTCTCTGATTTGGATATATGCTGACTCAGCAATTCAGTGTTTGCTAGATCACAATACTGCAGAGGTGGTGTCATTTTCCAAGGTGTTCTTTTTTTTTTTTTTTAATTTAAAGGGAGGTTTTAGGCCATAACATATATACATAAATAATTAGTGAAATTTAACCTTGTAACTTCTTACAAACATTGTAAGTGTCATGCCATTAAACCCAAAGATCTTTTCATTTTTCAAAATATTTTGATAACCGTTAAAACTGGTCTACAATAGTCTACTAGCAATCCAACATAAGAGACAACTTGTCAACTTGCATTGGTTTGCATCGAAAAGGTTATGTCGATGGATATTGATTGTGGAATTATAGACATGAATATTTTTGTAATTTTACAAAATTTGGAATATTGAGTTTTTTTGGATAAAAAAAGCATCATTCATTAAAAGAAAAATTACAATCATTCAACTCCTGTAAGTTGGAGGTCAGCGTACAGAAAGTCTCTTAAATTTTGGGACATTACTATCTCAATCAAAAGAAAGAGTACTACTAACTTTGCATTTCGCTATCCAATCAGCCACTTGATTGTCAATTCTTCTCTCACTCTAAAATCTAATGCAAATGATTTCAGCAACAATCGTCTTGATATCGTCCACGATAGACCTAATCTTCCAGTTGGAATGGTATGTGAAGTTGACTGTTGGAAAATTGCGGAAGCATCATTTTCAAGAATGATGTGAGACAAACCAGATTGTTTAGCAAGAATACATCCTTTCCAAACCGCCATGGCTTCGGCTTCAAGAGACGAATAACAAAGGATGTGACCAGCAAGGCCACAAAGAACCTCACTGCTTGAATTTCGAGCAATCGCCTCGGTAGCTAATTTATCTGCACAAGAAAAAAGCAACATCAACATTGATCTTCACAACTCCATCAGAAGGGGGATGATCTCAGATGAGTTAGTTTCCTCTTGCCCATGGCTCAGTGACTGGATATTAGCTTTAAGAAATTCATCAATATTACTTTTAACCTGCATGAGGATTGTTTTGAGTTCAATGATTGAGAATTAAAGTAAATGATACACTTATCTAAGATTTGGGTAAAATAATCGAATAACAACTTATTATAATTAGAAGTTTTAAATTTGAATAACGATTTCATTTTTAATGTAGCACAAACAAATAAATAATACATACGCCTGACCAAATGATTCAACATCCACATGGAAATAAGTTTTTTTGGCTTCTAATGTACTTGGAATAATTTGTGTTGTATTATGGACTAAATGAATACCATAAAAGGTTAAAAACGAACGAGATTAAGTAACAAAAGTAGAAAGAAACAAAGTTAGATGGTTAGGGCATTATTTGAAGACTTTAACCCTTGGAGTGAAATAAAGAATCTAATATTTTCCTTTCTTTTTCTTTTCCTCAAGGGAAAACGTATTTCTTGAAGAGTTGGTTTATAGATCCCAAAAAAATAATTATTAAAGGTTGAGAATGTTAGCTTTGATCAAGTGTTCAAAGTGGAATATCATGAACACTCGTCTTTTTTTTTTTACTGACAAGCGCTTTTGAAAAAACCTATAAACTCGCACTAAGTTTTTAAATCATATGATACATGATTCAAATGCGACATGGTTTGAGTTAATTTGGTACAAGATATATATTGAGATTAATCCTAAGAAAAATATTATGTTGACTGATGTGCACACAATAAATGAAAATAAATCTCTTACTCACTCCTTAAACATTTCACTATTAGACTGACCTCTTAGATTGTTTCCATCTTTATAGCTAGCTTCAAAGAATATCCTATTCTTTTTTGACTTTTGGAGGCTTTTTTTGTTTTGTTTTTTGGATGACATGTTAACCCAGTTGGTGGAGTCCGACCACCAACTGATAAATGTCGGGGTACAACGGCGCGCCCCACACATGTATCAGGTCAGTCAAGGGCGAAACTTCAAAATAGTGAGCATTGTCGAACTCGTAACGTTCTGTAATGATCCCTCATAGAAATCTCATTCTCACAATGAGTGTTTCTTAAGTACAAGGGTTCTCCCACCTAACAGATTAGTCTTTTGGGATGGGTTATCCCTTTAGGCTTGAGTTGTTTCATGGAGGGGAGACTATAGACTGGATTAAGGTGTGGTAAGTGTCACACTGAATACTGGTAGACGAGTTTAGCCGCCAGGAAAAAAGGATTATCGTCGAGCCAGTGCCGATAGGCTAGCCCGACGTGGGCGTCGTCTTTTAATTTAAGAGGAGTGAAATGTAATGATCCTACATAGAAATCTTACCCTCACAAGGAGTGCTTGTACAAGAGATTTTCTCATTAAACTTAAATTATTATATTTTTAAACTTATTGTATTACACATTCCAAGAATAATTTTATTCTCACTAGTACTGCATCATACCCTGGACAAAATTTTGAGGCATGATTGATTGCTAGAAAGGGAAGGTTCTCTGCTTAGATTTTGGCGATGAATATGGTTATGTAGGAGGGTACCGACCTCACCGTCATTAATTACTAGCATAACGTGCATAGTTGACCTTCAAGTTGAGCTCATCTCGACCGGAAGAAACGCGTCTCCATACGCTTCCAACTAAGCGCTAACCATAAACATATGCATGAACCAAAACTTAATGAGTTTAGTTTAATAGTGCAGCGAGACGTGACAAAAAATTTATTTATGTTTAAAGTTTAAATTAGTTAAAAAGTTATTTTTCTTTGAGTCAATCTTCATGATCAAATCTCTTTCAAAATGAGTTACCCGTCTTAGAATTTAAATCTTAGTGTGAGCGAAATGATTTTTTCTTAGAGATATTGTGGATCAATGAAAGTAGGAAAAGACAGAAAAATGCATGAACTGAAGAATCCCTAGTTAACTCAAGAGTTATATGGAATAGTCAGGTAATAATCTGTTTTAATAAAATATTTTAAATTCAAACTATAATTTCGACCTTTATTGTAACAAAAAGAACAAAATATCCTTGATTAGTTATAATACAATATTCCCTCAGCTAATTTAGTGACCACTTCCTAAGTTGTTTGAAGGTACCACCAAACCTTTAGTCTAATAGTATGCTCTTCACGGTTAGTATGAGAAATTTTTAGACCAATTTTCGTGAATGACATCATATTGTACTATTTGAACTCCTTTGAATAAAAGAAAAGATTGTACGAAGGTTTTCCTCCATGCTAATAATTTCTACAGACTTCTAATAGCATTCCCGCAATTTATTTTTTTCATATTCCCAATAGGAAATAATTTAACAAAAATAAATTATTTCCCATATCATATAATAGGGTGACTAATATGGTACTGCTGCTGTAAATGAAAACTTCTCTATATTCGCGTTTTCATAAATGATGGTGTATCGAGCTGGCATTTAGTGAAAAGAGAAAAAACAAAAATGTATATCGTAAAAGCAGATTCAGGAGTTCTCCTCGAGAAGAATTAAAATACATAATTTTTTAATTATATAAATATTTATTTTTTTAATAAAAATTAATTAATTTTTTTAACTAAAAATACATAGATATTTAAAAAAATTAAAAATACATAAAATTTTTAATTTTCTTTTGGCCAATAATGTGTTCACCGAATGTTAGGCAATCTTTAATAGTCTTCCTATTTTTTTAGACCATCAATTGAGCCTTAGATTTTGTATCCTGGTACCTCATCCCACGTGACATTTTTTTTGACCATCAATTAAGCCTTAGATTTTGTATCCTAGTCCCTCATCCCACATGACAATCTGACCTTTTTTGAGTCGTAAACGTGGATAATTTTTAATATTTTTAAATAAATGACGGTGAATTTGAACCAATAATCTTTTAGTACCTAAGATCTAATATCATATTAAGTTATTAACTCATCTAAAAATTTAATCGGTTGGACAAGTTTGTTATATTTATTTATTAAGTTTAACACGCCAAGATTTTCTTTTAAATCATTTTCTTACAGTATCATCCTCAGTTATCAAGGGAAGGGCAGAACATTCCTAAACTCTTGATAGGAACAAAATTATATAAAGTAACAAAATTTTTATATCATAATTATTATCATATATTACATATATGATGCATCAGGCAGAGCTATATACAAGAGAATATGTGTTTAAAATGAAGATCAGGAAAATCAAACCAAAAAAAGAAAAGAATGCTCGATCGCGACCTAACAAAAAGCTTTAAAATGCAGTATCTAGCCCGTCTAATACATCCAAAAGGTTCGCCTTCGCGTGTTCCATATCTCTTCGCGGTGAGCTCCCCGTGCTCTTACTCAGCGCCCAAACGTTCGCCTTCCTCTTCTTCGCCATCACAAATTCTTGGCTTTTGCTTATCCCCGGAACCAGCCTTTTCCGTTTCATAACCTCTTCCAACAGGTTCCTATCTTCTGCAGAAAGTTGGACGCCCTGGATTTTACCGTTACTGCCTACAGTCTCCACGCGAAGTAACAGTCCCTTACGAGTTGGAGATCGTGTTGGCAAAGCCTTATCCCTGAATCTGACAAGGTTGATCATACGGTGAAGCAAAGTTACCAGTTCAAGGATGTACATATCCATTTTCTTTTTGTCTGCATGATAAAGTGTTTGCAAGCGAATCAAGTTACTTTGCGTGGCTGTCTTCTTCCCAAAGTCGTTGCTGTCAATATAAATAAGCAAAATCCATTAAATTTCTGTGTTTTGATGCAGTCGACTATGTAAAAAGAGAATGAAAATTAGAGTACTCGACTCACCCAGTGTTCGCCCACTCTCCAACCCATCCAAAGCCTTGATGCGCTCTGTTTCAAGTCACATAGCATTAGCTTAAAGCATGCAAATCGTAGGACTTTAAATGTGGGAACAACATTATTAAAGCAAACTGATTAACACAGAAAAATGATGGTTAAAAATTCTTATTCTTCGCAAAAGCCTTGTTTAATGTATAGACTTATGCAGTAGTGGCTGTAGTTCAGTTTTACGTACTTTGTCGTATCTGTAGCTACTGGAACAAGCCACTGAAGAGTTTTCTCCATTTCAGCTTTGATTTGATGAACTGTGAGCTGCAAAAAGCGCAATATGAAAAACTTAAGTTGCATATTCATCAGTTATTCCTCCAGAAAAGATTCGGCAATGGCTGATATAAACGAGGAAAGAGCAATGCTGTTTTAGGAAACAAAAGGTGAAGTGACAATAATTAACGAAAACAGGGCGACACTTATGTTAAAAATAATGAGATCAATGACAGCAAATGAAAAAGTATTTCGATGTAAAAAGGAACCGTCACAGGAGAGAAACTAGAGTTGGTGGAAATTTAGTCGGGCAGAGCGTGCAATGTAAATATACTATTCTGGAAACAGACCTCTTCCTTGGCATTCAGCATCTGCAACCGGGTACGTAGAGCTGTCTTCACAGTGGGAGGCAACCCATGATATAATGCATCTCTTATGTTGGGAGGAAGAGAAGTAGGGCGGGATGCCTTGGTATCAAACATTAGGCATCAGTTAGGTCAAAGTTAACAAAGCAATAAGAATATCTACGAGAGAAACGAAAATGAAGATCAGCACTTACAATATTGTCAATTTGAGTAACCATGTTAGCATAGTGCAAAGCAAGACCAGCTTCACCTAGTCTTTGTGGTTTCTTAGTTGACTCCTTCCCAGCCGGAACCAACCCTGCCCATAATTGGCAATACAATGAACAGAGAAGGAAAGACAATATCAATCGTACTCAATTTCGAGCTCTTAGCAACACAAAGACCAAGAGGGCCTTACTTATTGCTTAAATGCCACATGATCAGTTATTGGAATTGCAAAATACCATTTGTCAACCACAAGGAAGAAACATCATCAGAAAACTATTACTATAAACTTGCCGTTAAGAAAAGGGTAAAAGGGATATATATCTTGAAGACATTTAATGTTTTGGGCCGATGCAATGCTCAAATTTCCTTATGTAGGGGGTGGGAAGGCTGAATTTGCGCAACTTTGTTGCTGCAAATTCTATGATATTCACCAAAAACTACAGCAAGGGCACAAATGAAGCTTCATTACATATTTGAAACAAGACAATGACAACTGGGGTAGGAAATATTTATCCCGAAGAATTTTAGAGAACAATATCATTGTAAACTGTAAACCTGTTCTGGAGAAAGCTAATAAAGCGCGAAAAGAGACTCATATCATAAGTAGACATTGAACGTCACGCTCGTCCACAAAGCTAAAATCACATGCACTTGTACTGTGACTATATGCAAAACGGAAACATTAAGTACCTTTCCCATACCTTTATCTCCAAATGCTTCTGAAATATCTTGATGGATGAAAGTAACAATATCAACCAGCTTCTCCACAACCTACAGTGGTAAAATCAATCGTTGCTGATTACCAACATCAACCAAGTAAACTTTTAAAGATAAAACTCAAATGGTTTTCACTATAATTACTCAAAATGTCACTGCTTTGTAGGGCCCAAAACAAGTTCCATCTTGAGTTCTATTTTTTTTTTGTGTGGGGGGGTGTGGGGGGGGGGAGGCGCTGGCATGGGGTATTAGTTGGCAGTTTCAGGATCAGAGGAAATTTAAAGATCATATGCTAAACACCACTGTTTGTTATGATATCAACTTCTTAAGGTCCTTAAAATGGGTTTACAATCCCTTGATGATACGAGTACAAGGGTGTCAATCAAGTACCTCCTCCAAACTTTTAGACCAAAGAGATTTCTTTTGCAAGCTCCTAACAACTTTCCTTTGATGTTTTAGCTCGGTGTGTAAAATCGCGAGACCCTCTCCTACAAGTACAAGTAAAAAATACCTGCAATTAGAATAAATATCTAGGTAGAAGAAATTAATAGAATGAAGAGTAAACACCAAATTTACTAAAGATTTAAGGCCATGTCTATTCAGTTTGAAATAAAAACAAAGAGAAGTTGACGGAATGGAAGGGCAATAATGATATATTCCACGACAGAATCAAGAGACATCCCAAGTGCCCTGCCATTCTAAAAGTTACACTATATCGAACTTCAACAAAGGGGATCTTGTGATCTATCATCAAATGCTATATTCATATACATCTACATCACAAGTTAGTGTATTATATATTTCATTCGCTGAAAGATGAAAGAAAGGTTTGTCTGACCAGTACACATAGACTCACAGATCTGATTATCAGTTCTGATCTCAATCAAACTATGCACATCAAAACCTGAGATAATCAGAATACCAAAGAACTCCACTTTGTATTTCATCTTGCAACATCAACATATGCCTTAAGGTTAGAAAGGTGAGAACGAATAACAGACTAGTTGCACATTTCCATGTGGTTATGTTATTATGATCTCCCTATCTTACATCTGCACTTTTGACCTCTAATATTCAGCTGAAGAAGTTTATTTTCTCGCCATCAAAAAAAATAAAATAAAATAAAACAAATTAGTTTTAACAAATAAAACAGTAGTAGCTACATTGTTGGAATCTAGCAATGGCCTTCTAAAAGCGACACTAACATAAAAAAGTTAAGCTGTAACAATTAAACATTAGTAACTGATCGTTGGGATCTACCAATGACCTTCTAAAAGCACATGCCTGCTGACTGAGTGAAGTGACACGTTGAAGATCTCTTTGCATTATCACGAAAAAAGTGAGCAAAACAAAAGACACATACAGAACTGAAATGAGAAATTTAAGCAAACTCAATGTTGATCATAAGAATTCTGCAAAAGACCATGATGATTAAATGAAGTATTTGATATGGTTCAGTTAAGTCACAAAGAGGAGGAGGAGGAGGAGGAGGAGAAGGAGGAGGAGGAGGGGGGGGGGGGGGGGGGGGGGGGGGGGGGGGGGGGGGGGGGGTTTGAAGAGTATCCCAATGTTGTTCCCAAGGACTACTAAATTTGCAAGACAACTCATAGTATAGGAGAATTTCTTCAAGACGCCTTTCCCAATGCGCCAAAAATAAAATAGAATAACAGTGAATCCTCTAATGGCGCAAATAAAGTTAATCCTCAATACAGAAAAAACAATTTAGCTAGCGGAGTCATCATGAAAAAATTTTCCACCTCAATCCAACAAGTTAAAGCAAAAAGAGTTTCTTCTTAAGAACACTTCATAGAAGAGAGAAACAACATCATGCCCAACCTTTCCGAGGCAGATTTAAAGACTCTAATTCATCAATCTTCCGTCGATAATCTTGTTCAAACCTGTCCAGAGCATGCAATTCATGATATAATTCCTGCAGACAAAACAATGAGTTAGGCGCTGCTTTTAACAAATAAACTATACTACTAACCTTTTCTAGATATCATACGTGAGATGCCTTTTTCTTCTCGAAATGGTTGATTACACAAATAACCTATGAGCCTATATCTAAGGGAACAAAATGAATTACTACTTTCACCTAATTATGAAGAACATGTTATGCCAATGGCATCTAAATGCCTACAATCTAGAAACCTGATACATTACAGCTGCGGTAACCCCATGAGATTTTAATAGTCAAAATGTCAGAGAGATGAAAAAGGTAAACTATAAAAAATGCATAATACAGGCACCGACTCACAGAAGTATGCTGTGCCAGAGTGGTTAATTCTTCCATTGTAGATTCTGCTTCTTCGCGTGACTGTTTATGACTTAATGTGTCCGCATCCAATCTGAGACATTATTACAACTTAAGTTAACACACTAATAAAGCACCTTCAACACTTTCAAATAATATTTAGCAAAAAAGGAACACTGCAAATTGTATAGCATCCAACTCACCGTGAAAAATATCGAGTCAAGTTGTGCCATTGTGGATCTTTACAAAGATTCCCAAATCTAATAACTTCACGAGAAAAGATATTGAACTCCTCCCTGTACAATGCAGGACATGATAACATTTTTCAAAGTAAAACCTGATTAGAAAATTTTCAGAACTTGTGTTCAAATTCCCAAGCAAAAAATAGAAATGAAGGAAGAAGTGGAGCAGAACAGGCTAGTAAAAGGAGATGCTGATACCTCTTGTCAGCAGCGGCTATACTTAGCAACTCCTTCATATCCGTAGAAACTAATTGTTGTACCCCTTCTGAATGCAAAATTTCTTTTTTAAGAAACTGGATATTTTCTTCATTTAGAGATTGCAACAAATTTGCTCCTTTCACAATGGTATTAGCAACTTCAAATGCCAAGATGGAAATTTTGTTTCCTCTTGATCCCACACCAGACACAAAACCACCAGAGTTCAAACTTGACATGCTACTGCCCAATGTATCAAGGACATCGACTGCCTTTTCCAGGCCCGCCATGCCAGCTTTCCCGAGAAATGAGCTCACATGAGGTGCCTGTTTCATATTTCAGTCGAATTGAGTTAAAAGAATTGCTTTGCATTCTAACATTTCAGAGTCAAAGTTTTGCTAGTTCTAATTAAATATCAATAGGAAATATCTATGATGTGTGACTGTGTGTGAGTATTTGTGCTTTATCAGTATATGACATTTCTCCTTCCTTTATGTTGTGAACGCAACATTAGCAATATCATTTATTGACAGATGAGTCTTTCCTTCCCATCCAATTTTCAGAAATATATCACCTGCACTTTCAATCATCATTAACTTGAGACGAGTGCCATCGATTTTAGGTTTGATGGTTCACATCATGTCTAAGATTCGTCATGCAACTACAACCAAAATTGATTTACCATCAATATGATTTTCCCTGAAGATAAATACCACGGATCTTCAAATACACACTACTGCAACCAGCTTTAATGAGCATACAGGTCAATCAAATTTTCAGGAAGATGATTTGAGAACTATCCAGTCAATCAGATTGCACACCGATGTGCCTCTTTTATGGATCTTCCCTGCTTGAAAAGCTGTTGAGTATGGTTCAGTAAGTAAGAACACTCAACCATATCCCAACCCAACCAGAGGGAATCTGGCGGACGGCAGAATTTTCCACCAAAATTAAGCAGAACTGCAAATGCCTTAAAGACAAACTTACAACTTTCCCAGGTTTACCGTTTCTTTCTCCTTCTGTATACATCTTTTTGTTCCTTTCTGTGTTCCTTTTTTTTGGTGGTGTGTATCCCAATATTTCCATTTTCTTGCAATGACCAAAATCTAATTTAAGACAGTTTCTCCATTTCATCATCACCTTTCTCTTAATTAAAAGCATAAGATTTCACCTTTGCCCCTCATGAACCTTGTTAATCGAGACTCGAGAGCAAGTTAACCACTCCATTAGCTCATGTCAACTCTTGGATCACAGATACAAGATGAGAATGCTAAAGAAGCTCATTACATCCACATACTCTACTTTTCAATTATCACTTTCTTATTCTTCTTTTTGTTCTTTTAATAAAACAATCATTGATCCTGTCTACGAATTTCTTTTTATTTAATCCCAAAAGCTAAAATTCCATCTGCAAGATTTGATCTGCAAAGCTCATACCAACAACAGCACAATATGTTTAAAACGGAACTTTTCAAAAAATTATCCAACACCTTCTGCGATTCTAATTTGATGGTATTGAATCATTTAAACGATATATTAACAAAAAATCTATAATTAATTGATCAAACATCAAAATGCACAACTTACACGTACAAAACATTCTATCTTTACCTTTTTAGCTCCTGTCCTAGCTGGTATTGATGGCTTCAATTCTCTTGATATAGATAATCCTAATTCAGCAGAATCATAAATATGATGCGGCCTCTTCTCGAAAAGTTCCGTATCAGGATATGTTGGATAAGTATCATCATTCTTATTCTTCTTCCCAAAACTCCCCATTGACTTGAGCTTCCCTGAAAACCCAGAAGAAGCATTCATCTCATGCTCAAACTGAACCTCTGATTCATCATTCTTCTTCATCGCCCCAACCGAGCACACTCCTCCCATTTTGCAGAGTGCCCTCTTACAGTTTACCCCAAAATCTTCAAAAAAAGAAATCCACCTTTAAACCTACCAACATCAAAAAAAATTAAAAATTAGTATTTTTCAACCAAAAATTTGTGAAAAATCACAACTTTTTGATCAATCAGTATCATAGAAGTTACACTTGCACACTGAAAAAAAATAATAATAATAAAACAATGAGAACTTCTCAACTAAAAAACTGATAAAAATAACAACGTTTTGATCAATCACTAGTAGTATCATAGATTTTGAATTCTGCATACTTTGGAACAAAAGATGAAAAAAAAATAAAAAGGATCAGAAATTCCCAATCCAAAAACTGAAAAGAAAAAAAAATGACAACTTTTTTTTTTTTATCAATCACTAGTACACTTTGCTCACTTTTAAACCAAAAAAATGATAAAAATAAATAAATAAAACAAGTCATTTGATCAACTACAAGTATCATAAAAATTGTACTTAGCTAAGCAAACAAAATGATACAATCTTTGAACAAATATAATTAACACAAATCAAAAACTTTTGCTCAATTATTTAGAGTAAATAGAAATTATACTTTTTTGCTCATTTGGGTGAATTACAAAAGGTAAAAATAAGAAGAAATTTACTAGAATAATAACATGTGATTACTGAAATATGTGAGCATACCAATCAAGGACCAGCACCAGATTTCAAGCATATGGAAAGGTGAGCCCAAAAAAGATACAACAATATAAATATGATTAAATAAGAGAAAACAAAAAGGAAAATGGATTGTGATTTGTGAAACAGTACTAAAAAAAAGGTTAAAATTTGTGTACAATGGATTGTGGTGATTATACCATGTAAGATCATGAACAAAGCAAATCTCTTGGAAAATGCCAAGTACGCACAACTCAACACACTGAGTCTAAAGCAATTCTTGAGTTTTGACTATACTTTTTTCTCTTTTTTTCTTTTTCCTTTTTTTTTTTTTTGCTTTTTTTTTCTGTGTTTTAGGACAAGACTAAAAGATGTTGAAATGGTTGTTTGTTGGCATTAAAAGGGTTTGGTCTGAAAGCAAGAGAGGAAGTAATATAGGTGTTGATGACATTGTCAGATTTGGAAAATCTATGCTATTTACAGTTTTGGCCTTCATGTTTCAGTTATGGTAAATCTTAGGACTCTTTTTTTTTTCGTCTTTAGAATAATCATTTGGTAGGTTTGACCACGAAGAATACTAATAATAATCTTTTTTCTGGGATTTCTTACCAGTCAGATTACCAGCTCATGTGTACTTCCTCTTTTCACTTTAAGTTGGTCATGCAAAAGCAATTTTTTTATTTGTCGATATCATAATATTATGATCAAAATTTAATAATTAAAAATTATTAAAGTTATTTTATAGTAACTATTAACTAGCCTGAAGTTTTATTTTAAAATTAATTAGTGCTAAATACAGTACCCCAGAGTTGCATACAAGGTCAATTATTAAAGGTGAATAATGTGGTACAAAAGCAATTACTGCCATAGTCTATGCGCAATAACTCAACACGCAATATCTGAAACACGAATGAGTCTTACGTGGATAGATAGTATAAGACTAAGGTCCAACTCTAATACCATATTAAATAGTCTAAGGTCCCAAAACCAATTAGTACAAAATGAATTAACTCAAGATCTTATATTCTAGTTTTAAATGTATTAATTTATTCATGTTGGATAATTAAATTTTCCAACCGTAATTATATAACGAGCAACTCTTCAGGCCAACATGACCTAACGTTAGGCTCTTATATGGCATGGTGTGGACCCCATGCATTCATTTAAGCCTGACGTCTGACCAGGCTAGACTAAATATTTTTTACTTTATAATAATTCACTATCGCTAAATTTAATTTGTAACATTATAACGTTATAAATGGATTTATTTTTAGAATATTAATTTAAATGATCCTGTCTGCTGAACGACAAACGAGGTTAAGGATTGAGTTTAAGATTTGACATTTCCTCAAACAATTGGAGGACTAATCCTCCCTTTAAACTATTTAATCTAGTGCATGTAGTATTAGGAAGCACGAGTGTAGGATAACTTTTTTGCTATCAATATGATTGTGAAGTTTATTGTCCAAAAATACATAATTTGTTCAATATTTTGCTAACATGTAGTAGTACTTTTTAGCCTTTCATTCTAGTCTCTTCTTTATTAATTTCCTTTTTCGTATTAATGACCACTTAGTACATTTTTATTTTTATTTACATGTGATTACAAGTCAATCATAAATTTATTATAAATCATAAAAGTAATAAAGTAGCATTGTTTTAAGTTTGGTTTAATTTGATATTTGTCATGGTCGTTATATGTTTCTTTAGTTTATGATTTTGAGAAATAATTTTAGTATTTGAAAGAATTAAACTTGAGTGGTTATATATATGATTTGTTTTAAAATATACCGTGATAAGTAAAATTGTCTAACTAATGCTTCATGTTTCTTTAGTTTATGATTTTGAGAAATAATTATAGTATTTAAAAGAATTAAACTTGAGTGGTTATATATATGATTTGTTTTAAAATATACCGTGATAAGTAAAATTGTCTAACTAATGCTTCATTTTAATTATTAATTGGATTTTTAGGGTGGATATGGTCTCTTACATTTTTTAGGATATGGGTGTTAGTGAACATGGTTTGAGGAACCAAATTTTGCATCTATTTCCTTATTTTATTTGCTAATTGGATTTAGAATAGGAGAAATTAAGTTGAATGACCAACTTATATGAATAAGCAATCATCAAGATTGAACTCTTCTCTTCTTGAGACTTATACTTCTTTTGTTTAGTTAGTAAGAATAGGTTGAGTTTTTTTTATGTAAGACGTAGAGAGAGAGCCTATTAGTAAATAACCACCTAATATGCTTCTCTTATAAGAAAATGGCAATTTGACCTTTCAATTGTATTAGTTTATAGATCTTGTAGTTAAAGCCAAATAGCAAGTGACAAGCGTAACCAAATCCACACAAGGATACAACGGTCACTTTGACCAGAAAAGAAAAAAAAAAAAAAAGCATTTTTCATATTGGTCAGACTTGTCAGGGTCCACCAAATTGGATAGATTAGCAAAAGGGCCAAGAACAAATTGGTGGTTTTGAATGGAAATGGTCATAAGAATGGCAATAAGAATTTTGTAGTCATTTGCTTACTTGAAATATCCTGCCGTGAGGTTGTTGTATTGCCAAAATGGGTGCTATTTGTTGTGTTGCCTATGTTTTTTTAGTTGACGAAGGTAAATTCTTTTGAAAAGTTTTTTCGTGTTTATATTAAGAGTATTAAAATTTAAAATACATGACTTCTATTAAAAATGCATAATTTAAGTTAATCAAATACGGTCCAGTAATAATTGGAGTTAAATCGCTCATGTGATGTGACAAGTTCGACATTCTCTATTGATTTGGAGTTCCGTCTTTGATTGATCTGATACATTTGTGAAGGTACACTGCTACACTTAGGAGTTTACTAATTGGTAGTCAAACTATGCCGGATAATTTAATAATCGAACTTCACCAATAGAATTCTCACATCATCCAAAAGAAAAAGAAGACATAATTCAAGTTAATTAATACAAAATTTGACAAAAACTAACTTCAAAAAAGTTAATTTATTAACTATTTAAATTCGATAATATGCACGTCTCTCACTTACTCTCCAAGTCACTAAACTAAACTATAGTTGTATTATTCTACAGTAACAGATCATTTTTCAACTGCCGAGTTCATTGAAGTCGTCAAGCATCTCTTACATTCACACCTTTGACCTTTTGCATATCATTATCAAATGTAAAAATCTACACTACATATGTTCTTGGTAACCTACATTTGTGCTTGATTTTTAGTTGACTACGAGGATTGACTTGGTCTAGCAGACAGCAATGAGGTCCTGTTAAATCCTTTGACCGGTTGATTTTAATCAAGCCAATTGATGCCGTGCTATCATGACTAATATCATGCTTAACATTGATTTTTTTGTAAGCCACCCCGCCAAACCAAAAAGAAAAGCCGAAAGCTTGGAATAGATCCACCGCTCAACCTGTCAGAAAATAAAATTTCTTCCCTCACGCTGAATGGAAGTCGAGATTGTGAAATACAAAAGTAAACTCTACCTGATGTAAAGTCAAAGTGACATGAGATAATTGGATGATTTTTGACTTAATAGAAGAACAACTCGTATAAAAATAATATACATAACTTAGTGTACGCAACTGAAATAAGGATTAACCAAACTGAGTTGTGTCAAGTGAGGCGGGGTACTAGTACATATTGTGGTTTGGATCCAATCTAATAAAGGGTAAATTCTCTCCGTCAGACAATATGGGTGTCCCTTGGAATCCAACTCCAAATGTCAAACTTGCGGTATATAAATTGATCATTTTAACTATTATTAATTTTCTTTTATGTGAGACAATTCTACCTCCCAATTCTTCATTTCTCAAAGTTGATCATTCAACTTTATTAATTTATTTGTCATTCATTACTTGATTGTTTTTTATATGGGAATATACTATATTCATCTACTTAAAAAGAAAAACACTGCTCATATTCGGTTCTTAAACTATAAATATATATGACTCACTTAAATTTGTAGTCTAATATATATACATGGATGTAAAATCCCAAATTCTAACACAACCCTCCTATGTCAATGTTTTTCTTTTCTGTGATAAAAAACGCTTGAAAAACTTGTTAGAATATGCACTTGTCCCAAATAGAAAAATCATAAACTCTTAAACCACTTAATAAAATTTTGGGTTACTCCGTTTGGCACAAATTGATTTTAAGATGAAACATCAATTATCTTAACATGGTATAAGAGCTAGACTCATGGTCTAATCTTATTCATCTTTCGCGTGTGTCCCACGCATATTTAATCTTCTTTCACGTGTGACATTTCTCAAATTATGTCACACGTATGTTCAATCTTCTTCCACGTGAGTCTCACGTGCCTTCAATCTTTCAATATGACCTATCTTAAAATTAGGTATACATGTGTTCAATCTTTCACATGTGACCCCTCTCAAATCAAGTCACACGTGAGAGAAAGTGTTAGAATTTGCACTTATCCCACGTAATAAAATCATAAACTTTTAAACCACTTAATAAGATATTGGACTATTTCACTTGGCACCAATTAATTTTAAAATGAAACCTCAATTATCTTCACAAAACTCTCCAAATTCATATCAAAATTCGAACCTCAAAATACATGATTTCATTCGAAAAAAAAAAAATGATCAAAGTTGTTTTATGTCATTCATTTTCTGTCAATTTGCTTACTTATTTTAGCTCTGAAAGACTTTTCCAATACAAAAATCCAAAGAGGACATCACTGTCTGTGAATGTTTAATTATGTCTAGTGGAGGTGGTGTTGACTCCAAAAAGAGATGTCGAGGTTGGAACTTTGCCGAGTTTGTGAGCCGTCTATCAATTAACGCCTATTCATCACTAGCCATATATGAATCTTGCTTTAAGATGTAAAATATTACAAAATCTATCTATTTTTATGTGTAATATTCTATATATGATATAAAATGTCTTTGAACTCTTTTAAAAAAATAAAATAAAATTAATGCCTATTCAATAAAAGTTGAGAAACTAGATTGTCAATGTTTAATATCATTTATTCACTAGTATTTAATTGTATCCGTATATTATTTCTACAAGTCAATTCACTTAATTTTGTAGTAGTATACTAATTGGGTAAAAATCATTTTAATCCCTCAGGTTTGCTCTAAAGACCAAGTTGGTCCCTCAGGTTTGCAAAAAGACCAAAGAAGTCCCTCCAGTTAACTTTTGTTAGTCAAATATTAACAGTCAAATGATTGATTGAGTTAAAAGACCATTATATCCTTAAGCAACATATATTAAAAAAGAAAAAAACTTTAAATCAGTCTAAAAAAAACATAATTCACATAATTCGTGTAGGAAAAAAAAAACAAAAACTAAAAAATATCAGTTCAAACATAAACAAATTAAAATTAGTAATATATCGTTAAAAAATGAACAATCATGATTTATCCTCTTCTCTGACCGGTACTCTCGCTGCTAATTATGTTGTTGATGTTTGTTCTTTTTTTAACTATTTATTATTGCCTTTATTTTGTTTATGTTTGAAGGGATTTTTTTTAGTTTTTGGTTTTTTTTTTCCTGCACAAATGATGTGAATTATGTTTTTTTAGACTGATTTAGACTTTTATTGTAATTTTTTTTTATAATATATGTTGCCTAAGGATATAATAGTCTTTTAACTCAGTCAACCCTTTGACTATTAACATTTGTCTAACAAAAGTTAACTGGAGGGACCTCTTTGGTTTTTTTGCAAACCTGAGGGACTAATTTGGTCTTTAGAGCAACCTCAGGGACTAAAATGATTTTTGCCCTATACTAATTGTACAAGTCAATACACTTAATTTTAATGTCCTCATACTTCTATGAGATAATTTTCATCGTCCATTAGATGATCATTTTAAGGTGATCCTTAAATCCCATTTTTAGAGACAATGTTATTTCAAACCCCACTTTGAAACTGTTAGATAAGCATTATAGGACCGTCGAAGAAGTGCCTCAAAAGAGCCTCGGCCACTACTTTTTCTTTTTTTTGCTAGAAAAGCAAAAGAGATATCATTAATGTGTAAACTCCATCATCATTTACGAAGCTCCATCAAAAAGTCAATTGGCGAAACAAAAATCACCAAACTACCATCTAATAGTAAGGGTAAAGTTAGTTGATAATCTAACAAAAGTTTTCGCAATACAAAGTCTACTTCTAATAGATTGAAAAATAGACTTCCAAATATGCTCCTCGGAGTTAAAAATGTTCCCGTAGATTCTCCCAATCCTCGGAGTTAAAGATGTACTCCTCGGATACTACTTCGACATTTCCAATGGCTCTCATTTCCACCCATGGGCGGTGGCAAATATATAGGCCCGAGCGTAAGCTTGTGCCCACGCTGAATTAACTCGATGCTTGTTGTACTCGACACTAACATTTTGTGGGTTAACCGTGACTGTGGTCTCAAGACTCACAAGTACACGGAAGTCAAGCCAGCTTACCAACATGGTTGCTGCTGCCAAGCAAATCTGCACCCAACTTGCCAGTGCTAAATGAGCTGATGATGATTGATGGAAGAGAACTTGAACACTGCTATTTGTTATATTCTTGAAAGAAAGAATTAACTACTGGTTTCAATAATTGTACTAATTAATCATTTCAAGTGTGTAATTACATATATTGTTATATCTGTGTGTTTGGAAGAATTTTGTATTATGTCCTAATTAGCTGAAATAAGTTTAACTTGAGCTAATTAACTTTTAGTTGTGTAATAATAGACATAATTATTATTATTATTATATATATATATATATATATATATATATATATATATATGTATGTGTGTGTGTGTGTTTATTTATCTTTACATAGGTATATGTGTATGTGTGTGAATTTTTATTATACCCTAATTAGTTGGAAAAAAATTTAATGTGTAAATTTTTTATTACTGACTGTGTCATCGTCTAAGCACTAGGTGCCTACACTGACCTTCGATACCTGATTCTGTTCCTATTTCCACCATTGTCGGCCTAAGTTTGTTTCTCTCTTCCCTCCATTGCCTCTGTAAATTGAGTGTATTTAAAAACAAATTTAATTTTTTTTAAAAACAATGGGATCAACATAAATTTTCCTTATTTGGTGAGAAATATAAGGGTTTGGAAGTAGAAGTTCACATAATCACCAAGAAAATAAATAACCAAACTTTATTTTTCATAACACTTGTAATAAACACTACTAGTTCCCACTTACTATAGTATCACTTGATAATACCTTTTACAAGACCTCTTATTACAACTTAAGACAAAAGTACCAGACCATACATAACCAATACTATGAAAAAACCCAATACCATCTATGAGATCAAGAAACCTGGCCACTATTAGCTATGGCAACAGGCTTCGATGTCCTCCCAGAAGAGGACCCAACTTTCTCAATAGCTCTCACAACATCCATTCCTTCCACAACTTGTCCAAACACAACATGTTTCCCATCAAGCCACTCGGTCTTGGCCGTGCATATAAAGAACTGGGATCCGTTCGTGTTCGGCCCCGCATTCGCCATTGACAAAATCCCCGGCCCTGTGTGTTTCCTGATGAAGTTCTCGTCAGCAAATTTCGTCCCGTAAATTGATTCCCCTCCCGTGCCATTACCTGTTGAAGACAATAAATATAAGTATAAAATTACTCTTTAATAAATTAAATTTTTAGATGAGATGATAAATTATCACCTAACTCCCAATTATCCGAATATATACAAGACTCTTTCTATTACGACTAGTATAGTCCAGTCCTGTCGCTGATCCGCTTTGTGTGCTGTCTACTCTTGAGTGGAAGAAAGAGCACAGGAAGCCGCCTCTGCTTTCCAAACCGATTCCCACTTACTCTTATTTCACACTTTCTAGGAAATTCCATAACCCCAGGAAGAAAGGACACTCAATCAAACAAGATCTATTCCCTTTGACAGAGGCTCGAGCCCTAAATAAGATTTTTGGGATATAGAGGATAGTATATTTTTTGGACTAAAAACACGTAAATATTATAAAGAATTTTGTGATACTAGTGGTGGTTGCAACTAATCCCTACTAGCATCATATTGTATCCGCCCCTTGTTAAAGCCCAAGTATCCTTTCGAGTCAAGTCTTGTCGTTATTCATTCAAAAAGTACATGTCTACATGCAAAAAAAAGTACATGTCTACATGCAAAACACGCTCCGACTTGCACAATCCGGCTTGCAAGTACGTACGGCAACATATTGAAGCAATAAATAAATATAAAAAGACGTTTTTTTTAACCCTTAAACTTTTAAATAAGATAATCAGTGACAACCCTAAAAATATATACAAAAACTTATTTTCTAACCGTTTAAATTTTTAAATAAAATCATCATTTAACATTACCGGCTGTGAAGTCACCGCCCTGACACATGAACCCCGGTATAACACGGTGGAAAGCGGACCCTTTATAGTGTAGTGGCTTGCCACTCTTGCCAACACCTCTCTCGCCCGTGCATAGAGCCCGGAAGTTCTCCGCCGTACGTGGTGTCGTGTCAGCAAAGAGTTCCATCACTATGCGACCTGCGGGTTGGCCACCGATGGTCATGTCGAAGAAGACTCTTGGGTTTGCCATATTTGTTCACTCTTTTGATTTTTTTTTATTTTTTATTTTTGATTTAATTCACTCCTTTGACTTTGCAGTGTGCAAGCTTGAAGAAGAGTGACAAAGAGGGAGAGATCAGCTTATATATATATATAGTATGACCGAGTCGTTGATATCTTAGGTGGCTTGATCGTGACCGTGAAAGGTGGATACGTGGAATACAGATGGTGTGGATGATTATGGATAGCTTCCGCGTGCACGTCATGCAGTGAATGTCAATTTTGGGTTCAAGTTGATTGGACCCACAGAAGAATCATAAGAAGGGCACGTTTACTTTTTTTTTTTTTTTTTATAACGAGATGAGTCAATGATAAAATTATATTAAATTTATTTTAAAATTATAAATTTTATAATATTAACAGAATTTCTCGATACATATTTTAGGTTAGTAATTCGTCAAATAATGTTAATAAGTTATTACTGTGCATTTTACCTAATTCTTAGAGATATTTTTTTTTTCTACTCTGAAAAATTTTGTTCTCGCAATCGATTTGTAGTAAGAATTTTTTTTAATATTTTTTATTTAAGAAAGACTTAAATCGTAAAATACATATTAAAAAATATTATCCCTAAAAATTGTTATCGTAATCTCTCACATTCACATTGAAAAACATACCACTTAACTAAAGCCCTGATGATTAATTTTTATAAATTTTGAATACATAGATTTTTTTTTTTTTTTTTGGTCGGGAACAATAAATATATTGCAATAAAAGAGAAATACAAAAGTTTCACCCTACACCGGTTGGGTGAATGTCCGAGTACAACAAGTTGTAAAGATGGTTGGGAACATTTGCGATCCAATCCAAAGGCAAGTTATCTTTTAAGAAACATTTAGCGACCCAATCGGTCACCTTGTTAGCGGATCTCCTAATGCACGATAACCTGATGGTTGGGCTATCAGCAACAATCTTTCGGATGTCCTCCAATACTGGTCTTGCCCTCCAAGGAGCAAGTTTCGGAGAATCGATTGCTTTGAGAACTGCTTCAGCATCACTTTCAAAAGTGATGAAAGGAAGGGGAGACTGCGAGGCGAAGAGACAGGCACTGTGACAGGCGACAGCTTCTGCTTCGAACGCGGACTCACACCTCAGGGAGATAACTTGTCCGTGAATTAAATTTCCATGCCAGTCCCGGCATGTGAAAGCACAGCTTGGTTTGTTAGGCTTTTGGATGAATGATGCATCAACATTGATCTTGAACAGGTTCATTGGTGGTGGCGTCCAGGCGATGGGGGTGACGATTTCATCATGAATTTGGCTGGTTCTCATGTTTCTAGGTTGATCATGAGATTTTTCAGCTTCCAAAATGCTGAGACGTGTTTTGGTGATGGCCCGCTCCAGGTTGATAAGTCTGTTCTCCATGCAAGCTGAGCTTCTTTCCTTCCAAACCTGCCAACAACAAAAGGCGATAAGATCAAAAGCTTCGTTCTTACCATAACCCGCACTCGCGCATTGGTTAGTCATGGATAAGAGCCAGTCTCCAAATCTAGTAATGAGGTTTGGGTTAATAGCACATTGGAGGATTGAGGCACACCAGAATCTTCTTGTCCATGGGCAGATAAGGATGAGATGTTCAACAGTTTCCACACTTGTGTTGCAAATGGTGCAGACTGGAGAGTCTTTGCATTTTCTTTTGAAGAGGTTTTCCAAGGTCGGGAGTGCATTGTTACATGCTTTCCAAAGAAAAATTTTGATCTTGGGAGGGATCTTAGCATTCCAAATGAGTTTCCAAATTGTGCATGGTAACGGGTTGGATGAACCGGCCACGGCGTTAGACAGCATCTGTGATTCGTCTTGAATTGATCGAGCAATGTGATATCCTGTTTTAACTGAGTAGGATCCATTTTTTGTGAGAGGCCAGACAAGCTTATCCAACACGACTGAGAAGGGGAGGATAATAGAGTTGATATTATTTGCAATCCGAGAAGGGAAGATCGAGTGGAGCTTGGTGGTATTCCATTTATTCAAATGACAATCCATGAGGTCGTGGACAGTAGTGACTGAATTGGTCCGGAACTGAGAGAGGTCCGTGTTGGGGACCCAGGGGTCATCCCAAACTTTCACCTTCCTGCCATTTCCAATAGACCAGACAGCCCTTGATTTGATCAAGTCTCTTCCTTTCAGGATACTATTCCAAACCCAAGATGATTGATTTTTCTTCTTGACATTCCAAAATGAGTCCTTGGAACAGTAAATGTGATGCTGGATGTTGTTGGCAAGGATGTCAGGCTCGGTAAACATTTTCCATGCTTGTTTGGCAATGAGAGCTTGGTTGAAGCAGTAGAGATCCTTGAAGCCCATTCCTCCAGTAGCTTTATCCTTGGTTAAAGTTTTCCAATTGATCCAATGTATACCATTTCTTCCATCTTTTTTCCACCAGAAGTCAGCCATAGATTGGACGATCCAAATTTTAGAAAATAAAAAAAAATCATTATTCCATCAGTCAACCTAGCATATGAATCGAAGTATTTAACTTACCCATGTAGTGAACGTAAAGGTGAAGATTTCCAAGGGAGAATATACTGTAAATATTTTTGAATTACTTTAATGAAATTCTTGCTTTTAATAAAAAAAAGAAAAGATATATAAAATATAGAATAAAATATAGAGGACCATTTATCTTAAGCATAGGGATAGGACAAGTAAATTAAAATTTTTCTTCTTTTCTGAAGCACTTTCGTAAATTGATTAACATCTTAGTGTATTGAGGTGTATTGAAAATTTGTCTTGGGTATATTATGTTCTTCAATCAACATGTTTATTCATAAATAAAAAAAAAATGAAAAGTTGATTCCACGACCAAGTGGTTCAATTTCATTTGTTACACATTTTTTAGTTATTCATAATATCATGAATCCTACACTAGTACGAGGTATAATTTAAATGTAGAAGACTATGTAATAACAAATATATCGCATATTGCTTTAGGCATTGGAGGATCAACCAAGACTATGAACAATCGGAAGCATTATTGAGAATTATGGTGGAAGTCTAACAGTACACAAGGATTGGTACAGATCAAAATCCAATTTGATAAAGTATGTCACTTGTTCCTCTGTGGAGGAAAAAAATTGGTTTAAGTCGTTGATAGAATTTAGATATGTAGTTGAAATTATTTTCTCAATTCAATATAAGTCTTTCTTAGTGCGACTTTCATTATATTTCTCATCCTATCTTTTTTTGTGTCATTCTCTAGTTTTCATAAAAGTAGAGAATAAAAAGTTACAAAATTAAATTAAATCAAAAAACCACTCAACATTCACAAACTTTTAATTACTACAAAACCTTTTCTTTTTTTGTTAGATTTGGTTCAAAATCATTTGGCAACATATTTTTTTTGTTTGATTCAATCCATTTGTTAGTGTTAGCATTTATATCTAAATGAAATCACGTATATTTCAATATGTATGGCCAAGATTGTGTTAAACTTTATTCAGTAAAACTAACCAAATGAACTAAATGCTACAAAAAGGTATGTTTACATTCTATAGACAAATCATCTTTTCAATATGTATGGCCAAGATTGTGTTAAGCTTTAATCAGTAAAACTAACAAAAATGAAATAAATTTCACAAAAGATATGTTTATATTTTGTAGACAATTAAAAAGAAGTAATTAATAAAAATTCAAACCTTGTGTGTTTAGTGATAATTGACGCGATTGACCTATTTATTAAAAACTAGAAAGAATTGAAAACTCTTGAGAGAAAAAGGGAAAAGGCAAAAACGTAGGATGAGTACAAATATTGATATTCCTTTCAGGAAAAAAATCAGAATAATCCAATTCTTTGTCATTTTGCTTGCTCCACTATATCCCACAACAAAGAGAAAAAACATAAACATCATGAAAACCTTTCTTTTATATCTAATTAAGCTAAAATTAGGATTTTCATGATTAGAGAAAAAATGAAGAAACTATCAGAAACATTAGACTTGTTACATTAGTATTGACTCAATCCTCAAACGATCATCAGGAGAATATTAATCCAACACGCATCCTTTGGTTTTAAATAAAGTTTCGAATTATACATAGAAAAAAGAAGACATGTATATACATTTTTTTGTTGGACATTATTGGGTGTATTATAGATATATTATTTCAACACCTTTTTACTTAATTCTTGTTAGTATTTTTGGAGCAATTTGATGGGTTTCGTGTTTGTTTTGTGATTTAGGTGAATTCTATGAGAAAGCATGGATTTCGAGACAAAATTGAAGAAAAACGATCCAAGGGTTGCCGAGGACGAAGTGGATTGAACCTGCGAAGTCTTTGAATTGAAATTAGAAGTGGCGCAGTCATAGTGCAGTTGCGCAACATCGCAGGAAATTAAAGGGCATTTTTGTAAAATGGCAAGAAAAGAAAGAAATCCTATGAAATAAAAGGAGAAAAAACGTGAGAAGCTGACAGCAATCATTTGGGGAGAAAAAACAACGTTCCAGAGGGAGAAAAAAAGAGGATTCGCGAATTGAAGACGAAGGAACGATCCAGAGACGGACTTCTGCACCAATTTTTCTCCAAATCCAAGTTTTCTTTATCTCTCTTATCATGAATTATACTATGTTTTGGATTTTATTTAATTTCTTTATTATGTTCTAAGTTATTTTTCTAGGGCTACAATGTAGCCAGATTTTGAATATTTGATGTTTTTGGTTTTGATTGATTGATGAACTACTCCATGTATGCGTTGAGTATTTCATGCTAAGTTTAATGCTTGTGATTGTCTGATCAACAATTGTATGATTCGTGGTTTGGTTGGAGACTGAGAAGTGATAACTAAATTAGACCACGTGTAAAATACTATTAAATCGTCATAAACTAGAGATAGTTATAAGGTATAGTGCAGCGCTTGAATTTCTAGGGCTTAATGTGTTCCATAAGTTCACAGTTATCACAGAGATATAGTTAGCTTGCTTATTGGGATAGGTTATTGATGCTTGAGAAAGATTAATATCTACCTTAGAGAAATTGCTGGCAACGTAAGGAATAGGAATCAATTGATTTCAATCAATAGTTTTAAGTAGGATTAACCTTGGTAAAATCGGAATCCCTAGAGCCTTTTAATTATTGAATTTTCATCTTTTGTTAATTTCGTAATTGTTTTAGTTGCTATTTTTATAAGTTCTATAATTTCTTTAGTCCTTAGTTACAAACTCTCAATTTGTGATTATCCAAATAAAGTTAGAGCTACACCAATTTCGATACTTAATAATCACAGTCCTCATGGGAACGATCTTTACTTACTACTTTATTACTTGTTGCGATACGTGCAATTGTGATAGAAATTACACAAGAAGTTTTTGGCGTCGTTGCCGGGGACTGTGCCAATTATTAATATCGATACCAAATAGATTTAATTTTAATTTAGAGTTTATTTTAATTTGTTAGTCATTTTCTTAGTTTGTGCTACTTGCGTTTCAAGAACATATTTCTCTAGGTATACGAAAGTTAGGAAGTAATACTTTGCTGCCTTTTGATCTTGAGGTAGAACGAACTTGGAGGAAGAACAGAAAGGATAAAAGAGTTACTGCCCATCCTCTGGGAGAGACCATGGCTGAAATCGTGGTAGGACATGAAAGAAATGATCAAGAAAATCTGCCTAGACCACTGAGAGATTATGTTTTGCCACTCACTGGAATTCAACCTGTTATTAGAAGGCCAACGATTCAAGCGAATAATTTTGAGTTGAAGACAGTGACGATGCAGTTGATTAAGCATATTCCGTTCCATGGACTGTCTACTGAAGATCTTAATCATCACATCGTGAATTTTTTAGAAGCCTGCGGAACTGTTAAGTACAATGGAGTCATTGATGAAACTCTGCGTCTTCGCTTGTTTCCTTTCTCCTTGAGGAATCAAGCTAAGGAGTGGTTGAATTCGCTGCCTTCAGATTCAATCACCACATGGAAAGACTTGGTGCACAAATTCCTATCAAGATTCTTTCTACTTGGAAAGACAGCGAAGCTGCGCATTGAAATCAACAACTTTGCTCCACATGAAGAGGAAACTCTTCGTGAAGCATGGGAAAGGTACAAGGGTTTGTTGAGAAAGTGTCCTAATCATTGAGTGTCCAAGTGGATGCAGGTTCATAATTTTTACAATGGGCTGATAAGCACAACAAGAACTTTGATTGATGTATCAGTAGGAGGAGCTCTGATGAACAAGACAGCGGATGGAGCTTATGAGTTGTTTGAAAATATTGTATTAAATAACCTGCAGTGGTCAAGCGAGAAAGTCACGCCAAAGAAGACAGTTTGAGTCCACGAGATTCATTCCATAACTGCTTTGGCAGCAAAAATTGACAATCTTGCTAAACAGATGTAGAATAATCAAGTAACTGCTAATGCTATTCAGGCGGTAGTGGTATGTGAGTTTTGTTGTGATCCACATTATAGTGCAGAATGTCAGGTTGGCAATCCATTTGCACAAGGCATGTTGGAACAAGCACAATATGTGGGAAACTTTAATGGGCAGCAACACAATCAATATCCCAACAGATATCATCCAGGATTGCGTTATCATCCTAATTTGTCTTGGAGAAATAATCAGAATGTATTGCAGCTTGAGCAGAATAACCCACCACTAGAGAAGAATGTGAATTTAGAGGAAATGATGGCTCAATTGGCGACCTCACTGACACAGTTGGCTAACTCCCAGACTCAGTTCATGAATAAAACTAGGACTGCTCTCCAGAATCAATCCGCACAAATCAGAAACTTAGAGGCACAGTTTAGTCAACTGGCTACGATGTTTTTTGAAAGACAACAAGGAAGTTTACCTAGTACTTCTGAGGTGAATCCCAGAAGAGATGGCATAGAGCATTGTAAAGTGATCACCTTAAGAAGTGGTAAGAAGCTAAAGGAGCCAGTAAGAACCAAGAAAGTTAAGAAAGACGAAGCGAAGAATGAGGTAAGAAATGAAGTGAAAGCAGAAGCTCAGCCACGACCTACGCAGGAGCCACATGTTGTCGTGCCATTCCTTCAACGATTGCAGAAGAATAAGCTTGACAAGCAATTTGCTAAATTCTTGAAGTCTTCAAGAAACTTCACATCAATATATCGTTCGCGGATGCTCTTGAACAAATGCCAAGTTATGTGAAGTTCATGAAGGACGTTCTTTCAAATAAGAGGAAGCTTAGAGATTATGAGACAGTTGCACTTACTGAGGAGTGTAGTGCTATCCTACAAAAGAAGTTGCCGCCAAAGCTCAAGGATCCAGGGAGCTTTACTATTCCATGTGCAATTAGGAATGCAATTTTTGAGCAAGTTTTATGTGATTTGGGTGCTAGTATTAATTTGATGCCTTTGTCTATTTTCAGGAAACTTGGATTGGGAGAGGCAACACCCACTACTGTAACACTACAGTTAGCTGTTCGTTCGCTAAAGCACCCCAGAAGGATAATTGAGGATGTGCTAGTCAAAGTCGATAAATTCATCTTTCCTGCAGATTTCATAGTGCTCGATATGGAGGAAGACAAGGAAATTCCTATCATTCTTAGAAGACCTTTCCTTGCAACTGGGGAAGCACTTATTGATGTTCGAAAGGGTGAGCTTCGGTTGCGAGTACAAGAGGAAGAGGTAATCTTTAATGTTTTCAAAGCTTACAAGTACCCAGAAGTGAGTGATAGTTGTTTTTGCATTGATGTCATACAAGCTATAGTGTCTAACCATGGGGGTCAATTGGAGCCCTTGGAGGCTAATTTGTTACAAGATGATTCTTTTATTCTGGTATGATTGGAGCACAAGGAATATTGGTCTATTAAACAACTAAACATGGGTGTGCAAGCAATGGGTGAGAAAGAATTATTGCAACTGAATAAGATGGAAGGATCTCGTGATAGACCAAATGAGAATGCAAGAAGTTATAAAGAGATGACAAACGATTGGCATGACAAATTCATTTAAGGAAAATATTTCTCTCATAGGCAACAAATACTTCTTTATAACCCACAGATTCCTGGAAAACGCAAGTCAAGATGGTCTGACCCTTTTGTTGTGACTAAGGTGTTTCCCTATGGTATTGTAAAAGTCAATCATCCAGAGAAGGGGACGTTCAAGGTCAATGGACAACTGTTGAAGACTTATTGGGATGATGAGTTTGATAAGCACAAGACCATTGCCGACCTTAACTCATCATAAAAAATTGTTCCGTCGGGTTGTCGACGTTCAAACAAGCATTTTTCGGGAGACAACCTGAATTTTCTTACTTTTTTTTGATTTAACATTTGTGTTTGTTTTTAGTTAATTTTTGAGTTATAGTTGTCGTAGCTAATTTTTACATTTTTATTGTCATGTTAGGTTCAAGAACAAGTTTAGGGAAAGCCGAGCAAAAGAGAAGTTCTACCAAGTTAATTAAGGAATAAAATATGGAAAAATGGTATTTGGATTGAAGGGGGTACGTGCATTGAAGAGAAAAGCAGAGAAAAATAGAGTTGTGAGGTAGCATTGTTACGCCAAAAGGTTGCGTAGTTGCGCTGACGATGTTTAAGTTATGTAGCATTGTTACGCTGAAATTTTGGCGCAGTTGCACTGACAGTAATGACAAGTTACGTTCATGAGTAGCACTGTTGTGCTAAAATATAGCGTAGCTGCGCTAGCATCTTTACATTTGACGTTCAAAAAAAAAAAAAAAAATTCCTTCACCTAGTTACCACCTACCCGACCCAAACCCATAATCTTACATACTCAAACCACATACCCAAAATCCAGTTCCTATCAAAACAACAACCCTTAACCCATTTACCCAAACCCCAAATCCTACTTACCAAACCCGTGACCCAAATCATACAAATCCTAACTCATATCATATATACCCAAATCTCTTAAACCCTTAATCCATCTACACTCCAAACCCACGCGTTCTACTCTTTATCTCTTAACACAAAACCAATAAACAACCCATAGAAATACATTACTTCTCCTAACTCACGCAGACGTGGACCTTTCAGATTTCGGCGTTGACACCGTCGACATTCGCAGGCTACACCAACTGACGAGGCAGGGTTGTTAGGCGACGCTAGCGGTGGCGGAATCATCGGATCTGCAGAGGCATCGACGGTGAAGTGTTGTCGGCAGTTGAGGACTTTCACACTGTAAGTGTTTCTTTTTATTTGGTTATGTTGGTGTATTGCTGACGTGAAGCCATATTGTGGTGATTAGGGGTGTTAGTGGCTGATGATTGTTGAGTGGCGAATGTTGAGGGTCTGTATGAGATGTCACCTCTTGATTAAAGTCCTTACTAAAGCCGAAAGAATAGTCATGAACTTTCCTTCAGACTGTTGCCATTGCATTTATATGTTGGTTAGCCACTGTGTTATTAGATGCGTTATAGTGAATGTATTTGTGCTTTGGTGTTTGGTGTACATTGAGGTTGTATGTACTAATTGTGCACCTCTTTTGAGTCTGTTGGGTGGCCCATGCTTGTAGTGGATATCGTGTGGTTATGAGTGCACAGTGTTTCTGTTGACTGGCTTCCAGTGGTGGTAAGTTGTGTTTGTTGGGTGGTGTAGTCTGTGGAGTCAGATTGGATATTAATTGGGTGTTACAACTCCCAGCAAAGTAGACAACATAGTTAATCCCCTTATGCATTCAGGATTGTGGTACCTCTGGTGTGGCTGACTTGTGACTGGACTTATCTTGCATTTGTTGGGTGATTTGTGGTTGCACTATATTGTTGAGACAAATTATAGTAGTTACAGTGGTATTGTGTGGGATTGGTCGCTCTAAAGGGCGCTTATAGTGATTGTGTTAGGGTATGATTGAACAGGTGAAATTGACTGATCATTCTATTACCCCCATTTTCACCAGCTAGTGACTACATCCCTCCGGACGAGGAATGAGTGTCGCGGATATTTAGGGAAGTCCTCTGTTTTCCTTTCTTTAAGACTTCGACATTGAGAACAACGTTTCTTTCTAAGTTTGGGGGTGGTTTTTAGTTGCTTGCTTGTGCACTTGTTATTTTCGTATTTGTTTTATGTGTTTTCTTTTCATGTGTTTTGTTATTTTTATTACGTTTTGAAAAAATGAGAAAAAAAATTGAAAGTGATACTGAAAGGATAAGAAATTAGGCCAATGATGAGTAGCATAATAATGATATGATAATAGTGAGAATACTTGACTGAAACATAGTTTCATTTTTTTGAAAATCCTTACCTACTGCGCACTTAGCCTCGCCTAGTTATGTTGTTGCTTAGAGAAGGTTTATGTGAATTAAGTGGATAGAAAGATGATCATAGGACTTTAGAACTTGCTTGATTGTCACTCGAGGTGAAATCCTAGGGTACGTAGCATTAGAGAAATGATTTAGGCCATCTTTGGACAGCTTGAGCCTTTCTAGCCAACCCGTTAATGATTGAATATCCCTAGTCCACCCCTTTGAGCCTAAATTACCCTTTTCTTTCGTGTGCAACCTATAATAGCTTCCTTACCTTGTCAAGTTTGATTTCCCCAAATAATAACCTTCCTACTTGTAACATGTGATTGTTCTAGGATGATTATGTGAAATTATGTTCTATATTGAAAGATGGGAGATGTTATGATTGAGTGATATGCTGTGTTGTTCTTGAGAAAAATGAAATATTGAAAAAAAAAAGGAAAAAAGAAAACAAAGAAAGGAGAAGAGTCACACTCCTTGTAGTTAATGTCAAAATGCAAGTTTGGGGGAGTGTGGATTCTCTATGTGTTTTATAAATATTGTGGATGGTGTTGAGGAAGTGAAAAGAAAGAAGAAAGAAAAGAGATATGTAGAGCAGCGTGTTGGGTGTGAGAAGTCAATTTGGCATGTGCTCCACTAAACATCCTAGGATGATTGTGTGCTTATGAGTAGTTTAGCCTTATGTTATATCCATTATCCTATTTTGACCCTAGCCACACGTTACAACCAAATGTAAAGTCCTACTGATCTTTAATGCTATGATTAATCTACATTAGTGGAGAGTGGCATAAAAAGTGAGCCTATGAAGTCCTAAGTAATTGAAAATAAAAGATCCACATTGATAATTCACTTAACTTGCATAAACTCATCCGGGTACAATTGATTAGGGTAGAGGCTTTTCACACACTCACTTGGGGATTTAAAGTAAAATGTCATTTATGTGAAGTTGAGATTTCTCATGCTTGTGATTGGGAAATTACTTTTAAGGATGAGTTGTGAAATATTATTGCTGAGGCCGTGGAAATTTACTATCCTACAACATTGCTTTCTTGAGTTATATTGTGCTGAGTCTTTAGTTTTTAGGTTGTTCTTTCCTTAGTTGTGTCTTTTGCTTGAGGACAAGCAAAATTTAAGTTTGGGGGTGTTTGTTGTGTGTATTATTGATATATTATTTTAACACTTTTTTACTTAATTCTTGTTAGTTATTGAGTAATTTTTGGAGCAATTTGACGGGTTTCGTGTTTGTTTTGTGATTTAGGTGAATTCTATGAGAAATCATGGATTTCAAGGCAAAATTGAAGAAAAATGATCCAAGGATTGCCGAGGACGAAATGGATTGAACCTGTGAAGTCTTTGAATTGAAATCAGAAGTGGCGCAATCATAGCGCAACTACGCAACATCGTAGCAAATTTAAAAGGGCATTTTTGTAAAATGGCAAGAAAAGAAAGAAACCCTATGAAATAAAAGGAGAAAAAATGTGAAAAGCTGGCAGCCATCATTGGGGGAGAAAAAACAACGTTCCAGAGGGAGAAAAAAGGAAATTCGCTAATTCGCTAGTTTTCTCTATCTCTCTTATCATGTATTATACTATGTTTTGGATTTTATTTAATTTCTTTATGATGTTCTAAGTTATTTTTCTAGGGCTACGATGTAGCTAGATTTTGAATATTTGATGCTTTTGATTTTGATTGATTGATGAACTATTTCATGTATACGTTGAGTATTTCATGCTAAGTTTAATGCTTGTGATTGTCTGATCAACAATTGCATGATTCGTGGTTTGGTTTGAGACTAAGAAGTGATAACTAAATTAGACCACGTGTGAAATATCATTAAATTGTCATAAGCTAGAGATAGTTATGAGGTATAGTGCAGCGCTTGAATTTCTAGGGCTTAATGCGTTCCATAAGTTCACAGTTATCACAAAGAAGTAGTTAGCTTACTTATTGGGATATGTTATTGATACTTGAGAAAGATTAATATCTACCTTAGCAAGAATGCTGACAACGTAAGGAATAGGCGTCAATTGATTTCAATCAATAGTTTCAAGTAGGATTAATCTTGGTGAAATCGGAATCCCTAGAGCCTTTTAATTATTGAATTATCATCTTTTGTTAATTTCTTAATTGTTTTAGTTGCTATTTTTATAAGTTCTATAATTTCTTTAGTCGTTAGTTACAAACTCTCAATTTGTGATTATCCAAATAAAGTTAGAGTTACACCAATTTTGGTACTTAATAATCACAGTCCTCTTGAGAACGATCTTTACTTACTACTTTATTACTTGTTGCGATACGTGCACTTGCGATAGAAATCACACAACATATATATATATATATATATATATATATATATATATATATATATATATATATATATATATATATATATTCTAACCCCCCCTCACGTGTGACTCCGTTTAAAGAAGCAACTTTTGAATATGTGAATTGATTATAGCATTCAAAGATAGAATATAAAGGAGACGAATGTCTCTTACTTGTATTGATGTAAATGGAAGAATGAATTGTGTTACACTGTGGATTCAGAGTACCGAAGAACAATATGTAAAATAGTGATCTGGATTAAAAGAAAATGTAAAAGAGAAAGAAAATCCGGATTCTATGTTCTGAGGCCGACTCTGCCTTAATATAGAATAACGAATCTGTAAATACAATAGTGAAATGTAAAATTGAAAAGTAAAAAGTAACTTTTCAAAAAGTGAACAGTAAAAAGTGATTTTACTATTTATGAATAGTGTGTCGACTTTTACTGTGGCCGAATCTTGTTTTGTCGTGACGTGAAAATTTTCTCTGGCTTTTACTGTGGCCGAAAGATCATTTGTCTTAACATGTTGATTATGTTTCTGACTGGATTACTTTAACACTGAAAGTAATTTTGTCATCTTGTGATGATGATGTCTGATTGAATCTTGACTGGATTCATTCTTGCATCATATCTGAGTCTGAATCTGGTTCTGTGCTGAAGACGCTGTAAAACTTCTTCATGTCTGGATCAGCTGGCTAATACTAAATACATACAAGTAAATTGACTAATGTAGAAAACCCTAAATACAAGAAAAATCCTAATTTATCTATTCTTATCTATACTCTACCTAATCTTACCATCTTCGGAGTCTTACCATTTTCGAAGCCTTACCATCTTATATTCCAACTGCCTGTCATGTGTAACAACGAAGTCTTACGTCTTTGCTCCTCAAACCCAACACGGCCTTACCACTGGAATCCTAAGGTAGGTTGACTAAAGGTAGGTTGGCTAAATGTAGGTTGATTAAACAAAATACAAATAAAATAAACAAATAAAAATGTTTTCTTGGATTTTGGGGAAAGCCACACCCATCAACGGACATGAGATGTCTTTACCAGTTGCCATTTGACCTGGACTAGCTGAAGTTTCATGGAATTCTTCAGTAACCATATGACTTCAGTGAGGAGAAGTCTAACCGTTGCATCTTAGTTTTTGGAGGGAACTTAGAAGAACAAAACCCTAACTGTCCTATGTTTTTGGGGAGAACATTGGAAAACTCCTCTAGTTAAGTTTTTGTTAGGGACGTTGGCAGATAAAGGTAAGTTGTAGATAAAGGTATGTTCCTAAGACTAACATAATAGTTGTTCTGGCTCTGATACCAGAAACAACCCAGGGTTATACAGATAAAGAAAGCCATAACAGAAAGCCAGTAGTAGTTTAAATGTAAATTAAAATCAGAGTTTACATTTAAACAGACATCTTTCGGAAACCAGCAAGTAATACCAGTTTTCGGAAGAAACCACATGGTCAAGTGGTAGGATAAGATGAACAACAGTTCCTATTCAACTCTCAAACTACAAGCATGGCTTGATCACAATCAAAAACAGAAAAAGGCGATTCAACCAGAACAGCAGGAGTTTATCTCCTTCAAGAATCACCTTCAGACCCAGCTCGCAGCTGCAACCAGTTACGACGAGATACAAGCCATTATACTGCAACTCAAAGAACTTGCCTCAGACCAGGCATCCATATCCACAGACTATGCTGATGACAATGAAGATGATTGCCACGACATATTTACCCCACTGTAAATAACAGTGGAGTTTCCCTGGGTTCTCCGCCAAAAATCCAAACAGAGGAGTTTAGTTGTGTTCTCCACCAAAAACATAGCAAAGAAGGGTTTTCACTAAGTTCCCTAACAAAAACTTAGCTAGAGGAGTTTTCCAACGTCCTCCCCAAAAACATAGGACAGTTAGGGTTTTGTTCTTCTAAGTTCCCTCAAAAAATTAAGATGCAACGGTTAGACTTTCCCTATCTGAAGTCATATGGTTACTGAAGAATTCCATGAAACTTCAGCTAGTCTAAGTCAAACGACAATTGGTAAAGACATCTCAAATCCATTGATGGGTGTGGCTTTCCCCAAAAGCAAAGAAAACATTTTTATTTATTTATTTTATTTGTATTTTGCTTAATCAACCTACCTTTAGCCAACCTACCTTTAGTCAACCTACCTTAGGATTCCAGTGGTAAGGCCGTGTTGGGTTTGAGGAGTAGAGGGCGTAAGACTCCGTTGTTACCCGTGACAGGCAGTTGGAATATAAGATGGTAAGACTTCAAAGATAATAAGGCTCCGAAGATGGTAAGATTAGGTAGAGTATAGAGAAAAATAGATAAATTAGGATTTTTCTTGTATTTAGGGTTTTCTACATTAGTCAATTTACTTGTATGTATTTAGTATTAGCTAGCTGATCCAAACATGAAGAAGTTTTACAACGTCTTCAGCACAAAACCAGATTCAGACTCAGAGATGAAGCAAGAATGAATCCAGTCAAGATTCAATCAGACATCATCATCACAAGACGACGAAATTACTTTCAGTGTTAAAGTAATCCAGTCAGAAACATAATCAACATGTTAAGACAAATGATCTTTCGGCCACAGTAAAAGCCAGACAAGATCATCACGTCACGACAAAATAAGATTCGGCTACAGTAAAAGCCAACATACTATTCATAAATATTAAAATCACTTTTTACTGTTCACTTTTTGAAAAGTTACTTTTGACTTTTCAATTTTACATTTCACTATTGTATTCACAGATTCGTTATCCTATATTAAGGCAGAGTCTGCCTCAGAACATAGGATCTGAATTTTCTTTGTCTTCTACATTTTATTTTCATCCAGATCTCTCTTTTACATATTGTACTTCGGTACTCTGAATCCACAGTGTAACACAATTCATTCTTCCATTTACATCAATGCAAGTAAGAGACATTCGTCTCCTTTATATTGTATCTTTTGTTTGTTTTTATGAATATAATTTATGTATTTCCATATTTTTTTCGCTTTTTGTTATGGCTTTCTTTAAAATCCATGTTACAAAGAATAATCTGTAAAACACAAAAAAAGGAGGAAGGTATGCAACATGATCCGGTGCCTGCCAATTTTTTATAAAATACTAGAATCCTTTGAAAACTGGTTCTGGGAGAATGTCTGTAATAGGACCATATGATGTCCACCATTGGACAAACCAATTCGGGGCCTCAACTGGAAAACTGGTTTTAAATAAAAAGAACCACGACAAATTATGCTTATCATTATGGCGGAAGAAGCATATGAACCACGCCGAAATGTTATCATAATATGTATAGTCTTTGAAAACAGCAGAGCAACTAGTAGGTTAGTCTTAGCAACGTACATTTATCTACAACTTACCTTTATCTGCCAGCAGTAGTTCATGTCTAGGGTTAGGGAATGAGTAAGACCCAAAGAAGGGCAGTAGACTCCAGGTTTCCCTTGTGGCGCTGCGTGGTAGGTTCGAAGATAGTAAGTAGATTCGAAGATCGTAAGTTTAAGATTAATCAAAATAGTTGTAACGATACCTAGTAGTAGTTCCATCTCAGCTAATACAGATAATAATACTATAGTTAAAACAGAACAAACATGGACAGTGCAGGAGTTATCCAATTGGAAACCTCCTAAGATGAATATTAATAAGATTTATCAGAAAGGTCTCATCGACCTAAAATATCTACTTACTATTAGATGTAAGGAAGAAGTAGTGCCATTAACCAGTGACCAACAGAGTATTAGATTATTCTCACAGAAGTTACTAGACAGAGCCAAAAGAAATGGCTATAGGTTTCTTCACATAGGCCATGTACAAGTCGCACTTAAGCCTCTTATCAAAGAATGTCTAGATACCAGTATATATCTAGCCCTTAGAGATTGTAGATTACTTGGATATAACGATTCATTACTAGGATTAGTTGAATCTAGTCTATGTAATGGCCCAGTTTACTTTGATTATTTTCCAGATTATACCATATCGCTTACATGTCCTCATATCATGAAAGTGCTTACCTTAGACATTAAGATATATAACTATTATGTTGATTGTGGTACACATGCATATGAAGTTATTTATCGTCTTAATTATAAATTAATGACTATGGGATTAAATCTCAGATCTGTAACCAGACCTAGAAGAAAGGGGGGAACTTTTTTATGGAATATGAACAGAAACAGATCAATAGTTAACATACCCAGAACCATCAAGTGGAACGATATTTCACTTCCAGAATGGTAGAATATTGAAAATGCCACCAAACTAGTTGTTCAAGACCAGAATGTCCAGAACTCCAGAATTGAATAGATCGTCCAATTTTAGGATGGTACTGTTTCAGTTAAAATAGATAGAGGAAATAGGGAATCAGTTTTATCCAATCAGTTTCCAACATCTCTAGGATCAGTATTTCTGACCCTACTCCAGGCTTTGTTGACTTACCATCAACAAGCAGAACTCAGACTCAATTTGTTCCAATTGGAATCAGAATTGAAGATCAGACTGCTCGTCCAGTCTATCCAGAATTTGAACCAACAGATACATTATCTGTTGACTTCAACGCTTTAGCGTCTGATTTTGGCATCAATATGCCATCAAAAGTTTTTGATAGGGATGTCCAGGCTTTGAAAGAAAATTTTCTTTCAGAGAAAAATCAGAAAATCAGAGATTGGTATTTTCAATCTCATACCAGTGAACAATTATGGAAATTCAAGGACCAATGGATCCAAGCCATGCAGATTGTCAGACTCAATATACCTTTCTTTCTTTGGTTTACACATAGAAATAAACCATTGAGTATCAATGTTCTTACTGCAAGAACAAGAAAATGGAATTTACCTAATTCCACACAAGTCATTGAATCAGAGCACCCTCCGTTTCAAGCAAGACAACTCCCTACCAAAGAGAAAACAATAGATCTAAAACTAGTTATCATTTCAGAACAACCAGAACTAAAAGATATATCTCAAACAAATAATTGGACTAATCTTTCAGTTGTTACTTTACAGAAACAAGTTCAAAATATCGAAGATATTCTTTAAAAATAGACTTCGGTCTCCATAACTCCAGTTAAAACAGAGGAATCAAACTAGAAGTCAAATTTGAAACAGACCCCTGTTCCTTTGACAAAATCTTTTGATTCACTCAAATTAACCAGTTCAAAGGTTAAACCAGAATCTCCAATTAAGGTTTTACCTTTTAAGATATCCAGTTTTATTCCAAATTTGGAATCCATAGAACAGAAGAATGTTAAGCTTCTTCAAGAGCTAATTTCCAGATCAAAGAAATCAAAACCTTCATCGAGCTAGCCAGCTCTTCAAGTTCTCAAACAGTCAGATAGTAATTCTGATTGTGAGTCCTCATCTTCTCAGAATTCTGGAAGGGATAATATTATCAACATTAATAGAATTTCTTTCCCTGATACAAAGAATTTATATCCCAGACCTTCACCCCCAGATCTTCAAATTAAAGAATCCTATTCTCAAAGAGCCTATTCAGGTGCTCAAGTTTATGAATGGAACATAGATGGTAAGACAGAATACCAAATCCTCAATGTTACCAAACAGATGATCATTATTGGTAACATATACAAACAAGCTATTTCAGAACGAGCAGCCACCAAAAATATCATTCTTGGTTTCCAACTCAAAGGATGGTGGGATGATCACCTCAATAAGGCCACCAAAAACAATATCCTTAACATGGTGAAAACCAATGAGAATGGTGAACCAATTCTTAACGATCAAGGTCAGACAGAGTCTTGTGCTCTATCAGCCTTAGTCTACGATATCACCTACCATTTCATAGGTGATCCTACAGTTTATCAGGAACAAACATCTGAAATCCTTCAGAACCTCAGATGTCGTACTCTTCAAGACTTCCGATGGTATAAAGATGTCTTTCTCAGTAAATTATACCAAAAATCTGACAACAACGCCAGTTACTGGAAAGAAAGATTTTTATCTGGACTTCTAAAGTTGTTTGCTCAGCAGGTGAAAGATGCCATTTCACTTGAATTCCCAAGATTAGACTATGATCTAATGACATATGGTGATATTATTTCCCATATCAACAAGACTGCTTTAAAGATTTGCACTGATCTTCGTTTCAAAGCACAATTGAAAAATAGTATAACAGAAAAGAATTAGGAAATTGGTATGAATAGTATGATATGAAGCGTATCCAGCCACCACATACTCAGAAAACACACAAATCTAGAATTTTCTCCAGAAAATATAAAAATCATTACAAGTCCATTGGACAAAAATATAACCAGAAATATGGAAATAAACCATACAATAAAAAGAAATATTACCAGAAGTTTCCACAAAGAAAATGGAAACCCTAATATCATAAACATAATAACAGACAGCAGAAATCCACAGACTGTTTTAAATGTGGTAAACCAAGACACTTTGCAAAAGATTGCAGAGTCAGATCACTAATTCAATCATTAGAATTAGATGAAGCAACAAAAAGTAGAATACTCCAGTCCATAGATGATCTTGAATTATCATCCAGTTTACCAGATTTGTTCTTATCAAACAGTTAAATTCCCAAGTCATTCTCGGGAATCCTTTCATTCAACAGTTATTTCCAATGACTGTTACAGAACAAGGAATTTTTACTAGTGTTTTGGATAAACCAATCCTATTTGAGTTTTACTATCCTTCACAGCGAAGAGATATTAGCTCAATCCAGAACAAAGAAAACCAGATCAGTTTTCTAAAACATGACATTTAGAGTCTAAGGATCGATGAGCAGATTGCTAAACAGCAAAAGCCAATCCAAGAATTCCAGACCAGACTTGAAAAAGAAATCTGTTCAGAACTTCCTACGGCCTTTTGGTCCAGGAAAAAACATCAAGTCTCTCCCCCTTCTGAGAAAGACTTTTCAAAAAAAAATATTCCTACAAGGGCTCGGCCTATCCAGATGAATCATGAATATTTGGACCTTTGCAAAAAGGAAATCTAGAGTTTATTAGATAAAAAGCTATCCGACCCAGTAAAAGCCCATGGTAGTGTGCAGCATTTTATGTTAATAAACATGCAGAGCAGGAACGAGGAGTCCCTCATTTAGTTATCAATTATAAACCTTTAAATAAGGTTTTACAGTGGATCAGATATCCAATCCCCAACAAGAATGATCTCCTGAAGAGAATATATCAGGCCCATGTCTTCAGTAAATTTGACATGAAATCGGGATTTTGACAAATTCAAGTTTTAGAACCAGAAAGGTATAAGACAGCATTCAAAGAAAGCCATAACCCTATGTTCTTTATTTGCCAGCAGTAGTTCGTGTCTAGGGTTACACAACATTCAAAGAAAATCCGGATCCTATGTTCTGAAGCAGACTCCGCCTTAATATAGGATAACGAATCTGTTAATACAATAGTGAAATGTAAAATTGAAAAGTCAAAAGTAACTTTTCAAAAAGTGAACAATAAAAAGTGATTTTACTATTCATGAATAGTGTGTCGGCTTTTACTATGGCCGAATCTTGTTTTGTCGTGACGTGATAATCTTGTCTGGCTTTTACTATGGCCGAAAGATCATTTGTCCTGACATGTTGATTATGTTTCTGACTGGATTACTTTAACACTGAAAGTAATTTTGTTGTCTTGTGATGATGATGTCTGATTGAATCTTGACTGGATTCATTCTTGTTTCATCTCTGAGTCTAAATCTGGTTTTATGCTGAAGACGTTGTAAAACTTCTTCATGTTTGGATCAACTGGCTAATACTAAATACATACATGTAAATTGACTAATATAGAAAACCCTAAATACAAGGAAAATCCTAATTTATCTATTCTTTTCTATACTCTACCTAATCTTACCATCTTTAGAGCCTTACCATCTTTGAAGTCTTACCATCTTATATTCCAACTGCCTGTCATGGGTAACAACGGAGTCTCACGCCCTCTGCTCCTCAAACCCAACACGGCCTTACCACTAGAATCCTAAGGTAGGTTGACTAAAGGTAGGTTGGCTAAAGGTAGGTTGATTAAGCAAAATACAAATAAAATAAATAAATAAAAATATTCCTTGGCTTTTGGGGAAAGCCACACCCATCAACGAACTTGAGATGTCTTTACCAGTTGCCGTTTGACCTGGACTAGCTAAAGTTTTATGGAATTCTTCAGTAACCATATGACTTCAGAGAGGGGAAGTCTAACCGTTGCATCTTAGTTTTTGGAGGGAACTTAAAAGAACAAAACCCTAACTGTCCTATGTTTTTGGGGAGAACATTGGAAAACTCCTCTAGCTAAGTTTTTGTTAGGGAACTTAGTGAAACCCTTCTTTGCTATGTTTTTGGTGGAGAACACAACTAAACTTGTCTGTCTGGATTTTTGGCGGAAAACCTAGGAAAACTCCACTGTTATTTACAGTGGGGTAAATATGTCGTGGCAATCATCTTCATTGTCATCAGCATAGTTTGTGGATATGGATGTCTGGTCTGAGGCAAGTTCTTTGAGTTGCAGCATAATGGCTTGCATCTCGTCATAACTGGTTGCAGGTGCGAGCTGGGTCTAAAGGTGATTCTTGAAGGAGAGAAACTCTTGTTGTTCTGGTTGAATCGCCTTTTTCTGTTTCTAATTGTCATCAAGCCATGCTTGTACTTTGGGAGTTGAACATGAACTGTTGTTCATCTTATCCTACCACTTGACCATGTGGTTTCTTCTAAAAATTGGTATTACTTGCTGGTTTCCGAAAGATGTCTGTTTAAATGTAAACTCTGATTTGAAAATCCATGTTACAAAGAATAATCTGTAAAACACAAAAAATGGAGAAAGGTAGGCAAGATGATCTGGTGCCTACCAATTTTTTGTGAAATACTGGAATCCTTTGAAAACTGGTTCTGGGAGAATGTCTGTAATAGGACTATATGATGCCCACCATTGGACAAACCAATTCGGGACCTCAATTGGAAAACTGGTTTTGAATAAAAAAAATCATGACAAATTATGCTTATCATTCTGGCAGAAAAAGCATCTGAACCACGCCGAAATGTGATCATAATATGTATAGTCTCTCAAAACAATATCAACTGGAAGCTGCTTGCATCTGTGTAAGGGTTGTCCCCATTGATCAAGACTGATAACCTTTTGGACTTTAGCCTTAATGTGACTCTACTCGCCTGGTTGGATGTCACTGTTGTTCAGAACGAACTCAATGGATTCTGTTGCTATGAGAATGGCCTCATAGTAACTCTGTGTTTTGAATGTGTTTTCTGGGATATAGTTTGATTGTGGATAGAGAAATGTCTGAGCGAACTCATCTGCAGACATTTTTGGGTTCTGTTTAAAATGCGATGGTTATGTTACAAGAATCTGGTCAAAGACGTTCTTGTAAATGTATGGAGATGATTCTTTGGGTTCTGGGGTAACTGTTTTGGGTTTGGTAACAAGGGGCTGAAACTTGTTACTGACTGGTGTCTGTGAAGATGATATACCTGCAAAACCTGCATGAACATTGGTTAACTGTTTCTGTGGGGTCAAAGACCCTAAAACTGTTAGGTTTCTACCTAGGGGTGATTGGGTAGAATATGGAGTATAGGCTATCTATTTATCTTCAATCTTTACTGGGGTTGAAGATGTTGTTGGGGCTACTGGTGTTAAAGCTTTCTGAGCATAAGAGCTGATGTCGAAGCTCTTTGCTTTGCCTTTGTCTTTCTTGGGTGTCATTGCTTGCTAAGTCAGGAAGAAGAGATGATCGATCCTACAAATGGTTAGAAGCAATATAAAAAGAAAGAAATATGGAATTGAAATGTTATCAATTCTGCTTCTGGACGTGAAAACTTGTTTCAATCTACTTGCGGTGAACTTGAAACAATCCTTTTGGATCCTTAATGAATCCTTGGGTTCCGCTTCTGTGAATCTGTAGAAGAAAACAAAAATGAAAATGTATTCCTGAATGAAACCTATGTGATAGGCACGTGGCCTGTCAGAAATTCTCTTGTTAGAAAATCAGTGATGTAATTATCCTCTCCCTTAATATACTCTATATCAAAATCAAAAATGGAAAGAATAGCTTGCCATCTGGCAAAAATCTGTTTGGATGCAATGTTTTTAACATCCTTAGTTAGTACATCTGAAATTTTGAAGGTGCATTCTTAAGCCCAAAAGGCATAACATTCCACTCATATTGTCCAAATGGAACGGTGAATGCTTTCTTATACCTTTCTGGTTCTAAAACTTGGATTTGCCAAAATCCCGATTTCATGTCAAATTTACTGAAGACATGGGTCTGATGTAATTTCTTCAGAAGATCATTCTTGTTGAGGATTGGATATCTGATCCACTGTAAAACCTTATTTAAAGGTTTATAATTGATAACTAAACGAGGGACTCCTCGTTCCTGTTCTGCATGTTTATTAACATAAAAGGCTGCATACGGCCATGGGCTTTTACTGGGTCGGATAAGATTTTTATCTAATAAACTCTGGATTTCCTTTTTGCAAAGGTCCAAATATTCCTGATTCATCTGGATGGGCCGAGCCCTTGTAGGAATATTTTTTTTTCTTCTGAAAAGTCCTTCTCATAAGGGAGAGAGACTTGATGTTTATTCCTGGACCAAAAGGCCATAAGAAGTTCTGAATAGACTTCTTTTTCAAGTCTGGTTTGGAATTCTTGGATGGGCTTTTGCTGTTTAGCAATCTGCTTATCGATCCTTAGACTCTGAATGTCTTGTTTTAGAAAACTGATCTGGTTTTCTTTGTTCTGGATTGAGTTAATATCTCTTCGCTGTGAAGGATAGTAAAACTCAAATAGGATTGGTTTACCTAAAACACTGGTAGAAATTCCTTGTTCTGTAACAGTCATTAGAAATAACTGTTAAAGGAAAGAATTCCCGAGAATGACTTGGGAATTTAACTGTTTGATAAGAACAAAGTTGGTAAACTGGATGATAATTCAAGATCATCTATGGACTGGAGTATTCTGCTCTTTGT
This sequence comes from Ehretia macrophylla, assembly GCA_037974665.1. Classification (NCBI taxonomy): domain Eukaryota; kingdom Viridiplantae; phylum Streptophyta; class Magnoliopsida; order Boraginales; family Ehretiaceae; genus Ehretia; species Ehretia macrophylla. The sequence continues at coordinate 2,402,264 of CM075774.1, forward strand.
TGCTTCATCTAATTCTAATGATTGAATTAGTGATCTGACTCTGCAATCTTTTGCAAAGTGTCCTGGTTTACCACATTTAAAACAGCGGATGGATTTCTGTTGTTTGTTATTACGTTTATGATGTTGGGGTTTCCATTTTCTTTGTGGAAACTTCTGGTAATATTTCTTTTTATTGTATGGTTTATTGTCATACTTCTGGTTATATTTTTGTCCAATGGACTTGTAATGATTTTTATATTTTCTGGAGGAAATTCTAGATTTGTGTGTTTTCTGAGTATGTGGTGGCTGGATACGCTCCATACCATACTGTTCACACCAATTTCCTAATTCTTTTATGTTAGACTATTTTTTCAATTGTGTCTTGAAACGAAGATCAGTGTAAATCTTTAAAGCAGTCTTGTTGATATGGGAAATAATATCACTATATGTCATTAGATCATAGTATAATCCTGGGAATTCAAGTGAAAGTGCATCTTTAACCTGCTGAGCAAACAACTTTGGAAGTCTAGATAAAAATCTTTTTTTCCAGTAACTGGCGTTGTTGTCAAATCTTTGGTATAATTTACTGAGAAAGACATCCTTATACCATCGGAAGTCTTGAAGAGTATGACATCTGAGGTTTTGAAGGATTTCAGATGTTCATTCCTAATAAACTGTAGGATCACCTATAAAATGGTAGGTGATATCGTAGACTAAGGCTGATAGAGTACAAGACTCTGTCTGACCTTGATCGTTAAGAATAGGTTCACCATTCTCATTGGTTTTCACCATATTAAAGATATTGTCTTTGGTGGCCTCATTGAGGTGATCATCCCACCATCCTTTGAGTTGGAAACCAATAATGATATTTTTTGTGGCTACTCGTTCTGAAACAGTTTGTTTGTATATGTTACCAATAATGATCATCTGTTTGGTAACATTAAGGATTTGTTATTCTGTCATACCATCTATGTTCTATTCATAAACTTGAGTACCTGAATAGGCTCTCTGAGAATGGGATTCTCCAATTTGAAGATCTAGGGGTGAAGGTCTGGGATATAAATTCTTTGTATCAGGGAAAGAAATTCTATTAATGTTGATAATATTATCCCTTCCGGAATTCTGAGAAGATGAAGACTCACAAGCATAATTACTATCTGACTGTTTGAGAACTTGAAGAGCTGGCTGACTCGATGAAGGTTCTGATTTCTTTGATCTGGAAATTAGCTCTTGAAGAAGCTTAACATTCTTCTGTTCTGTGGATTCCAAATTTAGAATAAAACTAGATATCTTAAAAGGTAAAACCTTAATTGGAGATTCTGGTTTAACCTTTGAACTAGTTAATTTGAGTGAATCAAAAGATTTTGTCAAAGGAACAGGGGTCTGTTTCAAATTTGACTTCTGGTTTGATTCCTATGTTTTAACTGGTCAAACGGCAACTGGTAAAGACATCTCAAGTCCATTGATGGGTGTGGCTTTCCCCAAAAGCCAAGGAAACATTTTTATTTATTTATTTTATTTGTTTTTTGCTTAATCAACCTACCTTTAGCCAACCTACCTTTAGTCAACCTACCTTAGGATTCCAGTAGTAAGGTCATGTTGGGTTTGAGGAGCAGAGGGCGTAAGACTCCGTTGTTACCCGTGACAGGCAGTTAGAATATAAGATGGTAAGGCTCCGAAGATGGTAAGATTAGGTAGAGTATAGAGAAGAATAGATAAATTAGGATTTTTCTTGTATTTAGGGTTTTCTACATTAGTTAATTTACTTGTATGTATTTAGTATTAGCCAGCTAATCCAGACATGAAGAAGTTTTACAACGTCTTCAGCACAGAACCAGATTCAGACTCAGAGATGAAGCAAGAATGAATCCAGTCAAGATTCAATCAGACATCATCATCATAAGACGACGAAATTACTTTCAGTGTTAAAGTAATAGAGTCAGAAACATAATCAACATGTCAAGACAAATGATCTTTCGGCCACAGTAAAAGCTTGACAAGATTATCACGTCACGACAAAACAAGATTTGGCCACAGTAAAAGCCGACACACTATTTATAAATAGTAAAATCACTTTTTACTGTTCATTTTTTGAAAAGTTACTTTTGACTTTTCAATTTTACATTTCACTATTGTATTCACAGATTCGTTATCCTATATTAAGGCAGAGTCTGCCTCATAACATAGGATCCGAATTTTCTTTCTCTTCTACATTTTTTTTAAATCCAAATCACTCTTTTACATATTGTACTTCGGTACTCTGAATCCACAGTGTAACACAATTTATTCTTCCATTTACATCAATACAAGTAAAAGACATTCGTCTCATTTATGTTCTATCTTTTGTTTGTTTCTTTGAATATAACTTCTGTATTTCCATATTTATTCCGCTTTCTGTTATGGCTTTCTTTATCTGTATAACCCTGGGTTGTTTCTGGTATTAGAGCCAGAACAACTATTAGGTTAGTCTTAGCAACATACCTTTATCTACAACTTATCTTTATTTGCCAGCAGTAGTTCGTGTCTACGGTTAGGGAACGAGTAAGACCCAAAGGAGGGTAGTGGACTCCAGGTTTCCCTTGTGGCGCTGCGTGGTAGGTTCGAAGATAGTAAGTAGATTCGAAGATCGTAAGTTTAAGATTAATTAAAATAGTTGTAATGGATTCTAGTAGTAGTTCCATTTCAGCTAATACATATAATAATACTATAGCTAAAACAGAACAAACATGGACAGTGCAGGAGTTATCCAATTGGAAACCTCCTAAGATGAATATTAATGAGATTTATCAGAAAGGTCTTATCGACCTAAAATCTCTACTTACTATTAGATGTAAGGAAGAAGTAGTGCCATTAACCAGTGACCAACAAAGTATTAGATTATTCTCACATAAGTCACTAGACAGAGCCAAAAGAAATGGCTATAGGTTTCTTCACATAGGCCATGGGCAAGTCGCACTTAAGCCTCTTATCAGAGAAGGTCTAGATACCAGTATATATCTAGCCCTTAGAGATTGTAGATTACTTAGATATAACGATTCATTACTAGGATTAGTTGAAACTAGTCTATGTAATGGCCCAGCTTACTTTGATTGTTTTCCAGATTATACCATATCGCTTATATGTCCTCATATAATGAAAGCGCTTACATTAGACATTAAGACATATAACTATTATATTGATTGTGGTACACATGCATATGAAGTTATTTATCGTCTTAATTATAAATTAATGACTACGGGATTAAATCACAGATCTGTAACCAGACCTAGAAGAAAAGGGGAAACTCTTCAATGGAATATGGACAGAAACAAATCAATAGTTAACATACCCAGAACCATCAAGTGGAACGATGTTTCACTTCCAGAACGGTGGAATATTGAAAATGCCACCAAACCAGTTGTTTAGGACCAGAATGTCCAGAACTCCAGAATTGAACATATCGTCCAATTTAAGGATGGTACTGTTTCAGTTAAAATAGATAGAGGAAATAGGGAATCAGTTTTATCCCGATCAGTTTCCAACATCTCTAGGATCAGTATTTTTGACCCTACTCCAGACTTTGTTGACTTACCATCAACAAGCAGAACTCAGACTCAATCTGTTCCAATTGGAATCAGAATTGAAGATCAGACTGCTTGTCCAGTCTATCCAGAATTTGAACCAACAGATACATCGTCTGCTGACTTCAACCCTTCAGCCTTTGATTTTGGCATCAATATGCTATCAGAAGTTTTTGAAAGGGATGTCCAGGCTTTGAAAGAATAATTTATTTCAGAGAAAAATCAGGAAATCAGAGATTGGTATTTTCAATCTCATACCAGTGAACAATTATGGCAATTCAAGGACCAATGGATCCAAGCCATGCAGATTGTTAGACTCAATATACCATTCTTTCTTTGGTTTACACATAGAAATAAACCATTGAGTATCAATGTTCTTACTGCAAGAACAAGAAAATGGAATTTACCTAATTCCACACAAGTCATTGAATCGAAGCACCCTTCGTTTCAAGCAACACATCTCCCTACCAAAGAGGGAACAATAGATCTAAAACCAGTTATTATTTCAGAACAACCAGAACTAAAAGATATAGCTCAACAAAATAATTGGACTAATCTTTCAGTTGTTACTTTACAGAAACAAGTTCAGAATATCGAAGATATTCTTGAAAAACAGCCATCGGATGTAAGCAATATGGTATAATCTGGAAAACAATCAAAGTAAACTGGGCCATTACACAGACTAGTTTCAACTAATCCTAGTAATGAATCGTTATATCTAAGTAATCTATAATCTCTAAGGGCTAGATATATACTGGTATCTAGACCTTCTATGATAAGAGGCTTAAGTACGACTTGCACATGGCCTATGTGAAGAAACCTTTAGCCATTTCTTTTGGCTCTATCTAGTGACTTCTGTGAGAATAATCTAATACTCTGTTGGTCACTAGTTAATGGCACTACTTCTTCCTTACATCTACTAGTAAGTAGAGATTTTAGGTCAATGAGACCTTTATGATAAATCTCATTAATATTCATCTTAGGAGGTTTCCAATTGGATAACTCCTACTATTATTGTTTGTTCTGTTTTAGCTATGGTATTATTATTTGTATTAGCTGAGATGGAACTACTACTAGAAGCCATTATAACTATTTTGATTAATCTTAAACTTACGATCTTCGAATCTACTTACTATCTTCGAACCTACCACGCAGCGCCACAAGGGAAACCTGGAGTCTACAACCCTCATTTCGTCACACATGGATGAATATAACTGGATTAAAGACTCAACTTTAATACCATGTCGAAGAAGGCCAGAGAACTAAGAGTAAATTCTCTATATTAACATGTATAAGTTACATTTATATATAGGCTCGATGACTTGGTGTCAAACAAATTATAAGGAAACTAAATCAATTAGGTAATTTCCTAAAGTTAGATTATTGTCTAAGTAATGACAAAATTAATGTGATTACTAATATATTCTTTAATACACTAGTATATATATATATAGAGAGAGAGCGCACATACACATGCATATACATATAGTTACATATACATAAAGAATGACTCTTACATAAACATAGGAATTTAATGAATCGTTTGAGGCTTCGATCGAATCTACCAGCTAACTTTTTTTTTTTTTGTCAAGACACATTTCATTAATCCAAAAAAGAACAATAAAATTATCCAATGCCAGAGGCTTCAAGATCAGATACAATGATATGATTTAAATGAGAAGGAACATTCCAACTTCAATCAGAAGAGAGGGTGCCATTCTTAAATTGATTTAGCAATCCAATCTGCAACCTTATTACTTGTTCGATGAACAAGTGCGAACGTGACAAGAGGGATTGTCATTTTTTGGGAATAATAGAATATAGAGAGATGAAATAATTGATTGAGTCCCCTTGGAGAACATCCATTGGAGCAAATTTGAATTTCATCCTCTTGCTGGAACGTGATTAGTGTTTAATAAACAAATTCAATATTGTACAATTTTGGCCCTATTAGTCATCTTGCATTTTATTTTTGGACCAACATAACCGATGGTCCATAAATTACAAACTATTGTGCCCTTTCCCTATGGGTTAGTGGGGGAAAAATTATCTTAATTGACTCTTGGTGAAATAAATTTTTTTCCATGTTGAGTAAATAATTTAGTGCTAAGAATATACCTTTTTTTTTTACATATATCAAAAGAAATATATAATTAATCAATTTTAGTATGACAAAAATCAACACAAAGAACGGACGGGAGGGGAGTGGTACAAAAGTAGTTCAATTTGGGCGAGAAAGAAGTTCTTCCCTATCTTAACAATCCAATTAATTGTTTTGATAGGGATCTGTTGTACTATGAGATTTTGAGTACGAATTACGGTTTGCACTTCTATTATACCAAAAAAATAGAGAAAAGAATTTTAAGCAAACAAACTTCTATGGGGAAATATGGATATTTCTTAAAACTTTGTAGATCAAAATATCAATCAACTATAAACTTAGGGGTCCAATTATCTTCTCACCTCTCTTTATACTCTTTTATCTCACTACATCATCCCCTAACCAAAAATCTTCAAAAACTTTGTACATCGATGTACTTATTTAAACTTCAAAATATTATTCAAATGATAAAATTGCTTCAACAACTCACTTATCTTTAACCGTTGTAATAATAACCATAGTGATAATAATAATAAGTAGCCGCAAAAAATTGATTTTTTTTTTTTTTTTGTGAATTTCGAACTCAAAATGTTACTTTGATAGTTCTATGCAACTCTTGAATTTTTTTTTTTTTTGTGAATTTCAAACTCAAAATGTTACTTTGATCATTCTATGCAACTCTTGGGTGCCAAAAAAGTTAAAACTTTATAATCGAAAATTTAACGGGAACAAACTTTGTGGGGAAATATGGGTATTTCTTAAAACTTTGTTGATCAAAGTATCAATCAACTATAAACTCATGGGTCTTTATACTCTCTCTTTCTCTCACTACATCATCAGTCCTCGACCAAAAAACCTTAAAAACTCCAAGGTTTCCAACTTGCTGTCAACCTCGGAAAATGGCGATCGACAGTGTACCTCCGCTAATCGCAGCGCAGCTCAATTACCTCGTCACTCATTGCCCTTTCACAATCAAGGTAAAATTTTGTTACCTATGTTTTTAGTCGCTCTGATTTGTTGTATTTACGTCACCAATATTTTAGTGTCATTATTTTCATGGATGTTAAGAGAGACTTGCGGGTTTAGGGAGTTTGATCTTTTTAGACGGGCGAGGGAGTTTGTGAACTTGAACTCGTTCTTGGCGGATTTGGGGGGGTGATAAACCCTAAATTAGGGTTTCATTCTCAAAATATGCATACACTACGTGTATATATATGTGTGTGTGTGTGTATGTATAGAATGGAACACAAATTAATGGTTAAATGTGTTGTTTTTCAGGTAGATCAGATGTGGTCGGGCGGGAAAAACTCGGGTTTGCTGGATCGGTTTACTTTGATCATCCCCTTTTGCCTTGACTCTATCAAATGTTAGTTTTTACTTTTAATTTTGTTTAATTTTTTTGGGTATCTTATTTTGTAATTGTTTGGCTTATCTTATAGGCTGGTAATTTGTGCTTAAAAGCCGTTAAAATGCTTATAAGTAAATGTGACACATTTGGTAATAGATGCTAAAGAATGCTAAATTTTAGGTGCTTTTAAGCACTTTTTATGCTTATTTGGACAGCACCCTTCCGCCACCTTAATTTATAGGTGCTTATAAGCAGACGCGACACATTTGGCTACAGAGAAAAAAAGGAAGTGCTTGTTTTGAGGTGCTTATAAGCACTTTTTATGCTTATTTCAGCGGCACCTCGCCCCTACCTTATCTTATAGGTACTTATAAGCAAATGTGAGACTTTTGGTAATATATTAAAAAGCTGCTTATTTTTTAGGTGCTTATAAGCACTTTTTGCTTATTAGCATGGCATCTCGCCCCAACCTTATTTTTTAAGTACTTATAAGCAAATGTGACACTTTTGGTGACAGATTAAGAAGTTGCTTATTTTTAGGTTCTTTTAAGCACTTTCTATGCCTATTTCAACGGCAACACACCCCCACCTTATTTTATCGATGCTTATAAGAATACGTGACACATTAAAAACGGATAAAATAAGCTTGCTTATACGCACTTGTTATTCTTATTTGGGCTGCACTTCTTCCATACCTTATTTTACAGTTGCATATAAGCACCTTCACTTTAAGCATATCTGACTGAGAGATTGATTATTACCCTCATTAGAGCAGCACTTTTAGCTTATAAGCATTGAAACAGGTTGATAAGCACTTGTTAAACATTCTCTTTATGTTAACTTTATTGTTAAGTTTCTAAAGTTGAAAACGTTTTAGACTTTTGTTGATTGTAATATGTGAATTGATTTTTGTTCAATTTAATATGGAATAGGGGATGTTATATACAACGCAGTGTATCCATTAGCTGGACCAGATATTATATTTGGGCCAGAAGATGAGAATTTTCGGCCATACCATGAAAGCGGCGGCTCAAAATCATTGAAGAATGCATTGGCTAATTGGAACAGCAAAGACCCAAGCAAGCTATTGGCTCTAATTCTTGAACTTAGGTTAGAGTGTTGTGCAGAGAAACTCTTAAATTAAACTAAATGCTATAACTGAATTCTAAGTTTTTTTGCTTACCAGGGATTTGTATATGACCTACCAAAAGAAACGTGTGGGAGAAGTTGATGATGAGAGGTTGAAGTTCGAAATGAGCACAATGCTTTCAAGAGAGGTAAGCTTTTGCATTATTTGTATCTATTTCTAAACTTCTTAGGATTGACGTTCAGCTTGAACTTGGCATCTCTGTGTCATGATCGCTAAATTAATCGCATCTTTCCCTTTCGTTTCTCCATATGTGCCTGTAATACAGTAAACAGGAATTAGTAAATGTCCTTTATTGCAAGAAAGATTTCTGAAATGTCGATTAGAAATAAATATGTTCTCTTCAAATAAGAAGAAAAGAAATCTTCTAATTCAAAACTTAATTGTAAAATATCTCTCGAAATTTATATATCTGCGAGCATTTACCTGAGATGCTTCCATTTCAGTAGGTAAATGCTTTCGTTTCAGTACATGATTAATTGGGGCCTGTTGATCTTGCTTCAGCTGAGTCAGCATTTAGGTGCAATTAGGGCCATAATGGGGCTGGGCTGATGGACCAAAAACTTTTAGAAGTTTGTAATGCCTTAGTTGACCTAATATGCATCCAAGTTGGAACTTGAAAGGTTCTTGCTGGCAGCACCTTTAGTATTTATTGGAACGTTGCTGTCATCTATATCTTTTTATTCCTTAGATTGAGTTAGTTTGTTAATTTGGCCCTTCGTTTTCCATGTCATTTTTGTTTGGGACCCCAGGTGAAGGGGGATTTTCTGTGGACATGGTCATAATTACTTGACTTAACTAAGAATAAAAAGTCAATTTCCTTGAGTCCCGTCTCTCACCCGGCTTTATCTCTAATTCAATTTCTTGCTTAGTGAGACTGCCACTAGGAAAGGTTATGTGGTCTTTTAGGTTACTGCCTAATCCTTGAGCATCATATTGCAGGGAATTGAAATGTTCATGAGTTCAGGAATCGACAAGGTATTCACAACACTAAACGTGTCTGTTCTTCCAGCACTGAATGTTGTATTCTGTTCATATTTAGACTGCTATTGAATTGTAGTATAGCCAGAAGAGGTTAAATTTGCAATACCCTTACTGGAGATGGATCTAAACAAGATGGTTGTCGGGTCCACCTGGCGACATCAGAAAATATACTTACAGGTTTGTTTCTGTTTAATGTTCGCCACGGAAATGTATGTGTTATAATTGTGCATCCTAATTTGCAAATGCACAAGAGAATATTATATAGAAATTAATTACCTTCCAGACAAAATGCTTACCTAGGAGAAAAGAGAGTGAGCAGGCAAGGAGAGATAAGATCTCTTAATTGGACAGGCCGGTCTCTTCTTCTTCATACGTGTACTTACTCCTGTTTTTGCATGCGTAATCTTCCTATAAAAAGAAAATGGGGATATTGTCTTGGAGGTGGGAGAGGTGCGGCACTAAGGGTCTTTTACATTGGGTTGAAAAAAAATATCCAGGAGTTTTTTCATTTTCCATTACCTTCTTAGAGAAAAGCATAAATAAGTGGTCAGGGAGATTATTCCTGCAATGCATCCCAGGAACAGAGTATTTTTATCATAGACAATATATATTTCTTTTTTTATTTTATTTTATATTTTAGTCATGGGATATTGTTCCCACAATGTATCACAAGAATAGAGTATTTTTATCATAGTCAATTTTTTTTTTTAATATATATTTTAGTGATCAATATATGAAGCACCATCTATGTGATTCATTAAATAGAGGAAATAAATGGAAGGAACTAATATGATAGTTTTCAGAAAGAATAAGAGATTAGTTGATGTATAGTCTTTGGTATCCTTCTTGGGGTTATTGTAATGTCTAGCTGACTGCGCACTAATTTCGTCTAGATAATTATATATGTGCTTTTTCTCACTTCTCCTTTCCTGGTTTTATTCCCTTTCTCAGTTATGTTAATTCATTTATACAATGCCTGCAGGTTATATATCCAGTAAACAGAAAATTTTCGGCTACTCCTTCAGCCCCACGTTTAAAACTGTTTTCTTCTCCTGAATTGAAAGCCTTATTTTCAATTGAAGATTTCAGACTTCCCCCTTGGTTGGATGGAATGTAAGTTATTACCATACGCCATCACACAATGCACTCGTTTCCCTTCCCCCAGCACATGGATGGGCGCTACCAAAAAAAAAAAAATGAAAGAAAAAGAAAAAGATAATTGAATGGCTTTTCTTAGGTTTATGTTGGCTATGCTGTCAAGACTTTCAAAGGGTGTTTTTTTCCTCCTAGGTGCATGGCTGGATATCTTCCCGATTTAGAGGAGATACTTGAGTCAGAGGTTAGCTGCATTCTGTTACTTTTTGCTTTCCAATGTTACTTCTTGATGATCAGTTTTCATCCATATGTTTCTTCTTCTTTTGGTTTTTCCTTCCTTCTTTTTGTTTGTAAGTGGTGCATCATGTAGATGTTATTTTTCTATGTGACCTGATGCTCTTTTTTTGGATGGAATTTTCTTACACTTTCTTTTTTCATGACAGATTAAAGCAGCAGTGAATTCTATCGAAGTTAGGAGGACGTTTATTATGGTGTTAGCTCCTCTTTTTGGAAGACCGTTAGAAGCTGATCCTGTAAGCACTCTTCATGTTCAGCAGTTCAGATAACCTATTGATGATATTAGCCAACACTTAAGTAACACTTTGCTTTGCTCACCAGGTGTTTTGCAGGAAGGCAACTTTTCTAGCTTCCTCTGGAACATTCACTTTTATGGTATGGATCTTGGCCAGTTTACATATATAAACTTGCACAAACTTATACAGACATGACATTATATGTTACTTTATAATTCCTTTATTGTCATTTGGTTACCTGATATAACGATAGAACGGAACTCAGTATAAACCATATTTTTCATGTAACTTTCTTAAAGTTTATATTGTTGTAGAAAACTATGGTCAAATCATTGGTAGACAATGATTACACACATCATGTCATTAAGGCATCTAAGCAACTATAGTGGGCGAGTTAGATCAAGCATGCAGTTATTTGGGTTTTGTTGACTTACCTGGGAAAAAAAGAATGTAGGCTTTCTATCACAGGGAATGAATAGATTTACACGAAGAATTTCGTCTTTTGTGGAGTCATTAGTTGCAAACATGTAGAGGGTGGATTCAGAATGTTGACACTTCAAATGCTGGATTTCACTGATAGGAAAATGGACGATCTTTTTGATAAAGTTTAGGCTTTCAAGTTCTGGTTTAGATTCACATTGCTTCCCATTGCCAATTTTGCTTTTTTCCATGAAGACTTGGACGCTACTTGCCTTCTTTCATACCTTTCCGTTTCCTAGTCTTCCATGTTTTACATCTTCAACCATTGACATTTCATCTTTTCTGGTAGCACTACACTTCGTCACGCGCGGTAATGTTGTATGTCATGGGTTCATAATCTCTGATTCTAGTTTCCATATTTCATCTGATTTTCGAGAAGTCCCACATTTCATCTGATGAGAATGAGAATTTCTTTGTATTAGGTCCACTTTTCCCTCCCACTACAGTTTCCAAAGCAACATCCAAATTTGGTGCTTCAGAGTTCTCAGGTACAATTTCGTCATTTTAGATAGTATTTCATAAAACAGGAAGTACATTTCTCTATTTACCGCCCTCCTGTTTAACCATGCACTCAGGACTAATCTCTATGTGTGTATGTGCATGAATACGTCTCTGTTGTTTCTGAATGTCTCTGTGTGGGCAGCATTTCAATACCCACGGTTTGCCCATCAAGTCACCTGTCCTGAACGAATATCCATGGAGCCCCAGATGGGAAACATCTGAGATGGCTGAGCGAATCTTGTAAGTGTGGTTGAAGTGATTCTGATCGTCTTCGTCGCTTAAAATGATTATCCTGCACAGTGAGATAGAATGAATTGGAATGGCAGTTACCAATCTAATATAACTCATCTTATCTTGGCAGTAACTTTCTAGCAGATGAATGTTTGAGCTTCAAGAAGTACTGCAACGAGAGTAGTCTGCAGCAGCAGTAGTGGCATATCTGAAAGGTTTTCACCTTCCTTAAAAGCTATGTAACATATGCCTCACGTATCGTTATCTTTTGTATCTTGTAGTGTTTTTGGTGCACAAATTGCTTCATGTATAAAGTGACGAAGACTAATCAATTTCAGGATTTCTGCTTTCTTGCGTGCTATACTTTCAAGTTCAAAGGGAGAGAGTCTAATTTAAAAGACTAGTCTATTAAGAGGAAGAATCTCTTGCACTTATGAATCACTCCTTGTAAGAGTGAGATCTCGACATGGGATTATTATATTTCATTCCCCTTTAAGAGCTTCGCTGCTCACATCGGGTTAGCCTATCGACACGACTCAGCAGTAGTCCTTTAATCCGGTTTATAGTCTCTTCTCTATGGAGTCCACTCTCAATGAAAGTACTAATATAATGACACTCAAGTTCAGGGGAGAATTCAATCCAAAAGACTAGTATATTAAAAAGGTGGATTCTTAAACTTAAAAATCACCTCTTATGAAGGTGAAATTTCGATATAGGATCATTATATAAGATTTTGTGAGGACCAGTATTTGTAGAGTGACTGAGCTTAGGAATCCTAATTTTGCTGTGTAAACAATTTACTTAATCTGTTGCACATGGTGGGAGCTTAGATCTTGAATATAAGATACGAGACCTCATGAATGATGCACTAAAATAAAAAGTGAATCGGATCTTGCACTATTAGTTTTATTGTCAGCAAGCTATTTCCTCATCCAGGCAAGCCATGTGTTTCATTTTGTGTTGTCTTTGTCATGTGAAGAAAAGATGAATAGAGTCTTGTATGGTAGTAGTTTTTGTTTTTATGTTCTTTCTATGATAGAAAACTACTAATGGGAAGTCTTGAGATATAATGTTTAGGATAACTCTTTCATACATGAAGTTGGACGGTTCGGTTGGGGCTCAACCCCATAATTTGGACCGGATGTTTGGCCTAATGTATGGGTACATAGTTGACTAATTTGGAATTATTTAACAATTTATTTATTTTTAAACTAGGAACGCTAAATCTTTGGACATATAACTTTGCTCATATGAGGTATGATCCAGACGCAAAATTTATAAGAATTGACTCGAGGATGTAAGTTTTTTGGTTGATTTGAGCTAAAATGAAAAGGTAAATATTAAACCATGACTATTATTATTAAAATTTGGGGTTTTAAGTATTTACCTTATTTTCAATGTTTGCAGAATTTTCTGGTCTTATTTGTCTGAAGGGGAAACTATTCGATTCGTCTGGACTCGTTGTCAATCTCTCATACATTGATACACTTTGCCTATAAGTTTTACTATAATGTGAAAGAGGTTTAAGGGTCTCTTTGGCCAAATTTTTAGACACTGAAAAATATTTACTGTAAGTTTAAAAGTTAAAATTAACATGTTTAGTCTATTTTTAAAAGTATTTTTAAGTAAAAGTTAAAGTTAAAAAATAAATAAAAAAATAAAAGGTTCCAAATTAGAGTTTTTCAAAAAAAAAAGTTTTGCAAAATTATTTTAATATATTGTGGGAAGCTGTTACTTTAATCTTTTTCAAATATTTCCTTTTGTATTTTTAAAAGTTTTATATTACTTTTAATTTTTTTAAAAGTTTAATATTATTTAACACAAGTCAAATAGTCATAACTTTTGTTCAACAGTATTTTTTAAAAAAAATTTATTGTTAAATTTTTTATAATTTAAAAATTAAAATTTCACGACAAATTGAACCCGGGTGCGTTATACAAGAATTTAACCTGTCCAAAGTTAGAAATTGACTGTTGCCACCTCCTGGCCCGACCGTAAAAATCGTGAAACCAACCAACGTGCCCACATTAACTGCTCCCCCCTGTACGTCGGTGCGCACGTGGGGTCTCCATCATGCAATCTTAAATCACACAACTTGTGACAATTGCATCCTCATCCCAAGATTTTTTTTTTTCTTTTGTCCTTTATCCCAATATTTATTTCTTTCAAAAAATGCATTTCGAAATGATTAATGCAAAAAATATCTCTTATAATTTGTCAAAGTCACACAATTCTTTTTGTTTTTTAAATAATCTAATGCATTTCGAAATGATTAATGCAAAAAATATCTCCTATAGTTTGTCAAAGTCACACATTACTTTTTATGTTTTTTAATAATCTAATAATTTTTATAATTTATTAAATATCGTTGAGTTTAATGTGTAACTTTTTGACAATGCATCAATTATGAGCCAATGAATACAAAAAAATCTTTTATATTGTGTCAAATTTATACTTTATATCCTTAGTTTTTTGTTGATATATAATCTCATAATTTATTAGATATTATAAAATTTAACGTGTAACTTTTTTAAAATGTATCAGTTTTGAGACAATAAATTCAAACAAATCTCTTACATTTTCTCCAATTTACATATTATACCTTTTGTTACTTAATAATCTAATAATTTCATATAATTTATCAAAGGGAAAATGGCACAAATGATCTCTCCAAAATTTTAAATTCGTTTTTATTATTTAAAATTAGTCAATTTAGTATCTATTATTTTTATAAAAAAAATTAAACTTGTCCTTATTATTTAAAGTTAGTCAATTTAGTCCTTATTATTTTTTAAAAATTTTTTAATTTAATTCTTATTATTTTTAAAAAAAATTCAATTTAGTCCATTCACGTGACCACTGTTTAAGGAGTAAATGAAAGTTTTTTTAAAAAATAGTAGGAATTAAATTTGTTTATTTTGAACAATAAGAATGAATTTGAATTTTTTTATAAAATAATAAGAATTAAATTAATTAATTTTAAATAATAAAAATAAATTTTAAATTTTAAAAAAATAATATAAACCATTTGTTCAATTTTTTCAAATATGAAATGCGTTGAAACTTAAACATGTAATTTCAACAAAACATACAGTATATTGAAACAAAAAACCTATTTTGAAAGAACCACAAGAACTAGCATTGCATGTGATCCCACGTAAGCGTCAATCAAGTCTCTCAACGGTTACGCTGTCCGCATTCCCGCTGTCACATTTGACCCCCCCTTTAACCTTTTCCTCTTCAAAATCTCTCTCCCATCTCTCTCTCTCTCTCTCTCTCTCTCTCTCTATATCTCTCTCGCCATTTCTGAGAACAAACACCATCAAAACACAAAAACAAATTCTTCAAACACACACACACCACCATGAGAGAGATCTTACATGTTCAAGGTGGCCAATGTGGGAACCAAATCGGTTCCAAATTCTGGGAAGTGATATGTGATGAACATGGTGTTGACCTATCGGGTCGTTACAAAGGCACATCTGATCTTCAACTTGAACGTATCAATGTCTACTATAATGAAGCCAATGGTGGAAGGTATGTTCCCAGAGCTGTGTTAATGGATCTTGAACCTGGTACAATGGATAGCATCAGATCAGGTCCGTATGGGCAGATCTTTAGGCCTGATAACTTCGTGTTTGGCCAATCTGGGGCTGGTAATAACTGGGCTAAGGGGCACTATACCGAAGGTGCTGAGTTGATCGATGCTGTTCTTGATGTTGTTCGTAAAGAGGCTGAGAATTGTGATTGCTTGCAAGGTTAGATTTTTTCCATTCTGCGTTTTTTGTTTAAGTTGCACATTGTGATAGGATAATAATCTGATATATGTTTATGTATTATAAGAATGTTGCTACTACCCTTTTGGAATGTGACTCTTGCAAGGTTAGATTTTCTGTACTGATTCCATCGGGATCTCACCTTGTGGGGTGGTTTGGAATGTGACTCTGCGAGGTTAGATTTTCTGTAATAATCCGACATTGGGAGGTGTTTTGGGCTCTCCATTTTAACTTTAACTTGAGTTGTTACATTTTCCATTATCTTTTATGTATCATCTGTGTTTTTGTTGAAGTCGCACTTGTGATAGAGGAATAATATAATATATGTTTATGAATTATGTGAATGTTGCTACTACCCTTTTGGAATGCGACTCTTGCAAGGTTAGATTTTCATTTTTTTTTTTAATGTATCGTATGTGTTTTTGTTACTACCCTTTTGGATTTTAGTCACATTGTTATAAAGATTTACATTATTGCGGATTTGTAATGTGTAACGTTTGCCAAAAAAGGCAAAATAATGTTCCAAGCTCTTGGAATTGGTATAAATTCGGCAGCAGATCGCAAAATCTTATTGATCTTTTTTATAAAAACTCAGCCTTGAGTGTATGCTTCAACAGGAAGGATTCGTTGTGCGAAGAGGGTGTCATGGCCGGTAGTCGCCTATATATAATGTCAGATATATACCTATATATTATTGAAGATATGCACATATTCCAGTGCCGGAGTCACATTATGGTAAGAGTGGACATAGGCACACCCTGAATTTGGAAAGAAAAATATTTTTTTTCAAAAGCAAAAAACTTATGTATGAGTATCCCTCGCTGATCATAGAGTGTGTCCCTATTGACCATAAGATCTTGGCTCTGTCTGTGGATCACCCTAAGGTGACAAACACAGGGCCATGTGATCCGGAGTGTGGCCCTTAGGCGAGAAGCACCAGGACTTATTCGAAACTCCAAGTGTTCACTTGGATTGATCTGATGTTTAATATCCATGCAATTATACAAATAAAATATGTATTATTTACATGGGTCTTTTTATTATTTAAGGTCAGAATACTCAGACATGTGATCATACTGGTCCGTAATTTGGTTTATTAAGCAGTTGGAGAGTGTGCACTGTGGTCCTCATTGTGCATTATTAGCGGTCCTTTGTTTTTAACTTGAATTGGCTTCTCTAAGATTTCTCAATTTCAAAAGATTTCTCGTGAAGGTCATGATCTTTTCAGCCTCCTGTAGGTCGTGATCTTTTCCCCCAACTGTTTGACATGCATATGGCAGGAGAACAAGATTGTTTACTCTTTAACGAGGTATTCAATATCCGTCCCAAGGCTAGAAACTTGTGGTGCATGGGTGCGCCCCTATGCATGGATCAATTTCGTTGAGGGGAGGCTCGAACTCGGAACCTTTGGTCTACGAACCAACATCTATACCTTTTGGGGCGAGATTGCTCACTTTTATATTAGGTTTCAGCACCAGATTCCAGACTAGGCTTTGTAGAAAACAAACTGGTGCATTAATTCTTGGGAAACTTGGGTTTTTTACTTTGATTTTATAATAGTGGAATCAAGAAGGAAGTTTGAACTTTTGGAACCTCTTCTAAATCAAGGCTTGGTGGTAGTGTTTATGATTATTGTCTCAATTACGATTTACTCATACGATGTTTAGTGCTAGTCTTTATCTGCTTATTCTGGAGATTTTCTTAAGGTATACGACAGGACATGCACCTGAGGACTTTTGGGATTGATCAAGTCATGGCAAATTGCTCTGTTAGATGAGAAATTTTGTAACAATTTAACTTTGTTTCATCATCACGAGCATTTGAATGATCTTGTTTTCTCAGCAAATGTTGTTTGCATCTATCAAAAATATTGTGATGCAAATTTTATACATAGCGGAATCTATGAATCCTGTTATATTGACTAGGTGTTAGAGCATAAGTAACATAAATGCAGAATTGACTTATTTGCTTCCTGTTTTGCATTTTTTGTAATATTCGGCAGGATTTCAAGTATGTCACTCGCTCGGAGGAGGCACGGGTTCTGGCATGGGAACCCTCTTGATTTCAAAGATAAGGGAGGAATATCCTGATAGAATGATGCTCACATTCTCCGTGTTTCCTTCACCAAAGGTTTCTGATACTGTTGTCGAGCCCTATAACGCTACATTGTCAGTGCACCAATTGGTAGAGAATGCAGATGAGTGCATGGTGCTTGACAATGAAGCTCTGTATGACATATGTTTCAGGACTTTGAAGCTAAGCACTCCAAGCTGTGAGTAAAAAGAATACGTTTCATATTTAAGATAATCAGCATTCATAATTAGCTATATATTGCGTGCTAAGTCCTTGTTAATTTTGTTCATGTCGTCCGCAGTTGGTGATCTGAATCATTTGATTTCTGCAACAATGAGTGGTGTGACCTGCTGCTTGAGATTCCCAGGCCAGCTGAACTCAGACCTCCGAAAGCTGGCAGTGAACCTGATCCCTTTCCCACGTCTCCATTTCTTCATGGTGGGATTCGCACCACTCACCTCTCGTGGATCACAGCAATACATCTCTCTCACAGTCCCGGAGCTGACTCAACAAATGTGGGATGCAAAGAACATGATGTGTGCAGCTGATCCTCGCCACGGACGCTACCTCACTGCCTCTGCTATGTTCAGAGGAAAAATGAGCACAAAAGAGGTGGATGAACAGATGATCAATGTCCAGAACAAGAACTCATCATACTTTGTCGAATGGATCCCAAACAATGTGAAATCAAGCGTATGTGATATCCCACCAACCGGCCTGAAGATGGCGTCTACATTCGTTGGAAATTCAACTTCCATTCAAGAGATGTTCAGGCGTGTGAGCGAGCAGTTCACGGCCATGTTCCGGCGCAAGGCTTTCTTGCATTGGTACACTGGGGAAGGCATGGATGAGATGGAGTTTACGGAAGCCGAGAGCAATATGAATGATCTGGTGGCCGAGTACCAGCAATACCAAGATGCAACTGCAGATGACGATGAAGAGTATGAGGATGATGTTGAAGAGCAATATGAGGGCTAAACATATTGAAAACGGCTCCATGAAAAGTTTGTTTTTCCACTTCTCACAGCTGCTCTTTCCACACCTCCAGATATCTGGTGCCAAATTGCCGCCCGTTTTCTTATTAAAAATGCTTCTTTTTCATTGTCTGTTTATTATTAAGCGGATATATTTTTTATGTGCTTTCTTATCTGTGTAATTCTTGAGCATTTGAATAATATGAATGTAATTTGCTTCTCTGTGTCACCCCCCTTTTCTTCTTAATCTTGAATGTTGTTTCATTTTCAAATTTTGCTCAACGGTATTCCAGTATTGTCGGTTTCAAATTCAGTTAAGCACAAAGACCCTCGAAATCATAGATTCATGAACTAAAAAGAAAACGATATGTGTTGGCAAGGCAAGATTGCACTTCTTGATCAATAATCTCTCATACTTACAATCAAACCGTTACTCTTTCCTATTTTCCACGGGGTGAAGCTTTTGAGGAAACCTTTCTTTCTTGTGTGCCTAAATTCAAGTCTGTCAAACAGTTAGGAACCGATGATTCTTTAGAAGAAGAATAAATGACGTTAAATTCATATAATTAACCCGCGTTGAAAAACTAGATTTAGTTTGAACATTCATTTGGTGTTCACTCATTGTCTAGAAGGTGATCTTTGACCCCAAAAAAAAATAAAAAATAAAAAAAATATCATGGTGGCCATTTGCTATCGTGTTCGATTGGTGGCCACATGGGCACAAGCACTCATAAGTGCCTCGGGAAGAAGAAAGTGAAGAAACTTTTATCAATAAAATTCCATTACAGTTAGGATTAATTGCAAAAAAAATTCACATTTATCGTTGTAAATTATAAAAATGTGATAAAATATCTCTCGCCATCATCAAGCCTAGGGAACGATAAACAATATTTCTATAGAGAGACAAATTTATGTACAAATTAATTTATTAATTATGATTTTCAATAACTATTTGGCGATCACGCAAAAATATTTTTTGTTCACTCTAATATTTCATGTTCACTCTTAATACTAATAGAGAAAGATTATAAAGGTGAGTCATTCCCTCATTTACAAAAAATCTCGAGTAAGTGGAATAATATTCTTAATCTAGAGAGTATTAGATTATTAACCTATCATCAAATATGTAATTTTAAGACGTGTAATTTTGACAAAACTCAATTTTGACACTTCTCTTTGTGTAATTACTAATAACATATTAATATCAAGTCCATAATTCATTGTGAGTATTTAATCAATGATAACAAATCTTTTAGCCAAAAGATTTTCTAAGACAATTGGTAGTGAATATATAGTCACAAAACACAAAATTAAAAATTACAAAGTGATATACTAATAAATCAAGAAACATAACAAAAAAGAGTATTTTGATTGATTCAACTTTCTAGTTTTTATGAAAAAAAAAATGATTTTTTTTCTCGAAAGATAAAAAAAAGTGAGACCTGATCTCTTACAGGAATGATTTGGAAGATCCAAATTTTGAAAATTTGTCAAGACTTGTAAAATATTCATTTAATAAAAGCAACTTGATGAGATAAAAAATAAAATAAAATAAAATGATGCATCAGAGTCATGGAAGTGTATGAGGTACAGGCATCGCTCGGCTACAAATAGAGGTCGAGCTCATCACAACTCAAATATCATCATTTGCATCATCAAGAAAACATTTAAAAAACAAAAAAACAAAAACAAAAACAAAAACAAAAACAAAAAAACCTTTGTGGCCTTTGATTTATTGGAATATAATAACATATTTTTCTGCAAGTTGATAGTATTTGAGCTGACTGCAGACTGACAAATGAGGAGTGATATATATATGTGAGGGTCGTACCCTAACATTTTGTGTTGGGCTATGCAATGATGGACTTCGTGGATGATAAAGGGCCAAGATTCTTGGGAGATATAAGTACAGTCCATATATTATTGGGCCCAAATAAGAGTGAAACTGCAAACTGACACTTCATAACACGTGAATCTAGATACCGTTTGTTTGCCGTAAAATATTTTTTAATTTTTTGGTATTTGATAATAATGAAAAAATTAGTTAATCAAAAAATATTTTTCCGTCAAAGAAAAAATTTTAGTTCAAAAAAGTAAAAAGAAAAAAAACATTTCCCATGACCCCTCCCGTCACCCCCTACCCTGCCCCACCCGTCACCCCCACCCCACCGCACCATGAAATTTGTGTGCATGTGTGTGTGTGAAATTTATAAATATATGTGTGTGTGTGTGTGTGTGTGTATGTGTATGTATATAAATGTATACATATGTATTTGTATGTTTGTGTGTATTTATTTATGTGTGTGTGTTTCTTTTTCTTTATAAAATCTCTTATCGAAATTTTTTTTTCAGTATGACAACTGAACAGTATAAAATATTTTTTTCTATAAATATTTTTGTCGAATAAGTTATTTTATGGCAAACAAACGGAGCCAGCATATGTTTGTTTCCAACCAAATTTAAGACGATTTTGGCCCATAGTTCTCAAAACCAGACTGTCCAGACACCAGGTGGTATCCGATTTTATAATTGGGTCTGGGCTTTATTCTGGGCATGTGCCCTTAATGAAATCTCAGCTTTAGCATGGGCTTTGTCGTGGGTTTGGACCATTTTATGTATTTTTCTTTTCTTGACCCCTGCTACTGGGTCCATCTTTCGTAATGCTCTTTTAAGTTAATATAACTCTTTTTCGACCCTGAAAAAAAAAATTAAATCTATCAAAAAAAATTATATATATATATATATATATATTGTTTTTTATTTTTTTTGTGGTCAATATCAAAAATTTTAGATATGAACCAAAGTTTTAAGCACTCTAAACTACTCCGTGGTGAAAAGGTCGAACATCATCCACGAATAAGTATACTGACCAGATAACAATTTGTTATGACAAATTTTAAGTTTAAATTATAATTTTAACTTTTATTATATATAAAAAAAAAAATGTCGAAAACTTCCGCTTGTTAATACCTCGCCACTTCTAAATTGAATGAGGTCAATTATCTTTTGAATTGGTTCCAAATAATATCAAGCACGATATGATGTCTCACGGTGGTATTTGATATTAGTTAAAGTATTTAATAAATGGGTATTGTAAATTTAAGTGATTTATAAAGTGAGTATTGTAAATTTAAATAATAATTTAAATTAATTAGTTTTGGACTAGTAAATTTGAGTTCTAAAAACAGTTAATTTTAGACATATAACAATGATAACATTTATGGAATTAGAGTTTTAACTTTAGAACATTAAAGTTATGAGTTTAGATCATAACATACGAAGCATGGCAAGAATGGTTCATGCTTACAGATGTAGCTGGTAATCATAAGGTCATGATATATCTCTCTCAAGGTTAAACTTATTAATTATAGGGTAAAAACTCAATTTAGTCTCTTATCTTTAGGGTTTGTACCGTTTTATTCCTTATCTTTTGAAATGTACATTTTTAGTTTTATATCTTTACTATTTATCCGAACTTAATTTTTATCTTTCAAAATATACCATTTTAGTCTCGTATCTTTACTATTTGTTCTAACTTAGTCATTATCTTTTAAAATAGTAGAGTACTAACATGGATTATAATGACAAAGATAAAGATTAAGTTGAGACAAATGATAAAAATACAAGACTAAAATAGTACATTTTGAAAGATAAAGACTAAGTTAGAACAAATGATAAAAATACAAGACTAAAAGAGTACATTTTGAAAAATAAAGACTAAAATAATATAAATTCTAAAAATACGGGATCAAACTAAATATTTACCCTTAATTATATTATTAGCTGTTTCATGATAAACGTGTCAAGTCGAGGTGTTATGTAAAAAGAATTAGTAGAAAATTTACCCCTTACAATCCATTACAGTTATAAAATATAGTTTTTGAGACAAAAAAAAAAAACAAAGTTTCACTTTCTAATTCTCTAACTTTATATATAAATCTAGCTTTATCAAGTACTGCAATAAAAAATCTTGCACAATTAACTACAAAAGAGAAAAATAATAATTATTATTTTTTCATAATAAAAAATTCGTTGAAACCGACGATATTGAATTCACCCAAAATTTCAAAAGATAACGATTCAATAGAAACTTTTAATTGCTCTAATCATGCCTAATGACATAACACTGCATTATTACGTCTATGAATTGACTTGACACAGCAGATTATAAACATTTATGCAACTAAAGATTATAATAAAATGCAATAAACACAATAATTAATGTGAAATTTCCAAGAAACTAAAGAAAGAATGGCATTTCTTAACCATTAAATTCCACATTTAGGAATTTTTAAACTACAAAAAAAAAAATCGAAGCATGTGTGCTTAGTAAGTTATGACAATTTAAACATCTAAGCCGAAAAATCAGCCAAAAGTCTTTCTTGCCATGCTATCTTATTTACATTTACTATACCCCACTTAACACACTAATGCTAATTTGATATCACCATTAATAAAATAATCATTCATAAAGGTAAAAAAAAATAGAAGGACCTGATTCCACGTAATGAATTTTGTGTATCGGAGTACTAATTGTCATCTGCTTCGTTGTTCATTCTTCTTTTTGATGTTGATCATTCTTCTTATCATCCTTTTTTCAGCAGCCATAGCCTTTCTTTTGTTAAGAGTTTGACCGTAATCCAACGGTTGTGATGAGTCCATCCCAAAAGTCTCATCAAAAGCGACGTTCAGATCAGGAATACCACGTAAGCCCACGTACTTGACCACACCCGATCCATTATTACCATTACTAGATGAGAACAAAGGTGTCACATGGTAATATGGATATTGAAATTCTTCTCTTAATTTTGACCCTAACACCATAGGATCAACAACATAGTTATTTTGACGAGACATGATTGAAATTCCATTGTTGACTTCCATATGGGGCAATTGTTGTCTCACATGAGCTTTTAATCTCTATAAAAAAAGACATTAAAAGAAAATTAAGTAAATTAATCTGGGCCCATATGAGAAAAAGTTAAAATAGTGAAAAAGTAAAAAAAAGAAAAAACAAATAAAAAATTCAGAGATAATGAAGAAGAATCTATAGTCATACCTCTTGTTTCATTGCTTTCAACTCCATGTTGAAAGCTTTTAGCTTCTTGTAGTAACTCCTCACATTCTCTACCTCCTGTTTAATTGCATCAAGAGACCAATAGGAAGCAATTAAAAAATACCCGATAAAATAGATCTCAAAGTAAGTTTGACTCGTTTTAGACTCAGACTAGGACTCGATAAAATAGAAGATAATGGAGGAAATTTTAGAAAAAGACAAAATTTTATTAACAAAAAAAAAGAGAAAAAATTAAAATTAAACTCACCCCTCTTCATTCTTCTTTGGTTTCAGTAAATCTTTCTTAAATTTCCAACCATCTTTTTCTTGTCTGCAAATTAAAAAAAAAAAAAAAAAAAAAAAACCAAAAAATGTAAATATTTTAACGTAAAAGCACATGTATAAAATATTTTATCACCTATGTAGCATACTGATAAAACACTTGTCAAAACACCAAAAAAATAAAAATAAAATAAAATAAAAACCCATCAACAAAAATTCATTAAACAAACAAAAGTTCATAAATTTAAACAAAAAGTTTAGTAAAATAAAAATTTGCTAACCCTTTTCTTGAAGCTTTTTTTCAGAGAAGAATGCTTAGACTTGTCATCAGATTCACTAGGTGAGAAAGAGAGAGGTGTTGCAGGGCTTGAAGCTTCAACCTTATCTTCTTCAAGATTTCTATCTACTTTATCATCATCATCATCATCATCATCATTGTGAAAAGTTGTTGTTTTTGTTGTTGTTGTATGTATAGGTGGTGGTGATGGTGGTGATGATGGTGATGATGTAGTTGTAGCAGCAGCCATGGAATCTTTGTTAGATCTCCTCCTTTTGATGCCCCACGTGAATGGTACTACTCCTTTAGGATAAATCTGTGATTGATGAATTAGTGTACCAAGATGTAGTAGAATCTCACACACTTCAATTTCATGCTCATCAAACATGTGGAACTGAGCAACACTGTTGCTGCTGCTGCTCTGTTTTCTACTCTGTTTCATTGTCGGTTTTTTTTTTTTATGTATAAAACTCTCGTTATGTACGCGTTTTGATGAAAGAAAATCTTTGTTGGGTTTTATATAACAAAGATGGAGTTGGGAAGAGAAGAGAAGTAGTACAGAGAGAGAGAGAGAGCGGGGTGTTGAAGTAGGGGTAGGAGGCTGGGCTTGGGGGTGGGGGGGCGGGGTACTTACCGAGTTAAAGAAGGGAAATCCATGGAGAGAGAGTGGGGAGGGTGACACGTGGCAAGCAAGTAGAGATGGAGGGTTGTCTAGGGTTTATGTGGGTCGTGTGGACTTTTTGTGTTGTGCTAGTTTTCACTCACTTTGCAGTCTTTACTTACTAGTTTCTCAATAGTGGCAAAAGTTTTTTAATTTTTCACTTTTTTTGGTGTGTGGATGTGTTGCTGTGGGTGGTGCCATAGAGAGGGATCTTATATCTAAACGAATATGGAGAAATTAATGATGATTTTTTTTTTTTTGAGTTGTTCTATTTGATTAGTCGTACAAGATTTATTGTATCTAATAAGACTGATGAGGAAATTAAAATTGTTGTGAAGAAATTAACAACATTTCTTTTTTTTATCTTTTGAATTATTCTGTTAAATCAATCTCATAAAATCTATCATTTCTAACTAAACTCGACTAAGAAAAAAAAATCACTTATTATTTGTCGAGAATTATTTTAATCCAATCTATGGCCTATTAGTAGTGGAAGAATCTTCAATGTACAGTTGCAATAGAGGCTACTAAATGGCCAGATTGTTTTTGTTTTAGGCATATACAGGGGGTTGGGGGTGTTGGTTGTATGAGGTTCTGTTTAGGCAACCTTTGGAATATGGATAAATTTAGAATTTATATTTAATGGGGTTAAAACATTATAATTTAACACTCGTATATAGATAATTTTTATCAATAGGAGCTAAACTTCATCAAGCAACTCACGTGGATTGGCCAGGGTCTTCTTCGGCTAATGAGACCTCAATTTCAAAGGCTATTTTTTTTATACGCGCCTCTATTTATATGGGGAATTCGCTGTTGATAGATCTCGTCCATTGTGCTCTTCCTTCCCCTGTCGCCTTCCGCCTCACGGGAGTATATAATGACAACTTTCGGGCACTCATGCTCGATTGTGAGATTGTCTGTTGAACGTTTAATGATCCCTTGCTCTAACCTAAGTTATGCAACAATTTGTGAACTTAAAAATATTTTAAAAATACACAATTTCTTTTTTAGAAAAATAAAAAAATTCGGTTGAGTTGGGCTGCAAATATGGCTCTGCCATTGCTCTGGGGTATAAAAAATAAAATTGGTAATTTTAATAGTTTGGTTTTGTTCCAAACTTCCAAGAGGAAAATCAAGCTTGAAGAAGCTATTTTGTGAGTCTTGATGGCCAAGTAATTTGACGAAACTTGATGAAAATATCGAGTCAATGCGATAGATCAGGAAATGAAGCTGTCTTTTGTCTCAGATTGAGGATGTAAGCAAGATTTTTTTTTTCTTTTTATCGGAAGATGTAGGCAAGAATTATTTGCATAGTTTATCGAATTATTTGATCGAACCGTTAAATAATTATCTAAAAAATAAATAAATAAATTATTAATCTAAATATTAAAAACTATAAAACTTGTACTTATCATTCTATTGTCTTACTATTTCCCTATTATTTTCATATAGGCAATGGTCTAAGAGAATTTTAATTGGTAACATTTGATCATTTAAGAAAGTTTGGTCAACACTCATGTCATTTATCTCATAGCTAACCGACAAAAAAAAAAAATCTATCTCATAGCTCAATCAGCATTTCTTGCTTGTTGAATGATAACTGTTATGATATTATCACGTGTCATTAATTTATCATCTTATGATACTACTATTATTACATTTTAAAAATTGATCCAAAAAAAATAACATCTTACAAACAACACTTCACATAAGCCACTCAAGGTAAACAAAAGCATTAAAATCATTTCTTGCACAATCTTTTACCAAAAATGTCAAAGCTACATTGTGTCATTAAGCTAATCAAGGTAACAAAAGGGGTAAGAGAAAGCAAGCTTAGAAAGGGTGGCAGAGGGCAATTAAGGGAAGTACTATCGTGTGGCATTCGACTTTCGACTCTTTTCACAACATATATAGACTCCACACATGTGAAATCCACTTTTATCACATAGGAGCGAAAGCCTAACAGAAGAAATTTTCGGCAATTAAACGTTGACATGAGTACAATACCATTTACACTATATTCTCAAAATGTGCACATTTGACATATTTTAAACCTTACCATAACGAAGAAAAAATTGTTTCTTCATACGCTTATCAAGCTCATTTCTTGTGTGAGCTTATGAAGAATTTTCGGACCAATTGTTTACACCTACAAAAAAAATAGAGGGTTGAAGAGGAGTTCTTATAAGCATCGAGTAATTATGAGAACGACCTCCTAAAGGTTGAATAGAGTTCTCTGATATTTCGTTGTGTTTAAAAGTTTTGAATTGAACCTATGCCCTTTCATTACAATTATTATTTTCTTGTCTAAAGTAAGTTACTCGTTATAAAAAAAAGAATTATGCTAGCAGACAACAGGAAACCAATAGGTCTTGAAAAAGGAAAGTGGCATCCTTACTTAGACCAGCTCATTTCCAATAGTTCCATTGGCCCATTGCACTTTCATAGCAATGAATCTCAATGCTCATTTTCTTCCACTTCACTACATTATCCAAGGGATTTCCCCATAAGGGCACGTTATGATGTTATTAAGTCTAATGATGGTGAATTATTGATATAGTTATAACGAAATGATGTGAACAATTCATGATCTTTAGATTCTGCTCCCAACGTTGTGTTATGAAAAAATCCTTACTCCCAAAGGAGGGGAAAAATATCAAGCACTAAAAACATATTGTGAAAGGTGATTAACATGATGGTGGGGGGTTATATAAAGAGTTAGATTAGAGTTATGCCAGCAGAGACTAAAAATGTACTACCTTTTGTCAATCACATTTCAACCTTTAGATAAGCAAAGAAGACATGAAGATACACTATATGTCAATCAAACATGCAGAACAAAGTCATCTTCTGAAATCAACCTTAATGGGGAACGAGTTCAATTTAAGCTGCTCTCTGCTTCTTTGATCTCTGTGCCAGCGAAACAAAGTCATCATCTGAGTCATTTTCAGAGTCATCGTTGCTCTTCCGCTTCTTCGACTGCTTTGACGTGACTTTGGAATCTGGTGTCTTCTTTTTCTGGGTTGAAACCGGGGTTGATGATGTTTTTTTCTTGATGATAACAGAGTCGTCCTTTTTCTTTACAGTAACAACAGATTTCATCGGTGAACTGAGCTTCTGCTGCTGCGCCTTCTTCTGTTTCCTCTCGAAAACCTTCTTTGCCTCTTCCTTTGGAAGCAAACCAGACTCCATCATCCTACAATCACATTTGAGATATACAGTTATCTTACCATCGATCCAACTTTAACACAGTGCTATGCTTCTAGATGAGGTGATCGGTGTTGATATCAATTTATCATTCTTTGCCAGTCCATTTCCCGTGTTTGATTTAAATTTGACAGCCTTAACCAGTCCTAATATCATTTGCAAGATAATACGCATGGGAACATTCAAATACTGAAACACATTTCACAACCTTGAACCTGATCAATTCTCAAACTACAAGAATTGGATTCACATAGACAACCCCAAAAATTGCCAAATGGCACAACTGTAAGGGCCAAGCATGCATATAAATCCTCCCTCCCCATTTTATATGAAGTGAAAAGGACGGATGATAGATAATTAATTTTCATATGAGCTTGATGCCAGGAACTGTTTACTACATAAAAACCTCTCCAACTCCAAGGGATGAAAAAGAGTATGCCAATGTATGCTAGACCATTAAAACCATAATACCCTTCTTATGTATATATATATGTATGCATATGAAATAGAAAGTAGATTATCGAGATGAACATGGCAAAGAGCTACAGAACTCAACAATGATCCGTAACAGGCAGCTATCTGCCATGGAAATAATCAGCGAACAAGAGCTCAAAATACCTAGAACAATCCTCCCTGGGCCCCCCAGCCCATGCACGGGGTGCCAAGTCTTGTTTCCCTTGACTTCACAGACATTATACACTAAAACAGCAATGAATCAAGGCAGAAAAAGAGATTTAATTGTAAGGATGTTTGTCAAGACCCAATTGGCTATTGATCAAATTGGCCATCTAATACTTTATATCTCTCTTACATGAAACTAAAAGTAAATGCTACTTGTGTAAAGGAACTCTAGGCATGGAAGTTAAAGCTGGTCCATTGCATCTACCAAAGTATGTGCGTGGCGAAAAATGCTTATACATAGTTGTCTCCCTTTTCTAGCGAGAACAGCAGAAAAAGACAACCCCAAGTAATTCTTCATCTTTTGTTTGTTATAGTGATTAGCTCATGCCAGAACCCATATAATATGGATCCCCAAATAATTCATAAGCACATGACGTGATACATTTACACATCCAACTTTTTGACAAGATATCACTGGAAAGTTCAAATCACTTTGCAATGCAAACATTTTAAAGACCTGAAAATGAAACTATAGCTCAAAATGTAATCACTGGAGCATGAATTATTTAAAATGGTTTGAATAAATTATAGAGAAACCGAGATTGAGCTCCTACATAGTGATAAAGGGATAACTCCTCCAATGAAGTGGAGTGCTCAAATCTCACAAATTTCCTCTCTTTAGACAACCACTACTTCTTATCTATATGCATTATACAGTGAGGAGAGTTCTCACCATATTGCCGCCATCTCACTAACAGGTACTTGCTTATACAAGGTCTCGTAGAAAATCCTTAACGGCTCTCTCTGAAACAACAAAAAGAATCCAAATAATGAGTACCCAAAAATCCTAAAGACAAAAGCCTCAAAATTTGAGGTTCACACCAGAAATTGATAACTATATAAAAAAAAAAAAGAATACATACTTCGTCAGGAGGATCTCTCTTCTGACCAGGTAAATCATACACCTTCTTCTCCTTTTTCTTGCCGGTCTGCTCAGCTTCTTTACCTCCTTTCTTCTTCTTCTCCACCTCCTCTTCTTTCTTCTTCTTCTGAACCTTCAAACCACAAATTTACCAAACCAACACTAACCCATTATTCACTAACCATCCATTAAACCAAACACATACCAAAAGTCAAACCAATTTTTATAATAAGAAAAGAACACATGGACACAGCCTCTTTGCAAGAAATGCAAGACTATATACAATAAGCCACAAAGTGCATCCGACCCTTCCCGGGTGCACACATAGCAAGAGCTTCATGCAAACTGCCCTATTAATATAGAGAGAGCCTACTTTTAACCCTAAAAATAATTATTAAGACCTTACTCAACTTGGTTCTTCTTCTGAACCTTTAACTCACAAATTTACCAAACTAACACTAACCCATTATTCTTTTTTTTGGGGTCATAAAACCCATTATTCAATAACCATCCATTTCACCAAAAAAAAAAAAACCCATCCATTACATAAAAACATACAAAAAAGAACCAATATTTCTTAGTAATACAATAAAAAATAACCATTTTCTAATTAACATACCAAAAAGAACCAATTTTTCTAACTAATATACAAAAAAAGAACCAATTTTTAACTTTAAAAAGGGAAAATTTTTACAGACCTTATCAGTCTTGGTTGAGCTTTTCTTGCTAATGGGTTCATCAAAATCATCAATGGGTCCTTCTTTCTTCATTTTACTTTGTGGTTTCTTGGCTTTGAGCTCTTTTGGGCTGGCATTGTTGCTTTTTCTCTTGAGTTTAATGCCTATTGGTTTGTTGTCTTCTTCATCTTCTTCCTCCTCTTTCTTCACTGGCTTTGCATCTTCTGAAGGCATTTTTTCTCCCCAAAAAAAAAAAAATTTGGGAAAAAAATTGAATAAAATAATTTTTTTTTTAACGGGCACTGTTGAAAGAATTGAGAGGAGAAGAAAGGGTTTTGTGAAGCTTTGAAATGAGTCTTGAAAGTTTGGAGTCAAAAGTCTTCAACAATTTTTCACTGGAAGAGTCCAATTTCCTACTGGGCTGCTTGGTTTAGAGTCGCCCAGCCCACTTTCAGATCCAGATGCAGAAAGATCGCCTTTTTTTTTTTCTCTTGTAATATGAAAGATTCCACATCGAGATCTCATATAAGGAGTGTTTGTTAAGTACAATGGTTCTTTCTTTTAATAGACTAGTTTTTTGGTTGGACACTCCCTCTAGACTTGAGTTGTTATATTATTACTTTTATTGAGAGTGAATTTCAGAGAGGGTAGATTATATGACAGATTAAGGTGTGGTAAGTATTGCACTAAATACTAGTAGACGAGTGCAGCAATTAGGAGGAAAGGACTATTATTGGGCCAATATCAATAAATTAACCCAACGTGGGTGTCGATTCTTAAGGAGATGAAATATAATGATCCAACATCAGGATGTCACCCTCACAAGGGGTGATTTTTAAGCGTAAGGAGTTCTCCCTCCTAATATGATAAGATTTCATGATAAATTGATAAACACGTTCTTATTTTTTATCACCATTTATCAACTCTTATGTGTATGTTTAGTTGACATGCTAAAAGATGAGATAAAAGTAATAAAAAAAATTATTATAATTTTAGCATGTCAACTAAACATTTATATAAGAAATGATAAATAAGTAATGAAACTAGAATAATTTATAACAATACTTAAGTTTAATATATTGAACGTCAAATCTCTCATTTATATAGTAAATAATCTATTATATACACAAGGATCCTAATCTATTATATAATTATGATCCTTTGTGTAGAATATCATTTTTGCTTTTGTTTTGCTTTGTGTGGTATGCAGTGACGGAGCCACGTTATAAGATGGGTGTGCATGTATCCCTCACCTAGTGAGGACAATTCGGTAATTTCATATTTTTTATTTTTAGAAAAGAGATATGATAGCTCTTCAAAAATCTATGGCACTAACCGGACACCAAAAAGCTCCTTAATCAAACATAGTGATTGCATTTTTTGACCAAAAATGTTTGATCCCCAAAAAAATTCAAACATAATGATTGCATTTTTTAAAAAAAGTTGCATTAACTTTTTGAATAAGCAAACGTATTAAAAGTGGTGATCGACCAAGTTAGATTTTGATCTTTAAAAATGACAACGAACAAAATAACAAATTGGGTAGCTAAACAATATTTTTATCGTAAGTTAGCTATTGACCGGTCTTCTAACATCCCCCACCCTCTTATGAATATTTTTGTACATGGCCTACTCTTCACAAAAATAGGATGATATTACTTTATACCTAGTTTTCATTTTAATGAAATATCTCTTTTACAAAAAAAAAAAAAAAATCCCTTTTAGCCTTCATACACAAAACCAACAAACTCAACCCTTCCCCCTCGTCAGACCTAAAGATAAAATAAATAAATAAATAAATAAACCCTCCTCCTGCCCGCCGAGCAACTATAGATGACAAATCAAGGTATTATTTTTCTTAAGCCAAAAAAGATGAGAAACTTATTTTAGTTGTTTTCTTTTATTTTCTATTTGTATTTTTACTTGTTTTTAGTTTAGTTATAATAGTTATAATGTGCTTAAATCAAGTAGTGGTTAATGCATAAATAAGAACCCTAATCCTTTATTTTTTACTCTGTATTGTAGTGCACACCCTGAGACGGAGTGTCTGCCTCCGCCACTGGTGGTATGTATGTACGTATGCTCCATAATATTTGTGCAGTCACTTGTGACAAATTAAGCTTATTTTTTATGGTAAAATTCTTTGTATTAAATATCAAAATTCTCTTTATATAATAAATACTTTTACCATAAAAAGTATCACCTACTCCTAACTAATATATAAAATTTCTGATTTTTTCTACAACTATATAGTATTGGCATAAAAAACATAAGTTGATGTCTCATGTATTGATGTGCATCCTATATTGGTTTTTTTTTTTTTTTTTTTGTGTCGTAGATGTGCATCCTATATTGTTGTATTGACAGTAATTGTTGAAAAAATCAAATC
This sequence comes from Ehretia macrophylla, assembly GCA_037974665.1. Lineage (NCBI taxonomy): Eukaryota > Viridiplantae > Streptophyta > Magnoliopsida > Boraginales > Ehretiaceae > Ehretia > Ehretia macrophylla. The sequence continues at coordinate 2,435,141 of CM075774.1, forward strand.
CTATTGCTTAATAAGACAACTTATCTCTTTCAAAAACTTGAAAAGAATAGATATAAAACCAAAAGTAGGGTTGTAATCGAACTGAGCCAAACCTTATGGTGGTTTGGCTTGGTTCAAGCTTATTTAATCGAGACGAAGCTAAATCAAGCTAAATCAAGCTCCATATTTGAGCTTGATGTCGAGGTTTAAGTTTGACTTTTGAGTTTGAGTTTGTAACTAAACTTTTAAGATTGAGTTCCAATTTGATAATTTTTCAAATAACTATACACATGTTATTTGAAGCGGGATTTAAAATTGAGGGTATATATTTCCTTATTTGAATTGCACTTGCGAGATGAATATGTATATTTTCAAGTTCAAGCTCGATTGTATAACGAGTTAGAAATGATTTTTGAATTTCGTTTTGAACTAGGTTTTAGTCCAATTAGAATTAAGCATATCGAGCTGGAGCCCAAAATTCTCATTTAGAGCTCGATTTATTATAGATCTAAATAAACAGTAACACTTTTTAATATGTTATCTCCATATAAGTAGAGGAAAATATCATTAAAAGCCTTGAAAAGGAAGTCCATTACAATCAAGACATGAAAACAAAAACACAGCACTACCAAGATAGGAACAACTTGATATTAGATATAGAGTAATCAAGTATATGAAACTCCCGCTATACACGGGTCCGGAATATTTAGGCAAAAATCTCCTCAACCCCTTTTGGTTTCACTTCCTCCTTGGCCTTCTCCAACTCTTCTTCTTGCAATTGCTTCTCTTTAGCCAGTTTCTTTAGCCTAGCAAGCTCAAGATCTTTGCTCATCTTCCTCTTATACATTTCTGCAAATGTGATAGGTTCCTCTAGCACGGGCTTCTCACCTTCTTCCCTAATCTTGAGTGGGTACACAATGGCCTCTGGAGCTGGATTTTGGAAAGTGGCAATTGATAATCTGCTATAATTGGAGTTCACTACTGCTTGGTGATCAGCATTCTTGAATCTTCCATTGCTTAGATACTGCATTTATAGAAATAAGTTGTTCACATAACAGCATTAATCACACAAATTTCATATAGGGAAGGTACTATCCAACGATATGAACATTTAGAATAGCTCAGTGTACAAAACTTCCTTTATGTACAGAGATTTGGAGTAGGGTCTGACTCATTTCAAGGTCTTTTGGACACAATCTTTCTTTACATTTTGACAAGAGGGTGTTTAAATAAACATATATTGTACCTCATAATGAGATAAACATTTGAACTTATCTATTATTGTGAATGTAATATTCCTTGAAAATCATAATTCGTTATATGTTTGGACAACCCAATACATAAGACTCATATTATGTGCGGGGTTAAGGGAAAGATTAGGCTTACTTTAAAGTTAATCTCCCTTGAAGATTGTAATGCATTAAAGGTGTGGAGAACCGATGCACAAGACTTATGTTAGGCGCGGAGTTAAAAAGAAAAATTGGATCTACTTTAAGGTCTATTCGATACATTTTTCTCTTATATTTTCATAGAAGGCTGTTTGAAGTAATACATTTATATGTAGCCTTACCTTTCCGACTTTTTTACAACAAGATTAATGCATTATAACAGTTTTATAGCTAGTTTTGGTCCCTATTTCAAGAAGATCTATCAATACTAAATTCAGAAAATAGAAAATATTGTTAGATAAATTCAAAAAAATAGACTACTCACATGGCCATGGTCACCTAAGTTGACCACAAAAGCTCCCTCAATGGGCTGAACAGTGATCCAAGTCTTGCCACCATCCTTAGTGGCTTGAAGCCCACCAACCTGGTCTTGGAGCAGCAGAGTAATAGTTCCTGGATCAGTATGCCTCTTGAGGCCCAAAGTGAGATCGGGCTGTGGACATTTGGGATAGTAATTAATCACCACCTTCTGATCCATATCAACACAGGCATTGGTAAGGGCCTCTTTTTCTAGGCCCATTGCCTCAGACAACACCTCCAGCAACTTGCAGGCAAGGCCCATTAACTTTTCACTGTAGGCCTCAGTCACTGCCTTCCAATCCTCGGGCTTGTCGGGCCACCTAGAGTAGTCTCGGGCCCTGATTGGGTATGTAAAATAGGTCACTATCTCACGCCAATCTTGCACAACTTCACCCTGTATGCATGTAAACAATCAGCACTAATCATACATACATATATATATATATATATATATCATGTTCCTTCGTACAACGATCAAAAAAGGTAAGTGAGGCCTCAAAAAGTGAAAGTGACACGTATCACATCACATGCCAGTATGGTGAGAAGTCAACGGCCAACATTTTTTAAGTTATTTCATATGTGTCCTTTTGAGTTTGTATCACCTAAATTTTACCTATTTATTGTCATTTTATATAGGGTTGTAAGTAAGATCCATTTGACTGAAAAAGATAAATAAAAGATTAAAACATCGACATTTGGAAAATAAGAGATAAAAAGACAGTAATGTCACATAAGCAGTGACATATAACTGGTTGAAGAATGAAAATGCATAATTTAATATTTCAAAAAATGGCATACAAAAAGGTTTGGCCGCATCTATAGAAGACATGCAAGAACTATGAATCTTACCTTTAACTTCACTATTGTATTTTGATAATTATAAATTATTTAATCCGTATTTTTTCCATGTTAAACAATTATAAAATAAGTGAGGTCTTTTTACAAGTGAGTGTCACATACTCACATGTGTAATATCTCACTAATTGATTTGTGAGTTGATAAATTTGAAGTTCAAAATAGTTATTCTCAAATAGAGACATTAATCTTGTCTTGCCGATCTAAAATTTTAAATTTGATTAAAGTTCAAAATAATTATTTTTCTATAAACAACAATAGTCTCGTCTTATTTAGCAACAAAAAAATATTAGTCTCATCTTGCAGACCAAAAATTCTAAATACGATTGAAGTTCAAAATAATTATTTCTCAAATAGATGATATTAGTCTCGTTTTGCAGACCTAAAATTCTAAGTTTGAGATGAGACAACATAACATACCTGGAGGTGACTGGAGACGATGAAACCACCCTTTTTGCCACCACTCATATCAAATTTAAGCTTGTCCTCAGCTGGCAAATCAAAAAACTCACGAGCCAGACGAGTCATATCAGAAATAAGACCAAGATCAACACCATGATCAACCACTTGAAATATACCCCAATCTTCACATGCTTCCACTATCTTCTTACATATCTCTGCTCTTCTGCCATCAATTTCATCGATTCCAGCAAGAGATATGATTGGAATTTCATTACTGAATTCATTGTAGGCCACCTTTGGCCTCTCATCTTCATCTCTAACGAATTTTGGTTGCAATGTTTTCTCTTTTGCCAGTGTTGTGAGTGTCGTTGCAGCCATGGTTGATATTTTATATTTTTTTCGATCGGAATTAAATTGTAAAACGTTTTCTTGTATTAGACCTAACTCGCTAGAAATCGGAAGAACAATAAAGATGGTGTGGTGTTATCAGATTGAATTACAAGAACCATGCATTTAAAAGAACCTGGCTTCATATATAACGTGGCAAAGGGGGTTGTGTGGAAACTCAACCACCTCTCGTGGTACCTACCCTTCTTCACACTTAAATGCCCATTCTACCAAATAAATGATTTACGTTTTTTTCTTTTGGTTTCTTTACTTGGCGAAAAATTTATTCGTAGGTTCTTTAATTTATAGTACGGATAATAAATTAATTTTCAAACTCTAAAATGAATATTTTGGTTCTTGAATTTATAATTGAGTGATGTCGTTAGTTTCTATTACAAATTCTGTAAAAAAAAAAAAAAAAAAAAAAAATTCTCCCTTTTGGAATGGAACTTGTACAAACATGTGATTTTCTCATGTCAAAATCTTTAAATTTTGGATAGAAATAAAGCCGGAAGCTAACAACGTTACACTATTATAAATTTAAAATATTTATTTTGAAAATCTGACGATCAATTTATTCTCTGCACTATAATTGAGGAACTATACAAGTAATTTACTCTAATTTGGTAAAACCATGTGCATCATCACTAACTTAGGCATCCGACAGTGATATTTGATATCATCAGAAGATCTTGAGCACCAAAGCTGTTGGAAAATTTCTCACCTCTGTCACCGTCAATATGGTAAATATAAAACTTGTAAAATGGATTGAAGATAATAAATGAATATAATAATTTTTTTAACGATTTAAATTATTATATGAGGTGGTTAATTAATATGGTATTAGAGTTCAAATTATTAAATAGCTTCGAAATTAAACTTGTCACTACCCATTAAAAAAAATTAAAAACTGTCTAAATATAAGACTAAAAAACAATTCACGGCTGCATTTTCATAAACTCTCTTTTCTAATAGCTTTTTGGATCAACAAACCAAACATCTAGTCAACTCATCTTTTTTTTTTTTTTTTTTTGTCAACTCTAATATAAGAATGTAACACTCTCTTTCCACGATTGGATTTACTTTAGACTCTGATTTATTTTAGACTCTATCGGATGCAATCTTGTTTTATATTTTTTTAAGAGTTTTTTTTGAAGATTAGAGTCGTAATCTTTAAGTTACACGACAACAATTTTACTGTTTACGCAAGACTGTCCTTCCAAGTGCATCAGATTCACACTTGCAGATAATTATAATCCTGTTATACCTAATTTGTTGAGTTCATTGCTAAAAACAGATTATTCTTAAGATTTTGTGTTTTCTATGGAGAATCAAAATAAAAATTTAAATACGCTGGCAAATGACATTTAAATTCATATTTTGGAATAATAAGAGTGCAAAATGTATTGATATGAAACAATAATGCTATACATAAACAAATCTTACTAAAATTAGTTTAAGCAGCCACATGCTTACTGCGTGTAGTTTAATTTTTTTGGGCCGTTAAAAGTCAAGATTAGCACCCCGAAGGTTGGTTGGAGTGTAGTGACAGATGTATATTTGGGAAAAACGTTTAAAATTTTATGTATTTTTTTATAAATTTTTTTTTATGTATTTTCAGGTAAAAAAAATCAATTAGTTTCACTAAAAATATATATATATAGTAATATAGCTAAAAAAATTATGAGTTCTAGTATTCACTGAAAAAAATTCATGAATCCGCCCATGTTGGAGTGGTTGAGTACATTACAAATATTTATAGTCTTTGATTGATCTAAAATATGTATTGAGAACATGTAATTATACGCAAAATTATAATTTTAGAATAAATTTAATATGATTTAACTTATGATAAGTTTCTCGTTGGAAAAAAAATAAAGTTTTCGATGAAAACAACCAACATGCAATTATCAATAAAAAAAAAATACAACCAACATGCAATCTGAATTTAGTGCGTGGAGTAAATGGCGGTTGGGTAGAAGGTATGGTAGAGACTAGAGAGGTGGTAGCTTGCACGTGCACCTAAAACTTCCAGCAAAGAAGTCTACTTTTTTTTTTTTTTTTGCTTTTTTATATCAAATAAAGTTAAGAAAAATTTGCACAAATGGTCCCTATTATTTTCCTAAATTTTAAATTCGTTTTTACTGTACAAAATTAGTGATTTTTTTTATTTGCTCTCTGTTATTTTCTAAAAAAATTAAATTTAAACCTATTGATGAAAAATAGTCAATTTAGTTCTTATTATTTTTTTAAAAAAAATTTAATTTAGTCACTTCCTAAATTGGATAAATTAAAATTTATTGGAGAACAATAAGGACAATTGAATTTTTTAAAGAAAATAATAAGTACTAAATTAATTAATTTTGAATAATAGATATGCATTTAAAATTTTATAAAAAACAATAAAAATTAAATTTATTAATTTTAAATAATAAAGAAGATTTTTATTTTTTTTTAAATAACAATCGTTTATGCAATTTTCTTTCTCTTATATTAACATAAAAGAGATACAAAAGGGCTAGGCTCAAAAAACAGGTACAACAAAGCCCAACCAAAAGAGAAAATTATATATTGGACTAAACCCTTGACGACAAGAGGGCCCAAAGTATAATAGTTGAAAGAAAACAAAACAGACAACTTATCAGACAGGCCCAACACAGAAGCCTGAAAACAGCAAAATCCAAACCCAAATAGGAGCCTATGTCGGCGCTAAAGCACGGCCTTCCTTTCTTCGGCTTCATTCATCTCAAGTTCTCAACATGGCACTCTAAAATTTATATTGGTTGAATAAAAATACTGTGACTAGAAAGACGAAGAAGAAATCGAGAGCATAATGCTAACATATTACTTTTTATTAGCAAATTAAACTCTGCTAGTATAGAACTTCACAGGTTTTTGTATCCAGAAAAATAAAGGGCAAAGGTATATGAAATCAAGTCTACTCAAAAACAAATAACTTAGAGGTTAGTCTAGTAGTGAAACATTTCAAGTTTGAGAAGGAGATTTATTCATATTCTAAGTTTAAATTAGTTAAAAAACTATTTTTATTAGGGTCAGCCTTGATAGATCTTTTATCTAACTAAACCAAACTATGTCTTTTTTCAAACTTAATCATGTGTTCAGGAGTTTACATTCTAATGGGGCAAAAACCATTTTAGTCCATGAGGTTTGCTCTAAAGACCAAATTGGTCCCTCAGGTTTACAAAAAGACCAAAGAGGTCCCTCCAGTTAATTTTTGTTAGCCAAATGTTAATAGTCAAAGGGAATAAAGGGAAAAGGTATATGAAATCAAGTCTACTCAAAAACAAATAACTTAGAGGTTAGTCTAGTAGTGAAACATTTCAGGTTTGAGCAGGAGATTTATTCATATTCTAAGTTTAAATTAGTTAAAAAACTATTCTTATTAGGGTCAGCCTTGATAGATCTTTTATCTAACTAAACCAAACTATATCTTTTTCCAAACTTAATCATGTGTTCAGGAGTTTACATTCTAATGGGGCAAAAACCATTTTAGTCCCTAAGGTTTGCTCTAAAGACCAAATTGGTCCCTCAGGTTTACAAAAAAACCAAAGAGGTCCCTCCAGTTAATTTTTGTTAGCCAAATGTTAATAGTCAAAGGGTTGACTAAGTTAAAAGACCATTATATCCTTAGGCAACATATATTATAAAAAAAATTATAATAAAAGTCTAAATCAGTCTAAAAAAATATAATTCACATCATTTGTGTAGGAAAAAAAAAACCAAAAACTAAAAAATATCTGTTCCAACATAAACAAATTAAAGTCAGTAATATATCGTTAAAAAATGAACAATCGTTATCGACATAATTAACAGCGAGGGTACCTACCAGAGAAGAGGATGAATCGTGATTGTTCATTTTTTAATGATATATTACTAACTTTAATTTGTTTATGTTTGAACTGATATTTTTTAGTTTTTGTTTTTGTTATACGCGAATTATGTGAATTATGTTTTTTTTAGAATGATTTAGAGTTTTATTGTAATTTTCTTTTTTAATATATGTTACCTAATGATATAATGGTCTTTTAACTCGGTTAACCCTTTGATTGTTAACGTTTGACTAACAAAAGTTAACTGGAGGGACCTCTTTGGTCTTTTTATAAACTTGAGGGACCAATTTAGTATTTAGAGCAAACCTGAGGGACTAAAATGATTTTTACCCCATTCTAATGTAATTTAAAGAGCTTTTCAAAAGTGTTTCTCGTCGTTAAAAAGTAGTTAGATATAAATAAGGGACAGTGTCTCATGTACATGTGTTAAGGACAAGGCGCGAAAAAGGAAAAAGAAAATTGAAGAATGCGAAATATATGTCATCTTATCATAAATATTATCTTGTCATTAATTGAATTAAAATATGATAAAAATGTATTGTTTTATGATAATACTTATAATTATAGTGTGAATTTAACGTGAATTTTTCGTTATCAGAAACAAAACATTAAAAAAGGACAATTAGACCTGGAGCTACAAGAAGATATTATCATTTAATACGCCCAATACACGTGCAACGTACTTCATTGACCTTCCTGAATTGCTTGTCAGTCGCCATTACCTCTCATATTTTTCTGCTGGAGCCGTAACATAAATGAACATACGGGACAAGCCCGTCTTTGTATCAAATGACCAAGGTCATATAGGTAAATTTATATAAGAATTCCAACTGAATTAATCTTGTATCACGAAGCACGCATGAACCTCTGCACGCCCATCAAGAGAATCATATCATCACACCACTACCAGCCACAACCAGATCAAATAATTGCCACATCGCTTTCTTATCAAGTATGTAATCACCCATTTTTTAACTAGAGTGTTGTTGACAAAAAAAAAAAAAAAAAATTAGAGTGTTAATATGGTCCCATTATGATCGACTGTTTGTGAAAAGTTTTATGTGTTTAATTAATTTACGCAGAGTGAATCAATCCTTAAAAAACTCTTAAAAAGACTACCGTTCGTATCGCTTTCTTCTTAAGTATGTAATCACCCATTCATTCTTTAACAATTGTTGATATGATCCCATTATGATTTTCACTTTTCCATTTTCGTTTTTCTTTTCTCTTTTTTTTTTTTTTTTCTAGATCAAGCATTTTTAGGATCACACTCATTTGGTAGGATACCATGGTATTATTTTATCTATATTGCATCTCGAATATTATCTTCAACACGTCTCTGCAAGTGCAGACATAGTTAGTTTTTTGAGTCTTATACTTGGACAATTTTAATATTTTAAATGTGTGACAGTGAGTTTTGAACCCAGGACTTTTTGATATCTATACTTTGTTACTATGTTAAGTGACCACCTCATATAAAGTTTTAAACTATTAGAGAAAAATTTATTATATTATTTATTATCTTCAATATAAAAGAGATAAATTATAAATTTTTATGTCTTCGACAATGATAACCGTGCTACATCACATCTTCCCAGACCTTAGCAAGCTTTTTGTATGTATTTCCTCTGCCCTAAGAAAGCTCGCTACCTGCCCAAGGACGGCTCTGTTTTACTCCAAACCCGTTGGTAAGCCATTCCAACATCCTTTTATACACGGAGACGTTATTAACTTCTTCAATAGCAAGTTATTCGCAAACTCAACTACTGTATTGATCGAAAAGGAAAGTATATTCACTTCTCATCCAATACCAATATTCTCAAATATAAAATAAAAAGAATTAAATATTCAAATTAGAGAAATAACAATCCAATTTAAAGAAAAATCAGTGATTCAAACGCTATTTACTAGTTAATCAACTATTCTATTTACCTTTTGACAAATGTACTCGATGCTAGTACACCTATCTCGGAAAATTAAAACTTACAAAACTAAATATTCCTAAGTTATCATCAATGCCTATTCTTAGGTATCATAAATACCTTTTAAAACTTGCAAAAATACTCCTACTTATTCTTCCACTCATATTGACAAAAAAAAATAAAAATTCTTCCACTCAAGAATTATAATATATATATTTTTTAAATTGACACTATTCAAACGCCAATAAAGCTAACCGTGAGTAAGGAAAATCTCTTTAAAACATAGGCTCCGGTGGGTTTGCTTTTTTTTTTTTTTTTTGTCGGAGTTGGGTCTAGTTGAGTGTTAGGTGAGTTGTACAAATATGAGTTCAGTTTTCACTCAACAAGTCATTAGGGACAGCACCATGGGGCCGGTGCCTCCCACTGGCTCTCCCAAGGTTTTTAATTTTTTTAAAAAATATTTATATAAAATAGTTAATAAAATTATTAATCCCCTATTTTTTTAAAAAAATATTTATTTAATATGATTAAAAAATATTTTAACTCCTTCAATATTAAATTTTTAACACCATTCGTTTTTAAGTATTTTTCTCGAATAAGCACAATGAAGGGTCTTTGCATGCATGGAGGAAGGAGGTGTAACGTGGAGAGCCAACACGCACTGGCATGTTGATAGCAAAAGCGTAAGTGGCGAAGCGCTTTGTCTTACGTAGCTGATATCCTAATCACAATTATCCAACGGCTGTAACGCACTGTGGCTTCTGAACCGTCAATCATGACGTTAGCGTAGAAATCTACGGTCTATAATCCGAGAGGCCGTTACGTGATGCTTTATTTTTTACCGTTATGAAAACTTCGTTACCTTTTTCCGGTCTAGAGTGAGAGAAACTTAACTGCAAATTCCGTTAACATGTACTCATTACTAGGGTCAAATTCTGGTGGGCTAATTTGGTCTTTTATCTCTTTTAGTCTTTTATCTTTTTTAGTTTTATATCTTTATTATTTGTCTTAATTTAATTTTTATTTTTTAAAATATAGTTTTTTAGTCTCATATTTTTATCATTTGTCCTAATTTACTACTTATATTTCAAAATGATAAAGGACTAACGTGAACTATAATGACAAAAATAAAGATTAAATTAAAATAAATGGTAAAAATAAATGACTAAAATATACATTTTAAAAGATCAGAATTTTAAAAAATAAGAATTAAAATGACAAAGGGAACAAACTGAGTATTTACTCTCTTCTGATAAAATCGGATGTTCGGTATCCATCCTCTTATTTTTAAACCAAATATTTTACTTATTGGACGTAATTTTTTTCCTTCACTTTAACACCTTTTTTTCTTAATGACACATTTAAAAACAAATAATTAATACTAGTATGTTCTTGATTATTTTTATATTTCCCATTTTTTTATTCATGGGGCTGTTCAATTTTACTTTTTTTTTTTTGGACATTGAATTGTTTATAAGATCTGACAAAAAATAAAAAGAATTGTTTATAAGACAAAAAAAATGTCATTTTGTCTCATAAATTTACTATTCTTAGAAACCTAAATATTAATAAAAGTAAAAACTGATTAATTTATTTACTCCAAGTTTTGATTTCGATATTCAAAAATAAGTCTTAATATTCTTATGATCGATCCCCATCGTAGGTGAAAATATTGTTGTATGTAATAAAATACATTTTTTTTTTTTACTAGCTCAATCGGAAACGAATTCAAAACCAATACCATAACCTATTCTCAAAGCTCCTCATTAAATACAAATTCACCCTATATATTAACTTCATCTATCTAGTTTTACTAAATATTCGTCCAAGAAATATCGAGGCTATCAACCACTTATTTTCACGATTGTTTTAAGTTCTTTTTTTTTTTTTTTTGGCTAATCAAGCAAGTAATCATTAAAGTGTAAAAATCTGTATAATAATTACAAAAAGCTTGATCTCATCGTTGAAAATCAATCGAGAATCGAGTGACCACTGTTTTATTTTCATATCCTATAGATGTAAAAAGTGTACTTTACCTTCTCTATGTCTTAATGAAATATTGAACATGGCAAAACTATCATAGAAAATTATAAACAATACAAAAATTTCAGGAGACAATTTAACTTTAAGCAAAAAGTCACACGAAGAAAAATGTCTTGCCCCATTTAATCAGCATTTCATTACCACTCACAACTTCGGTTCAAATTCTTTAGATAAATGTTATATTCCACTTTAATTTTCACATTCAAATATTACTTTATATGTGTATGTTTAGTTGATATATTAAAAGAAGAGAAAGAAATATTTTTTTTTGTTATTTTAATATGCCAACTAAACATCTATGTTATAAGTAGTATTTGAATGTGAAAATTAAAGTGAAATAGTAATGCTCAATTCTTTAATAACGTAATAAAAATATTATTAAGGGAATCAATAGTGGTGAAATAATAACATTGTTAAAGTCAATTTTATGACCAATTAATACATAAAGATCTTTTGTCTCATGGTAGTCTATTCTAGTCCCCTTACGAAACTTTTGTTATTGGGTTAATCATACACTTCACGTGTTTCTAGAGCCGGAAATGATCTTGGAAACCAATTCCGTAACATAATTTCATATTCGATCTCATAAATGCATATTTTTGTGCCAAATAAATTTAGAAACACACAAGCTAAAACAAATGAAATTGGCTTCGTTTGTTTGCCGTAAAATATTTTCCTAATTTTTTAGTGTTTGATAACACCGAAAAATTGGTCAACTAGATAATATTTTTTAGTTAACAATTGCGGCTGATTTTGCTTAATTTTTCGGTGTTTGGTAACACCAAAAAATTGGTTAATTGAAAAATATTTTTTAGTTAACAATTGTGGTTGCTTTTTGCTTAATTTTTCGGTGTTTGGTAACATCAAAAAATTGGTCAACTGAAAAATATTTTCCAATTAACAATTGCGGCTAGTACAACATTTGAAAAAATATTTTCATGTCTTTCGGGGGAAGAAAATATTTTACGGAACTTACTCTATATCCAAACATCAGAATATATTTTTCAATATTTTATTTTCAAAAAAAATATTTTTATCAACAAGTTATTTTACGGCAAACAAACGGAGCCCAAAAAAATATTTTATTTTCTAAGAAAATACAGTAGTTCCTCTTTAAATTAATACTTGATAAATTAATAATATATTTTAATTAATAAAAATGTCCAGTCCCGATTTGGAACCAGTGCAAAAAGTTGATAAATTTGATAAAATTATAAGATAATACATTTAAAAAATATTTTTTGTATTTTATTGACCCAAATATTTCATAAATTAATAATTAGCTAAAAAGTACATAATAAATTAACTATGAGACTTTCTTAAAATATGAATCAAGAGTAACTTGTATTTTGTTGAACTTCAAATCTAGTTGAATCTCATATTTAATTATTTAAAGAGAAAAAAATAAGAAAAATTAGGATACAAGATTAGAGAAATTAGTTTCATACTAATCCTACAAGAACTTGGATACGAGATTAGAGAAATTTTGTTATAATCTTACTAAATTAAATTTTATCTTTTATTCTCATTACTTATCTTTTTTAAATTGTATGGAAAAAATACAAGTCACTTTTTTAAAAAATGCATCATAATCATAATATGTTTACTATAAAACTATAAAAATTAAAAATATATTTATAAATTAATAATTATTAATTTATCGATAAATTAATATCTCACTAAATTAATAGAATTTGATGATCCCAATACTATTAATTTAAAAAAATTATACTGTATTTTTCACTGAAAATATTTTTCACAAATAAATTATTTTACAATAAACAAACGGAGCCCAAAGGACATTTAACAATGAGATTTTATAATATCGTGCTAAAATACATTAGAAGCGAGTGGGCCCAAGGAGACTGTGGGGCTCACGACCTCATAGTCTGCAAGGTGCCGTTTCTTAACTTTAATCCGCTTAGACATGCAGTTCAGGCTCACGACCCCTCGCAGCCTGCAGACAATCGTTTCTTTAATTTTAATTTACTTGGACATGCAATTGATGGTTTTTTAGTTTTTTTTTTTTGACATAGCTCTAATAAAATGATTACCACCACCCCGCCCTCCCCCCCCCCCAAAAATGAGAGTGCTTTACTACGTGAAGAGGAACCCGATTCTCTGAAGGACGTACTCAAACGAAGTACTCTCTCTCTCTCACACACACACACTTACTTTTTCTTTCTCTTTTACAAACTTTCTGTCCCTCTTCTCTCACTTTTTACTTCTTCAATAACTGCAACACTCGCAAAACACACACTCATAAACACACACAGAGAGCTACACCTACATACATACATATCCATACACAATAAATTGATCCATCTTTTTTCTACCAATCCCATCAGTTACTACATTGCATGTAAGCATACACCAAATCCCAAGTGCTTTTTTCTCATTTATTTATTAATTAATTTACTTATTAATATATATATATATACACACACGTGTATATTGTTATATGGTTTTAAATTCTTTGAAAGTGTAAATTTCAGAAAAAAAGAATGAAGATCTGAGTTGGGGTTGATGAGGCCACGAGAGAAGCTATATGATCTTGTAAGTAATTACTAAGTAACAAAAATAAATTGATTTAATTATCATTGAACAAGAGTAAAATAAATATAATTTAGTATATATTTTTAAAAGTTTTATTACTAAATTGCCTTTAATTGTTTTATTTTTTCGAATTTTTCTTACAGTTACTAACTAAGCAACAAAGACCCATTAATGAGTTCGTTGTCTTTTTCTGCGTAATATTCTTTCTTATTCATGCTTTTTGTAGTAACGCGTGTCCACATTTTTTGGCTCTTTTTGTGTGTGTCTGTGTGTGTTTATAGATATATTCATATATATAATATATGTATATATATTTGTGTGTGTGAATTTATATCTTGAAATGGTGCAGTTGGTGAAGATAATCTGAGAATAGAAGAGTGTGACAAATGGGGTGTGTGGGGTCTGATGCTGAAGATGAGCTACGAACAAGTCTTAGAACGAGTGAAAGATTCAAGTTTGCGAAAAAGGTAAGATATTTATTAATTAATTAATTAATTATTAAATTACTATAAAGTTTCAAAATTTTTTTTTTGTGTGTTTTGTGGCAGTGTTCTGATGATGGTGTTGCAGTTGATTATGCTGCTGTGCCACGGAAGCTACGGTCAGGTGTGTTGTGTTCTTCACGGTTTTTTTTTTTTTTTCAAATTAAATTTTTAACAATTGATTTTTCTTTTTAATTTTTAATTTTTAATTTAATTTTTGAGTTCATATCTTTTTTTTTTTTTTTTTTTAAATTATATTTATAATCAATTTTGAGGTAATTTTTTAATATTTTAAGGATGATTAGTTGGAGCCCACTGATTTTTTTTTTTGGGTCTAATTTGGGATTTATCTAGTGGGTCTCTCGGGAAATTTCTATTTTTTAAGCTTTTTTTTTAATTAAAAATTTAGTTCTTTTGCTTTTCCTTTTATAATTTTAGCGATGGGTTCTTTTTATTTTTATTTTTATTTTTTCAAACTAAAATACTGATTACATCTCCTTTCCTCAGACCCTCGTATTTGTGGGTCCGGAAGCTTGTGTATTGAGTATGACCTTTTCTTTAAAACGCATGTGCAGGAGCCTTGCGTATTGAGTACGAACTTTTTCTGGACAGTCATTCATTAATTATGTTAATTGATTTTGATTTTTGCTAATCTGATTTATATTTCGTCTTGTAGTAAGAATTAAGGTCTCTATTAGTTTAAATGTGTTTAATAGGAAAGGGGAAGATAGATATTGAAAAGCTTTCTTGAGAAATTTCGACTTCTGAAAAGTTTTTATCTTTGATGATGCAGCCAATAAGAAGCGATGTCGTGATTACATCTCTCTGCATTTTCCGGGTAACAAGAAGCTGAATCATACTACAAATGGACTTGAATTGTCGAGAAAAGATGGTCTGAAGAAATTCAAAGTGAGCACGGTTGGAGACCCGTGTATATGAAACTTGTTTCCTTGTATTCTTTTCCATAGCTGATCCAAACCCTTCAAGAAGTGTTACTACTGGGACTGATACCAGTGAGTGATGCAATGAGGATGAGGATGGTTGATAACGATTATGATGATGGTGAGTAATGAAGTTGATAGAGGAATTTTATCTTGACGAATGGAATTGCCTTTGCAGAAACATGGTGTTTCGGATGGATCTGGTAGACATGTTGTAATTGGCGCAATCACCAAAGACGAGGAAGAAGTTGCAGAAGCCTTGTATGCTTTGGCAGCTATGTTTCCTGAGACTACCAAGATGGATAAGACTGGAGCAGAGGGTGAACCATCAGAAACAAAACTTTCAGCCTTCCTAAGGGTGGAGAATTTGAGACCTGCTGTAGAAGGTATTGGTTCTATCATCTTCTCTGTAAATGTTTCAGTTTTTACTTTTCCTCTCGTTTCTACTCCCCCTTTCTTCATCTTTGCTCTTTTATGAAAAAGTATCCCTTCTACAGATATTGCAGCTGTGACAGAAGAAGCAGGAATTATGACGATCTGCACAGACAATGCTGAGGCTGCTAATCATTCATCCGATGTTGCAGCATCAGCTAGAGAAGGTATCATAATTCAATCTTTCAATGATGTTTCACGCCTTGAAAATGTTCTTTGGAAGAAATTACCCAACGAGCTATATACTGATGTTCCTAAACTCTATCTTCCCTGGACAGTGCTGAGATCGAATGCTAATGAAAATGTTATTGAGAGGCTGTTATGCGACGCTGTTGTTTCCAGTGCTTTGGCTGGCGCAAACAAGGGACAAGGGTAATTACTGTTTCTCTTTACCTCATCTTCATGCTTTTCTTTTCTGTCCTCTACCTTTCAGCCTTTTAACTGTGATTCGTCATTTGCCCAGCAGATCGAAGATACCCCAATCTGATTTGAGCCTGACAAGTGAAAAAATGGAAAGAGTACTGGGATCAGTATTACTTTAACCTCTAGTCAATTACTTCTATTTTTAATAAACAATCTAATATTGAGATGGTGGTTCGGGTTATTTTAGGCTGCTGGTATCAGAGGTCAACAGGAGATATTATGTACCGCTAGGGAGAACGAAAGTGATGGTAAAGTTCATGACTTCATTTCTAATATATATTCTTTCTTATAGTGTAGAATAGAGCCGGTCATGTAATGTGCATTTGCGTTGTTAACGTTGGCTTCAACTATAATTTTTCTACATAGGCTCACAATTGTGGTCAGGATTGTCATCAACAAAGACACGTGATTCTGATACGCAGAGACCTTTATCATGGTAATTTCGTTTTTTAGTAATTCATGCTTTACATTTGAATATCATTCATGTTTCTCATGTGTCTAATTATCTCAGGTCCTCCACTTCCAAGCTCGAAGACACTAATTGTTCCTTGCAACCTCCAGCTTTAGAAAAATCCAGCATCACAAAAAAGGTAAATTTGCAGCGATAGAATTTTTCTTTATATTTTCACCGATAGAATTTTTCTCTCTCTCAGAAACATTTGTTCCTGTGGGTGTACCCTTAAAAAATGCATTGATGATATATAGGGTTAACTTTAAATATGCAGGGTGCTCAAGTTAATGTTGATTCAAAGAAATCGCTGAAGAGATGCCCTACTCATGTTTACATTAGTCGCCTCATTAAGAACTTACAGATTACTGAGACAGATAAGACATTGCAAATGCAGTGTACTCAATCAACAATTAATGAAGGACGAAATCAAGGAGCTCATATAACTTCCAACAATTCAAATGAGAGTAGTAGTGTTGTGAATGGGATTGTCTCTACTGACAGTGCCGTTTGCTTTGCTGCTGAAAGGAATTCAGCCGTAGTCAGAAATGCTATTCTTCTTCACAAGAGACTCCTCCAAGATCAGCAACAGGCTTCCACAACATCCAGGCTTTATGCTTTGCAGAAGCCGGTGAGCATACTATTATTGCAACTGGATGGTTCCCCCATTATCAATTATTGTTATATTCTGAAATGATCTTTCGTACTGGCAGAATATAGATTTCTTATCTCTGGAAGCTGGAGGTGCTAGAGGGGAAATTAGAAACGGCACTGGTAAATCATACCATGGTCTGGGGACGGCAACACAGCTCGACATTCCTCACCTGCAGTCCAAAACCCCCCCGGTCATACCTTTTCTGCTACCCCAACATTGTTATACATCTAACCCTCTAATTAACCATCCCAGAGCAGCTGCAGAACAGCAGGTACCTCTTCTGTTGTCCCCATCTATTTGCAATGTCTTAGGCAGAATCATTGAAGACCGCACTTGTGTTACAGAAACTTAAAAAACAGTTAATTAGGTTGATAATGATAAGGGTCAGTTTATCTGTGTCACAATTACTTTGAAGCAGAGATGATGATTTGGTTTATTACAGGTCCAGTTGCGTCCATATCTTGGAAGCACAAGGTATGGCGCTTTAATAACGGGTGTTACAGAGTCGTCTAAACAGCAACAACCATGGCAGCATCAGCGACAACAAAACTGGACTGATCAGCTTACAGCTCACTGCAAGCCTGGTCGAGTTGCATCTTCCAGTATACCAAACTGGCAAAATGGAGGGCCAGCTTCTCCATCTCTTCTCCAGTATGCTCCGTCCATCTTCCCAACTCCCCATTCTTCTTCAGAAATGCTCGGTTCCAACTACGCTCTGACCTCGCGGCAACAGCAACAACTCATCGCTGTTTCTCAGCCACTGCCTCCTCCGCGGGGACGAGGTCAACATCATCATTTGAGTTACAGTTATGAAGGAAAAGGAGGCAGCCGCGTGCCGGAGAGTGTACCACCATTGCAATTACTCTGCAATGAGCACTTTTAGAATGTTGAACTCCAATTGATTTATTCTTTTTCTAATGTAAATATTGACGAGCAGTTGCTTGCAACTTGCATCTGGCAGATTATATGAGATGTTAAGAACAAAATTCACCTAGCTTAGCATAAAAAGAAAGAAAGAAAAAAGAGAAACAACAAGGTCATTTCATAGGTAATCTATCTAACTTCCTATCTCTTAATGGCCTCTTCTGGGGCGGAGTCAGAACTTGAGGTGGGTGGGTGTATTCATATAATAAGAAGAGTTTGATATAATAATTTTTTTTCTACTACATTTTTTTTAGTTGAGTGAATGCACAAGTACACTCTTAAAATCACAGAATTCATGTTATGCAATAGATATTTTTTTTAGGTGGGCGGGTGTACTCATATAGTAAGGAAAAAATACGTAATGTCTTAGGCTTGCTATGTATTTCATTTGGTAGCATTACTATTATATACAAGTGTAATGAGGTAAATAGTACTCAAGAGTTGTGGAATGGTGAGGTTATTATGTTATATTTAGATATTTTAAATTTGAATTACGATTTTGATTTTGATTTTTAAAAAAATAAAAATACAATACTTGATAATTGTTTATAAAGTCCAATACCGATCTGTCAAACATTTGAGTTTGATTAAGTAATCCTAATATCTAAGTTCATGTTAATAGTAATAAAGAATCTAACTTATTGTAGAGTAGATCGTTCAACATTTGCGGCACAAACTCATTTTTGATGAAATTTTGCGAGAGTTTTCAGATGAGCAGGAAGGACTGGAGAAGATTATAACCGTCTAGCGGTTTTCTTTTCTTGAAAAGACAAGTTTATCAAAATGAATGCGATTTTACGTAAAGTTCTTTGTAGAACTATATTGAAGAAATATCCTCTCTAATTCAATGTTAGACTAATA
The DNA here is from genome assembly GCA_037974665.1 of Ehretia macrophylla. Classification (NCBI taxonomy): domain Eukaryota; kingdom Viridiplantae; phylum Streptophyta; class Magnoliopsida; order Boraginales; family Ehretiaceae; genus Ehretia; species Ehretia macrophylla. The sequence continues at coordinate 2,454,050 of CM075774.1, forward strand.
TTATATATTTCTAATTCAAACTTCGCTCAATTGAGTATTGTTTCCTTTTTCTTTTCTCCTCTTTTGCTAGAGGCGTAATTGTCAAAAAACATTTTTTAGGATCCGATTAAGTTTCAATAACAGTTCATTAAAAAAAAATATATATTTAGTTAAAAGGAAAAATCCCCAAAATATGTCGAATACCAAATTCATCTCCCATATTGCAATACGTGGGTTCTATTTGGCCTAATTATAAAACTTTAACTTTCAAAATTCATCTCCCATATTGCAATACGTGGTTCTATTTGGCCTAATTATAAAACTTTAACTTTCGAAGTATAGAGATTTTAGTAGCAGAACTTTGGTTTTAAACAAAAGTCATTGACTATTTAGTTAATATTGTGCAATGTTGAACTTTTAAAAAATTTGTGAGTAATATTAGATTTTAAAAAATATACAAGGGTATATTTGTAAAAGAAAAAAAAAATTACCTACATTACATAAAAATAATTTTGTAAAAGCATTTTAAAAAAAAATTAATTTAAAACTTCTTATTTTTACTAGTTATTTTTTTTTTCTTTATCAGTCGTAAAGGTAAAATATGAACATAAAATGCATCACGTAATCGTCATGTAATATGAAAGCTTCCAGAAATATTTGACGCAAAGATAAAAAAGTATTAATAATTTGACTTTGATAAACAATAAAGACCGCCATTAAACTTTGACCTTACCAAAAAATAAAAAAATAAAAAAATAAAAATAAACACAGCTTATTTTCCATTATTGTCAGCTGAGTCCTTTACATTTTTTTCTTCAAAAAGCGTTTAAGCTACTAAAATCTACTTGTGCATTTTTCTTCTATTTTCTGATCCCATCAAAAATGGTGAAAAATCAACCTCAGTTTCTTCAATTTCATCTCTCTTTTCTAATAATCACACACACACAAATATATATGTATGATTGTTTGTTTATTTGTTTATTTAATTTATTTGTGTAAATGGGCAGATCCGATTCATATTGCTTCAGAACAGACAAGGAAAGACTCGTTTAGGTAAATACTACATTCCTGTCGAGGATTCCGAGAAGCACAAAGTTGAATACGAGGTTTATTTATTGTTTAGTTGATTAATTAATTAATTGTGCTTATTTTTATTATTATTGTTTTTATTTAAATTTAGGGTTTTGATTTATGAGATTGTATTGTGTGGTGTATAGGTTCCTCGCTTGGGTGCCAACAGAGATCCCAACTTCACCAACTTTGTTGAGGTCTTCATTTTCTCTGTTTCTTTTTTTTTTTAGTTATAATTTCATTTTGCACAGAAATATGTGTGTGTAATAGTAATAATAGTGATAATAATTATAATTATTGAAAACTTTTATATTTTCGAATTTACCTAATATATCATCTGATGCGATTTAGGTATACAACAGTATAAAGTGTGGATTTTTATAAGGATTTTTGTCTTTTAATATGATTTTATATGGGAGACAAGAGTGAAAAATTGCATTGTACTTTTACATAGTTTTGATGTAGCGAGAATCACGTCTTTCGCAGTTAGAGTTCCCGTTTTGGATTTTTGTTCTCTCTTTTTTTGGTGTTGGGGGGGGGGGGGGGGCGCTGGGGCGGGTTCGGTGTTGGTGGTGGCAAAGTGTTTGGGTACTAGTGCCTGTATTGATGTTGTTAATGATAGGTTCAATTAGGCTTGGATTTTGAGATTATGTCTTTGAATTTATCTAATATTTACTCCAATGCGTTGAGTTATATAGTTGGAAAAAAAATTGGATTTTGATATTGAAGCATTTTTCGTGTTCTAATATGATCTTATTTTACATAGTTTTACTGCTGCGAGAATCACATGTTTTGCAGTTATAGGCTTCCAGGGATAGGGGCAGGGTCCTACTGGTGCCTTTGTTGATATTGTTAATGATTCATAGGTGCGGATTGAGCTTGGGTTTTGAGATGTGTCTTTCCATGTAGAGTGTTGGTTACATATATCTAGATTCTGTTGGTGTTTGGCAGGCATAGATTTGTATTTTCCAATGGTTCTTGTATTCGTTGATCTCGAGTCTTGTTCTTAAATTCGATTCATATATAAAGAGGTGAAATTTCTGAGAGATCAAAAGGTAATTGAAAAAAATGAGTGTATCTTCTCCAAGGATTTAAGAAATTGGTATGAGACCCGTAAAAGAGTATACTACATTAGTCCTAAAAATCTTCTCTTTGAGTATCTTCTCAAAGAGATTCATTCTTCCCTCTTTCTAGATACCTCTTGCTTTAGCGGAGCTGTGATCTAAGAAGACTGGGTAAAAGAAATGGGACCACAGACCTTTTATTCATTTAACAATCGTGAAAATGAAGAACATAGACTTTGTGAACTCTAGTGGGAATTTATTTTTATTTTTAATTTTTATTTGTTCTTCAAACTTTAGGACAGCTTCCTACTAGAGTTTGCTATCATATTTGCTTTAACTTGGATGTTAGCTTACATGGAGTTGGTTTTCAATGGCTGTGCCGCTTGCCAAAGCTCAGTTTGGTTTGGTTTGGTGATAATTATTCTTTTTTTGCTTTGTCTATGACCTATACTTGGACTCATATTTAATCACTATTTGCTACATATCATGTTTTTTTTTCTTTCAAGATAGAGTAAAAAATTATTCTTTTTTTTTACTGTGCAGTTCCGAACCCACAAGGTTATCTACAGGCGATATGCCGGACTATTTTTTTCACTTTGTGTTGATATAACCGACAATGAATTAGCTTATTTGGAGTGTATCCACTTATTTGTTGAGATATTGGACCACTTCTTCAGCAATGTGTGCGAGCTGGATTTGGTATTCAACTTTCATAAGGTTTGTTGCTTCTTATAATGATAATCTTCACTACTATCTGGAGAAAGGGAAGATATGCTTTTTGTGTGCTTGTTTGGAACTGTATTCTTTAGAACTTAAAAGGTTTTTTTATTTTATGTTTTTTTATATGAGTCGCTCATTTTGTTATGTTTCATTCGTCTTGGGATTATAATTCTTCCCATTTGAGCTCATATTTTCTGGTTGAGATGATATATTCTTCTTCATGGGGAGAGTTCTTTAAATTTTTTTTGTTAATTTTTCTGGTAGTCTGCTAACTACAATGTTTTGTTTATGAGAGAATATACATGAAAGAAATGCCCATCAATGCTTTGTTTATCCAACACTCTTCTCCAGAAACCTGCCTAAAAGGGGAAGAATATAGATACAGAAAGGGTGCTTGTGGTCTAGCATGTGTAAGTATAACGAATTGAAAAGGATAAATAAATGCTTGCTGAAGCATTTTCAAAACCATATGTTCTTGCGACACACCCTTTGCTTACAAAGGGTATAAAGATATGAAAAAACTATAAACTTGCTGTGCCATCTGAGCTAAAGTTGTCTTCGTTTAATGATGTTTTGCCTTTTAACATCTTTATCTATGATTCTTTCCTATAATCGCAAATAGTAACCCAATTTTTAACTTTGATGGTGGCAGTTCACTTTCTTTACATTCTTATTACCATTTTGGGCAACATTTTGTGCTGTTTATATATCATACTAAGACAAGATCATACGAATACGGAAAAAGATTATGATATACCAGGAGGAAAATGACAAAATGTAAGTGGAAGATAGTATGCTCTAAGTTAACCAAAATTGCAGTGTCTGGACCATCCCATGCCATTAAATTTGCCCATTGTACGAGCTTTTAGTGCTTCTATGTGCATAGCAGAACTATTTTCTGTATGAGGAGGCACGTGCAACAAAAGTGCTGTCTGTTTTTTTGGCATTTTATTTTGAAGATCTTCTTCTGTAATGACAATGGTTGAAAATAAATATTCACATTAAAGTTAAAAAAGCAAAAATTGATGGGAGGTAGACTTAATATCTATTCAAATAAAAATATGTTGAACCCAAATACTACGTTGTTGCTTTATTTTTTTTTCTTATAAAATGTTTTTCACACACTCCCACCATCCAAAATTAGTTCTTGCCCTTCCCTTCTTGAGAAAAATCATCGGCATGAAAATGCAAATATATGGTGCCCCATATCCAATTTTTGATGGATGACATCTTCTTCAATATCCTGGACTTAATGAATACCCACTCATTAAGTTCAGGACTCTTGCTAATCTATATGTTATAATTTTGTATGCATTTATTGGTTTTTCATGTTTAGGTGTATTTGATTTTGGATGAATTCATTCTTGCTGGGGAACTCCAAGAAACAAGCAAAAAGGTAAGGATTGTTTCAGAACTCATTACATCAGTCTTGCCTGTCTAGTTGAAGTTTAACTTCTTCTCCCACTATTATGTCCCTTCCTCTTGTTTTATACTGATGCCCCTTAATTTTCGCTGCTAATAGCTAAAATTTGTATGTGCCAACCGAAGAAGTACTTTGATATACATTTTTTATCAGAATAATTTTCATTTCATGGGTCGGACAATGTGTCCTGTCCTGATCAAGTCAAAATTAAACACTTAACAGCAATGTTCTTTCAACCGTATGCTTACTCTTGTTGTTTCACACATTATTAAATACTACAATTTCACATCTATCTTTCAAGTTTTACTTGATCTTCCCGTTATTTCAATACGCAGGCAATCATAGAAAGAATGGGGGAACTGGAGAAGCAGGAGTAGAAGTTCATCTAGGCTTTTCATAATCTTTTGCCTTCAGCACCCTTTTCATATCAGACGATGCAATAAACTTAAGATATGTGCTTTCTTACATCTCTTACAGCTTATGTATTTCTATATTGTAAGATTTGAACTTTTCTTTTTTCTAATTCTTTTGTCCTTGTAAAGAAGATAACATTAAGTACTTTCTATGATCTGTTTTGGAATCCCTTTCTTGTACAAGATCTTTTGCCGGATAATACTATGGTTTGTAATTGCTTGTCGTGTGAAATTGTCCACTTGTTTTAAAGTAACGTTTGTAGATTAAGGATATAGACGGAAGAAAAGTGGGAATTTTTTTGGTTAGGGTCGCGTGCGCGTGCATACACGTGTGGTGGTGTTCCTTTTTGTTGTTCTTGGTGGGGTGGGGTGGGGGAGGAGGGGTTACATCGTACATCCTGCTTTCTCGGGGCTACATCACGAATTTGTTTAGACCGATGCCCCGGTAAACTGAATAGTTCTTACAGTAACAAACTAATAGCAGAGAAGTATATGAAGGCATGTGTTAAAAGTTTCTACAACCGTGGAGGTCTAAGTTTTAGTTTTGTTGAAGCTCTAAAATATGCAATATAATTGATGCATAATGATATTATGTAACAAACGAACATCTAAACTAAGCGGTGCAATGCAAAGAGTTGGGATGGTGCTGTCTGAATCAAACTCAAGGCATCCATTCTCGAGAAGGGGTTAGAAGGGGGTGATTCTAACGATGTTTCTAGTTACTTTATTCTCTATTTCTACTTGAGAGGATCTTAAGAAAAAATATTTTGTTTATGTACTCCCTAGCCTTCACCGGAAGTGGAGTTTGAGAGCGGAGGGCAAATGATGAGGGAAAAGTTACACGAACCAATCAAGAGAGAATACGTGTACATTTTTATCACAAGCAAACCTAGAAAGAAACAGAGGTGGGTCTGTGAGTGTCGTTGGATGTCTTAGTGTATATGGTCACACAAACTAATTGGGCCCGTATGATCCCAAAAACAAAGCCCACATTCCTTCCTGCTCTCCTCTGCATCAAGTACTAACAGAATACTAATGAAGTAGACTCGAAGAAAAGAAGCTTCTTTCCTCTAATTTACTCTCAACAAATATGCATTAACAAATCACTCCTAGTAGGCTACTATATAAACATCAACACAAACACACTAACCCCACAAAATTAAGAAAGTCCATTTCAGTAGCCATCTTCATACAAGTTAAATTCCTGACCTTACATAGTAGCCGATCTTACTTAGTGAGATAAGACTTAGTTTGATTTTATTTAGTTTTTACGAAAAATTTTAAGCATGGAAGGTGAAGGTGGTATGCTAATGATAAAAAAGGCAGAGATTGATACAAGTACACCCTTTCGTTCCGTTAAGGAAGCTATCTTGTTATTTGGTGATCGAGTTTTAGCTAGTGAGGTCTACGCCAACAAGCTCAAAGAGGTAAGTTATTCTTTGATTAGGTCATCGTGTAATGTAAAATTGTGGTATAAGTTCCCTGTTGTCATGTGTTTCCAGAACTACTGCATTGCATTATGTACATGTTCCAGCTACATGAGTGCACATAAGTGCATTAATACAATACTATATGCCAAATCAAATTAAATCAAGTCTAAATGACGTCAACTAAAACATACATATACCACACGATACATAAATTTCATAGACTAGACTTCTTCCATTTTTTTTTTTTTTTTTTGGGGGGGGCGGGGGGGGGGGGAAGGGGTGCCCTCCATCCATTGGCAGATCTGTAGGCCCCACTAGTCCAAAAAATATTCAAAAAATGTATGTATTGTTTTTTTAAAAAAACTAAGTATTTATATTTTTATTTAAAAAAACTAATTACTCCTCCTAATTTTTTTTATATAATTAAAAAATAATGTACTTTAGCTTTTCTAAATTTTTTTGAATCTGCCCCTATTTCCATCAGCCCGTATTAGAAGTTTGCTTGATCATGAGTATAAGCATTTTTTTTTTTTTAATGACTCTTTAATGCCTCAGGGAATAGTATACAACAAGAAACGACATCTTACATGGAGTATTAATAAATCTTACTATGCAACAATAGACAATGTTAATTTAAACATAGGGTGTGACCAAAGAGCATAATTAAGCTTTATAGCGAGAATATGCACTTTGCTTCCAAGCAAGAGTTGCTAAGAAATTCCTATCACAGGCGTAAAATAACGTTAAATGGTGGTATAAAACATTATTTTTTATTATTATATTATAAATGAAAGGGTCCATCTAAAAACATATTCTAACTTACATGTTTAGTGATGTGTATATCGACAGTGTGATGTAAACTAAGTGATAAAGTTAATTAGTATAAGGCTGTGAAGTGAGAGCAAACTTAAGGTTAAACTTCAACTATAAAGTGCAGCTCAATGTACAAAAACTTCCTTTAATGCATGAGTTTAGAAAAGTGCCAGACTCACATTGCGTCTATCACACCAAATTCTTTCCTTTTTCCAGAAAAGAAAAAGTTACTCCAAATTTTATACTACCTTATGATAGTTTGGCTGATATATATCCAAGGGTAGATCTACGTTCCAGCCGGCGGGGCTATAGGGTCTATAAGAACGTTACAAATTTTATATTTTAAAAAAATATATATATATATATTTATTTTTAATTAAAAAAATTAATTAACTTCCACTGAAAAAAAAATACTCATAGAATTAAAAAACTATGTGTTTTAACCCTCATTGGAAAGAATTCCTAGATCTTTTCCTGTAATAATATATGGTTAGGGGCTCCCCTTAGTCTCCCTCAAGCCTCCAACTTTTTTTTAATTTATTCTATGTATTATTTCTTAAAAGAAATTACGGACCCCTTATTTCTTTTTAGAAAAAAACTCAATTTAGTCCTTGAGGTTTAGCATAAAGACTAAACAAGTTCCTATGCTTTGAAAAAATATTACTTTACAAGGATCTATTTAGTCTTTATACTAAATCTTAAAGACTAAATTGACTTTTTTCCCTTTCTTTTTTTATCAGTCAACCCTGCACCCAATTAAATCTCTTATATTAAATTCTTAGTTTCGCCGTTTGTATCGTTAGTGTATTCGTAAACAGATGCACGAAGCATCAAGCGACAATAGCCATGTAACGGCTGAGCTAGAGGAGACAAAGGAGAGCCTCCAAAAGGCGCAAGAAGAAAGCATGCTAATGGCAGGTTGTCTCTCTTCCTTACAACAAGAGCTTGAACGCACAAAAAGAGAGCTGCGACAACTAAAACATGAACAAGAATCTGATCACAAACAAGTCATCGAGCCTGAAATCGAAGACGACCTCAAATTCATCGGAGATTTATCAAATTGCGAACTCGAAGAAGCAGAAACTTCACGTGAGAAAGTTGAGTTTCAAAAGAAGAGATATGTTACATTTGCAAATCAGCCATGTTTGGAGCGAGTTGTAGTGCCTTCAAGTGATGTTGTTTTAGAGAGACAACCTTCGATCAAGAAGAAGAAGAAGAAATCTTTGATTCCATTGATAAGTGGGATATTTTCAAGGAAGAAAGGAGCCTGAGAGATGTGAGTGATGATTTGTCCGTAACATCATAATATTATGGGTGTATCTATTCCCGAGAGATGTTTTATTTTTTCGAGTACAGTATCCATTTTGCTGATCAGGTTCAATAGCCAAGAAAGAGATGATTAATCTGAATAAGACAGACATGTAATCTTTCGTCAGAACTTCTCAATCTCAAATAAATCAGTTTTCTGAAGGCCATTGTAAGTGTTCAGTTCACTATTTTCTTGTAGTATTTTCGAACATTCTCTAGACTCGCGCTTAACTAGAGTTTCATACACGTATTGTGTCCTTTACTATTTGATTTGACGTTGTGATGTCTAGGAAAAATTCAATTAGTTTGACTGCAAATCCTGTTTGATTATAAGATCAAGCGATTCTTATGCCCCAAATGGCTTTTTATGGTAAAAGAGGATCTTAATTGCTTCTCCAACGTAACATCAAAGAAATTCCCAAACTGTATCAATGCATGCATGGTTTTCTCAGAAATTTTAAGGGTTTCCAGTTCCATTAAGCTATTTTATCATATTGTAAATCTATACTAAAACGTCAATCACGTTAGAGAATCCAATTGTCTTGATTTATTTACGTGGAACAATGTTGGAGAAGTCCCTCATGGATAAATTAGGACATACAAGACTAATATACAATCTTTAGCTATTTCACCTAATACCAATTGATTTTAAAATAAAATTTTATGTTAATTTAACAAATAAATAGGTTTTCCCGATAGTGCTGAACAAATACTTATAGTAATTTCACACCCATCTACATTTTTTTTTTATTACCAAATCAAAAGAATTTTTTTATGTATAATGCATATTATGATGATTTTAGTTCTCATCCATTTTTTGAACAAAAAAAAAAAAAGAATAGCTCTGCCTCTTATCCATTTATATTGACAACTAATAAGGGCTACATATAAGAATTTAATTATTTTCATGTCCTAGATCATGCCACCATTATAGATTAGATAATGAATTCTTATTAAAAGATAGCACTAGTAGTATATTATGCTGAAAAAGGAATTATATGAACTCCTTGAAAAAATTAGTTTATGAAATAAAATTGCTTCAAAACGATAATAATCGGGTGGTGTGTCATTGGATGTGCCGTGTGCAGCTCAAGCATCTCTAATAGCATGATCATGGGAAGCCCTTACCGTCTACTAAATAAGTACTTCTTTTTCTGAAAGCCATGAAAGCTGCAAACAAGGACATGTTTAATTAATTATTTCATTGACAAGTTTATATTCCAGCAGCGCAGTATGATCACATTGCCTTAGACGATATCGTATCATCTCACATCATAGCATCAGATTTCCTGCTACTAAACATGCCCTCATGTGAAGACTTGTTGAGAAATTCAATGCAATCGGCAATGGCTTCATTGTAGTGTGAGTTGGATGAGTAGTAACAGTAGCTGCATGATGTCATTGGAGGCTCAGGCCTGTCGCATGATCTTCTTCTAGGTACATGTCTTGATGTTGTATGAGAATTTCTCGAAGGAACTGAGAAGATGACTCTAAACAGTATCTTGCGGAAACGATCAAAGAGTTTCATGGTTGAGATGTTAAAAGTACTTGTGATAAGCCCTTGGTTGAAGATTTTGATGGAGCCCTTCACTTCTTATTTGTAGGACAAAGCTCTCCTTTTGTGGGCTTGCCTATATAGTCTCCAGGAAGTGTAATGCTATCATGATGTATAAAAAGAGTGATTTCTCCTAGCCTCATGTTTTTATTCCAAGGTCGAATTTATTTTATTTATTTTTTACGACGAGGAATTCAAGTGATCAATTACTTTTAGGCAACAAAACATGTACCATAGTTACATGCCTTAGATCATCCTTCAGGTTAATTATGGTTAAACAATATTTGTAAGGAGAGATAAAAGTTAAAATTTAAAATTTTTTATTATAATAAATTATTATTCGATTAGTCCATCTAATTTTTGGAGTGAAGAGAAATTCTTTATAAGCTTAAAAGGGAAAAAAAAACGGGAGTGCTGTCTCAACCATGTGAACAAATCATTACATGGGCCTTTCTTGTCATAACCAAGTACAATAGTCTATTAGAGTTGTTTTTTTTTTTTTTTTTGTAAAATATTAGAGTTGTTGATTATCTTCAAAAGTAAGCATTCACGAGATCCATTATATCCGACCTAATATGTGCAACAGCAATCATCAAATGCCGGTGGTACCTTGACTGTGCGGACGTATGCACTTAAAAATTGAAAGGAAAATTGTTGGGTCTGGCCAACGAATTAACAGACTCTTTTAATAGGTATGACTTATATTGTGTAAGTTTTACAGTATCAGTGAAAGCCATTAAATCTTACTAGACTCAATAGCTGCCCCAAATTGATTGCATGAGAATCGAATTTTAATTATTTCTATTTCTTTGGGGTAACTCAAGAAAAATATTGTAATGAAAAAATGGGTTTTCATGGTCTAAGTGGCTTGATGGTCTCATCACTCACAGTGATGGTACATAATTTTTTCAAGAAAAAGAACTTTGGAAATTTGTGTTTTGATTCGCAAAATAATTGTTTTATCTAATAAATTTATGGCACGTAATTTTAAGGAATTGGTCTAATACTGAAGCAATGAAACATGGTGACTCACTCATATTTCAAATTCAAATTAGTCTTTATGTTTCTCACCTTAGTATCAATCTTTATAAAACTCGTATTTTATTAATCGATTATGACTCTTTCAAATAAGATTATGGTTCCGAAATTTGTTACCTTGAGACAGGTACAAAGGGCCAGCATTGAAAACAAAAAAAAAACAAAAAAAATATGGTGCTCTTAATTGGTCAACCGCTTGAACAAGTAACTACAAATTTAAAGTCAAGTTGCACTTTCATCATCTGTCACTGCCAAAGGGAATTATAGGGCTTTCTCGGTCTTCAATTGAATTCACCAAATCATGATAGTTTTACTCCATTAATTTGTTTGCCGTAAAATAATTTATTAAAATAAAATATTTTTTTAAAATAAAATATTAGAAAATATTTTTTAATATTTGGATGTATTATAAAAAATATTTTTTGACATAAGATTTTATAAAAAAAATACACACATATAATATATATGTTAATCGTAAAGGTAGAATGTGAGAGCGTGGGTGGGTGGGTAGGTGGGTGGGAGGTAGGGTAGGGTAGGGTAGGGACGGGGTGGGTGGGTTGGTAGAGGGAGGGGAGGGGAGGGGAGGGGTGGGTTGGGTGGGGGTGAAGTTGGTAAGTTTCAAAAAATATTTTTTTCTCCCAAATAACAATAAAATATTTTTTATTGTTTTAAACTAAAATTTTTCCTTGATCAGAAAATATTTTTCAGTTGATCAAATTTTTCGTGTTAGCAAACATCGAAAAATTCAAAAAATATTTTACTACAAACAAACAGAGCATAAGGGTTGGATGAAATAGTCAGACAATGACTTGTTATAATTAAAAGTTCTGAGCTTGAACTCCAATTTTGACTTTTATTCTACCAAAAAAATAAGAGAAAATGGCTCAATTAGTCCTAAACGTTTGCTTATTTTGATATTTTAATCCCAAATATTTCAAATCCTCGTTTCTGTTAAATTTGCTCTGTTAAGATTAGTGATTCGCACATCGAGCGTAAAAAAGAAAAGCATACAAGATTAACTTGGGGATCGGGTGATATTTTGTGAGAATAAGTTGTAAGCTAAATGATCAATTTAACCTTGTATGTCTTTTTTTTAACGCGTACGAATTACGTGATCTTAACGGAAAAATTTTAACAAAAATGAGTTAATGGACTAACGGTGTCTCTTCTATAAAACGTTTAGGACTAAAATGTCCGATTTATAAACGTTCGGAACTAAAATGTCAAAATAACTACACGTTTGGGACTAATTGAACAATTTTCTCAAAAAAAAAAACAAAAAAACAAAACTCATGATAGTTTTGTTAGTCCATGATTAACCGACCTTGCCTTTTAAACAAGTACTCAAACGCTATCTACTACGATGAATGTGTTTTGTCCCCTAATTTGTCTCTCTTTTTTTTTTTTTAAGTTAATCCGGAAAACATTATTGCCTTAACTAGCTCACAATACATAGATCGAATTAGATATCACCATAAAATATTGAACCCCACTGTTAGATATGTCGACATCCCACCACCTAACTTAATGATTAAGCGTAAACTAAAATCCAGAACTATACCGATCCGACGCAAGATATGTATCAATTTAATCAAAAATATAATCCCAAATAATTATTTAAAAGACTCAACATGCGTTTATAACTATTCATCTTCTTCCACTTATCACTGGGACGACCCCTTGGGGTTCCCTTATTTGTCTCTTAATATTGAACAAGCCGATTGGGCCAGTGTGGCATAGCAAAGCATGCAGATTAAAGTATGACATTGTCGAAACTTATAGCTAGTTTATTTCCCATTGTTTTCTTAAATAAATAAATAAAAGGGTTAATACTACTTTTGGTCATTTATCTTTGATCTTATTGACATTTTAGTTCCTTATCTTCAAAATAAGACATTTTAGTCCCTTATCTTTTAAAATTAGGATACCGTTAGTCCTCATCGCTGATTCCGTTAAAAAAAGACGGAAATACACTTAATTAACTAAAATACCCCTACCATCACCACTGCTACTACCACCAAATTGCAGGGGTATTTTGGTCAACCACAAGTTTTTGTTTTTATTTTAACGGAATCAGCGACAAGGACTAACGGTGTTTCAACTTTAAAATATAAGAGATTGAAATGTCTCATTTTAAAAATAAAGAACTAAAATGTCAATAAAAATAAAAAATAAGGGACAAAAAATAATATTAACCCTAAATAAAATCCAACACCATCTTATGTGGGTACTTTTCTGTTTTCTCCTCTTCTTTTTTATATTAAGCATCATGAGAATGAACCTTGATTTGTCTGGTGAACGTATCCAAATGCTAATGATGAAGGGTGCAATTAAATGGCTAGGGGCCTATTTTCCATTTCTTACTTTATGGTTTAAGTTAGATTATTTTCAAAATTACTAAAAGAAAGATAAAAGAATATTTTGAATTCAGAGTACGTCATTTTTTATGTGATAAAACTTGTTCTTCATCTCGTATGTGATAAATATCATATTATTATTTTTTAAATAAACAAATCTCATTTAAATGTGACACTTAACAAATAAGATCATTTAGAATGTTGATCTCTTTGAATAAGATCTTAATTCGACAACGATTTCAATGAATCAATTTCACTTTATATGTCTGGTACTTTATTTTTCTTAATACCATTTACAATAATAGATGAATAAAAAACTTCCAATTGAACTTCTTCTTTACTTCATCTTCATTCGGTAGATTATTAGTACTCATATATATATATATATATATATCAAGAGCTCAAAGTAATTATGTCCAGTATGTCCCCTTTTATTACCCTAAGAAATGAAGTTTCCTAAAACTAGGACAGACAACTCGATTGCTTTAGTCAAACCATGAACCAGTAATTAACGTTGTTGAGCATGGCAAACTCAAGCTTCCCTGCTAGCTCACTACCAAAAAGAAAGAAATAAAAATTTTCTTTTTAGTCTTTTGTTACACCCAGAAAGTTAAAAGATAGAAATCCTTTTTCTGTTTTTTTTTTTTTTTTCCATTACATGGAGGCAAAGCCGGTCTAAAAGGAAACAAAATAAAAAGATGTTTCACTCTTTTTTTTTTTCTTCTAAAAAACATAAGAAGGAGGTTTGAGAGTTCACCGTATTATAGTTCCGAAGAAGCTGGAGCAAGCCAAGAATCTTTACTATGTTAACTTTTATATTGCTTAACAAGTAAGAACAATTTTAGACATAATATGGAGGTGGAAACAGACTCGTAAGTAATAACTAAGAGTGTTATGCATCAAATTCCTACAACAATCATGTCATACTATGTCGCATTGTAATCCAAGTATTCGTGTGGTGCAAATCTATTGAGAAGTGAATAAGTACATATATTAACTGACTATTTTAGTTTGAAACAAATGCTCGAAGAACTCTACATGGACCAAACTCCAATAATATTGATGGCTCAGTTGAGAATGACAGTTGAGGGGTAATGACCAGTCATGTTATTGGAATGTAATCGTCGCCTCAACTTCTCCCGTACAAAGAAAGAAAAAATGATGAGTGTTGTGTGATTATATAGCCATTTCTTAGTAAACAGGAATCTCATATTAGTTATCGAGAAAGTAGGCACGTATCAAACTGATTCACGAATTCTTTAAAGAGTAAACAATTTAATAGTGTATGTGTGTTGTTAAAAATGCACAATAACCTATGTGACTTAAAACGTAACTGATTACTCTCCTGTGTTTTATAAAAGTAACTGATACCCTCTGTATTTTAAAACATAATTGATTACCCCTTTATATTTTATAAAAGTAACTGATTATTCCCCTGTATTTTAAAAAACATAATTGAATACTTTCTGTTAAAATAAATAATTTTTCTAATGGAAGCGGAAGTGTTAAAAATATAGGAGGTATTTAACTATTTTTATAAAATTACATTTTAAAATATAGGAAAGTATTTAACTATTTTTATAAAATATAAAAAATATTGTATGCTTTTGATAAAATACAAAAAATGTTAAATCGTTTAATTTTCTTTAAAATCTCGTAATTAAGATCGTCCTTCCACCTTAACACCGTTATTGTTTTTTAACAATTCAAGGCTAAGGTTGTCATTTTGTATTATATTGGAAAAAAACAAAAAAGGTGGTCTGATTTGTTCACCACCAACACTGCCGAAGAAAGTTGAGTGGATGGGATTAATTCAATTTATATCTTGTAAATTAGTTGAGTGGTAATACTTTTTACAATTAATAAAAAATCAAAAGCTACGGACGAAAAAGTTATTGTATCAATCCAAACTAATGAACCAATCATTGCCAGATTAACACGTATAGATCCCGCCAAATAAAAAATAAAACACCTGACAACTCAAAGGCTCACATTTTCTGCTTTTCTGGTCAGTTTCAAACACGCACAACACACACTCAAACGCACACGACACACCACCATCACTTGATCATCATCGTCATCATCGTCATAATCCGTTCGTCAGTTTTGATTTTTCCGACAATAGCATCGTCAACATCATTCGCCAAAGGTATTGAGGAGCTTTTTTTTTTTCCTCTTTAAAGTTGTTAATGTTGTTTATATATATGTATCGTATATCGTTAATTTTGCATACATGTGTTTAGTTTGTAGTATGAATGTACCTTTTCTATTTATCATAGTTTTTTTGTGATTTTGTTTTTTGGAGTATCTCATGAGATGGACATAATTTTGAGATATTAATTTTTTGTAATTCTATTTTCGGATGATTTTTTTTTTTTTTCTGGAGATTGATTTTTTGTGGTGAAGTATGGATGTAAACTATTGTATATGAAAATCGCAGGCTTAAATTTGGGAGAAAAAATTGAATTTGAATGTTTTATATTACTAATATGGATTTAAAAATTGAATTTGAATGTTTTATATTACTAATATGGATTTAACAATGTTAAAATTTAGTTATTTAAAGAAAATTTATAATATTGTTATTGACTAATTCATTGTACTGTTTAGTGTTTGCGTAATCTTTGCTTCTTCTCCACCAAGCATGGAAGTTTAAGGATAACTGTAGGTCGGTGGCTAATTAAAAAGAATTACAATATTGTTATTTTGACTAATTCATTGTATAGTTTAGTGTTTGTGTGATTTTTGCATTTTTTTTGGGTTTCTCGCCAGAATGCAACGCATAGCTTGGCCAATCATTTGACCGTTTAAAATGGTTCACGGTGTTAAGGTGGAAGGACTAACCAAGAGAATTTGAAAAACTTGGGGACTTGTTTGAGACTTACCTATTCCCTTGAGAACCAATATGGATTTCCCCCTTAGTAAACTATGTTAGTGTTATGCAATTTTTATTGGAAATATATTACAAAAGGACCTTGTGTAGTTCTGGTTACCTTTGAAAGGTAAAAGATGAAATCGGATCTTATATCATGGTGATGACACCATAATTTGACCTCAATGGATAATTCCAGGGAAGAATATAGGACATGCGCTAAATATACAAATTATGAGGAATATGAATATGATCCATATACTATCTGAGGGGTTAGGTTAGATACTATCGAGTCCAAGTATTTTCATGAGTAATGAAGATAATGTAGTTAGATTTTTCTAGTCTATCTGGAAAAAGCTTGGCCTTCTTCTCTATTTTATCCTGTGATTGGATCCTTTGGCTAAAGTGGATATCCCCCTCGCTCAACTTGGCTTCAATAAGTGGGACCCCTTGGCTACCCCTCTCAGTGCCCTGTTTTATGACCTCTTCTCTTGGGACTGGGGACCTCCTTTGGCACCCCGGAGAAATGGGAGTAGAAAGGAGGTTCTAGAACTGGACTATTGAGCAAATACCATAGCACATAGTACTTGGAGCCCAGAGACCAAGACTCAATTCATAAAAGCTCAAACTTACCCATCTAGACAAGACGTACATATCCCTTCGGGTGGAATAAGGAGTTCCATGTTCATACTAATGCATCACTCTGTGCCATTGCATGTATGTTGAGGCAAGAGGGCCGCTTGATCACTCCATCTACTTTGCAAGTAGATGACTTTCTGCTTGTGAATTAGACAAGCACCGAACCTTATTTATCATGATTCAACCCATACCTAAGTCAACTGATCAAACATATCTAAAACACATATGAGAATATGAATACTATTCGATACATTTGAAGTAACTAACTAGGAAACTCGGAGTAGCTTGCAAAGTTTTGGGTTGAGGTGGCTTGTGGCCATATTTTTTTCTTTTAATATAGTTGTACGGAATAAAAAGGCTGATCCTAGAAACAGTCCTCAAATATTTTCCTCTAGGATTGTTGCTTTGGTAGATACAAGATTAATGGCCAAATAGTCATCCTTTCAAAGATAAAATTTGTAGCAAATTGTTTTGCTAGAAACCAAAATAATCTAGATAGACCTATTATAAACATGATATAAGGAAATTGTTGATTTTTTAGTTAGGTGTATCAAAATAATTAAGTATATGGTTCTTTTGACTGAAAAAGGTTCAAGAGGATGCGTACTATTTGATTGTTACTACAAGTCTTTGCCATGTTAATGAATGACTTGACTTAAGTTTTGGGATGTGAAATTTAATATGGTTACACAATACTATTGATAGTGCCTATATGGATTAAAAGACTATGCTAGAACTGTAACTTGAATTTATTTGCAACATTTAAATAGAACAATTCATCTATTATGTTCATTTGGAAGAAATATTGACCCAGTCACTTATTTTGGTTTGATGTTGAAACTAGTAAGAAAATTATGTCATCTCTCTCGTCCTCTCTCTCCCCCACACCCCATATCTCTCGGGCATAAAAAAGGAAAAGGTCTTGGAGATTCCACCATCTCCAAGCATTTTGGCCGTGCGTTCTTCATAGGGGCCTAACTATATCCTCCATCCACTTGATTTGTGTGTCGAGTTCTAAGCCAACAATTTATTAGGTATATTATCATGTATACTTAATCAAGTATGTGTATTGTTTTCATGTGTTTATTTGATTATAATTGTTAGTTTAGTTTTTTTGTTAATGTATACATAAATTTCTTGCATGCTATATTTTCGCTGCGATTAAAATTGAAAATCGGCCCCATAAGTTTACATTTTAAATATTAAAATGTAAAAAGTAAAAAATAATAAAAAATTTCTTTAAAAAAAATTAGAGTGCTAGCTAAAATAGGAGGTGTTATTTGAGTCAAACTGAAATAAAATTTTTTGTAAAATTAAAAATCCAATTTCACTCTTTAGAATAAGAAAAGAAAGTGAAGAGTGTTATTGGAGTTAGCTTTAAAAAAAATAAAAAATTGAGATGTGAAACCTCCTACTCTCATAGTGGCATTGGAACAACTAGTGTTATTGTGATATTTTTTTTTTATAGAAAATCATTCTTAGCTATGGAATGCCATTGGAAAAGTTGATTGAGTAAAATTTGTTATAGTTACAAGAAAAGATCAATTGGAGTATCACATCAAATCACTAAATTTACAGTTTGCCATTGAAATCTGCATGTGAGCAAAAAGTTCCATGTGCATAACAATAACAAATCTTTGTTAATGCCAAGAAATGGCCCTCTATTTTTGGGGATGAAAGAGTAATATCATCATATCTTTGGGGTGCCAGATATCGTCATTATTAAAGTATATTTAACTGGACTGATAACAAACAGTTGGTGGCCCCCCTCTTTCCATAATGAGAAAATCACCTGCCCTTCTTCCTTGTGCCCAATCATTACTTTTAGCTCTCATCTTCCTTTATTTATTTTCAGTAGCAAAAGTAAAGAGGAAGAAAACAAAACGGAAAAAGCCACGCAGGGTGCCCCGTGTTTTGTATGTAACTGGTGATAAGTGATATCATCATTGTGAATGGAGGGAGGCGCGTGGAAAGAAGCCACACAGGAACGCACACCCTTGTTAGGAATGCAGTGCTTAATTAGGAGAAAGCGAGTTGACTCGGCAGCCGAAACAACAAGGCATGCCCACGCTCGCCGCCAGTTAGCCAAGAGACTCTCTGTCTTTGATCTCGTTGCCATCGGTAGCTTGTTCTCTCTCTCTCTCTCTCTCTCTCTAGTTGTTTTCTTTTCACTTATCTACTTGTCAATTCTGCAACTAATGTCTGTACTAAAACGCTTTGAATTACAACCAGCATTTTCTCTTGTAATTGTGGGTTATTATACATTAAAATTCGATGGTGGAAGATATATTCAATTATTAAACTTGGATTTCCACAATTACACATTAAAGTTAATGATGTGAGTATATTTCAGGATGCAAAGAAAAAGAAACACAGGGACGAAATTAATTTTGCGATTCATCTGATAATTCATATTTCATTGCACATTCTAATTTATATGCACCAAATGCAAAATCATGACAACCTAATCTGAATTTTAATTTGTGCAGAACTTAATTAATTTTTTCACCAAATGTAAAATCATGACTACCTAATCTGAATTTTGTTTTGTGCACAACTTGATTATTATTTTTTTACAAGTTAAATTTCCCTGCGTTTAAAACTATGTGATTGTGGTGGCCTTAATGAATATTTATCATTGTTTTCATGCATTGGGAATTGAAGCCACCTTGAAAAGCAACCAATGGATAACAGTTATTCAATAGAAATGAAATTTGGTTTTAGATTAAGGTCATTAACATACTACTTGTCAAGTGTAGGAGTTTGTTCATGCAGAAGCTGATTATTATTTTAAGAATTTCTTTGTCAGGGGTTGGAGCGACCATTGGCGCTGGAGTGTACATACTTGTTGGAACAGTTGCAAGAGAGCATACTGGGCCTGCCCTTCCTTTATCTTTCCTGATAGCTGGAATAGCAGCTGGACTCTCTGCATACTGTTATGCTGAGCTCGCATGTCGTTGTCCATCTGCTGGCAGTGCCTATCATTACTCTTACATTTGTACTGGAGAAGGGTGGGTAAACAGAAGAATTTCTTCAATCATCTAGAAGTTTTCATTTTTATTTTCATTTTAATTGGGCATGGAATTTCAAGATTATGTTAGTCCGAGACCATCTACGAAATCGTGATTTAAAATTGCACAAGGTGTATGTTTGTCATCCCACTAGATTTTTGTATGAAGCCTAGACTCTGTTTTATTTGTTACGTCACTGCTTTCTCAATGTCAATTAAGGTGCCTATAGTCAATGATCTTAAGTCATTTTTTTTTTTGTCTCAGAATTGCCTGGTTGATTGGTTGGGCTCTCATATTGGAATATACTCTAGGGGGATCTGCTGTTGCTCGTGGTATATCCCCAAATTTGGTGGGTTATTGTTTTTGTCATTACACTTTCAGCTCCGTATATATGCTTTTTCTCTTCTATATATTTGTTTCATATGTATAACATACAATTGAGTTTGAATATAATTTATATTTTGATTCGATTCACCTCCCATTCAGCAAAGACATCGTAAAATTATCTTTGGAGGTAATATGTCCATGATGTGTGCAACTCTTCTGAGGTCATTCTTGGTTTTATGGTCACATGAGTTGAAACTGTTGTTTCTAAAGGCGTTTGATGTTGACACTCTTAGAAAAAGATCCTCGAGGTACAGAATTTTAATTTTTTGCCAAAGCACGCTAGTGTCTAAGCTGAGATTTGATTCGTTGCCTGTAAATTAGTTTGTGATTTTAAATGGCATTCGGCCATATATTATTTGGATCAGAAATAATTTCTTTTAGTGTCAAAGTTATCTTGATATGAAAATGGTAGGCCAGTATATTGACAAAACTTTCTTGAACCCGTTATTGGGCTTCAATAAAAAGTCCATACAAATTGATTATGGATCCAGTCAGTGCCCGTGTCTTGTACCAGGCTTATTAGCTTTTAATTGAAAGAGATTTAGATTTTAGGGAATGAAGTGATCTATGCAAATAATTTTGCAATAACAAAAGTATTGCATGGCTATAACTTGAAAATAGCCATACAGCATTATCACCATAGTACTTGTAGAAGCAACTAGGTAATGATGCGCAATTATTGCATAAAAATGATTAATCTTAAGATAATTGAAGGACACTCTAGATTCACCCATATAGACATCTTTAATTATTTTGGTGAAAGGCAAAATGAAGTATTCCATATTGATATTTGATTGTAAGAGAGAAAAGTTAGTTTTAAGTTAATTAGGTTTTTTGTGTCTTTTTTGTTTTTGTTTTTTTTTCTCGGTTGCTTTAAGTTGTTATACTTTCCTAGGTCTTTTTTTTCTTCCCCGAGAAGTGTTAAACAGTGCAACTTATCTGTCATATTACACACTACCATCACTTTTTCTTTCTTTTACATGGTTCTTTTTCCTTTATCTTTTTTGCATTCCAATAATATACATGCCAAATATTATATTACATAATTTCTAAACATTACATGATACTTTGCTAATTGTCTTCATTGTTTAAAGGCTTTGTTCTTTGGAGGTGAGGATAAACTGCCTGTACTCTTAACCCGTCAGACATTATTTGGCATTACAGTTGACCCTTGTGCAGCAATTTTGGTTTTCATTATAACGGGTCTTTTGTGCATTGGAATCAAGGAGGTGATCTTTTCTTCTTTTTCAGAGTTCCACTTTTATTTTTTTGATATATTTGCAGTCGTTTGCGTTCTTTGTCATCTGTGATTGTAATTGTAACTTTCACATTACATTGCAGAGTTCATTAACACAAGCCATTATAACTAGCACAAATGTTGGTGCCTTGGTTTTTATAGTTATTGCTGGTAGTTATTTGGGGTTTAAGACCGGATGGTCTGGTTATGATCTTCAAATCGGGTACTCCATGTTCTTGTTCACGATTTTCTGTGAGGTGTTGCACGTCATCAGCAATTGAGCTAATATGTATTATTTTGGGTATACAGGTATTTTCCTTTTGGAGTAAATGGGTTTGTTGCTGGGTCTGCAGCCGTCTTCTTTTCATATGTTGGTTTTGATTGTATCACCAGCACAGCTGAGGAGGTATATGTACAAATTGAAGAACAGACTAGTATACATTACGCCATACCCCTACTTCTACAATATTCATCACCAAACACACCAAAAAAGACACACACACAAAACCATCTTATATTGATAAAATCATCTAATTGATTTAAAATATTGGGTAGAGTCTTTGAGATTATATTATATTCTATGTAGAATATAATATTTATTTTGTTATACATTCTTTTCGTTTCTTTATGTTATTAAGTAAGCAATGGAATTCATCAAGATTAACTTCTAGTACAAAGGTGAAAACAAAGAGATCTGAATCTTGATGAGCAATGCCCTTAACGTGAAACAAAACTATGAAATAACAAAAAGATGTTCTCATGAAGATTCCATGATATGCTGATGCCTCTGTTAAGTCTAGTACCTTTGAATTTCTTTCTTGAACTGAGCTTAAATCTAATATCATTCTTGATTCTCATCAAGAACTGATCTTCAGTTGAAGTTGCAAGGGCATAGATCTTTCTATTCCTTTCTAATCAGAGGTAGTAAATGACAGAACAAAGAAAAGTTTGAGAATCACAGCTTGAAGTCTGTCTCTATGCAAAATTGGCAGATCCTAGAGAGCATAGGTTCTTAGCTAGTCGGGCTAGATTGTACTTTAGATAGAGTGAGCACTTCTCCTCCAAATTCTTCTAGTGAAGGAGCATTGGAAGAGTAAATGATCTCCTGATATGGCCTTATGTAGTGAACATAATAAGCCAAATTATGCATTCTCCACGAGAAAGAACACTTTGAGGAAGCCTATTAGATTATCAAGTATCTAAAGGGAACACCTGGAAAAGGTTTGTTGGTCATCTAAGTATTGAAGCTTATAGTGATGTAGGTTTTACAGGTAGTGTGACGGATAGAAGGTCTACTTCAAAGTTATTGTACTTAGGTTGGTGGTAATTTAGTAATGTGAAGAAGCAAAAAACAAACTGTTGTAGCAAGTAGTAGTGCAGAAGCTGAGTTTAGAGTAGTTGTTCATGGGTGTGTGAACTTCTATGGCTGAAAAGGCTATTTGAAGATCTTAAAGTCTCAAGTCCAATGCCAATGAAGCTTTATTGTGACAACAAATCTGCATTCAACATAGCTCATAATCCTATTCAACATGATAGGACTAAGCATGTGGAAATAGATAGACACTTTATCAAGGAGAAACTGGAAGAAGA
Source organism: Ehretia macrophylla (assembly GCA_037974665.1). Taxonomy (NCBI): domain Eukaryota; kingdom Viridiplantae; phylum Streptophyta; class Magnoliopsida; order Boraginales; family Ehretiaceae; genus Ehretia; species Ehretia macrophylla. Next base: position 2,476,957 of record CM075774.1, read on the forward strand.
AGTCATATGTATCCCCTATATTCCTATAGAAGAGCAAGTGGCAGATATTTGCACTAAAGGATTACAGAAGAAACAATTTGATAGTATTACTCCTACATGCAGTTGGGAATGCAAGACATTTTTGAGCTAAACTTGAGGGGGATTGTGGAAAGATCCCAAATCTGTGCAATTATGGAAGGGATATTTGAACTGATTTTATACAATTAATTAAGAGATAAACAATAGGAATTATGTATGAATAGTTGATTACATATTTCAGGTAGTCCCTTGATTACAGGGATTGTGGTTTGTACATATCTTGTTTCCTTAGGTAGAATAGTTATGTGTTTTTCTGTATAAATATAGGACTAGAAACCATTCCTATTGAATAAAAAATACAGTGGAATTTCTCTGCTTTCACATACAAACTAAAATGTTTTTTCCTAGTAGTCAATATTACTGAGAATTTTAGTAAAGATATTCAATTTCTAACTCAACTGATTGGTTATACTTGAAATTATTCTATTTGCTTTTTGAATATTTTGCTCCACAATCTGCATAATACTTGATTCTAATCATCCTGACAGGTGAAATACCCTCAGCGTGATTTGCCCCTGGGTATTGGGATTTCATTGTCTATGTGTGCTATTTTGTATATGCTTGTATCTGCTGTCATCGTTGGTCTAGTGCCTTACTATGCCTTAGATCCAGACACACCAATTTCCTCTGTCTTTGCTAGCTATGGGATGAAATGGGCAGAGTAAGTGTAAAGCGTTTCTGCTGTTTCTGTTTTCAATTAATTTAACAGTTCATTCAAGTCTTCTATCTAACTAAACCTTCACATCCTCCCATTTACAGATACATAATAACAACTGGAGCAGTAACTGCACTTTGTGCAAGTCTGATGGGTTCAATTCTTCCACAGGTATGTACTTTTTGAACTTTTCATCTTACTAACTAAATTACTTGCATACTAATCATTTCTTAGAAGTTACATATTAGTTATGTTTGTAAACAAGTAAATAATGGAAAGTTGATTAAAGAATGAAAAAACTAAGTGCATTTCTAGAAGAAGAGAGGGAAAGAAACTGAATTTGACTTCAAAATATATCGATGAGGTATTATTTCAGAAGTACCTGGCAATGCAACTTGTCTTATCTTTGTATACTAATGTTTTTTTCTAGTAAGGTTGTCGTTGTACATTAAATTTTGAAATTTTGTGGGTTGTCAGAGTAATATGAAATGATGCATTTTCTAATTGAATGAATGTATCTGGTTCGGAAATTATTTATCCTTTTCAACTGTCTATAAATACCATTTTTAGTAGTTGTGACAAACTAACTAGACTCCCGCCTTCATTATTTTTTTTTACTTACCACCCTATCCATTTGCTGGAATAACACCCAAGCCCCTGCTTTAGACCACTTCCAATGTTATCACTCTTACTAATGCCAAATGTCACTAACATCGGTTTTCTGCTGCTAACTAAAAAAAGGCAATAAACTGTCAACTTTCTTCTATAGCCACTTCCATCACCGTCACCACCTCACCGCTGACAAGCTACCATAGTAATCACTATCATGATCACCGTATCTAGATCATTATTACCACTGGTCAAGTAACATCACCTTCCCTGCAACCACTAGTCGGCCTTGTCGACAACTAGACTATCATCTGATCCGAATTTGCATCACTGCGGCTACCACCATTACCACTCAACCTCGACGATAGCTTGTTGATGCACAAAAATCATGAGTTCATTGATTTTTTATATGGATTCATTAGGGCAAGAAATCAGGTTTCAGTGGATGACCTATTTCTTGGTGTTAATATATTTTGGGAGTCCCCGCATGCTTTGAGAAATCAATGGAGCCATAAAAGGAAAGATATGTAATCTCTGTATATTAGGTTTTTTCTGAAGAAGCAGAAAGATACATATGGAGTAGTGAGTAGTGAGTACTATTAGTCGAGAATTAAATACTAATACCAAACCTGGAAATTAATCATCTATCTTCGATTAAGAATGCAAGACTCATAATATTTTTCTTTCCTGGATTTAAATTCAATTGCTGAAAGAGCGGGTAATTGCTAAATTTGGCACTAAGAATAAACTTGTAAAATTCTTGTTAGAATCACTGCCATCAACATCAATGCTTACAATTCTTTTAATACAATATAAGAAGCTAAATGGGAATATGACTAGGAATTATCCCATTAAGAAAAAATAACTAAGCGATATTAGAAGTTTCATGTTTACAAAATGAAAATGTCAATGCATCTTTCATGTTTTCATGGGACATTTGCTGCTTCCCTCCAGTGTTTGTTTGCACATGGCCTATATATATATCTTGTTCTGAGGAGAGCATCTGTGATCTATGCTGAATAGCATTTTAAGAAGAAAAGGTATTGCATGACTGCAAACTAAGAAATCTCAATATATTTAAAGTAGAGTAGTTTTGTAGCAGTAGAGCATTTTCCCTAACCATGATCCCAGTGTCAGTTATGGGCGCCTCATGGTCAAAGCAATATATCACCCAAATAAAGGATTCCAGGATGACAGCCAAGAAGTTTTGAAGATACTGGTCGAGTATGGAAGAATTGGTAAATTGCACCTACAGCACCCAGAGATGTTCACTGATCACGAGAAAGGTCTTTGCTTCAAAATATGAGAATTGGTTTTCATTAACAGTCTTAGGCCTTACACTTTGTCCTTTTGACTACAGCATACAAGACTCTAGGAAATCTTCCTTTTCTCCCTCTTTTTAAATACTTAAGGAAGTTTCTTTGAAATTATAAAGTGTTTGAAATACTTGCAAGTACTTGAAAGTGATGCCAAGGAATTGCAGTTCAATTGTAAAGTTAATGAGAGACTTTAGAGTTGTACTGAGGATAATGTATTTTATTTCCTTTTTTCAGACAATTTTGTTAACTGGTTTTGTCTGTCATTGATATGTTTGAGCTGTTGTTCTTTGAAATGTTCGCTCTACTTCACAAGCTTGGAATATAATGCTCCCTAATAAGTAGAGCATTTTCTATTGTTGTCAGCCGCGGATACTGATGGCAATGGCTAGAGATGGATTGCTGCCATCGTTTTTCTCAGACATTAATAAACACACTCGAGTTCCAGTCAAGAGCACTTTAGCAACTGGCTTCTTTATTGCAGTCCTCGCTTTCTTTATGGATGTTTCACAATTGACAGGGATGGTAAGTCATAAGATGCTATGTGTAAGAGACCTCTTTGGGGGTTAATAACTTTTTCCCTTGCTAACCTGAAGTCTGTAAAGAAAAATAGAGTGAGCGGTGATGCCTCTTCTTTACAGGTTAGTGTGGGCACATTGCTGGCTTTCACAATTGTTGCTATCTCAGTCTTGATACTCAGGTATATTCCACCAGAGGAGGTGCCTCTTCCATCACGAACTCAGCAAAAACATACTAATACCCAAGAGATTGATGGGGAGAGTGCTAAATATACCCTTCTTTATAAAGAGGTATCTCAAGGTAGTGTTTAACATGAAACTTTTTTTTATATTTGATTAATGTCGTATTTTATATGATAGTTCAGTGTTGAGTTTTAATCATGGTTATTCATAACATTGACATGGGAAAATATCAAGTAAAATATTTAATAATTAAAAACAAATAGCAGGATTTATTCTTTTGGTTGTTTGAAACTTCTAATGAAGTGCAATTGACATGGGAAATTATCAAGTACAATATTTCATAATTAAAAACAAATAGCAGGATTTATTCTTTTGGTTGCTCCAGACTTTGAATGAAGAGCAATATTATGGTCAGGAAAAGATTCATGTTTTCTAATGCTTCATGATTATAACAAAATGTCATTCATATATCCTCTCTCTCTCTCTCTCTCTCTGATGAACTTGGGAAGATAAACATGTATGTTGCCACATATTGACATGAATAGAATTTTCATTCATATACACAATATATGATGAACTCATGGACCGTGTTACTTTTGGACAATTTGGATGGTTTCTGAGTGGATTCATCTGAAGTTAGTATTCACTTGGGGGCTTGGGGATTGAAAAGGGGTAAAAAGATGGATTACTCTGGGTTTTTCAAGAACAGAGGCGTAGCTCCCTTTTTGTTGCTATCTCAGATGCTTTATATTTGAAAGGAACTTTCTTGGGCTATCTCTGTTGCTTTGAATTTTGGAAGGCACCTTCTTGGGCTGTCTAAGGTGCTTTTGGATTTTGAAAAGATCATCTTGGATATCATCATGAATGACTTTGATTTTCCGAAACGATAAAATATTTATTGGCTTTCTAATGTTGGTATTTCAAGGTACAAAGGTTTGCAAATCTAATGTGAATTTTTGTGGGTGTGAAATAAGCATATTGGAGTAAGAGAAATAGATCCATCACTTACGAATTGCTCCCAAGTTTAGAGACGCTAAACCTGTAGCTTGAATTGCATCACATTCCCCAAGAAGGATCCTTAGTTTGTCCTAAATTTGTGGACATGAAACCTAAGAGTTGAATTTGGTCGTATCCATGTAATGCATTCTGGAGAACTTTCTACGAAATGAACTAATTTTGTAGCACTTCTAAGTGCTTGGTCGTGAATGAGAAAGAGTGAAAGGTTATGCGATAACATAATGTTATGTCACTTAAGTTCATACACAGACAGATATGCTCTTGATTCTTTCTCAAAATGACAACTCCACAAATTTAAACTAAGCATTAATATCTTTGTTGTTTATTAGGAAATTCATATATCACTTTTCTAATTCAGTTATGTTAGAATTCTAGAATTATTTGGTTTCTTAGGCTGCAAGTATTTTCTTTTCTGTAAATGGTTGTCTTGTCATAAGCATGGCTGTCATCCCTGTTCTTCGCTTTGTTATGTTAATCTGCAACAGCATTATTGTTGCCATCTTGATTCCATTGATTGAATTCTTTCAAGAATTTGTTGTTCAATTCTTTTTAATTTCCATACTTCCATTTTAAAAGAAGTTCAAAATATCAAATACATCTATCAACAATCCCCAAACAGACAGTTATACACACTAGGAGTAGTTTCTGTCTCGTGTATAGTATTTATATGCAATAAGATATATATTTCACTTTTCATTATGTTTGCTGGTTTATCCATATATATGTATATGTAGAATGGAATGAATGAACAAAATTAATGTATGAGATTCTTGCTCTTACATTTTGAGGAATCCATATTCTTTCTCTTACATTTTGAGGAATCCATACGATCAAATTGTTAAGCAAACCCTATAAAGAAGTAGCACATGATATAGGAATGCCTTGTATTAACCATTAGACCAACCACGCTAGCTCCTGAGGAGGTCGCTTGTCATCTGAAGGGTTTAGACCCTCATGATCATCTGCAGTGTCCCTCTTAGACAGATGAGTTGATTGCTGCTTTTCATTCTGCCCTCTGATATGATAAGCTTTTCTAGCAATGTAATCATTGTGCACTGAAATCTGTTGCTGCAAATGTACAGTTGCTTGCTATCACTCTTTCTGTGCATATGGGTGGTGCTTTAACAATTTATGTCAAGTTAATATTAATTTTGAGGAATATTTTCTCCATCTGTCGTGGTAGTCGTCATTTTTTCCTCTGTCGACAAAGGATCAATTTTACTCTTCATAAGAAGTTTTTGGAATGAGATTTCTAGCATTCATGAATCTAACTTTCCTGTTTTATCATAATTGATGTTGATAGAATGGTGCAGGTTCACAACATGAACTAAGAAGGCGGAAGATTGCAACATGTAGTATAACTCTAGCATGTGTAGGGGTTCTTGTTCTGGCATCTGCCGCTTCAGCAGAATGTCTTCCCAGGTAAGTTATCATACATTCTCGTACTTTTCCTGTGAAGTTTGCACCATCTAATTATTATGATTTCAGGCCCCAGATTTTTTTATTTTTGGTGACTCTTTTCTCCCTTGGGGTTAATAGAGCAGAGGTATATATATTCTAAAAATACTTTTTGTCAGATTTTTGCCTGGCCTTGGATATGAAGCTAGTTATTATACAATTACAACCAAGAGAACTTTTTTCATGTCATGTCTTTTGCCATCACAATTAATTGAAGGTGTTTATCCAAATGACATTAATGCAGAACTATTGAAGTTTGCTTCACTGATTGAGTACTTGGCATGATATAGAAATACATGATGGTATAGTGAAATAGATGAAGAGATGTCTTAATAAGATGGGAGAATTTAGGTTTGAGTTTGCCCGCCATTCATCTGGTATTGAAGTGCAAGGATTTGTTTTACAAATAGAAATAGGTTGTCATGCTGGTGAGAAGGAAGTAGCTAAGCTAATTTGTGATGACTACAAACAATCTAGATGAGACAATGAAACTTATGACCGTATTGGATGAGGAAGAAAGTTTTGATTTATTTTAGGAGTATATTGATGTCATAATGACTTTAGTTTGAATGAAGGAGAATCTTACTTGGATGGAAAATATGAGGACGATAACAAAAAATGTGTGAATCTGGAGAAGCAAAAGATTCTGCAATCAAGAATCTCAGTTTGCATAAGAAGAGCGCCTTCCATACTAGCTTGAAAGTGACTGATGGCCAAGTACTAGCTTCATTTCTATGCTGCTTCTGCAAAGTTGATTTATCATAGATGAGCAAATACTCAGTAACAAAAGAATCATCTCATGCTTACTTGTCCCTCAAAAGTGGTACCGCAGAGAGCCCTGGGATCCTATCTCCCTCTTCTGTGTGTCATCCCACTTGATGTGTCCTTAACAATTAGCAATCTTGGACTGGGGACGTGTCATGATCAAGGTATTGCGTAAATGAAAAAGAGAGATTGTGATATTCCACATCAAAACCTGAGTAGAAATGCCAAATATGAAACTTAATGAGCTGTTGGGTTCAATGTGGGACTTTCAACATAGTTCGCGTGAAAATTGTAAGAGGACCGAGAATGCAAAATTTGTTGTATATGCATTCAGATGGCCTACAAAAGCCAGACAAACTTAGAATAGTAACTGCTTGATAAGGTAGCTTATCTTATTTTGGTTGTTGCTCAGAGAGAAAGAGAGAGAGAGAGAGAGAGTAATTTTTTTATATATTACTCATTTGATCCTTAAATCAAGAAGTCTAGTGAGTGAATATAAAATTGATGGATATCGCAGACTCTTAAATGTTTTGTTGATGACATCAGGTTTTTGTTTCTCTGGTAAAATTTACGCTTGTTCAAATTTGTTAATCTATTTGAAAGAGAAAAGTCATCTCACAGACGTATTTATTTCTGTCCTTGTTCATTTCACCCTTTTCCCTTTTATTATTCTTTTTCCTTGTAACCTTATTCTCTCTTTTACTTAAGCTTCAATAACACGTGATCCGTATCAGTATTCCTCGCGTAATTTTATCTGGAGGTGGTGGTATGCTTCTGTTATGCTGTTTGGTTGTGCTCACCTGTACAGATCAAGCTGATGCAAGCCATAGTTTTGGTTACTCAGGAGGTACGTTGAAATTGCAAGATACGTCTCATCCTCTTGAAGAGATTGACATATTTACGTCGCTCAAGTTATTTGTTTGAAGTTTGAACCTCTTTAAGTTCCTTCTTCTTTTTTTCATTATTTTTTCTGTCTATTGAAGTTAAATGCAAAAATAAGTTAATTTTAAGACGCGTCTATTAAACAAACGGTGTAAACTTGAAAGGTATATACGTACTTCTAGGAGATTGAGAATCGTATGTTTAGAATTGGTTCAGTTCCCACAGTGAGCTTATATTTAACATCTCAAACGTCTTGATATTATGTGCACAAGTACCATTAGCTTTGTCTCACATTTTACGTTCTTTATCCTAAAACACGAGAATGTTGCGATACATTGGTCCGATGCTTCAGGATTTCTAAATTAAAGCGCATGAAAGATGAATTTTTCTAATATACTTTTGTTGTTGTTTATCTCTTTTCCCAGGTTTTCGTTGTCCATTTGTTCCTTTTCTACCAGTGACTTGCATTCTCATAAACACATACTTGCTCATCAATCTTGGGTGAGTATTTTTCTTTATATTATCTTACAGTGAATGATGATGTTTACAACACCCTATCTTGATGATTATGATCCTTAAAGTAACTCTATAGTATATGAAGAATATGAACTTTCGACTTATGATGGTCACGAATTGAACTATAATCAAATTGCCTTAAACATTGTAGTGCTGGAACATGGATCAGAGTATCAATGTGGCTTGCAATAGGAGTTGTGATATATGTAACTTATGGCCGGACTCACAGCTTATTGAATAAAACCGTTGCTTGATTTTATGATATCTGCCCGGCTAGGGCGCGTCATGAGGAGCTTTGGTGACTTGATTCTTTGTTCTTCGACAACCCTAACAAGTCACTCGAAGTTCTGCCCTTTGCTTTGCCTTGTGCTATCTTCCTCCAGTTGCCCCCACTCAATAGGCCGAAAAAAGTTGAAGTCAATTGCCCTTCCCGTTCTCATCAAACAAATGACTACGATACATGTTGTCGGCAAGCTACCCTTGCCTACCTCATTTATTGGCATTTTTATCTGCCCACGCATCTCCTGACTATATCTCTCCCCGAACATAACATCTTCATGTGTTGTATAAAACATGTACAATTACAATCCCCATCCCCAAGGGAAAAAAGATCATTAGAACGTTGTATAAATTAGGAAATTGTATCATTGGAATGCTGTATGAATTAGGAAATTGTACATGCATGTATCAACTACATTATAATTTCTTTAAATTAATAGTGTTGGAATTACAAAATTCTATTAATTTAGCGAAATATTAATTTATCGATAAATTAATAATTATTAATTTATCGAGATATTTTTAGTTTTTTTCGCTTAATAGTAAACATATTATATTTATGGTATCTTTTTTGAAAAGTGATTCATATTTTTTCAGGTCAATTTAAAAAGACAAGCAATAGAAGATAAGAATCTAATTTAGTAGGATTAGAACAAGTTTCTCTAATCTTGTATTAAGATTGGGATTAGAACAAGTTTATCTAATCTTATAGTCAATTTATTATGTAATTTTAAGTTAATTATTAATTTATGAAGTATTTAGGTTAATAAAATACAAAGAAAATATTTTAAATGTATTATTTTATAATTTTATCAAAATTATCAATTTTTTACATTAGTCCCAAGTTGGGATCGGATATTTTTATTATTTAAAAAAAATTATTAATTTATCGAGTATTAATTTAAAGAGGTTGTATTGTAGTTATATAAATCTCATAGCTAAATTATGCTATGTTATAACATGAATGTTGACAAATTATTTGCTAAATCGATTTATCTACATTATCAATGATCTACAGAATCTAATGACCGTATTAGGATTTGAATTCTGGCCACTCACATGCCCAGGGTAAGTAAGCTGATATCAATGGTAGGTGTTAGCTAATTGTGATAGTAGATCAGTCTTAGATTCAATTTTCTCAGCTCATGGCTGAGGTAACTTTTCTTTCAATTACATTACCTATATATACATTATTTTGGTCAATAAGGCTCCATATATATCAATTAGTTGAATTGATTTAAATTTTCGAGTTTTTGTTTCGTTAATTAACTAATTAAAGATTTAACGGTTTTTTGAATCATTTTTCCAACATATATGTGGAAGTGTATAGCAAGACTTTATTTACTAAAGACGACAGATATCTCCATCGAAGAAGATCCTTTACCTTTCCTTTTTTTGAAAGAAAAGGAGGATCTGGAGATATCTTACAATAATTATAATTAAGAATTGTAATTATTATTTTGTCATAATTTTTTCAATTATTTCTTCAATTAAGAACATGAGTTAATTGGTGCTGTCCTACGGGCATTTTAATAGTTTATTTGTTTATTGGTATTTAACACCACTCTTACCCTTTATATATATATATATATATATATAACGGATTTTTATTCAAAGAGTGACCTCATTAATAGAAATCAAATTATTGAATACTTCAAATAAATCTCAAAATTCAAAAATGATTAGAATTATTATTTATTCTCTTATATAATAAACCTTAACTTTTTATATAGGAGTTTATTATTTATTTATTATTTTTAACATGCTCTATATGTATAGGCGGAATTTTTTTTTTAGCCTTGCACGTGAAAGGTTTTAATATGTATTTTTTTTATGCGCGGTGGTGAGATTGGACCACAAGACCTTCTAGAAATTTGAACTCTAATATCATATCAAATTATCAATTTATTTAAAAATTTAAACGACTAAATAGACTTTTTTTTTTACTGAAATACGAGTCACTTTCAACATATTTATTATCTTCGAATAAACAAAAAAGTGTTTGGGGGTTTGTTCTTCATTAGGTGGGGAAGTAGGGTGTTAGAAAGAGGAGACTAAATTTTTAAATAGGCCCAAAAAGATATGCAAACGACATGAGATTCTTTTGTTTATATGGTTTTGTTTTAAAAATCATTCAAAAGGCTCACTAGTGTGCTTTTGTCAAACAGAAACAAATAAATATATACATATATATAAAATATTCAGAAGAATCTCACTTATTTAACAAATGCAAGTGAGATCAGCTAGATGACAGTGAGAAGTTTCTAACGAAACAAAGTAATTTATGGCTTATTTTAAGTAGCACATAATATTCAGTGGTCTCAAATGATCTTGTATTAGATTAAGAAGGCATATTCTGGCCTCCAAAAGCATGATTCAGTGGTAATGGAAGTGAAATTGTTTCTATGACTTACGGGTTCAATCATTCTCATTGATTTAAAGTTTTGTTTTTAATTGACCTCGTGCATGTATGGGGGCGCACAGTTACACTCAAAGATTTATCAGTTGGTGGTCAAGCTTCTAATATAGAGAAATCTAAAATTAGTTTCGCCTTTCACAATTTTTCGGATATCTTTCACTGTGATCCTTGTTCTCCAGTTGGAAACAACGGTTGAAAAATTGATTGCGTTGATCACTACTTTTGTATCACTTTCAATTGTGATGTTGGTAGTCTGGAATTGCTTTGCAAAAAGACTGACATGCCTAATTGCAAGGGCCTCAGCTTTAACTGGAAAATAACATCTAACGGTGGTTACGTGGCCAAAACAAACTTGTCCAAAACAATATCTTTTTAAGAACGCGATAGCTACTTGCGAGGGGGACACAAAAATTGCATCAACATTGAACTTGTCCAAACACATTAATTTCATTGTGATTTTATTGAAAGTTCAAACAAATGAAATTAACAATAAGAAGAATGATCTCCCTCTAGGGATAAGGGAAAAAAAACTTCAAAACGATATAATTGTTCAAAACGATCAGATCGTATATAACTAACACGCAAACCCTAGAGACACATGTGCGGGCAATTATATCATTCAGTGAAGCATGGCCTGGGAGATTGTTTGTCAAGTCAAAGTCATCTCTCTTGATATTGAATTGCAATTGTCCCAAGATAACCCCCACGTGGTCCTCCAAGCATTTGCTAGGGGTGTATCAAACCAGCTCATTAAGAGCATTAATTCAAAGAAAGATACCTTTAGGAGACTCAGAACCCTAATTAATAAATTGTCCCTCCAAATTTATAGGTCCATCTAGCCTTGATATATATATATATATAGACACATTAGTATGAAGAGCAAAAATTCATAAATAGAGCAAATGACAACGTAGGAAGAGTAATAAGTTAACCAACACCAATCATAGGATGGTCATCGGCTAACATACAAGTACTTAGTAGTGGAGTCACGTATTGTTCGCGGTATGCATGGACATGGGCGGGTGGCGGATTTATGGGAGATTTGTAGAGGTTGCAGTTTTTACTGACTCTAAAAATAAAGTTATTAACGATTGAATTGAACTTGTATTTTAAAAATTATGTATTTTTTAAGGTTTTTTATCTTAAAAAATTAATTTAGTCCCCACTAATTTTTTTATTTTATATATGAGTGTTCAATTGTGTACTTTTAGCCCCTATTGAGTAAAAATTATAGATCCATCCTTGTGCACGGATACATTTTGATGTTGAAAAAAATCAATAAATATATTATATTTTAGTTAAGAGCTCGTCCTAAATTTTATATTAGACCTGCTCTCATTGTATGAGTGTCTTTGCTTATTATAAGATCCTACATCCGCCACTATATAAGCTTAAGGAAACTGGAACATTAGAACCAATCTGTAAGTAGTGATCCTGCTGCTTTGTGCTTGGCAACCTAATTCGCAATTTGGTTGCCAATTCTTCTTTCCAAGTGAAATCTGATAGTTGATATTTTTGTGATTAAATTCCTTATGTCAAAGACAAAAGACAATAGAAAAAAAAAATCATCTATTTACAAGCAACACGACAGATTGCTTTGTGAATAGTTTTAGCATCATTTTCTATAATGATGTTAGAGAAATCTGACTTCAATCATGGAGGGCTTATCCATGGTGAAAGGTCATAGCCTTGAAAATATTGTCGTATCCTAAAAATGTAACTTCATAAGAGTCCTACAACTATAAAGAGATTTGAACATATTTTTTTAGTACAATAGAAGTCAAAGTCGTGATTTGAACTCATAACATTCGAGTACAACAAGTCACTACTTGATCATTCCATTCAACTCTTGAATACATTCGTGCATCTAATTTCCACTTTGATTGCTACCTTCTCCCAAAGTATACCCATCTCCCTCTTTATAATACATGCAACTTAAATCATATATCTCTATGTTGATGAAGTTCAATTTTTGCAATAATTAACAAAAAACAGTCATGAACTTTTAAGTCTACAGAGCTTCAAATCCAACATCAGAAGAGAAGATCCATGGGACCATTAATTATAACCAGAAAAAGGAAACTATATAGCACCTATAGGCTATAGCGGAATGGAATTGGATGAGAGAGATTTGGTTTAAAATTCTGTTTATTCGCTTCGTCTGAACTTTTAAAAATATACCGATGGCAAGTATTTGCCTACCTCAAGTACTCAATAGCTTCTCAAAGTTCTAATGCAATTCTTTCAATTGCCGCCTAATCTCCCAACAAGGTAGCGAGATTAAGGTCTATGATAAAGTCATATAGCACCATTTCTCATTTTGACAATCCATATACATAAAACCTCAGAACAAAAAGAATAAAACAAAACTTGGGAGACATTTGGTACCATTTCTCATTGGAGTAGATCTGCTCACAATATCTGACAAGATCCGATAATTGTAAATTATTAATTGATACACTAATGATGAAATTGTATAGATAATTTAAAATCAGCGGTCCCTCTCACAATGTTATAACATTATAAAAAAATCTCATTTCTCACTTTCAGACAAATTAACAATACAACTTGGCAGATTTGGTAAAACCTACTGTCATAAAAAATATGAAAACAATACAATTGGGCAGTTGAACTACACCATCATTTTTCGACCCAAAAAAAAAGACCATCATTTTCGATTTTTTTTTTCTTTTTCTTTTTCTGTTTGTAGACATAAGATATGTTAACATGTCAAACCCTATGAAAAACTTATAATCATTATATATTCTAAGAGAACAATCGTTATGCCACATGTCAGCAAAAGAGCATTCCTGATTTATTAATATTATATCATAAAATATTGAATTAAATTAAATTATAAATACCTCTTCATTGATTAAATTAAATTATAACGTAAATTTGTATCCTATGTATATTAGAACTCTATCTTATCTTCATTTAAATTATTTTAACTGTATTGATAGAAATTATCACTTTATACATGTTTCGAAAGAGTTAAATAAATAAAATCAGGTCTCTAAAGTTTTTTTCTTATCTTGTTGTAGGCATTCATCCTTCGAAAATCAGGTTATGTTTTCTTTAAAATCACGTATAATATCGATTTTTCGAGTTGACTGTGCCTTTAAACTACATCTGCCTCTTACATGCGTTCTTTTACTAGCTTTTCGTTGAAATGTTATTATTTTATATTATGTGTGAATGGTGTGATTACGGCTTTTTTTTTCCCCCATTTGATCACAACTGTATTGAAGTTTATTAACACATAATAGTTTTACAGGCAAGTTCCTGTGCAAATAGATCTAGCTTATATATCCTTTTGCTATTTCATATGTGATGACATGTTGGTCAATGACTGAATGATCTAGCTTATTAATGTTTTTTATACAATCATGTTTTTAGAATTATAAATAATATTAATTATGAGCTGATGATGATATTTTTAAGTATATATATATATACAACGTGTATACCAATATTTTTTGGGTGTCTCAGTACTTGATGTATGCATTTGTAAGAAAATAGGTAAAGAGAATGGAGTTAGCTGAAGGCAATAACCGGTCTTTGTTGACATTGATACCTGAGGCCTCTGCCACGCAAGAGATAGCATAGTCTGTGACTGGAGCATATATACATATTTCTAATATCTTATAGAGTCCCACTTCAAGTGTCTCTTCTCTTTTCATGTTTGCATATGTATTATCATATTTGTTACCTACTCATAATTTTGCCCTATGCTTGCACATCTTAGTTGATAAAAGAGACCCATAGACAATTCATTTTTACTCGACAAAGTCAAATCTTATATTAATATAGCCTGCTAATCAAGATCTTAGAAAATAGTGGAAGCTTGGTGTACTTTATTTACTTAAAACAAGAAACAAATATCTTAGTATCATTTTTGTTGTAATGCTGAGATGTTCTAGGGCTTAGAGGTATTGGATTATTATACCAAAAAAAGTGAATATGTGCTTTTATTTTGTGGTTGTTATATAATTATATACTGAAACTTGTATTGAAATTGATTTTTTTTTTAAATGTATTAAATTGAATTTGTAATCTTTTTGATTTCTTCACTTGAGTTTACATTTTTCATACTTCTCTATGTTCTCAATTGATAATGATTGAAACACCATAAACAAACTATAATTATTTTTTCTTTATATCATCTTTTAACATCTAACCAAAAAAAGTCTAACTAAATAATTTAACTCAAAATAACTAATAAAAACACAATAATCAATTCTTTTTTGAGAAAAGAATAAAAAATATCATTGATAACGTAATATATCAGTTATTAACGTATTACTAAAAATGTGACCGAATCGTTATGATTTCCGATTCGATACGATTTACAATTCAAAAAAATGAGATTTCAATTCACGATTTGACATACTAATTACTTTGTAATTTGTTAATTATCGTCTCTTTGTGGTGTTATTCGTTCTTGAGTTTATTTGTGTGCCTATATATATCATTACGAGGTCAACTTGCAATCATCATAGGAAAATTAGTGTTGAGGTTTCAATTCATTTAAATAGTTTAATTTTTAAAAAAAATTTACCATATAAAATAAGCATTAAAATTGGTAGTGGGCAGAATAATTGCAGGCAAAGTAGGCTTTTTATTTAGACCCGGTAAATTTTCTCCTAATATTCCTTATCCAATTAAGATGACTACCCACAAGCCCTTCATGAATCTTCTTACCCTCCATTGTGTCCCCATAGCAAGGTCTTAATCAAACCTTGTACACTTGAAGTTTGTCTGATAGCTGACACGTCCTTTTTTTTTTAAAGCCGTTAATATTGAGGAATAAATTATCTTCTTATGAATCCCTCCATAGATTCTATAACTTGAATTTGCAATACTTTAAATGTCTCTCAAGACTGCTCCTTTATGATAACTTAAATCTTTTCTATAAGGTTTCCTAGAAATTTAGGCCTTTGAGATTATGGACATGAAATTATTTAGAGTTGGTTTCTGTTTGTGATGTCTTTATGTAAAATTTAGAAGTTTTGGTCAACATTAACAGTTTCTTTCTAAAATTATCCTCGAGGGACAAATGGTTTAAGGTTAAATTGGATCGATTACAAGGATCAAATGATCCATGTTGATTGTTGTTTGTACTATCACTATGTAAATTAAGCCTCATAATTTGGAACAAAATGTGAAAGTTTTTGTCTGCAATAATCATAACTTTCTGGAATGACCCTTGAGGGACAAAGTAGATGTAATTTACTTCTTAAACATTGAAGAAATGTTGTTTGACCTTTTCCAATGCAAGTATCATTGTGAGAGATTTAAAGTGAAAAACTAAGATATTTATTGGGTCTACTTCATCTTAGCGATTGGGAAAGGATATAATCCATTGTAATATCTTGCAAAAATTACTACAAGTCTCAGATGCTCCCGATAAATTCTCTTAGATGTTTTCCGTAAATGTCTCACTCTAACTCTACCTATAAGCACTTTGACTTAGTGCAATTACTTCTTGTGGAATATCTATAATTAACTTATAAGCTTAATCACAACATTTTCTTATAAGTGTGATTTTCTAGATTTTCAAATTTAATTATTTCATTCTAGCTCCCTTCAAAGAGATACAAGTATTTTCCATAGACATTGTATGCAAGTTGTGTATACATAGAACTTTATCTTATCTTTATTTAAATTCTTTTATCTTTATCTATAGAGGTTCTTACTTTCTACACGTATCTGAGAAGTCAGATAAATGAAATGGTTGTAATGTGAATTTATATGAGCTACAATCTTTTTTTTTTTTTTTTGCATTATCATTTCTCATTCAACTATAGTTGTCCATTCATTACTTTAAAAATATGACAATAAGCTTTTTATGGATATGTTTGGTTACTTTGATGTAACAATTGGAATTTTTTTTTGAAGCACGCATCCTTATTTAAAATAAATCTAATAGTTATAAGTATTATAAGTCTTCATCAGTCTTAGCTATTGGTCAACATAACTAATAAGTCTATTACCTCAGTAAAGTTCTAAATAATTAAACTACAATTTTGAACATCTCTAAGAAAAATCTCCGATGTTCAAATATTCATAAATTTCATGATAAAAATATTATTGCATTTTGATTGGTTGGTTTAGGTAAATATTACTTTCCTTTAATGTATTCTAATTTAGTATCCCTATTATTGCTATTTTTTTAACAGGTATCACTACAACAATATGAATGCATTATTGACTAATTACGATATAATGTTAGTAATAGTTGTGAAAAGATAAATTGTTTGACGAGTGAAAATGATAGAGATTTAGTCATGGTAGTTAATAATTGTAGCTTTAGGCATCCAATAATGTAACTATTGTTCCTTTCATGTTCACCTAATATTATTCAGCATAGTTCGCGAATCGTGAATTGAAATCTCATTTTTTTTAATCGTGAATTGTACCGATTCAGTCACAAATTTAAAACTAGATGATAATTGATATATTATGTTTCTATTAGCAGTTTTGAATTGAAATTATTTATTTGATATATTGTTTATTATTTTTTTAGGTTGTTCACTTATTCTTAAGATAAAAAAATATAAAAAAATCAAATAAGTAACATTGTAACAGTGGCCAAGTAAAGAACATAAAATTTAGCCAAAAAAAAGTAAAGAACATAAAAAAATCAAATAAAATTTGTGATTTAAATATTAAATAATGTCAAGCTGTTGTTGCAGACCACAAAAAAATAATAGACACTCAATGAAAAGCATCAGCATCAGCCACTAACAAAAATCAATTTCTTTACATCAGCATCAGACACTCAAGTAAAGAATATAAAAAGATCAAATAAAGACAATAAAAACACAATAGAGACGGAAAAAGCATCATCAGCCTCTAAAGACCACAAACCAACACTATAAAAACTAAAGACCATAGACCAACATTCCAGTAAACAAAGACAGCTCACTCTACTTGATCGGCGAAGACAACTCTTGGATTTCATTGAACTTCCAATGTCACAACACTTGTTTCAGACTTCAGTCAAATGAAGATGAGCTCTCTTTCCTTTTTTTATGGCTTTTAATTTTTGACTTTTGAATGTTTTGATTTTGTATTATAATTGAAAATTGATGTTAAATTTAAATGAGCTTTTCTTTTTTATTTTGTTTGTTGAATTGGGTTCTCTTTTTTTTGTTAATGATGGGTTAAAATTGAAGTGTGTTTTCTTTTTCTTTTTTTGGACTTTTTGGGTGTTTTTTTGTTTTGACCCGAATCGTAAACGATTCAGCGATTTGTTCCAATTTGCTCTGATTCGCTTAACGATTCACCCTAATTAACAATTCACTAGCTGATTTGAATCGTTTTTAGCCTGAATCGAACCAAATCGTACGATTCGTATCGTAAATCGTACGATTACGAGAACTATATTATTCACATTAATAATTATAACTTTGATGATGTCCGTAGTGACAAGCACTAAGAGACCCTTTTTGAAATAGATTAAATCATTATTGAACTAATATGCAATGTGGTCCAAAAAATAGTATAACTCATTTTGCAACTTTGTTTTAATGTTTCAAATACAGAAAATATTCCTCCAAGCATGATAAATAACCACAATAGAAGTGTTTTGACTTGTGTTGTCGATATATAGTTAATCACTAATCTAATTGTGTTAATTTATAAAATTTTACATCACACATTTTTTAATCCTCCACACTAAAATAATGCTCAATTGAGAGTTTGTTAATTAGCCAACTGAACATATATTAAATCACATATATTAAACAATAAAGTACAAAAAGTTCTACCTTCGTTTTTTCTAAATCACAAAGTATTCATCGTAAAATTATTTTGTTTTTCAATTAAAAGATTGATAACGTAGAATATTCAATATGAATCAAATTAAAAAAATCATAAATAAGCCAAAAAATACCTGCCATGTGTAAGCCAATAATCACCCCGCCTACACTAAAAAAAAAGCATCTTATATTGAGAATTTTGTTTTACATTTTTATATACGACAACTCTAGAAATTGAATTAGTAGCTTAGCAATTGAAAAATAATTCTAGATCTAATTTTAATTTTTTATATATACTTATACAAATATATTTTATCGACTTCAAACATAGTCTATTTGAAATTATTGAACAAGTTTGCAAAGTGAAAACGATAACATGAAAGTTGTATTAATTTTAACTCATTACAGAGTCATGAGTGATAGAAGTATATATTTTAGTTATTTATGATCAAACACTAAAATAATAAGTTTTTATTTAATGTAACAAATTTGATTCATTAAACTTATAATGGTAGAAAATGATTTTATAAGCAAATCATTGTGCAAGAAGAAATATTAAAGTCAAACTAGGGCACTATGACCTGAATTTTGCAAAGATAACAAATAAACGAAGATAATACATGTGTCTTTTGAAAGCTTAGATTTTTCTAAAAAAGTGCGTACTATCACACTTTTGCGAAAATATGTGTTTATTTTATTTAATTATTTAATATAATGGTATATTATTTACAGTAGGCACATATTATAATCTTTTGATAGTGTAATTATATAATTGAGAAAATTGATTTCATTTTCGTGTTTTTGGTGTATTCACATTACACCGTGCATCGCACGGGTATAAGACTAGTAATATATATATAAGACAAACCTAAATCAGCAATCGTTTAGCTGACCCGAATTATTTACACAATTTATCAAACTAGTACAACGGTACAATGTATAAAACTACGAAAGACAAAAAACAAATCCTAAGACGCAATGGTTCTAAATATTTACACTTTTTTCTAATTTTGTTGTCTTTGTTTTAAAAGTGACGTATTTAATCTTCAATGATTGTAAAAAAATTTAATTTAGTTCACAATATTTACGCATTTTTTCATTTTCGTCTACATTGTTTTAAAAATGATGTGTTTAATCCCTAAAGTTTGTAAAAGTTTCAGTTTAATCCCTGTCGTAAAATTTCACTTTGTGACTGCATATGAAACTTTAGAAACTAAATTCAAACAAAGTGAAAATATTAGAAAATAAATTGAATCTTTTTACAAATTTTGAAAATTAAACTGCATCACTTTTGAAACAACAGGAATGAAATTGAAAAAGAAAATTGTAAACAATAGAAACCAAACATGTCACTCTTAAAAAAACCTAGGGACAAAATTTAAAAAAGTGCAAATATTAGAGACCATTTGTAAAATTTGCCCTATTTTGGCAATACGAAAGTGTATTTTTGCAGTTTTCATAATTTAAATCAAGACTCTAATTTTACAATAAAAGATCTAATGATCCCCTTGCCCAATGATTCGACAATCAGAACGAAACATTTTCTCACGATTCAAGAGCCTTGTAGATGACCACAAAGCAAGGAAGTATAGCCCTCCGATGAAACACGTATAGTTCCTCAAGATTCGCATACATACCAGCGTATCCAGCTACAGAGTCGTACGAGTCAATAGACAACAACCCATTATCCTCCTCCGGCGCAGCATCATCCACCATGCGTCTCACCCTTCCAGCAATGACACGACACACCAACATGGCCCTACGACCGTTCGTACTGTTAAGACAGTCGTGGGCCCTACCACTGCTAGCTGTCGTGCGGATCCCACTTGTTTTGTTACCCTGAAAACCATATCGTATGATAGTACACACTCCACAGCTAGGTACAGAGCCGCACAAGCTGGTCGAGCCGCACGCACCGAGCGAGCACGTGAGGGTCATGCAGTGAAATCTTAGTAACTCATTTCCATCGGCAGCGCACCTAGCGTTCTTTTTATTATTGGCGTTGGCGCGTGTCTTCACTGCTTCTCTGTAATCCTCAAATCGTTGGATTGTTTTCTGGCTGTTGTGGACCTTTAATATCCGTTCGATCTTACATATTGGATTGTCCTTTTTAAGCCAGCTTGATTTGAAGATTATCTCTACTATATTACGACTTGAGTCTTCTGGGCCCAACTCAGACACTGCATAAAAATTAAATTAGTATTAGAGCATTTTTATATATTACTTGCATTGATATTTTACTGTCTTTTATACGATAAGATATTACTATATAATATCTCATATTCCATATGAAAATTTGGGTTAAGCTTCAAAACAGTGTGCACATTTTTCTTGTGGAGCTCTTCAGTTTTGTTGAATTCAGACTCGGCCCAAGCTATGGGCAGTTTGGGTCGGTGCCCAAAGTCCCCTTAGATTGGGGGCTCCAAGTTAAAAAAAAATACCAACTTAGTAAAAAAATGTCAAATGACTAGCACTTAATCAATTTTTGAACTATTAAAAGCCAGTACTTAAACGATTTTTGTTTATTGTAATATTAATTTTGCATATAATATAAGAAAGCAGAGTTGGCCCAAGAAAGAAAACATAGAGGTATACATTCAACTCTTCTTTTTGTTTTTTTATGTGATAAATTTTGATATTATTTACATACTTATATATATATCTTAACTTGAAATAATTAATTTTTTTACTTATATTTATTTTTTTATTAATTTTTCTTATATGCAATAGACTTAATAAAGCTTAATTATTAAGATTCAAGAAATATGCTGAAGAAAGACTTAATAAAGAGAAAGAACATTGAAGAAATGTCCTTTTATTTGTAGTGATTATTTTAGTAGAAAATTTAGATTTTTTTTTATTGAGAAAAAACTTAATTATTAAGGCTCCTATTTAGATGATCGCCTAAAGTTCCCAAATTGTTTGAGACGGCCCTTGTTGAATTATAAGTTTGTCTCATATATATTCAATTTGGAAACTGCCCAGGCCCAGGTGGCTTTTCCAATTAGGGTCTAATTGTAAAAGTCCTCAAATTTTTTGAAACGGCCCTAATTGAATTATAAGTTTGTCTCATATATATTCAATTTGGAAACTGCCCAGGCCCAGGTGGCTTTTCCAATTGGGGTCTAATTGCAAAAATCAAATAAGCTTAATGGGGTTCAAAATGCAATTATCAAAAGTGTGAGTTTGATCGCTTGAAAATGATTAGTGTTTTCGAGCATTTTTCACAAAACTCTCGTTTATTTATTTTCTCATATATTAAATTAGATGTATTATAAGTCATAAGATTTAGTCCTTTAAAATTTGAACCATTCATTTTAAATTTGTTTTAACTGCATTTTCCAAAATTAGAATTCAAAAGAGATTGTTCAAATCTTAAAAAAATCAAATCTTATAAAGTTCATTTAATAAATTAAGAGAATAAGCAGATGAAAGAATTCAAATCCTATGAAGCTTCGCCCGTATGTAGTATTAATTGTTGTGTTATAGCATAAGCAAAAAGGTTATACCGTTAAAAGGATTAGTTAACAGAAGACGATGTACTTTAAAATTTGACAAGACTCTTTGTCGGTGGGGTACTCTATAATTATTTGTAGCTAGCTAATTCTGACACGTACTAATGCAAGGTACTTTTCGAATTTAATGAATTGACAGTTGTAAAATCTGTTGGTCCATGCAAAATTAAGTGTATTATTTTCTTTTTCTTTTTTCTTTTTCTACTAATTAACTATTTTCATAAGCTAAAAATTCAAATGAATTTTCTTTACTATTCGAGAAATATACTAGGAGATTATTTGTTATGAACAATATGTCAAAGGCTAAAAATTAATCCCCATTCATATCTGGGAAAGACTCTTGTTATTTGATAAACGTAGAAAATACAAAAGTGTTCCACATTTTTTATTTTAGTTCGGCAGTTTTATCAAATTGAAGAATTTTTAATACACAAATATATGACTTAAAGTGAAAAAATTGTCGAAGAATTGCAACCCTAAAAAGAAAAAGTGCGAAAAAGGAAAGTGCCAAATTACAAAGTAAAGTATTACCAGCATGCTTAACGGCTTGGTGATGTTCCAGACTTTCTATCTTCGGGAAGACCTCTCCACACTCTGAGCAAGCACATATTGTTGTCCTTGGCAAGTACCTACCAATATTTTTTTCAGTTATCAATACAAAATCTATATGTAATATTTCGTCGTCCTACAATAATTCTATAAAATATAAATTCAAAAATATTAAATCTCATTTATATCATCATCAAGACTCACCCTTCTATCTCTTGGTAGATATAGAGGGAGGGTATTCAATTTATAATAATTTAATTTTCCAAAACTATAAGCTTAAGTATTTTTTATCAATAATAGTTGATCATGTGTTATTACGATGAACTTTCTTTAAATTCAATTAGAAAGAGAAATCATGGCACTACCTGCTAGGATCAACTATCGTGTGACACTCATAACACCCAGAAAGCTTCCTGAATTGCATGCCTCTAGACGAGTTCGTATATCCGACTCCACCACTTGATCTCACTGAACAAGCCAAAGACCTCGAAGATGATGAACCACCATGAACAGTACTTTTCTTACTAAGAAGCCTTGTTTCTTGACCAAGACTACCACTACTCTCAGGTGAATTATCTGCTCTATGGACCACTTTGCTTGTGTTGCCATGAACAACATCACGAAAAGTGCATATAGAGCTACAAGACCCTAATTTGATATAGCCTTGATGAGGAGGAGGAATAATCTTTGAAGGGTCATGAACAGTGCCTTCAACTTGCTTGCAAGTCAACAGGTTCTTGATTTGGTCCCATGATGAAGAAGATGGTTGCTTCTGCTGCTGCTGCTTTGATGATGATCTCCTGCGTTTAGTGTGCTGTTTTTTGCTTTCTGAGGCTTGTTTTTTGCAGGTTTCTGAAGGTTCTGGTGAGAAAGTTAGTAGTGCCATGAATAGGAGAGAGAGAGAGAGAGGGGAATGGTTTGAAACTAGAGAAGGTTTCTTTAATGGGAGAGGGATCCAAGATGAGTTATAATAAGAGGGGCAAAGAGGTTGGAGAGTCTTTTTTATTATTATTATTATTATTTTTATAATAGAGATCGAAACTGTTATTTTAATTTAAAATTTTTTTATAACAATATATCGTAATTTATTTTATTTAATTCTTGAACGTAAAGTCTTTATTATTTGTTGTGTGCTTTTAGTTATTGTTAAATTTTGATTCTTTATAGTTTAGGCTTAACCCATAATTAATTAATTTGTCTTATTTATCTATTGGGGAGTATGGTCAAGCTTGATTTGCTTAATTACACTAACATATTAACTTTGCATATGATGGCTGGCTTCTTTGGTGACTAAGTCAAGTGCATTATTAAACAATTGTTATTCAAATTGAAGAATTTTCCTTAAATTGGACCATATACTTATTTTGAATGGGGATATGATATCAAAATTTAATACTTTAATATGAACTCAAAAAACTTCTCAACAGAATTACCCTTTTTTAAATATATAAAAAAAAAACACAAAACAATAAGAAAAAAAAGAAGAAGATCCAAGTGCATCAAGGGTTGTTAACCTTTGGTCAAATGATGGATTGGCATGATAAGACCATGCATGTGGAGATTTGGGGGTGCTAGCTTGGCTTCCTCGTGTAACATGCAAATGTTGTTTGGTTGGATTTATTCTCTTGTCCTTCTTTCATTTCTTTTTCTCCAGATATAGTGCAAGGCTGAGCAAGCTGAAAACGATTTGCTCTGAATTTTATGAATCCATGGCCGATGTATAGTTTTCAGTAACCAAAGTGGTTAAGAACTTGAGTGTAATTAGAATCAGTTAAAATTCGTTGTAAATTCACGAAATTACTTGAGGTGATGCACCAAAGTTTCAGTATAAGTCCCCGATATTTACGTGGATTTTGAAAATGACTTCCAACGTTTCAAAGTCATTTATCAATAGTAATAGCTGTTTTATTTTTTAATTTGTCAGTTATGGATTATAAATTCTTATGGAAGCGGACTTTTGATTTCCTTAGACCACGTAAGAATTCGTTGTCCGATTAAAATATCTTGTTGAATCAGTCTTTTTCATCACATCGTGTATAACAAGAATCGAATCCCCTCTACTGCTAGCGGGTGGATGGAGTTTCATTGACTAAGGATCAGAAAGCGGTCAAAGTCAGGTCAAATGAGCGGGTTGAAAAATAGCAAACACCGACAATTACTCACTGAAATTGGGAAAAGACAGTGCATACACAAAATGGTGACAATCTAGGCTTCCAACTCTATGGATTTTCCTTAGTTATAAGTTGTAAGTGTTGAAAATAGTCACTGCTTTTATCTTCTTTTTGTTTAAAAACGCGACTGAAAAATGGCCTTATGACCATGCATGCGTCATGTTTTGGGAATTAACTTAAAATTTTGAACAATTAATGCAGATCAATTTGAAAATTCAAAAAATAATTTTGTGAGAGTATAAAACTAATTTTGCCAGGTCCTGCATAAATCAGACAATAAATATAACAAGAAGAATCAACTTGACGATTTTATTAAAATATTCGAGACTCGTAATGTAGCTCTTATAATATTGGGAACTCTTCCTAAAAAATCTAAACAGACATTGAGATACTATTGAAATTTGCCCATCAATTTACTTAACCATAGGTGGGAAGGGAGAAAAGAAAATAAATGTTTATTTTCTAGCAGATTCCAACTGGTTGTTAAGTCTCTTGTCATTAATCATCGATCAGAGAATGGATTTTTTTTTTTTTTTTTGGGTTCATTATCAGAGAATGGATATCACAATTATCTTTTTTGTTCTCATTGTTCATCAATTATCATTATGGTTTCCCTTTCATCCTCTTGTGGTACTTGTTAGGCTATAGGCAAATAGTATATCAAATGCAATTCTGTTCATCTTTAAAAAGATGACAAAGTCTGTATTCGAGAGTAGGGTTTATTTTTATATTCGGTGAAAAGTGGTGAGGTTCAACTAATTAAATATTATATCATTAAATAATACTGTTTATCATTTTTAAATATTACACCATCTGACACTGCCCCAATTCCGAATAGAAAAAATTTCCTAGATCCGAACTACTATCTGGTTTATTTTCAATACCATGTCCTGCATTCTGAATACAATACTTGTTATTGGATCTCTCTAAAAATTTGGAGGATAGCCATTGTTCATATTTACGCACTTACTTATTCATGGACAATTTAGAGCAACTTGAGCCTCAACTACTACGCATAGTGGTATATCAAGATTCTTACGGAAGCAAAATGAAAAGCACAAGAGCCAAAGAGGCATCATATACATGCACCAAAAAAACACTAGTGTCTGACTTCCATGCCAATTTCAATAATTCCAATGTTCTAGCTCTTATCCATTAATGTCCCCTAATATTTATACAAACTTTAGTAGAATCTCAATATTTCTGTCACGTCCTATATTAGTTCTTTAAAGAATGTGTTAGCTTATAATAGCGTGAATTCACTATTACTATCAACACAAATTCAAACATTTTAGGTTAGTTGATTAAGTTCAATGTATTGATAGACTAGTAGTTGGATCTAGATCATTACAAGTAGTATTAGAGTAGGTTACCCGACAAAAAATATAGGTTATCCTCACTGTATGGTGGTTCTAAACTATGATTCTATTTTATTGGGCATGACAAGAATGTCGCGTACTATTATCCTCACTAATTTAAGTATTTTGGATTAATTAATTAGACTTAACGTGTTGGACAATAGTTAGATTTGGATCTGTTATAACTAAGATCCTGAATTATTTTTACTTAAAAGCAATACAAAATTGCACTAGAAGCATTTTAAAAAAAAAAAAGAATTTACAAGTCAATATTACATCACTTAAAATATTATTTCTAAAAATTAATTTTGAGATCTCTCACACTTAAAGAGAGAATCATACCATTAGAACGTGAAATTGTAACGTGCTAAAACCTTGCGTGCAACTCAACCTATCCACTCCCTTGGCATAACTATAGGGCATTGGTCGACTTAATCAATCATTCATTAGATAGTGTTGATCCCTAACAACTCATCAAATGTAGCATCAAATCTTCGCATAAAATATAATATCTTTTACAATCTTGATCAGAGTAGTTGGATATCAGATGCTTGGATGTTGGTTTGGCCAACTATTTCTCTAACGAAAATATAGCGTCTTGGAGAGATGGTGATTGAGAAACTATAAATTAAAACGGACAGATTTATTGATTTTGAACCGTCCTTCAAAATTGATGATCGAAGACTGCTGAGAAATTTTACAAAAACATCAGGTTTACACAATAATTCATGTTTATTGGGAGGCTAATCAATATGTAAATTAATTATCTAATTTTGAATTGCATCATTCTTTGGAAAGTTCTACTATTGAACTTGTTCCGACTTTGCTTATAAGGCTGGCTAAGAAAGACAAGACAAGCACGACAAATCCGTCGTTGGTAAATGAATAGTTCAATTCTTAATTTTCAGCTTTAGCTTCCTTGTAAATTAAAATATATATACATATATATATATATATATATATATATATATATAGCATAAGGTGGCCCATTATCATCCCAAATTGTGAAGGCCAACTAGTTACTGATCTATTATCTTTAAGGGTGTCTCATGGACTCATTAATTACTCGAAATTTACAAAATATTTATTGGTATGAAATGAATATATCCGTTTATATAAAATCTAATGAATGCAGCATGAAAATCTGCACAATGAACTCTCCAATCTTTTAGTTTTCAACTTGAAAACTTTTTCAAAAACTATAATTGTTCTGTAATCGAAAAATAATGACTGTAGACCTGGTCTCTGGGCCTAGCCCATCTCAAAGGGCCATTGGTTGAGAGTTGAGCTCCATTTGGCCCATGTTTTTACTGGACTAAATTGGACCTATTTCTCAAAACTCACAATCTAACTTGGCCCATCAGCCCGCCACCCTAGACAGGGTTCTCTTTGTTACATATATATATATATATATATACATAATTCAAAAGAGATTTAAATCGTACAATATATGTTATACGTTGTCATCTATAATAATTAATCTCATAATCTCTCACAATTATAGCTATTGAACATACCACTATACCGAAGGTCTGGTGGTCTAGTGATAGCATAATGCAAGCAACATGCCTTCAAGCTCCCATAGAACTAATTAGACGAATTAAGATTATAAAATTTATTTATCAGGTGAAATAGTTTATACCGAATGGATATATCTTTTTTTTTTTGGGTCATGAAATAAAGCTTTCATTCATAAAATCAAATAAAACAACAGGTTAACCAACCCCTGGTAGGACAGCTTCCACATAAATATGTTTAGCCAAGTGGGTTGATAAATTAGACACCCCATCAAAATACAAATTACAATTAGGTTTGCTTTTAGCTATGAAATCTGTAGCACAATTTGCAATCCTCCTAACAAGTGAAAAATTAATTGAGGACAGATCTGCAGAAAGCGAGAGGGTGTCAATAACCACTGGTTGAGCTCTCCAATCAATTGCATGGTTGAAGTATAACTTTTCATAAGATAGGGATTTTGATTAGCAATATGGAACTTTGGAAAAGATTAAAGAAAATATTCAACACATAAAAATTTCAAGACTTAAATTAAAATACATGAGATAAACCCACAATATATTATAGAAATTTATTCCTATGTTTTCTTCATACAATATCTATTTTAGCTAAATATATACAATATGGTTACCTACTTATAATTAGCAAAATATTCTTTTATCTGTCACCTAATTAACATTAAAATCTTTGTGAAGCGTTATGTATATAATTCTTAGAATCATGAAAAAAAGAAGTTCTAGTTATCTTTAATACTCATTTGTTTGTAAAAATATTTATGCACTTTTTTTTAATGGGTGATTATTAGTATTCTAAATTAATAGGAATAAGTCAATTCAATCCCTGAGACCAAGCAGGTCCTTGTTACTTTAAAAAAATATGACCTTACAGGGACCTGTTTGATATTTATGCTAAACCCTAGGATTAAATTAACTTTTTCCCCTAAATTAATATCTCCTAAATATTCACACTATAAGTATTCCCTCTCAATAAATATAATACAATATACAAAATTGTAAATAAAATGTTAACTAAAACAAAATAATGGCAAGTTGATACCCACGACATGGGTAAGGGTAATTGTCAACCACGGTTTCAAACTAGTTCTATTGTCATATGTTACAACATTATTTCTAGTCTATTTAGTAAAAAAAAAACATTATTTCTAGTCTCTGATTATAATTTTTTTTTGAAAAAAATTGTAAAACCCGGTTTAGGGTTTAAGCTATTCAAAATACAAGCTCATAAAATTGCCCTTTAAACCCCTAATTTTCAGCTTCTTATAGCTTCCCTTTCACTTCAATTCAACAAAATTACTCTTTTTATTCTACTCAATAAAAATAAAAATTATGTCAATGAATAATCCCCTTGAAGAATCAAATTCAAATTCAAATCAAAATAAAATTCAAAACCCTAACCCTAACCCTAGAATCACCTGGGAAGGCTGCAGCGTCTTGCTCGACATCAACGATGGCGACCGTTTGGTCTTCGCTCGTCTCACGGGCGCCTCGTAAGTTTAATTTCAGCTTTTTCGCGCATAAAAATTGAATCTTTTTAATTTTTAATTTTATAATAAATTTTGATAAATTGGGAATTTTTTGCAGGACGTTGAAGATTGGCAATAAAAATTATTTGCTGCAGCCTTTGATTGGTTGTCCATTTGGGTCATTGTTTCAAGTAGAGAATAATGGAAAAGATGGGCCTTTTTTGTCTCGTGTTTCTTCAACTGCTGAAGGTTTTTTTTTTTTTGCTTATTTTCTTGTTATTTTTGCCTTGCCCCATGAGTGATACGGTGTCGTAAGCTCGAGAATAACTGTTGTAACTGAATATCAGCTAGACATAACACGATTAACCCAAGTTATTATTTAAATTCAATACAGTAAGTTATAGCTTACTTGAACCCTGTTTTGAAGTTTTCTTTGTATTTCTGTCACATCCCCGGCCCAGAAATGCAACCCGTGAGACACGTGTCATGGGCTCAAAAGTAACAGCCTTTTAGCAAATACTAACTGAAGCAAATGGTTGGCTTGGTCCAAAACTCCAGAACTGCAAGCGTGGCACGTGTAATATGCTTGAAAATAGCTGTTTTAGACCAAATATTAACTATGATCAAAATGGTTAACCCGAGTTTTTACTTTAAGTCCATAACTTTAACTTGTAAGTGAAAATCATATCATGTCTCCCACTTATATGGGACATCAAAATTTTAGCTTAATTGGTTTCCTTTTGCTTTGTTTCAATGCTTCAGTATAGCTGCATTGCTGGAAAAGTTCGAAGTTGATAATAATTTGCATAAACTTGATAATAATTTGCATACCTCAAGTTAGTTTTGAAGGATATGAGTGTCTGAATAAGTGTAATTTTGTGGATAATGTAGCGTGATGTTTAGTTAGTTTATGCAAATGTAATTTTGGTTGGATGCCAATTACTTCGTCTTAGATTACTGGTATGAAACTGTTAATGGCTTTCTAACCATGTTACTATCAGCTGTCATTATTGAACCATATGTGCCAAGTGGAAGCAAATTTGAATTTCGTCTCTCTGTAGTGTGATTAGATGTACAGGCATGGACATGTGTTTCTTCAGATTGTAAACATTGCCCGCCAATAATAAAATAAAATAAAAATAAGGAGGTACACGAGAAGTTATTGTCTGATTGCTAATGTGTTTTCTTACCTTCTACCATCATCAGGTAATAATAGTCCGGAGCAAGGAGATTCTCAAATAATAAATGAATCCAAGGATAACAGAGCATTAGTTGATAATAACATGGCCCAGAGTCTCACTGGTGAAGACATCGAGGAGATGCGGAGGTTAGAAATTTCATAAATTAAGCTTCTTTTCTTCTGCTTTATGTTCTACTATTTTCTGGTTTCATATTGATTTTCAAGTTGAATTAGTAACTACAAAGAATAGCAAGGGAAGCAGCTAAAAATTGGGAACTGATCATGGTTTCTAAGCTTTTTCTTCAAACTGATGATATGTGGTAACTTTAGAACTAAATTAATTCATTAGTCTTCCAATTGTTGCTAGCATCATTGTCTAAATCATGATATTAACAGAAAGAAAGCTAATTTATCACCTTGATGCAGGCACGGTGTGACCGGGAATGAAATAGTTGAAGCACTGATTGCAAATAGTGCAACATTTGAGAAGAAAACATTGTTCTCACAAGTACGCATTTTTCTTATATAAAAGTATCAGGATGATCTTCTTTTAAAAATTATCTAATGTTTTTAATCATAACCCATTTGCAGGAAAAATATCGGCTGAAGAAGCAGAAAAAATATGCACCTAGAGTATTGTTACGACGTCCTTTTGCACGAAGGTTGGCTGCAATCTTTTGGATGTGGATAGTTAATTCATATCTATTATCATTTTTTGGCACTGCTACGAGCAAAAAAGTGTTCTATAGATTTACCATCTAATACTATAAATAGGTTTTCAACGAGTGACATTGGGATTATAGTTGCTGATTTGGGTTGGAGGCTAAGGTTAATGCTCAAATTGAATGCTGGATTTTTCTTGTGTTCTCTTCTTGTTCAGCAGCTTCTTATATCATTTTGTTCAGTTGGTTCTGAAATAGGAATAGAACTCGTTAGAAATACCTAACTTCACCTTTGACTTCGATTATACCTGTTTAAGCATTCAAATCCATTAGGTTCACATCATGTTATTTCCAGACATTTGTAAACGTTCAAAACCTGCATGTTTTTGTTATCTGGCTCTTTTTGCCTCCATTACTTGGTAAATTTGTCGAGTAATTAGCATACTCAGAAGTTTACAAATGTCTACCTCCAATTTTTGTTTTGCATTTTATGGAACCGAGGATTTCTTACATTCTAATTCATTTAAAAACATCGTAACTTTTATTTCTTTTTAAAGTTTATTATTTTTTTCTCATTTTACCTACTTGATCCAGCTAGAGATTTATATGGCATTTGAGAAGGGGATGGAATTTCCCATTTGATTATCCTGTGGCTGCCCTAGATTTTTATGATGATTGAATGCTGTAAAAGTCACATGTACATGATAATTAGTGAATGCTATTTCTGGATGTTTCCTGATATCCATTGTTGAATTATTACTTAATTTTTTATGTTTGTGGTAAATATTTCCCATGTGCTGATACATTTCACTTTCTTAATTGCAGCATATGTGAAGCCTACTTCAAAAAACATCCTGAGAAAATTGGGTAATGATGTCACTACTTGTACTTCTTGATTCATACTCTCCCTTCTCCTCTCTCTCTTATGGATACACATACAACCGCTCTTGGAATTGCATTATCACCATGCTGAAATGCAACATTGATGCATTTTAGGAGGGAAAGTGACATTTTGTTACTCCAATTCTAAATTTCTAGATTTCTTATGGAATGTATGGAAGAGTTACCTGTGAACATGGGAAAAGGAAAATAAAGATGCAAATACACATGAATTTCACTTCATATATATTCTGGTCTGTTTATCATTGTAATGCTCTGATTTTCAGGTTCATGCGGATGGACAGTTTATCTCTTGTGCTTTCGATGGCCAATGTTACTGCACACTCAGATGTTCTTGTTGTGGATTTGGTTGGAGGTATTCTTACCGGTGCTGTGGCAGAACGCTTAGGAGGTCTAATATTTGCTTTTCACTCAGTTGATTTCACATATTTCTTTATAAAAAAAATTGCATTTGCTGTGTAGTATGAATTCTTTAAACCTGTAACTTCATCCTGCCTTTTTTTTATCTTTCTTTTCCCTTCGATCAAAAGATTGAAATTGATGTATTTCGGAAGTTCTTGTGTTTTTACCCACTTTGTATATGTATTACGATTTCTGCTCTACCACAAGGAGGAGTGGACCAACCCATCACCTAGGACCAAAAAGAGATGAATTTTAAACTCACAAAGTGCCCCTCCTTGTGTCTGAACTGGAACCATATAACTCAATGATTTCCTAGCTATCCAAAACTTTTCCTCTGTAGTGTAGATGCTACTTGGAAGTTAAAACTTTCTTCAGATGACTTGGTTTCCCTGCATGAGCTATGGTTGCTGTGATGTTATTCATTTTACTAATAGGTCATGTGTCTGTATTTTCGCTGTCTATGTGAAAATTTCTTTGTTATGGTAGATTATTATGTCAACTTTCAGCCCATTTGTTAATAACCTGCTATTATTAACAGGTACTGG
This sequence comes from Ehretia macrophylla, assembly GCA_037974665.1. NCBI lineage: Eukaryota > Viridiplantae > Streptophyta > Magnoliopsida > Boraginales > Ehretiaceae > Ehretia > Ehretia macrophylla. The sequence continues at coordinate 2,509,698 of CM075774.1, forward strand.
TTATGTGTGCAATACCTATCGTGGAGTTGCACCATATCCTATTGACATCATAAGAATATTCAACTTCAGTGATGAAATTTGCGAAAGGTACATATTACCCTGGAAATAATATGTAATAGTTTAATATCTATTTAACATAACATAAACTATGTTCTCTCTGGTTTCATATTAAAATTAGGATGACATTCTCTAGTCTTATGCCCATAGTCATTTTAGTTGACAACAATCATAACCACACATTGCATGTTTCCAGAATTGTGCATGCTTCACTGTCGGAACTGTGTTCATCTCAAGATTGTAATTCAGCATCAGCTAACCAGCTTGAAGATGCCTGTGAGATCAGAAGTCAGTCAAACGTGGATGATGCTACCTCATTATGTAAGTGTGGTCGCGTTAACTTGATTAAATATCATTTTGTGAAGTAAGAACTCTCATCTCATACTTCACCTGGTTACTCAGTCAGCATGGAAGATATCAGGATTTCATCTGGAAATGAGGCCATGGAGATTACACCTGGGAGATCTTCGTCTCCAATAGCACGAACTCGAAAAGCTGCAAAAGCTGGCCAGAAGGCAACATTGGATGCCATCAAATCATGGAAAGAAAATGGCTTTTCTAGGTGGGATTGAGTTTGCTCATTATTAATCACTTTTTTCCTTGTGAAAAGTGCATACAATCTCAAAGATCGTTGTTCTGCATCTCATATCAAATATTACATCTTTTATAATCTATACTTAAATTACCTTTCAGTTTAATAGTTGCTGCTCCAGACTTGGATGCTTGGAGCATAGTCAAGGAACTCCTCCCACTTCTTTCTTATTCAGCCCCATTTGCAATTTATCACCAGCATAATGAGGTAAAGTCTTTACCTCCTAGTTGTTATTTAATTGATGCATATTTTCTCTTCTGTATTGTTGTAATTACAATTGATTCATGTGTAGTCTATAATAATCGTGCATCTTCGATTCTCATTTAACCCTTGAATTTCTTTACATTCATTTTGAGATTTTAGAGTCCACTAGGGAAAATCAACGTACATTGTGCACCAGACTAATTTTATTGAAGAAGAATATGCTTTTATTATGTCAAGATCGTAACTAGGACCTAATGGGTATGAAGTAGCTGGAGTGATTATCATAAGAATACTTTAGATGCAGAATAGGAGCTGCAACAGGAGAGAGACGTGGTTCTTTAGACGATAATTATCCCCCATTTAAATCAACAGCTTGACATAATTGCACGAAACACTTTCTATTAGTTATGATGTGGATGTCCATAGTTCTTTGCAAGCTTAACATCTCAGACATCACGATTGAGCTGTGGAGCTCCGTGCAAAGTATCATAAATTAGCCTGATAGCTACTTGCTTACTATGTGAATTCAGCCCTTAATTTCTTCTATAATCTTGATGAAAATGAATTTATTTAACCATAATCTTGCTATTGCTTTCTGAGAAAAACAGAATGACATATGCAAAGAGGCTCTCTCTCCAATTGCTGCCATCAATGTTGACCCAAAAAAAAATTGCTGCTATTAATGACCTAAAACCAGACGCGTGCAATTGTAGTTTAACTTCACATCTTCCGTTTCTTTTGGCCTGGTTTTGTTGATTAGATCTGGCTCATGGAGATTTTCTCCACAACTACTCGACATATTGAAATATTTTCCAGGAGCTGATGATCGGCTTTTCTTTTTAGATTTTTGTTTACTAAACAAAGCAAATGCTGAAGCAAGCATCTGTCCTCTTCTGTGTACAGTCTCTTGCAGCATGCATGCGAAATTTGCAACTTGAGAAAGTGGCTATTGGCTTGCAGATAACAGAACTTTTTCTGCGTGAATATCAGGTTTGTTTTCTCTTCTTCTCAATTCTCAACTAGAGAGCCGAATGGATCAAAATTCATGTAGCCGCATAATTCTTCTGGCTATCGGAATGGAATGAAAATTCTTCTGGTAGTCAAGACTCGAGGATTTGTTTCGCTCCTGTCTTATAACTCATTAATCTTTATTATTCTTTTTCTTCTCATGTCCATGTTAGTCCTATTTCTTCCTCCCATGGCGTGCAAGTACCAATCCGATTCATATTTCTTCGTCCCATGGCGTGCGACTAATTCTTCCTCCCTTCTGTTTACCTATTGTATTGGGAACTTGCAGGTTCTGCCATCAAGAACCCATCCACACATGCAGATGAGTGCATTTGGTGGATATGTACTAAGTGGTACTAAGATATCCACCCCTGAGAAGAGCTGTGACTGAAATGAAACAATTAGCGTAAGATAATTTAGCAATGTTTTGTCAAGTAATTATTGTGTATGATTCTTGACTCTCTTGAACCACATCAAGAATTTTGAGTAGTCTTCATTGATTGTTCTTTCATTTGACTAATAATGTTGTGATAGACTGAGAGTTTCTGTTGTTCTTTGCTGTCACTCAACTACAATGAATCAAAAGATTTTGATATTAGCAGATTGAGTATTCTATTTCCTTTTCAGAAAATTTAACAAATGGTTCATATTATTTCACCAAAATTTTTAAATTTGTCCCTATCAGTCAATTTAGTCTCTATTATTTCTTAAAAAATTTCAAATTTATCTATATTGTTCAAAATTAGTTAATTTAGTCTTTATTATTTTTAAAAAAAATTATTAAAACGTATTGTTGCATCTTAAAATTTACTAGTTGGTGATCGAATTTCTTTGGACCAGTGGTCAGGCCCCATTGAAAATGGGTAATTGTGCTTTGTTAGAATATTTGGTGGTTGGGCTCCGAATGCAGTAAAAAAAAAAAAAAGCTCGAAGGACTAGCCTAGACATGGAGCATTTAAAGTGTAGGTGGAAAATTTATTGATATCTTGAGTTTGAATTAGTTAATAACTTATTTGAGACCAATTATGTTAGGCCATAAGCGTATCTATTAAGGGATGAGCAATTTTTTTTCTGAAAAACTAAGGTACTTTTAATCTAAAAAAGTTAAATCAAACTTTTAATCTAAAAAGTTAAATTAACTCTTACAAAAAAAGTTATTCATATCTAAATGACATATTCTTTAACCAACATTGATAGGGGCTTGTCGATGCATTATTTGAAAATGGGGATTTCTAACTTTCCATATATTGCGTATTTTAGCCCTCTCCTTTATTAGGCCTTGTACATAATTCACTCGAGTTATACTTTTTTTAAATCAAATAATGTGTCTTGAAATTTGGAAATTAGTATAAAGGTGATGGGTTTTCAAGGATGTCATTAAAGAAAGTAGAAGAATTAAAGATGTTATGTTATGATCCAGAATTACCAATATTATTTAAAAGAAATCGAGTCTAAGGTTTGAATGATAATTGTCTTGTGTTTTAACGGAGACCATTTTGACAAAAAATGTTGCTAATATGGTATATTCCACTTATATTAAGGGTCATGTATGTGAGTATACACCACCTAATTGTGTACACATAGATAGCGGTTGCATAGAGCCGCTGCCTATTAGTCGCATATTGTTTATATAATAGATAGCTGTTCATTGAACCACTATCTATTAGTCATTAGATTTTTTTTTTTTTTCAAAAAAGATATTTTTGCAAATGACATTTTTCAACAAAGAAGCAAAGAGATTCAAATCTGTGGTCCTTCTTAAAAGCGAGCTTTCAATCATAAATTAAAAAGGACTTGCAGCAAAGAGATCGAATATGTGGTCTTTCTGATTTTCCTTGTCAAAGTTCAAACACAAACTGAAAACTAATTTAACGTGGCCAAAACTATAGTGTAGTGATGAACATACCCTTAGTATGTTCTAAAAACTCACTTAAAGCTTCAGTTTTTGAATCACCCCAAATCGGGGTAAAAAATGACCAAAAGAAAATAAAGAAAAATCGGGGTCAAAAGGGTGGAAGGAAAAATTACCCTTAGCATTTTGTGAAAATTATACCAAAAACCTATATGTAAGCCAAAAAAACCCTACCACATCTTCTTCTCATTTGGGGCCAAAATGTTAATAAACCAAAGTTGATAAAAACTATGCCTATTTGTTTTGGTCAAAACACAATAGTTATATTGCAAACAAAAGGAAACAGTACATTATCCCACACTAGTGGGTTGTAGATCAATTTGTAGCAAGTTATACAAAGGGATTGGAATATTTGAAATCCAATCAAAATGCAAGTTGTCTTTAAGTTTCCACTTCGCAACCCAATTAGTTGCACAATTTGTAGTTCTTCTAATGCCTTGGAGTCAGATACTAGGACTAGCAACAACAATCTTTTTAATATCCTCCATCATTGGTCTTGCTCGCCAGTAAGCAACTTTTGGATAATCGATTGCTTTGAGAACTACCTCTGCATCACTTTTAATCGATTGCTTTGAAAACTATGCCTATTAAGCATATGATAAGTGCAATTTAGCAAAAGACAAGTTCCTATTTTTCTCTCCCTCTACAGACAATCCCCTTTACCCAAAAAAAAGAAACCCAGCTGCAATTTAAGAAAAATAGCCTTCAAAGTGTAAGAGTTGAAGCCTTTTAAATCGTGGAAATCATAGAAGGTAAATGGGTTTAGTTGGATTGTGAATTTCTCATGTTTTTATGTACATATGCATATATTTCTATGTGTAAATCCATATATTGATGTGGGTTATGAAGTAATTGACTTATATATTAGTGGAATATCATATGGGTTATGGAATTACATGAGTTAAAGGTGGTGTTGGCATCTATGGTGAATTTGTATGTTTAGTCCGTGTGTGTGGGTGTGTATTGTATATAGTGTGTATGTATCATGTTGGTGAAGTGGGTTTGATTATATTTTGTGATTTTCATATTTCTTTTATGTATGAAGGCATGTAGTAGCATAAACAAGCTTATACAAATGACTGGCATTGAATCATTTGACTTTTATATTTGATATAGCATGGATTACATAGTTAGAGGTAGTAGATTGTGAAGTTTATGTGGGTGTTTGATCATGGTTGTATGGATGACTTTTATTGGTGTGTTTGGCCTGCGTGTGTGTGTTGAAGATGATCCAAGCATAGTTGCATATGTATGAGTTAGGTCTATGTGGTTGTTGCTTTTGTTTTGAGGTGAATGAATCGTATGTATATATGTATATAGATGATTGAACTAGGTTTGTATGATTTTGAAAAGAAAAGAGTGATTCGCGATGGGATATTTTCAGCCAAGGCGGTTGAGAAATATGAATCGGATACTTCAAGTATAGACAATGGCCAATCGGGCCGAGGTCGAGGCTGAGGACGAGGTTGAGGCTGAGGTTGAGACCGTGGCCGGGGTCGGGGTGCTGCATGTTTTTGATACTTCAAGTACCAACAGTGGCCAATCAGGCCGAGGTGCTGCAGTTTCTGATGCTGAAGATGAATCAAATATAGAAAGAGCTGCAGTTGAAAACATTTATAGGTATTGATTTAGTTTTTGTAACTGTGTTGTAGATTTAATTTTGGATATATGAATTTAAGAACTAACTTAAATTTCATTTTTACTATTTGTTTTTAGATGCATAAGCCAATCAGGTCAGGGCCATGGTCGGGGTGGGGGCGGGGACAGGGGCTGAAGCAAAATCGAAATCCCATCAAGAGATGAGAAAATGGCTGAAAGAGTAAAGGATAAAGGCGATACGGATGCTTGAGTCCAAACTTGATGAATCCCCCATAATTTTCGCCATCTCGTCACGTAACAAACCATGGGTAAGGGATTATCTTCTAGGAAATTTTTGTAACATTACAGAGATGAATGCAGTAGTCGCATTACAACTTCAAGCATATTGTGAGTTTGAAACAGTTTTCCTTTCAACTCCCCGAGTCTTTTCTCGATTAAGTTCATTTGCTCAAGTGCTGTGTTATAATAACTAGTATACATAAACTATGTTCAAATGTTTAAGAAACTAAACATAATAACTGGTATACATAAACTATGTTAAGATGTTTTAAGAAACGAAGCAGATTGTTTCATAAGGTTTACAATTTTCATCTACTCTTGGAATAGTAACTTGGATTTCATTTAGAGTAATCTTAACTTGTTCTAGGAATGTCATTCCTAATAGTAACTTCTGAACATCTTTCCATTGATGTATACCTAATAGAATGTGGAGAAGGAGACTTGTATTGCTTACACACTCAAGAATTTCAGGGATGGTTAACAAATGCCACACCTCCTCTATTTATAGATTTGAAGGGGCTTAAGGAGGTGTATCCGGTAGTGGAGAGGGCTTAAGGAGGTGTATCCGGCAGTGGAGATTAATCCAACTGAACGACTAAATCGCACCTCCAGAATTATCTATACAAATTGCATAAATATCTCTACCCTAGACTACTCTAGAAGTTCTCTAGAGAAATCTATAGTTGTCTAGGATGAGCTACGGGCATGGAGAAGATATTGCAAAACTAATCTCCACACGGATCCAAGTCCACATACTATTATCATTTTTCAGCGACAAGACACTCCACCCAATACTTAATTGCTTCTTTTGTACTATTCATCCACAATGAACAAAAAGCTTTCACACAATATTGGCATATTGAGTATGCTATTTCCTCTTCTTAAATCTTGTATTTACATAGACGAAATATACGTTTATTATTATTGTCAACCTTGTTTCCTACCATATAACAAGTTATGCTACCAAATGTAGCTATAATTTCTAGCAATCTTCCTCAAAAGGAAAATAATATAGATTGAGTGGCGAGTGCTATAACAATGTATGCTTAAATCTAGATGATCGTACTTTTTAAATCTCACAAGAAATGTAGGCCCCTCACACATACACCCATTTCATTGTGAGGTTCAAACTATCAGAACGTCAGGACTCAAATATTTTTCTTTTATCAATTGATTTATGGTAATCTTAGTAACCAGGTCGTGGCATCATCAAGTCGCAAGACTTTGTCAAAGGATGTATTTTATTTACATACTGTTTAGAACAAATAAATTTTATAAATGGGTGCTTCCAATCACCAAAAATTGAATTTCCAAATGAATTTCATAAAATTTTATAGAATTTATTTACAAATTCAATTTTGCGAAGCACCCCTTTAAAAAAATTGAAATCCAAGATTTGTAAATCTTGAATTTTGCTTTACCCAAATCCTTGGTGAAGAGGTAGAATTTGCAAATTCACGTTTTCAAATCGGAATCATATTTTTAGAACAAAATTACTCTCAAATTTAAGATATTGACTTTGGCTAAAATACAAAGACTAAAAAAAAAACATTGTTTATCTTACTATTTCTCTTTCAGCAAAAAAAAAAAAAAAAATGCCTCTCTCACTCTTTCTAATATTATTTTTTCATTTTAAACTTATGATTGAACTTGAGGCTATTTTTTCACATGAATGTAGGTTTATTTTTGTAATTTTGAACTGATGGTTAAAGTTATGATTATTTTGTAATGTTTAACTTTATTGGTTTTTTTTTTTTTTGTGCTTTTCTGGACATTTTTATGATAAAAATAATAGTCAATAATGAGATGAGATGATAAACTTTATTCGACAAGCATAATTTCAATAGAATAAAAGAAGAATATTTAAGTAAAATATAAGTATTAATTCCACTTCCACATTTGTGCCAAAAATAATTTCTATTTATAAATAACATAATTGACTTAATATTATTTTCTAAACAAGAAAATTAATTTATAAATACAGATCTCCACTTACACTTAATGTGGTTTTTTTCACTGCTTGAGCTCACCAAAATGAACTATACGTGTATGATATTGTAAATTGCGTATATTTAGCAACCGAATTATAATGGAGTGCATAATTTGGGATAATTTGTGATCTCGTTGGTTTTAGAACTCGGGCTTCAAATTGAATGATGGTTCACAATCCACTGTCTCGATCCACTTGGTTATATCCATTCTTTTATTATTTATCTTCTTTCTTATTTCTTTTTCGAGATATTTTTATCATATAGATAAAAACATTATGCGAATATTTGAGTTCAAATGTTTCTTCTTCTGAAATTGTTTATCTACACACACACACACACATATATATATAACAAAAAAATTGCAAAGAAATTCTAGAAATTACAAAGCTTGCGTCACAAATAGTTCCCAGTGCATCTTTTCTGACTTGATGCAACATTGGCAAGCCATTTTAAAAAATAGGGACCATTTTAAAAAATAATAGGGACTGAATTGATTAATTTTGAATAATGGGGATAAATTTATAATTTTGATAAAATAATAAGGACCATTTGTGAATTTTTCCCATGAAAAATACTTGATCCAAACGATTGGATCATTTGGATCTTATGATGAGATAGACACTATATGTATGGACTCTACACACATATAAGACGTAAATGTATCATTTAAAAGCATAATATATGTACCTATTTTCGTACCATATTAAAGAATACAAAAGAGAGTTTCTATTACTATATATATATATATATATATAACTTAATCTTTTACAAATGATCTTGTAGGGGGTTTACAGAGATAGTAAACTTAGACTTCTAGATAAAGTAAACTATATCACTTAGATCTCTTTCAATGTGAGATATTTATCTCAATTGGTTACTTATCTCATATGCTTGGTTATTTTCTCCAACACAACTCTATCTCTTAGGTTGGCCCGAACATGGTAATTTGACGGGTTATTTAGGACGGAGAATAAAAAACAAGGCAAGGGTGAATGAGTAGTTAGAAAGGATAAGCATCTTAGCAGTAAATAATTCATATAGCGTGCATATAAAATCATTTTTATCCCCTATTTTACTAGGGGCAGTAAGTTCTTCCGTGGATATTGGAAATAAATGAAATTTCCTTTGGCAGACAAGTTTGCTAGTCTATAACTATGAAATTTCTTCCATCCAACAACCGGATGGTCGGATGAATTTCAGAAGAAAGGTCTCGTTCTTGTGAAAGTACTTCCATTTGAATCATCCAGCTAGCAGATAGAAGTACTTCCCTATAACTAATCAACTATGTTATTCTTAAGCATTATGTTGTAAGGTAAATTATTGTGTATGCTTCTTGTCTTTCTTGAACCACATCGAGAATTTTAGTCTTCATGTGACCAATAATGTTGTTTTGGGTTTTTGTTGCTCTTTCTTTCCTTTTTTTTTTTTTGATAGCATGGAATTTATTAGAAATATAATCATATTAAATTCACCTTAAAATTACAAACTTGTATGTATTCATGCATGTACTAGATTAGTCAAGAGTTATAAAAAGTACTTGTTCAAACTCAAAGTTGTTGCATGTATTCTACCCAACTCTTAAGTACTTCTTTTGTACTATTCAACCACAATGAATCAAAAGCCTTCACACAATATTGACATATTGAATATGTTATTTCCTGTTTTTAAAACCGTTCACCCCTTTTTTGTATGATAAAAATTCATGTATTTAATGCCGAATAACTCGTATATATAATCAAAAAATTCAATTATATAAAAAAAGGTGAAGAAGTGAAAGAGTGACATATAGCAATGCTCTAATTATTATTACCAATGTTGTTTCCTACCATCTAACAAGTTATGCTACCAAACGTAGCTACAATTTCTAATAATCTTCCTCCAAAGGGAAAAACATGGATTAGATGCTAAAATCTTCACTAATAAAAGAGGTACGTTTAGGTCTAAATGATCATACCGTTCAAATCTCACAAGAAATATGAGTTTCCCACACATAGACCCACCTCATCGTGAGGTCCAAATGATCCGTCGAAACCCAAATGGCAATGGCATCACCATGTCGTGTGACTTTTTCAGAAGATGTTTTTCTATTTACATTTAATGTGGTTTGTTTCATTGCTTGACATTGCCAAAATGAAACTATAAGTTCTTGTTAATAAGTTCAAAAGTTTGGAATGAATGGTATTTTCGTATAAAGATTTTATTGTTTCAATACTTACTATATATATGGACTTACATTTCACATCTTCCACTGAATCTAAAATACATGAAGCAACATCTTTCAAACTTTACTCTTTTGGGAAGTTATTAGTGTAATTCCTCTAAATTGGGCTTTGAACATCATGATAATCTTATGTCACATTCTTATTACACTTTACTAGTAAAGAAAAATTCCTATCTAGGCTCGAATATTATACATCCATTGCTAGATAGTTATTGTGTGTGACACTGGGAAAAAAATATTTTTTTATTTATTTATGTTCGGTATACTATACATCGATAATTAGAAAATATATATATATATATATATATTTTTTTTTTTTATGCTCAGTATACTATACATCAATAATTAGATTGATATTGATAATTAGATGGATATTGTAAATTGATCATGTCTAGAAACCGAATTATGAGCAAAGATATTTTTGAAAATTTTGAAATATTTTTGTAAGTTTATATATTCAGATTAACCTTTCAAATTTAAAGGAAATAATCTAATAATTTGCCCTTGCCTAACATAAAAAATGAAAGAAAGATAGTGATGATATTTTTGACCGTCCAATGATTCTTGTAAACAGCCCACTATCGTTTAATCCCCTCGTGTATTCAAATTCGAACATTATTATTCTATTGCACTCCTTAATTATGCGAGGTTCTAAGTTCATTCTATCGTGAAAGGCCCGAGTTTTTCTTTTGTTGATATAAAAATTTAGTTGGTGGAGTTCGATCATTGATTTTTTCAGTAAAGTTTGATCATTATTTTTTTGGCAGAATTCAATCACTGATTTTTTCGGTAGAACCCGACCACTAATTTTTTTAACGGAGCTTGACCACCAATTTTTTCGATGGAGCTCACCAATTGGTAACCTCTCAATTAATTATAGTAAGAGACTTCTGAATGAAATACGTTTTGAATCCACGCTCCACAAGCTGTTCTACTCCAACATTGCTATCTGAGCTGCCCTTTGGGCGATAGGGCCGAGTTAAGTAGGCCCAAAATGCCAGAACCCCAACTTAGTAGGTCCCATAAGCATTATATGCAGAGCCATATCGCGATTCGAACTCGACTTTTTCTCTCTTCTCCTTAATCCTTCCCGCTGTTTTCTAACCCCCACCCCACCCCCCCTGTTCACTGCTCTGCCTACACACTCACACTCACACACACACACAGTTCAGTCATGTCAAAATCTGATGAAGACATTAACGTTAACCTCAATCTGAACCTTAATCTTGGGTTCAATAGTCTAACGTTGTCGTCATCGGAGACGACAACGCAATGCCTCTGCGATTCTGTCCCCCGGAAACCTCCCCGTCTTTACCCTTTCGCCTTCACTCCTCTTTCATTATGCAACAATGGCGACAACAATGCAAATAATCATAATGTTTTTAATAATAATAATAATGATGGTAGTGGTTTTAATGATAATAGTTGTCGTACGGACACTCCTGCTCTCTCTCCCGTTCTACATTCCAGCTCTCTAGCCGTGCCGGTCACAGTAAGTATCGTGTTTCTCGATATGCCTTCACTGTGTGCTGTGTGTAATGCTCATATGTGTAATGTGTGTGTGTGTCTGTATATGTTTTATGTTTATTGACTGTCTCGTTTAAAGTTTAAGTTGTTAAAGAGATGGGTATTTAGATTTATTTTATTAATTTATTGTTTTTAACGCGCTTAATAATCTTCACGTGTAGCCGGGTTGTTTTTGATTGATCACCCGATTTATAGCAAGCTTGATTTTTAGAGAACAGTGTTTTTTTATTATACTTATTTGGTTATTGTTTTATTTTTGTCTGTGAGGTTTAAGTAAATTGTTAAATCGCTCTCTGTTTTTATGGGGTTTTTCTTTTTTCTTTTTTAAATATGGCAAAGAGTTATCAATTAAGTTTTGTGATCAATGGGGGCGTTAGAGCTCGTGTGGTTCTAGTTTAATTCTTGGTTTTTATTGTAATTTTTGTACATCTGTTGTGTATTTTTCATGTTAGTAATCAATATGTATGGGTTTGGATCATAAAGTTTGCTGCTTTTTATTTTTTCGATCATATGAGTTAATATCGGGCGAATTTAATATTATTTTGCATATTTTCTACACTCGAATTTGTGTTCTCCTTTCTAGAGAGGAGGATGGGAATTCGTGGCTTTTTTGTAGTCTGTCTTACAATACATTTTCAACTTTTGAAATGTGTCATTCGGGGAAGGGGAGACTTGGTGCAATCATGAAGTTGCCGCTTTGTAACGTGGAGGTATAGGTTCGAGTTATGAAAATAACTTCTTGCAGAAATATGCAAAGTAAGACTGCACAGAGTGTATACCAAAGTGGGTCCAAGACTCCAACCCTTCTGTAAACTCCATGCATTGCGGGAGTTTCGTGCACTGGGCTGCCACCTTTATGGCTTTTGCTGCTTGAGAATATATAAAGTAACGCGTCTCAAACAGCTTTCATCCTTTGGGCTTAATACCTGAAAACCAACATAAGTTTTATCAATGAGGATAATTGGTATGGATCGATAATTTCTATATTTGAACTTTGAATTATACCGAGTATATGTTGAACTTTTAGTAAGAAAATAGGTTATTTCTTCCTCTGCTGAATGACATGCAGGTCGAAGCATAGACACTTGATGAACTCGAGAAATCCATGACAAGGTCTTTTTAAGCATTCTCTGCTTCTTTTAAGAAGCTGAACTTTATCACCACTGATTATCTGAAGCAAAATAACAAAAAGGTCACCTGAGTATTCTTTTACAGTTATTTTTCCTGTACAAGATGTGTAGCGATAGGGTTTCTTGCGTCTGATGTGGACTTCGTTGAATGTAATGATTGAAAAAGAAAAGTAGGTCTGTGGTTCTAAGCTTCTGAGCTTATATGAATCGTTTCTCGTGTGTGTTATTCGTACAAGAAAGTTCAAGTCTTCTCGATTACATCTGATTAGTTGCCTTTGCACATTCATAGCATCACGAGTTACAAAGATCTTTCCTTGTGAAGCAAAAAAATGAATCTGGAGATTTCAACACTCAGAATTTTGGAAGCAGAAGTAACCATGTTCAGAGTACATCTGAAGCAGTTAACAAGTCTTCACCTATATCAGCACCAAATCCAAGTGGTAGACGACGAAAGAAAGCAAAAGTTTCTAAACATGACAAATCTGGGAATCAGGGAACAGATGCTGGTATATATCAATTATCATCAAATAAATATATGCTTGCAATCGGTCATACTTTCAGGGGAATTGCATTTAGTGTTCATTAATATTTTGTTGCAGGGCCTCCTGAGAGCCTTGGTGGAGCATTACATTGCCGCTATGACAGTTCTTTAGGTGAGAACGGATCTAGCAACTTGATGATTATGCATTTAATATCACCATATAAGTAATTTGTTCTTACAGTCATTGGTTTATAGAATACATGTGTTGTGTAATGTTGCAGGCTTGCTGACAAAGAAATTTATCAAGTTAATCCTGGACGCTAAGGATGGCACCCTTGATTTAAACAAAGCCGCAGATGTTTTGGAGGTAATATTTCCTTCAAATTGTACTTGCTGATATACTCTTAATAGAGATTAGGTTCCGAAAATTTTAGGTCCTCTCCTCTATCACAATATGCCACAAACATAACTTATTGCTGTGTCAAATAAGGTATATCATGAAAATAACGTATATCTTTCCATTGCTGTGCAGGTGCAGAAGAGGAGAATTTATGATATAACAAACGTCCTCGAAGGGATTGGATTAATAGAGAAAACCACAAAGAACCACATACATTGGAAGTATGTTTTTTAATTGACTTTCGGTGTTTTTTGGTGTCCTACATATGCCATTATTTTCTTATGACCTTTGAGCATTCCTTAACAGAGGGTTTGATATGTTTGGATCGGGAGAGCTGGACCATGAAGTCCATGAATTGAAGGTGAATACATGAGTTTTAAGTTAACTAAATAGGCTGTAATTGTGCTTCATGAAGCTGCAACCTTTAAATCATTTTGTGTTTGTTGCATTGATGAAAATGTATATTCATATTCAAGTGTGTGCGTATGTGAATGTTCCGTGACATACGTTACGTGTGCTTCCAAGGGGCCACGTATGCAAGAATTTAAATAGTCAGCGGTCATGGAATTTCCAAAGTATTAAACTCTTTCCAATTCTGTCATCTCTGTAGTGCTGCACTTTCAAAGACCTAAGGCCTGAACCTTGCGAACTGGAATTGGACGAATTGTCTTAGAAAGAAGTACTATGTGACCTATCAAATTTAGATTACACCTGCGGACTCAGAGCTGGGAAAATTGTAGGAAGTTGGTGTAGTTGTTGTACTCTATAGATGGAATTAGCACCAAACTATCGTGTTATAGGTGTTTGTCTATGTATAAGTAAAATTTTATTCATGGAAAAAGGGGAAAAGCCTTAGAATCATCATTGACTATGTACTCTCAATTGGATTAAGACCCAGAGTGGTAACTCAAAAACACAAATGCATGTAGTTATATATTATGTATATTAAACTCAAAAAACATAAACGTATGCAGTTATATATGTTGTATGTTATCCATACACTCTCAGGTAAATTTTAAATGCCTCCTGCCAACTCCCAAGTTCAGCAGTTACCACAGAGAAATGAGCTGGTAGCTCAATGTTTTTCTTACCAGTTTGATTAGCTGTGGGTTTAAAGATTTATTTAGTATGAAATATTACACGAAAGGCAAAATGTAATACATATGAACATTTTCTTGATTTCAAATTCAATTGAACACAATGCTATCTAATTTTTGCGGATTTCAATAATATAATCTTTTATAATTCCTAACACACTAACATAAAAAGTTCATTTTATTTGAGTCTTTAGCTGATGACACTCACGGTTTCATGACAGGCAGAAGTTGAACATCTAAATGCTGAAGAATGCCGGCTTGATAATTCAATAAGGTTTGAGCAAAATTGTAAGAGAGAGAGAGAGAGAGAGAGAGATCAATGAACTGGTTAGATTAGGGGCTAATATCTTTTCTTGTCTTCAGGGAAAAGCTAGAGCATATGAGGGCCCTAGAAAACTGTCAGAGGTATGTCCCTTCTTCTCTTTTTCTTTTCCCTTTCTGCACAATAATTGATTTAATTGTAGTCATAGTCTGTTTGCTAAATTTCAGGAATCTATTCCTGACCGAGGAAGATATCATGAGCCTGCCATGTTTCAGGGTTGGTTAGCTTAATCCCATATTCGCAGCTTTAATTACTTTCCCGGCTTAAACTCTATATGCTAATGCTGCAATTTTTACAGAACCAAACTGTCATTGCTATTGAAGCTCCTCGTGCAAGTACTATAGAAGTTCCTGATCCTGATGGGGTGGGTAACCTCTGAATGATGGTATTTAGTTGTGCATTCATGTTTAAATCTAATTATTTATTTTATGCAAACAGGACTTCATTGAGCCACAGTACACACTCACTGTTAGGAGCACTACAGAGCCTATCAATTTATATCTTTTAAGGTATTTCTTTTTTCACAAGAATTGATGCCTTAACTAAATGAGCAGCTTCCCACATTTAAATATATATACGTGTACATGTACACACAAACATGCACATACTGACATATATAGGGAGAGAGAGGGGGCGATGGAGAGGGACGTGTTCAGGGAGTCGTCAGTTGTTGTCTTCTTCCCAAAGAAATGAAAAATGAAATACAAGCTTTATTATTTTAAGTCTAATGGTAAATATTTCATGTAATGTAGAAAATCTGAAGGGCGAAACAAGGACCTAAATATCAGGCACACAAAATCATTGGATACGATGGCTTTGAGTGGTAGCAGGTACGAGGTTGAAAATACAGACCTGCCTTTAGTTTCTTCTGATACTGTCAGCTTACAAAGTCCGGAAGCATCTGGCTGTCATAAAATAATCCCATCACATGCAGGGGTAAGTCTCTTGACCTTTCTAGAGTAGCTATAAAAGTTGAAAAAAAAAATTAAAAAAATTGCGCTCTCTCCCGGCGATTGAAGCTAGACCGTTCTAACATAGCTGCCTTTTTCTTCAGGTTGATTGTGACTACTGGTTCCAATCAGATCACGAGGTCAGCGCAACCAATTTGTGGTCTACATAATATACTTATTTACGAGTTGTAGTCGTAGAAAGTTCTTTTTTGAAGCTAGCAACACAGTAGAACAGTCTATAGAACGTGTATATATCTTTTGGCTATAGTTTCCCCTTCACTCACAGCACATTAGGAGTGAAGTAGATATTACAGTAGCAGCTTAGCATTCTGCTATCCATACGCTAGATATACTGCTAGATATCCACTAACTGGAATCTGAGATATACATATATAGCTTGATACTGATAATACGACGCGGCAATTAAGGGATGGTTAGCCTTCTCTTTTAGGGTTCACCATGTTGTTTCTCTCGCGACACTAGATTTCTTGTCTCATGTCATTCTTTTCCGTGGCGCAGTTGAGCCATCCTAGATTTGAACTAGAGACCTCGCGCTTGAAGTAAATCATCATTTAACGTTTGTGCATGTTAATATTTGAATTGTGACTTGCAGGAAAGCAATTGTGATTTGCTTGTTAATTCCAGGAAGTTGTATAGAATCATTTCTAAGATTCCAATGGCAAATCAATGGGAATGATAGTCTAAGCGTTAATGATTAGGGTTTGTGTCCAAGTGTTTCAAAGTTGATGCGCTAAAGTTTTGTCATCATCATCTGAAGCACCGTGCTTGGATTTTTCTCATAATGTTATTCGATTGTGGTGATTTGATAATACAATTATGTCCTTCATAACGTCATATATGATGAGTATATCCAAATCCCTCAAAGGCTAGCTGGGTACTCTGGAAATCAATTGAGCAACCTCCTCAGTCATAATTTTTCAAATACTTGAGATTTTATGTGTAGTGGTTAAAAATTGTCCTTGACTTGGCCTTAGCTAATTGTGTATGGGCCAGTTTGAGCCCACATAACAATAGCCACAAATTGGAGAAATCCTATAAATAGCTCTGCCAAATGGAGCCCTAGGAAAAAGTTAGGTCTCTCTACCTTTTCTACTCTCAAAAGCATCATAATCAATACTATCAACACTTTCACAATTAATGATCTCTTCACCCTCCATCATCCTTTGAATCTTTTGGACTAGTACGAGTTGCTAATATTCACCAAAAAATAGATTATAATGGTGAAAATTATGTAATCTAAGTTTTAGGTTTATGGAAGTAACAGGCATGTAATGTTTATAGTAGATTTTTTAGGGCCTATATCATGTATAAAACACTGAATTAATACGAAGACATTGAAAACAACATTTCAATTGGAGGGAGTTGTATAATGATTGAGATGTTTTTTTTTTGGTGAAAGATTAAGATGTTGAAATTGCACATATCTTCCCTACGATATTATAAGCCAGATTTCACTTGTACTTTTTTTCGCTATATATTGGTACATAATACTTAAAGCAAAATCAAGTATTCAATAAGTTTACACTTGACCATTACGCTAAACACGACCTTCAATATATTTACACACATATGTATCATCCACTGACTTTAGGATAGTAGTAGCTTCATGCGTGAATCCTGAAGCTTTCACATAAATCAACATAAGGAAACTTTGCACATTCATCTTTTTCGAATATCATAGACAAATAAAATGATAAAAGAGTAGACATGATAGATTTACATCAACATCACTGATCTGAAACGTATTCTTTTAACCTACTGCCTAATTGCTCATAACTGTCAGACGTAATAAGGAGGCAAATGAGCTCCAACATTCAGCGATTTGGTGCAGCGCGTGTTTTCCTTGATCTGGCACGTGTAACTCGAGTGACTTCCTCAATTGTCGTCTCTGGTGGGGGAAGTTTGGCATTTTCATCCCCTGAAGACGACACTGAATCGATCTGCATCACTTCCACTTCATTTGAGTCCGAAGTTTTTGTGGTCTGAACACGGGTTTGTGTTACCGTTGTTTTTTGTGCATTCAGTACAGCAGCAGGCGGCTCCTCTTTTGGTGGTTGTGAAGGCACTCCCTCTTCTTCCATGTCTTCTTGGTTCTGACTGGAAGATGAACCGGATGCTGGAGAAGGTGGCTCGTCAGTTTGCTGTTTTGTCGCAGCTGGTTTGCCATTTGGCAGTGCCGAGGGTTGCCGAACTCTAGCGCCTTGCTGTTGCGGCTGTAACTCCCGTGTCAATTCATAGAAGCAAAGCATTCAAAGTAAAAAGAAGCATTAGATGAAACCGAGAAAGCCAGTAGCATATAAGTAAGAAAACAGAGTTCAGCATCTGAAAACAAGACTGATACGAAATGACCAGCTCTATAAGAGGTAGTATCATGACACCTCTACACATAAGCACAAATTAATAACAGAGGACTTAATTATTCACTATCAATTGAGGAACTTGAAAGAGTCAACTGCATAAAATCATCTCCCTTAACGATATCTGTGCCTATAATTTCCATCAAATTCAAAAGCATACTCTGACAGCCATAGGTAACACTATGTAATGGTCGAGGCAAATATATAAGCGTATGACATTGTCATGCTTGGCACTAACAGAGGAATCTAGCAAAGCTCAAAAACATCATAAAACAGGAAAACTTGACTTGATTGGAATTTCGTGCATGCCGAATCAAAAAAGAAAATAGAAACAGGAGGAGAGTAAGATTTTCTCAATCTACTGCCAAATACATACTTGAGCAGGGCGAGGTAGAGTTGATTGCGAAGCAATATATTGAAAAATGTCAAACATTCTTGTCTGTATATAGCTAGCAGCTTTTAGCCAGTACAAAACTGCCAAATCTTCAGCTCTAGTTCTCAGTTCCAGCAAACTACGATCAATTTCTTCCTCATGGTTTGAAACAACCGGTTTAAAAAAGCAATCATAAACGTATGTTGTTCCCTGACAATTAGAAATGGAGGGAGAAATAATCAGAGGAAGACATAATCAGAAGTACTAAAATACCACACGTTTGTTTCTAGAGAAAGTGAGCAAAACCTTTGTTTTGGGGCACCACAAGTATAGAAAGAACGCCAACTTAGCTTCACTGTACATAGGAACCCTTCGCAACACAGTTGAAAAACAAAGAATGAAAACGAAGAAGATGCAAATGTGTTAACTATCATCATACCTAAAATCAAGAAAGATAAGTTTAGAGCTAATAAAGTAGAAGAGAAATGCACATCCAACAAAATTGAAATCTTTACCACGAAATAAATGTGTCGCCAATCCTCTCACAAACTGTCAATATAGCAACTAAGATCCTGACAATTTGAAGAAGAGGTTAGCATGAGATTTCCGAGTAGATTATATATCCTAGAGGCAAAAAGATCTCGAACAGGAAGAATACCAGTATTGGCACCAGAAGCGAAGTTGCTCAATGTCTGGCTTATTCATTTCTACCGTCTTGAAGCAACCATATGCTGGATAAGCATAACCAAAAACCATCCTGCAGAGGGAAAGAGTCAAGAATATAAAACTCATACATCAGCGCAAACAAGGCAGGCTTAAACATGGAATCGTAGGAAAGATCTTAAAGATGTTTGATTACTTACACAAGTCCTCTGGTGAGAAATGACCCAATCATCGTTCCTAGAACAGAAAATAAAAGCATCGATTAATTCAAGTTCATTCGAAATACAAAGATACTTGACGAACTCTTGCAACATCAATCTCAACATTTACCAGCACAGAACTAGGACTTGAAATTTAACTCTATAGTCACCACCATTCTCAAACACAACAAAATTATACCCATAACAAGGGTAAGAATTTATCAACTTCTCATGAATCCAATACAGCCTACACATAGAGAAGCGCGTAACATCATGAAAAATGATGATGAAGTACTAAGTCCAAACCTGGAGCAAACGCTATGCAAAATCAAATTTATGCCCTAATATCTTTTTCTTCCATGGAGATCACGAGTTTAGAATCATGGAAACAATATCTCGTAAGATAAGACTGCATACAATACAATAGTCTCAAAGCGGCCTTTACCCTGCCCTCTTGTATTTTTTCGCCATTCTATCACAACATACAAGCATTAGACAATACGAGAAAAACATTTGGGAATATCTACCGCGAAAAATTCCATAATCGAAAGCATGAACCTTATACTATGTTGAAATCCCACATTTATCACTATGTCCGAAATTGCACGTTAGACCAAAAATTTAACAATCCAATCACACATCAAACTCGATACTACAATAATTTAATAACACTTAAAACAAAGTTTAGACTACAAACTTTAACAAAACACAATGATCGAGAGCAAACAGAAAACACTGTATTTTTCCGAAATTGTAAGTAAAATAATGAAAAACGTAATGATACGTTAAGCTCTGGACTGTAAAAATTACATAAGTTTTTAAAATAAAGTTTAAAGCGCAACTTCGACAAAACACGAGCAAAAATTTAAAATGCAATTTTGACAAGAACAATGTTCCAAGCTTGCATTAACTGATTAACACAAATTAAAATAATAATAATAATAACATATATTTGAGCAAATTACTACCTTTTTCAAGTAATTTTCCAAAAAGGTTTTTATTGGTAGAATTCGAAAATGACAGTTACTAGAATGGCGTTGAAGCAAGAGGAGTAATGATGAGTTGCTGAAGAGTTTTTCTACAAGATCGCCGTCGCAGGGACAGGCGGCGCCGCTGTTAAGCCACAGCGAAGTTTGCGAGCCGTTGTAGTGTGCCGCTTTTTCAATCTTTTTTGCTTTTGAGTTTTTTTTGGGGATTTTTTGTTAATACTATTATTTATATAAAGAAGTGCTTTTTAAAAACGAAGTTGCTTTTTATTATTATTATTATTGTGTGAAGATGGTAATGATTTAGTGTGAGTCGGTGCACGGGAATAGCGTGGATCTGCGTCTGTGGCCGTTGACTCCGGAAGCGATGGTGGATGTTTATGTATCAGAACATTTCATCGAGACTATGTAGATTTACCAGATAACCCTTCAGCTTCTTTTTATTTGGATGACGTGGAAACTCACCTAACAGAACTCGATTACCTGATTCTCCGGAGGATCTCGACTATCAATTGATAAACTCTTAAGTGCAGCGATGCATCTTCAGCCATACATGAGATCAATTAAGGGTGGAATTCTAAAATAGTGAGGAGTGTTGAACCCGCAACTTTACAAAAATGATTTCATCTTTACTACCACTGGACCAAATACCTAGGGGCAACCCTTCGGCCTATTTTGCATTCTTAGTTTGTCACTTGAATTTCGTTATTTTTGGTTTGAGAAATACTTTACATCGTTTAGATGATATTTTACTCTTCTTTTATATGCAATGAATTTAATGTATTGAATAAAAATAATTTTCTTTCTATGATAAATATTAAGTTATATAGGAAAAAAATGAAGCATGACTCACTTGATATAAAATATAGACATATATTTATATAGTAAGTACCTTTTGGTTTCCTTTTGTTGCTAACCAACAATTTTTTAAAAAAAATTGGGCACATTAATAGATGCATCCATGATTGTTAAGTGATATAATCCTTTGTTGATAAAAATAACAATTGTTTTTAAGTGTTAAAAAATGAGTTGTTAAGAGTAGTTATTATTTGTTGACTAAAAAAACGAGTTGTCTTTTCTTAGCCTAACAAAGAAATAGCCTTTGGTGGTCTTTTACTTGAATTAATTGATGTAGGTCCTAACACATAACCAATTGTTGATATGTCTTTTTCTTACCTTTATTAATTTTGTATCTCAATCACTACATTATTTATTTCTTTAAATGAGATTAACAAAATATTACTATTTTTAGAGAAATTTAAATATTTTAAAAATGCGTAATGAATAATAAGTTAGCATCACTACATAGCTATTTTCTTCATTTCTGACAAAATAGGACTTGGTTTTGTTTAGTACAATGATATCATTTCATCTACACTAAAAATCAACAAAAAATCTTACAACTTTTGTAACAAATAATAATAATTCATGCTAATCATGATAGTTAAGTCGACAAAAAAATTTTAAAAAAATCATGATTTAAGTATTCGCAAAGAAGGGCAATTTGGGTAATATGACATGGGCGATGATGGAGCTGTTTCACAGTTCGGTTACTATGTGACAGCTCGAATCTGAGATAAAGCTGACGTGAGAATTACTTGTCCAACTACAAAATCTACTTAAGGTATCTAATGGTTATTGGATAAGTAGATAACGAGCAAAGTATATTATTTAACCCCACAGAAAGCAAAAAGAATAGTAGAATCTCCTTTCATCTTTCCAAATAATATATTGCATGGTTGAGATTTACATCGGGTCCTATTGCGAACCGCACCATTCGGTATTGCTAAATAAAAAAAATTATTTATTGCATTAGTTGCAATTTTACACTTCAAAAAGTCTCCAATCCTAGAAAAAATAATGATACTATTACTGCTTTAAATACTCAAGGGGTTAGTCTGGTGGTTAGAATGTAAATAAAAAATTTATTTGCATTTTAAATTCGAATCAGTCACGATTGAACCATACATCCTCTGAGTGAGTTCATAAAATTTGAAATTTAACGTTGCCAATATAAGTCCAAAAACACTTCATAAAATAATAAAATAAAATAATATTGCTTAGTGCTCCTTACTGAGTTTTAACGTGGGTTTGTTTAGTAGTACAAATGTTCTACCTTGGGTTTCTTTATAGAAATGCATCTACTCATAATATTATAATATTATAAAAAAATTTAATATTTATAAATTATTAATACAATTATAATAAAATAATATGATTAGCTCACAATCATCATATCTTATATATGACGGTAATCTGAGAAGATCCTTTCTTTTATTGCCTCACTATTTAGGGCTGTCATTAATTTATTCAGACAGTTCTTTTATGTTTTTAATATTGGTTTAACTGTCTACATTTGTGGTCAAATTCGGAATATTTAATGATAATAAAGTTGTTTTTTATGTTTCTTTTTCCATGCAAACTGAAGTTCATATTTTAAAGGGTGCATATATGCATTGATTTTTGCACCACATAGTTTTATTTTTTTATTCTTTTATTATTTTGTCAATTGCACCACATAATTGAGCTAGTCTAACATGTTAAAATATTGAGTGTGGGGTTACTCGACCATTTCAAAAGTACCTGTTAACAAAAAGTTAAAAAAACAGTGAATAAATTTCACATTGTCTCATGATAACGGCTCTATGGTGGGGTCGAAATTCTGAAGCTAGTAACCTAGATGTATAAATTAACGGGTCATAACAGTTTATTTTGGAAAGTTCTTGCCTCCACTAAAATAGTTTTTATAACGAGAAACTCGTATTGAACAAAACATAAAATTTTAAATTTTGTAATATAATAATATGTTAAATGTGACAATACATATTTTAAATCAAATAAAAATCAATAAATGTTCAGAACTTGAACAATAGTGTCCTGACTAAAATATGGTTTTAGTTATGATAGTTCTTTTTTGTTGATATGAATTTCAGTTGTGATATGGATTAATCAGCTTTGGCTACGACACTGACAAATCATTTTTTTTATAACAATCAGCTTTGGTATTTTAATTTCCCTTTTAGCATTGTGTTTTTAGTTTGTGCGTGTATCAGTTGCTTTTTTGTTTTGCTTTGTGGATTCTTGTATAGTTTGAGTCCAATTTTTTTTTTTTTTTTTTACTCTGCTTAATTAATAATATGTTACTTGACAAAAAAAAGTGGAATAATTATGTGACCAGATGATTGATCTAAAGCATAACAATGGTAATAGTCTAACTCTTCTTAATAATTTTTCATTTATTTTCGGAGCTGTTATTTGCACAGTTGGATTATGATTACACCAAGATTAAACTAGCACTTATAATTCTAGGAAGTCTTTCTTTTGTTTTTTTTTTGGATAGTTTTTTTTTTTTTTTTTGGGATAGCATTAGGCTCTAATATTAAGTGACCTCATAATCTAAAAATTAAGTTATTAGAGAGAGGTTTATGATATTATCAATTGTTTTCAACATATCCCCCGACACATGCAGGCAAGATATCTTTTTGAGTTTTGCAAATGAAGGTGTGCACAAAAATTCTTTTTTTTTTTTTTTGTTCTTTTTTTTTTAAAAAAAAAGACTATTATATTGGACATTTTTGCTGTATGAGTGCATACTCTGACCTCTCTCACTGTACGATTACACACCCTGAGCTTGGGTGTCTGAGTCCGCCCTTGTACCATGTTAAATTACCACATTATCCAAAAATTTAAACTGATAGAGAGGGTTTTGTTATATTATTTATTCTCTTCAATAAGACCAGCAATGCCATTATAATGTCAACCAATAGTAATGATATATATTCGTTTTACACGTGTGTTAAGGCCCATTTCTTTTCAAATTCTCAGGGCTCGCCACAACAAATTAGTATCAAAGCCGATAGTGTGAATATCTTGGTCGGGGCTTTTGAAGAATTATGGTGGACTATCGTGATAGACTCTTGGTGAAGTTAGGCAGCAAGGCTCAGAAGATGGAGTAAGGTCACAATAAGCATAATTATTGGACTGTACTTTCAAAGTTGTATGAGGTCATGATAAGACAATGGAGAAAGGCTTGGTTGTTGGGATCCCGAGTAGGCTCGTGTGAGAGTTGGTTCACAGTGCCTCACGGTTGATCTTGGGCGTATGGAAAAGAGCTACTAGAGTCGGTATAGTAGCTGAGGTGCAAAGAAAACTAAAAAACTTGTGAGAATGATGAAAATGAATCTATCGGCAATGAAATATGGATCAAGGGGGAGTTGAGGCCAAATGTAGAGTTCACATGTGAAAATAGAGATATTTGAATTTCTCTTTACTCTTTAGTTCACCATGTGAAACTTGTAACATATTTAAATATATTATCACTATTAGATATCTTCCATAACATTATATGATATGAGATAATCTAAACCCATGTTTCATGGTAACTATGCCTGCAAAACAACATAACAACATATTATCTCTAAGAAGTTACCGAAGGAGTCTTTTGTTGGTTAATTACGTACTAATCAGGTTGTGATCTGATTCATGTAAAAAACATGTGAGATCTCAATCCTTAAACCCCCCACTAATGCTTATTCGGGATTCAAAGCTGAAGCCTAAAATGATTAAGCTCATACATTTAATTTTAAAATGAAACTCAATATTTCTTATCATAGGGTTCAAAAAACAAGTAGTTGGAACATCAAGTAGTTGGAAAAGTTATGCCTTATCAGATATGGGCGTAACCGAAAACGTATCCTTTTGACCAAATAAAAAAGTATCCTCATGCTATGTTGGAAAGTTCAATTATTGTTTTAAGTGTGAGAGGTTTCGAAATTAACTCTCGTATATAACATACTAATGATATAAAATGATCTAGGTTTTCCTTGATTTTTGAAAAAAAAAATTCAATTCTTTGATATGAATAAATCAGTCAATTCAATACCAGTATATAAGATTATTTGATACTCCACTTAGCACCAATTGCCTCATATAGATAAAGCAGGAAGATTAGTATATGAGATCTTAGACTACTCCACCTAACATCAAAATAATTTTAGGATGAAATCTCATAAAGTTTGTATCTATAGAACATCTGGTGTAGCATAGATAATGAATAAATAGGAGTTACTATCATTCCAATTGCCATTTGAATGATCCCGGTTGGTTACTTTCTGTTCGTATAATGTATACAGCTTTTATTAACTAACATGTGTAAGAAGTTTTTGTTTAAGGTGACTTTCATAACCACATAAAGTGCAAAATAAATTGTGATGGTTCAATGACCAAAGTCATGAACCAATATGTAATCTCCTACATAATGAAATATTTAGTGGATTCATGAAAGGACAAGATAAATATGAAAAGTCCATATATCTAGTCTTATATTGAATCCATATTCTTGAAAGATTTGTGTAACCACTTAAATTATAATCCTACATTAAGGTGTACTTAACAGGGTTAAGGTTCATTATAATCCTAAATTATAGTGTACTTATTGAGGTTAGTGGGGTTAGTGGGTTCATGAAAAGTTATTTTTAATTAAGTCCATGATTGGTGAAATTAATTGAAAAATTACTATATAAAGGACTCTTGGTCCATCTCTCCACTCAGTCATCCCTGATGTTTATTATTTTCATCAATTGACAAACATAAAAGTATATAGAATAAGGAGATAGAAGATCAAGTTAGTCATAGGGTGTACTAACTCAAGTTATACACCACTAAATGTTGTCTATATTAACTTTATATACTATTATTTTGTATATTTCCAAATTGATTCAAGAATATCAAAGTATGTTTTGTTCTTAATTATTTCATGATATTATAAGACATGAGTTAAATATCCTATTTTCATCTTACAACATATATAATACTATATTACTATATGATGAATTAATGGTGATAATCATGTAATGCGGTCATGGATAAAAGATTTGGACGTTATGATTGTCCATATCAAATAACTTATTCCTACTCCATTAATTTTATCTATTACCATTAAGTCTCTCATAATGTCATAAAATTATAGTTTCTATTGATGTTCAATCTTCTAGTGTATCTATTTTGCCCTCTCAAGCGGGTTCATGCATGCTTGGAAGAACGTAAGATTAATTCTAGCCAAATTAAAATCCCAAGACAACATCAAGATAACTATGCAATCTTCATGTAATCACCAAGGAATTTTGCTTAAAAACAACAAATATTTTTAAACGATCATTCAACAACTTTTTAATATTGCAATTTAGCTCCACTGAGTTGTTCAAACAGATTTAGTAACTACCTGAACAGGTCAAATAGACGTCCAGGTTGGTTTAATAGAAACCCGAGCATAATAGTCGCCCAGGCAAATACAATAACCACTTGGATGGACTCAATAACCGTCCAACCAGGTCTAATAGCTATCCTAGTTGAACTTTGTAATTAAAAAAAACATACAAGAGCTACAAAGCAAAAAAGTTGAATCATTTTAAAGCCTTAACTATCACCAAGAGCTAGGATGAAAAATCAGGTAATATTCTTACCCCATGTTACTTATTTTTTGACTTGTGATATTGCGTAAATTAGGTATATGTCAGATTATTAGAAGTTGGGTAAGACTTCAAATCACCCAACCTCCCAAATCACTCAGCCACACACAGGTGGGTTCCATAGCATGTGAGACTCACTCCATATCTCTTGCGCTGATGAAAGATTAGGTAGATTGAAGAATTTTTACTAGAAGTTTGAATGCAACCAAAATGACTCATTCATTGTCAGGTTGCATGAATGCATTACGAGAAATGGACTTGGACTACGATTTTGTGGTTGGAGGTCGGTATCTAGTTTACGGCTATAGCTCTGGACTATGGACTTGACAGGGGCGGAATAAGAAATTTTATACTGGAAAGTGGAGAGGGAATCAAGCTTATTGTACTTTAGTGTGAGAAAAAAAAATTAGGGATGACCATAATATATTTTTTAAAAGAATAATATATACGTTGCAAAAAAAAAAAAAACAAAAATTGGATACTTGGGCGGCTGGGCTTCCCAAGGTGCCCCTGCCTTCGCCCCGGGGACTTGGACCTTTGTTTGGCCTGATTTGTTTGCCGTACTGTTGGGTTCCAAATGGCTTTTGGACTTGGCCCAATAGATATTGTGGTTTATTTAGGCCCTTGTTATTTGGGCCTGTGCGTGGTTTTTGTTGTTTGGACTTGGCTGTTTATAATTTCTTTTATCAATTGTCTAATTGTTTTCGGCCCATCGGTTTGTAATTTTCTTTATTGATGCAAGTAATTTCTTTGAACCACGAAGAATAATATAAAAAAGACATCAAGCAGCCCAAACATGTATTTGAGATTTAAGGGAGTCATAAGGTATTTTACATCACTTAAAATATTACACATGAAAATAAATTTCAAAATTTCTTACATTTAAAATAAAATTCATACCACTAGATCAAATAGGGTAGTGGTGTAACCCAAACATGTATTTGCAACACAACGAAATATAGTTTTGTTGGGACATTCTCTCTTCTCTGTAAACATGTTTTGAAAAGAGTAGTCCACTATACAAGGACATATTAAGATTATTGTTCGGTGTGTGTTAAAAATATATAATTTAATATTGATATATGATAATTTTTTTTATTGTGAGTTAAATTAATTTTATAATTTAAAATTACTTTAAAAATAAACACATTTTCAAAAATTATAACTCAACTCACTTATTAATAACTTTACTTTTATGATCAGTGAAAGATTCATCCTACTGGCCCATAAAATAACTATGTCACTACTATTATACAATTGTTTTTTATTATATAAAAACAGAGCTGAGTTATTAAATATTCATTCACCTTCTTTTCCCAAAAAAGGTTTTGGGGTGCTGGAACTCTATAATTCTTAT
This sequence comes from Ehretia macrophylla, assembly GCA_037974665.1. Classification (NCBI taxonomy): domain Eukaryota; kingdom Viridiplantae; phylum Streptophyta; class Magnoliopsida; order Boraginales; family Ehretiaceae; genus Ehretia; species Ehretia macrophylla. Next base: position 2,537,892 of record CM075774.1, read on the forward strand.
CTTTTTTAATTATTATTTATAAAAATTTTAAAATTATATAACGTAATTAACGTGATTCAACTCGTAACTTATAATTTTCTACTTTAAAATGGACACCCAAAACATTCTGGCTAAGACCGAGTCTGGCCCCACACAATCCAAAGTCCACCACTAAGCTAACGGTTAGCTTTTTCGTTCCAGTTTTTTCAGTTTCAGACATCAATTTTTCAGACACCAAGAACTTGAACAACAAGAACCAAATTGTTGTGACAATGTCATTAACACCACCTTCAATTACTCGACTTAATTCACCATTCCTATGTTGCCCTCTTAAACACTCTGCATCATCTTCTTCACTATGCCACAAATCTCTCAGAAACCAACGCTCACCATCGTCTTATCCACGAGTTAGAGCTGTTGATCTTGATCAAAACACGGTAACCGTCTTCATTTTCTGTTTTTCTTTTCATTTTCCAACTCAATTTAGTTTCCGAACCCCCACCTAACGGAATAAAACTCAGTTTAGTTTGATTTTGTCTAACTAATGACAATGCATGCAAATATCTAGTATTAAATTACACATAAGAGGCGCTTATGATATTTACTTATTGTATTCAACACATCCCATGTAGGTGGGATTAGTTTATATTTATTTATTATCTTCATTGTGTCACTACACGTGTAGGTGAAATTTGATTTTTAACTTCGCACATAAATAGCATTTTAATGTTTTTAACACCTGTAAGTGAAATTTGGTTTTTAACTTTGCACGGAGATTGGTTTTTTAATGTTTTTAAATGACTAACTCGTTAAGCTCTTAGAGAGGCGTATGCTATATTTATTTATTGTATTCAACGTGTAGATAGTTGCAATATCAGTTGGGGTGGTGAGCATTGCAGTTGGGATTGGGATTCCAGTTTTCTATGAGACTCAAATTGATAATGCTGTAAGTTGTTATTATGATTTCTTCCATTTTTGCTGCTTTATATGGAATTTATGCAATCTATAAAAGTAGTTTTTATTGTTTGAATTGAGTGAATTATTAAGATTGAGGCGTAGTTATAGTTATTCCTATATATTGCAGTCCAAGAGGGAGAACACACAGCCATGCTTCCCCTGCAACGGCTCTGGTGCTCGTAAGTCACACCCTTCTCTTAATTCTAGTTGGCCAACACTTTGAGCTCAATCATCTAGTGCCAAACGCGCAAGTCTGTGTTGACAATTATTGAGAAAATCCAAAGTTATTATAAAGCAAATACGAATACTTTATAGAATCAATATGGGGCGAGATGTTTCATCAGTCCTTACCAATTGAAAAGTAATTTTGATTGAAATATAAGAATTTGGAGTAGGATGAAGTTATAGTTTTTCAAAGGAATTAGATGTGAAAATAGAATGTTAGTGTATAATCTTTACAAGGAACACTGAAGTACTAACATCTACATATAGCTGAAATTTTAGTATGCTTAGCTGTCGTTAGAGGTACGTAAATACTAAAAATGGAATCTTGGTTGGCATGTAATGTAAAGCACTACAATTAGGTGAAGCTGCTCTGACAATCACGAAGAAATGATACTCCAGCAGTTTCTTTTTGATCAGCTTGCTGCCTGGTCTGGCTTGCAAAGAACTGTCATATATAGTCCTCTTTTTATAACCATTCAAGGGGGATCATCTGGAGAAACATTTCAGTTAGTTGAAATGCAGATTTTTACTCATAACTATGGGGTTATGCAAATTCAGAACCTTCGCAGTTAGACAAGGCTCGATAACTGCAATAGCTTCACATTCTAGTGTTGTTCGAAGCCTCATTATTTACAAGTCACGTCTATCATATCTAATAACTTTTGATGCTTGGCCTTGATCTGATTATATTAGCTGACCATAAAGATTTATAGTAAGCTTATCCTCCCTAACACTGCGTGGATGTCATCTTCTAGAATAAGAAACCTGCTTGTGTATACACAGGTTTACAACTCTGTGGAATTGTCTGGAGTGGCTTGACTTTCCAATTTTTCTTTACCTCTACCAATGGTGCAGTGCTTCTTTTTGAAGGAATTCTTTAATTTTCGTTCTCTGAACGAGTTAAATGTCATCCATCTATTTCAAGATTAATCAATCCTCTGGCTGAATGAATTAGTTCAGCTTGCTGCCAAATCAACATGCCATTCTATTCTTGCTCCTAATCACGAATGGGACATACATGGTACATGGACATTTTTCAAGATCTCCATCACGTTTCCAGCCTAGGAGAAAGCAAAGTCCAACTTTCCTTCATCTCCAAGTTGAGGGCTACTTGCAATTATTTGGTTGCGTGCTTCTTTGTTGTAATGCCGCACTCTAACATCATCATCTTGAGGGATTAAAATGATTTGCTGAGAATTTCGGGTGAACAGAACTGTAAGCACCATAGTAAATCTTAATTATGTTCTGTGTTTCTCACCATTCTCTTTGAATTTAACTCAATAAATAATAAAACTTTTCTTGTATATGGTCTCCATGAATATATCTAAAAAACTGCCAACTCTGGAATTATTGGTCGCGTCCTTCTTTGTTGTACTGCCACACTCTAACATCATCTTGAGGGATTCAAACCGTTTGCTGAGAGTTTCAGGTGAACAGGATTATAAACACCAGAATACAATATAAATTTTGTTCTATATCTTTCATTATTCTCTTGGAATTCAACTCAATAGATAATAAGGCTTTTATAGTATATGGTCCCCATGAATCAATTTTATTAACTCTTCTGTTCAGATGTGATCAAGTAATGGTGCTGATTGCTGCCAATTTTGCTGGGAAACCTAGTTGTTCCAGTGGCCCTCTCGCCTCTATCTTAGCTTATGCTGAATGCACTCCCGATTCTATTACAGTGATCACCTTTACACTGGACCAAGCAGCATCTTTGTCCTCTTCAACTCTGTTTGAAGTCTGAGTATTGCAATTTGTGTCAAAGAAATGTTAGTCATTTCGTCAAATTTTCTCCTCAGTAGGTCTTTTTTGTGTTTATCTTAAGGGAATCATGCAGAAAAGTGATCTGGAGTAGTTAGTAAGCGGGTAGATTACAGTCGTGTACTCTTGAACCTCGTATCTTAGTTTTCTGAGTTATCTTTCATAACATGGCTGTGATCAGAACCTGCGGCTGCACGACTGAGAAGTATCGGAAGATACTTTCTACGAGCTGCTTCATAGAGAACACTATTGGATGTGTCTAAGCCACATAATAGCTGATCAACTATGTACTTTGAAGTTAGGATCACTAGTACAAGGTGGTCTATGCACATTTGGACTTCCTTTCTTCTAATAAACGGTTTAGGTGACTTTCTGCAGAGAAATGCAGATTTTGCATGGGGACCGGAAGCGTGACAGTAGAGCTTGGAGGGGACGAAAAAGAAGTCTCGCGATGCATTAACTGTGATGGTGTTGGTTCGCTGACATGCACTACATGTCAAGGTAGTGGCATTCAACCTCGGTACCTTGATCGCAGGTAAGAGAACTATTAGTCCTGGATCTTTACCGCTCACCAGCGTTGCCAAAAAACTGAATCACAAACTAAATTTAGAGCATTTTCCTCCATCAGTTTTCCCAGAAATGCTGAAACTCACACATATTTGAGATTGAAATGAACTAGCCAATTATTTGAAATAAAAAGATCATAAGGAAAAGCTTTCCATGAATAAAACAAATCCCATTTGTCCACCACAGTTACAACACACAGCATAACTAAGATCGAATATGATATGCTTGCTTTCTTTTTGGGATTATGACAATTTTAATAAGTGGGAGAGTGTGTTACATTGCGCGCGAGAGAGATAACAAACACTATATCTCTTTGTTAGTGTATATACATTTTGCATACATATCGTGTACAATTGTACTATTACCTTGGCCTGCATATCATGTACAATTGTACTATTACCTTAATTATGGTATGCAGGCTAACTAAGGCAATAGTACAATTGTACACGATATATACACGATATGTACATATGCTAACACTCTTTGTGCTTATTATTAATAGTCTTATTTTCTTCTTTTTTTCTTCAACAGAGAATTCAAAGATGACGATTAGGACATGGGCTATCCGCGGATGCAACGAATTCATTCAATGTATGATTTACTTGTTGCAAGAGAAATGTCACATTGATACTAGTTAATTTTGCACTTGTTTCCTTTTATCTCACATTATTCTTTCAGATTTGTTTTTTTTTTTCATAAACTGTTTAATTGAAGCTATTTTCTCATGCAATTCATGCAATGCAAATTTATTTCTCTTCTGTTAGTTGCCAGCTCATGTAAATTATGTACGCTTGATATAACATTTATTAATTTCCATTGGAGTAATACTATATATCATCCCTTCACCCCATTACTTTTCCTTATATAGTATAATTTTTCTCATATACATGAGAGATTTAATATTTAATACATAAATTCTTACCATACAAAGAAGAGGTGGCATAAAACATTACTCTTTCCATGACTATTTTGCTACTTTATGCATCTTATAATACTAATGAATATGATACTTGGTTCAAAGTTTTAGCGATTTAAAAGAAGTTAATAGTTTAGAATTTGTATCTTATTTTGATCCAAAATCAGCTAAACCTTGTGCCAACTATCTGATAAAGAACGAAGCATATAGAGCAACAACAAAAAAAAAAAAATGAAACAATGAAATTTTATGTCGAGAACCCTCCAATACAAAGGGGAAAAAATTACCAAAAGGTTGAGTTTCTTCGCTAATAAAATCAGAGAGTATAACTATACAATGAGTGATTTTTCACATTATAATTCTTTGAATCTAAACCACGAGAATCTTTCGAACTACTTACTCGAAGAAGTTTTAGTATGAAGTGATTTTTTTTCCTTTTTAAAAGAGGATTTATAGTAATTTCTCATAATATGAAGTGATTTCCTTCGAGATGTCATCTCAATTAGGTCAAGGCCAAACTGTTCAATCTCTTGCTCGTGCTTGTTCAAACTCTCCGCTCTCTTCTCTCTTTTCACCTTCTCTTTCATTCTTGAATTCACGACCCTTTTTTACCGTAAACCCTTCCTCAGCATAAACAAGATTGAGAATTATCTCGAACAATATAGTTGAACAAGACAAAGTAAGTGGCTCCATGGGTCGAATCTCTTCTACATATCGAATAAATATTATATGTTGTTTATGTCTTCTTTCCAAATTTGAAGGAATAAATATGTATTATATGCATTCTATATTGAATCTTATATTTATTGGATTATCGTATTAAATAGTTTAAAAGTATAGATTAGTAAAAAATCTCCATGGAATCTGGTTTTTTGGTAAAAAAATAATTAATTTTATTAATATTAGTAAAAGAAAAAGCTCATTAAAAGCCTAACAAGTGATCATGTAAAATTTTATAAAGATAAAGAAAAGATATTAATTATGCTGAAAAATTTCAAAGTAGTATTCCTTTTTTTTTTGGGGCCAAAACGTTTTTAGTATTTGAGTCGTTATAACAAACCGTCCAAATAGTCTAACGACTTTGACTTAATTAACTGAAGGCCTGTTATAGTTAATACAAGCCCAACTGTGAAAAGCCGACAATGTGTAGCTAAAAGTGAACCATCAACCACAAGCCCAAGAAGAGGCTCTCGCGTCAGGACAAGGCCCATCTACATGGAGGATTTTATGGCCTAGCTACAGCTAAGAAGTGGTTACAACTGAATTCTGTTAAGAGGGAATTCACCAAAGAATGCTATGCACAATACTTCTATATATATAGTGAATGTTATCACTGAAGAATTAATGAAAATACTCCTTATTTTCTCAGCTGAATTATTTTCTTTTAATCTGTTCTTAGCTATTTCACACACAACCGTAACAAGGCCATATTTTTCTTCGTTTCTTTTTCTTTCCTTTTCTTCTTTATCCATAAACTAAGCATTATGGTGTGTGGTTTGTGGTATGTGGTGTGCTTTCTTGTGGGTACATGTTGGATTAGATTTGACACCTCTCCAAAGACCAATATACTTTTCCTATAATTTCTCGTAATAGCGATATATACCACGTATCAACAAGTGTAATCGATGAGTAACTAAATTAATACTAATTCCGCAATTATGATTAGAAAATATTACATCAAATCCTTTTATTAGGGTATCAATGGACATCTTTCCTTTTGTTATTTGTCTTTTCCTAATTCCGAGCAGCGGCATTTTATATAATGATTATTTGTACGTATATATGTGTTTGTGTGTGTTTGTCTTTGAATTTGTGTTGTGAGTCTTGTGATCTAATTAGCTACAAAAATAGAAAAATAAATCATGGCTAGTCTAATGGGCATGGCTTCGGACATACATCACAATTTGAGATTGAATCAACATTAAAAATTAAAACATGGCTAGTGTAGTTGAGTCATTATTATACGAGGAGAGTCATTTCTTGAAGATTTTGTATATGTTTTAGTGCGGGTAAAATGCAGCAGTAGTCCCCATTGTTTACTCAAAAATCAATTTAGTCCCCATTGTTTCAAAATACTCAAAAAGGTCCCCAATGTTTGTAAACATGCTCATTGTGGTCCCTACCGTTAAAATTTTGGTTAGTTTTAACAGATGTGAATAGTATTTCAAGGGTAAATTTGAAAAATCACAAAAAACACAAAATCTTACACAAAAATACCAAAAAACACACACTAACACATCTATAAACACACGCACTCACCAAAAAACACACACTAACACACCCACAAACACACACACTCACATAAACATAAAAAAAAACACACTAATACACACACATTAACACACCCACAAACACACACTAACACCAAAAAACACATACTAATACACACCCATAAACACACACTAACACCAAAACACACACTAATACACACCCACAAACACAAACTCACATTTGACCAAAAAAAAAAAAAACACAAACTCACATAGAAACTAGAAACATAAAACAATGTTTGCGCAGGGGGGGGGGGGGGGTGGGGACTGTTTCGCGCAGGGAAAAAAAAAAAAAAACACAAACTCACATAGAAACATAAAACACTGTTCGCGCAGGGGAGGGGGGAGGGGGGAGGGGGGGAGGCGCTGTTCACGCGCAGGGGTGGGGTGGGGGGGGGGCGCTGTTCGCGCGCGCAGGGGAGGGGGGGTGGTGGGGACTGCTTTCGCGCAGGGGGGTGGGGGGGGGGGGGGGGCGCTGTTTGCGCAGGGGGGGGGGTGGGGGGCGCTGTTCACGCGCAGGGGGGGTGGGGGGGGGCGCTGTTCCGTGCGCAGGGGGGGTGGTGGGTGGTGGTGGTGCTTGGTGGTGCTTGTGGTGGTGGGTTGAGGGGTTAGAAGAGGAAGAAGAAGATAGGGATATTTTGGGTATTTTATTTTTAAGTAAAGGTAGTTCAGTCATTTTATAAATTTTCTGTTAGATTTTTAACGGTAGGGACCACAATGAGCATGTTTACAAACATTTGGGACCTTTTTGAGCATTTTGAAACAATGGGGATTAAATTGATTTTTGAGTAAACAATGGGGACTACTGCTGCATTTTTCCCTTTTAGTGCTTATATTTTTATAGTTCTTATACTGTGCATAAATTAAATATTATTTTATATATAGACGAGTGTCTGAACCTTTAGTTATTAGTTGTGTTACTAACCAATGTGATCTTTCTCATAATATTATTTAATATGAGAGGATCCAAATCTCGTGTACTAATAGATAGAAATCAATAAGAGCACTCCAATAGATAAGGAACTGTCAGGAACAGAAAAAACAATAAATTGCAAGAAAGAAATATTAGCTTAAAGAATGGACACTGGAACAATATAACTTTTAATAGTTATAACTGTTGTGATTCCTTTTTAAAAGGATTTGATTTAGTCAATTAAAAGGATTTGATTTAATTGATATTTTGGTTTTTAATACTTTTTAATTATGATTGCAAGACTAGTATAGAAGGATCAGTTTAGTCAATTGGTTGCATAAATCGGAACAACTATTTAAATTGTAGGAAAAATTATTGTAGAGGAGCTAGCCAAATTCGGTGTGTTCTAATATATGTTTTAAATCTGTCAAGAGCTAAACATGCAATTTGTTGTACAAAGATATAAAATTCGTACTCAAGACCTCAATAATAAAGAGTGAATGACTTGACAACTCTAATTCTATGTGGACTAACTTGAAAATATTGGTGAGTGATTTGAACAGTTTAAAATAACATAAGCTAAATTGAGAAAATGAGAAACAATGGAGACTTGTAGTGTAATTCTCCCTTCTTTTTTCTATTTCTTTCTCTCTTTTTTTTTTCTTTTTAAATTCTTCTACCTCCATCGGTTCATTCCCTTTAATAATTAATTATATTGATCACCCAAAAGAATAATAGAATATTCCATGTACATACGTGTGATTCCTTTAGTCCCCTTCACCTTTAATTGCAACCCATCCAAAGTACCATTTTGACTTAAAAAGCTAACAGATGACTTTGTTAAGCTATTTTCAAAAGGGTCCTCATCTTTCTTTCTTCTTTTTTTTTGGTCGTAAAAAGGTCCTCATCAGATTTTACCAACTTTGATAATGTACTTGATTAAAGCACAGGCCATGAACGCAAAAAGGAAGCGGGATTCGATTTTTTTGTGTCCATTGTAGCAGACATTTATCGCAGTCTTTGTTGATTGAAAGGGATTGACAAGATTGGCCTTAAAAAGGAGATCTAATATTGTTCTATGGATCCAAGTACGAATGAAGAAAAGCAACTTCCCACCATCTTTGAAGATGCCAATAATGTTTAAGATCTGTTAAAAAGTTTTAATAGATTGATGAGAAAATGATAATGGAAGAGGGAGGAGGTAGAAGAATAAGAAAAAGAGAAAGAAATAGAAAAGAAAAAAATTAAAAAGATCAATTAATCATAAGGATTTAATGGTTTTCAAATCCCGGGGAAATTTGGTAATCAAGATTTCATGGGAGAGTTTGCTATTTATGCACAAACTTGTGGGAAATATCCCTTTTTCTATATAATTTACTAGTTCTATTCACTTTTATGCTCGTACTTTTTTTATAATGATAATTTTAGTGTCTAAACTTAGTATAACATAAAATTTAGAACCCAAATTTCAAAAAAAAAAAAAACGTCGTTAGTTTTAGTGTCTAAATTTGGTATAACATAAAATTATAACCTGAATTTCAAAACCTTTTTCTGAACGACTCAAACTTATAAGAAAAAGATATTTTGTACGCTATTAGTTAACGGTGGTACGGTCACATTCTAAGCCTAGAACTTTAAACTTGTGAACGAAATTAGTATTTTAGATATAAGAAAATAATTACGTAAATTTCTTTTTTAAATTAGAAAAAACAGAAAAAAACAGAGAGAGAGTTACATGTGCATGTGTGAGCATGAGTGATCTCAACCTGCTTTTTATGCTATGGAGAGGGAATGGTTGTGATGATGATGCCCCGTTTGGACCGCAACTCTACAGGACATCAAGAAATTCACTAAGGTTGACGTCCGTTGTTTCTGGAATGGGAGTGTAATTGCTTGCACGTGCTTATATTTTAGTGTGAAAATGAGATTGTAAGGCGGCCATGGGAAACAATGAGTTGATAGCGTGTAAAAAGTAAAAAATTCAAATTTCAATTTTGTAATTTCAATAGATATAT